>CM036771.1:10683675-12128675 GCA_020796225.1 Arion vulgaris | reverse complement strand
TGGTGTGGCAGGGCCCCACTGGTCCTTAATGACAAGCCGCCCCTGGATCTGATCATACTCATATCTTATCCTGGAACCTTCTATACTAATCTATACTGTCATCTCTTTTATCTGGCGATATTTTCTTTCTTTCTGTTTCTTCTATTTTTCTGTTTATTCCATCTTGTTGTTTCGTCCATCTTGTTGTCTCTTCTGTCAATATCTCTCTTCTATCTTTCTGTCTCTTCTATCTTTCTGTCTCTTCTAGATTTATGTGTCTTCTATCTTTCTGTCTCTTCTATCTTTCTGTCTCTTCTATCTTTCTGTCTCTTCTATCTTTCTATCTCTTCTATTTTTCTGTCTCTTCTATCTTTCTGTCTCTTCTATCTTTCTGTCTCTTCTATCTTTCTGTCTCTTCTATCTTTCTGTCTCTTCTATCTTTCTGTCTCTTCTAGATTTCTGTCTCTTCTAGATTTCTGTGTCTTCTATCTTTCTGTCTCTTCTATCTTTCTGTCTCTTTTATCTTTCTCTCTTCTATCTTTCTGTCTCTTCTATCTTTCTGTCTCTTCTATCTTTCTGTCTCTTCTATCTTTCTGTCTCTTCTATCTTTCTGTCTCTTCTATCTTTCTGTCTCTTCTATCTTTCTGTCTCTTCTATCTTTCTATCTCTTCTATTTTTCTGTCTCTTCTATCTTTCTGTCTCTTCTATCTTTCTGTCTCTTCTATCTTTCTATCTCTTCTATCATACTGTCTCTTCTATCTTTCTGTCTCTTCTATCTTTCTGTCTCTTTTATCTTTCTGTCTCTTCTATCTTTCTGTCTCTTCTATCTTTCTGTTTCTTCTATCTTTCTGTCTCTTCTATCTTTCTGTCTCTTTTATCTTTCTGTCTCTTCTATCTTTCTGTCTCTTCTATCTTTCTGTCTCTTCTATCTTTCTGTCTCTTCTATCTTTCTGTCTCTTCTATCATACTGTCTTCTATCTTTCTGTCTCTTCTATCTTTCTGTCTCTTCTATCTTTCTGTCTCTTCTATCATACTGTCTCTTCTATCTTACTGTCTCTTTTATGTTTCTGTCTCTTCTATCTTTCTGTCTCTTTTATCTTTCTGTCTCTTCTATCTTTCTGTCTCTTCTATCTTTCTATCTCTTCTATCATACTGTCTCTTCTATCTTTCTGTCTCTTCTATCTTTCTGTCTCTTCTATCTTTCTGTCTCTTTTATCTTTCTGTCTCTTCTATCTTTCTGTCTCTTCTATCTTTCTGTCTCTTCTATCTTTCTGTCTCTTCTATCTTTCTGTCTCTTCTATCATACTGTCTTCTATCTTTCTGTCTCTTCTATCTTTCTGTCTCTTCTATCTTACTGTCTCTTTTATCTTACTGTCTCTTCTATCTTACTGTCTCTTTTATCTTACTGTCTCTTCTATCTTACTGTCTCTTTTATGTTTCTGTCTCTTCTATCTTTCTGTCTCTTCTATCATACTGTCTCTTCTATCTTTCTGTCTCTTCTATCTTACTGTCTCTTCTATCTTACTGTCTCTTCTATCATACTGTCTCTTCTATCTTACTGTCTCTTTTATCTTTCTGTCTCTTCTATCATACTGTCTCTTCTATCATACTGTCTCTTCTATCTTACTGTCTCTTTTATGTTTCTGTCTCTTCTATCATACTGTCTTCTATCTTTCTGTCTCTTCTATCTTTCTGTCTCTTCTATCTTTCTGTCTCTTCTATCATACTGTCTTCTATCTTTCTGTCTCTTCTATCTTTCTGTCTCTTCTATCTTTCTGTCTCTTCTATCATACTGTCTCTTCTATCTTTCTGTCTCTTCTATCTTTCTGTCTCTTCTATCTTTCTGTCTCTTCTATCATACTGTCTCTTCTATCTTTCTGTCTCTTCTATCTTTCTGTCTCTTCTATCTTTCTGTCTCTTCTATCATACTGTCTCTTCTATCTTTCTGTCTCTTCTATCATACTGTCTCTTCTATCTTTCTGTCTCTTCTATCTTTCTGTCTCTTCTATCTTTCTGTCTCTTCTATCTTTCTGTCTCTTCTATCTTTCTGTCTCTTCTATCTTTCTGTCTCTTCTATCTTTCTGTCTCTTCTATCTTTCTGTCTCTTCTATCTTTCTGTCTCTTCTATCTTTCTGTCTCTTCTATCATACTGCCTCTTCTATCATACTGCCTATTCTATCATACTGTCTATTCTATCTTTCTGTCTCTTCCATCTTTCTGTCTCTACTATCATACTGTCTCTTCTATCTTTCTGTCTCTTCTATCTTTCTGTCTCTTCTATCTTTCTGTCTCTTCTATCATACTGTCTCTTCTATCATACTGTCTTCTATCTTTCTGTCTCTTCTATCATACTGTCTCTTCTATCTGTCTGTCTCTTCTATCTTTCTGTCTCTTCTATCTTTCTGTCTCTTCTATCATACTGTCTCTTCTATCATACTGTCTCTTCTATCTTACTGTCTCTTCTATCATACTCTCTTCTATCTTTCTGTCTCTTCTATCATACTGTCTTCTATCTTTCTGTCTCTTCTATCATACTCTCTTCTATCTTACTGTCTCTTCTATCTTTCTGTCTCTTCTATCTTTCTGTCTCTTCTATCATACTGTCTTCTATCTTTCTGTCTCTTCTATCTTTCTGTCTCTTCTATCTTTCTGTCTCTTCTATCATACTGTCTCTTCTATCTTTCTGTCTCTTCTATCTTTCTGTCTCTTCTATCTTTCTGTCTCTTCTATCTTTCTGTCTCTTCTATCATACTGTCTCTTCTATCATACTGTCTCTTCTATCTTACTGTCTCTTTTATGTTTCTGTCTCTTCTATCATACTGTCTTCTATCTTTCTGTCTCTTCTATCTTTCTGTCTCTTCTATCTTTCTGTCTCTTCTATCATACTGTCTTCTATCTTTCTGTCTTTTCTATCTTTCTGTCTCTTCTATCTTTCTGTCTCTTCTATCATACTGTCTATTCTATCTTTCTGTCTCTTCTATCTTTCTGTCTCTTCTATCTTTCTGTCTCTTCTATCATACTGTCTCTTCTATCTTTCTGTCTCTTCTATCTTTCTGTCTCTTCTATCTTTCTGTCTCTTCTATCATACTGTCTCTTCTATCTTTCTGTCTCTTCTATCATACTGTCCTTCTATCTTTCTGTCTCTTCTATCTTTCTGTCTCTTCTATCTTTCTGTCTCTTCTATCATACTGTCTCTTCTATCTTTCTGTCTCTTCTATCTTTCTGTCTCTTCTATCTTTCTGTCTCTTCTATCTTTCTGTCTCTTCTATCTTTCTGTCTCTTCTATCTTTCTGTCTCTTCTATCTTTCTGTCTCTTCTATCATACTGTCTCTTCTATCATACTGCCTATTCTATCATACTGTCTCTTCTATCTTTCTGTCTCTTCTATCATACTGTCTCTTCTATCTGTCTGTCTCTTCTATCTTTCTGTCTCTTCTATCATACTGTCTCTTCTATCTGTCTGTCTCTTCTATCTTTCTGTCTCTTCTATCTTTCTGTCTCTTCTATCATACTGTCTCTTCTATCATACTGTCTCTTCTATCTTACTGTCTCTTCTATCATACTCTCTTCTATCTTTCTGTCTCTTCTATCATACTGTCTTCTATCTTTCTGTCTCTTCTATCATACTCTCTTCTATCTTACTGTCTCTTCTATCATACTCTCTTCTATCATGTTGTCTCTTCTATCATACTGTCTCTTCTATCATACTGTCTCTTCTATCATGTTTTCTCTTCTATCATACTGTCTCTTCTATCATGCTGTCTCTTCTATCATGTTGTCTCTTCTATCATGCTGTCTCTTCTACCATTCATCATGTAAAAACATGTAGCTTGTTTCATTTCTTGAATAATTTGCTGGCACTATTCTTCTTGTTATGGTTCTCCTTGTATGACTTTGTGTGGAGTCTGCTAATTGTCTCCCAATTATCTCTCCTTTAGTGTACACATCTCATCTCATTTACTGTACACATCTCATCTCATTTACTGTACACATCTCATCTCATTTAGTGTACGTACACATCTCATCTCATTTACTGTACACATCTCATCTCATTTACTGTACACATCTCATCTCATTTACTGTACACATCTCATCTCATTTAGTGTACGTACACATCTCATCTCATTTACTGTACACATCTCATCTCATTTACTGTACACATCTCATCTCATTTACTGTACACATCTCATCTCATTTACTGTACACATCTCTTCTCATTTAGTGTACGTACACATCTCATCTCATTTGCTGAAACACATCTCATTCATTTACTGTACACATCTCTCATTTACTGTACACATCTCTTCTCATTTAGTGTACGTACACATCTCATCTCATTTGCTGTACACATCTCATCTCATTTACTGTACACATCTCTCATTTACTGTACACATCTCTCATTTAGTGTACGTACACATCTCTGTGTTGTACATATGACGAATACTTTGTTTTTTCCCCTGCCTCTGTTCTAGCCATACCGTTCATGTTCATGAATGGACACTCCATGTTCTCCGGAGACCAAGATGAAACTGCTCTGGTTAGTACCATCAACAAAGTGGCGTCTGAAGTTCCTTTGGGCATGGACACATGCATATAAATATCTCAACGTTAATGTAGCACATACGTGTACACTGATAAACAAATTTTCAAAAAATCTATATTTAAAAAAAGAAACTAATGGCGCCATCAGTTGACAATGTCTGTCTAGATGTATATACAAATCGCATTCATTATAAAGAGTAAGATAAAAACAGTAATAAAGATGTCGAGGCAAGGGTTGTTGTGACGAAGTTGTGATGATGATGTCACCACTAAATCTTATCAGTGTGGTCCATTGGATGCCTCGCTTAGTCACACTAACACTTGGATGTCTCACTTAGTCACACTAATACTTGGATGTCTCACTTAGTCACACTAATACTTGGATGCCTCACTTAGTCACACTAACACTTGGATGTTTCACTTAGTCACACTAATACTTGGATGTATCACTTAGTCACATTAATACTTGGATGCCTCACTTAGTCACACTAATACTTGGATGTCTCACTTAGTCACATAAACTTGGATGTCTCCTTAGTCACACTAATACTTGGATGTCTCATTAGTCACACTAATACTTGGATGTCTCACTTAGTCACACTAAAACTTGGATGTCTCACTTAGTACACTAATACTTGGATGCCTGTAGTCACACAAATACTTGATGTCTCACTAGTCACACTAACACTTGGATGTCTCACTTAGTCACACTAACACTTGGATGTCTCACTTAGTACATAATACTTGGATGTCTCACTTAGTCACACTAACACTTGGATGTCTCACTTAGTCACACTAACACTTGGATGTCTCACTATACACTAAACTTGGATGTCTCACTTAGTCACACTAACACTTTGATGTCTCACTTAGTTACAGTAACACTTGGATGTCTCACTTAGTCACAGTAACACTTGGATGTCTCACTTAGTCACACTAACACTTGGATGTCTCACTTAGTCACACTAATACTTGGATGTCTCACTTAGTCACACTAACACTTGGATGTCTCACTTAGTCACATTAACACTTGGATGTCTCACTTAGTCACACTAATACTTGAATGTCTCTTAGTCACATAACCTTGGATGTCTCACTTAGTCACATATGTTGGAATGTCTCTTAGTCACTAACACTTGATGTCTCCAGCATACATGGATGTCTCATACACTAACATTGATGTCTCTAGTCACACTAACATTGATGTCTGATAGTCACACTAACACTTGGATGTCTCTTATCAACTATCAGTGTCTACTTGGTCACATAACACTTGATGTCTCTAGTCATAACATTGGATGTCTATTGAGACACTAATACTTGGATGTCTCTTTAGTCACATAATACTTGATGTCTCATAGTCACACAACACTTGGATGTCTCACTTAGTCAACTAATCTTGGATGTCTCACTTGTCACACTAACACTTGATGTCTACTAGTCAACTAACATCTGATGTCTCACTTAGTCACATAACACTTGACGTCTCTTAGTTACATTAATACTTGGATGTCTCACTTAGTTACAGTAACACTTGGACGTCTCACTTAGTTACACTAACACTTGGATGTCTCACTTAGTCACACTAACACTTGGATGTCTCACTTAGTCACACTAACACTTGGATGTCTCACTTAGTCACACTAATACTTGGATGTCTCACTTAGTCACACTAACACTTGGATGTCTCACTTAGTCACACTAATACTTGGATGTCTCACTTAGTTACAGTAATACTTGAATGCCTTGCTTAGTCATCAACAATTTCTGGCCAGGATCGCATGTATCGATACACAAGCTGATTATGTTTCTGTTTACAACATCAGTTGTCTGATGGAACATGACAAGTTGCTTGTTCTGTTATAACATCAGCTGTCAGATGGAACATGACAAGTTGCTTGTTCTGTTATAACATCAGTTGTCTGATGGAACATGAGCAAGTTGCTTTGTTCTGTTTATAACATCAGTTGTCTGATGGAACATGACAAGTTGCTTGTTCTGTTTATAACATCAGTTGTCTGATGGAACATGACAAGTTGTTTGTTCTGTTTATAACATCAGTTGTCTGATGGAACATGACAAGTTGTTTGTTCTGTTTATAACATCAGTTGTCTGATGGAACATGGCAAGTTGCTTGTTCTGTTTATAACATCAGTTGTCTGATGGAACATGGCAAGTTGCTTGTTCTGTTTATAACATCAGTTGTCTGATGGAACATGACAAGTTGCTTGTTCTGTTTATAACATCAGTTGTCTGATGGACATGCAAGTTGCTTGTTCTGTTTATAACATCAGCTGTCTGATGGAACATGATTCCTGACTGTTGAAGACAATTACCCTAAATTAAATAAAATTGTTTTTGACCCTAGAACGTCTGGCGTTACCAAATATCTAAGAGAGAGAGAAAGAAAGGGAGAGAGAGAGAGAGAGAAAGAGAGAGACAAAAATGTAATATTGCCCATAAGAGCAATGCTAATCCAATACAACGTGTACGAATAAAAGGCCCTCCACGCAAACGGTGGACCTCAGAGATAACAGCGGCAATGAAATACACAATGAATTATGTGTGACTGAAGCAGAAATAGTCTAGTTTAAACACAAATATTCAACCATTCTCCACAAAAAACCGCAAAAACACAAATATTCAACCATTCCCACAAAAACCGCAAAAACACACAAATATAAACACCGAACATTTTGACAAATTTGATGTACTTATTGTTGTATATAAGACAAGTGGATGACATACAGAGCGGATTAAAGATTGATGGAGTGATTGAGTGACTGATAGGACTATCATTATTTCACTTTGGTGAAAAGTCATGTATGCTCAGATATCTTGATTACGCATGAATATCTCAGCACTAGAGCACCAACTTTGTAGCATCGACAAGGATTAAAGATGTATCTGATGTACTGATAACAAACCTTTATTCGTGCTCAGACAGTTAACAGTAGGAGATTAGACATTCAATAGACAATATTCATCATGTGCAAGATTGGGAGAGAAAATGTTTGATGACAGTTGGAGATTAGACATTCAATAGACAATATTCATCATGTGCAAGATTGGGAGAGAAAATGTTTGATGAAAGGAATAGAAATATAATTATGTATAGATTAGGATAATGCCGTTTATAAAGTAAATAGAAAACAAATTTTCATAGACACATGAATAGACTCTGTGAATAGACTCGGTGAAAACTCAGTGAATAGAGTATGTGAATTGACGACTCGGTGAATAGACTATGTGAATAAACAATTCGGTGAATAGACGATTCGGTGTATAGACGATTCGGTGAATAGACTCGATGAATAAACTCGGTGAATAGACTCGGTGAATAGACTCGGTGAACAGACTCGATGAACAGACTCGATGAACAGACTCGATGAATAGACTCGATGAATAGACTCGATGAATAGACTCGATGAATAGACTCGATGAATAGACTCGATGAATAGACTCGGTGAATAGACTCGGTGAATAGACTCGGTGAATAGACTCGATGAATAGACTCGATGAATAGACTCGATGAATAGAGTGTAAAGATGAGGATTTGACTTAATTGCACAGCCCCCTCCTCCCCTCCCACCATATGGCACTGGAGCGTGACAAGTGACGTCATGTGTGACAAGTGACGTCATGTGTGACAAGTGACATTACAATCGCGAGTGACATATTGTATCCATGCACACCTGAGCTACTACTACTACTACTCAGATACAACTTGTATATTTCCTTGCCATGTCTAGTCAGACTGATGACTTGACCGGCAGTAATCTGTCAGATGGATCTTCTGTTGCGGCAGTGTCTTTCCGCTGCTGCTTGGGTACGTTTATGTCATTGTGTACAGGACCATCGTGTTGATTTGTGATATCTGCAACAGAGAGTGTGACATATGACTTGTGATATCTGCAACATAGCAGAGAGTGTGACATACGACTTGTGATATCTGCAACATAGAGTGTGACATACGACTTGTGATATCTGCAACATAACAGAGAGTGTGACATACGACTTGTGATATCTGCAACATAGAGTGTGACATACGACTTGTGATATCTGCAACAGAGAGTGGGACATACGACTTGTGATATCTGCAACATAGAGTGTGACATACGACTTGTGATATCTGCAACATAGAGTGTGACATACGACTTGTGATATCTGCAACAGAGAGTGGGACATACGACTTGTGATATCTGCAACAGAGAGTGTGACATATGACTTGTGATATCTGCAACAGAGAGTGTGACATATGACTTGTGATATCTACAAACAGAGAGTGTGACATACGACTTGTGATATCTGCAACAGAGAGTGTGACATATGACTTGTGATATCTGCAACATAGCAGAGAGTGTGACATATGACTTGTGATATCTGCAACAGAGAGTGTGACATACGACTTTAGATATCTGCAACAGAGAGTGTGACATACGACTTGTGATATCTGCAACAGAGAGTGTGACATATGACTTGTGATATCTGCAACAGAGAGTGTGACATACGACTTGTGATATCTGCAACATAGCAGAGAGTGTGACATATGACTTGTGATATCTGCAACAGAGAGTGTGACATACGACTTGTGATATCTGCAACAGAGAGTGGACATACGACTGGATATCTGCAACAGAGAGTGTGACAACGACTTGTGATATCTGCAACAGAAGTGTGACATATGACTTGGATATCTACAAACAGAGAGTGTGACATACGACTTGTGATATCTGCAAACAAGAAGGTGACATACGACTTGTGATATCTGCAAACAGAGATGTGACATACGACTTGTGATATCTACAAACAGAGAGTGTGACATACGACTTGTGATATCTGCAAACAGAGAGTGTGACATACGACTCGTGATATCTGCAAACAGAGAGTGTGACATACGACTTGTGATATCTACAAACAGAGAGTGTGACATACGACTCGTGATATCTGCAAACAGAGAGTGTGACATATGACTTGTATATCTGCAAACGAAGTGTGACATAGACTGTGATATCTGCAAACAGAGATGTGACATACGACTTGTGATATCTGCAAACAGAGAGTGTGACATACGACTTGTGATATCTGCAAACAGAGAGTGTGACATATGACTTGTGATATCTGCAACAGAGAGTGTGACATATGACTTGTGATATCTACAAACAGAGAGTGTGACATATGACTTGTGATATCTGCAACATAGCAGAGAGTGTGACATACGACTTGTGATATCTGCAACAGAGAGTGTGACATATGACTTGTAGATATCGCAAATAGCAGAGAGAGTGACATATGACTTGTGATATCTGCAACAGAGAGTGTGACATACGACTTGTGATATCGGAACAGAGAGTTGACATACGACTTGTGATATCTGCAACAGAAGATGTGACATATGACTTGTGATATCTGCAACAGAGAGTGTGACATACGACTTGTGATATCTGCAACATAGCAGAGAGTCTGACATATGACTTGTGATATCTGCAACAGAGAGTGTGACATACGACTTGTGATATCTGCAACAGAGAGTGTGACATACGACTTGTGATATCTGCAACAGAGAGTGTGACATAAGACTTGTGATATCTGCAACAGAGAGTGTGACATACGACTTGTGATATCTGCAACATAGCAGAGAGTGTGACATACGACTTGTGATATCTACAAACAGAGAGTGTGACATACGACTCGTGATATCTGCAAACAGAGAGTGTGACATACGACTGGATATCTGCAACAGAGAGTGTGACATATGACTTGTGATATCTGCAACAGAGAGTGACATACGATGTGATATCTGCAACATAGCAGAGAGTGTGACATATGACTTGTGATATCTGCAACAGAGAGTGTGACATACGACTTGTGATATCTGCAACAGAGAGTGTGACATACGACTTGTGATATCTGCAACAGAGAGTGTGACATACGACTTGTGATATCTGCAACAGAGAGTGTGACATACGACTTGTGATATCTGCAACATAGCAGAGAGTGTGACATACGACTTGTGATATCTACAAACAGAGAGTGTGACATACGACTCGTGATATCTGCAAACAGAGAGTGTGACATATGACTTGTGATATCTGCAAACAGAGAGTGTGACATACGACTCGTGATATCTGCAAACAGAGAGTGTGACATACGACTTGTGATATCTGCAACAGAGAGTGTGACATATGACTTGTGATATCTGCAACAGAGAGTGTGACATATGTGATATTTGCAAACATTTCCATTGATAATGAAGACGTTTACTGTTACAAAAAAAACAGTTGAAGAAAATGTTTTCATGACAAATCATTACAACAAAGTATCAATGAAGATCAGATCAAGAAGGAAGGTTATATCAAGAAGGAAGATTAGATCAAGATGGAAGATTATATCAAGAAGGAAGATTACATCAAGAAGGAAGATTATATCAAGGAGGAAGATTATATCAAGAAGGAAGATTAGATCAAGAAGGAAGATTAGATCAAGAAGGAAGATTATATCAAGAAGGAAGATTATATCAAGAAGGAAGATTAGATTAAGAAGGAAGATTATATCAAGAAGGAAGATTATATAAAGTAGGAAGATTAGATCAAGAAGGAAGATTATATCAAGAAGGAAGATTAGATCAAGAGGGAAGATTATATCAAGAAGGAGGATTATATCAAGAAGGAAGATTATATCAAGAAGGAAGATTAGATCAAGAAGGAAGATTAGATCAAGAAGAAAGATTAGATCAAGAAGGAAGATCAGATCAAGAAGGAAGATCAGATCAAGAAGGAAGATTAGATCAAGAAGGAAGATTATATCAAGAAGGAAGATTATATCAATGAGGAAGATTATATCAAGAAGGAAGATTATATCAAGAAGGAAGATTAAATCAAGAAGGAAGTTTATATCAAGAAGGAAGATTATATCAAGAAGGAAGATTAGATCAAGAAGGAAGATTATATCAAGAAGGAAGATTAGATCAAAAAGGAAGACTATATCAAGAAGGAAGATTAGATCAAGAAGGAAGATTAGATCAAGAAGGAAGATTATATCAAGAAGGAAGATTAGATCATGAAGGAAGATTATATCAAGAAGGAAGATTATATCAAGAAGGAATATTATATCAAGAAGGAAGATTAGATCAAGATGGAAGATTATATCAAGAAGGATGATTATATCAAGAAGGAAGATTATATCAAGGAGGAAGATTAGATCAAAATGGAAGATTAGATCAAGAAAGAAGATTATATCAAGAAGGAGGATTATATCAAGAGGGAAGATTATATAAAGAAGGAAGATTATATCAAGAGGGGAAAATTATATCAAGAAGGAAGATTAGATCAAGAAGGAAGATTAGATCAAGAAGGAAGATTAGATCAAGAAGGAAGATTAGATCGAGAAGGAAGATTATATCAAGAAGGAAGATTAGATCAAGAGGGAAGATTATATCAAGAAGGAAGATTAGATCAAGAAGGAAGATTAGATCAAGAAGGAAGATTAGATCAAGAAGGAAACTCATATCATGTAACACCTCCCCCTTCCCACCCACCCAGCTTACCGTCAGAAATTGTTGCCCACGGTTGTATCTCTCCTGATGCAAAGCAGATGTAGAAGATGAGACAGGCAGTTATGACTGCAGCGCTCATCAGAAACACAATCTGCCAGGATTCTCGTGGTACCTAAGACACAATGGATTTGTTAAATTCACAATATACCATCACAACATCATGTCCGACTCACCATCACAACATCATGTCCGACTCAACATCACAACATCATGTCTGACTCAACATCACAACATCACAACATCATGTCTGACTCAACATCATGTCTGACTCAACATCATGTAAGACTCAACATCACAACATCATGTCTGACTCAACATCATTGAAGACTCAATATCACAACATCATGTCTGACTCAACATCACAACATCATGTCAGTCTCAACATCACAACATCATGTCCGACTCAACATCACAACATCATGTTAGACTCAACATCACAAAATCATGTAAGACTCAATATCACAACATCATGTAAGACTCAATATCACAACATCATGTAAGACTCAACATCACAACATCATGTAAGACTCAATATCACAACATGTCCGACTCACCATCAAAAAGTACATGACCGCTATTTCGCGTATACAGTTGCTAAATTTAATTGCATATCCTTTACAGGACTTTACGAATCAACCCCAGCTTTGTAACGCTGTTTGAGATTTTTCTAGGCATTAGTAGTTCAGTAGTTTTCCATTGCTTTCTGAACGGGTGGTGCCTTCGTCCTTTCTTAAAATCCACTCGAAACAATTTGCGACCAAACTGTCCGCAGCGTGATACGAACTCAGAACCTCGAGGTTAATAGACCGAGTCACTAACCCCTAAGTCACAAACGCCACCTGCGTATACAGTAGGCTACTATTATTAATAATCTTTTCCTCGTGGATGACTTCAGTCATTTCTAGTTCTATAAGTCAATTACTACAGTCTAGCTAGATACCAACATTCTAAGATTGTACATGAGGCAACACATTGTCGTGAAGTTAAACTGTAGCTAACTAGTTCATATGATGTTCAGTTCCAACTTCACTGCAACGGGTCACCCCATAATTGCTCCGTTCATGTGCCAACGAAAACCACACGAAATGCTAACAACTGTCTTCTGTGTGAACTAATTCCAGAATGAAACAGCCGTACCACCACAAAAAGTAACCTGTACCGCATAAATGTATAAGGCCGTCGCTAAAGTGTCAATACAAAACTGTTCATCACTTGAATTGTAATTTGTGTCGAAGGGACCACCAATCACGACAAAATCCAGCTTTCTGCACACGCAATATCACTGCATAGGGCAGATTGAGTCTGTTCGTCATAACCGCTGTCCGCCATTTTCCGAATACCGACAACAAACGAACGGTTGACGCAGCAAAAAGCATTCCATGTAACATTCATAGCTCACAGTGTTGTTCAAGCAGTAACTCAGTAGCTCGGCAAACGAAACCAGAAAATACCCCACCAAACTTGACGGAAATGCGCTATCAAAGTCGTGTCCAGAATCAAACAGTCCTGATTCTGAATGGCCCTCCTGCATTGCGCCATTGCTGGCCAGATTTTTTATGTAACTAACTAATACAATAACAATAACAACTAAGTGTATAGCACTGGATGTAATGATAGAACAATAACAAATAAGTGTATAACACTGGTTGCAATGGTAGAACACTAGAAGAGAACTTGTAATAACTGCTTATACCTGTGATGTTATAGCAGAGACTACAGCTGGTGAAATGAAACCGCTGATGTCACCAGCAACGCTGGCAATTCCGACAACAACACCAGCATATTCAGCAGCGATGTCCATGGGATTGACAAAATAACCAATTGTCATTAGTCCTATTCCGGACAAACTGATGACCAGGAGCGTAACTGCAACATTTGATTGATGACTGTCCACAAAGCTGATACAGACCAGGCATACGATGCAGGCAAACATACCTGTACCCAGGTGAAATAATACAGGTAGTTAATGAATTAGATGATACAGACCAGGCATCATGGAAAAAGCCAGGCAGGTAGTAAGAATTTTGTAAGCCAGGGTGAAAGAGAATGCAGTTAGTTAATGAATTAGATGATACAGACCAGGCATATGATGCAGGCAAACTTACCTATAGCCAGGTGAAAGAATGCAGGTAGTTAATGAATTAGATGATACAAACCAGGCATACAATTCAGGTAAACATACCTGTACTCAGGTGAGATAATGCAGGTAGTAAATGAATTAGATAATACAGAACAGGCATACAATACAAGCAAACATACCTGTAGCCAGGTGAGAGAATGCAGGTAGTTAATGAATTAGAGGAACAAAGTTAACATCTAGTAAAGTTAACATTTAAATTATTTAGTAAAGTTAACATTTAGTAAAGTTAATCATCCTAGTAAAGTTAACATCTATAAAGTTAACATCTAGTAAAGTTAACATCTAATAAAGTTAACATCTAATAAAGTTAACATCTAGTAAAGTTAACATCTAGTAAAGTTAACATCTAATAAAGTTAACATCTAATAAAGTTAACATCTAGTAAAGTTAACATCTAATAAAGTTAACATCTAATAAAGCTAACATCTAGTAAAGTTAACATCTAGTAAAGTTAACATCTAGTAAAGTTAACATCTAGTAAAGTTAACATCTAGTCAAGCTACAAAAAAAAGCAACAACAAGAAAGAAGAAAAACAAATGAATAAGAAATAAGTAACTTACCGGAACCTGAGGCCAACTTACGAACGGTGGTCGTGGTCAGTTTGGTTTGCTTAATTAAATAGTCGGACAAGTAGCCTCCAAACGTTAGCGACAAGAAACAGAAAACGTAAGGTAATGCAGACATCAGACCACTCTGTATGGATGATATAATACAAGGCGTAAGGTAATGCAGACATTAGTCCACTCTGTATGGATGATATAACACAAGAAGTAAGGTAATGCAGACATTAGTCCACTCTGTGAGGATGATATAACACAAGACGTAAGGTAATGCAGACATTAGTCCACTCTGTAAGGATGATATAACACAAGACGTAAGGTAATGCAGACATTAGTCCACTCTGTAAGGATGATATAACACAGGATGTAAGGTAATGCAGACATTAGTCCACTCTGTAAGGATGATATAACACAAGACGTAAGGTAATGCAGACATTAGTTCACTCTGTAAGGATGATATAACACAAGATGTAAGTAAGGTAATGCTGACATTAGACCACTCTGTAAGGATGATATAACACAAGATGTAAGTAAGGTAATGCAGACATTAGACCACTCTGTATGGATGATATAACACAAGACGTAAGGTAATGCAGACATTAGTCCAGTCTGTAAGGATGATATAACACAAGACATAAGGTAATGCAGACATTAGCCCACTCTGTAAGGATAATATAACACAAGACGTAAGGTAATGCAGACATTAGACCACTCTGTAAGGATGATATAACACAAGACTAAGTATCAATGAGAGTTCAACAATCTAGGACCTTGTCTACATCAGATCATTTTTTTTAAATTGTAAAAACAAAGCTAGCTAGTTTTTTTGTTTCGTTCACCCACTGTCAGTCCAGGGGAAGTCATGACGCCTGGTATTGCGCTTCTGACTGAGTTTTGCGTGAGGCCTGCTTACCATTTTACTGGTGTCCCTCACCATGCGGTAAGCTAGGAGGTGATACATTCTTTTTTCGAACTTATATTTATTATATTGTTCATTTCTTTTATTCTCTCTCTCTTTCTCTCTCTCTCCCTCTTACACACAACACATCTACCTTCATTATATTGTTCATTCATTTCATTCCCTCTCTTCCATCTCTCTCTCATATACCTTCTTTATTTTATTCATCTATTTCCTCACTCCTCCAACATCAACTACATTCATTCAGTCCTTTCGCTATCTCATACCACACAGAGCTCTTTTCTAACTCACACCTTACCAGTATTTTTCTCACCTCCTTGCCCCATTTTTAACTTCCAACTGCTCAGTTTACCCACTCACATATGTCTGATGTGTAGGTTGCTTTCCCTTCGTTTCTCTTAAAGTTAGTTTCCAGGTTACTTTCCTTCGTTTCTCTAAGTCTGAGTTCCAGGTTACTTTTCCTTCGTTTCTCTAAGTCTAGTTTCCAGGTTGCTTTCCTTCGTTTCTTTTAAGTCTATTTCCAGGTTGCTTTCCTTCGTTTCTCTAGTCTAAGTCCATACTTCTCGTTTCTCTAGGTTGTCGTTGCCCTTCGTTTCTCTAAGTCTGATGTCCAGGTTACTTTTCCTTCGTTTCTCTAAGTCTGATGTCCAGGTTACTTTTCCTTCGTTTCTATAAGTCTAATGTCCAGGTTACTTTTCCTCTTTCCTAAGTCTCAATTTCCATACTTTCCTGTCATTAGCTAATGTCACAGAGATCAATAACTCAACGATGCTACGTCCACTAGAGGTCAACTAACTCACTCGATACTTACGTCACACTAGAGTTAAATAACTTCGTGATGCCAAGTCAATGGGTCAATAACTCACTCGATGCCACGTCACTAAGTAATGTCCACGATACTACGTCGCTACTAGAGGTCAAGTAACTCCAGCGATGCCAGTCACCTAGAGCTCAGTAACTCTGATGCTCTCACACAGGTTCATTAACTCACCGATGCTACGTCCACAAAAGGTCAATAACTTCCTGATGCACGTCACACTAGATTCAGTAACTCACCGATACTACGTGGCACTAGAGGTCATAACTCAGCGATGCCACGTCACACTAGAGTTCAGTAACTCACCGATGCTACGTCACACTAAATGTCAATAACTCACCGATGCCACGTCACACTAGAGTTCAGTAACTCAGCGATGCCATGTCACACTAGAGTTCAGTAACTCACCGATGCTACGTCACACTAAAGGTCAATAACTCACCGATGCTACATCACACTAAAGGTCAGTAACTCACCGCTGCTATGTCAAAGTTCATGACCTCCACCATGTATTTGGGCAGGTATGAGAGAAACACATTGCCAACAAAGTCCACACTTATTCCACAGACAAGTACAGAGTAAACCGGTAGAGAGGTGAGGATGCTCTTCCAAGGTACTGGTCGATGTGTCTGTAACATGCGAGAGAGGTAAAGGGAGAGAGTAACTGGGTGATGTTATTGTAACATGTAGCTGACTGACTGATTAGTAGGAGTAGAAGATGATGTACTAGAAAATGATGTACAAGAAAATGATGGACTAGAAGATGATGTACTAGGAGAGTAGGAGATGATGTACTAGAAGATGATGTACTAGAAGGTGATGTACTAGAAGATGATGTGCTAGAAGATGATGTAATAGAAGGTGATGTACTAGAAGATGATGTACTAGAAGATGATATACTAGAAGAGTAGAAAATGATGTACTAGAAGATGATGTACTAGAAGATGATATACTAAAGGTGTAAGAGAGCACACACAAAACTGAAACGAGCATGGATGCTTGAATGCTCACATTATTGACTCTCTTCTCCACGGTCAGACTTTCCTGTATGTGTTCCTTCTCTGCTCTTGTGATGCAGCCATGGGATCCAGGTGTCTCACTGACCACTACTGCCCACATCAGACAAAACACAAAACTCGCCATGCCTAGGGGAAGAAAGTGTGGCATGTGTCACCTTGTTTGTGTGAGTCTGTGTGTGCACATATGCATATATGTGTGTGTGTGTATGGGTATTTGTGTGTGTGTATGAGTGTATGTGTGTGATATGTCAGAACCTGTACAGTGAAGCAAATAATGTTATCATAAAGTAAGAGTCTGCAAGTCAAAGACAACAATCTGTATGATCCTTATATTGTGAGAACCATTGTAAATTTATGTAGCTCTAAGTTCTAGTTTTAGTATATATTGTGAGAACCATTGTAAGTTTATGCAGCTCTAAGTTCTAGTTTTAGTATATATTGTGAGAACCATTGTAAGTTTAGCAGCTATAAGTTCTAGTTTTAGTATATATTGTGAGAACCATTGTAAGTTTATGCAGCTCTAAGTTTTAGTTTTAGTATATATTGTGAGAATCATTGTAAGTTTATACAACTCTAAGTTCTAGTTTTAGTATATATTGTGAGAATTATTGTAAGTTTATACAACTCTAAGTTCTAGTTTTAGTATATATTGTGAGAATTATTGTAAATTTATGTAGCTCTAAGTTCTAATTCTAGTATATACTGTGAGAACCATTGTAAATTTATGCAGTATAACTCTATCAAAGCAGGCATTGAAGTGGGATGCAAAGGGTTCAAGAAAGAGAGGTCGACCTAAGGAGACCCTGAAGCGAACTTTGCTGAGAGAGGCAGGAAATATCGGTCTCAGTTCCATGGAGGAGATTGAGCGAGTTGCCCAGGATAGAGCGGTATTAAGAAATTACTTGCAGGCCCTATGTAACGTATAACGGTACGAGAGGAATTATTATTATTATTATTATACTACTAATGATGGACAGATAAGAACTGTAGTCTTATACTACTAATGATGGACAGATGGTGATGGACAATTGATGAGACACGTAGTCTTATACTACTAGTGATGGACAGATGAGAATTACTGTGATGAATATGTTAGACTGAGATACTTACCAAATGTATAGAAGACAGATGGCCAACCACCAGCATACCCAAACTCACACAAGAGTGCTGCCAATATGAAAGCAGCTAATGTACCACACGGTAAACCTGCACAAGAGATCAGAGACATCACAATGGTAAATAGCAGTTTCAACTGACATGCATCACCAAACTAGCAAATCTTCCAATCATGACAGTAGATACAGTTCATTAGACAATTCAATACATGCCCCATCCCTAACCTCACCCCACCCACACTAGATGCAGCAGCAGCCGAGTAGCAATCTCTTTGTTGTACTCTGACGAGTTATATTTTGTAATAATCTCCCACTATGACTAGTTATGTATTGTAATAATCTCCCACTCTGACTAGTTATGTATTGTAATAATCTCCCAGGATAAGGGTTATATAACTTAATTACACACACACACCTGAACGCACTCACGCACACCTGCATGCACACACACACACATGAGTTGCTTTACCTGCAAACGTGTATGCTCCCATTCTGGATCTTTCTGCTGGTGGTGACCAGTTACTGAGAACCCCTTGAATTGCTGGACAGATCATACCCTGGACAGATGAAATATATGTCAATGTCATTGACATCAAGAAATAGAAAGTTATAAAGTGACATTAGATGTGCATGATGATGGAGGTGGTGGTGATGATGTTGGCGGTGGTGATGATGATGGTGATGATGATGATGGTGGTGGTGAGGATGATGTTGGCGGTGGTCAGAAAATGTAGTTAAAGACGATGCTGCAGTGATTTATAATGATCAAATATCCTGTAACGTGTTTTAATAAGTACCTACTTTTTAAGTCCCAAAGAGACATGGTATACAGGGTGTTCAAGATAAAAGCAGTCTGTGAATGGAACTAATCTGGCATATATGTTTGAAAATGAGAAGGTTCAGTTATGACGAAGTATAGGTCAAGGTTGTGTGACGGGATGTAATTGTAGTGCGGGAAGGGCGATGAACAAATGTGACGTAGGACGAGCTAGTCAGAACCGGTTTAAATAGTAAATAGACACCACGCGATAGGTTATCTGGCAACTTTCGATTTGTCAATGGGGCTGCAATTATCTTGAACACCCTGTATAAGACGCAAGTCGAGATGTTATAAAAAGTTCCACATGGCCACACCAAGAAAAAAGGTCAATACGCCCTGATATAACCAAGAAGACATATGTCTTAGGTTGAAAGGGCGTGCCTCGGCCACATAGAGGTTTAATCCACCACCTAACAAACAAACAAGCAAGCAAACAAACAAACAAACAAAATATAATCAGTTCACTGACGAAATATTGACTTCATTGTTCCAGATTTTTCTACCATATAGCTCAGTCAATCCCCACAGAAATGGCACATCACTTGCCGAGAGTGTTGTACAAATCACGAACTCCGTAGCTCTAGCAACAATTCTAGGAATCTGTGACAAATATACACATCAGTGAACCAAACAACGGATCCGGATACAAACACACCGCCTTCACAACACAATGTAAATATCTCAACAACTGCGTCACAAAGGTTCTCGGTTTGTTCCCCGGGTGGAGAGATCATTATTTCTTCCAGAGATCTCTGTTCTCAGTGAAGGTGAGATCAAGTTCCTAGTCATATTGGAGACGGGCGATAAACGAAGGTAACGTGTTCAAGTGGTGCACCAAAAAGAACCATTAGCAATTGATAATCGAGACGAGTAGGCTGCAAAACCGCTGCCCAGGAAAAAATAATTAAAATCATTAAAATAATAAAAATAAAATTCTGTGACTTGTTTTTTTACTTTAATCTTTAAAATGACATCAGGGACCCTTGTTGGTGGTACGGAGATCGTGTTTTGACGTTGAGACCTTCCTGTGTAAGAAAGAGATAGTAAACGCACATGGTTATTTCCCAAATTGCAATGATGATGACCCAATCAACATACAATGTACTTAATTTATTTATTTATTTTTTCCGATTCAGAAGCACTTGAGCTTTTCAGCTCTTTGGCTCGGTGCCATGGACACCGTAACCCTTCGGTTCGGTGCCACGAACACCGTACATCTGGGGAATCTGTGGCTTTTTCTGCCATCCCGCGAAATTGAACCCGCACACACAGAGGGATAGACGGGCAATGTACTGAAATAAGTTGCTCTTTACTTGTTTTCTAGAATTTCCGAAGTTTTTTCCTACATCTAGTTTTACATGTCAAGGGAAAGAACTCAATCTAATGTTAAAAGCAAATATTATAGTAGTCTCCCTTCACTAGTAAACTAGATTTGTAAAGAGACTCTACATGTAAGAATTATTATCAGAAACAATATGTAGATGTAGTATCTGGTTCTCTTCTTCTTTGCGTTCGTTCTTTACGACCAATTTTAATCACTCTTTGTGATATGTTTGATCTTTGCCAAGAACGTGTATACGTTGCACATTGGTTTGGTATGTCCCTAAATGCATAGACTTCTACACGTTTAGGACATGTGCATCCGATTTCAGCCAAACCTCCTTAGGCGCCTTTTACGACATTGGTGACAGGTAACAGTGGTTCTATTCTTTCCACCCCAAATTTAGGCCCCGGTAACCACTCGGGCGATCTGGTTACTGTCAGTAATGTCAAGATCATCTCACACTAACCCAACACAAACCCGAGAACATCTCATACTAACCCAACACAAACCCAAGAACATCTCATACTAACCCCACACAAACCCAAGAACATCTCATACTAACCCAACACAAACCCGAGAACATCTCATACTAACCCAACACAAACCCAAGAACATCTCATACTAACCCCACACAAACCCAAGAACATCTCATACTAACCCCATACAAACCCAAGAACATCTCACACTAACCCCACACAAACCCAAGAACATCTCATACTAACCCCATACAAACCCAAGAACATCTCATACTAACCCCATACAAACCCAAGAGCATCTCATACTAACCCCACACAAACCCAAGAACATCTCATACTAACCCCACACAAACCCAAGAACATCTCACACTAACCCCATACAAACCCAAGAACATCTCTCACTTACCCCACACAAACCAAGAACATCTCTCACTTACCCACACAAACCTAAGAACATCTCATACTAACCCCACACAAACCCAAGAACATCTCATACTAACCCCATACAAACCCAAGAACATCTCACACTAACTCCACACAAACCCAAGAACATCTCATACTAACCCCATACAAACCCAAGAACATCTCATACTAACCCCACACAAACCTAAGAACATCTCATACTAACCCCATACAAACCCAAGAACATCTCACACTAACCCCACACAAACCCAAGAACATCTCATACTAACCCCACACAAACCCAAGAACATCTCATACTAACCCCATACAAACCCAAGAACATCTCATAATAACCCCACACAAACCCAAGAACATCTCATACTAACCCCATACAAACCCAAGAACATCTCATACTAACCCCACACAAATCCAAAAGCATCTCATACTAATCCCATACAAACCCAAGAACATCTCATACTAATCCCATACAAACCCAAGAACATCTCATACTAACCCCACACAAACCCAAGAACATCTCATACTAACCCCATACAAACCCAAGAACATCTCATACTAACCCCATACAAACCCAAGAACATCTCATACTAACCCCATACAAACCCAAGAACATCTCATACTAACCCAACACAAACCCAAGAACATCTCATACTAACCCATACAAACCCAAGAACATCTCATACTAACCCCACACAAATCCAAAATCATCTCATACTAATCCCACACAAATCCAAGAACATCTCATACTAATCCCATACAAACCCAAGAACATCTCACACTAACCCCATACAAACCCAAGAACATCTCATACTAACCCCACACAAACCCAAGAGCATCTCATACTAACTCCACACAAATAAAGAATATCTCATGCTAACCCCATACAAACCTAAGAACATCTCACACTAACCCCACACAAACCCAAGAACATCTCATACTAACCCAACACAAACCCGAGAACATCTCATACTAACCCAACACAAACCCAAGAACATCGCATACTAACCCCACACAAACCTAAGAACATCTCACACTAACCCCACACAAACCTAAGAACATCTCACACTAACCCCACACAAACCCAAGAACATCTCATACTAACCCAACACAAACCCGAGAACATCTCTCACTTACCCCACACAAACCCAAGAAAACACGTATGAGAATGACGGCTGTGGAACTATGAAGGGCTGC
The DNA here is from genome assembly GCA_020796225.1 of Arion vulgaris. Lineage (NCBI taxonomy): Eukaryota > Metazoa > Mollusca > Gastropoda > Stylommatophora > Arionidae > Arion > Arion vulgaris. The sequence goes on along the minus strand of CM036771.1, from coordinate 12,105,794 downwards.
TATTGGAATGAGCAGAGACGCGATGGAAGAGGCCAGAGAACTGGCTAGTATCAACTTCTTACTGCCAATGTAACGCATGGCCCACCCAGTTGGAATCTTGGAGGCAGCATATCCATAATAATATGAGCCTAATACTTGTCCCTGGACGATTGTGTCCCACTCTATTGATCCACCAGCTACCTAGAAATATAACCAAAATGAAAACTACATTAACAATTTTTTAAACTTAACTTTTGTTTATAATATAATTATTATAGTCAGTTATTGAGACCTTGCAGAAAGTCTTGTATCTGAGCATTGGTCTATCTTGGAACCTCTTCTCTTCCGAAAGTTCACAGAGCAACATATGTTAGGGTATGTGGCTATTGTCCATTGTTCTCACATGTCCTAGCCATCTTAGCTTTTTAATGCTGAGCATGCCAAGGCTGTATTCTATCTCCGTTATTGTTTGGAGTGGCCATTGACTGGGTGATGCGAAAATGTTGCAGGGCGAAACTGGCATCGATTGGGTAGAAAATAGTCAACTAGAAGATTTGGATTTTGCAGATGATATTGCCTTGTTAAGTAGAAACAACCAAGATATGCAAATAAAAACAGACAACTTGTCATCTATAGCATCAAAGTTGGACTGCAGATAAGCTATGAAAAACAAATATAATGAAGACACCTATGCAAGTAATGCAGAAATCACACTAGAATCTAAAATGATAAAAATAACAGAGCAGTTCACCTATTTATGTAGCAATTTTGATTGCACAGGAAATGTTAAAAAAGAAATTATGATACGAATTGGCAAAGCAACATCAGCTTTTAAAAGTCTAAATAAAATATGGAACTGCAAGTTATATAGTATTAAAACTAAATTACGAATTTTCAATTCAAATGTTGTATCAATCCTAACATATGCCAGCGAGAGTTGGAAAATTACTAAAGATATAGAAAGCAAGTTGAATGCATTTGAAAATAGATGTCTGCGAAAAATAATGAATATAAAATGGAACAATTCAGGAGAAGTGATGAAATCAGAGAAATGTCTGGTCAACCACTAGTGACAAATAAGAAAGAGAAGATGGAGATATGTTGGGCACACTTGAGGAGAAATGATCAACAAATATCAAAGCAGGCATTGAAGTGGGATGCAAAGGGTTCAAGAAAGAGGTCGACCTAGGGAGACCCTGAAACGAACTTTGCTGAGAGAGGCAGGAAATATCGGTCTCAGTTCCATGGAGGAGATTGAGCGAGTTTCCCAGGATAGAGCGGTATGGAGAAATTACTTGCAGGCCCTATGTAACGTATAACGGTACGAGAGGATATTATTATGCCATGCTGGCCCTACAACACAACACTACATTGAGAAATTACATGGCACCAGAGATTAGTTCCAGACAACAGTCGACTTCATCGTAAGAACCCGTCTAACGGTATAATCATCAAAATAGTGATCGCAAGGAAGAAGAGGAAGCATGCCCATGATGGAAGGCAAGATTGCAGGTTGGAGTACTTCAGAGTTGGTTAGGCTACCTTTTCGTGCCACCTGATGTGGCATAATCTTGGTTCCTTCTGTCATAGTCCCCAGATGGCAGCGGAGGAATGGACAGTTAGCCAGATAGTTAGAGTAGTATAATTAGATTATTTAATAGTTGGGACTATGTGTTGTACTCTCTATGTAGAAGTGCAACACATAACTACGAGACATGACGCTTTTGTGTAGTTAAATAGTGACGGTTTAGTAACAGTTGCTAGGAAGTTAGTTAGTAAATAGAGAGACAACATGAACCATTGGCACGGACAGACGTATTTGCCTTGCCACATTAATCTAACATCATTTAATACAGAAACATGAACTCACGATGGAGTTTGTCTTATTATTATACTCTGTATCATCGTTTGTTATCGTTGGAAATAATATATAAGAAATGACAACATGCTCATGGATGAGAAACCAAACTGTCACAGTAATAACATTCACCATTAGAAACGGGAACATGTAGAAACCAAATTAAACCACAAGAACAATAGTTATCCGAAAGATACTACGACCAACCGGAGACCTCCTCATACAATCCTCCCCCGTATGCTTCCACCAGCAGGACCTCCTATAACAATTTGGTGTCAAAGGTAAAAGATCTGCCACCGTCCCACGCCAACTGTGGACCAGAATGGATTGCAAATCTATCAAAGTGAGTTGTTTTTGTCGATAACTATTTTCAACATTTGACTATTTTCTAGCCTACATCCTTGGTTTCCACCTTCCTGCATGGAAGGCTCTATCGATCATTATTTTCAATGATTGCATACATTTGGAAACAGCTTACAACGGCAGTGCAATAACCTCCACTGCCCCTTTCCACAAGAAATGCTCTATCGATTTCTAACGATAATGTCGTCGGCGTTTGAACCTTGATAACTTCTTACAACGAAGGTTTAACACACTGACCCTCGACCTTCCTATAGGGGGATTCAATCGAGCGTCTCGTCCACAATTGGAAATTTGGTATCATCCTTCACCTGGTATATAACGACCTTATTTTCAACCTTCTAGTTGGGATTCGACCTACGAATATACCAGGTACTTTCGGAACAGAATTTCCTTGCAGTTTTGTTCTTCCAGTTGCGTTGACATATGCGACACAAGAACTGATTATGTCATCCAGGCACTTGCGGAACATACTATGAGTTCAACTGTTCTAACGGTTGTTCTGAAAAATGCAACAGCACAATTGGTCATCGCATTTTTAAGACCGAATTCATAGGATTACATTGTTCAGAAAAGGATTGTCTGGAAAATATTTACGGACTGTTATGTGACAAATTAGGTTCCTGCAATGGAAGTGAGCTATGCCAGTCTCTCACTGGTGCATGTACTCTGGGATGTGAACCTGGATTATATAGTCTCCATTGTTCGTTTCGTTGTATCTAAGAACTGTCTTTATGAAGTCTACAATTATAGTTCTGGATACTGTGTACAGTGATGTCCCTTACCCAGGATGAAGACTGATTTGTGACTTCTATAGCGTTGAACATTTATGAACATTATGTTACCAGTTTTTTTTACATCATATTATATGGCATTAATTGCATCGTGAGTATATCTTTCTTATTCAATTTACGCACATTGCTTGCTAGTTATGAATATGCATTTTTTTACGTATATGATCATTACTACTTAATTATATAACATCTGGTTGACTATTGGTGTTTCAGGTTATATATTTCTGACAATTGTACTCGTTTGGTCACTTAATTTGTATTGCTATATTTCTATCGCATTGCGTCATATTTATGATGGCTCATAGGTATGACAGAGGAGGTCATGGGTTAGATGTAGAGGCGCGGTGGGGGCCGGCGCCACAGGATTATCCTGGGATCACCTTGAGTACATTCAGTGATGGTGACGGGCCCTCCATAGAGAGTTTGCCAGGAGCGTACGCTCTTATTGGAGACTTTACGGACTAACGGGTGAAGATAAACTGTATACCATCCTGGACAATGTGTCGGCCTCCGTCCGAAGTGAGCTACAAATCCAGATGCTCACCATACAGGACCCTGAGCAATTATTGCTGACAATGGTCAGGTTGTATGGCGACAACAGGTCGCTCACTGAGCTCTTTTCTGTATTTTATAGGGCGTCCCAAATGGCCGGGAATCATGCGCGATTATTCTCATCGCTTGGCTGATATATATGCTAAGATCACTGCAGCACAGAAAGAGGAAGGACAGGCGGTGGTGGACCCCCAGTTATTACGCGACCGCTTTGTCGATTCATTGCGAGATCGCCTGTGTAAGGCCGTCTTATTGGAAAAATGAGCAGTTTCCGCCTACGACTTTCCTACAGGTTCGTGATGCGGCCATACGATGGGAGCGCAGTCCCATCCCTGCGTCAGACGCCCATACAATTTCTGAGATGCATCGTCGTATGGACGTCCTGGAATCGAAGGTGGCGGAACGCCACTCTGAGATACGCTGCCCAAACCCTGCTAGATCCTTCCCCACCACTACTCATCCGGAGAGAAATTTTCGTCAAAATCGACAACGGGTTATGGGAGGTCAATGAAAGAGACAATTTGGGGGAAAGTATAATTGTTCTTCTTTCCACAGCCAGGACGTAAGAAGGAGCGCACATCCATGGGTGTCCAGTGGCAAGGCCCATGAAAACCAGACCATTAACAAACATAATGTGTTTGGGTTTGTGGCGACGGAGGAGCAGCAATTCTCTCCCATTAGTCCCTCTCTATCAATAGACAATTGCCAAGAGGAGCAAATATATACTTGCCATGACGTCAATGATGGTATGTCGAGTGAGCAACATATTTTACCACAGGTTTCAAATGATGATTGCCGGGCAAAACAAAACATTGATATGTTTGTGTCCGACTTCGAGAGGTTAAGTACTATGCCAAATTTTTTATTGGATTTGCCCTGTGCAGCGAAGGACGATTCTCAGGCTAATCATAAATTGCTTTCAAGCATCAACGGTTCAAATGCAGAGTCAAATTTATTGCATTTTTCACGGATAGAAGAAGTTGATTCGCAGGATGGCGATGCAATGGGATCTGTTATGGATTGCTCCGATATTAAGCCTATTGCTTTGATATCTTCCGACGATGTGACATGTGAAGAACCGAACTTTTTATTGCAGTTTTCTTGTGTAGAAGTGGTTACTTCTCAAATTAGCAATATAGTTGAATCCGTTGTCGATTGTCCCGATAATGAGCCTTATGTCTTAACGGACCCTCCCTTGGTAGCGGAAGTAAATTTTCAGGAAATCCATATGGTAAATGAGTCTTTCCTCTGTGAGACAATTGTAGCGCAGGACATAAAAGAGGATAGTCGATGTGTATTTGGGGATAAGGGACATGAACAGGAAGAGGCTGACATTAAGGAAGTCATTATTGATTCCGGTGAGGAATTGCGAGTGGTACAGAACAGTTTATCGCTGCCTTCTGAAAAGGTCATCCACGACAAAGAACAACCAATAGAACATTTGGATATTGTTCATGTTCACCACTCAGGATTACAACGCAATGTAAATCGTATACTTTATCCTCATGGGACACGTAGCATTGAAGCTTTGAGCGCGAAGGCAGCTCGTACAGGTTGCAAGATTAATACATTATGGTTTAAGAATACTAACAATGTTAAGACAAAAGTCAAACGGCGAGGAAATCACAAAACAGTCCAGGTTACTTCGAAAAATTTAAACAAACTTCAGTGGACAAAAATAGTAGGAAGTGTATATCTAGAAAGTGTGCTGACCGTAGCGGTCAGTCTAGAATAGTGCGGAGGAAAGAAAGGTGGCCTAAATCTATCTTTAGAAGAGATCCTGCAGATAATTTAAATCAGGAGAACAATCAACTAAAGGTATCTTGTCCCAGTGACACTTCAACGACAACACAGGTAATTGCGATCACTGAGGATGAGCTTCAAGAAAAGATATAAAATTTCAGGTTCCAGCGGGTGTGCCTACGAGCATACTGGAATTATTAGTCCCCAGTGGACAATGGTAGTGAAAATAGTTGTTCCTCACTACAGATAAGTTTGAGTTTGTATGGGAGAGATGATAAATCTCTGAGTTCAGAACATAAACAAAATATGAATTGCAATGCTAGTTTAAATATTAAAATTTGGTCAACATCAGATCCAGTACGATCTGGTTCTGATGTGCAAAAAGATGTGCAATTTGAACGGAAGTTTCTTGATAACATAAACAATGCGTCATTTTGGGGGAAGTATTCTGTCCATTCTATGACCAAGCGTTTGCGATGGAATACTGTGGTGATTGGGTTCTTATACTATTTCTTGGCGCTGATGCCCTGTGTTGCTATCATCATTGTTTGAAAGAATTAACTCTTTCGTTCTACGAACTACGGTTTAGTCCTGGCTTGCTCTATTTATTGTTGGGGGTCTATGTTGTCCTTAACAATATCCTTCAGGGTATACATTGTGGGGATGGCACAGATGATACTATCACTATTGCTCCCAGGGATGGTCTCGTGGGAAATGGGTTAGATCATGACGAGGACAACCATGATTTACGCGATTTGTACAAAACTACATGGAACCCGAGTTTTATACACGATATGCCTGGATTTTTGTTTGGATCCTGGTGGATTGAGAAAAGGTTTACAATGGCCTGAAGTCAAAGTGAGGTCGAACCAAATAGGAACATACATGCGTTTTTATTTCAATCCTTTGGGACTGAAGGATGGATTGTAAGGGGTAGCTCGAGAATAAGGTTAGACCAAATAAAGAGAATAATTGGGTTTTTGGTTGAGTCCTTAAAGATTACTGGACGGAATGTGCTACCTCATTTATTGAGATTATCTTATATTGAGCCGATAGGTAGATCCTTTGGGAATTGGCTCGATTCCTTGTGGGTTTTGAATGGGTTATAATTTTAATATCAGTGGTTATATATTGTAGGGTCAAATTTTGAGTATTATTTGACTCCTTTTGATTGTTGAGTGGACACTGGGGTCAATGAGACTTCAGTTTCTGCAATGTAGATTCAATAAGTGGAATATTGTGGAATTTAATACCTCGTTGAGGTTGCGCTGTGTCGAATGCAATATATTTGACACATTTGGAATTGTTATTTTATTCCTTTGGGGTGATTTTATTGCCTCCTGAAGGTTATATGATGTCGATCCGAGTGTTTCGGATCGTTGGAGTTATGATTTGTTTAATTGTCGGATTTAGTGTGGACTTGCGTCACGTGTACGTAATCCTACACTTTGATGTGTTAATTATGTTAATAAGAAGATGGGAATTTTAATAGAGAAGTTTAGGAGATAATGGAGCAGCGTTGAATATTGGACGTTTATAATGGAGTTTCATATTTGCAGCTCATTCATTCCCTGGGTTTGGGGATTGGTTAATAATACCTCGTGGAGGTCTTATAATGTTGTTGGATGAACATTATGTATGTTTTTTATGCAATATGTTGAATATTGGGAGTTTATTATTTCCCTGGGTTTGGGGTTAGTTAATATTACCTCGTCGAGGACATATAACGTGAAAAGTTTAACGTTATATATATGTTTTTTTCCTTTTTTCAATTTGTAACTTGTGTTTTTGTTTGAGATTTCAGATAGTGTGACAAGACTCTGACATGCAAGAAAGACATAGTGTTAGTGACATACTGATACATGCTGCCATCAAACCAATACTACCTCATGTGAGGAATGGATGTCAGTACAGCCACCTCACATTGGCCAAGTGTTATGCTGTTGGGTCGCCGTCGGAATCATAGACGCATATTTTCCATATTTTCCAATTAATTTATGTAATGCTGATTGATTTCTAGTACTATGGTTTCAGCACAAGAGCACAGAGGGGTTACTGTTGAAGTTAGCCATGGTCACCTATGGCCAGTTGATGAGTCACGTCCAACGACGTGTGGTGACTCCTTACCAAGTAGCTCATTCAACTTGGGTCTTCCTGAGATCCCGTCAGGATTTTCTTTTCTTTTCGACCATGGTTGGCTGTTATAGTTAGTTGTTGTGGAGCCACGTTTAACACGTGAGGCGACTTGTTCCCTTTCAGCTCTCACCACTCTAATCACCCTACTGGACACTACCTGTGCGATTTTTTTCTTGGGATTTCGCCGTCAGGGGCGACGGCGAGGTCTCCAGGGGGGTGTCATAGTCCCCCAGATGGCAGCGGAGGAATGGACAGTTAGCCAGATAGTTAGAGTAGTATAATTAGATTATTTAATAGTTGGGACTATGTGTTGTACTCTCTATGTAGAAGTGCAACACATAACTAGAACATGACGCTTTTGTGTAGTTAAATAGTGACGGTTTAGTAACAGTTGCTAGGAAGTTAGTTAGTAAATAGAGAGACAACATGAACCATTGGCACGGACAGACGTATTTGCCTTGCCACATTAATCTAACATCATTTAATACAGAAACATGAACTCACGATGGAGTTTGTCTTATTATTATACTCTGTATCATCGTTTGTTATCGTTGGAAATAATATATAAGAAATGACAACATGCTCATGGATGGGAAACCAAACTGTCACAGTAATAACATTCACCATTAGAAACGGGAACATGTAGAAACCAAATTAAACCACAAGAACAATAGTTATCCGAAAGATACTACGACCAACCGGAGACCTCCTCATACAATCCTCCCCCGTATGCTTCCACCAGCGGGACCTCCTATAACACTTCTCATACCTTGAGTATGTTTTCATGTTTCTGAGCCATATAGTTAAATGCTTCTTCTTCTTCTGAGATCAACTTTTGCTATGCGACTACTCCGGTATGTGTCATAAACAGGGCGTGCGCTTGAGGTCTTCACCGGTTCCCCATAGTTTGTCTTGTAGTGTTGTTTCTGTTGGCCAGATCTCCATTCTCTCACTACTCAGACTAGGGCAGTCTTGCAGGATGTGCTCTGGGGACTGCTTTGGTGCTCCACAGGTGCAGGCTGCCGAGTCCTGAGACCCATTCTGTGGAGGTGTGCTCTGAGACTGCAGTGTCCCGTTCCTAAGTAGTTAAATGCTAATTACACAGGCTCGTTATATTTGAATCTTCGTCTGCAATGTCAGTTTTGTGTTGTCCCACGCTCGCTTTGATAGTTTGTCGAATGTAGTAGACGCACTAACTATACAAGCGTTGATTTCTTCATCAAGAGAAAATCTGACAGTAATTATGGAACCAAGATAGCAACATATTTTGAACTGGTGTTAGATGGTTACCATTTAAAGTGATATTTGTTGATGTGTTGCTTCCCTACATAAAACCACTGCTTAGGAGGTACGTATAGTCAGATAAAACAGGTCGCATGCCCTGGCCAAATTATTTATTAGAGATTGCAGGGTAGCCTCACTGTGTGCAACTAGAGCAGCATCGTCAGCAAAAACGAGATCGACAGAGATCAAGTTGTTGGTTATTGGTTACTAAACTGACGTCATTGCACTCCGGACAGACCCATAGGTGCTCAGTCTCCCCCAACAGATATCGAAAGTATGCATACTGATGGTTCCTGTAGCTCGCTGGATTAAACATACCTCTCACTCTCCCTCTCAGGCATCCAGTTCGACTTGAACAACGGGTAACTCAAACTGCTTAAATCGCTTGATCGATTGAACATCGATTTTAGTGTCCTCATCCAACAGACAGTCTGAAGAGACCGAAGAATATCCCCCTTATCCATCTTCAACTCCCCAACAATCTATGCTGTTGATGCAAGCCTGTAGAGATCACGTGTTTACATAGAATGCTGGTAGTATCAAGAAGAGATTTTAGAAATGGATATATCAGAAAAAAGTGGGCACAACATGAGTACTGAACTTCATCAAGCAACAACAAATTAAATGGTTCGGCCACATAAACAGATTGTTAACAGAAAATGTGGACCTCAGAGATAACAGAGGAGAAGAAAGACACTATTTATGAAGCGTACACAAAAGCCAGTTCTAGAAATCTCTTCTTACCCTGAAGCTGTGAGGCAATATAGGATTATAGAAAATAAAAAAGAAAGAGTGCGTCTCAAAGAGAAATGTTATCCAAATACAGTGGAAACAAAGCAAATACAGTGGAAACAAAGCAAGTGGTCGTCACACAAAGGTGGACTTCAGAAATAACAGATACAGTGAAAAACAATAAGACAAAAAGGGCCAGTTCTAGAAATCGCTTCTTATCCTGAAGCTGTGAGGCAAAACATGATTACAGAAAAGAAAGAAAGATATTTGTTTATCTTTGTACGCCCACAGCAACAAGTTCAATCAAGTCTCTCTCTTTCTCATCATCTCTCATCCTCTCTCTCTCTCTCTCTCTCTCATCCTCTTCTCTCTCTCTCTCACCTCTCTTCTCATCCTCTCTTTCTCATCCTCTCTCTCTCTCTCTCTCTCCCCCTCTATCCTCTCTCATCCTCTCTCTCTCATCCTCTCTCTCATCCTCTCTCTCATCCTCTCTCTCTCTCAACCTCTCTCTCTCTCAACCTCTCTCTCTCATCCTCTCTCTATCCTCTCTCATCTCTCTCTCTCTCTCTCTCATCCTCTCTCTATCCTCTCTCTCTCCTCTCTCTCTCAACCTCTCTCTCTCTCAACCTCTCTATCTCATCCTCTCTCTCTCATCCTCTCTTCTCATCCTCCTCTCTCTCATCTCTCCTCTCTCTCATCCTCTCTCATCTCTCTCTCTCATCTCTCTCTCTCAACCTCTCTCTCTCATCCTCTCTCATCTCTCTCTCTCATCCTCTCTCTCTCTCTCTCTCTCAACCTCTCTCTCATCCTCTCTCTCTCATCCTCTCTCTCTCATCCTCTCTCCATCTCTCCTCTCTCTCTCTCTCATCCTCTCTCTCTCTATCTCTCTCTCTCTCTCTCTCATACTCTCTCTCTCAACCTCTCTCTCATCCTCTCTCTCTCATCCTCTCTCTCTCATCCTCTCTCTCATACTCTCTCTCTCAACCTCTCTCTCCTCATCCTCTCTCTCTCATCCTCTCTCTCCCCATCCTCTCTCTCTATCATCCTCTCTTTCTCTCATCCTCTCTCTCTCAACCTCTCTCTCTCTCTCATCCTCTCTCTCATCCTCTCTCTCTCATCCTCTCTCTCTCAACCCCCCTCTCTCTCTCTCATCCTCTCTTCTGTAAGATTACTTATCAGATATCACTTACCTTTAGCTGATGAACATCTAATACATTACTGCTGTTGTTGTCACTGATGGTACTGTAGATGATGGTATCATTAGTGGTATTATTACTGCTAGTGTGGTATATACTTGATAGTATCTGCGAGTTATTGACCATACAGACGATAGCCACACTCATGTTGAGACGTAAGTACATCATGTTTGTGATAGACCAGAAGCACATGATAGTGACTACCAACCTCCATGAGAAGATGAAGGATACGCGCTGGCTGGGAACATACAAGATAGATTACGTGTTCCTGGTTTGAAATCTTGCACATTATTCATACAATTCGGGAGTCTCTGTGGCGGAGATATTAGGTGCTAGGTGTTAGGTGCCTCTTGTCTCAAACGTACTCGGTTCGTTCCGTCCCGGAGCCATTAGAATATTTTTCCAGAGATTCCTGATCTCAGTTATGTTATGTTATGTTATGTTATGTTATGCTATGTTATGCGATCGACGTCACGGCACATTGGGCATTCCCATGCATGCTCTTTCCTCCGCTGCAGCAGCCATCCTAAAGTCCATTTGCTCACCGTACCCATAAGAAGTTGATTACTATATCTTCTCTCTCTATCACGAAGACGACACTGTCTGGCATGTCCACACTTACGCCTAATTCTCGAACTCGTTCCAGTGTCTGATCTCAGTGTTGGTGAAATCGAGTTCCTAGTCCTGTCGGAGACGGACGATAACACATAGATCCCGTTTTCAAGTTGAGCACGAAAGAGAACCATTGACAGTTCAAAATCGAGAAGAGTAGACTGGAAAGTCTTCGCAAATTTCATTTTTAAAATTACTACAAATTATTTCACCATCATCTAAATTACATCGGGGACCCTTGCCGGTGCTACGGAGTTCGTGTACTGCCGCTGGCATCTTCATGTGTAACAAAGAGATCGGAGCACACATGGTTACTCACCGAAGTGCAATGATGATCACATCAGTCAATCAATCTATTCATAAACAAATTTACATGGATAAGTATACATGCATAAATAAACATCTTCTTCCTGTATTGCCTTTGAAGCCCTCAACTAACTCATGAGATTTCATATTTAGTTGGATTTGATAACTAAAGTTTGTTACCGGATGAAATAGCTAACTCCACATGCCGAACCTAACAAATGTTGGATAAATAAATACAAATACATACAGAAAATATACATATATCTTCTTCTTTCTTTCTTCTGCGTTCTCACTAGATTAGGATTTCGGATTCTTTAACCCTTTAGCTGCTAAGGACGTATATATACGTTTTTCCCATTCAATTCTAAAGACGCATTAACACATCTGTTATTATCTATCCTCTGTGGGCTAAAGACGTGTTAACACGTTATACATTGCTACTGTCACTGCTATAGGCGTACATTTCCGTTTGTGACCTAGAAACAAAGAGTAGCTATTTTTAGCTCAGCCTTCAGAAAGTATGTAGCAGCGAAAGGGTTAGTAAAGCAGCCGTCTGCCTCAGATTATCAGCCACGCCATACAGTTTGTCTTCCTAGTTCTCACTAGATTGGGATTTCGGATTCTCTAATAAAGGCAGCCGTCTGCCTCAGATTATCACCACGCCATACAGTTTGTCTTCCTGTTCTCACTAGATTGGGATTTCGGATTCTCTAATAAAGGCAGCCGTCTCTCTCAGATTATCAGCCACGCCATACAGTTTATCTTCTGCGTTCTCACTAGATTGTGATTTAGGATTCTCTAATAAAGACAACCGTCTGCCTCAGATTATCAGCCACGCCATACAGTTTGTCTTCTGCGTTCTCACTAGATTAGGATTTCGGATTCTCTAATAAAGGCAGCCGTCAGCCTCAGATTATCAGCCACGCCATACAGTTTGTCTTCTGCGTTCTCACTAGATTGGGATTTCGGATTCTCTAATAAAGGCAGCCGTGTGCCTCAGATTATCAGCCACGCCATACAGTTTGTCTTGGACACTAGTGTAAGTGGGCCACCTCTTTCTTCTCAAGTCTGCATACTGGGGGCAGTTCTGTAGGATATAATTCCTATGATTTCTGCTTCCCGTTTGTGCCGAACTCTTCCAGCAGTAAGTTTTGGCCACCCTCATGATGGTAGGTCTGACATTCTTACTGCGTGGCTAAATCTCCGAGGCAGATTGGCGACCGTAGAATCCGTTATCCCATTCCTCATTGTGAGGGTCGTTGCACCATGTTATGCGCCTTACGGCCTGGTGCATCCGTTTTCTCCAAGCATTTGTTTCGGGTTAGCATTCCCTAACGGACACATGCATCCGATTTCAGCCTAACCTCCTTAGTCGCCTCTTACGACATGCGTGGCAGGTAACAGTGGTTCTATTCTTTACACCCCAAATTTGGGCCCTGGTAACCACTCGGGCAGAAACATATATAAAACATACATAAATAAAGCGTACAGACATACACACACACATATATTGTATTATATTACTCGCATACCGTGTGATATGTCACATAGAGCCTGCAAGCAATTTCTCCATACCGCTATATCCTGGGTATCTCTTTCAATGTCTCTTCTATGGAAGTGTCTGATATTTCTCTCATCTCTCAGTAAAGTTAGTTTCAGGGTTTCTCTAGGACGTCTTTTCTTTCTTAAATCATTTGCCTCCCACTTCAATGTCTGCTTTATGATTCTTTGATCATTTCTTCTCAGAGTATACCCAGCATATCTCCATCTTCTCTTTCTTATAACAGTTGTTACTAGTGGTTGACCAGACATTTCTTCTCAGTGTACCCAACATATCTCCCTCCTCACTTTCTTATAACAATTGTTACTAGTGGTTGACCAGACATTTCTTCTCAGAGTAAGCCCAACATATCTCCATTTTCTTTTTCTTATAACAGTTGTTACTAGTTGTTGACCAGACATTTCTTCTCAAGGTATCCCAACATACTCCCTCTCTCTTTCTTATAACAGTTGTTACTAGTGTTGACCAGACATTTCTTCTCAGAGTAAGCCAACATATCCCCTCCTCACTTTCTTATAACAATTGTTACTAGTGGTTGACCAGACATTTCTTCTCAGAGTAAGCCCAACATATCTCCATTTTCTTTTTCTTATAACAGTTGTTACTAGTTGTTGACCAGACATTTCTTTCAGAGTAAGCCCAACATATCTCCATGTTCTCCTTCTTATAACGGTTGTTACTAGCAGTTGACCAGACATTTCTTCTCAGAGTAAGCTCAACATATCTCCATCTTCTCCTTGTTATAACAGTTATTACTAGTAGCTGACCAAACATTTCTCTGATTTCATCACTTCTAAATTCGTCCCCCATTTTATGTTCATTGTTTTTCGCAGACATCTACTTTGAAAGGCATTGAACTTACTTTCTATATCGGTAATCATTTTCATCAGTGGCGGCTCGTGATCCTTTTTGTTGGTGAGGGCAGACACAGATTTTCGTAAAAATCATGGTTTTGGATTAATTATATTTTAATTTATTAGTAATAAATGCTCGTTACATTATTTTTGATGGGGCCTGGCCCGACTGGCCTTAATGACGAGCCGCCACTGATTTTCATACACCTATTTTATTACAGACAATTATTCTACATACTTTGAGTCATTATATGGAGATATATTGACCTCAATTTGAAGAATAGATTAAACATGTTGCGCAGAATAGACCGGTATGGAGAAATTGCTTGGAGGCATTATGTAATGTAATATCGATATAGGGGGAGACTGCAGTAAAACTGTAAAATGGCGAAACACGTAAAACACGTAATATCAAAGTACTGTAGTTTTACAAAATACAAAAACAATGACAATACACAGCCGAATATATAACGTATTATGTAATGTATAATAGTACTAGAGAATATATTTGAATACACAAAAAAAAAAATCATGTCAACTGACAAAGCAAAAGGTTCACCTAACATCCAAATAGATAACGAAGAACTCCAATGTGTAGAGAGCTACGAATACCTGGACTCAATAATTAACAATAACGGTGACTGCTCCAAAGAGATCTCAAGAAGATTGGCAATAGCAATCAAGAAGTTAAACACAATGAAGAACATGGGGCAAAGCACCAGCAAAATATTAAAATTTAAAATATTGAGAGCATGCATTTCCCCAGTGGCTACTTATAGTTGTGAATCATGGACTATTACACAAAATTAAGAATGAAAATCCAGTCCTTCGAAACTAAATGCTACAGAAAGATCCTACGAATACCATGAACAGAAAAAGAAAGAACACTGATGTCCTGAAAGAACAATGTTAAAGAGAATTGGCTAATAAACAAAATACTATACAGAAAAATTAGATACTTTGGTCACATCAAGCGTCACGATGTCCTGGAAAGAACAATATTAGAGGTCAGGGTCCCAGGACGCAGAGGCAGACCAAGAAGAAGATGGCTACAAGATATTAAAGAAACCATGAATATGACCATCGACGAAGTGGGTGAACTAGCTAGAGACAGAGTGAATTTCAGATGCGGTGTAAAGAGAGAGCAACATCCTATAAAGGATACGACCTTGATGATGATGATGATGATGATGATGATGATATATATATATATATATATATAATATATATATATATATATATATATATATATATATATATATATGAACATTTCTAACAATTACCATTGGTAGCAACCGGGACTCTATTTTACATGTATGGTCACAGCCATCATTAACCACAAACTACATCTACAGACAAGCATAGACAATCGTGTTGTCAACATCACTGAAATCTTTGTCCGAATATTTATTAAAATGTATGTGAAAATGTTATACTCATTCACCAATCTTATACCACACAGTCATGAGGAATGTACAGTAGCAACTGCAGCAATTTTCATTATACTGCTAATACTTCTGCAGCTGTTACTACTATTATTATTGCTAGTACTATACTACTACTGCTACTACCACTGCGACTACTACTACTACTACTAATACTTCTACTCTACCACTGCGACTACTACTACTATTACTACTCTACCACTGCGACTACTACCACTACTGCTACTAATTGTGCTATTATTAATAATACAGCTATTACTTTTGCTGAAATCGGATGCACGTGTCCTAAATGTGTAGAAGTCTATGCGCTTAGGAGCCTACTAAACCAATGTGCAACGTATACACGTTCTTGGCAAAGATCAAACATATCACAAAGAGGGATTAAAGTTGGTCGTAAAGAACGAACGCAAAGAAGAAGAAGAAGACAGCTATTACTACTACTACTATTACTACTACTGCTCTCACTACTACTACTATTACTACTACTACTACTACTACTGCTGCTAGTAATAATACAGCTACTACTACTACTTTTATTACACAGCTAGCAATGCTGATTCGACTGTCATTATATATGTGATACCAACTATAGACCATCGACTTACCTGCCATTCTATATGTACCTCCTGTCTACACAAACAGGTTTATGTCCTCTCGCACACTCACAGACACTGAAAGGAAAAGAGGATATTTGTCAGAATATATTATAAAATAACTTCAGTATGTCTGGTTTCACATTAACCTGTTCTAAATTTAGTCACGTCATGTCTGTGCATACGCAACTGTAACATACCAGCTAGGCGTCATATGGTAGACCGCAAGACTCGACCCCAGGACACAAATTGTCACAGTCAGATAATATGTGATATGAATTCATTCATGTACTTAATTAAGCACGTCTGATATTCAACCTGGCTGTTAAGTCTTTCACTACCTTATTGTTCTATATGTTGTTTGTCGCTTGTCTCAGTTGCGCTGTTTCTGCCTGTATTGTTTTAATTTAAAGATATAGAAAGCAAGTTGAATGCATTTGAAAATAGATGTCTGCGAAAAATAATGAATATAAAATGGAACCAGTGCAGGATTAGGCTAGCGCGGGGCCCGTAGCAAATTTTAGCGCGGGGCCCTAGGTTTTGTATGATAATAAAATAAAACACAACTTTTACAAACAAACTTGTCTCGATTTGATGTGAGCAAATTTAGAGATAGCACTAGACAAATCAATTTCTCTATGTAAATTACATTCAATGTACATTAAGGTGAGGTTATTTAGACGATCTTGTCCCATCATGTTTCTTAACTCACTTTATACACTTTAATGTTGAAAAAGAACGTTCTCCGCTGCAGTTAGTAATCATTAAAGACAAGTAAATTCGTAAGACTATTTCTACATTTGGGAAACACGACTCTAATGAATTTTCCATTATAAGTTTATAAAATTGCAGTTCAAGAGCCTCATGCTTTTCGCTGCTAATAGCAGCAGCTACATTAATTTTAAGAAGTTCAGTGAACTGCATAAGTTCGTCGCCTAGGCTTTCTTCAAATCCTCTTGGTAAGAGCTGACAATATTTGGAGTTCTTTTCAAGATCTCTTCTGCTGTGTCATAGTTCCCCAGGTGGCAGCGGAAGAATGGACAGTTAGCCAGATAGTTAGAGTAGTATAATTAGATTATTTAATAGTTGAGACTATGTGTTGTACTCTCTATGTAGAAGTGCAACACATAACTAGAGACATGACGCTTTTGTGTAGTTAAATAGTGACGGTTTAGTAACAGTTGCTAGGAAGTTAGTTAGTAAATAAAGAGAGGCATAAACCATTGACATGAAAGGACATGTTTTTGTTGATGTCGGAATAATATCAATAAAGGCTATGAAGTGCAACTACAAACATAGTTATGACATCTATGACTGTGGGATGTATTGTAGTGGGGTTTATTTGTCATCATCATAATAATTAAAGCATGATAAAACAACCAGCAACCCCCCACTACAACAATGGTGTCAGCAAGAGAAACAAGATCTGCCCGTATATGGCATAATGTCACTATATACATTCGTGGACCAGTAAATAAGTGAGTCGAGTACTAATTTTATATCTTTCTTTACACCTGCTGCCATTTCTACATCATCTTCGCTTTATATCTGATGATTGTGCTTGGCATATCGTCAATATTCATGTCCCATATTTTCATATTACTATTTTCGCCTCTTGACAGGCGTACGGATGACTATATGAATATGTTTTTATTTTCAACGATGTTGAGTTCCAAATTACATATATTTTGAACATCCTTGAGGCATAGGGTGGTCATTACACACCCTAGGAGTCGGACTTAACCTCTATCGACCTTGGGGCCTAGAGTTGTCATTACCTGCCCTACTTGTTCCTTCTATCAACTTTGGGACGTAAAGTCTATCATTTAGTCCTTCTTATTGAAGGAGACCGGGCGTGATAACCCCTCGGTCTGGATCTTCGTTTATATTGTGTACTTTAAAATTTAAAGGGCTCAACGTCTGTCCTTTTATCCTTCTTATTGAAGGCGACCGGGCGTGATAACCCCTCGGTCTGGATATTCGTTTATATTGTGTGCTTTGAAATTTAAAGGGCTCAACGTCTGTCCTTTTATCCTTCTTATTGAAGGCGACCGGGCGTGATAACCCCTCGGTCTGGATATTTGTTTATATTGTGTCATTTTAAAGATAACGGACTCATTGTCTGTCCTTTTATCCTGCATTATAGCAGGTGACCAGCATGTGATTACCCTGGTCTGGATTGTTAATTATCAATCATCTTCGGGAACCCATGCGTGTATATGTGAATGTTTTATAGTGTACGTTACATATCCCTCTATGCATGATTGGAACTGAGGGACTTTGTGAGTTATAACTGAATTATTGACGATTGTTTTAAACGTATATGTTGCTACGACTGGCAATTCAGGGGTTTCTGATGGACTATGCTGACATACGCTACTGCAACTGGAGGAAGACGGATGTGTAGTAGGCTTGATGGCTCTTGACTCAGTTCCTGTATAGCAGTTTAACGGCATGGATGTGTTGCATATGGCACAGGAGACATTCAATTATATGTATACATACTGGTTTTACTTCTATATAGTAGTACGAATTTCTAGACTATGTTTTTTCGCTATTCATTAACTGGTAGCCTTTTTACTGATGTTTTATGATTATAATTTTTGGTAATTTTGTGCTTAGTGGATCATTGACCATAATTTTATACTAACATTTGTACACTTTGATTTGATTTACTCACGTCTTTTCTGATTTGGAGACACATATTTTTGTCGGCGTGGATATTATTTAATATGGCTCACCGTGGAACTAGAGGCAATAGAATTGGTGAGGATGCGACGTTGGAGGTATTGCCTCCTGTACTGGCACCTCCCGCAGCCTTGGTGGAATCTCCGGTTTTGGATGGATATGGCTGTTCATCTGTTCCAGTGCCGTCTTATCCTACTGCATGGAACGTCCCTCGTCCTCCCTGTCGGCCCCCACGGACATTTGGGGTTCGTGATGGTCCCTCTGGGGATGAGTTTGAGCGGGACATCCGACATTACTGGACGTACTATGGGCTGGAAGGCCAGGATAGGGTCAATGCGCTTTTCGAACACGTCTCCGACTCAGTCCGTAGGAACTTGCCACTCAAATGACGGTGAAGGACCCAGAGTCCCTGTTAACAGGCCTCCTGGGTGTGTTTGGTGATAACAGATCGGCTCATGCGCTACTGTCTGCTTTCTTTCGCTTTTCTCAGAATAGTGAGGAGACGTGCCTTGACTATTCCCATCGTATAGCGGAGCTATTCATGAAAGTCACCACGGCTCAGTCTAGGAGGGTCGATCCCCTGGATCCCAACAATCTTCAGGATCACTTTGTGGCATCCCTTAGTAATAGGTTGTGTTCTAGTATGTTGATGTCCAAGGTTGCAGGAGTACCCTCCACTACCTTCCTGCAATGCAGAGATGAGGCTGTGCGATGGGAGCTTAATCCCATCCCCGCGTCAGACACCCATGCAATTTCTGGAATACAAAGTCGTATGGGCGTTCTGGAATCGAAGGTGGCGAAACGTCACTCTGAGAAACGCTACCGAGACCCTCCCAGACCCCTCACTACCACACCTCATCCATGGAAGAAGAATTTTCGTCAGAATCGATTAAAGGGTTATGATAGTCGCATTGACAGGGAGAATTTGGGGAGGACATTTTGTTCTTCTTTCCACAGCCAGGACATCAGAAGGAGCGCACAACCCTGGGTGTCCGGGGGCAGGACCCATGAAACCCGGCCCATTGACACATCTGATGTCATTGGGTATGAGGCGAGGGAGGAGCAGCAATTCTCTCCCATTAGTCCCTCTATATCGATAGGCAGTTGCCAGGTAGAACCAAGATATACTTGTAATGATTTGATCGCTAGTATGTCGAACAAACAACTAAATTTCTTACAGGTTTCGGATGACGTGTGTCAGGCAAAACAAAACATTGTTGTGACTATTTCAGATGTTGATGAATTATGTACAATACCTAATTTTTTATTAGATTTTCCCTGTGTAGAGGAAAATCACAAATTAGTTTCAGGTGTCAATGGTTCAAATGCAGAGCCGAATTTATTGCATTTTTCACGGATAGAAGAAGTTGATTCGCAAGATAGAGATACAATGGAATCTGTTGGGGATTGGTCCGATATTAAGCCCATTGCTTTAATATCCTCCGACGATGTGGCATGTGAAGAACCGAACTTCTTATTACAGTTTTCTTGTGTAGAAGTGGTTACTTCTCAAATTAGCAATACAGTCGAATCCGTTGTCGATTGGCCCGATAATGAGCCTTATGTTTTAACAGACCCTCCCTTGATAGCAGAAGTAAATTTACAGGAAATCCATAGGGTGAGTGAGTCTTTCATCTGTGAGACAATTGTAGAACAGGATATACATGAGGATATCGGTAGTGAAAATTACAGCTTGCTTGACGATATGGGACATAATAAGGAGGAAGCTGAAATGCAGGAGGTCGTTGGTGGATCAGATGAGAAACAGATGGCGGAACCTACAAGCGCTGCGCCACCCTCTGAAAAGTCCCCCCACGTCAACGACCGACAGATAGGTAATTGCAGTTCTGTAAATTTTCAGCAATCAAAATTTAGCAAGGATGGAAATCCTATACCCACCTCACGGTATACCATGCGTTGTGTCAAAGAACGTGAATGCAATCAAGACATGTTATATTATTACTAAACCAAGTTCCAGTAAAACGAACAATGTTAAATCAAAAGTCAAACGGCGAGGAAATCACAAAACAGTCC
Source organism: Arion vulgaris (assembly GCA_020796225.1). NCBI lineage: Eukaryota > Metazoa > Mollusca > Gastropoda > Stylommatophora > Arionidae > Arion > Arion vulgaris. The sequence continues at coordinate 12,085,067 of CM036771.1, read as the reverse complement.
AGGTTACTTCGAAAAATTTAAACAAGCTTCATGGACAAAAATAGTAGGAAGGTATATTTAGAAAGTGTGCTGACCGTAGCGGTCAGTCTAGAATAGTGCGGAGGAAAGAAAGGTGGCCTAAATCTATCTTTAGAAGAGATCCTGCAGATAATTTAAAACAGGAGAACAATCAACTAAAGGTATCTTGTCCCAGTGACACTTCAACGACAACACAGGTAATTGCGATCACTGAGGATGAGCTTCACGAAAAGATATAAAATTTCAGGATCCAGCGAGGTGCCTACGAGCATACTGGAATTGTTAGTCTCCCGTGGACAAGGGTAGTGAAATAGTTGTTCACTACAAATAAGTTTGAGTTTGTATGGGAGAGATGCTAAATCTCTGAGTTCAGAACATAAACAAAATATGAATTGCAATGCTAGTTTTAATATTGAGTTAGTCAACATCAGATCCAGTACGGACTGGTTCTGATGTGCAAAAAGATGTGCAATTTGAACGGAAGTTACTTGATAACATAAACAATGCGTCGTTTCGGGGGAGGTATTGTGTCCATCCTTTGAACAAGCGTTTGCGATGGAATACTGTGGTAATTGGATTCTTATTACTATTTATTAGTGCTGGTGCCCTGTGTTCTCATCAGCATGGGTTGCAAGGGTTGATTCCTTCCATTTACGAGCAAGGGAATAGTCCTTGTCTTCTCTATTTAATGATTGGGGTCTTCATGATCCATGACAAAATACTTGGGAGACGTTGTGAAGTTGTACACGGATCCCACTGATGTAACCCCCAGGGACGGTCCGCAGGAAGGCGGTTGATCATGATGAGACAACCATGATTTTGGCGATTTCACAAATCTACAGGAACCCAATGTTCCAAAACAGGCCTGACGTCGGAGATGAGGTTGAACCAGATCAGGGAAATATTTGAATTGTTGTCTACATTCTGGGGGATTATAACGATAGATCGTCATGGATCTGTAGATCCATTTTAAATCACATAGAGTGATTATTGGGGTTTTTGTTTGGGTCATTGGAAAGCTACATTGTATTGCCTTTCACGGTCCTGGAACTCCAAAATCATTTGGGAATTTGGCGGATTCCTTGGGAGCATTTGGATGGATGATATTATTTTATTGTCGGTGGTTATGTAATTCGGAATCAAATATGGAATATTGTTTGCTTCCATTTGAGATTACTGGTGGATTTTGCATGTTCCTGGTAGTTATTATGCTTATTAATATGTGTAATAATAGTTCGATGAAGTAGTTTGTGTGGTTTTGGCACGAATTTCCTTTTTGGAATCGTGAGTAATAGTTAGGATGATTTTCTTCTATTTTTTTTCCATTCCATTACCATGGGATTGGACATTATCGTTATGAATTTCCATCATAACGAATTTCATTGCTAGATAGAATGTTAATTTCTTTGAGAGTTCAATAATTCCTCTGGTTTGTGATTATTCCTCCTGGAGGTTATATTCTGTGTAATTAACAGAATAAAGTTTAATAAATTTTAATTGTTCATGGTGGTTTTATTATTTATATATGAGATATGTTTAGTTAGGTATAACAGTCCTTGTTTTTGGATTTTCTGGAAACATGTACTAGAGATATGATGGTTGAAATATACTTTATACAAGGCAAATATTTCAGGGTGGTTTGATCTCATTCTCCTCATGAAATGGGCAAGTGGTTTAATTTAATTATCTCAGGTTGGATGATTTGATGTTGGTGATTGGCATTACAGATTTCATTGCTGATTGAGGGAACAGTGATGATTTTTCGGGAGTATTTATCTCTCGGAAGGAGGTGTTGAGTATTATTACCCCTGTGAGTCAGATAATGTGGGTATGAGAATGTCATTAATGAGAATTTCCTTGCTTTCTTTAACAGATAGAAAGCCAGGGGATTCTCTTTGGTGTATTCCTTCCTTGGGATTGGGGGTGGTTGATGTTGCCTCATAGAGGTCATACTGTTGATAATTTGAACAGTATATAAATATATTGTATATCATGTCATATTCCATTGGAATTTGTTTTTTGTTTGAGATTTCAGATAGTATGACAAGACTCTGACAGGCGAAGAGTGACATAGTGATAGTGACATAAAGATGCAAGCTGCCATCAAACCCATCCTACATCATGTGAGGATAGGATGTCCCAGCGCAGCCACCTCACATTGGCCAAGTGTTATGCTGTTGGGTCCGTCGAATTATATGGCGCATATTTTCCAATTAATTAATGAAATGCTGATTAATTTCTATATTACATGGTTTCAGCACACGAGCACAGAGGGTTTACTGTTGAAGTTAGCCATGGTCACCTATGACCAGTTGACGAGTCACGTTCAACGACGTGTGGTGACTAGTTCCCATTTAGCTCGTTCAACTGGTTCTTCCTGAGATCCCGTCAGGATTTTCTTTCTTTTCGACCATGGTTGGCTGTTATAATTAGTTGTTGTGGAGCCACGTTTATCACGTGAGGTGACTAGTTCCCTTTCAGCTCTCACCACTCTAATAACCCTATTGAACACTACCTGTGCGATTTTTCTTGGGATTTCGCAGTCGGGCGACGGCGAGGTCTCCAGGGGGTGTCATAGTTCTCCCAGGTGGCAGCGGAAGAATGGACAGTTAGCCAGATAGTTAGAGTAGTATAATTAGATTATTTAATAGTTGAGACTATGTGTTGTACTCTCTATGTAGAATTGCAACACATAACTACGAGACATGACGCTTTTGTGTAGTTAAATAGTGACGGTTTAGTAACAGTTGCTAGGAAGTTAGCTAGTAAATAAAAGAGAGAGCATAAACCATTGACAGGAAAGGACATGTTTTTTTGTTGATGTCGGAATAATATCAATAAAGGCTATGAAGTGCAACTATACAAACATAGTTATGACATCTATGACTGTGGGATGTATTGTAGTGGGGTTTATTTGTCATCATCATAATAATTAAAGCATGATAAAACAACCAGCACCCCCACTACAACAGCTGTAACATATTTTAACTGCCGGAGTATTCCAAATACACCAGTCACTCTATGGTACAGCCTAAATCAATAACTTTGCAAACAAAACAGAACAGTTGTCCTTTAGTTTCTGTATACACAACCAATCTCTCACGTGAGTTTTGTTTGTTGGGTATGCGAGTATGTGAAAAACGACTTTCGACAAAATCGTGGATTGTTTTCTTTATCGTATGTTTTTTTTAAAGACAAGAAATCACTGTTCATATGTTTCACTTCGCTACTTTCTTTCACAATCCAATAATCTCGACTGAAGTTGTTAGGCCATTCACCAATATCGTTGGAGTACATTTTACTTTCGTTGTGTTTTGGCTTGTAGATGATGTTGCTACATTAGAAGCATGTGCTGTGCTTCTGCCTCTCTTTGGCTTGAAGATGTTATGGCTAAATTGGGAGGACGTGCTGTACATTCGATTTCAGTTTGTCTTGTGAAAAATGTGGCTAAATCGTGAAGAGTTGCTGATCTTAATGGTAATATTGGTAATAATGATTCTTCTATAGCAGGGGTGGGCAAACTACGGCCCTGGGCCATTCGGCCCGCCATTGGATATTTTAGGGCCTCAAACACATTTATCCATATTAGAAAGTATACTGTTATAGTGTAAGTCTGTTAGAAATATAATTTATTTCAGAAGTTATCTACATTATGTAAAACTACCTTTGTTTACAATAAAAATATTTAATTGATTACTTACCGAGAATTAAACAAAAATATACATAATATTATATGTGGCCCTTCAATAGCTTTACAATTTTCAATGTGGCCCTCTGCACAAAAGTTTGCCCACCCCTGTTCTATAGCACTTCCTTCATCTACTACACAGTGGACACGTCTTTGTATTTTCTGCTTCGATTTCGTTGGATTCAGCACCATCACACACATTTAAAAATTCAGACAGCTTTCGTGTTTTTGATATACCATCTGGTTATTTTTCCATTTTCATCTGTCACATAGGCGCGGGGCCCCCAGAAGCGCGGGCCCGTAGCATTTGCTACTTCTGCTACTAGGATAATCCGGCGCTGAATGGAACGAATTCAGGAGAAGTGATGAAATCAGAGAAATGTCTGGTCAACCACTAGTGACAACTGTTATAAGAAAGAGAAGATGGAGATATGTTGGACACACCTTGAGGAGAAATGATCAACGAATATCAAAGCAGGCATTGAAGTGGGATGCAAAGGGTTCAAGAAAGAGAAAGAGAGGACGACCTAAGGAGACCCTGAAACGATCTTTGCTGAGAGAGGCAAGAAATATCGGTCTCAGTTCTATGGAGGAGATTGAACGAGTTTCCCAGGATAGAGCGGTATGGAGAAATTACTTGCAGTCCCTATGTAACGTATAACGGTACGAGAGGAATTTATTATTGTTTTAATTGATGTGTTCTGTCCATTGTGTTATGTCTATCGTGGTCTGTCTGTTGTGTTCTGTGTATCGTGGTCTGTCTGTTGTGTTCTGTGTATCGTGGTCTGTCTGTTGTGTTCTGTGTATCGTGGTCTGTCTGTCGTGTTCTGTGTATCGTGGTCTGTCTGTTGTGATTTACAAGAAAGTAAACTATTGTGATATAAAACCATACAAGATCTACAACTGCTAGCAACGAACCGCATTACATGGAGATCTAAAACTTCTGAATTATGTGCCGCCGTTGACACGAAAGGAACAAACTAACTAACTGTTGTGATTTGCCTTTTGTGTTCTGTGTAGTACGTTTTTGCATGTGTTGTAATCTGTGTGATGTGTTCTATTTATTGTTGTATGCCTGCTGTGTTCCGCATGTGTTACATGTGATGTGTTCTGTGTCATGTGTTCTGTGTGATGTCTTCTGTGTCCTGCGTGATGTTTTCTGCGTGATATGTTCAGTGTGATGTGTTCTAGATTATGTGTTTCAGGAACGCGAAGAGAGATTATGTGTTCTGCTTGATGTGTTCTCTTGTTCTGCTTGATGTGTTCAGTGTGATATTTTCTCTATGTGGTTTTTCTGTGTAATATGTTTAACAAGATGTGTAATGTGTTCTATGTGATGTGTTATGTGTGATATGTTTCTTACAGCTATCGATGGGGAGAGTAACTCACAGATGGGAAGGAAAAGGGTTTACAGCTGGGAATAAGAGAGAGAGGTTTACAGCTGGGACGGAAAGAGAGGTTTACAGCTGGGACGGAGAGAGGTTTGGCTGGGACGGAGAGAGAAGGTTTACAGCTGGGACGGAGAGAGGTTTACAGCTGGGACGGAGAGAGAGAGGTTTACATCTGCGAAGGTGAGAGAGAGGTTTACAGCTGGGACAGAGAGAGGAAGGTTTACAGCTGGGATGGAGAGCGAGAGAAAGGTTTACAGCTGGGATTGAGAGAGAGAGAAAGGTTTACAGCTGGGATGGAGCAGAGAAAGGTTTACAGCTGGGATGGAGAGCAGAGAAAGGTTTACAGCTGGGATGGAGAGCAAAAGAAAGATTTACAGCTGGGATTGAGAGAGAGAAAGGTTTACAGCTGGGATGGAGGCGAGAGAAAGGTTTACAGCTGGGATGGAGAGTGAGAGAAAGGTTTACAGTTGGGATGGAGAGCGAGAGAAAGGTTTACAGCTGGGATGGAGAGCGAGAGAAAGGTTTACAGCTGGGATGTAGAGCGAGAGAAAGGTTTACAGCTGGGATGGAGAGCGAGAGAAAGGTTTACAGCTGGGATGGAGAGCGAGAGAAAGGTTTACAGCTGGGACAGAGAGAAAGGTTTACAGCTGGGAACGTGAGAGTAAGAGGTTTACAGCTGGGACGGAGAGAGAGAGGTTTACAGCTTGGAAGAAAAGTGTAATACTTGCAATCCATTTCTCTATTATATTATATATTGAGCTGAAGTCAGCTGAACGTTTGAGATAAGTTGTACAGAAAGTTCCTTGTTTCTTCCCACACTAAAACAGAAAAGCAGAAATGCTCGACTTAGAGCGATAGAGCTATCTAAGATCATGAGCCTCGTTATGGTATGTGTGTGTTTGTGAGTATGTGTGAGTGTGTTTATCGGTGTATGTGGACGTGTGTGGGGCGCGCATGTGTGTACGTGTGAAGAGATGCCAGCAAATACGTACGCCTCTCAGCTCCAGCACGCGGAGCTCGTGCCAGTTTCTCCTTATAAGCACAGGTCTCATGTAACTACGTCATCATGCTCGCGCACGGTTCCCCCTCCTCCATCCCACGCTCGGTAACAGTATAAGATTATCTGACTGTAGAGGGTGAGCGGGAGATACCATTCTGCGTCTGCTACAGGTAGACGACGCAAACACCTGTCTCTCTCTCTCTCTCTCTCTCTCTCACTCTCTCTCAAAGACGAACAATTTCGCTGATAGTGTTCAATATGCATACTCGATGTAAGGAGATATAGAAAGTGAGAAGAGAGAGAGATAGAAAGAGAAACAGATAGAAAATATATATATAGAGAGAGAGACAGAATGAGCGATACAAGGTGTGTGTGTGTGTGAGAGAGAGAGAGAGAGAGAGAGGAGACTAGAAAAAGGAGAGACCAGAGAAAGAGTAAACAAGAAAAAGACAGAAAGTGACAGATAGATAAAAAGAGTGAGAGATACGAGACAGATCAAAAACGAGAAAACAAATAAGAGTGAGTGAAAGAGTGGGAGAGAAAGAGAGAGAGAAAGAGCGAGACAAAAAAACAGAAATGGAAAGAAAGAAAAAGAATGAAAGATAGTAGGAGAACGAGATCTAAAATAAGTGGATGGGGAGAAAATATTTTATATTGTGTAAGCAGTGGATGGAGAGATAGTATTTTTATATTGTAAGCAGTGGATGGAGAGAGTATTTTATATTGGGTAAGCAGTGGATGGAGAGAGAGTATTTTATATTGTGTAAGCAGTGGAGAGAGAGTTTTTTTATATTGTGTAAGCAGTGGAGGGAAAGAGAGTATTTTATATTGTGTAAGCAGTGGATGGAGAGAGAGTATTTTATATTGTGTAAGCAGTGGAAGAATTTTATATTGTGTAAGCAGTGGATGGAGAGAGAGTACTTTATATTGTGTAAGCAGTGGATGGAGAGAGAGTATTTTATATTGTGTAAGCAGTGGAGAGAGAATATTTTATATTGTGTAAGCAGTGGATGGAGAGAGTATTTTATATTGTGTAAGCAGTGGATGGAGAGAGAGTATTTTATATTGTGTAAGCAGTGGATGGAGAGTATTTTATATTGTGTAAGCAGTGGATGGAGAGAGAGTATTTTATATTGTGCAAGCAGTGGATGGAGAGAGTATTTTATATTGTGCAAGCAGTGGATGGAGAGAGTATTTTATATTGTGTAAGCAGTGGAGAGAAGAGTATTTTATATTGTGTAAGCAGTGGATGGAGAGAGAGTATTTTATATTGTGCAAGCAGGATGGAGAGAGGTATTTTATATTGTGTAAGCAGTGGATGGAGAGAGAGTATTTTATATTGTGTAAGCAGTGGATGGAGAGAGAGTATTTTATATTGTGCAAGCAGTGGATGGAGAGAGTATTTTATATTGTGCAAGCAGTGGATGGAGAGAATTTTATATTGTGTAAGCAGTGGATGGAGAGAGAGTATTTTATATTGTGCAAGCAGCGGATGGAGAGAGAGTATTTTATATTGTGCAAGCAGTGGATGGAGAAGAGAGTATTTTATATTGTGTAAGCAGTGGAGAGAGAGTATTTTATATTGTGCAAGCAGTGGATGGAGAGAGTATTTTATATTGTGCAAGCAGTGGATGGAGAGAGTATTTTATATTGTGTAAGCAGTGGATGGAGAGAAGTACTTTATATTGTGTAAGCAGTGGATGGAGAGAAGTATTTTATATTGTGTAAGCAGTGGAGAGAGAATATTTTATATTGTGTAAGCAGTGGATGGAGAGAGAGTATTTTATATTGTGTAAGCAGTGGATGGAGAGAGAGTATTTTATATTGTGTAAGCAGTGGATGGAGAGAGAGTATTTTATATTGTGTAAGCAGTGGATGGAGAGAGAGTATTTTATATTGTGCAAGCAGTGGATGGAGAGAGAGTATTTTATATTGTGCAAGCAGTGGATGGAGAAGAGAGTATTTTATATTGTGTAAGCAGTGGAGAGAGAGAATTTTATATTGTGTAAGCAGTGGATGGAGAGAGAGTATTTTATATTGTGCAAGCAGGGGATGGAGAGAGAGTATTTTATATTGTGTAAGCAGTGGATGGAGAGAGAGTATTTTATATTGTGCAAGCAGTGGATGGAGAGAGAGTATTTTATATTGTGTAAGCAGTGGATGGAGAAAGAGTATTTTATATTGTGTAAGCAGTGGATGGAGAGAGAGTATTTTATATTGTGCAAGCAGTGGATGGAGAGAGAGTATTTTATATTGTGTAAGCAGTGGATGGAGAAAGAGTATTTTATATTGTGTAAGCAGTGGAGGAAGATAGAGTATTTTATATTGTGTAAGCAGTGGATGGAGAGAGAGAGTATTTTATATTGTGTAAGCAGTGGATGGAGAGAAGTATTTTATATTGTGTAAGCAGTGGATGGAGAGAGAGTATTTTATATTGTGTAAGCAGTGGATGGAGAAAGAGTATTTTATATTTTTGTAAGCAGTGGAGAGAATATTTTATATTGTGTAAGCAGTGGATGGAGAGAGTATTTTATATTGTGCAAGCAGTGGATGGAGAGAGAGTATTTTATATTGTGCAAGCAGGGGATGGAGAGAGAGTATTTTATATTGTGCAAGCAGTGGATGGAGAGAGAGTATTTTATATTGTGTAAGCAGTGGATGGAGAAGAGTACTTTATATTGTGTAAGCAGTGGATGGAGAGAAGTATTTTATATTGTGTAAGCAGTGGAGAGAGAATATTTTATATTGTGTAAGCAGTGGATGGAGAGAGAGTATTTTATATTGTGTGAAGTGGATGGAGAGAGAGTATTTTATATTGTGTAAGCAGTGGATGGAGAGAAGTATTTTATATTGTGTAAGCAGTGGATGGAGAGAGTATTTTATATTGTGCAAGCAGTGGATGGAGAGAGAGTATTTTATATTGTGTAAGCAGTGGATGGAGAGAAGTATTTTATATTGTGCAAGCAGGATGGAGAGAGTATTTTATATTGTGTAAGCAGTGGATGGAGAGAGAGAGTATTTTATATTGTGTAAGCAGTGGATGGAGAGAAGTATTTTATATTGTGTAAGCAGTGGATGGAGAAAGTATTTTATATTGTGCAAGCAGTGGATGGAGAAGTATTTTATATTGTGCAAGCAGTGGATGGAGAGAAGTATTTTATATTGTGTAAGCAGTGGAGGGAAAGAGAGTATTTTATATTGTGTAAGCAGTGGATGGAGAGAAGTATTTTATATTGTGCAAGCAGTGGATGGAGAAGTATTTTATATTGTGTAAGCAGTGGATGGAGAGAGAGTATTTTATATTGTGTAAGCAGTGGATGGAGAGAGAGTATTTTATATTGGGTAAGCAGTGGATGGAGAGAGAGTATTTTATATTGTGTAAGCAGTGGAGAGAGAATATTTTATATTGTGTAAGCAGTGGATGGAGAGTATTTTATATTGTGTAAGAGTGGATGGAGAAGAGTATTTTATATTGTGTAAGCAGTGGATGGAGAGAAGTATTTTATATTGTGTAAGCAGTGGATGGATAGAAGTATTGTATATTGTGCAAGCAGTGGATGGAGAGAGAGTATTTTATATTGTGTAAGCAGTGGATGGAGAGAGAGTATTTTATATTGTGCAAGCAGGATGGAGAAAGTATTTTATATTGTGTAAGCAGTGGATGGAGAGAGAGTATTTTATATTGTGTAAGCAGTGGATGGAGAGAGTATTTTATATTGTGTAAGCAGTGGATGGAGAGAGTATTTTATATTGTGCAAGCAGTGGATGGAGAGAGTATTTTATATTGTGCAAGCAGTGGATGGAGAGAGAGTATTTTATATTGTGTAAGCAGTGGATGGAGAGAAGTATTTTATATTGTGTAAGCAGTGGATGGAGAAAGTATTTTATATTGTGCAAGCAGTGGATGGAGAAGTATTTTATATTGTGTAAGCAGTGGATGGAGAGAGAGTATTTTATATTGTGTAAGCAGTGGAGGAAGATAGAGTATTTTATATTGTGTAAGCAGTGGATGGAGAGAGAGTATTTTATATTGTGTAAGCAGTGGATGGAGAAGAGTATTTTTATATTGTGTAAGCAGTGGATGGAGAAGAGTATTTTATATTGTGTAAGCAGTGGATGGAGAAGAGTATTTTATATTGTGTAAGCAGTGGAGAGAGAATATTTTATATTGTGTAAGCAGTGGATGGAGAGAGAGTATTTTATATTGTGTAAGCAGTGGATGGAGAAAGAGTATTTTATATTGTGTAAGCAGTGGATGGAGAGAGAGTATTTTATATTGTGTAAGCAGTGGATGGAGAGAGAGTATTTTATATTGTGTAAGCAGTGGAGGAAGATAGAGTATTTTATATTGTGTAAGCAGTGGATGGAGAGAGTATTTTATATTGTGTAAGCATGGATGGAGAAGTATTTTATATTGTGTAAGCAGTGGATGGAGAGAGAGTATTTTATATTGTGTAAGCAGTGGATGGAGAGAAGTATTTTATATTGTGTAAGCAGTGGAGAGAGAGTATTTTATATTGTGTAAGCAGTGGAGAGAGAATATTTTATATTGTGTAAGCAGTGGAGAGAAAGTTTTTTTATATTGTGTAAGCAGTAGAGAGTATTTTATATTGTGTAAGCAGTGGAGAAGAGTATTTTATATTGTGTAAGCAGTGGGGGGAGAGAAGTATTTTATATTGTGTAAGCAGTGGAGAGAGATTATTTTATATTGTGTAAGCAGTGGATGGAGAGAGTATTTTATATTGTGTAAGCAGTGGATGGAGAGAAGTATTTTATATTGTGTAAGCAGTGGATGGAGAAAGTATTTTATATTGTGTAAGCAGTGGATGGAGAAAGAGTATTTTATATTGTGTAAGCAGTGGATGGAGAAGATATTTTATATTGTGTAAGCAGTGAGAGAGAAGTATTTATATTGTGCAAGCAGTGGATGGAGAAAGTATTTTATATTGTGTAAGCAGTGGATGGAGAGAGAGTATTTTATATTGTGTAAGCAGTGGAGAGAGAATATTTTATATTGTGTAAGCAGGGATGGAAAAGAGTATTTTATATTGTGTAAGCAGGGGATGGAGAAGAGTATTTTATATTTGTAAGCAGGGGATGGAGAGAGAGTATTTTATATTTTGTAAGCATTGGAGAGAGAATATTTTATATTGTGTAAGCAGTGGATGGAGAGAGAGTATTTTATATTGTGTAAGCATTGGATGGAGAGAGAGTATTTTATATTGTGTAAGCAGTGGATGGAGAGAGTATTTTATATTGTGTAAGCAGTGGATGGAGAGAAGTATTTTATATTGTGCAAGCAGTGGATGGAGAAGTATTTTATATTGTGCAAGCAGTGGATGGAGAGAAGTATTTTATATTGTGTAAGCAGTGGAGAGAGTATTTTATATTGTGTAAGCAGTGGAGAGAGAGAATTTTATATTGTGTAAGCAGTGGAGAGAGAGAATTTTATATTGTGTAAGCAGTGGGAGAGAGTATTTATATTGTGTAAGCAGTGGAGAGAGTATTTTATATTGTGTAAGCAGTGGAGAGAGTATTTTATATTGTGTAAGCAGTGGAGAGAGATTATTTTATATTGTGTAAGCAGTGGATGGAGAGAGAGTATTTTATATTGTGTAAGCAGTGGATGGAGAGAGAGTATTTTATATTGTGTAAGCAGTGGATGGAGAGAAGTATTTTATATTGTGTAAGCAGTGGATGGAGAAAAGTATTTTATATTGTGTAAGCAGTGGATGGAGAGAGAGTATTTTATATTGTGTAAGCAGTGGAGAGAGTATTTTATATTGTGTAAGCAGTGGAGAGAGAGTATTTTATATTGTGTAAGCAGTGGAGAGAAAGTATTTTATATTGTGTAAGCAGTGGAGAGAAAGTATTTTATATTGTGTAAGCAGTGGAGAGAGAGTATTTTATATTGTGTAAGCAGTGGAGGGAGAAAGTATTTTATATTGTGTAAGCAGTGGAGGAAGATAGAGTATTTTATATTGTGTAAGCAGTGGAGAGAGAGTATTTTATATTGTGTAAGCAGTGGAGAGAGAGAGAGAGTACTTTATATTGTGTAAGCAGTGGATGGAGAATTAACGAATATCTGGCAATCTCAAGACCTTAGTATATGCAAAAAAAGTTAAATTATTTAGGTCATGTGTGATTCCTGTACTGACCTACGGTTGTGAAGTTGAAACCAACAAAGAAAATTGATAAGAAACTGGACAGCTTTGAGAATAAATGTCTACGAAAATTATTAAATGTAAAATGGAGTGATTTCGTTTCTAACAACACAGTGAGAGATAGAACACACCAACAACCCGTATCAAATTTTATAAGGAAACGAAGGTGGAAATATTTAGGTCATGTTCTTAGATCAGACGAAAAGAGACTAAATCAACAAGTCCTTATGTGGTCACCAGTTGGGAAAAGAAAACGTGGAAGACCAAAGACCACTCTTCGAAGAACCATCCAACAAGAAAGTAAACTATTGGAATGTAAAACCATACAAGATCTCCAACTGCTAGCAAAGAACCGTATCACATGGAGATCTAAAACCTCTGCCCTATGTCCCGCCTTTGGCTCGAAAGGAATAAACTAACTAACTAACTAACTAAGTGGATGGAGGAGAGTATTTTATATTGTGTAAGCAGTGGAGAGAGAAATATTTTAAATTGTGTAAGCAGTAGAGGGAGAGAGAGAGTATTTTATATTGTGTAAGCGGTGGACGTCTCCATTTCTGAAATCATGTTTTGCCTCACAGCGTCAGGATAAGTTGCATGTACAGATACATTACAACTATTGAAACTAACGACTTTATGTGGACAACGACTTGGACTGGTCACTATGACCTCAGACTTGACTGTAAAACTAACTTGACTTTATGTGAACAGGGACTTGGACTTGGGCTGTATCCCCAGACTTGACTGTAAAACTAACTTGACTTTATATGGACAACGACTTCGACTGTGACCCCAGACTTGACAGTAAAACTAACTTGACTTTATGTGAACGAAGACTTGGACTGTGGGCCCAGACTTGACTGTAAAACTAACTTGACTTTATGTGGACAACGACCTGGACTGTGACCCCAGACTTGACTGTAAAACTAACTTGACTTTATGTGGACAACGACTTGGACGGACTGTGACCCCAGACTTGACTGTAAAACTAACTTGACTTTATGTGGACAACGACATGGACGTGGACTGTGACCCCAGACTTGACTGTAAAACTAACTTGACTTTATGTGGAATGGGACTGTGACCCCAGACTTGACTGTAAAACTAACTTGACTATATGTGGACTTGGACTGTGACCCCAGACTTGACTGTAAAACTAACTTGACTATATGTGGACTTGGACTGTGACCCCAGACTTGACTGTAAAACTAACTTGACTTATGTGGATGGACTGTGACCCCAGACTTGGCAGTAAAACTACATTTCTAGAAGAGCGTCAACACCAACATGACAAGTAGAAACGTATGGCACACCGAGATGGCATAATTTCAAACCTGATGATCTCTATTGAAAACCTTATTTGAATCATACAGCTGATTAAAGCTAGTGAGGCTGTGATCTAATGACTGACAGAAGAACGATGAAGAAGAAGAAGTGAATCACACATTACATTGAAGTTGTGGTCAGATGACTGAAAAAAGAAGGATTATGAGGAAGCGAATCATACACTTTATTGAAGATACTGATGCTGTGATCTAATGACTGACATAGGAAAGAGACAACATGGAGGCAAGCATGTCTGTTGTCAATGGTTAGCCTTATGGTGAAAACATTTACCTATCTGCTTCTGATCTGCAATGCGCGGCCTGTGGTTTCACTCAAGGGTAGTGAGCGAGGGAGAGAGAGAGAGAGAGCATAACCGTAAGAACATGAGGCTGGAACAGTCCATCTTCTACCCTGGTGTAAGCTAAATTAACCTACCAGGTAAGGCGTTCACTGTCGGCTGCTGCCGTATGAACTCCAACCCTCCAACATATCTAATAGACTGGTCTACGTTCTTGGCACGCGTGTTTGCCTCTTCAGGATTAGGATTGAGATATAGGCAGCTACTCTCAGACTGTCCTCTGCCAGAACACTCTGCTTCCATCCTGCTACTGTCTGTGAGAGGTTGCAGTCTCGTTTCTTGATCTAGTACCACTTATAATGGCGGTAAGTGAAACTTTACTATTTCATTTAACTATTGTGTATGGGTATCTCAGCAGGATGCCATGTACGTTTTATCTACCAATGTTTGTCGTAGCGTAACGCTGACAAGTTATAAGTCTTGTACCAGCAGAAACCATAAAGAAATCCTATGTCATAATCTAGACTTGTCGTCATTCCATAGAGATGTTATGTAACACTTAATGGCTGTAGAAGCTTCCGCTTAAACAAGAGTCCAGAGAAACATCAGCCAGGAATTAATGTGGCTAGAATACACAGAAAACTCACGGACTACTGAAGTCTACGAGATTTAGGTGTTAACCTCTAGATGACCTCTAATATTATATTCTATGGACGGACAGACAAACAGACAACTAAATGTACATGCTGACACATTTTCAGTTAATTGTTTCAACAATCTTGTAAGATTCAGATTCACATACCGACTGCCTGTCATTGTTCATTGTTCTTCCTACAAAATGTCGGCCATTTTGTTCTTCCAACGAAATGTTCTCTTTTGTTGAGTGTTCTTCCAACGAAATGTTCTCTATTCTTGATTGTTCTTCCTACAAAATGTCGGCCATTTTGCTCTTCCAACGACATGTTCTCTATTGTTGAGTGTTCTTCCAACGACATGTTCTCTATTGTTGAGTGTTCTTCCAACAAAATGTTCTCTATTGTTGAGTGTTCTTCCAACGACATGTTCTCTATTGTTGAGTGTTCTCCCTACAAAATGTTCTCTATTGTTGAGTGTTCTTCCAATGAAATGTTGGCCATTGTTGATTATTCTTCATATTTACTTCTATTTGTTTATGTTCTGTACTAGTTACTTGTCAATCTGGAATTATGTATACATATGGCTGTAGAGTAGATTGTTTCCTGTTCTGAGAAGCAGAATGACAGCTTGTTTTAGTTAGCTTATATTGTAGCAGTCGTCCGGTGTATTAGGGACTTTCTCGTAACCAGTACATCGGGTTGCCTTTTTTGCAGTATTTTATTTGGCCAGCCTGTCTGCTGTCTCATTTCCTGGTATTCCACAGTGATACGATATGCACTGCATGACAACCAGTTGAGTTGGTTGCATAGTTCAGACAGTGAGGTCTGTCAGCATCATCAACAGTCCTCATCGCGATCAAGGGTACATAATGCAGAGACAAAAATTCTCCACTCAGTTTAATCTTATGCCATTTTCTACCTCATTCCTAGTTCAATACATGTCTTTCAACTTTATTTTTCTCTCTCTCTCTCTCTCTTCCGATCACCGCCCAAAGATGTACCAGACCTCCCCATAAATTCTATTCATGTGGAAACCTAATTCATGCAGCTTTAGCATTGGTGTGTTTTACGTCACATCTTCAGCACCATTTGGAGCGCTTGTGCTTATCCTTCGGCGATGTGTCCGGTTTCAGCCAGCGTTTACTCGATTCGCTCTCCGTTCTGTAGCCATCTAGTGTTTTTACGGTGTGGGGTAGGTAGCACCACGCTCTACTTCCTTAGTCGCCTCTTACGACATGCGTGACAGGTAACAGTGGTTCTATTCTTTACACCCAATTTGGGCCCCGGTAACCACACGGTTACAAACTTTATTCCAAATGTTCTTCTTCATGTGCCCCTAGATATTCCCTTTTTCCACTGTCCCTGCGGTATCCATTGCATTCCATACCTTGACAATCTTTCTATTCTCATCCTGGGAACATGTCCAATCCATTGTCTCTTTTATATCTCTTTATTTATGTCTTCCAGACCAGTTAGTTCTTCAAGTCTGATATTGATAACCTTATCCTCTCAGGAACATCCAAGTATTTTTTTAGAGAAGTCTTTACGTGAATCCTCTTTCCTGAATATATTTTCTATTTTCTTATCTGTTTTTCAAATCTCTCAAACATATAGAAGAACTACCCTATCATATGTCTTGTATATCCAGAGCTTTGCCTTAGTGCCGGAAATGTTAAATCTCCAAATGTTGTGAAGTCTTCTGTAAGCTACATTTGTCCTTCTAATTCTTTGTATAATTTCTTCCATAATGTTCCCATCTGAAGAAACGCTACTGCATAAGTAGTTAAAATCTGTTACTATCTCTAGCTCAGTATCCTCTATTTGTATGTGTCCTTCAGTCTTCAAGATTATCCTCATTACTTTGGTTTTGTTTGTGTTGATCCTTAGTTCAATCTGTTTTGTTATTTTATTGATCCTGGTCGATCTTTTGCTGGAAATGTTCTTTACTTTGGCTAATGATCTGCAAACTTTAAGCGTTGTATATGTTCCAGAGTGAGCGTCTGTAGCTCAAGCGGTAGTGAGCTTGATCACGAACCCAAGCGTACCTGGTTCAAACCCCACGGTGGGCAAGTTTGGAAGCAAATTCGTTCCCGTGAGATTTTTACAAAAGGTAAAAGTAGACCTCACTGTTCAGAAAGCAATGGCAAACTACCGAACGTATAAGTGGTGCCTAGAAAATCAACGACTTGTTTACTGTGGTTGATGGCTACGTCCTTTAAGATATGCCACGATTTTTATTTTCATATGTTCCAGAAAGATTCCACTGTAGTCTTGTTTGAATATTATTTGTTGCCTTCTCCATGACATAGTCCCTCACAATAAGAAACATAAAAAGTAGAGTCTGTAGACCTGACAATTTTCTGGACTGAAGTGCTTGGAGTGCTGACTTTACATCTGTCAAATCGTCAAAAGCTTGTGGATCAAGTTTGGTGTACAACAGTTTCTCATTGCCCACATTGATTGCTTGTATTTCTGCATCATCACTGTGTGACAGACTGTCACCTTGGTACTTATTACAATTGGTTATCTCTACATGTATCTGCTGTTATGTGCCATCCGTCTATGTACATTCTGCTCCTCCATTGACTCGTCATGACCATCCGTCTATGTACATTCTGCTCTCACTTTGACTGCGTTTCATGTTGACCCATCCGTCTATGTACATTCCTGCTCCTCCACTCTTGACTGCGTTTCATGTTGACCCATCCGTCTATGTACATTCCTGCTCCTCCACTCTTGACTGCGTTTCATGTTGACCCATCCGTCTATGTACATTCCTGCTCCTCCACTCTGACTGCGTTTATGTTGACCCATCCGTCTATGTACATTCCTGCTCCTCCACTCTTGACTGCGTTTATCGTTGACCCATCCGTATTCTCCTACTGCCGAGACCCATTAGAGATCTTGTGCTTTTTTGTTCTGTCTTGAGGATTTTATCCTTCACAAGTTTATGAACTTCAAGAAAGAGTGACTGCCCTTAGTTGCACCATTCCTTTCACTTCTGTCTCGATGTATATCCTACTGGTGGTCCAGTCTCTTCTCTCCAAAGAATTTGTTCTGACGCATCATTTAGGGAGATGTCAACTTTTAATAGGTCTGAGGTTTATCTACGGAGTCTTTTGGTTTAATGGTTAACAGAGCTTCTTTTCAGTCTTTCCAATATTAGATTTTGGAATCTGTCTTCTATTGGGTAGTTTGACAAACGCAAAAACCTTTTAGGAATGTGTTATTACTTTTGTGTCTCTGCGTTCTCTCAGTGATTGTATCGACCCCGGCCCCTGTTTCCTCCTTTTCATATCTAATATAGATGTTGATTTCCTCATGTTTAAAATATTAAAGCATCTCCTAAAACGCGTGGGCGTTTACATACTTTATTTTTTAATGCATAATTTACTTCTGCAATTATTCTCTGTTTAAACATTTGATTTGTTGCCTATACATGATGAACATAGACGCCTGTCTTGTCTATTTATTTAGTCGGACATTTGAATATGTCTACATGTGTTGACACCCGTCTATACACATATCAATCTGTCTACAGCCATGCTCTACACATATCAATATGTCTACAGCCATGTTCTACACGATTACTACAGTCTCATATTGAAGATAATGGTAGACAAATAATCATTAAAAAACACAACGAAAACGCAGAATCTCGTTCTGAATATAAATCAAAATATCTCAAATGACAAAATAAACTTCCAACTCCAAATTAATATCACGAAATGAAAACATTACAAAATGTCACAAATTTTGAATAATTTAGCATCGTAATTATCAACAATGAAGACTGTACCCAAAAAGACATCAGAAGGAAACTGATCATGTCAATTGAAAAAGTAATTAGTATAAAGAAATTATGACAGAACACAAACTAAGAAACAAAAGTAAAACTACTGATAGCATGTATATGTTTTTACTGTGGTACTATAGGGATGTGAGGCATGGACATTAAGACAAACATTGAAGAAGAAAATCAAATATTTGAAAATAAAGTGCTACAGAAAAATTGTTAGAATTATTTGAAAACAAAGAGAGAAAAAAATCAAGACAACATACAAGAACTGAAAGTTAAGGAAAGTTAGTTCATAAACTACAATCATATCTTGAGATTTTTAAAAAAATTGAAAACCTACATTACAGAAGATATTTTTTTTAAAAGTAGTACATTTTATTTAATAACGGTGACTGCTCCAAAGAGATCTCAAGAAGATTGGCAGTAGCAATCAAGAAGTTAAACACAATGAAGAACATGTACAAAGAACGAGGAAAATACTAAAATTAAAAATATTGAGAACATGCATTTTCCCAGTGGCTACTTATGGTTGTGAATCATGGGCTATTACACAAACATTAAGAACGAAAATCCAATCCTTCGAAACTAAATGCTACAAAAAGATCCTACGAATACCATGGACAGAAAAAGAAAGAACTCTGATGTCCTGAAAGAACTAAATGTTAAAGAGAATTGGCTGATAAACAACATACTATACAGAAACATTAGATACTTTGGTCACATCAAGCGTCACGATGGCCTGGAAAGAACAATATTAGAGGGTAGGGTCCCAGGACGCAGAGGCAGACCAAGAAGAAGATGGCTACAAGATATTAAAGAAATCATGAATATGACCACCCACGAAGTTCGTGAACAGCTAGAGACAGAGTGAATTTCAGATGTGCTGCAAAAGAGAGCAACGTCCTATAAAGGACATGCACCTTGATGAAGACATTTTATTTGGAGAAAAAGTTATCATCGAATGTGATCACGTGTGTGTCACGTTACTAAATATAATTGGCAAAACAAGTAATCACAAAGTATTGTAGTTTTACAAATTACAAAAACAATGACAAAATACAGCAACGTTTCGACCAACAAGGTCTTTATACTAAATATAATTGGTGTACTGAAACTTGATGTATAAAAAGTCTGTGATATGACGTTAGAATGGTAGAAAACATGTCAGTTTATTGTTGTCATTGGCAACGACATCCTGCCTTCTATTGCAGGTGATGATGTCACTGCACAACTGTCCTTCTCAAACACTGTCAAATAATTACATTCATTTTACCAACACAATATCACAATGCAAACTGTACAAAATTATCTGTCATTGCCTTCCTCTGTCTGTTTTTCTTCTGGTTTCCCTAATATATTCTGCCTCCATGTATTGTTATATAACATGCTTACATGTGTACACGTCATTAGTACAACATTTATTGCACGTCACTATTACGTCATGGTAATATCACGTGATTAATCTTTCGTCTCTGCAGACCGAGCTTTCCAGAGACGAGATTGAAGGTAAAAACTTTCACAATTTATCTCATGTGTGGCTGTGCTGTGGTAAAGTTGTGTTGTTGTTGCAGCTGTAGTTTCCTTTCTAGATCATTCTATAGTATCCCATTTATCATTGTACCTGCTTCCACCCTCCCCCACCCCTATTCTCATTCCTCGTGTCTGCATGTATGTGTATGAGTATATGTGTACGTGAGCTTGCATGTGTGTGAGCATGTATGTGCATGAAGTCGTGTGTATGGGCACACGCCCGTTTGTATATAAAAGGAGACTGCACCCACACCTACTACCAAACATCATCCCCTCTTCCCCCATCCTCACCTTCTATCCAACACAGGCTTCATTTCCTTATTTTTCTTTCTAGACGTGCATGTGTGTCCTTCTCTCTATACCTGTTTGCAGTGGCGGCTCGTAATTAGGGGCAAGTCGGACCGGACCCCACCAAAAATAATGTGTAACGTGTTTTGTTTTATGAATTAAAATATAACCTAACCCAAAATCATGATTTTTTCAGAAAAGTTTTGTCTGGCCCCACCAACAAAAATGAACATGAGCCGCCACTGCCTGTGTGCCATTACATCACGTTTCTCTTTACCCGTGTTCATTTCTTTTCGCTATACCTGTGTATTCCCGCCTGCCCAGCATGTTCGTGGCGCATTGAACAACAGTGGGACAAGCCCTCTGTGAGTGCGGGTTCAATTCCGCGGGCTGGCAGAAAAAGCCGCAGGTTCTCCAGATTTACGGTGTTCGTGGCACCGAACCGAAGGGTTATGATGTCCATAGCACCGAACTGAAGAGCTGAAAGTTCAAGTGCTTCTGGATCGGGAAAAAATACCTGTGTATCATTTCTTCTCTTTATACCTGTGTATCATTCCTTCTCTCTCTTTCTTTCTTTTCTCTTTGCCTTTTACCCCGGATTGGGGCATAGGCCCTCAACCAACTCATGCCAAGTCTTCCTATCTCTAGCTATCTCCTGCAGCTCCTCCTTTTCTCTATTCATGTGTGCAATTACTTGTCTCTATTCATGTGTGCAATTACTTTTCTCTTTATACTTCTATCATTCCTTTTCGCTATAACTGTGTTATCATTCCTTTTCTTTAGACCTGCATGTGTTTTCTTGTTTGTACGATACCAACAACGACCTCCAGAGTTTTCTAGCTTCGCAGGAATGTGAATGTAAGAGTATTCACTCCCACTGAAATGTGACATAGGTATGAGAGGAGCGTGGAAGGGGAGATGTTGCACCACGCACGAGCTAGACAGGAAGAAAATGTACGCAGAGAACACATACACACCGACAGAAAAACTAGCAGGGAAAATGTATAATATTTTTTATTGTGCGTGACGTGTCATGGTATCACGTGAACGGCAAGGAAAAAAAAATTCAGTTGTGGAACTTGGCATCAGCTCTCTTGCACATAAAAAAAAAGATTACCTGTGTCGGCACGTGAAGGAAGCGTGTACCGAACACGTTGTACCTGGCAACTATAGCAGTGCACACAGTTAAATGCACTTGTTTGGCGAGTAGACAACGCCGCGAGCCATGTAGTCTGTTATATATATATATATATTTTTTTCCGATCCAGAAGCACTTGAGCTTTCAGCTCTTCGGCTCGGTGCCATGGACATCGTAACCCTTCGGTTGGTGCCACGAACACCGTAAATCTGGAGAACATGTGGCTTTTCTTCCAGCCCGCGGAATTGAACCCGCACTCACAGAGGGCGTGTCACTCGTCGTCCAACGCGCTACGAACACGCTGGACAGGCGGGTCAGTCTGTTATATAAAATAGGATAGATTATGACACAACTCCTAGCGCAGAAAAGAATGTTCTTCTTCTTCTTCTTCTTTGCGTTCGTTCTTTACAACCAATTTTAATCACTCTTTGTGATATGTTTGATCTTTGCCAAGAACGTGTATACGTTGCACATTGGTTTGGTAGGCCCCTAAACGCATAGACTTCTACACGTTTAGGACACGTGCATCCGATTTCAGCCTAACCTCCTTAATCGCCTCTTACGACATGCGTGGCAGGTAACAGTGGTTCTATTCTTTACACCCCAAATTTGGGCCCCGGTAACCACTCGGGCGAAAAGAATGTTGTATCTCTACTACTTAGAAGTACAATTATTACTAGCACGTGCATGAAGTACTTTCCCCCTTCTCTCCCCCACCCCATCCCCACACATCACACCTTCTCCCCTCACACCTTCTCCCTCACACCTACAATAAATGGAGGAAATACCTGCATGTTTCTGATTAGCATCCACATTCCAATCATTTACTCACATTCAGAAGGAGCATAATTTGACGAGCAACATTAATGTTGTCATCAAAATCTGCATAATCTGTGAGTATTTACTGACTGTATCACGTGATCCTACAGGCAAGACTAAGCACTCTGCAACCCGACCAAACATTTCATTCTTCTTCTTCTTCTTCACCCTTTGCCCCTAGAGAGGCATAGGTCCACAACCAAGGCCTTCCAAGCCCGCCTATCCAAGACGATCTTTTCCAGATCTCTCCCCATTTTCTTTCCATGAGTCCCTCCTTGTGTTGTCTTTCCTGGGGTGGTAAGCTATGAATATTCCTGGTTGTGGTTTCTGTAGCTATCTAGTGATTTTTACATGGTGGGGTAGCTAGACCCAAATCCAAACCTCATTAGTCGCCTCTTATGACATGTAGGGCAGGTAACAGTGGTTTTATTCTTTACACCCCTAATTTATTTGAACCCAGGTAACCACTCGGACGAAACATTTCATTAGCAACGGATAATTCGTTAGCTGCAGACAGAGCCAACTATAAACTTATGGGCCTTCGGACTCTGGTAAGAATTATGGGACATCAGACAACAACTACACCACATGACCTCGCATTCCAGTATTGTGTTATAGACGATTCATTTTAAAATCAACACAAAATGCTAAATCAAAGTTATATTATGCAACAAGTTAAGTTTAACAATAAGGATTATCAATATTATGAATATTTTTCACCAATAAATAACCATAGACTCAAAGAATTGAGTAAAATTGCAAAAAGCTTGCAGTGTTCTATCAAACATCTATATTTTCCAGCCCCTTCTCTGATCTAAGTCAGGAATCCAAGTCAGTAGTCTGGCCTAGTTATCTAGAGTTGGCTGTGGTTGCAGACAACTGGTTCTTCTTACTTTCATTTGTACACACTTACTATGTCATCATTGTCACACACTCACATACGTCATCAATTGCACACAGATACGTCACCATTCCAACACATTCGCATACGTCATCAGTATGAACACGTTCATATATCTTCAACCTACACGCTCAAATACGTCATCAGAAGCATATACACAAATATACAGGGTGTTCAACTTAAAAGCAGCCCCAGTG
Source organism: Arion vulgaris (assembly GCA_020796225.1). Lineage (NCBI taxonomy): Eukaryota > Metazoa > Mollusca > Gastropoda > Stylommatophora > Arionidae > Arion > Arion vulgaris. The sequence goes on along the minus strand of CM036771.1, from coordinate 12,061,875 downwards.
ATAAATAGAAATTTGCCAGGTACGTATTGCATCTCGTCTATTTACTATTTAAACCGGTTCTGACTAGCTTGTCCTACGTCGCATTTGTTCATCACCCCTTCCCGCATGCTACAATTACACACCATCACACAACCTTGACCTATACTACGTTATAACTGAACCTTCCCATTTCCATACATTTATGCCAGATTAGCTCAATTCACAGGCTGCTTTTAAGTTGAACACCCTGTATATGTCCATAATCTACATATAGTCAGTATTTTGTCCCATCTGTCTAGTCCCGTGTTCTAATCAATATTTGTGTCCCATCTGCCCGGTCCCGTGTTCTAGTCAGTATTCTTATCTCATCTGCCCAGTACCGTGTTCTAGTCAGTATTCTGGTCCCACTTATATGTTCCCATGTTCTAGTGAATACTCTTGTAATACTAACTCGGTCCCATGTTCTCGTCAGTGCTCTTGTAATACTTATTCGGTCCCATGTTCTCGTGAGGTCTATTGTGCCAAGTTCCGTACTCTCGTCAGTTATATTGTCCCAAGTACTAGGTCCCGTGTTCCCGTCAGTTCTATTGTCCCAAGTCCCGTGTTCCCGTCAGTTCTATTGTCCCAAGTTCCGTGTTCCCGTCAGTTCTGTTGTCCCAAGTACCTACCAGTACCATTTTCTCGTACTAATGCTCAATTATTCTGCCTATTCAGAAATCCGTGATGTCTTCGAGCTCTACGATTTCTGGGATGGTCGGGACGGAGAAGTGGATGCCTTCAAGACGGGACACATGCTCTACTGTCTGGGCAAGAATCCAACCTTGGAGACTATTCGCAAAAATGGGGGCACCAACAAACTCGGTTTGTATATTGTTTGTGCAGACGCTCGTGTATGTGTGTGTGTGTGTGTGTGTGAGGCTCATGTGTGAGTGAGTGAATTTAAATAACACACCACCATGTGTCTGAATTATTGCATACATTTCAACGTGTATGTATTGTATGTGTGTGTTATATGTATGTATGTATTGTATGCGTTTGTTGTATGTATGAACGTTTCTTATTTCTGATTGACGACTAATGGACAAAACGTATGTGCTGTCAACTTTACTATACGGATCAGAATGCTGGAGAATGACAGAACAAGATATGCCCAAACTTTCCAACCTTCCATACAACTTGTCTGCGAAAGATCTTAGGCATGTTCTGACCAAATACTATCTCTCACCTAAAACTGTTTGTGCATCTAGAACAAACATTCGGATATTTAACTCTAATGTTAAAGCAGTTCTACTGTATGGGTCAGAAACATGGAGAACAACTAAAACAATAGCGCATAAATTGCAAACATTCATCAACTGGTGTCTGCGCAGAATAGAGGGAATAAGATGGTATTATAGGGTCACAAATGAGGAACTTATGGAGAGAACAAGACAGATTCCAGTGAACGAACAGATTAAAAAGATGCTGGCGCTGGATAGAACACACTTTGCGAAAACCGGAGGGAAATATAACAAGAAGGTTCCTTGCCTGGAACCCGCAGGGACAACGAAAGAAGGGGAGGCCGAGAAATAGAAGGAGACGAAATTTGGAGGCGGAGATCAACAATATAAAGAAGAGTTGGAGGGAGCTGCAGGAGATAGCTAGAGATATGAAGACTTGGCATGAGTTGGTTGAGGGCATATGCCCCAATCCGGGATAAAAAGAGAGAGAGAGAAAACTGTTTGTGCGGTGTCAACAAGAGAATATGAGTATCGTCATCCAAGAGATGATGGAGATGGATGGGACATATGGTACACATAAAGACTAACTCTGTCACGAAAACTGCACTGAGATGAACACCAGAGGGTAAACGAAAACGTGAATTATCCAAAACAAACTGGGGGAGAACAGTAGAACAAGAACTGAAAGAAATGAATCATCGACCAAAACTAGAGAAGCATGATGTACATTTGTTTATGCACTAAAGGTCAGAGGCGTCAACAGCTAGAACAAAAAGAGAATGAGATGCGGTTTAAAGCCGAACTAGTTATAATACCCCACCTTCTCCCACATCCATACATGCTGTTGCCATATCGTAGCTAAGATATCGTAATCATTAAATAAATATATTCAACAAAACAATGCTAAGCCACATCTTTCCTGAACTACGTGTCCTTGATAAAGGGACCTTGGAGATGGTTTTGCCTACACGACTTTTGTCTCCAGAAGCTTAGTATGAATGTGATTACTGTTGTGCTAGATAACACATGCCAGAAATTAAACGAGACCCGATGTATCGACCAACAAAGTTTTCATCGAGGGAACAAAACCCACTCAAAGTCTATCTGTTCACTAATCCTGTTTTGCCTTTCAGCGTCAGGTCGAAAAAGGAGACACCTGGATTGAGCCTCGTGATGACATGTGCCAGAAATTAAACGAGACACGATGTATCGACCAACAAAGTTTTCATCGAGGGAACAAAACCCACTCAAAGTCTATCTGTTCCCTAATCCTGTTTTGCCTTTCAGCGTCAGGTCGAAAAAGGAGACACCTGGATTGAGCCTCGTGATGACACGTGCCAGAAATTAAACGAGACCCGATGTATCGACCAACAAAGTTTTCATCGAGGGAACAAAACCCACTCAAAGTCTATCTGTTCCCTAATCCTGTTTTGCCTTTCAGCGTCAGGTCGAAAAAGGAGACACCTGGATTGAGCCTCGTGATGACACGTGCCAGAAATTAAACGAGACACGATGTATCGACCAACAAAGTTTTCATCGAGGGAACAAAACCCACTCAAAGTCTATCTGTTCCCTAATCCTGTTTTTCCCCGCATCAGGTCGAAAAAGGAGACAACTGGAGCGAGCATCTCTATGCACATTGTCATTCTTCCACGCAAAGTAACGACACAAAATGTAAATATGAAGGAAAATATTGAAAAAAACTGACTTACCTCGTGATCCTAGACACAACAAGTGAAAACAATGAAGAAATGAGAAGTGTAGTCTTAGGTAGAATTTGGGAATCAAGAGTCATGTGGTAGAATGAAATATCTGGGTCATAGATCAGATACCAGCTGCTGTTGTAGAATAAAAACTTATCAAATGTATTTAAATATATGCAAATATATTCTAAATGGGTGTACTAATCTCGGGTAATCACCATTCAGAATACAATAGGATAATTATCGGAGGAGATAATCGTCAGGAAAATATTCTGTCAATCTTAATTGATAACATTAGACTATGTTTTCTCTTACCTCCCTTGAAATAATACCATTCAAATAGAGAGACATGGCGTAACGTAGCGATTTGTGTCCATGATGTCTATGAAGGTTTTCACTCAGGCGTTGAGATATCTGCTTCGGAACTGTTCGATTTGAGGATGCGTACAATAGAGTACCTTTACATTTTGTTGTTGGAGGTGGTATTGTGAAGGAAGACAGTGGTAGTTTTGCCGTGATTACAAGTAGTTTCTTCTTTCTTCTTTGCGTTTGTTCTTTACGACCAATTTTAATCACTCTTTGTGATATGTTTGATCTTTGCCAAGAACGTGTATACGTTGCACATTGGCTTGGTAGGCCCCTAAACGCATATATTTCTACAGGTTTAGGACACATGCATCCGATTTCAGCCAAAAACTCCTTAGTCGCCTCTTACGACATGCGTGGCAGGTAACAGTGGTTCTATTCTTTGCACCCAAATTTGGGCCCCGGTAACCACTCGGGCGACTACAAGTAGTTTGTTAGAAGTGGTATTGTGAAGGAAGACAGTGGTAGTTTTGTCGTGACTACAAGTAGTTTGTTGGATGTGGTATTGTGAAGAAGACAGTGGTAGTTTTGCCGTGACCACTAGTAGTTTGTTGGATGTGGTATTGTGAAGAAGACAGTGGTGGTTTTGCCGTGACTACTAGTAGTTTGTTAGAGGTGTATTGTGAAGGAAGACAGTGGTAGTTTTGCCGTGACCACTAGTAGTTTGTTGGATGTGGTATTGTGAAGAAGACAGTGGTAGTTTTGCCGTGACCACTAGTAGTTTGTTGGAGGTGGTATTGTGAAGGAAGACAGAGGTAGTTTTGCCGTGACCACTAGTAGTTTGTTGTATGTGGTATTGTGAAGAAGACAGTGGTAGTTTTGCCGTGACCACTAGTAGTTTGTTGGATGTGGTATTGTGAAGAAGACAGTGGTAGTTTTGCCGTGACCACTAGTAGTTTGTTGGAGGTGGTATTGTGAAGGAAGACAGAGGTAGTTTTGCCGTGACCACTAGTAGTTTGTTGTATGTGGTATTGTGAAGAAGACAGTGGTAGTTTTGCCGTGACCACTAGTAGTTTGTTGGAGGTGGTATTGTGAAGGAAGACAGAGGTAGTTTTGTTGTTACTACAAGTAGTTTGCATATGAAAGCTACGTCAGTAACTAAAGCAATGACCTTGCTGGAGTCACAGAGTTTTACCAAAGTTTGCTGATACAGTTGCTCAGGATGATCGAGCAGGGTTGAACCCAAATGCAACGGTTTGAGTTCCTGTGGAGATCAAGTCTAACACATGTGCCAGGGCACGCGAACAATGGGCCAGGCTAACATTCTGAATGCCGTAAGAAATCATGGGCGTATAAACGATTCAATGAATGGGGGTGAATATATAACCCTAACCAGACTGCAAAAAATATAAAATCCAACGGAATGTAGCGAGATATGAGCACTAAACTGGAACCCAAAGAAAAATAATTAAACAACATACAACTGGTGTCGTTAGTCGCCACAAGCTGAGAGATATTCATGAGAAATCATAACACTAATGGACTAATTGGTTGAATGTACGGTGATGATGATCTGTCAACCAAACGAAACTAAATATGTCTTCTATGTACATATAATATATGAGTATGTACTAATCTGATAACGCACTTGTCTATATGTATAAGCAGTGGCGGCTCGTGATCATTTTTGTTAGTAGGGCCAGACAACATTTTTCGGAAAATCGTGGTTTTGGATTAGGTTATATTTTAATTTATAAAATAATAAATACACGTTTCACATTATTTTTGGTGGGGCCCGGTCCCACTTAACCCTAATGACGAGCCGCCACTGTATATAAGTAAGATATTATTATGTAACTCTCATACCGATATACGTTACATAGGGCATATAAACAATTTCTCCATACCTCTTTATTCTGTCAACTCGTTCAATCTTTACTAAGGAATTGAGTCTGATCTTTCTATCCTCTCTCAGTAAAGTTAATTTAAGGTTCCCCTAGCCCTTTCGCTGCTACATACTTTCTGAAGGCTGAGCTAAAAATAGCTACTCTTTGTTTCTAGGTCACAAACGGGAATGTACGCCTATAGCAGTGACAGTAGCAATGTATAACTTGTTAACATGTCTTTAGTCCACAGATGAGAGATAATAACAGACGTGTTAATGCGTCTTTAGAAGTGAATGGGAAAACGTATATATACGTTCTTAGCAGATAAAGGGCTAGGTCGTCCTTTCTTTCTGAACCGACTTCATGCATGCTTTGTGATTCTTGATCATTTCCAACATATCCATCTTCCTTCTTTAGAGTAGAGTTGTTACTAGATTGACAACACTTCTTCAGTATCCCAACATATCTCCATCTTCTCCTTCTTTAGAGTAGAGTTTACAGTAGTTGACAAACTTCTCGAGTATGTCAAATATATCCATCTTCTTTCTTCTTACAGTTTTACTAGTGTTGACCAGACATTTCTCTGAATGCATCTCTTCTCCTGAATTCGTCCCATTTTATGTTCATTATTTTTCGATTTCTATTTTCAAATGCTTTCAACTTCATCATCATCATCAAGTAGCTTGCCCTGAGCAGAACTGTGCCACCCCAACAGTTCTTCGGAATTTCTCTCTCTCTCATAGACCAGATGTCCTGCCTCTGCAGCCGTCATGCTCAAACCATCAATGATTACATCCTGATTCCATCTTCTCCGTGGTCTTCCTCTTCTTCTCTTTGCCAGTATGCTCCTTCCATGATGGTCTTATCCAGCCTTTCATGTCTTTTTATATGCCCAAAATATCTAAATTGTCTCTTTCTTATTTGTAGCATCAGCAATTTTCTTTGATTTTAAGTTCTTTCTGGATATATCAACTTACTTTCTATATATTTAGTAATTTTCCAACTTGCGCTGGCATTTGTTAGGATTGACACACCATTGGAATTGAAAATTGGTATTTTAGTTTTAAAACTATATAACTTGAAGTTCCATATAAGTATGAAATTTTTGTATGTTAACGTACATATCTATATGCAGTGGCGGCTCGTCATTAAGGACCAGTGGGGCCGGGCCTCACCAAAAATAAGGTGTAACGTGTATTTATTATTTTATACATTAAAATATAACCTAACCGAACCATGATTTTTCCGAAAATTTCTGTCTGGCCCATCAACAAAAATGATCACGAGCCGCCACTGTCTATATGTAAGTATAATGTACTGTGCCTCTAAACATAATACCAAACATATATGTTGATCTACAAGTACTTGTCTATATGTTGATATACAGTACCTGTACTTTGATGTACATGCCCATACATGTGTATATATATTGATGTACATGCCCATACATGTGTATATATATTGATGTGCATGCCCATACATGGTATATTATTGATGACATGCCCATACATTGATATATTTGATTACTGCCTCATATATATTGATTACATGCCCATACATGTATCATCCGTAGGAGAAGGCATACAAATTTGAAGAGTTCCTGCCCATCTACTCTGCTGTCTCCAAAGAAAAAGATACAGGCACTTTCGCCGATTTCAATGAGGCCTTCAAGACCTTCGACCGAGAGGGCCAGGGGTTTATTTCAGCAGCAGAAATGAGACACGTACTGACCTGTTTGGGTAAGACATCATTACTGCCTCTTCTTCTTCTTCTTCTTTTGTCATCACACTGCTACCGGGTTGTTGCCCAGTGTCGTGGTTTCTGTTTTTGTCTTGCGCTGTTCTGGTGGCTTGTGTGATTGTTATCTTTGCTCTTTCACCGGATTCTGCTACGCCATCTAACCATCTTTTTTTCGTGGTCTTCCTCTTGCCTTCTTTCCCGATGTTCTGTTGTTTACCTTCTTTCCATGATGTTCTGTTGTTTTAACTTTTCTTTCCCTGATGTTCTGTCATTTTTACCTTATTTCCCGATGTTCTACTTGTTTGACCTCTTTCCCGATGACTCTGATAGCATTACTGCCTTGTTTCTTCTTCTAACTGTTCTCTCTGATCATCTTTCTCTAACTGTGTCTCTCTGATCATCGTTTTCTAACTGTGTCTCTCTGATCACCTTTCTCTAACTGTGTCTCTCTGATCATCGTTTTCTAACTGTGTCTCTCTGATCATCGTTTTCTAACTGTGTCTCTCTGATCATCTTTCTCTAACTGTGTCTCTCTGATCTTTTCTATTTCTCCTACACTTCTGTGTCTCTCTGATCTCTTTCTCTAACTTGTCTCTCTGATCATCTTTCTCTAACTGTGTCTCTCTGATCATCTTTCTCTAACTGTATCTCTCTGACCTCTTTCTCTAACTGTGTCTCTCTGATCAGTCTTTCTCTAACTGTGTCTCTCTGACCATCTTTCTCTAACTGTGTCTCTCTGACCATCTTTCTCTTTTCTTTTTTTTTATTTTCTCGATCCACAACTGCCTTGATCTTTTTCAGCTGTTCTTCGAGCTCGTCCATGTGCTCGTATCTCTTCTTCGTGTCCCGAACACTCGTAATCTCTGGGAATCTGTGGCTTTGATCTGCCTCGCGAATGTGAACCCCATATCTCTAGAGGATAGTCCCTGTAGTCCAACGCGCTACGACATCTTGCAACGTGTCTCGACCATCTTTCTCTAACTGTGTCTCTCGATCATCTTTCTCTAACTGTGTCTCTCTGATCATCTTTCTCTAACTATGTCTCTCTGATCATCTTTCTCTAACTGTGTCTCTCTGATCGTCTTTCTCTAACTGTGTCTCTCTGATCATCTTTCTCTAACTGTGTCTCTCTGATAGTCTTTCTCTAACTGTGTCTCTCTGATTATCTTTCTCTACTGTCTCTCTGATCGTCTTTCTACTGTGTCTCTCTGATCATCTTTCTCTGTGTCTCTCTGATCATCTTTCTCTAACTGTATCTCTCTGATCATCTTTCTCTAACTGTATCTCTCTGATCATCTTTCTCTAACTGTATCTCTCTGATCATCTTTCTCTAACTGTGTCTCTCTGATCATCTTTCTCTAACTGTGTATCTCTGATCATCTTTCTCTAACTGTGTCTCTCTGATCATCTTTCTCTAACTGTGTCTCTCTGATCATCTTTCTCTAACTGTGTCTCTCTGATCATCTTTCTCTAACTGTGTCTCTCTGATCATCTTTCTCTAACTGTGTCTCTCTGATCATCTTTCTCTAACTGTGTCTCTCTGATCATCTTTCTCTGTGTCTCTCTGATCATCTTTCTCTAAATGTGTCTCTCTGATCATCTTTCTCTAACTGTGTCTCTCTGATCGTCTTTCTCTAACTGTGTCTCTCTCTGATCATCTTTCTAATGTGTTCTCGCTCTTTCTCTAACTGTGTTCTCTGATCATCTTTCTCTAACTGGGTCTCTCTGATCATCTTTCTCTGTGTCTCTCTGATCATCTTTCTCTAACTGTGTCTCTCTGATCATCTTTCTCTAACTGTGTCTCTCTGATCATCTTTCTCTAACTGTGTCTCTCTGATCATCTTTCTCTAACTGTGTCTCTCTGATCATCTTTCTCTAACTGTGTCTCTCTGATCATCTTTCTCTAACTGTGTCTCTCTGATCATCTTTCTCTAACTGTGTCTCTCTGATCATCTTTCTCTAACTGTGTCTCTCTGATCATCTTTCTCTAACTGTGTCTCTCTGATCATCTTTCTCTAACTGTGTCTCTCTGACCATCTTTCTCTAACTGTGTCTCTCTGATCATCTTTCTCTAACTGTGTCTCTCTGATCATCTTTCTCTAACTGTGTCTCTCTGATCATCTTTCTCTAACTGTGCTCTCTGATCATCTTTCTCTAACTGTGTCTCTCTGATCATCTTTCTCTAACTGTGTCTCTCTGATCATCTTTCTATAACTGTGTCTCTCTGATCATCTTTCTCTAACTGTGTCTCTCTGATCATCTTTCTCTAACTGTGTCTCTCTGATCATCTTTCTCTAACTGTGTCTCTCTGATCATCTTTCTCTAACTGTGTCTCTCTGATCATCTTTCTCTAACTGTGTCTCTCTGATCATCTTTTCTAACTGTTCTCTCTGATCATCTTTCCTGTGTCTCTCTGATCATCTTTCTCTAACTGTGTCTCTCTGATCATCTTTCTCTAACTGTGTCTCTCTGATCATCTTTCTCTAACTGTGTCTCTCTGATCATCTTTTCTAATGTGTCTCTCTGATCATCTTTCTAACTGTGTCTCTCTGATCATCTTTCTCTAATGTTCTCTGACATCTTTCTCTAACTGTGTCTCTCTGATCATCTTTTAACTGTGTCTATCTGATCATCTTTCTCTAACTGTGTCTCTCTGATCATCTTTCTCTAACTGTGTCTCTCTGATCATCTTTCTCTAACTGTGTCTCTCTGATCATCTTTCTCTAACTGTGTCTCTCTGATCCTCTTTCTCTAACTGTGTCTCTCTGACATCTTTCTAACTGTGTCTCTCTGATCATCTTTCTCTAACTGGTCTCTCTGATCACTTTCTAACTGTGTCTCTCTGATCATCTTTCTCTAACTGTGTCTCTCTGATCATCTTTCTCTAACTGTGTCTCTCTGATCATCTTTCTATAACTGTGTCTCTCTGATCTCTTCTCTAACTGTGTCTCTCTGATCATCTTTCTAACTGTGTCTCTCTGATCATCTTTCTAGTCTTCTGACTCTTTCTCTGCAATGTGTCTCTCTGATCTTTCCTGTTCTGAATGTCTTCTCTACTTTCCTGTTACTGAATGTGTCTCTATCGTACTTTCTCTTTTGTTACTGAATGTGTTTTCTCTCTTTCCTGTTATGAATGTGTCTTCTACTTTCCTTTGCTGAATGTGTCTTCTCTACTTTCCTTTGCTGAATGTGTCTTCTCTACTTTCCTGTTACTGAATGTGTCTTCTCTACTTTCCTCTTGCTGAATGTGTCCTCTCTTTCCTCTTGCTGAAAGTGTCCTCTCGGTCTTACTCTTGCTGAATGTTTCCTCTCTGTTTTCCTGTTGGTGCACATTTCTCTTCTACTTCATTAAAGCTCAGAATATGATGTTAGTATAACATACTATTATCAATATAAGAGAGAAGACTGCAGTAAAACATTGTACCAAAGTTGAAGCACATATAAACAACGTTAGGTTTTACAAAGTACAACAAACTAGAAATAGCAACATTTTAACCAAAAAACTTTATCCAACAAAAGATACAAAAACAAACGAAATACAGATGATGGTTCTATACAACATACATCGTAAACACAGTGAGATGAATAATTCCTAAAAAAAACAACAACAAAAACTAGAAATGGCAAATGAAGAAAAGTATGAAACAATAATAAAATATATATACACATAATATATACACATAATATATATATATATATTCTGTCAATGCCGGTTCCAAGCCCGGATGAAAAAAGGAGGACTTGTGCGTGAGGCCAGCTACCTCATCACAAGAAATTGAAATAGCTACAGAAACTTGTAAGAAAGGACGCCATACCGGTAAACCGACCAGCCAGGTGGTGTGCAGTGCACCTAGTGCATCAATGACGGTTGCTGATGAAAGCCGCTTGCGGAATCAGCAACCGACTCGTACATTACTTGGCTCAAAACACACACTAAAATTGGATTTTGGAATGTGAGAACGATGGCCACGGCTACAAAATCAGCCAAATTGCAGAAGAAATGAAGAGATACGAGCTGGACATACTGGGGTTAAGTGAGGTGAGATGGCCTGGAACAGATAGAAGAGTAGTTAGTGGATTAACTTTCATATATTCAGGAGAGAAGATGGTAAGCATTTTGAAGGAGTGGGTATAATGATGACACCTAGAGTAGCAAAGAGCATGTTAGAATGGGAACCCATCTCGAGTCGGATAATCAAAGCCCGCTTCAGTACCAGGCATGTCAATATGACAATACTGCAGTGTTATGCACCAACAAACGAGGCTGACGATGATAAGAAAGACACATTTTATGAGCAATTACAAGATCAAATTAACAAGACCCAAAAACATGACCTGTTAGTAGTAATGGGGACTTTAATGCCAAGGTTGGAAGTGATAATGTAGGGGTAGAGAGAGCTATAGGAAAACAAGGAATAAACACAATGAATGAGAATGGAGAAAGGCTCCCAGCGCAATGCTGCGTCACGAACCTGTAGGAAAGTCGTGGACGGAAACTGCTCTATGTTTTGCAATAACACAGCTGCACACGAGCGATCACGCAATGAATGAACAAAGCGGTCACGCAATAATTGGGGTTCCATCACCGCTAGTCCTTCATCTTTTTGTGCCGCTGTGATTTTAGTATAAATATCAGCCAATCTATGCGAGAAATCGCGGCGGAATTCCCCAACCCCCTGGGACGACCTATAGAAGGTGAACAGTAGTTCAAGGGTCAACCTATTGTCCCCATATAACCTGATCATTGTCATCAACAATTCGTCAGGGTCGTGTATAGTGAGCATCTGGATTTGTAGCTAACTTCTGACGGAGGCCGACACATTGTCCAGGATGGTATATATCTTGTCCTCACCCGTAAGGCCATAAAACCTCCAAAAAGAACGGACACTCCTGGCAAACTTCTCTACTGAGGGCCCATTACGTTCCCCGAACGTACGCAAGGCTCTACCAGGGATCTCCTGTGGCGCCATCCCCCACAGCACTCCATCGCAGAGCTCGCCATCCCTCATATACCTATGTGCCATCAATTTCTACATAGCACACAATTGTACATAGTAATACAAATGCAGATGTCAACCGTGTATAAAAGCTCTAAAAGCTTTATAGCTATAAAAGCTATAAAGCTATAAACTGAAATACAATTGTGCTAGATGGTTATATAAATTGAGTTATCAATAACTGTAGACACAATAAAAAGAGATAGTACAGTTAGCACATTTGAAATTGAAATATATACTCACAATGGATGTATTGATTGTATGGTCTCATAATTAACATATAGTAATCAAAGTTCAATTAGTAAGCCAGGTATTCCAACATATGTGTATAGTCCAGATATAAAACAAACCACCCTCCAATCGTGATCCAGGTAAACGTCAATTGGACGAGAAATCCAAAAAGCATAGGGTTCTTAGACTGGAGACTAGATAACCCGGTCCTTTCGGATGGAGGGCCAGATAGGACGGGCGTTGGGTCCTGACAAGATATCCTGACTGGCGGTTATTACACCGTCGCGCCTTCACTGAGGGAAGGGCGAATAATAGGACAGGCGTTGGGTCCTATGACGAATATTATAATATTAAAGATCCTGGCTGACGGGTTATCACGCCCTCGCGCCTTCACTGATGGAAGGACAGATAATAGGACGGGCGTTGAGTCACATGACGAATATTAAATATTAAAGATCCTGACTGGCGGTTTATCACGCCGTCGCTGATGGAAGGACAAATAATAGGACGGGCGTTGGGTCCTATGAATAAAATTTTAATATGAAAAGGACAGGCGTTGGGTCCTAAAAAAATATTAATATGAAAAGGACAGGCGTTGGGTCCTATAAAAATATTAATATGAAAAGGGTATGCGTTGGGTCCTATAAAAATATTAATATGAAAAGGACAGGCGTTGGGTCCTATAAAAATATTAATATGAAAAGGACAGGCGTTGGGTCCTATAAAAATTTTAATATGAAAAGGACAGGCGTTGGGTCCTAAAAAAATTTTAATATGAAAAGGACATGCGTTGGGTCCTATAAAAATTTTAATATGAAAAGGACAGGCGTTGGGTCCATAAAAATTTAATATGAAAAGGACAGGCGTTGGGTCCTATAAGAAATTTGAGATCGAAAGGACAGGCGTTGGGTTCTATAAAAGCATGGAGGTCTACAGTTGTATATGCATATGTAAAAAAATATAGAATTCACGTTCTGGTCCACTCGAAGTAGGTAGGGCAGATCTTTTTAATTCTCCTTGACACCATTTGTTGTAGGGATGATGTTCTTTGTGGTGGTGGTGGTCAAACGACGTTACAAAACACAACTCAGTCTGGTAGACTTCATATAAGTTTATTAATGTTATCCCCTAGACACACAACACGTCCATTCATCAGTTGTGTTTATGTTCGTCTCCCTATGTTGTTGCCATGTCACTAAGCAGTACTAACAATTTTACGTCAACTAGTTTCACTACGTCAATGTCTCGTTCTAGTGTTGCTTCTGCTTATAGTGGGAGTTTTGGTGTGCAAACACTAAGTCTCTACTTATCTCCCTTTTACAAGCCTATCTCTATCTAAACTACCTGTCTAGTCTGTTGGCTACTACCTGGGGTTGGGGAACGGTTGTGCCGGTCCTGGCAGACTACTACAGGTGTCTGCGAAAATAATGAATATAAAATGGAATGAATTCAGAAGAAGTGATGAAATCAGAGACATGTCTGGTCAACCACTAGTGACAACTGTTATTAGAAAGAGAAGATAGAGATATGTTGGGCACACCTTGAGGAGAAATGATCAACGAATATCAAAGCAGGCATTGAAGTGGGATGCAGAGGGTTCAAGAAAGAGAGGTCGACCTAAAGAGACCCTGAAACGAACTTTGCTGAGAGAGGCAGGAAATATCGGTTTCAGTTTCATGGAGGAGATTGAGCGAGGCCCAGGATAGAGCGGTATGGAGAAATTACTTGCAGGCCCTATGTAACGTATAACGGTACGAGAGGAATTATTATTATTATTATATATATCTCTCTTTGCCTTTTACCCGGGTTGGGGCATAGGCCCTTAACCAACTCATGCCAAGTCTTCATATCTCTAGCTATCTCCTGCAGCCCCCTCCAGCTCTTCTTTATATTGTTGATCTCCGCCTCCAAATCTCGTCTCCATGTCTTTCTCGGCCTCCCTTCTTTCGCTGTCCCTGCGGGTTCCAGGCAAGGACCCTTCTTGTTATATTCCTCTCCGGTTTTCGCAAAGTGTGTCCTATCCAGTGCCAGCGTCTTTTTTAACCTGTTCGTTCACTGGAATCTGTCTTGTTCTCTCCATAAGTTCCTCATTTTGACCCTATCATACCATCTTATTCCTCTATTCTGCGCAGACATCAGTTGATGAATGTTTGCAATTTATGCGCTATTGTTTTAGTTGTTCTCCATGTTTCTGACCGATACAGTAGAACTGCTTTAACATTAGAGTTAAATATCCGAATTTTTGTTCTAGATTTGATTTCTTTGGACTTCCAAATGTTTCCCAGTGCAATGAAAGCTCCTCTTGCCTTCTGTATTCTTATTTTAACATCTCTATCTGTTCCAACCTCTTCTACTTGCTGCCCAAATATGTGTATGATTCTACTTCTGAAGTGGGATTTCCCAGGGAGATCGAGTTGTCGTTTGCTTGGTTAATTCTCAATATCTTTGTCTTTCCCTTATGAATGTTCAGCCCTAGTTGCTGGGACCTTATATTTATATATATATATATATATATATATATATATATATATATATATATATATATATATATATATATATATATATATATAAAATATAATATATACACATATTGAAGTGAGCATGACAAGAGACAGTATCAAGAAACATGGGAATATAGAACATTAAGTCCAAGAGATCACAAAGTATCATACAAAGAGGTACCTTATACAAATGCGATCAAATCTGATCATCAGAGCACAATGTTCACATGACTGTGACCTGGATATCGACAAGCTCCCAAATTGTCAGTGCCATTGAAACGAGTGGTTACAACCGAGGATATTTTCTGTATATATATTTGATTATTATTGTTATATACTGTATCATTTCCTAAAATATTATTATATATATATATATATATATATATATTTTAAATAGGCCTTTTTCGTCTTTACAGATGGTCAATTGGCAAGTGTTTTACTGTGACAACTTCTGAATTTTCGCTTTCTCTTTGTGTTCAGCCATACATAAGTCTCTTCTCAAAAGACGCCTTACGCAATATGGCTTTCCATACGCAATATGGCTTTCCACACAACTCAGTCATCAGCTAGTCTTTCCCATGTGCTGGGAACTATAGAAAAGTTTTTCATTGAGGCTTTGCATACATCTTTATATCTGAGCAGTGGTCTGCCCTGGTGCCTCTTCCTCCGAAAGTTCACAGAACAACATTTGTTTTGGTATGTGACAAGTTTCCATTCTTCTCATATGCCCCAACCATCTTAGTTGTCTACTGCTGAGCATGCCCATGATGGAAGGCAGGTTTGCACGTTATTATTCTTTTCTTATTAAATAGTTAAGAGTCCTGAATAAAGTTTTGAGAAAGTTTAACCAGTCCTGAATCACATTTGAGGATAGTTTCAAGCCAGTCTGAACCATTGACAACAGAAATATGAAACATAATGGCTTTAGTGCCGACAATAATGATACACATTTCTCTTGGCAAGGTAGCTATCAATTATGTGTTCCTCCTTCAATGAAATAGGACAGCTTGGCAACTATGTGATGCAGATTTGGACTGGCCCAGATTCTGGGTTTATCGACTTGATTGTAACAAAATAGAAAAGTACAGAAGCGACATACAGTGCTTCAAGTAGATAGTAAGATTATAATATCACGTTTTAGTTGTGACTTTTAGATTTTCTCAGAGCCCAGTCAAGTGTGCTCATGTTCTTTCTTGACATTTGATGTTGGGCATTTGATGTTTGATGTTTCAGGTGAGAAACTCTCTGATGATATGGTTGATGACATCATCAAGGCCACAGACACCAGGGAAGATTTGGAAGGAAATGTTAAGTATGAGGGTACGTACTATGATGTGGGTACATGTCTAGTATGAGAGTGTGTACAATTTGAAGTATGAGGGAGGGTAGGTGTGTAAAATTTCAAGTATGTTGGTGGGTACAACATCTAGTGTGAGGGTGGGTACAAAGTCAAATGTGAGGGTAGGTACAACATCTAGAATGAGGGTGGGTCTCTATCATGAGGTACAACATGTAAATGTATGTGTGTATCTATTGCTAGAAAGAAGAATGTATGTGTATGTACTGTCTGCTCATGTCAACAATGTATTATACAGATAAACATAACAAACATTATCTATTCCACAGATTTCATCCAAAAAGTTTTGAAAGGACCATACGAGTAATGATCTTTCTCTTGGTCGGATCTGCTCAGTCCCTCAATTGTTGACCTCATGTATGCCTGACCTCATAAAAAAAGTCATAGTTTAAATGTTTACAATTTAAATTATTTATTTTTACTGAAGTCTAGAAATGTTAGATATTAACAGTTGTCTACAACAACAACATTGAGTCATCCGTTAGCAACTAGCTGCCGGATTGATAATGATGATGATCAAACAACAATATTGAGCGTTGTCATTGCTAGCAACTAGCTGCCAGATTGATGATGATGATGTATCAACAACAACATTGAGTGCCAGTCATTGCTAGCAACTAGCTGCCAGATTGATGATGATGATGATCCAACAACACTGAGCGTTGTTGGTGTTAGCTACTAGCTGCCGGATTGATGATGATAATGATGACTTTTTCTAATGTGGTTTAGTGTTCACATCTACTGAGTGTCTGCTGGTTTAGTCAACATTTGAGATGTCTTGCTGTGTGATTTTTTGTAAATAAAACCCATCCTTGACCCATCTTTGCTGCTCACTTGTATATGAGAAATGTTGGTATGTTTGATGACATGTGAATGATGACATCATTTTGGATTTTGTCATTGTTTTTGTAATTTGTAAAACTACAGTACTTTGTGATTACGTGTTTTGCCAATCAAATAGTTTTACTGCAGTCTCCTCTATATTGTGATTATTTCATCATTTTGGATAACATGTGAGTGCTGACATCATGTTTGATGACATGTGAGTGATGTTTTGATGAACACCATCTGTTTGTTTAGAACATAGATGATATGTAATGTCATGAGAATGATGTCATCCCATGTCATAATGGTGACATCTAGAGCTGGTAGAAGAGAGTGAGTTCTTCAATGTGGAGACTGTTGTAGCGTGTTGGACGGCAGGTGACAAGCTCCCCATGAGCGGGTTCAATTCCACGGGCTGGCAGAAAAGTCACAGGTTCCCCAGATTTACGGTGTTCGTGGCCCCAAACCAAAGGGTTACGATGTCCATGGCACAGAGCCGAAGAGCTGAAAGCTCGTGCTTCTGGATCAGGAGAAAAAAACAAGATTGTTCTGCTGGGGGCAGATGAGTCATAGATTTCCCTTCAATACAAACACAGAATTATATGATAGCACTGTGAGACACAATCTAGCACTGTGAGACACAATCTAGCACTGCACAACACAATGTTGTACTGTGAGACACAATTCTGCAAGACAGCACTGTAAGATACCATAATGGGATAAATGACACAGAGACAGATCACACTAAATGAAATCACGTAATTTGACAAACTCAAACATCTGAATAAAAGTTACAACAAGTAGCACTAGGACATCTTCTATAACTATCTATCCCCCCACTTCCCTTGATCTCTGCTATTGTCCGGAGTGATCACTGACTGGGTAATGAGAAAATGTTGCAAGGGCACAGCTGGCATCAATTGGCTAGAGAACAAATAACTGGAAGATGTGAATTTTGCAGATGATATTGCCTTGTTAAGTTAAAACAATCAAGGTAAGCAAAGAAAAACAGACAACTTGTCATCTATACCATCAAAAGTTGAACTACATATAAGCTACGATACGTTAAATATAATGAACAAGAAATATATGATAAGTAATGCAGATTGACGGAATCCATGAAAATTAGCAGTTCATTTTGGTGAACTGTTTCAAAGGCTGGTGGTCTGTTCAGCTCCTGCAATCTGTTGGAATTTTTCCGACTCATACATGTTCCTCATGTCGACTCGCCTCAACTGGGTACCAGACAGTCTGGAAAGATACGATAGAAGCGTAAATGCTTCAACAATCACGCAATTGTGTGCCTCACGGTCAATAAAATCAGGCCTAACACCGTATTGCCCTATATACCATGAGGTATGAAAGGGTTCCTTTTAATGCAGATATTACGCTGGAATCCAAAATGATAAAATTAACGGAACAGTTCACCTATTTGGGTAGTAATTTTGTTTTCAAACAGGAGATACTAAAAAAACAAATGATGCCACAAATTGTCAAAGCAACATCAGCTTTTAAAAACTGAAAAATATGGAACTCCAAGTTATACAGTTTAAAAACTAAATTACAAATGTCCAACTCCAATATTGAATCAATCCCAACATATGCCAGCGAGAGTTGGAAAATGACTACAGATATAGAAAGTAAGTTTAATGCATTTCAAAATAGATGAGAAAAATAATGGGATGAATTCAAGAGAAATTATGAAATCAGAGAAATGTCTGGTCAACCACTAGTAACAACTGTTATAATAAAGAGAAGATGGAGATTTATTGGGTATACTCTGAGAAGAAATGATCACAAAGAATGCATTGAAGTGGAAGGCACAGGGTTCAAGAAAGAGAGGACGTCCTAGGGAAACCCTGAAATGAACTTTACTGAGAGAGGATTGAAAGATCAGACTCAATTCCATAGAAGATTGAACAAATTGCCCAGGATAGAGTGGTATGAAGAAATTGCTTGCAGGCTCTATGCAACGTACAACAATATAAGATGAATACAATACATCAATTTATATCACAATACATAACAACACAACATATCACATAACATCACAACACATTGTATTATATCACGCCCTGTGTTGCCAGGGCCCATGGGTGAAGCAAAGAATAGTACCACTGTGACCTACAAGGCATGAGTACACATGACCTACAAGGTAAGAGACGAATGTGGTAGAGGCCTAGGAAAGCTACCCTAGTAAATAAAAAGTGTCATAGAAATCGGATGTGCTAGCCTATTTATGGACGCATAAATGGCACAAATTACAATCGCTCTTAGGCTTAGATCACATTCAAATCACAAAGAGTGGTTATCAAGTGGTTGATATGGAGCGTTTGAAGAAGTATTATATTACAAAAAATGTCACTACACCATACAACACAATGTGTAAGAGCATACAACATCACAACACAATGTGTAAGATCATACATCATCACAACACAATGTGTAAGATCATACATCACAACACAATGTGTAAGACATACATCACAACACAATGTGTAAGATCATACAACATCACAACACAATGTGTAAGATCATACAACATCACAACACAATGTGTAAGATCATACATCACAACACAATGTGTAAGATCATACAACATCACAACACAATGTGTAAGATCATACAACATCACAACACAATGTGTAAGATCATACATCACAACACAATGTGTAAGATCATACAACATCACAACACAATGTGTAAGATCATACAACATCACAACACAATGTGTAAGATCATACATCACAACACAATGTGTAAGATCATACATCACAACACAATGTGTAAGATCATACAACATCACAACACAATGTGTAAGACATACATCATCACAACACAATGTGTAAGATCATACAACATCACAACACAATGTGTAAGATCATACAACATCACAAAACAATGTGTAGGATCATACAACATCACAACACAATGTGTAAGATCATACATCACAACACAATGTGTAAGATCAAAACATCACAAAAAATGAAATCTACATAAAACAATAATCATACAAATCACAAAAATTTACAATCAATCCAAACACATAACCAAATCACAAATGATACAATCAATCAAACATCACCATCAGTTCAACAACAGACTAAAGATATGAAAATCTGATCAATGTGTCTGCTGAGAAAACAAAATGGTTGCAGACAGCAAGCCAGTAGTCACGGCGAATAAAACTTCACGGCAATGGGTTGCCACATAATTGTTCCATTCCTGTACCAGCGACCTCCACTTAAATTGATCGTAACTGTCTTAACAAACAAGTCTGTGTTTGTTATTACTTCTTCTCATCTGAGATGAAGTATAAAATGGAGACATGTATTGTTGAAGGTCTACAGTATAGTTGTACATTTCTTAGTTAACCCTTTAGCTGCTAAGGATGTATATATACGTTTTCCCCATTCACTTCTAAAGACGCATTAACACGATCTGTTATTATCTCTCCTCTGTGGGCTAAAGACATGTTAACACGTTATACATTGCTACTGTCACTGCTATAGGCGTACATTCACTTTTGTGACCTAGAAACAAAGAGTAGCTATTTTTAGCCCAGCCTTCAGAAAGTATGTAGCAGCGAAAGGGTTAAATGTAATGTTTGTCTGTCCACAGAGAGTACAACATACTTGATATGTGATGAACACTGTCACAGTGTTATTAAACAGGTCTGTACTCTAGAAGAGCTGAAGTATGGGGAAGAATGGATACCTGTATCAGAGAATATCTCTCTCAATCTTGCGTTCATTCTTTTTGGCCATTTTTATTGTGATATATAAACAACTTTAGCCAAGACCGTTTTTACGTCACATCTTCAGTACAAGCTCTAGTGAATGTCCTTCAGCGACGTGTCCGATTTCAACCAGAGTTTACTGGGTTCACTATTCATTAGCCTTTGACTGTCTCCAGCCAACCTGCAAGGCAGCAGGTTGTATCAGAGGATATGACTGATTACACCAGGGTTGTCAGTACACTTGGACGTTGCTGTAGAGAATGGGTCCCTGGTGTCACCAATGCAGAGATTCTTACACTCATGGATCAGCACTCCCATCCAGGTGATATCGTTATCTACACTGATGGCTCTTGTCAGATGCAGAACCAGATCAACATGGGCTTACTTAGCACAAGAAAACGATAGTGAAAGGAGACACAAATATGATAACGTTGTAGAAGGGACATATAGATAACTGTTGGTAAACAGATTCATTTATTAATATCTCAACCAGAACAAATCAATCAATAATCAATAACCAATCTCTGCTACAGATATTTCTATTGAGATCACAGATATTGCATGTGTGCTTGTGTAGGTGTGTGCATGTGTATGTGTGTGTGTGTACAATCTCTGCTACAGTTATTTCTATTGAGATCACACTTTCATGTGTGTGTGTCTGTATGTGTGTACAATCTCTGCTACAGTTATTTCTATTGAGATCACACATATTGCATATGTGTGTGTGTGGTTGTATGTGTGTGTACATGTCAGTTATTTTAGAGATGAACATTGCATGTGTGTGTACATGGAGGATGTGTGTGTAGGTGTGTGCGTGTGTGTGTTTGTGAGATTACTAACAACATGTAATAGTCATATCTGTCACATCGCTGATGATATAGTCCTTCTGTCACATACACGAAATCAGATGCAGGATAAGCTAAACACATTGAATCAAGGTCCCAGCAACTAGGCTGAACATTCATAAGGGAAAGACAAAGATATTGAGAATTAACCAAGCAAACGACAACTCGATCTCCTTGGGGGAAATCCCACTTCAAGAGGTAGAATCATACACATATTTGAGCAGCAACGTAACAAGAGGTGGAACAGATAGAGATGTTAAAATAAGAATACAGAAGGCAAGAGGAGCTTTCATTGCACTGGGAAACATTTGGAAGTCCAAAGAAATCAAATCTAGAACAAAATTGGGTATTTAACTCTAATGTTAAAGCAGTTCTACTGTATAGGTCAGAAACATGGAGAACAACTAAAACAATAGAGCATAAATTGCAAACATTCATCAACTGGTGTCTGCGCAGAATAGAGGGAATAAGATGGTATGATAGGGTCACAAATGAGGAACGTATGGAGAGAACAAGACAGATTCCAGTGAACGAACAGGTTAAAAAGATGCTGGCGCTGGATAGGACACACTTTGCTAAAACCGGAGGGGAATATAACAAGAAGGGTCCTTGCCTGAACCCGCAGGAACAGCGAAAGAAGGGGAGGCCGAGAAATACATGGAGACGAGATTTGGAGGCGGAGATCAACAATATAAAGAAGAGCTGGAGGAGCTGCAGGAGATAGCTAGAGATAGGAAGACTTGGCATGAGTTGGTTGAGGGCCTATGCCCCAATCCGGGTAAAAAGGCAAAGAGAGAGAGAGATATCTGTCACAGAACCTATATATATAACTGCAGTTGCTGGTGAGGAGAACATGACAGGAAACACAGCTGGAACAGCAAGCTAGATAGATATCAAGTTGCAATGAAACAAAGTAGATGAAACAAATGTAGATGAAAACAAAATGTAGATGAAAACAAAATGTAGATGAAAACAAAATGTAGATGACAACAAAATGTAGATGACAACAAAATGTAGATGACAACAAAATGTAGATGACAACAAATGTGATGACAACAAATGTAGATGGGGGAAAAGAAATGTAGACACATAGACAGATAACAAAATGTTAGAAACAGAAACAAAAGTAGATGTAAATAAAAGTCAATGAAATCAATTTTGATAGCTACATTACTTGTCATAAGTATCTTCGTTATATTTTTCATTTCATAGCTTATCTGTATCTCAACTTTTGACACTATGGGTGATTATTTGTATTTTTATTATGTGGGCATAATTTAGTTGGTTGTTTTTTACCTAACAAGGCAATATCATCTGCAAGATATAAATCTCAGAGTTGTCCGTTTTCCACCCAGCTGATGCTAGTTTTGCCTTTGTAACATTTCATAATCTCCTATTCTCTCTCGTGATCTTTCTTAAACCGTTTTTATCATTCTATTGTGATATATAAACAGCCAAACATCAAGAATGGAATGTATGTGTATAGCCTTCAGTACCAATTGGAGCTCAAGTGTGCTTATCCTTCGGTGGAGTGTTCGGTTTCAACCAGCGTTTATTGGGTTCGCTCTCCATTAGCCTTTTTGCTGTCCCCAGCCAAAACCCACAAGGCAGCAGGCTAATCTCCTATTCAATGGACACTATTAACAATAGCAGAGAAACAATAACACAATCTTGTTTATCTTTGGTAAAATGGGATCAAAGGTTGATAGAAACAAAAGATAGTAAATCAAATAACAATAGCTGTGCCCCTGCGAAAAGGTGGAAATGACGGCAGAGCACATACTGCAAGATTGCCAACTGACAGCAGGCCTTAGAATAGAAACCTGGCCCATAAACACAGAGCTTCGTGAGAAGCTGTACGGAGGAAAGGAGTCCCTTAAAACCACGGTAGCATTCATGATAAAATCTGGTTCATCAGTCTAGGCGGGATTGAGAGAAAATAACAATAGGTAAATACTGGTTGGAAGGTTATAATAGAGTTATCAGTTCTATAGGTCAATCTATTATCTATACAATCTATATTGTCTGTAGTATGGGGTAGTGAGCATCTGTAGCTCAAACGGTAGTGAGCTCGATCACAACCCAAGTGTACCTGGTAAAAACTCTGTGGTGGGCAAGTTTGGAAGCAAATTAGTTTCCGTGGGATTTTACTAAAAGTAAAAACAGACCTCACCATTCAGAAAGCAATGGCAAACTACTGAATGTATAAGTGGTGCCTAGAAAATCAATGACTCGTTACTGTGGTTGATGGCTACGTCCTGTAAAGGATATGCCACGATTTTCATTCATTCTTCTGTCTGTGATAGTCTCTTAAGCAGTCTGTGATGTTGTAGCTAGTGTTTGACAAATTGAAGTATTGCATCCCCAACTTTATAAATGAATCAAACAAAAACTGAAATACCATGTGTGGGTGTATGTGTGGGTGTATGTGTGGGTGTATGTGTGGGTTGTTGACAAGAGTAAGAAAAGTCCAAATATATATCACAGATTATCAACAAATAACTATCAACAAGCATTAATTCAAACAAAACAATAATAACAATCTGTGCAGGCTGCTCTGGCTGACACTACCACCAGCACCAGCACCACAACCTTAGTTTGTTGCTGCCTGGTTGTATTTGAGTTATGTTGGGTGTCTCAACTAGATCATAAATAACAGCTTCTGATCTGTCATAATCAATTTATATGTCTCAATGGATGAGAGCTAGATCACTGACATCAACATGAGACAGTCTCAGATCTGTCATGATAGATTTATATGTCTCAATAAATTTGCTAGATCATTGATATCAACATGAGACAGTCTCAGATCTATCATGGTAGATTTAGATTGGTATACCTCAATAGATGAGAGCTTGATCGCTGACAGCACCATGAGACAGTCTCAGATCAATCATGATAGATTTAGATTTGTATGTCTCAATAGATTTACTAGATCACTGACATCAACCTGAGACAGTCTCAGATCTGTCATGATAGATTTAGATTTGTATATCTCAATAGATTTGCCAGATCACTGACATCAGCCCAAGACAGTCTCAGATCTGCCATGATAGATTTAGATTTGTATGTCTCAATAGATTTGCTAGATCACTGACATCAGCCCGAGACAGTCTCAGATCTGCCATGATAGATTTAGATTTGTATGTCTTAATAGATTTGCTAGATCACTGACATCAGCCCGAGACAGTCTCAGATCTGCCATGATAGATTTAAATTTGTATGTCTCAATAGATTTTCCAGATCACTGACATCAGCCCGAGACAGTCTCAGATCTGCCATGATAGATTTAGATTTGTATGTCTCAATAGATTTGCTAGATCACTGACATCAGCCCGAGACAGTCTCAGATCTGCCATGATAGATTTAGATTTGTCTGTCATGATAGATTTAGATTTGTATGTCTCAATAGATTTGCCAGATCACTGACATCAACTCGAGACAGTCTCAGGTCTGTGGAATCAATGCTGGCAACATCTGTGACCCCTGAACTATCATCTGTTGCTGCAAGCTCATACAGGACACCATCAATTTCAAACTGACTTGTCATTGTAAGCATGTCTTGATTTCTGTTTCCCTGGTCAAGACAAATACAGACATCAAACTGTCAATGAGATTTCAACTCTAGGTTATACATTACAGCTCAAGTATTTCAACATATATAGTGTTTATAGACGTATATCAACATATACAGTGCTTATAGATGAGTTGGTCTACAGGGTGTATTCTAAGCCTGGCTATGTTCCAGCTGGGTTGGGATCGGCTAGTCTCATAGGGGAGGGGTTGAAAATTGGAAATTAGTAGCCTGCTGATGACCCTCAGAACACACAAGTCAACCCCACCTCCCAGCAGTGTAGACCGGGAAACTTTGACAGTGAGGTCAAAAGCTAACAGGGCACTGGCTCACCTAGTGAGGATAAACTAACCCAGGTTAATTTTAATTTTAAAATATTGATGGGAGTAAAGCTGAAAAAATGTTTAGGGGGAGGTCTGACCCCAGACTAGTGATGCTGGGTCCACCGCTGAGTGGATTTACCCTGGTATCCTTCTTCTTCTTCAAACGCTCCATATCGACCACTCTTTGTGATTTGTATGTGATCTGAGCCTAAGAGTGATTGTATGTTGTGCCAGTTATGCTACAAGTAGGCCAGCACATCCGGTTTTGCACGCTTTCTAGCCTCATTTACTAGGGTAGATTCCTGACCCTACCTCAGTCGCCTCTTATGACATGTAAGTCACCTTGTAGGTCGCAGTGTCACTATTCTTTGCTTCCCTTGCGGGTCCCAGCAACACATGGGCGGACCCTGATATCCAAGAACCAGACTCCCAGCTATGGGCAAATCAAAGACAAGCATGGCAAAGGAGCAGCGGGATGGTAAAAGGATAAGCTATGAAAACTATCACATATAGAACAAAAGAAAGTGCAGAGAAGCATCCATGCATGAACTCCAGTTTCACCTGCAGCAACTGTGGCAAGGATGCCACTCAGAATAGGACATTACAGCCACAACAGTAACATGTTTCAGCACAGAACAAGCTGCATGACAAAAACCGATTGTCTCCGAAACAAAGAGGCCAATGATGACGGAGATGTATGTTAACATAAATAGCTTGTACATTAACGTCAACCCTATTTAATGTTTTTGTCTCACACTCTGACATATCTTCCACTCTCAGACATAACTTTCACTCTCAGACATAACTTTCCCTCTTAGACATATCTTCTTAACATCTCTCTTAATCTTGGAAAAACATCTCCCATTCTAAAACATATCCACACTCTCAGTCAAATCTTCCACTCTCAGACATATCTATCACTCTCAGACATATAACTGAAGCAGTAGCAGCAGCATGAGATACCTGTCCTCCATCTACACCTCCATTGTTGGTGATGTCCTCCATAGACAACTCAGCCACAACATCAGCTCCAACAGCAATGCTGTCATTTGTCAGTGTCTCCAAGTAGTCCACACCATGAAAGTTAAAGTCATCACTAGTCTCACCAAGTAATTGTACATCTTCCATCGTTGAACATCCACCAAATATTTCACCTACAAAATCAAAGTAGAGGCACATTCTAAACAGTGTTATCAACATCAATCTTCCAGTACTGCCCAGGCAGGTGTGCAGACATGGTTAGGTATGTGTCAAACATAGGTGTAAAGACATGGTTAGGCAGGTGTCAAACACAGGTGTACAGACATGGTTAGGCAGGTGTCAAACACAGTGTACAGATGGTTAGGATTGTCAAACATAGGGTACAGACATGGCTGAGGCAGATGTCAAACAAAGGTTACAGACATGGTTAGGGAGTGTCAAACCTGGGTGTGCAGACATGAGACAGGTGTCAAACACGGGTGTACAGACATGGTTAGGATGTGTCAAACATGAGTTGTATAGACATTTAGCAGATGTCAAACACAGGTGTACAGACATGGTTAGGAGGTGTCAAACACAGGTGTACAGACATGGTTAGGCAGATGTCAAACAAAGGTGTACAGACATGGTTAGGAGTGTCAAACCTGGGTTTCAGACATGATTAGACAGGTACCAAACACAGGTGTGCAGGCATAAGTGTATAAACACTGGGAAGTGTTATTAAATATCAGTGTCTAGACATGGACATATATTAAATATCAGTGTCTAGACATGGACATATATTAAATATCAGTGTCTAGACATGGACATATATTAAATATCAGTGTCTAGACATGGACATATATTAAATATCAGTGTCTAGACATGGACATATATTAAATATCAGTGTCTAGACATGGACATATATTAAATATCAGTGTCTAGACATGGACATATATTAAATATCAGTTTCTAGACATGGAAATATATTAAATATCAGTGTCTAGACATGGACATATATTAAATATCAGTGTCTAGATATGAATATATATTAAATATCAGTGTCTAGACATGAACATATATTAAATATCAGTGTCTAGATATGGACATATATTAAATATCAGTGTCTAGACATGGACATATATTAGTGTCTAGACATGGACAAATATTAAATATCAGTGTCTAGACATGGACATATATTAAATATTAGTGTCTAGACATGGACATATATTAAATATCAGTGTCTAGACATGGACATATATTAAATATCAGTGTTAGACATGACATATATTAAATATCAGTGTCTAGACATGGACATATATTAAATATCAGTGTCTGATTAAACAGTTTGTGAGAGAACCGATATAGTGCACTACTTTATTATTCAACAGTTTGTGAGAGAACCAAAATGGTGCACTACTTTATGATTAAACAGTTTGTTAGAGAACCGATGTGGTGCATTACTTTCTGAATGATCATCATATAATAACCTTTCAGTGGCTCTTCCAAACATATGAGCCCTGACATAACCTGACACATTCAAATACATACATACACATATATAATGACCCACAATGTGACATCGCACAAAGAACACATCACCAGTCTAGTTTATCATCTGAACTAATAAGAGAACTGACTTGAGTACTAAACAAGAGCATTAAATTGAACTCACAAGAACACTCACTTGAAACAATAAGAGTTTTCAAATGAAATAATAGTAACACACAGCTGAACTAACAGGAGCACACAGGTAAGAAACAGGATAGAACTAAGAGGTACACTCATCTGAGCAAACATGATTACTCACCTTCCTTTCGTTCGCTTGAAATATTGTCTATATATTCAATGTTGTCTCTTGTATAAACTTCACTGTCTTTTGTAGCTCACACAGAGGTCCATGTAGTTTTCTGTTGAGTCTTGTTTTGTTAGACCAGTGAGTTTGCCTCAGTATATCATATTCGGGGCAGTCTTGAAGTATGTGCTCTGCAGTCTGCTGTGCCTGTCCACATGACTGAATTGACAATCTTGAATTTGATATACATGTGGCTGCGGAGTTGATTGTGTCCTGTTCTAAGGCGCAGAATGACAACTTGTTCTAATCTGCTCATATTATAATAATCGTCTTGTGTTGGTATTTGTGGCTTTCTGATTGATTTAATCATCCTTTTCTTTTGGTGGTAGGTAACTGGCACATCCGGTTGCTCTCCTGCAGCAACTTCCTTGGTCAGTCGGTCTGCTATTTCAGATCACCCACCTGAACTAAGAGAAGTACTCACATGAGCAAACATGATCCCTCACCTGAACTAAGAGGTACACTCACCTGAACTAAGAGGCACACTCACCTAAACTAAGAGGTACACTCACCTGAACTAACAATGTGATTTCCATCAGTCAAATAGACAATAGTATCCTGGTCATCCAGATCAATGAACTGGTCAGTTTCTAGGTGGAAGATCAAACATAGATTGATGTATAATGTTTCAGTGTCAGTACTTGGCCACATGGTCCACACACACACATGGTCCACACATACGGTCCCCACATATATCCCTACATATATCCACTCATGACCCATACATCTTTTGTCTGTTTACATCTTTTGTCTGTTTATATCTTTCACTAGTTTGACTACCCAAGCCACACCTGAGATTGACATTCTTATATATATATATATATATATATATATATGTGTGTGTATGTGTGTTTTCATCCGCACGAGATCTGATGGCTCACTCTTCAACTTCACTCGCTTAAGAGCCAAAGCAAAAACAATAAAAACTCTTCTCAAGGAACTTCTGTTGTCGATGCTGCCTTTGTTGCACACAGTGATGCTACACTGCAATCCCTAATAAATAATTTGGCCAAGGCATGTGACCTGTTTTCTCTGACTATAAGTGTCACCAAAACAGTGGTTTTATGTCAGGAAAATAACACATCAACAAATATCACTTTAAATGGTAACCATCTAGCCCCAGTTCAAAAATTCTACTATCTTGGGTCCATAGTCACTGCCAGCTTTTCTCTTGATGAAGAAACCAATGCTCGAATAGGCAGCGTGGCTACTACATTCGGCAAACTATCAAAGAGAGCGTGGGACAAAAAAACAAAACATTTCAGATGAAGATTCAAATTTATAGAGCCTGTGTAATTAGCTCTTTATTGTTTACTATATCATGGCTCAGAAACATGGACGGCTACTCAAGGCACAGAGATCTATACAATTTATATATATATATATATATAAATAAATTGTATAGATTTCTCATTGTATGATGTCTGCATGATAGAAACAAGCAGAAACCAAATTCACTAATATCAGAAATTACTTACATATTGTGGAAGACAGAAGCACTAACTTGCTGTGATTTGTCTGTATTACCATCGTTCAAGTTGTTCATAATTTTGTCTTTGTATGAACACCTCTCACAGTGTTCATCTCATCAATGCTAATGATTTCAAATGTGTTGAGGATACAAACTAAATTTGTCTTGTGTGTTTGGATAAACAAACAGATTTTAATCTGACTTTTAATTGATTTTTCACCGTTCAGAAATAGTGCCAAGTTTTCACATAACTGCATGCACATGATCAGTGGCCTAGTATAACGACTGATTGAACAAGTAATGAAACCTATATAATTTTTGACCAACCTAACCTAGCTCATAACTCTGTCAAGAAACAACAAAAACAGTTGGAAATATTCATGTCAACCTACAAATGTCTACATACCAGTCCCTTATTCAGTCACTCTCACCTTGGGAATCTAATATGTCTTGTGTATCCAGCAACTGACCCCTCATTAGGGCCCTACCATGAGCACTAGCATCCATGTCCTTGGTGTGCGTGTACACATCTTCTCCATCATCCTGTAGCACCACCGACACTGACTGACCATCCTCAAAGTGGCCATGGACATAGCTGTTATCAGCAGAAGTGTCGATACCATGCGCTCCAGACATGTGTGTCCTCATGACTACATCACTGACAAATGACTGCAAGCACATCTGGCACTGTGACGGCAGCAGGCATTCCCTGTGGGCATTGATGACATGAATGGCCAGATCATAGGTGCGCATGAATGTCATAGCACAGAAGGGGCAGCAGTAGGTCATGTTGCATGCACTGTGTGAACTTTCCTTGATTATACAAGGGCTCATCACATGTGCCTTTCTCATGTGCTCTGACAACAAACGACTGGTTGGAAAGCTAGAACGACACTCTGGACAGACATGTACCTCCGTTAGCAGATGTTGACTTCTGACATGGTTGTACATTAAGTGTAAGTTCTGATATCCTGTGGGTTACAACAACAACCAGTTAATCCTTGTCTCTGCATATTATATCATAAACAAAAACAACAAGTTGAACATTAGAACAGACAACAAAACAGTGGAACTATCATCAAGTTCTGATATCTTGTAGGTTACAACAACAATCAGTTATTCCTTGTCTCTGCATATTATATCATAAACAAAAACAACAAGTTGAACATTAGAACAGACAACAAAACAGTGGAAAAATCATCAAGTTCTGGTATCTTGTAGGTTACAACAACAACCAGTTATTGTGTGTCTCTGCATATTATATCATAAACAAAACAACAAGTTGAACGTTAGAAATGAAAATCGTGGCATATCCCAAAGGCGCTTACCATCAACCACAAAAAGTCGTTGATTTTCTAGGCACCACTTATACGTTCAGTAGTTTGCCATTGCTTTCTGAACGGTGAGGTCTATTTTTTTACCTTTTTGTAAAAATCCCACAGAAACGAATTTGCTTCCAAACTTGCCCACCGTGGGTTTGAACCAGGTACGCTTGGGTCTGTGTTTGAACGTTAGAACAAACAACAAAACAGTGGAACAATCATCAAGTTCTGATATCTTGTAGGTTACGTTACAACAACTAGTTATTGTTTGTCTCTGCGTATTATAACAATGGCGAAACACATAAAAACAAAGCACATAAACAATAACAATACACATCGAAGTTTCGACCAAAAGTCCTTTATCAAGCAAAGAATACACCATAAGGGAAGAAATTCACTTCTTATATGGTAGACATAATAGATACAATTGCCTTTGAATGAAAATGCTACAGAAGAGTACTTAGAATATCATGGACAGAGAAAAGAACAAATGCTTCCATTCTGCAACAGTTTGATGTTAAAGAGAGTTGGCTATTAACCGCTTGTTTACCAACTACGTGAGGGTGACGTAGTAGGTGGGTGTCTGCTGTATCCCAACTACGAGACATTCACGTAGTAAACTCATCAGCAAAATATGTGTAGTAAACGGGAACCACCTCTACAATCTATAGCATTGGGGACATCTTCCCTCATATAAAACATTGTCATTGGTTAATTTTTCGCGCGATTTAAGGTTATTATATCTTTGAAAGAGTGTTTCTCTTTGTCAAAAATTGTTCAAGCAAAATGGCGTGTAGAAAATCTTCCAGAACGATTACACCAACAGAAAAAGCTTTGGCTTTGTTGTCATATGGTGCTGACGACATATTTAACGATGAAGATAGCGGAGATGATGATATATTCTCATTAAGTGAATCTGTTCACTCAGATTCTGAAAATTCTGTACAGATGAGAGACACTGATGACGAAAATAGTGATACTGACGAGAATGTGATTTACGTCCAAGCAAGCGTTCTAGAACTGACCCTGTCGCAAGTACTAGTACTGAGCAAATATCAAGTACTACTAGTACATAGAGCAGTACAAACACACATTTTTATTATCAAAACATACACATACATATTTTATTTCAAAATACGATATTTCAAACAAATATTCCAAAAAATAACAGAGTTATTACATTTTCAAATAAGTTGGTAGAAATGCAGAAAAATGCTTGGGATGCTCTGTGTGGTTCGACCTATAACCTCAGGTAAACAAGGGGTTAAAGAGCATAACAACAAGGAAAATTAAATATTTCTAACACATCAAACGACATGAGTGCCTAGAGAAAATAATTTTGGAGGGAATGGTGCCTGGAAGAAGAATGAGAGGAAGACCTAGAAGATGATGTGTGCAAGATGTGATTGACGATCTGAGAATGACTACTGCTGACACTGGCCAACTTGCACAGGACAAAGATTTTTTCAGGACTGCTGTAATGGGAGCCAGGTTCCAGAAGGGACAAGCTACTTGATGATGGTATCATAGATAACAACAATATATGTTCAATCTGTAACAAGCATCAACTTACCAGCACCACAAAATGGACAATGGACAGGGACAGCTCCTGTATGTAGAGTGACCCTGTGGATTGAGGCCAGCTCCATATTTGATAGCCAAGCAGGACAAAATGGACACTTGAGAGCACCATCATGAGTCTGCTCATGCGACTTCTTCAGATGTTTGTGCAAGGACACAGTGGAGTCAAAGAAACGATCACACAGTCCACACATGTTCAGCTGGTTCAACTCTGGGTGTACTTTCAGAGTGTGTGTCAGGAGAGATACACGGTCACTGAACATAATATTGCACCTGATGATATCATTATGTATAGATTACACATCACTATGTTCATAACACATATAGGTCAGATGTCACATGTCAACTAAACATACAGGATCTGGTGACATCATTATGTACATATTTAGTACACACACTACTATGTTCATAAAACATATAGATCAGATCATATGTCAACTAAACATACAGAATCTGGTGAATTATCATGTACAAATTACACACTATTATGTTCCTAACACAAATAGATCGGATCCGATGTCATATGTCAACTAAACATACAGAGTCTGGTGATATCATCATGTACAGATTTAAATGATTCCCATGTACAGAATGTCAATTTATTTATCAACTAACCAAGAGCTGACATATCATATCCAAATAATACACACACAACAAAGCATTTGACTCACTAACTGTTAAAAAAAGTGCAAAAACTATGTGCTGGAATGTAGATATCATCTATGTGACTGACTTACTTGTAAAATACAAACATTGCTAGTTAAACATGAATCTGTATCATCG
Organism: Arion vulgaris; assembly: GCA_020796225.1. NCBI lineage: Eukaryota > Metazoa > Mollusca > Gastropoda > Stylommatophora > Arionidae > Arion > Arion vulgaris. The sequence goes on along the minus strand of CM036771.1, from coordinate 12,028,677 downwards.
TTTTGTTCAAATGTGTTGTATACTTTTATTGTAGTTTTTATTTTCTCTTGAAATGTATCAACAATTAAATCAATAAGTGTTTCGACTGTTGCAGTTTGAGAATGAATATCCAATATGACAGCTAGTGGTGATGATGGTGAAGAATGTATTCATTCTAAAAGTGATGTTTCATGTTACTTTCTTTCTTACTCAAAATGATTTTGCATTTCCCTGTTCTTATTGAGAAATATTTTACAAATATAAATAAACAGAGCATACAGTTCTAAACATTTTGATATATGGTACATGATCATCAATAAAAAAAATTGCAATTTTATAACAAAACTAATAAGTTATCTGTATACAAATGTATGAATAAAAATATGGTTTGTAAAATTGGTTTTGCTCTGGTCCACTAAGAGTTAGTCTCTGCCTCCAGACCTTCTCTTCAGATATTTTTAGGTTTCACTTTCTTTTGTTTTCCATGCGGATTTCAGATAAAGTCCATTCTTGTTATATTCCCGTGGGATTTTCTCATGGCATGTCCTATCCAGTGTCAGCATGTTGTCTTCACCACTTAGTTCATGGGATCTGTCTTATTCTCTCAATAAACTCTGTCTCTACATGACATGCCCAGTAAACAATCACTGCTTCCTTTCAGATGTCTGCCAGATTATTTTCTATTTCAGTCATCTCTCTCAGAACATCTACATTAGTCATTTTTAGCAATCCATGACATTCGTAATATTCTTCAATCAAACCACACATCTGTGACCTCTAGATTAATGTTCATGTCTATTTATTGTCCATGATAGACTTCTTTATGGCAGTATTGGATGTATGTAACAGTGAAGTATTCTTTATCCCATCACAAGAGGAGACAAAAATTTCTTATATCGTATGTACTTCATTTTCTGAAATCTGGTACTCCTCTGACTGTTACCATTTCTTATCACTGCATGGCCCATCTGATGCTACTAGAGATACATAGATATTTCAATGGTTTTATTTCTTCTAGCAGTGTTCTCTTCACCATCATGATGTTGCTTACAGGGCTATGTCTATTAGATATCTATATCCTCTTCATGTTCCGATTGACACATATGGCATCCACAAGAGACTTCCACTGTTGCCTTTCTACCAACCACCTCCCATGTCAGGCTGCACTCCTTCAACTCTCTCTCCATAGTTCTTCTCCATGTTTCCTTTGGACGTCCAGGCATTCACTTCCCATCTGCTGTCCATCTGAGAGCTGTCCTAGCCAATGCCCCCACTGGCATATGACATACATGTCCAAACCACCTCCATCTTCGTCTCTTAATGACGGTCTCCAAGGATGCACAGTCTGTTCGTTTCAAAAGCTCCCAGGCTGTTCGTTTCAAAAGCTCCTCATTTGTTATGATATTTGACCAGAAAATTTTCAGGATTCTTCTTAAACATTTATTCTGAAATATCTCCAACTTGTGGAGACATAACAATTAGATATAACTATGACCATCTATTGCTTTTTTGTGTGTCTAGTTTAGAAGAGAAACATCCACTATCTCTTCTATGGACATTCTTACCGGCTACAAGATAAATAGTCTGAGAGTAGAGGTGTCTGTCCCCTGAGTAGATGACTCATTTGGTGAGGCTTGAGTAAGCTGACCAGTCTTCTGCCAGCAAAACTCTAAGAGCATGGAAAAGTGATATATGATTAAAGACACTGACTGTAGTGTTGAGATGACGGGATAACTAAACACAAGAACAAAACAGGTAGCGTATGTGTCATGAGATAGAACACAAGAACAAAACAGGTAGCGTATGTGTCTGAGATGGAATAAAAGAACAAAACAGGTAGCGTATGTGTCAGATGGAATAAAAGAACAAAACAGGTAGTGTATGTGTCTGAGATGGAATAAAAGAACAAAACAGGTAGTGTATGTGTCCTAGATGGAATAAAAGAACAAAACAGGTAGCGTATGTGTCTGAGATGGAATAAAAGAACAAAACAGGTAGCTTATGTGTCTGAGATGGAATACAGAACAAAACAGGTAGTGTATGTGTCCTAGATGGAATAAAAGAACAAAACAGGTAGCGTATGTGTCTGAGATGGAATAAAAGAACAAAACAGGTAGTGTATGTGTCCTAGATGGAATAAAAGAACAAAACAGGTAGCATGTGTCAGATGGAATAAAGAACAAAACAGGTAGCGATGTGTCTGAGATGGAATAAAGAACAAACAGGTAGTGTTGTGCCTAGATGGAATAAAAGAACAAACAGGTAGCGATGTGTCTGAGATGGAATAAAAGAACAAAACAGGTAGTGTATGTGTCAGATGGAATAAAAGAACAAAACAGTAGTGTATGTGTCTAGATGGAATAAAGAACAAAACAGGTGCGATGTGTCAGATGAATAAAAGAACAAACAGGGAGCATATGTGTCTGAGATGGAATAAAGAACAAACAGGTAGGTTTTGTCTAGATGGAATAAAAGAACAAAACAGGTAGGTATGTGTCTGAGATGGAATAAAAGAACAAAACAGGTAGTGTATGTGTCCTAGATGGAATAAAAGAACAAAACAGGTAGCATATGTGTCTGAGATGGAATAAAAGAACAAAACAGGTAGTGTATGTGTCCTAGATGGAATAAAAGAACAAAACAGGTAGCATGCTGAGATGGAATAAAAGAACAAAACAGTAGCGTATGTTCTGAGATGAATAAAGAACAAAAGGTAGCGATGTGTCTGAGATGGAATAAAACAAAACAGGAGCATATGTGTCTGAGATGGAATAAAGAACAAAACAGGTATCATGTGTCTGAGATGGAATAAAAGAACAAACAGGTAGTGTATGGTCCTAGATGGAATAAAAGAACAAAACAGGTAGTGTATGTGTCCTAGATGGAATAAAAGAACAAAACAGGTAGTGTATGTGTCTGATGGAATAAAAGAACAAAACATAGCATATGTTCTAGATGGAATAAAAGAACAAAACAGGTAGGTCATGTCTGAGATGGAATAAAAACAAAACAGGTAGTAATTGTCTGAGATGGAATAAAGAACAAAACAGGTAGCGTATGTGTCTGAGATGGAATAAAAGAACAAAACAGGTAGCATATGTGTCTGAGATGGAATAAAAAAACAAAACAGGTAGCGTATGTGTCTGAGATGGAATAAAAGAACAAAATAGGTAGCATATGTGTCTGAGATGGAATAAAGAACAAACAGGTAGCATATTGTCCTAGATGGAATAAAGAACAAAACAGGTAGCGATGTGTCCTAGATGGAATAAAAGAACAAAACAGGTAGCGTATGTGTCTGAGATGGAATAAAAGAACAAAACAGGTAGTGTATGTGTCCTAGATGGAATAAAAGAACAAAACAGGTAGCATATGTGTCTGAGATGGAATAAAAGAACAAAACAGGTAGTGTATGTGTCCTAGATGGAATAAAAGAACAAAACAGGTAGCGTATGTGTCAGATGGAATAAAAGAACAAAACAGGTAGCATATGTGTCTGAGATGGAATAAAAGAACAAAACAGGTAGTGTATGTGTCCTAGATGGAATAAAAGAACAAAACAGGTAGCGTATGTGTCTGAGATGGAATAAAAGAACAAAACAGGTAGTGTATGTGTCCTAGATGGAATAAAAGAACAAAACAGGTAGCGTATGTGTCTGAGATGGAATAAAAGAGCAAAACAGGTAGTGTATGTGTCCTAGATGGAATAAAAGAACAAAACAGGTAGCATATGTGTCTGAGATGGAATAAAAGAACAAAACAGGTAGTGTATGTGTCCTAGATGGAATAAAAGAACAAAACAGGTAGCGTATGTGTCTGAGATGGAATAAAAGAACAAAACAGGTAGCGTATGTGTCTGAGATGGAATAAAAGAACAAAACAGGTAGTGTATGTGTCTGAGATGGAATAAAAGAACAAAACAGGTAGCGTATGTGTCTGAGATGGAATAAAAGAACAAAACAGGTAGCGTATGTGTCTGAGATGGAATAAAAGAACAAAACAGGTAGCGTATGTGTCTGAGATGGAATAAAAGAACAAAACAGGTAGCGTATGTGTCCTAGATGGAATAAAAGAACAAAACAGGTAGCGTATGTGTCTGAGATGGAATAAAAAAAAAACAGGTAGTGTATGTGTCAGATGGAATAAAGAACAAAACAGGTAGCATATGTGTCTGAGATGGAATAAAAGAACAAAACAGGTAGCATATGTGTCTGAGATGGAATAAAAGAACAAAACAGGTAGCATATGTGTCTGAGATGGAATAAAAGAACAAAACAGGTAGCGTATGTGTCTGAGATGGAATAAAAGAACAAAACAGGTAGCATATGTGTCTGAGATGGAATAAAAGAACAAAACAGGTAGTGTATGTGTCCTAGATGGAATAAAAGAACAAAACAGGTAGCATATGTGTCTGAGATGGAATAAAAGAACAAAACAGGTAGTGTATGTGTCTGATGGAATAAAAGAACAAAACAGGTAGTGTATGTGTCTGAGATGGAATAAAAGAACAAAACAGGTAGTGTATGTGTCCTAGATGGAATAAAAGAACAAAACAGGTAGCGTATGTGTCTGAGATGGAATAAAAGAACAAAACAGGTAGTGTATGTGTCAGATGGAATAAAAGAACAAAACAGGTAGCATATGTGTCTGAGATGGAATAAAAGAACAAAACAGGTAGCATATGTGTCTGAGATGGAATAAAAGAACAAAACAGGTAGCATATGTGTCTGAGATGGAATAAAAGAACAAAACAGGTAGTGTATGTGTCTGATGGAATAAAAGAACAAAACAGGTAGTGTATGTGTCAGATGGAATAAAAGAACAAAACAGGTAGTGTATGTGTCCTAGATGGAATAAAAGAACAAAACAGGTAGTGTATGTGTCTGAGATGGAATAAAAGAACAAAACAGGTAGTGTATGTGTCTGAGATGGAATACAGGAACAAAACAGGTAGTGTATATGTCTGAGATAAAATAGTATACACCATCAGACAATGTGTATAGCTGAACACAACAAGAGGCCCATGTAGTTTGTATGTGTATGTGTGACTTAGATAGATATATAACTGAACACAACAAGCAAGAGTCCGATGTAGTTTGTGTATGTGTGACTTAGATAGATATATAATTGAACACAACAAGAGTCCCATGTAGTTTGTATGTGTGTGTGTGTGTGACTTAGATAGATATATATAACTGAACACAACAAGAGGCCCATGTAGTTTGTGTGTGTGTGACTTAAGATAGTTGTATAACTAAATACAACACCGTGTTTGTGTGTGTGTATATGTGACTTACATTGTGAGAGAGCTCCATATGAAGATCTAGTTGATGTTTGTCCAGAAACTCTGCCTGACACACCCTACAGATCTCCACATAATGCTCAATGCTATGATTGACTCGCAAGTGTCGTTTTAATTTTGCTGGTGTGGCCAAGAGTGCTGGAGGGTTGCAGCAGATAGGACAGGCAAGATGACTCCGAGCACGCAGTTCTTCTAGGTACACAATATCCATGGTCTCAGAGGCTGGGTGGTTGGATCGGACATGGCTATAGAGCATATAATCACTTGGAAACAAGCGGAGACACACACGGCAACATGGCAGTCCTGGCAAGGGTCCACTGTCAACAGCACTAGCATTTTCTACCACAACTAGTTGGTCAGTCTGGTCCAGATCTAAATCATATAACAATAATTATGATAAAGAAGTTTCAATAATCTCAGTCATTCACACTATTCATCAACAATAAACTAGAGATGGCAGAAATCATGATGAAATCTGGTTTTTATTTCTGTATTCTCAAGTCTTGAGAGATGACAACATGCAGGACAACATGGTTCATTCATTAACATCTATTGTTCTACACAAACTGGTCTGTTTACTCATTGCAGTCAGTTTCAGATAATAGACTATATTCACATGTTTAACACCATCTACACATGATCAACAATTTCAGCTGAAGTTAGAGAGAGGTGTTGTTAGGGAGCTAATTAGGCTTTAAGGGCTATTTGAGCAAAATTGGAGATAATTTGGAGCCTATTTAGACCAAAGTTGGAATGGGTCATTTGGGACCTATTTAGATCAAAGTTGGAGTGGGTCATTTGGGACCTATTTAGATCAAAGTTGGAGTGGGTCATTTGGGACCTATTTAGATCAAAGTTGGAGTGGGTCATTTGGGACCTATTTAGATCAAAGTTGGAGTGGGTCATTTGGGACCTATTTAGATCAAAGTTGGAGTGGTCATTTGGAGCCTATTTAACCAAAGTTGGAGTGGGTCATTTGGACTAAAATTAGAGGGGTCATTTTAACCAAAATTGGCTGGGGACAGTCAAAGGCTGACGGAGAGCGAACCTAGTAAACGCTGGTTGAAACCGAGCACATCACCAAACAATAAGCACCATAGCTCCAAATGGTACTGAAGATTGTGAACGTACACCTGTTCTTGGTGTTAGGCTGTATATATATATATATCACAATTAGAATGATAAAAATGGCAGTAAAAGAACGATCATAAGAGAGAGAGAACCAAAATTGGAGTGGGTTCCTTTGGGGGTTATTTCAGCCAAAGTTAGGAGAGTCACTAGGGAGTTATTGAAGCCAAAGTTAGGAGAGTGACTAGGGAGCTATTGAAGTCAAAGTTAGGAGAGTCACTAGAGAGCTATTGAAGCCAAAGTTAGGAGAGTGACTAGGGAGCTGTTGAAGCCAAAGTTAGAAATGGTTATTTTGGATGCAATTTAGGCCAATATTAAAAGTGGTCACTTGGGGGCTATATAGGTAAAAATGTGTGAGTCATTTAGATAGCTATATAAACTGAAATTCAAACATCATTTCTTCTGACTGTCCTTACACAATGTGTGAAAATAGAATGCTTTAATCTACTCTCAAAAGTAAATACTGTCCTGGGCATGCGGGTGTTTGCAGTAATGAGAGAGCGGACAGGCTTGCATCAACAGCATCGATTGTTGGGGAGTTGAAGATGGATAAGGGGATATTCTTCGGTCTCTTCACGACTGTCTGTTGGATGAGAACACTAAAATCGATGTTGAATTGATCAAGCGATTTAGGCAGTTTGGAGTTACCCGTTGTACAAGCCGAACTGGATGCCTGAGAGGCAGAGTGAGAGGTGTGTTTAATCAGCAAGCCACGGGAACCATCAGTACGCATACTCTTCGATATCTGTTGGGGAACTAGTACCTATGGGTCTGCCGGAGTGCAATGAGCGTCAGTTTAGTTACCAATAACCAATCAAAAGGAAAATAGATGAAACTGACCCCCACACTGTAGCTTGAACTCACAACATCAAGAACAAGAGATCTATGTTCTACCTGCTCAGTCATAGACCTTCTTCTTCATCTTCTGAAACGACTGATCTACAAGAGGGCAGATGTGAGAACAGACAAAACAATCTAAACTGCTAATGTTACCTGATGTTGTTGCTACTTGTATATTATTGTCATGACCAGGACTGCTCTCAATACTACTGACTTCACCTGTATGTAAAAATGTCACCTCTCTACTGCTGTCAGTGTGGACATTTCCTGGTTTTGTACGATGTGATACTGCAGTGACAATAGTCAAGATGTTAAACTAACAAAAGCACCAAGAACAATTCTTATAATAAACAAATCTACTCGGTGTGTTGACACAACATACTATTCACCTGGTGTGCTGACTCTCGCAACATACTACTCACCTGGTGCGTTAAAACTCACAACATAATACTCACCTGGTGTGTGTGTACACTCACAACAAGATACTCACTTGCCACAAATACCAACACAAGACGATTACGATAATATGAGCAGATTAGAACAAGTTGTCATTCTGCGCCTTAGAACAGGGCACAATTCAGCTATGTGTACATGTGGACAGGCACACCAGACTGCAGAGCACATACTTCAAGACTGCCCGAATATGATATACTGAGGCAAACTCACTGGCCTAACGAAACAGCATTGACAGAAAAATACATGGACCTCTGTGTGAGCTACAAAAGACAGTGAAGTTTATACAAGAGACAACATTGAATATATAGACAATATTTCAAGCAAATGAAAGGAAGATACTCACCTGGTGTGTTGGCCTCTGGTGATTCCTGAAATAAAAATAACAATCAAACAATGATCGGTCAAATTAGCACAACAATCAAACAATGATCGGTCCATTAGCACAACAATCAAACAATGATCGGTCCATTAGCACAACAATCAAACAATGACGGTCCATAGCACAACAATCAAACAATGACGGTCCATTAGCACAACAATCAAACAATGATCGGTCCATTAGCACAACAATCAAACAATGATCGGTCCATTAGCACAACAATCAAATAATGACTGGTCCATTAGCACAACAATCAAACAATGATCAGTCCATTAGCACAACAATCAAACAATGATCAGTCCATTAGCACAACAATCAAACAATGATCAGTCCATTAGCACAACAATCAAACAATGATCGGTCCATTAGCACAACAATCAAACAATGATGGTCCATTAGTACAACAATCAAACAATGACGGTCCATTAGCACAACAATCAAACAATGATCAGTCCATTAGCACAACAATCAAACAATGATCGGTCCATTAGCACAACAATCAAACAATGATCGGTCCATTAGCACAACAATCAAACAATGACTGGTCCATTAGCACAACAATCAAACAATGACTGGTCCATTAGCACAACAATCAAACAATGACTGGTCCATTAGCACAACAATCAAACAAGCATAGATGAACATAAGAAGAAATAACATAAGAATAGACACACACAAGAACAGATACACACAAGAACAGATACACACAAGAACAGATACACACAAGAACAGATACACACAAGAACAGATACACACAAGAACAGATACACACAAGAACAGATACACACAAGAACAGATACACACAAGCAAACAGATGTGTCTATGTACTGAACTAAGCCAGCTCATAGGTTATTGTTATATGTTGATATTGACAATCACACACGATAATATGGTTGGTTACCTCTAGACAGTGAACATGTTTGTTCCTAGTCCGTGTTAACAGCTCGGTACCCCCAGGTGGGATAAGCACTTCCATGACCACATCTCCCATGGCAGAGAAAGGATACATCACAGGTGTGTAGTCTCCAGTCTGCTGTGACTGCAACACTGTTATATTTCAATAAATAAATTACAATGACTCAAATCATCAGATATATATGTCACATACAGGTCTATATATGTCACATGAACAGGTCTATACAGAAAGTCATATTGGGCTCCACAACTATGCATAAATTTATAGCGGTCGAATGATAAGAACAAACAATTATTATATTTATTTTTAAGTTGATTTTATAACATGGGATTTGTTGTGCGTGTGTTTGCTTTTCCTAAATTTATTTTGTTTAGTTCACAGGTCGAAGTGTATAGTTCATTGTTCATTTGAGGATCATCTTCATTGTACATCAGACATGACCATAATTGTTGTGATCTCTTCCTAAGCATGTATTTCAGTGTGTTTAGACTACATGTGTTTAGACTAACAACTCTCATTCTGTGCTGGTTGATGTATCTACTGTAGTTTCTCTCATGGTTTTCTCGTCTTGTTGCTCCTATAGATATGTATAACTTGTGCAACCGAGATTTTTTTCCCGATCCAGAAGCACTGAGCTGAAATCATGGACATCGTACTCCTTCGGCTCGGTTGCCACGAACACCGTAAATCTGGAACCTGTAGTTTTCTGCCAGTCCTGGAGTTGAACCCACTTTCAGAGGACTAGTCACCCATAATCCAACGTACTACGAACACGCTGACAGTGGGCAGCTACTCGAGATAGAATCACCTTTATCTTTTGCTGAAATTTTCAGCGCATATGTTTCTCTTAGAGCATTGATGATGTCGTTTTTCATAGAAGGCCCATTCGATCGCAACATTGCTCGCCAGTGCATCTGCTCTATCACCGCCCTTCACCCAAGAATGACCTTGGACAACGGTGAATGTCTGGATTGTCCCATTTTATATTAATTGCATCCACTGCCTTCGTGCATAACCGGTCTTGATCTTCTGTATCATGCTAATAGAGTCGCTGAGCATGCATGCGTGGGTAAATGTTTTCGTCTGTAGCCACTCCAGGGATTTTGTCACTACCATGAACTCCATAGTCATGCTGCTGGTAGTTGTTGCATATGCTTCACTTGTCTCTTTGATGACCTTTATTTTAGTTATAGTAATATTCAATACACCTCAAGAGCCAGTCAAAGTTGTTTTACTGGCCAGTTCCTACCTACAGACCGTAAATTGTCCACCACTGCTCTATACAATTGCCTATCTAAGATACAGACAAAGAGAGACTGATATATAAATATTTATACAAAGAGAGGCAGAGATAGACATATGCAGACCAAAAAATAAAACAGAGAGAGACATGCAAAGAGACGTAACGACAGAGACACTCAAAGAGAAAGCGACAAGAGACATGCATAGAGGGAGACAGACACAAACACTACATGTCACACACAAACATTGAACATACAAGACAATGTCTGAGATTCTGTACCTAGCTTCTCTCGCTTGACTGACAGGTCTGCCTTGATGAGAGCTGGTGTCATGATCTGACTAAGGTTATATGCAACTGGCATGCCATCCTAAAGTTGATGTCAGACACAAAATACAGTCTTATTCAACATTCATCATCAGACTGTAGACATAGATCAAACATTCAACATAATCTCTGTTTTGTAGTAACATAATATGAGCGAGTCAGTGAGCACTAATTTGTGTTATGTGATGACATAATATGAGCGAGTCAGTGACCACTAGTTTGTGTTATGTGATGACATGATATGAGTGAGTCAGTGACCTCTAATTTGTGTTATGTTATGACATAATATGAGTGAGTCAGTGACTACTAGTTTGTGTTATGTGATGACATAATATGAGTGAGTCAGTGACCACTAATTTGTGTTATGTGATGACGTAATATGAGTGAGTCAGTGAGCACTAATTTGTGTTATGTGATGACATAATATGAGCGAGTCAGTGACCACTAGTTTGTGTTATGTGATGACATGATATGAGTGAGTCAGTGACCTCTAATTTGTGTTATGTTATGACATAATATGAGTGAGTCAGTGACTACTAGTTTGTGTTATGTGATGACATAATATGAGTGAGTCAGTGACCCCTAATTTGTGTTATGTGATGACGTAATATGAGTGAGTCAGTGACCACTAATTTGTGTTATGTGATGACACGATATGAGTGAGTCAGTGGCCACTAATTTGTGATATGTGATGACATGATATGAGTGAGTCAGTGCCTACTAGTATGTGTTATGTGATGACATGATATGAGTGAATCAGTGACTACTAGTTTGTGTTATGTGATGACATAATATGAGTGAGTCAGTGACCTCTAATTTGTGTTATGTGATGACGTAATATGAGTGAGTCAGTGGCCACTAATTTGTGTTATGTGATGACATGATATGAGTGAGTCAGTGACCTCTAATTTGTGTTATGTGATGACGTACTATGAGTGAGTCAGTGCCTACTAGTATGTGTTATGTGATGACATGATATGAGTGAATCAGTGACTACTAGTTTGTGTTGTGATGACATAATATGAGTGAGTGAGTGACTACTAGTATGTGTTATGTGATGACATAATATGAGTGAATCAGTGACTACTAATGTGTGTTATGTGATGACATAATATGAGTGAGTGAGTGACTACTAGTATGTGTTATATGATGACATAATATGAGTGAGTCAGTGACTACTAATTTGTGTTATGTGATGACATGATATGAGTGAGTCAGTGCCTACTAGTATGTGTTATGTGATGACATGATATGAGTGAGTCAGTGACTACTAGTATGTGTTATGTGATGACATGATTTGAGTGAGTCAGTGACTACTAGTATGTGTTATGTGATGACATATGAGCGTGTCAGTGACTACTAATTTGTGTTATGTGAAGACATGATAGGAGCGTGTCAGTGACCACCAATATGTGTTATGTGATGACATGATATGAGTGAGTCAGTGACTACTAGATTGTGCTATGTGATAACATAAAGTGGCATATGTAAAGTAGCACAGCTGTTACTAGCCTAATTACAGTCGTATGTTGACTTGAACTGACCTTGTTACAAGGCATCGCAGACCGTGATGAGCTGGTTCCATTTTTCACCTGTTGCAGCATATTATCTCCCTTTATTGTGACAACATAGTTATCCTCCCCTGCTGTAATCTTTTCAACCCTAGATCAATAGAGAGAGAGGGCATTGAGATGTACACAGATGGAAGGGATGATGAGATATATATACAAAGAGAAAAGGCACTTATATATATATATGTGTGCGTATACAAATAGAGGGAGAAGAGAAGGGACAATAATATATACACAGAGAGAATGGTCACTGAGATAAACACAGAGCGAGCGAGAGAGAGAGAGAGAGAGAGAGAAAAAGGGCACTGATATATACATACAGAGAGAGAGAGGGGTCTACAATGTGTGTTCTGTGCTTGGTTCTGCATCCAGAGTTAGTGTTGGCTAGTATTTCTTAGGATGGGTGAAAAGAGAAAATTAATATCCTCAATTAGTAACATCATACAGGACAGTGTACAAGACTAAGAGTAACCTTGCATCAATGAACTGGACATTAGCACTATGTTTAGCCACAGCCTTGCAATAGCGTTTGATGTTGTCTCTGAGTTCTGGTGGTGTCATGTAGTTGTGGTCAAGAAGAATCAATGCAGGGTCACCTCGTTGTCCCCCAACACATCCTGCTGCTGGTTTATAAGGCATCCGTACCCAGCGAGACTCCTTGTGAATTCTGAAATCTGAAATTAACAAAACCAATTGAGTTCATTCTCACCATGGTGCTAGGAGATGATGTGTGATATTGTACAAATAAATCACATAGCAAAGATAGTTCAGGAGAAGTGATCAAATCAGAGACATGTCTGGTCAACCACTAGTGACAACTGTTATAAGAAAGAGAAGATATGTTGGGCACACCTTGAGGAGAAATGATCAACGAATATCAAAGCAGGCATTGAAGTGGGATGCAAAGGGTTCAAGAAAGAGAGGTCGACCTAAGGAGACCCTGAAACAACTTTGCTGAGAGAGGCAGGAAATATCGGTCTCAGTTCCATGGAGGAGATTGAGCGAGTTGCCCAGGATAGAGCGGTATGGAGAAATTACTTGCAGGCCCTATGTAACGTATAGAGTGCGAGAGGAATTATTATATTAAAGATAGTTGTTGTGAATATGGATAAAGGAACCAGTGGTAGAGTTTTCTAGATAATAGTTTGATGAACCACTGATATACACATTACTCTTGAGATGTAGTTTGTCTAGTGTGTGAACAAGTCTTATGTTAGTGATACATGTTGTACATATAAACTATATACTATGATTTTATTCTTCAGCATTGGTCAGAAAAGCATGTATATCTTGAATGTACATGTTTACTGCATACACTGCATGTAGGTGTGCTTTGAGGGGGAAGGGCGGGTGGGGTGGGGGGGATGTTAGTGTTTCTAAGTCATGATTAGCGTAGTAGTTAGTAGACTTGTTTCATAGATGGGGGTCTCTGTGGCTAAGTGGTTACGCCTTTACATTTGGAAGGTTGTGGGTTCAAATCCGGGCCGTTCTGTTCATGGGTGCATTTTTTCCAGAGACCCCTAGGATTATTGCAGGAGCTATGAAGTTTGTGCTTTGTGCAATACTTATGACAGGCAGCGTGCCATTACTGCAGAGAGGGACTGAGCCATATGGTGTAAATCGTGGTGCAATGAAGTCAATCCTCGGATTTAGACCCTTATAGATACCAGGTCCTATATCCCCAGATAGAAAGAGATTTCTTGACAACTACAACAGCTCTCAAGTCAGCCGATTCTCAGATCAATACCAGAGAGAAACACTGGACAGTAAAGACAGTCACCATTAAGTTGACCACAACATCCATCATATGTCATTGTTGAAATAATAAATATAGGCCCCCTAACACTGTATACAACAATATATCGCATGGTATGACAACATATTCTTGAGTTTATTTTCAGTGTTCTAGCATTAGAAATGTCCACCAGGATGTTGTCAACACCTTGGCTAGTGATTCAATCTTGGAAAATCATTCAAGAACATTGTAAATACCTTCTCATATTCCTGATACTCCTGATACTGTTAAAAATAATAAACAATCTGGCTAATATATTTAGTATTTGACAAAAGTCTTTCTAATGAATTGATTGGTCATATGTGATCAGCAGGTTGCACACAACTAATCTATGGCAATGTTTCTGTTGCATTTAAAATAAAAATCAGATCAATATCAGATACAAACCTCTAGGTGGAGTGTTGCTGGGTGAGTGAATTTTTCTCCTCAAGATCATGGTGGGACCTTTCTTACGCTCATCTGGTGTGACCAGCAGCAAGCGAGGCTTGGGGTCACAGACCAAACAGAATGGACCAACTATGATCATGCTTGTCTGAGGAGAGTGACACAAGTGAGATCATTATTATGATTGTCTCAGAGTGATACAAGATCATTATTATGATTGTCTGAGTGTGATACAAAATCATTATTATGATTGTCTGAGTGTGATACAAAATCATTATTATGATTGTCTGAGTGTGATACAAGATCATTATTATTATTATTGTCAGAGGAGAGTGATACAAGATCATTATTATGCATGTCTGAGGAAAGTGATACAAGATCATTATTATGATTGTCTGAGAGTGGTACAAGTGAGATCAAACAGGTCAGTCCTAATCATACATGTATCTAACATCAATCATCGCATCTAGACTATTATTTAACATCCTTCATTGACCTAGATTATCATCTAACATTCACCTCAGACTTAGATTATCATAAAGGAATCACCTGATATAGACAAAACTAAAGTATTCTACACAAATCAGTGACATCACAGAGAGAGAGAGAGAGAGAGAGAGAGAGAGAGAGAGAGAGACTAACATCAGACAAAACTAGGAACAGATACAAACTGAGAAAAAAATTTGGTTTGATAAATATGTGATGAGATAATTTTGGACATATTATCAACTTCAAATGAGAGTGAAAAATGACTAACACCACAGCTAACATTTTCTCCAAACAACTGTTACCATGGGTTGTCAACAACTGATTATAAGAAATGAGAACAAGAGAATGTAGGAAATGAACATGAGAGATGTTAGAAATATTACTTGAAAGAAATGTGGAACTAAATAAGGAACATATTTTATGCACACAAGCTGAATCTCTACTTCATGAGAGAGACATGACAAACACAATAAAAGATATGATTCAATCTTCTTCTTCTTTTGTCAGCACACTGTTATCGGGTTGTTAACCCAGTGTTGTGGTTTTATGTATTTGTCTTGCGCTTCTCTGGTGACTTGTGTGATGGTTTTCTTAGTCCCCTGGAAGAGTTCAACTACGTTATCTATCCACCTTTTCCTCGGTCTTCCTCTCGCCTTGCTTCCTGATATTCTGTTGTGGAATGCTTCATCGGCAGTTTGGTCTGTTTGCATTCTTACTAAGTGGCCAAACCACTTCATTCTCTGTTTCGCTATATAGTTCAAGCACGGTCTTGTCCCAACCTTTTCTCTGATGCTGGTATTCTTTACACTGTTGATTCTTGTGTTGTTGGTGACTTTGTGGAGACATCTCATTTTGCATGTTGCTATTTTCTGTGTATGTTTCTTATTTATTGTCCATGTTTGGCATTGGTAACATAGAGTGGGTATGAAGATGCTATTGATCAACTGTTGTTTAGCTGTCAGTGAGATGTTTGAATGTCTAAGTAGTGGCGCTAGTTGGTAGGTTATTGCATTTGCTTCAATAATATGATTCAATAAAGTACTCAAATATAACCTACCTTTCCATCTTGATCAAAAGTTGACTGTGGGATGAAGAAATCATCTGTATGAAAGTTTCCAGGCAGTGGAGGACATGGTGGTGACAAACTAACCAGCTCATAGTCTGTCTCCAAGGAATATATTGACGGGAGATTGATGGTTGTAGGTGGACATTTATCCACTACTTCTAAAGTTAACTCATCTGTTTGCAATGATATTATAACAGAAATTTGACTTATTATAATTCGCACAGCAACAATAACAGGCATGCATATAGATATATGTGTGTGCAGTGTGTGCATGACATATATATATATGTGTGTGTGTGTATTATATTATATATATATATATATATAATATATATATATATATATATATATATATATATATATATATATATATATATATATATATATATATATATATATATATATATATATATATATATTTATTTATTTTTTTTACAGACGGTCAATTGGCAAGTGTTTTACTGTGACAATTTCTGAGTTTTTGCTTTTCTCTCTTGTCGTTCAGCTCATACAAAGGCACTTCTCAAAAGACTGCGCCATTTTGCAATTTGGCTTTCCACACAACTCAGTCATCAACTAGTTTTTCCCATGTGCTGGGACCTATAGAAAAGTTTTTCATTGAGGTTTTGCAGACATCTTTATATCTGAGCAGTGGTCTGCCCTGGTGCCTCTTCCCTCCGAAAGTTCACAGAACAACATTTGTTTTGGTATGCGACAAGTTTCCATTCTTCTCACTTGCCCCAACTATCTTAGTCGTCTACTGTTGATATATATATATATATATATAGATATAAGTGAACCGGGAGTAATGGGACAGGGGGCATGTCCATACATATATGTCACTAACTTATGGACACTGAACAAAAATAGTTCATAATTCAACAAGAACATTCAACAACAACATGTTGTCAAACATTTTCTCTTCTTCTTCTTTGCGTCGTTCTTTACGACCAATTTTAATCACTCTTTGTGATATGTTTGATCTTTGCCAAGAAAGTGTATACGTTGCACATTGGTTTAGTAGGCCCCTAAGCACATAGACTTCTATACGTTTAGGACATGTGCATCCGATTTCAGCCAAACCTCCTTAGTCGCCTCTACGACATGCGTGGCAGGTGACAGTGGTTCTATTCTTTACATCCCAAATTTGGACCCCGGTAACCACTCGGGCGGTCAAACATTTTCAAAAAGTCTGTCTAATATTAGCAAACCTTCATCTCACAATTTATAGAAAGGTAATAAACATGGATGTGATAGAGAATCAAGAAACTTGCAATATTTACCATCAACTTTGTTTGTATATGATCGGCTGGATGTCAGACAGCTGCTGTCTCCACTGTTGTCTGCAGTCGATGATAAAGCTTGACTCCTGTAGTAAAGATTGAAAAGCAATGTGAATGTCTTCTGTGCATGAACTTCATGTCTTTCTACGAACTTGTTACTATAAACATTTATAATTGATGGTTGATATCTGTTTCCTAGGAGATGATGTGTAACTAATGAATGTGTAAGCAAATCACATACCAAAGTTTAGCTGTTGGGAATATGGATATAGGAACCACTGACATGATTTGATTGTGTAGGATCAATCACATTTGAATTCACTGATGGACTTATTTCAACACTGTGAATTGTATGCTGATATCTGATTGTGTCCCATTAGTCTATTGTTATTTCCCATACAAACTAAGCTGTACAAACACAGGGCAATCTTGAATGTACCATATCATTTAACAAAATCATTGGTCTCTTCATATAAGTTTATTTGCTGACAGAAAAAAAACAATAAAAATTTTTTTTTTAAATTGATCACCACGATATGTAGTTTGTCATTTTGCATTTCTAGTGTTACCTTGGTAATCTTGGCTGTTTCATACATGCTGCTCACATTCCAGAAATCTATCTTACTTTGGTTCTATAGTCCAGAAGAATTCATCTCTCAACCAACCTTAACTTACTTTCAGCTTTGTCTAAATTTTGTTTACTCTGACAGTGAGTGGAATTCTGTCTTAGCGATTTGCTGAATATCAAACATTTGTTTTTCTTTCAAGTTTCTGCAACTATACAATTTGTTTCTAGTGCAGCAGAGTTGTTAACACTGTGTCCAACATTGGTGTGAGTAAAAATGTATTTTACTATACACTTTGTAAATAATTACACTTTGTATTGCACTTTGTAATTAAAGGCTGGCTATGCAAATGATGGACCTCAGAAATAGCAGAGGAGGTAGGAAAAAACCATATATATATGCACTCTAGATTGAATAACGACAAAGAGAAGAAGAGGAAGACCACAGAGAAGATGGATTCAGGATTAACTGATGGTCTGAACATGACGGCTGCAGAGGCAGGACATCTGGCCTATGAGAGAGAGAAGTTCCGGAGGACTGTTGGGGTGGCTCTGCTCAGGACAAGCTATTTGATAATGACTCTAGAGCACTTGTCAGACCTCTTAGCATAGCCTGAACAGCACAACCGGAATAGACAATAGATAGACTTTGTATATCTCGCAAAGGCAGACCAAGAAGATGGCTACAAGATATTAAAGAAACCATAAATATGACCATCGATGAAGTGGGTGAACTGGCTAGAGACAGAGTGAATTTCAGATGTGCTGCAAAGAGAGCAACATCCTATAAAGGATACGCACCTTGATGATGATGAGACTTTGTATACATATACATTTATTCATATGATTGAATATTTTATGAAATACATGTACTCATATATTTGATATGAAGATCTTCTACACTAAAGTTTCTGAGTTTGTTTCCCCTTTGAGGTGATACAGACACATTTACAGTGATCCCAGACTTCAGAGTAGGCAAAGTCAAGCATCTAGTCCTATAAGAGATGAATTAGAAACATGATGGTCTTGTGTGCAAGCTGTGCATGTAAGAATCCCTTGACAGTTAAAATCTAAATAAGAGAAAGTTGCATGCCACTACAAAGGTAAAACTGGAGATATAAAAGGAAAAAAATAATTTTTCTCCTACCAAAATGTTCCCATCGAAACAACCAAGAGAACAAACTTGAATAAAAGCACTTCACAAAAATGAGATGTTCTGGGCTGAAATGTGCAGATATTTCAGCTTTAGTGTGAATATAGCATGTTGCATTAACTATCCTCACATGTCACAAATCACAAAGAATAGTCTATAAGTGATTATACTACAGTGAACAAAGACAAGCAGAAAAATATAATTGATATTTATAAACATATTTTGAATAACTAGACTCAAGTTTTCAATTTAAAATTGTCATTTTCTAAAACACGTATGAGGAACACTACAGCGTGTCAGATTAGAATTTACATAGACAAGTTGTTTAACTATTACAGAGGGAAACACTGACAAATGGTATAGATTGTGTGAAAGCATTTTTATTAATTCTACTTTGACAAATGTTGCACATGTGACTGCTTCTGGTATATAGATGATGAAGGGTGCTAAAAGTAAAAAATCAGACACAAACATACTTACGATGTGCTGCTGCTGTCCAGTCCTTTATTAAAACAAGTGTTAATAAGTTCTGCACCAAGTTTTTTTTTGCCTTTTGTTTTTGTGGTCTGACTTGCTGGTATAGTTTTAGTGCCCTCTTGTTTATCATAAAAGATGGTTGCATCAGGAATGTTGTCAATGGTATTAAAAGAAGCCATCCCTTGAAGAGTCTCACTATTAAGTTCTATGAATTCTTGACTACCATTTTTATCGATAATACCAACACGAAATTTGTCTACTCGACTTCGATTTTGTGAAATGCCTGCGTCAGACAACAAACTTTTGGGAAATTTAACTGGAAAGCCCTTGTTGGCTGCAGAATCTTTCTTTTTCTGACAACTACTCTGCTTAATATGTTTCACCTGGGACTTCTTTAGACTAGGAGAATCTAACGCCTTATCTCCAGCAACATTCACTTTTCTTGGCCGACCTCTTTTTCGTTTTTCAGTCACCACTTTATCATTGCAAGCTCCCAGCTGCTTCACAACATTCTCTTTGACTAAATCAACTTTTTGTGGCAAGATATCTTGAAAACATTTCTGGTCAACTCTCCACTGATCCCGCATGTAATTGATCAAATATTCATATTTCTTTTTCTCTCTCACTCTCAGTTTCTCCTTCATCTTCTCCACACACTGACTAATATCTGTTTTTTGAATGTCATCATACTTAACCTCTTTCAAATCAATTGCCAAATTTTTTTCACTGTCCGCCAATTTTTTAATTAATTTATCATAACGTCGTTTCTTGCCATGCTTATTCAAATCAACAGTTGCAAACAAATCTGTTGAGGATTCATCCTGACAGGAGGCTCCATGAGCAACTTTATTTACATCACGAAATATGTATATTTGACTATTTGTTTCCCCATGTTTCTCTACTATATTACAGTTTGCACTCGTCCCATCTGAGATTGCACAATTTTCTTTCAATGTTTCATTCATAGAAACATCTTGCTTTGATAGTTCTGAATGTCTAGAATTCAACTCTAAGCAGTTCCCAGAGTCCAACAATGGTGTCCCTTTATTCTTATCTGCATTACTCAGATGTGACATATCATGTGTGCTGTTATTGTCATTGTCTTTTGCTGGATCAACTTGTTGAACTGTCTTGGGGCACCGTTTTGAACGCCTCTTAACTTGCTTGATACACTTCTTGGTCATGGATGACTTTTTCGCTGGGTAAGTGTTCTCATTTAAAATATCTTTCTTCATATCAGATTTCTGTTTTCTGTCACTACTTTTACTTACAGGTTCGTTAGATGTATCAGGCTCAACTGGTTGCAGCTCCAAGCAGTCCAGAAACGACTTAGATCTGGAATCCTTGCTTCTATCTTTCTGATCACTCGACTGACATATAAGTGTCTCCGAGACGCAGTGTGTCTCTCACCTCACACTGACATCGGTTCGGTTCCCAGGCTGAGACTTATTCTTAACTATCTTAATCTCATTTTCTGGCGATTTGCTGATTTTTCTCTTCTTTTCGAGACGCCGTGAGAATCTTCTTTCCATTACTGCCGTTGGTTGAGATATTCAGTTCATTTTTGTTTCTGGCCTTACTACCAATTGTAGGGTAATAAAACCAAAGTAGCTTCAATATTTGAGCATGATACTGATGTTTGTGGGAAACCCCAGGAATTTAAGGACAACTTCTTTCTAACAACACTACACTATCAACACTTTCCTAGTCTTCAAAAAGACTTGGGCTCTAACCTTGATTTTGGTCAGATACTTCTGCCCTGCAATATTTCTGCTCCATGATACGAATGCATATCAAACATCTTGAATAATTCAGCTAGGGTATTGCAAACATACATAAGCAGATAAATGTATTTGAACTATCTGACAGATCGGTGATTACGTAAATATGTCTGAATTTTTCCCAAGCGTCAACCGTTGAGCCTCGTTTTCAGATGTTTGACATGGGGAATTTCCGAAGTCGGTTCTATTCGCACCAGATGGTCAACGTTTGATCGTGTGCTATTCACACGGTCGATTCGGCATTTGTTTGATAAATTATTGATGTCTTTCGTTCTTCTGTATAAACACAAGTATATGAAAACATAAGAGATGGTGATGATTGGGTGTGCACAGAAGACTTGGTGATTCGAGACAAGCGAACTACGGGGGCCTTCACAGCAAGCTCGAGGTGCAAAATTGTCAAGAAGACAAGTGGTGCTTTTGGTGTGACGAGTAGCCTTATAGTGGAAACAGTTATCAGTTATATGAGGACTATCATCATAGCACTCCGGACATGTCCATAGGTGCTCCGATCTCCGCCTCAGCAAATCCAGCAGTGTCCAGCGACCAAACACGCCAGTTCGATGTTGATTAATCAATCTCTTTGCATATTTAGTATGTCGTTCTTTTCGGGCTGCACCAATATTAACACCCATCTCTTTCAATCTAGCCAGTGAGTGGGATTCACAGCCCTGAAACTCCTCTGTTCGGAAAGACTCTCTCAATGCGTGAAGAATGTCATTTCGATCCATGGCAGCTCCTCTGATATTGTAGCCAAGCAATCTATCAGCTCGTTCATTACCCCTAACTCCTGCGTGCCCAGGGACAAAAACGAAGGTGATTTCTCTGATCATTGTCTGTATCAGTATCACCACCCAGTTGCGTCTCACCATTCCAGATTCGACTACGAATCATGCTCATGGAGTTACTGAGTATGAAAACACGAGAGTAGTTGTGAGATGCCAACCATTTCACCGCCTCCGTAACCGCCCGAACCTCCATTGTCAAACTTCTTGTGATTGTTGCGTAGGCCCCACTGACCTCTCTTATTATTTTTCCTCCTGAGCGTGCTGAAAAGCCCACGCACAGCGTTGTTGGCGAATGACTTTACCATCGGTGTAAATAACCACATCTGTATCATTGATGATGTCATTCAAGAGGGCCTCCACAGTTTGACTGCTTTCACAGTTATTACATCTATTAAGAAATACTGTGAACAAAAAGTGGAAACAATGTATGAATGCTGAGTGACTCAATGGACAGGTTCAAGAAAATCCAGTCCGGATACAAACGACATGAAAGGCACTGAGCGCATTCCAAATAATCTATATAATCTTTATTTTCGTACCAGATAATGCAGGTGTGGAGAGCAGTTTCATTTTCAATTTGAAATATTTTATTTACACCCCGGACATGTGCCTATGTGCTCCAATCTCCTTTCGTAATATCTCTTACAGCGTCCAGCGATTAATCAAACCAGTTGGAAGTTTATTGATGAGCCTACTCATATACATATTGTGCTGTTCTTTTCTGGTTACTCAAATATTTGGATTGGATGAAAGTCTTCTTTGCGGCTACACTCTATGAGAGCGTTCAGAATGAACCCCCCGATATGGTGTCAGAGCTAGCCGGCGTGATGGCTCTCTCATGTCATCGACACCCATGTGCCCCAGAACGGAGATGAATGTTAAGTCTGTTAACCCTTGTAGGGATTCAGTTCATTGTCTGCGTACTCAACCAACCTCCACCTTCTGGATCATACTCAATGAATCATTCAGAATGCACGCATGAATGTAGTTTTATGAATCGAGCCAGAGTAATGTCTTAGTTACCACCAGTACCTCCATTGTCATACTACTCGTTGTTATACTAAATACATCACTGGCTCGATCCTTGATCTATCTGCCGCCCGAGTGGTTACCGGGGCCCAAATTGGCGTGTAAAGAATAGAATCACTGTTACCTGCCACGCATATCGTAAGAGGCGACTATGGAGGACATATCATAAATAACCTGAGATACTGTCTTAAAAAGCAAGAAATGAAATGGAGCTCCAGAAATTAGTCAATAAGGTTGTGACAGAAAGTAACAACAAAAATTCAGATTGAATGAAGACATAAGTTATTATCATATCTAAAAAGCAGACTTTTACAAAATGCACCATCACAGTAAATGGGACTGAGCTACGACAAGTCCAGGAATTTAAATATCTCGGAGTTCTGGTAACATCAGAATGCAGATGCCGATCAGAAGTAAAGAGCAGAATAGGGCAAGCGAAAACATTGTTTCTGAAAATGAGAAGCATTATCTGCAACAAGTCCTTGTCAATCCGGATCAGAATGCGAGTTATTCAGTGCTACATAGAACCAATACTGATATACGGATGCGAGTCATGGACAATGAACACACAGATCGAAAAATCTCTGAGGGTCACAGAAATGTGATTTTAAAGAAGAATGATGAGAATCCCATGGACTGCTAAAATGACTAATGTTGAGGTGAGGAATGAGATCAAGACACATAGAAAGCTTATCATCAATTTAAGAAAGAGGCAGTCATCATTTTTCGGGCATGTGATGAGGAAGGAGGTTTAGAACACATTGGGACAACCGGTAAAATCGAGGGTAGACGAGACAGAGAAAGACAGAGAGAGAAAATTTTGGATAGCCTGACTTCCTGACACAGTAGAACGTCAACATTTGAGTTGATAGCAAACACCAACGACAGAGATTTGTGGAGATCCATGATCGCCTAGCCAGCCGGCACGGCACCTGATAATGATGACGTGCTCTAGCTCTCTTGATTCTATACTCCATGGTCGAGAAATCAGGACAAATCTCAATACCACGCAGAGTGTATCCCGATTGTAACTCAGAATGATACTCATAGCTTCATCTGTCGTCTCTTAGTCGTTCAATTTGAATGACAAGCAGCCGTTGCTCGATATTAGCAGCCGGCATGACTCTCATTGCCACCAGACCTTTATGTGCTTTGACAATGACATGCTCAACATATCCCCTGAAACACAGGCTGTGGTCAAATTTCCCACCCAAAATTTGCATCGATTTAGCTCCGGATAAACCAACATCGCACAGTTTCACAATATGCGTACATGCATTAACAGTGTGATTATTAAGGGAGAACCATGTTACTGCTGCTTTTGTAGCGTTACAACATATACGTCCATCGAAGCGATATCACACCAGACGTACTGTGACCTCTGGTGTGCGAGGATTAGAGTCCAATCTAGACAGAATCTGACCACAGTGGTAATGATCAAAGTTAGACATGTGCGTGTTCTGTCTTCGCGCTGCTCGTTTCTCTGTGACACAATGATGATTCTCAGCATTCGTTCCTCTTTTGTTGTTACAGCGCCACATTTGGTGATCTTCAAGGATTCAGCACGTATTGTCTATATCGGACATTAAGAGACACTAAGAGTGTCTTAAACGTTTTCTGTCCATCAGCAAAAGTCTGCCCTTCAAGCTGCCAACATCAACTGTTTAGGGATGCGTTTATCAGGCATTGGCAACTGAGACTTAGAATTGGGTCTGCACAGGGCGTTGACGCTGG
This sequence comes from Arion vulgaris, assembly GCA_020796225.1. Classification (NCBI taxonomy): domain Eukaryota; kingdom Metazoa; phylum Mollusca; class Gastropoda; order Stylommatophora; family Arionidae; genus Arion; species Arion vulgaris. The sequence goes on along the minus strand of CM036771.1, from coordinate 12,003,995 downwards.
ATCTTGCCTTGGAGAGACTTCGCTGTCTGGAATTTTGTCCTGCCAGTTTATTTTAGTATTCTGCTCAGCGTTGGAAATGGTTTAATTTTCTATGCTGTCTGCTATACCTGTCATGTCTCGCTTGTACAGCACTGGTTAGCACTGATGGCTAAACTTTCAGCTTTGTGATATGCTTATCCTTCCCTTCCACATGACACTAACTTCGAACAGCACTGGCTTTGAATCCTTGGACTCATCTATGTTGCGATCTGATGAGGCTGCCAAGATAAGTAAAGTTGTCCGCTGACTGGAGACGCTGTGTTTAATGTTGATACTGATCATATTGAGTTTGAATGTATTGTGTGTAGGCCAGATTCTTTCTGGGAGGGCTATCGGGGCAGTCTTGCATGACATGTTCTTGTATGTTAGACCACAGGACATAGGGGTTGGGGACAATCGCAGCCTTTTGATGCTTGTTCATGTTAGACAATCCTGATCGAAGATGATAGTCTGTCCTTGTCTGTCATGTTGTAGTCACTGGAGGTTAGGTTCTTTTCTAATGTCATGATAGCTTTTATTTTTTTCAAAGTATTGATTTTATTATCTATTTGTTCACATTCTGCTCCCTTTTTAGCAAGTTTGTCTGCCTTCTCGTTACCTGGCACTCCGCAGTGTGATGGTACCCACTGAAGTGTAACTCTTTGTTGGTAGAGATCTTGCTGAGCTCTTTTCTCAGGGATGGATGGTTACTGTGTATGTAGGGCTTGCAAAACAGATAGTGCGTCTGTGAAAAATACCACTTGTTGGCAGTCAGAGTTGGAATTATTGATCATGATTGCGGCCTGCATTTGTGCTTGAGACTCTGCGGTGTAGTTTGAACAAAATTTACCAGTTGGCATGTACTTTGTTTTGGTGTGATTGTTGGGATATGTAATATAGATACCCGCCCCTCTGTTCTTGATTGCATCTGTTGCAGATCCATCGGTGTAGGTATGGATCCATGATTGTTTAGGGTAGTTTTCTTGGACATAGTGGCTGTTCTCTTCTGCAGGTCATTGTGTATTTCTCCAGTTGTGATTCCACTAATATTATCTCAAACTAGTCTATGTTATATTAAACTATTCCATTATTTTAAAATGTTTTATAGTATATTGAAATAATTTGTTCTATTCTCACAATTCAGTTCTCCATGTTCTATTATCTAACTGGTTTTTTTGTCAAATAAGTATATATATATTTGTACCTGTACATACATATATTAAATGGGAGATTTTATCTGATTCAGATCTTGTCTGACAGTGAGATCTTGTCTAACTGTGAGATCTTGTCTGACTGTGAGATCTTGTCTGACTGTGAGATCTTATCTGACTGTGAGATCTTGTCTGACTGTGAGATCTTGTCTAACTGATCTTGACTTCATGATAACATAATTAATAAATAAAACACAGAGAATATATACATATAAAATTGCAGAGTTTGCACAATAAAAATATGCAAATACTTTTAGCCACAAAACAACATCACTGACAATCGGGTATAACAGAAAAAGAATATAAACACAAGAGCCAGTATAAACTGTTTTTCTTTTTAATAAATGAATACAGTAAGGTCATCAAAAGTGACTTCACATCAACATACTCAGGCAAACATATCCACATCAGTTGTATGTCAGTCAATATATGTTACATCAGTTGTATGTCAGCCAAGTTGTCAATATATGTTACAACAGGTATGAAACAGTTGACACAGTAGGAAACACTAGCATAGTAACAGAAAGAGAGAGAGAGAGATCACATTGTGTAGCTAAACAAGGGATATCACTCTTATATTTGTAATATCATAAACAAAGAAATATACATATATTGGAATGTTCATAAAAACAAAATCAAATGATGAAATGAATCGCTGAGTTCAATATAAATACTGAAAAAGCCAAATGAATACACAAACACAACTACATAGGATAAAAACAAACAGGACCCCCAAAGACATCATTTATTAAAAATTATCTTTTGCTTTCATGTACTACCATAACCAAACCACATGTTATCACAGCAACCGTATGGTATCACACCACATGTTATCAGAGCAAACCACATTACATCACATCACACACTGTCACAACACACCAGCCAATTGTAATCACTAAACATCATTTTCTACCTGCAGTATAAATACATCTGAACACAGTAAAGATATTTGACATGTATACAGTACATGTGTATACACACATATGGACACAGTGCGCATGTATACAGCACACATGTGTAAAGCATAAATGAATATATTACACATAGATACAGCAGACATGGAGTCTCTATGGCGAAGCCGTTAAAAAGTTTGCCTGTTATTCTGAAGGTTGTGGGCTCGAATGCAGACCGTATAACTTTGCAATTTTTTTTCTTCATGAGATCCCCAGGAATTTTGATGGAGCTACGGAGTTTGTGCAACACTCTTGGTAGGTAGCGTACCATTTCTGTCAACAGGGATAGAGCCATATGGGAAACCTGGCGCAATGAAGTCAATCCTTCACCTTTAGACCCTTTTAGACAATAGATGCATAGCTCACATAAATACAACACACATCACAAGTTGATTAGGCCTCAATTTCCTACTGGGAGAAACCTGTAAAAAGGTAAATCTCAAATGGACCCAAATAGCCCCAAAAAAACTTGGTCAAAAGGAATCAAATGAAAGCATAGATTTTAAACAACTAAACATTACATCATCATCATTAAGTATCTTGTCCCTTCTAGAACTTGGCTCCCATGACAGCAGTCTTGAAAAACTCTCTGTTCTGTGCAACTTGGCCGGCGTCAGCAGCAGTCATTCTCAGATTGTCAATGACATCTTACACCCGTCATCTTCTAGGTCTTCCTGTCATTCTTCTTCCAGGCACCATCCCTCCAAAATTATTTTCTCTAGACACTCATGTCATTTGATGTGTCCAAAAAATATTTAATTTTCCTTGTTTTTATGCTCTTTAATAGCCAACTCTCTTTAATATCAAGTTGTTGCAGAACAGAAGCGTTTGTTCTTTTCTCTGTCTATGATATTCTAGTACTCTTCTGTAGCATTTGCATTTAAAGGCATTAATGATCTTTCTGCTGCTTTGTCAATGTACAATGTCTCACAACCATATATTGCCAAGGGGAAAACGCAGGCTCTTAAACATGTTACAGCTATTTAATATTGTTGTACTTATGCTAATTTATGCACAAAACAAAAAACTATAAAATTGTAATATAAAATTGAAAATCAGAATCATAGAACAACCAATCCAAGAAATTTTACAAGATATAATTTTTAAAATTATTTTCAAAATGTTACTAAAATTAGAATTTGTGCATATTTAAATGTGTGCACATATCACAAATGGTTGTAGCTGCAATGTCAAGGTTAACTGTGATTTGGAAAAGTAACATCAGTTTTTCAGTGAAGATAAATCTATATAAATTGCTAGTACTATCAATTCTTTTGTATGGAAGTAAGAGATGGACAATAAATAAAGATATGGAGAGACAAATTCTTTTTTTTTTAAATAGAAATGTTATAGAAGAATATTGTTAATCTCTCCATTTTCTAACTCCCGCCTTCATGTGTTCCTGGGTCTTCCCTTACATCTGTTACCCTGGTTGTATCAAAGGGCCTGTCACATGATGCTGTTAGGATGTCTCCTCAGTGTGTCCTATCCATTGCCACCATTCTGCCTTTTTTCTCTTGTTCCACCTGCCATTATCCTGCTCTACCCCACAGTTCCCTGGTTGTGGCCCTGTCATACCATTTGCAGATGGAGTATCCTGCGCAGGCATTTATTGATGAATGTCTGTAACTTTTTGGTGTTCCCTTAGTTGTTCTCCATGTCTCCGCTCCATATAGGACAGCCTTGACATTTGGGTTAAATATCATTTTCTTAGTTTTATTCCTGATCATCATTGAACTCCATATGTTCTTCAGAATGGCAAAGACTGATCTTGCCTTTAGTATTCTAACCCTAACAATTTCATCTGAGCCACCCTGAATGTTGATAACACTTCCCAGATATGTAAATGTGTCCACCTCCTTTAATGGTGATTCTCTCAATATGATCAGGTCTCTGGAATTAGCATTTAATCTCATGATCTTTGTTTATTCCCCTTTGAATCATCAGATCCAGTTGTGTGAGATTGTTTCTAGTACCTATCTATTATATTTATATATTACTATTATTACATATCACCAAAACCAGACAACTTTCAGTAATTTATTTTCCAGATGTAATCAAGATTTTAACTTGTGCATATATGGATGTGTGCATATTTGGATGTGTGCATATATGGATGTGTGCATATTTGGATGTGTGCATATTTGGATGTGTACATATATGGATGTGTGCATATTTGGATGTGTGCATATTTGGATGTGTGCATATTTGGATGTGTGCATATTTGGATGTGTACATATATGGATGTGTGCATATTTGGATGTGTGCATATATGGATGTGTGCATATTTGGATGTGTGCATATATGGATGTGTGCATATTTGGATGTGTGCATATTTGGATGTGTACATATATGGATGTGTGCATATTTGGATATGTGCATATATCAATAAAACACTCACAATTTAGTAATTTACATGACCGTGTGTTGCCAGGGCTCGCAAGGGAAGCAAAGAATAGTACCACTGCGACCTACATGGCATATTGTAAGAGGCGATTGATGTAGGACCTAGGGAAGCTACCCTAATAAATAAAAAGCATTGCAGGAATCAGATGTTCTGGCCTACTTGTAGGTGTATAACTGGCACAATGCACAATCACTCTTAGGCTCAGATCACATACAAATCACACAGAGTGGTTAACAAGTGGTCAATATGGAGCAATCGAAGAAGAATGAGAAGAAGAGTAATTTACAAAACATACTTCAGATAGACAGCAAAGCAACGTTTAAAATGTGTTAATGTTTTTCATAAGAAACAGACATCCTCCACATCATTTCAAAAAGCAAACCCTTTTTTAGATGCTCATTAGCATAAAAAGACCCATTGTCTGGCTGCTTATCCATTCTTTATGCTCTTCTTGTTTGCCGACATCTTAAACTTTACTGCTAGTTTTATTATAAGCATTTTTAATCACATTCCATTTTTCTTGAATATATGAGTCTCTATGCCTATCTAAGATGTCTGCCAGTGCTTGGAATATTTTCTTTTCAATTTCTATTGTGAATTTGGAGGCAAATTATTTCTCTTTGAGTAGGTTAACATTATATCATGTTATTTGTGTGCTTGTCTGCAAATATGTTTTTTAACTTGGTGGCATCTGTGCTTAGGGGATAGTGACTTGGTCTATTAACTTCAACGTTCTGAATTCAAATCATGCTACGGACAGTTTGGTGGCAAATTGTTTCACGTGGATTTTTACAAAAGGACGATGACACCAACTGTTCAGAAAGCAATGGCAAAATTACCGAATGTAATAATGCCTAGAAAATCACAAACAGCGTTAAAAGCTGGGGTTGATTCGCAAAGTCCTGTAAAGGATATGCAATTAACTTAACAGTAGTGTTACTAATACAAGGTGATAGTCACTGTCTACATTAGCTCAACTTTTGATTTGCACATCCAGTAGGGGACTTGTTACATTCTTTTGTTTATCATTATATGGTCAATTGTATTTTCATCTTTTTCCATTTGAGAAGGTACAGGTTAATTAATGTATATTTGTGTGTGGGAAAGCCTTTCTTCTATGATGAGTCTGTTTTCTAGGCAGAAATTGCTTAGTCTACCATCATTGTTGTTTATAGTGCCACACTATTCCTTGACAATAACTAATTCTTTATCTCTGTTGTTGTTACCAACTTTTGCAATCTCCCATAATGCATAGAACATCATTTGCTGTTACTTTATCTACTTCTTCTTGTAGTCTTTTGTAGATGCTTTCCTTGTCTTCATCATCTACTTTGCGGTAAGTGCATGAATAGCACTGAATAAGTGTTAATTTGATATATTTTCCTATTCTTTGGTTTCTTTCTTGGTGTTTTAAACATCATCAGAAGAGGTTAGATGCTCACCTCTCATGCCAAAGGTACTCGGTTTACTTCCTCTTGGAGCCATCAGGATATTTTTCCGTGAAATTGAGCTTGTAGGTCTATCGGAGACAGGCGACAAAACCTAGGTCCTGGGTTCAAGTTGAGCATGTAAAAGAACACTTGGCAGCTGAAAATTGAGTAGAGCAGGGTGAAAAGCCACTGCCTAGGCAAAATTCATTCGAGAGATTAAAAATAAAATTCCTACAAAATAGTTTCACCATCTAAATTATACACATCAGACAGTGTACCCCAAAGAGCAATGCTGCTCCGATACAATGGGTACAAAGCAAAAGGCCGCCACACAAAAGATGGACCTCAGAGATAACAGAGGCGACGAAAGAGACTATCTATGAAGCGCATACTAGGGCCCGTTTTAGAAATCTCTTCCTGACCTGAGGCTGTGAGGCATACAGGATTCGAGAAAGAAAGAAAGAAAGAAATTATACTGGGGATCCGTGCTGATGCTACAAAGTTTGTGCACTGCCGTTGAGATCTTCCTGTGTAAGAAATAGATCAAAGCACACATGGATACTCACTGAAGCGCAATGATGATAGTCCTACCAATCAATCAATCAGTCAATCAATCAACATCTTTCTTCAATCTCCTTCTATTGCAAATTCAATGGTCTCATGAACTTCAAACATTTGATTTTCTGCTTCCATAAGATTTCTTGTTATTTCTGATTCCATAACACTTCTGGTTACTTTCATGATGTTGTATAAGAACAAATGCCCGTCTGCCCAGCATGTTCGTAGCACGTTGGACTGCAGGTGACTAGTCCTCTGTGTGTGCGGGTTCAATTCCGCGGACTGGCAGAAAAGCCACAGGTTCCCCAGATTCACGGTGTTCGTGGCACCGAACCGAATGGTTACGATGTCCATGGCACAGAGACGAAGAGCTGAAAAGCTCAAGTGCTTCTGGATCGGAAAAATAAAAATAAGAACAAATCTTTTGTTTTAAATCATTCATATGTTCTACCAGAATTCAGACAATAAGATAATCTAGATCGCTAGTTTACAAATATATATATCAAGATGATCTCATTGTACAGTCAAACCTACAATAACAGGAAACTTGTTAAAAAAGTGTCAAAGAACATCATTTCATAAGAAAGTTCACTGATCTCAAAAGTATTTTCTGCATTAAATTTGAAAGATTCTGCAATTATAAGCAAAACAGGTACCTAAAGGTGAAAAAGTGGCGTCTGTGCTAGGGTTAGTGACTGGTCTATTAACTCGACGTTCTGAGTTCGAATCACGCTGCGGACAGTTTGCTTCAAATCGTTTCCGTTGATTTTAACAAAGGACGATGGCGCCACCCGTTCAGAAAGCAATGGCAAACTACTGAACGTATAAGTGGTGCCTAGAAAATCAACGACTTGTTTACTGTGGTTGATGGCTACGTCCTTTGGGATATGCCACGATTTTCAAAGGTGAAAAAACTCTGAATTTTGTACAAAGCCTCATAAAATATTGTCAAAAACTTCAAAACTATGTAAGAATTACATTAGGATTATTTCTTACAATGTTTAATGTTTTACAAATTAAAACAAAATTTAAAAAGATAATAAATAAATTAAAAGCTTCATCAAACAAAGAATTTAGAATATCCATTATTTAACCAAATAACTTATATCATCAAAGAAACTATTAATATCTTCTGCAATATATAATAATTATTTGTTGCTTTCTTTAAATTTGACTTTTTCTTTTTACTCATAATACACCAACATTTTGATTCGTAAAGTCGAATCAAGAATGGTGAGACGCAACTGGGTGGAGGTACTAGTACAGACAATGATCAGATTAATTTTTGTCCCTTGGCATGCTGGAGTTAGGGGTAATCAATGAGCTGATAGATTGGCTGGCTTGGCTACAATATCAGAAGGAGCTGCCATGGATTGAAATGACATTCTTCCCACAATGAGAGAGTCTTTCTGAACAGAGGAGTTTCAGGTCTGTGAATCTCACTCACTTACCATATTGAGAGAGATGGGTGTCAATATTGGTGCAGCCTGGAAAGAACGACATACTAAATATGCAAAGAGATTAATTAATCAACATCGAACTGGCGTGTTGGGCCACTACTGGATTTACTGAGGCGGAGATTGGAGCACCTATGGACATGTCCGGAGTGCTATGATGATAGTCCTCATTTAACTGATAACTGATAACACCAACATTTTCAATGATCATAAAAAAATAATGAGAAAACTTCATCAAACAAGTGAATGAGAAGGCAAAATAAGAAGAATATTAACTAAGTTATTTAGATAAAAGACGTTATACCATCAGTGAGATTTAAATTTTCTTAAAATCTATAACTACAATAGTTGTCCTATTTTCAATTTTAAAATATTATTTTTATTATTTCCAACAGAAGGGACTCTTTGGGGATCCACTTGAAAATGTCCCTGTATCTTGGTTGGCCAGTTTGTCACTGGCACACATGGATACAAAACACACATGGATATAACACATGGATATGACACACATTGATACAGCACACACATGGATACTGCATGTCCATGAATACAGCACACACTGATACATCACATATATGGATATATCACACATGGATATAGTATACATAGATATATCACACATGGATATATCACACATGGTACAAAGCAAAAGGCCAGCCAGGCAAAAGATGGACCTCAGAGACAACAGAGGTGAGGAAAGATGAAGCGCACACAAAGGCCCGTTTTCGAAATCTCTTCTTGACCTGATGCTGTGAAGCAAACAGGATTGGAGAAAAAGAAAAAAGAATGGATACAGTAAACATGGATAAAGCACACATGAATAGACCACACACATGGATATATCACAGACATAGAAATAGCACACATGGACATATCACAGACATGAACATAGTACACACATGACTAGAGAAAAAATTTAAATTTTACAAAGTTCAAGTCAGATATGACACATAATAATAATATATTCACCCTTTGGTACTTTGCATAAATTATATATATATACATTATAATGTATGTAAAACAAGAATGAATTAATATCAACAAACATATTACAAATCATGAGCATATCACACTGCATATGGCACATGTCTGTCAATGTCACATCATGTCTGTCAATGTCAAGACGTGTCTATCAATTTCAAGTCAGAAAGTGAAGTCATCAGTGATATATGAAGTACACTTTCTCACAACAGACAATTCTGGAAGAGCTTTAGAAGTCACTGAAATCTTCTTACTTGACAGTCAATCATGGACAATTACTGGAAACCACTTGAGAGCGCAGATAGCAAAGTCAATAACGTGTTTCACTAGTAACCACATATCATGCTAATTCCAGGGTGCAAGGCCAACTTGGACCAAAAATATTTCGGTGTGCACACAGTTGAACTACAGGTTTCCTGATCCTTTACTCAGAGATCTAAATTACCAGTATCTCAGAAGTCAGATTAAGGCTCGCCTGAATGACGAGGAACACTGATGATAAGGAAAAAAAAGCCTTCATGCAAAAATCAGACAGAGGTGCCATATTAGGCATGCATAGGACTAGCGTTTTACTCCATGAAAATACATTTCTAGAATTTCACCGGATGAATGTAAATTAATAATCTCTGAATAATTAATCCAAATATGTTGTAATCTCATTCGTACAAACATAATATTATAATAATAATAATAAACTTTTTCTGAGTTTTTCCTGGAGAACAAGTCCTCAACACAAATACTCATCATTTCTTTTTATCCTGTTACATTCTCACTAGGTTTTCTCAGTTGTCCTAATATCCATCTCCAACTCTCTTTTCCATGTATTTTTGGTTTTTATCTCTCTCTCTCTCATGCGATCAAGCCCAGACTGATGTACCAGACCTTCCCATACATTCTATTCATGTGGAAATCTGATTCATACAGCCTTGGCATTGGTATGTTTTACGTCACATCTTCAGCACCATTTGGAGCTCTGGTGCTTATCCTTTGGGGGTGTGTCCGGTTTCAGCCAGCATTTACTCAGTTCGCTCTCCATTCTGTAGACATCTAGTGTTTTTTTACGGTGTGGGGTAGCTAGCTCCACGCCCAACCTCCTTAGTCGCCTCTTACGACATGCGTGGCAGATAACAGCGGTTCTATTCTTTACACCCCAATTTGGTCCCTGGTAACCACTCGGACAGGTTTTTGTCTATGTCTCTTTCAATGTGTGTTCCAGAATAAGGCCTGTCGATACACTGTTTGCTAGTCACCTTAATTCTTTGAACCTTGGCCACCGTACCTAAAACCCCTTCATGAGCTCCTGAGCAAAAACATCACATCTTAGAGTGATATTAAAAACATTATAATTTAGCACAATTAAGGGCTCTATAATCTGTTATTGATTTACCCCATCATCCCTGTTATTCCTGCTTACTATCTATTTTCAGAATACAAAACTGTTTTAAGTTTACATCATATATTATGTGGGTTATGTCCTCAAATGCTTTCAAATAATGTAGCTTGTTCTCCAGATTGAACATATATGACTTCAATATCAATCTTTATCTTATTTTAACCACATTTGCCGTGAAGCGACATGGGGAGAGTTAGTTTTCTATCTTGTGCCAGGCATGTTGCGTTTGATGTTTCGCAGGGACTCTGAGATGTTATCTATCCATCGTGTTCTTGGCCTGCCTCATGCTCTGCGCCTTGAGTGTTGATTATTGTAGGCAAGTGATGGTAGTAAATGTGGTTCCATTCTCATTAGATGGCCGAACCACTTGATTCTTTGCTTCTCGATGTACTGTATGCATGGTATAGTACCAACAATGCTTGTGATATTTTCGTTTCTCACTCTATCTCTCCTTGTAACGTTGACAGCTTTTCGTAGACATCTCATTTCACATATTGTAATCTTTCTTTCTTGTGTCTTAGTCAGGGGCCATGTTTGGCACTGATAGCAGAGAGTTGGAATAAATATGCAGTTTATTAGTTGTCGTTTCACTGCCATGTTAATGCTTGGATGTTTTAATAGTGGTGACAGTTGGTATGTCACTGCATTTGCCTTCTGGCATCTAGTCTCGATTTCTCTGTCCATCTTTCCATCTGCTGTGAATATACTCCCAAGATATTTGAATTCTGGAGTCTTGTATTTTTTCATTATTCAGTTATATTTAGTTGGTCTGTTGACCTACTTATTGTCATGACTTCTGTTTTGGAGGTGTTAATTTTCATTCATATTTTTCACATGTTACTTGCAGTGCATTTATGTGTTGTTCATAATATCAATCGATTAAGACAATTCTTCATAGTCTAAATGATCGCCTCACTCACTTTCGATATAATTTTCAAAATAATCACAGCCTATATCTAATTCATCTTCGGGAAACATTCAAAACAAGTTCAACAGCTTGCTCTGTTGTTACCATTTTAGAGTGACCATTTCCAAAATTTTCAGCACATCCTTTCATCATGAAAATACTGAGTTAATTATCTTATCTCACCAAAAAATATCACACAACAGCGTCCACCATCCTGCTAAACCATGTAGAACATGTGGTTTGTGTTTTATGTCACATTTGTACACAATTTATCTTCGATCTCTACAAATAACAATTGAGTCTTCTCAGACCCCAATGTCAGGACATCAGGATATGCAATGTTTACATTGAATACAGAAAGTATTGGGATCACAGGTTCTAAGGGTTAATGTATATCCTATCTAACACAGGCATCTTTTCTTAAGCTCTTATTTCACTTAATACAACACTTGATAGTCACTTTAACATATACCACATACAACACTTGGTAGTCACTTCATCATATACCACATACAACACTTGGTAGTCACTTTATCATATACCACATACAACATAACTACATCTTATCACATGATCTATACAACATGAGTAACACATGATTACATGATTCATACATCTTGTTGTGTTTCATGTTTTTCAAATTCTCATGATGTTGCTCTACTGAATGATCATGATGATGATGTTGGTAGCAAATGATGATGATGTTACCAAAAGATGCTTATATCTCAAGGCAACAGAAGCTGTTCATTTCTAATCTTGAGTGACAGCTGCTGCAGCACAATGCATTGTGGCTATTACTGTACAAGGAGAGGAGGTTATTTTCACAATTAAATATATGGTCAAGAAAACATAGTTCTAGCTATAGTCAAGAAAACAGGCAAACTCATTCAGGCAGTTCCACTGCAGCATCAGTGTCAGAATCTAAACATTCTTGTCCAGTTTCAAATCTAGAAATTGGTAATCACAGAACATTGTCTCTTCTGTATATATTTTTAAAAAAGTCACGTCAACATTGTTTGAATATGTTTTAAAAATTAAACTTGTAGCATATCCTTTACATGACGTTGCCATCAACCACAGTAAACGTGTCGTCGATTTTCTAGGCCCCACTTATACGTTCAGTAGTTTGCCATTGCTTTCTGAGCGGTGAGGTCTATTTTACCATTCATAAAATCCACGGGAACAAATTTGCTTCCAAACTTCCCACCACAGAGTTTCAGGTATGCTTGGGTTGTGATCAAACTCACTACCGCTTAAGCTAAAGACGCCCCTGAATATGTTTACAGAGCATATAATAACTGGCATTACAAAGTCAATAGTTCAAGAGATTCCATTTTCAATTGCAGTCAGAATTTTAGTCTGTAACCAGAGCTTCATGATGTACCAAGAATATGAGTAAAGCTTGTACCCAAAATTTCAGTATGCACACAGAATTCTTTTCTGTAGCCAGTTCCAATGTGCAGCCAGAATTTCACCAATATGTTTACATAATTCCACCAACATGTGTACAGAATTCCACCAACATTTATTTTGTCATTGTTTTTGTAATTTGTAAAACTACGGTACTTTGTGATTACGTGTTTTGCCAATCAAATAGTTTTACTGCAATCTCATCTATTTTGTGAATATACCAACATTTATACAGAATTGCAGGAATCTGTATCTAGAATTACACCAACCTGTGTACAGAGTTTTCCCAGTCTGTATCCAGAATTCCAGCATGCGACTACCATGATAATTCCAAAGTTTAAGTGGTGGAGAGTAAATATTCAACACCTGTGCATAAACTTGGTTGAGATCTCACCATGAAGTTGTCACAACCAGTGATGTTGTGCAGACTTTACATGACAAGAAAGTTGACACAGCCAATGACATTGAGTGCATATATCACATGACTTATTTACATATATTTCCCATACCAGCAAATAATTTATTCATCACTAAAGTTCAAATTCTTTTAACTAAACCATGCACAGTCTTATGATCTCAATCAAGTCTACATTGCTGCCACCTTACAGAACCTAGTCCACCTATATGAGACAAAGATCTTTTTCCAATGAGAAGTAATCTATACTGTCGTTTCTGGAACAGGACTGTTGGTTCGGAAGTAAGAACTGCTGCTAGTTCTGGTTAGCTCACTTCTGGTACCAGCAACACACAGCGAATCTAAGAATAAATAAGAAATTGTTAGAATATATATCTTGATGATACAATGTTGCAATATGACTGCAAGGACATATCTATCACGAATGATACAATGTTGTAATATGACTGCAAGGATATATCTATCATAAATTATACAATGTTGCAATATGACTGCAAGGATATATCTATCATAAATTATACAATGTTGCAATATGACTGCAAGGATATATCTATCATAAATTATACAATGTTGCAATATGACTGCAAGGATATATCTATCATAAATGATACAATGTTGCAATATGACTGTAAGGATATATCTATCATAAATGATACAATGTTGCAATATGACTGCAAGGATATAGCTATCATGAATGATACAATGTTGCAATATGACTGCAGATATAGCATATGATCTATCAATGTGCTATCTGCAGTCAAAAATGATATAATGTTGCAATATGACTGCAGAAGAGATCTATATGTAAAATCTATGGATCATCAGAATACAATGGTGCAATATGACTGCAAGGATATAGCTATCAAGAATGATACAATGTTGTAATATGACTGCAAGGATATATTTATCATGAATGGTAAAACACAACAAACCTATAAGGATATATAGATTTTTCTTTTTTATAGATGCTCATTTGGTAAATGTGTTACTGTGACAACTTCTGAGGTTACGCTTGTTTCCCTCGCATTGAAGCTCATCCGTAAGTTTAAGTTTGTTTCCCTCACATGCAAGCTCATCCGTAAGTTTACGTTTGTTTCCCTCACATTCAAGCTCATCCGTAAGTTTATGCTTGTTTCCCTCACATTCAAGCTCATCCGTAAGTTTATGCTTGTTTCCCTCACATTCAAGCTCATCCATAAGTTTATGCTTGTTTCCCTCACATTCAAACTCATCCGTAAGTTTATGCTTGTTTCCCTCACATTCAAGCTCATCCATAAGTTTATGCTTGTTTCCCTCACATTCAAGCTCATCCATAAGTTTATGTTTGTTTCCTCACATTCAAACCACCGTAAGTTTATGTGTTTCCCTCACATTCACGCTCATCCATAAGTTTATGCTTGTTTCCCTCACATTCAAGCTCATCCGTAAGTTTATGTTTGTTTCCCTCACATTCAAACACACCTGTAAGTTTATGCTTGTTTCTCTCGCGTTCAAGCTCATTCGTAAGTTCGCTTGTTTCCTCACATTTGAGCTCATCCGTAAGTTTATGCGTGTTTCCCTCACATTCACGCTCATCCATAAGTTTATGCTTGTTTCCCTCACATTCAAGCTCATCCATAAGTTTATGCTTGTTTCCCTCATATTCAAGCTCATCCGTAAGTTTATACTTGTTTCCCTCACATTCAAGCTCATCCATAAGTTTCTCTTGTGTAGCGTTGCTTTCCACATAACTTGGTCATCAGCAAGTTTTTTCCATTTGTTGGGAACAATAGAGAAGTTCTTAGTTGAGGTCTTGCAGATATCCCATATCTGATCAGTGATCTGAGAAGAAATCTCATTCCTTCCAGAAATTCACAGAACATGACCTGTTTGTGTATGTGGTTATTGTTAATTATTCTAAAATATCTTAGCCATCTTAGTTTTCTGCTGCTGAGTATTCTTATGATGGATAGCACGTTAGCACATTGCAGTACTTCAGAGTTGGTTATCTTGTCATAACATCTGATGTTTGATGACTATCTACGAAGCGCATACTAGGGCCCGTTTAGAAATCTCTTCCTGACCTGACGCTGTGAGGCATACAGGATTCGAGAAAGAAAGAAACATCTGATGTTTGCAAATTTAAGGAGACATCGAAGGTGAAAGATGTTACGTCTGCTCTCATGACTCGAGTTGGATGTCTATGTTTCTGAGCCATATAGTAAAGAGCTAATTACACAAGCTGATAGACTTCTGAATAATCTAATCTGCAATGTTAATTTTATTGTTGTTGATTCTCTTTTGATAGTCTGCAATGACTGGCCACCCTACCAACATTGTTGTTGATTTTTCATTAAGATTTGTGATGGCTTCAGTGACTAAGACCCAAGATGGAACATTTTTGTTGCCAGATTGTCATGTAAAATTAAAGGATGTTTGGATGTTGTACTTCTATACATAACCACTGTCTTGGATATTAAATTAAGAAAATAGGAATGTAAACATAGACAAGTATTGGAATGTAAACATAGACAAGTATTGGAGTAAACATAGACAAGTATTGGAAGTAAACATAGACAAGTATTGGAAGTAAACATAGACAAGTATTGGATGTGCCCCAGATTGAAGATGAATATAATTCTTTTAACTTTTTCCCACGCTTTAAGCCGCACACTGCGCCACGGCGGAAGTCTGTTGCACGCTTTAAGCAGCACACTGCGCCATAGAGTTGCTTCCCTTATAAGAAGTCTTTCTAGTTTTACTTCTACTATTTTACTTATACTACTTTTTAACCCTGTTATTCTATTGGGTTGTCAGTTTTCTTCAATTTAGTATATAATAATATATATATGTTTATTTATTGAGTAGTTGGGATCGTAATTTAAATTTTTTTTTTTACTTCCCTTGAATTAACTGCTTAAAAATGGAGAAATAAATGGGCGTGGAAAGAGTTAATTGTTGACCCTTGTTATTTAATCCATAGTCTGCACATCAAACCAGCCTCCCTCTTTCGCATCATACTCAATGAATCACTCATAATGCAATCATGAGTGTAGTTTTTGGACTCAAGCCAAATTAGTGCCTTTAGTCCCCACCAGTACTTCAATTGTCATACTGCTTGTTGTCATACTGCTTGTTGTCATACTGCTTGTCGTCATACTAAATGTACCACTGGTTTCATTGAACTTTCTGCTGTTGAATTTGCAGAAGACCTATGCAGACTTTTGGTCATAACTACCAATCTATCGTGTAGATCACAATGCTGCTATCATTACAGTTTGCATTAATGATGGCATAGAACATGTTATGTTATCGATCGACGTCATGGACATTGGCATTCCCATTCGTGCTCTGTCCTCCGTTGAGCCATCCAAAAGTCATTTGCTCACAGTACCATGAGATTGATTACTATATCTTCTCTCTACCAAAACAACTGTCTGCATGTCCAAACTTACGCCTAATTCTGAACTTTCAGTATCTGAGACCATGTCACACAATTGAAAGCGTATGCGTATAGAGACATGTATTGATGTGAATAAACTCTGATGAACATTAACAGTAACATTTGACACATCAACAGTGACAATAAATCAGACAAGTAACGTTACAATCTATAATGGACAACACAGAAATATGTCAGTGAAGTAATGTCAACAAATATCATCCAATGTAAGTTCTTATACCTGTCAGAAACATGATCGATAAACATTATAGACATGATCAGGTAAAGTCATTCTCTCTCACTTTCTCGATTCCCGCCTAGACAGATGAACCAAATTTTTTCATGAATTGTACTGTTGTTTTTAGGGACTCTGTCCCTCCGTACAGCTTCTTGTGAAGCTCTGTGTTATCGAGCCAGGTTTTGTTTCTTAGGCCTGTTAACAACTGGCAGTCTTGCAGTATGTGCTCTACCATCATGGCCGCCTTTTCACAGTAGAACAGGCTAGTTGTGCCAATTAAAAATTTGTTGAACATGTGGGCCCGAAGCCTGTTATGGCCAGTACGAAGGCAAAATATAGCAACTTGTTTGCTACGGGATAGACCATAGTATCCATCTCTGATGCTGTGTTGTGGGTGGTCTTTCTACCACTTTTCTTTGTACTGTCAACTGATGGTTGTTTTGGCCTCCTCATAGCTGATCTCGTGATCAGTCTGCGGTAGTCGCCCTCCTTCTTTAGCTAGCCTGTCGACTTCTTAATTTCCGCTTATATTGCAGTGTGATGGTATCCACTGAATGACTGCGTTTAAGGTAAAGCCATTCATGTAAACAAAGCAGGTCATATAGATGGCATGAACAAAATTAGCAGAACAGGTGTACACATTTCTCACCTGAGCTAGAATACAAAGATGGTGCCCTCGATACAGGCTCTAAGAAAGTGGAAGGTACCCAACCCTCCTGACATGTACGCAAATGACGAGCATACCACCAGCCATTTGTTCCCACCCTTGTCACCTCCACCTCATCACCTTCTGCTAATCCCAGTTCAGTTGGATCAACTACAAAATAATCTCCTAAAGAGACAAAATGTTCCTTGTAGGATGGCTGAAACAGAACAAGATCATAACATAAGGTTGCATACAATCTTTCCACTCAACAATGAAAGGTATAACAATTTCTACACTCAAAAATGAAAGGTATAACAATTTCTACACTCAACGATGAAAGATATAACAATCTCTGCAGTCAATGCTAAAATAACTTTCAACAATCAACTACAGAAAAATATTCTAAACTTGAATTGAATAAAATATACAATACAGACTTCAATGTTGGAGGTGTATTATACAACCACAATCATCAAATAGCTTGCCCTGAGCAGAACATTGCCACCCTAACAGTAGTTTGGAATTTCTTTCTCGCCCGAGTAGTTACCGGGGCCCAAATTTGGGACGTAAAGAATAGAACCACTGTTACCTGCCACGCATGTCGTAAGAGGCGACTAAGGAGGTTTGGCTGAAATCGGATGCATGTGTCCGTTAGGGAATGCTAACCCGAAACAAATGCTTGCAGAAAATGGATGCACCAGGCCGTAAGGCGCATAACATGGTGCAACGACCCTCACTATGTGGAAGGGATAACGGATTCTACGGTTGCCAATCTGCCTCGGAGATTTAGCCACGCGGTAAGAATGTCAGACCCACCATCACGAGGGTGGCCAAAACTTACTGCAGGAAGAGGTCGGCACAAACGGGAAGCAGAAATCATAGGAATTATATCCTACAGAACTGCCCCCAGTATGCAGACTTGAGAAGAAAGAGGTGGCCCACTTATACTAGTGTCCAAGACAAACTGTATGGCGTGGCTGATAATCTGAGACAGATGGCTGCCTTTATTAGAGAATCCGAAATCCCAATCTAGTGAGAACACAGAAGAAGAAGAATTTCTTTCTATCATAGGCCAGATGTCTCACCTCTGCAGCCATCATGCTCCATACATCAGTTATATCTTGAATGCATCTTCTCTGTGGTCTTCTTCTTCTCCTCTTTTCCGGGATGCATCCTTTCACAATGGTCTTCTCCAACCAATCGTGTCTTTTTATATGTTTAAAATACTTCAATTTTCTTATTTTTATATGTAGCATCAGCCAGTTTTCCCTGATTTTGAGTTCTTTCTGGATAGATCTATTTGTTCTCTTCTCTGTCCATGATATACGAAGGACTCTTCTGTAACACTTATATTCAAAAGCATATTTATGTTTACCACTGCTTTATTAAATGTCCATGCCTCACACCCATCACTATACAATACTTACTTCAATGTTGGAGATGTACTATACAATACTTACTTCAATGTTGGAGATGTACTATACAATACTTACTTCAATGTTGGAGATGTACTATACAATACTTACTTCAATGTTGGAGATGCACTATACAATACTTACTTCAATGTTGGAGATGTACTGTACAGCAGTTTCTTCATCACTGTTTGAAAACTCTCCTGAGGACCATCCCCCATCAAAGTTCTCATCATTTTCTTCTCTATCCTCCTCTAGGTGACCCCTGGCATTTGTGTATGGAGGTGATGTTGGTGTTATTTGAGGCGAGCACATCTCCAGACCACTAGGCACAGTAGATTGCTTGTCCTTATTACTGGACATCCAGTTATCTAGACTAGAATAATCAAGAAATAATGACAGTGTGGGCACTGACACTCTGACATTTTAACTTAACAGTTTATAGAAGCAATCCCCAAGTATCACATAGGTGCTTAGTTTCCTACAGCAGATGTTGCAGTGCATACATGCTCAAGGTTCATAAGACACACCTTAGTCCAAGCCTTGCACACAGCTCAGCTCTACTAATAATAATTTAGCAAATAAATTTGCTATAAATGCAGATACAGCAGATCTGATCATTATCCAACAAGTTGGCACTTCATCATTAGATGTCACATTGTCATCCAACAAGTTGGCACTACATTATTAGATGTCACAGTGTCATCCAACAAGTTGGCACTTCATCATTAGATGTCACATTGTTTTTGTGTTTGTTTTTTTCTTTCGTCCGCTTTCAACTCAGGACGAAGTTTCATCTCTGAAACTGATATTTGACGGTGAAACCTTTCCAATTTCTTACAATGGCAGCAGCGTCACATGTAAATTACTTTACACTGGCAGTCACTGTGCTCAAGTTCTAAGCACATTAGTATTCCCCTCGCTCATACAGGCAATTTTCTCGACTCGTCAGAGACGTATTTCAACGTTATCAGTCATAGAGTAAGACCAGGGACTCAAAAATGTCGACATGGTTCGAACCAACGAGCATGGCTCTCACAGCTATGTCACCGAGGCTACTCATCAAAGCTATTCTCAACAGTCCCTCATTAGATCACATTGTTATCCAACAAGTTGGCACTTCATCATTAAATGTCATATTGTCATCCAACAAGTTGGCAGTTCATCATTAGATGTCACATTGTCATCCAAGATGGCACTTCATCATTAGATGTTGGGGTGTAAAGAATAGAACCACTGTTACCTGCCACGCATGTGTAAGAGGCGACTAATGAGGTTTGTTGAAATCGAGCACATGTCCGCTAGGAATGCTAACCCAAAACAAATGCTTGCAGAAAACGGATGCACCAGGCAGTAGGGCGCATAACATGGTGCAACGACCCCTCACAATGAGGAATGGGATAACAGATTCGACAGTCACCAATCTGCCTCAGAGATTTAGCCATGCAGTAAGAATGTCAGACCTACCATCACGAGGGTGGCCAAAACTTACTGCAGGAAGAGTCGGCACAAACAGGGAAGCAGAAATCATAGGAATAATATCCTACAGAACTGCCCCCAGTATGCAGACTTGAGAAGAAAGAGGTGGCCCACTTACACCAGTGTCCAAGACAAACTGTATGGCATGGCTGATAATCTGAGGCAGACGGCTGCCTTTATTAAAGAATCCAAAATCCCAATCTAGTGAGAACGCAGTAGAAGAAGAAGAAGAATGATTCCAAAGATGAATTTTAGAATGTGATTATTATGATAAGGATATTGAAAGTGTGTCAGATGATCATTTAGACATTTAGACAACAGAAATGTTTGAATCGATTGATATTCAAGCCATATATGTTCAATCTGGAGAACAAGCTACATTACCTGGAAGTAAGCAGGGGTGGGACCTACATAATATATGAGGTAAATGTAAAACAGTTTAGTATTCTTCAAATGTATAATGAACAACAAAGACGATGGGGTAAGTCAATAACAAATTATAGAGCACTTACTTGGGCTAAATTATCATGTTTTTAAAATCACTCTGATATGTGCTGTTTTTGCTCGTAGCTCAGGGAAAGGGTTTTAGGGCACAGGTGGCCAGGGTTTAAAGGGTTCAATGAACTTTACTGAGAGAGACAAGAAATATCAGACAATGATGTCATAGAAGAACGAGTTGCCTAGGAAAGAGTGGTATGGAGAAATTACTTACAGGCACTATGTAACAGACTAGAGAAAGAGAGAATCATGTTTAATGGACAAACTAGAGAAATTTATATTTCTGAGACATATACATGAGAAATAGCAATACCTGTAATCTGATGAATCACTGGATAGTTGTGATGTCTGTGTTAGATGTCCAGGCTGTGTTACATGTCCTGGCTGTGGTTGGTAGCCTGTCTTCATGTGTGCTATCAAAGACAAGAATCAACAAATGTGTATTGTTAAGGGGACATAGACGCAATAAATTTAAGTGAAAAGGGAGCATGAGAGTCTGTGAGCTGACACTGACCAAGAACAACTGACCAGTATCCAACTCCATGGGATGGTCCTGGAAACAGATTGCTGCACTGTAGTCTGGCAAAGTGGATAGTGATCGAGAGGGGTGGCTAACCATGAGATTAGATGGTAGAGCAAGCACAGCTATATCAGATAAGAGAATTGTTTGCACAAAAGATGAGCAGTGCCTCAGAGTGGCTGCACCTTCACAAATCTTTTGGCCGACATCTAGAGATTGATAACCAGCACAGAAGCCATGCAACTGACTGAGATACTGGTTCTGGTAATTGCATAAAAAAACTGCAGTTTGAAAGTCATGCCACCCAAAGTCAAGCTGGTTGGTCGTACCAGAATTGCCTCGTCCTGACAAAACTTTGCTAATGGCTAATATTCCTGTACTGTTATCTAGGAAAAAGTTAATTACATATCCTTTACAGGACTTTGCGAACCAACCCCAGCTTTTTAACCCTGTTTGTGATTTTTCTAGGTATTGTAACGTTCAGTAGTTTGCCATTGCTTTCTGAACGGGTAGTGCCATCGTCTTTTTTGTAAAAATCCACATGAAACAATTTGCAACCAAACTGTTCGCAGCATGATTCAAACTCAGAACTGCCAGAGTGGTTACCAGGGCCCAAATTGGGGTGTAAAGAATAGAACCACTGTTACCTGCCACGTATGTCGTAAGAGGCGACTAAGGAGGTTGGGCGTGGGGCTCGCTACCCCACACCGTAAAAACACTAGATGGTTACAGAACGGAGAGCGAACCGAGTAAATGCTGGCTGAAACAAGACACATCGCCGAAGGATAAGCACCAGAGCTCCAAATGGTGCTGAAGATGTGATGTAAAACACACCAATGCTAGGTCTGCAGGAATCAGATTTCCACATGAATAGTGTTTATGGGGAGGTCTGGTACATCGGTCTGGGCGGTGATCACGAGAGAGAGAACTCAGAACACAGGGGTTAATAGACCTAGACACTATCCCCTACGCCACAGACGCCACTTATCTAGAAAGCTAAACAGAATTATGTGACAATACAGCCTGACAGAGTGGTCCTGTCAATATGGCTGATATAAACATGTCTTGTGTCGAGTGTTTCCACTTTCCTGAATAAACAGATATGTTTTGTGTGCAATGTTTCCACTTTCCTGAAAGGAAAATAGAGAAAAAACTCTGAATTCCTTGAAGATGATGAAAATTATACATCTCTAAATGGTTGACAGTGTTCCTTATTGAAAAAAAGTCCTATTGCATCACAAAAATTGGCACAGCTTGTTCATGGTCTTTGGCTCAGATCATAAGTAAGCTTAGCAATGAATGCTCGAGAAGTGATCAATAAAGTGACAGAATGAACGGAAGATTTTTGGGAATGTCAGGTCAGGCGAACTTAACTCTTTTCACGCCCATTTATTTCCTCAATTTTTAAGCAGTTAATTCAAGGAAGTAAAAAAAAAATTTTTAAAGTATGATCCCAACTACTCGTCAACAAATAATCATATATATATTATTATATACTAAATTGAAGAAAACTGGACAACCCAATAGAATAACAAGGTTAAAAGTAGTATAAGTAAAATAGTAGAAGTAAAACTAGAAAGACTTCTTACAAGGAAAGCAACTCTATGGCGCAGTGTGCGGCTTAAAGCGTGCAACGGACTTCCGCCGTGGCGCAGTGTGCGGCTTAAAGCGTGGAAAGAGTTAAGCACCACATTTTGGCTGAAATTTGAATGTGTCTGTCCTACATACTGTATGTGTCTAAAGGGGGAGAAATGTAACCATGTTCTTCATGCAAACCATATGGCACACATAAACCACAAAGGGTGGTTAACTTGGTTGATTGAAAGAAAACAAACATATTGTTAACATTAGTCATCTACAGTTATTATGGTCCTAACATCATCTACAATTACTGTGCACATGTGCAAGTGTGAGAGTGCTGCACACTGCATATGTCTGTGTGGATTTTTTTTTTCCTGATTCAGAAGCACTTGAGCTTTCAGCTCTTTTTAGCTCGGTGCCACGAACACCATAAATCTGGGGAACCTGTGGCTTTTCTGCCAGCCAGCTGATTTTAACCCGCACTCACAGAGGGTTAGTCACCCGTAGTCCAGCGCGCAATGAACACGCTGGGCGTCTGTGTGTATGCTTCAGTGTGAGCCCATGTATTTATGTGTGAGTGTAAATGTGCATATATATATGTATGGATGTGTGAGTGTGTGTGTGTGTGTGCGCATTACCTTTGATGTGATCAAACTGTGTTTTAAGAACTTTCTTGATCTCTGCAACCCAAATATCCTTAGTGGGAAGATCAGGAGCCTGCAAGAACAACAAGTTGTGATACAGTAGAGATAATCATGTCACAGAGGGAGATAATCATGTCATGCAAGTTAGACAGATTGATGAATAACAAAAATAGCAATTATGGAGTTAAGACAAATAGAATGATTAGTGAGTGATACAGATGAATATCATGGGAGCAGATTATCGCAATGCATACACTGTTCACTTGGTCAAATCGCAATGCATAGACCGTTCACTTTGTCAAATCGCAATGCATAGACCGTTCACTTTGTCAAATCGGACACAAAGGATTTGTGTTAATTCCCACACTCAATGTCCCAGAAAATGGGAAAGAAATTGGTTCTTCTACCTTCTGCTTACTTGGACCTAGAAATGACAGTGACAGCCACTTCCTACTCTAAGATCTGAAAAGGCTATGGGATATTTTTCTGTTTAAAGTCAAATTAAGAACAGAATGATTAATGACACATTTGCTAATTCATGATATCGATGTTATATACTGGTTATTGGTTATATATATATTATATTTTTTATAGTTTCAAGGTCAAGGTAATGCAAATGATGGACAACATAAATAGCAGAGATCATAAGAAACATCATTTATGAGGTTATGTTATGTTATGTTATGTGATCAACGTCACGGCACATTGGGCATTCCCATGCATGCTCTGTCCTCCGCTGCAGCAGCATCCTAAAGTCCATTTGCTCACCGTACCCATGAGAAGTTGATTACTATATCTTCTCTCTCTACCATGAAGACGACACTGTCTGGCATGTCCACACTTGACGCCTAATTCTCGAACTCGTTCCAGTGTCTGAGACGTGCCCATTTATGAGGTGTACTCTAGGATGCTTGACAGAACTAGTTGCACACCCTGGAAAGGCACAACAGGAATAGAGGAAAGAGAAGAAGAGAAGATTTTTAAAAAACATTGGAATTGACTAATAATTTACAGCCTATGACAGTGTAAGAACATTCATTCTTGAATGGCTTTACCTACACATCATAATGACTCTAGATTTGAATTTCTGCTGCATCAGAGGGCGAAGAGCCACATATATGGAAAGCCCTACTGAAAGTGCAGAAATGGGAAATGCAATCCATTGCCTTGCTAGAAAGTTATGGCATTCTAACATGCACTAAGTTGTTGAACCAGACTTGTTTATTCTATTTTTAATTTTTTAATTGAGTCAATTAATATTAAGACAATATTGAGAAAAAATTCAATTACAAAATCTGTAATGCGTGATTCACGGGAGCATTCAGAGAAGGAAGTTAAAGAAAAGAGTAACACCTGGCAACCACTAGGCAAGGCAGATAGTCATGATAAAGCTGTCATGAGTGACTGATGTAGGCCCAGGAAGCTACCTAGTAAATAAAAAGCTAGGCAGAAATCGGATGTGCTGACCTACTTGTAGGCGCATAACTGGCACAATGTACAATCCCTCTTAGGCTCAGATCACATACAAATCACAAGTGGTTGACAAGTGGTCGATATGGAGTGTTCAAAGAAGAATAAGAGAGAAACATA
Organism: Arion vulgaris; assembly: GCA_020796225.1. Taxonomy (NCBI): domain Eukaryota; kingdom Metazoa; phylum Mollusca; class Gastropoda; order Stylommatophora; family Arionidae; genus Arion; species Arion vulgaris. The sequence continues at coordinate 11,978,826 of CM036771.1, read as the reverse complement.
AGAGAATATCATCTTGATCAATATAATCTTGTAAAATAATTTCACATTGAGAATGTCCATACCTGGATGATGTAGACTTCTTCACGACCTCGTAGCCACAGCTCAAACTTCTTCTGGTCTGCCTTAATTTTCTCTGTCAATCCAACCTGGGACAGCTGTTAAATTTAAAGTTACATCAACATTATGTTCCATCATATGTCACATTAACATTCAGTTATGCACATGTTTACACACATGAACTTTCTCAATGGAAATGACAAGAATTCAGATTTCTTCTTCTTCTGCATTCTCACTAGATTGGGATTTGGATTCTCTAATAAAGGCAGCCGTCTGTCTCAGATTATCAGCCACGCCATACAGTTTGTCTTGGACACTAGTGAAAGTGGGCCACCTCTTTCTTCTCAAGTCTGCATACTGGGGGCAGTTCTGTAGGATATAATTCCTATGATTTCTGCTTCCCGTTTGTGCCGACCTCTTCCTGCAGTAAGTTTTGGCCACCCTCGTGATGGTGGGTCTGACATTCTTACTGCGTGGCTAAATCTCAGAGGCAGATTGCATACCGTAGAATCCAAGATATTATCCATTAACCATTGTAAAATCTTTACGCTCTGCAGTTAAAACCCTTTATGGTGATACCACATCACAACTAGTACACACAGTGACTTTTCTGCAGCAGTTAATTTCTTACATTCCATTCTAAGCGGCACACTGCCATCCGATTCTCTTACAAACCTCCCTTAGGGATAGCTCTTGACATGCGTCAGGTAACAGTGTTCCTTATTTTGTTTCGTCCCAAAAGGAGCCATGACCTGAAGAGCCAAGTTGAATTTTGGAATTTGAAATAAAAAGTTACAATCATTCGAATCAAATGCTATTTTATCAATCAAGATTGTTCGATAAATCAATTGACCGCAACGTCTCTCTCACTCTTCTCTGTGGTCTTTATTCTTATTGGTGACAAATTTATAAGTTCTGATGCCGAATCGTGGAGACAAATTTTAGTTTGAGATTTTATAGTTGAATAATATGTGTTTTGGGAAACCAGATTTCTCTTGGTCACCATAGATTGCTAAGTTCTAGTTTGCCAGAAAATTTTCAGTTTGGGGAGAGGGGAACTTTGCGACAGGGTTCCAGTAAGTCAATCAGAATTTCATAAAATAAGATAGTATCTTTAATTCATTATCTAAGGTACAAAAAATTTCTATAGCAACAAATTTTGCACACTTCAGTAGTACTAACAATGAACAATTATTTCAATCTTATATAACACTGTGTAAGAGCCAACATTCCTGCTAAAACATTCCATCATAGATCATGAAGCGTAAACAGAGAGCATAAGAAGGAATTGAGAAAGTCAAAAAATCTATTAAATTTTAGGTTGGTTTGCCATGGTCAGAATAAGATCGTTGATGCTACAACGCTATGAAATCAGGCAACCAAGAGATGTTGTACTCTGTCTTCTCCAATCCCTACCTTAGGATTTTACCATTGTCACCCATCATGTTAAACCTCTCCCCCTCCAAAAGCATGACGAAAAAAGATGAAAATTATTCAATGCTTAAACATGTAAACAAGTCTATGTGCTTTCAATCATTCACACCTCAACATTAGTCAGTTTAGCTGTCAAGGATTCAGCATCATTCTTCTGTAAATCCCCATCAGAGATTTTTATATTATGCTCTAATATAACCACTTGTAAACCATTCTTTACTTGCTCTAGTATAACCATTGGATTTCTGGGACTTTTTCATTTACTGGGGCAGTTGTTGTATCTGACTCTCAGTCGATGCTTCACAAGATCCAGAAGGGCAGGTTTCGGTATGAGTGGATGTCGTCTATAGAAGTTTCTAACCCCTCCAGAGGCTTACGTGGATATACTGTCCTGGGCATGCGGGTGTTTACGGTAATGAGAGGCGGCAGGCTTGCATCAACAGCATCGATTGTTGGGAGTTGAAGATGGATAAGGGGATATTCTTCGGTCTCTTCGCGACTGTCTGTTGGATCAGAACACTAAAATCGATTTTGAATCGATCAAGCGATTTAAGCAGTTTGGAGTTACCCGTTGTTCAAGTCGAACTGGATGCCTGAGAGGCAGAGTGAGAGGTGTGTTTAATCAGCGAGCCACAGGAACCATCAGTATGCATACTCTTGATATCTGTTGGGGGATACTGAGCACCTATGGGTCTGCCTGGAGTGCAATGATGTCAGTTTAGTAACCAATCTGCCTGGAGTGCAATGATGTCAGTTTAGTAACCAATAACCAATCTAGTATAACCAGTTATAAACCATTTATAAGTGATACCAAATCTACAACTAGTTCCCACAAACACAAAGTGACCTTATATCTTGACTCTAGTTAATTCCTTACATTCAACTTATTCTTGAAAGTGTAGCTAGGCTGCTCATTGATCCCATGATGGTCATCTTTTTTTTTACATAATAACAATGCCCGCTGGTAGAGGAATAGGTGCCGTTGCATCGCTCGTAACCTCAAATCTCGTATCCTTTCATGTTTGTGTTCTGTCCACACACGGAAGGAGCCATGCATGAGAAGTAGACCCAAGTTGGATAAATTGTCCTAGAGTCAAACAAATAAGCAAATCAATCAATCAGTTGAAAAACAATCATTCAGAAATAGCAAAATGGCATATTTAATCAATCAAGATTGATTCTGATAAAATCAATATGACCTGCAGAGCTGCACAGTCACAGGAAGTCTGTGAGGAATGTGTGGGTGACAAGTATGTAAGAAATTGTGTGAGAAATGTGTGGGTGACAAGTATATGAAGTAGTCTGTGAGGAATGTGTGGATGACAAGTATGTCAAGTAGTCTGTGAGGGATGTGTGGGTAGTAGATATGTCAGAAAGTATGTAAAGGAAGTGGTGTTGGTGATAACAATGATTTCTTCTTGCTGTCAAATTAGAATTTAGCTTAATTGTAGTCGATGTCAGCTCAGAAAATGTTTCAGTTTTGGTGGCAGATGGGTAATTTCTTTGTGCAGGACAAACTTAAGTGTAAATCCAATCAAGAAATTCATAAAACTGAAATTGTATCTTTAATGTATTATCGATAAAGGGGATACCAACAACATTACATACCAGCTTACCCCAATTTTGAAACACCCAGCTATTCCAGTAGTGACTAAAAGACAGATTATAAATTCAATCTTTATACCAACACTGTGCTACCAGAGCCAAACATGGGCACTGACAAAAGAACAAGAAAGGAAAATTACCACATGCGAAATGAGATGCCTGAGGAAAGCAGTAAATAAAACAAGAAGAGACCATATAAGAAATGAGGAAATTAGAAGAACAGTCGGAACAACACCTGCTATTAGATTTATTGAAAAACAGAGACTCAAATGGTTTGGCCACTTGGTCAGAATGAACCCGAATACACCAGTTGCAAGAGCATACAACCTGAAAATGGAATCATCAAGAGGAAGGGCAGACCAAGAAAAGATGGGTTGATGGAGTTACAGACATCTTAAAACTCCACAATACCACACCATATCAAGCGACCGAGCGTGCATTATCTCGGAAACCGATCATCAGTTAAACCTGCTACGCCTGGCGGCAAAAAAGCAGTGAAGGACAAAAGAAAGAAGAAAGATAAAGGGGAAGACCACAGTAAAAGTATGTAGCAATGGCAAAACATGTAAAAACAAAGTACTATAGTTTTACAAAAACAATAACAATACACAGCAAAGTTATGACCAAAAGGCCTTTATCAAGCAAAGGATACAACAGAAGCAAAGAAATTCATTTCATACACGGCACAAAACATATAGAATCAGACAATAAATTCCTAACAGCCCTAAAAAGTCGACACAAAAAGTAATGTATTCCAATGTAAAACATATTTTTCAAAACATATTTTACAAAAATTGTATCAAGTTTTATAATAAATCAATAGAAACAGTTAATTTACTGTCAGTACACACACAGTTACCAGAACTTTCCTAGTGAACCTTATACTTACAGAGTAGCTCTGATGATGGAGACCTGATGCATACTGTCATTCAAGTAGGCTAGAACTGACAGCATAGTGTCTAAGCCAGCTTCCTTCTAGTGCAGCAGCCATTTCTGGACTATCACTTGTAAACCTCAGCATTTCCTGATTAAAATAAAGAATTCTTGTTTAGAAATTTTCAAAATTCTAAAAGACAGTCACATAATTTAGATATTCACATCTTGTCTCAATATTCTGATTTACCTTCAGTTATTATTATGGCTTTTCTCTTACAATGATCCAGTGTTATGAGCCATAGACTCCTGGCCTTAGACTACTCTATGCCATGTAATAGTTATGTTGTACGCAGCATTGAAGAGCTGAGATGTCTCTAGCAGTTTTTATCCACTCACAAATAGGAGTCAGAATTGGAGTGTTTCAACACTAGGGGACAAGGGGCTTCTCTGTGCTGTTCAATGATACAACAGTTAAGGTAGGGTTCACTGTGCTCATTCCCTGTCACTAGATTGCCTGCAGGTCATGTCCAGTTTTATTATCTTCTTCTTCTTTGCGTTTGTTCAGCTCGACCAATTTTAATCACTCTTTGTGATATGTTTGATCTTTGCCAAGAACGTATATACATTGCACATTGGTTTGGTAGGCCCCTAAACACATAGACCTCTACACGTTTAGGACACATGCATCTGATTTCAGCCAAACCTCCTTAGTCGCCTTTTACATTATGCATGGCAGGTAACAGTGGTTATATTTTTTACACCCCAAATTTGGGCCCTGGTAACCACTCAGGCAACTGGTTTTCTAATCTACAGACATTATGACACCACAATTGTACACACAATATAAACAGGAAAAATCTGTCTCTACCTTCAGCAGTAGCTGATACTTGGTTATTCTCTGGATTGGCTTCAAAAGATATGCTCCCAGTGGCAGTTTGTGATCCAGATTTCTCTGACATTCCTGTATAAAAGAAAATAGATTAAAACTAGTCACACTCTCTCAGCAAGGACATGCCAGAACTGAGGATATTGACACAAATGTCTGGCATGAGTTGACCTTCTCATTGACCTTTGAAGATGATCAAATTATCAGTGATATCATGTTTACAGACATAGAAAATACAAATAATGTTATATAATAGATCCAACAACTAACAACAACACATCTGACCTTCAAAAACATATTGAGTGTCATTGAGCATACAGCTCATGTATTCAAAATGGAAGCAAAGAATAGAAGCACTGTAACCTCACATGCATTTCATAATAAGTAACTAATAAGGGATGTGCATTAAGCTAGCTACTCTATTCTTGGGCAGAACATGGTAGACTAGCTATGCCATCCTTGGACTGAACATTATAGTCTAGCTACTCCATCCTTGGATTGAACATTATAGTCTAACTACTCTACCCTTGGGCTGACATGATAGACTAGCTATTCTATCCTTGGGCTGACATGATAGACTCTCAGCTAGCTCCATCCTTGGACTGAACATTATAGTCTAGCTACTCTACCCTTGGGCTGACATGATAGACTAGCTATTCTATCCTTGGGCTGACATGATCAACTAGCTACTCCATCCTTGGGCTGAACATGAAAAGTACAAGTATAAAAAGAAACAAATTACAATTGTCAAAGAAAGATTGTCTTGTATGGAGGAATATTTGACAACCTACAAGAAAAGAGAAACAGAGACAGATTGTCTTGCATAGAGGAATTTAATAACCTGCAAGAAAAGAGAAACGGAGAAAGAATGTCTTGCATAGATCAATTTAGGAACCTGCAAGAAAAGAGAAACGAGAAAGATTGTTTAGCATAGATGAATTTAGGAACCTGCAAGAAAAGAGAAACGGAGATTGTTTTGCATAGATGAATTTAGGAATCTGCAAGAAAAGAGAAACAGAGACAGATTGTCTTGCATAGAGGAATTTAGGAACCTGCAAGAAAAGAGAAACGGAGAAAGATTGTCTTGTATAGATGAATTTAGGAACCTGCAAGAAAAGAGAAACGGAGAAAGATTGTCTTGTATAAATGAATTTAAGAACCTGCAAGAAAAGAGAAACGGAGAAAGATAGTTTTGCATAGAGGAATTTAGGAACCCACAAGAAAAGAGAAACAGAGAGAAGCACAAATAAATTCATGAAGAATAGAGCTGGAAACAAATATTAGAGTGACTGAAAAAACAGTGAAAAGGATAGGACAGTACAGAAAATAATAACACACGTTTTCTGAGGACATTGTGCTTTATTGTAAGATGATATGACTATTATTATTTTATTATTATTGAGGACAGAGTCATGTTAACATAGTGATTACTATGCATGACTTCATAAAGTGAAGATAGTCGACACGATGCTGGCTGCATCACTCCCATAGTGTCGATGGTCAATGACAAATAAATGTCAAACACCATATTCTTCAATAAATCACATTGTATAACATAATGTTTTGTAATTCTTAATGTATTATTGAGCATAGAAATAAATATAAGAGATATAACTATCATCATCATCAAGTAGCTTGTCCTGAGTAGAACTTTGCCACCCCAACAGTCCTTCAAAATTTCTCTCTCTCATAGGCCAGATGTCCTGCCTCTGCAGCCATCATGTTCAAACCATCAGTTACATCCTGAATTCATCTTCTCCGTGGTCTTCCTCTTCTTCTGTTTGCCGGTATGCCTCCTTCCATGATGGTCTTCTCCAGCCCTTCAAGTCTTTTCATATGTCCAAAATATCTCAATTTTCTCTTTCATATTTGATGTAACTATATAAACAGGAAATCAAATGACTTGGAATTAGTCAAGTCTGATCAATCAGATCCGATACTATGGCAACAGAATAACTATAGATGTGATACCATGGCAACAGTATAACTCCAGATGTGATTCTTCAAAGTGGGGTGTCTTCTGTTTACAAAATCTTACAGTTACCCATCTGTACCAGTTTGTGATTTCTTGGATAATAGGCATATACTTTGGCTGAAATTCAGATGCGCCTTTACTACATGTTGTAGGAGTCTAGCGGGTGCAACATACTCATGTTCTCGCCACAAGCCTCACAGATCACAATAAGTTTTTAACTTGGTTGATGAAAACAAACATAAACAACAATAACAATCAAATAACTAACCTTAAAAAAGGCATTACTATCATCCACTGTCATTCTCAGAGCTTCAGACTTTGGCTTATTTTGGCAGTAAATGCTATACATTTGAAATTCTTCTTTCTGCAAATATAATATTTATTGATATCAATTATTTTATTGTTTTTCTTGTCATTGATATATCATTGAAACTAGATTGACCTGAGAGACATTACAGTCAGACAAATCTCACCGTGACTGTAGAATTGGATCACTGGTCTAACACAGATATGAAGCTTTACTTAATGGCATCATAACGAACTACCTATAGTTACTGTGCTCCTTGTGGTAATATATGTTCCAACTATGAGGCAGAGATTATAGCCATAAAGACCGCTGTAGAACTAGTCCACCAGCAGTTTGAACTTGGAGAGAATATTGTCCAAGACATGATAGTATTCACTGACTCACAGTCCACACTACAAGCTTTAGAAGAACAGCAGAATCAGTCAAGCGAGATCCAGTCATTGGCATTAGTCATCCACAATCTGATTTCCTCCTTTGATATTAATGTCATTCTACAGTGGATTCCTGGGCACACAAATATCCCAGGAAATGACAAGGCAGATCATCTGGCCAAACAGGGATCATCAAAACCACAAATAGACAAACCTGTTAGCATACAAAGTATAAAACAGATTCTGAAAAACAACTCCAGAGAAGATTGGCTGAACCGATGGGCTATGGGGACGACTGGTCGGGACATGTATGCAGAGATGAATAGACCAAACCCCAAGGACAATATAAATCTGCTACAACGAAAAGATCAAAGCACTATCTTCCAGTTAAGAACAGGACATGTTGGACTGAATTACCACCTACACAGAATAAACCCCACACACCTACCACACTGTAGAAAGTGCAGTCACTCATGTGAGACAGTACAGCATATCTTGCTTGAATGTCCTGGACTACATAAAGCTAGACAAGAACTCCTCCCACCACACCCATCTGTTCATAATACCCTTTACACTAGTCTCCCACAATTACAGAACACATGCAGATTCTACAAACTGGCATTGGCTGCCCAAGAGTGAAAACTCGCAGCCCTGGTTAGAAGAAGAAGAGAAGAATGGCATCATAACACTCTGGGTAGACCAACAGATGTCAAAGTGTATGCATACTGATTTTTCTTTCCGTGACCTGCTGGTTAAACACACTTCTACACAGGTTAGTTTTCGTTCAGTACCTAAGACACTAGGCAAGTGTTATGATATTTAGGTACAGACATATACTTCTTACTTCTCTCTCTCTCTCGATCGTTCTTAAACCATTTTTATCATTCTATTGTGATATATAAACAGCCAAACATCAGAACAGGATGTACGTGCACAGCCTTCAGTACCAATTGGAGCTCAAGTGCTTATCCTTCGGTGGTGTGTTCGGTTTCAACCAGCGTTTACTGGGTTCGCTCTCCGTTAGCCTTTGCTGTCACAAGCCAAAACCCACAAGGCAGCAGGCTGCTATTGTCTTTTAGGGCAGCGACCCGTAGATGACCTGCCCTCCCAGGCTGATGAGCATCATCTGCCCAGACTTCTTACTTCTGAGATCTGCGATAGTATAGTGGTTAGTGTACTTGCTTTTTAGTAGCATGGTTCGGGTTCAATTCCCAAGTGGGAGTGGAAGTGTTTCTGACCGTAATGGCTTTCAGGTAAACCCAGCCAGAATTAGGTATAAGTAAAGCACTGGAAAGTAACGGAGGCCAACGTGATGTTGACTACATCACTCATCAGGTGCCGATGGTCAATTAAAAATATAGGCCTAACACAGTTGTATTCCCCAATATACCTCATGGTATGAAAAAAGGATTAGTTTACTTTTACTGATATACTTACTCTGTTAACAAAACATTTGCCAACTCGAGAAGGGCAGTCATTGCAGTCTTTTAATTCTTGCACAAACACACTGAAACAAATAATGTTGGCAAGTATTGATTTGTGTTTTACATTGTCACTTATAATCAAACATGCTGACATATTTTGTCATCAAAATAAGTTTTCAGATTACTGCTACTCTGAGTCCATTTGTTTATATTAAAAATAATATCAAGCATTTGAGAGTTGATTTAGCAACGCAACAAAGATATGATTGGTAGTAACAAATGTGAATAAAAACAAGAAATGCACACACCAACATTCACACACACAATAACTGCACACACACACACATGAATACAACAACCGTCCACAGTCACAAATCAAACAGATGCTTGTAAATGTATTTCCAAAAGTGAGACAATAAACATAACACTAGGTGACATAAGAAGATCACAAACTCCAATCAAAACAAAATTTCAATAAAATGAAAGAGAGAGTTGGTGAAGACTGAGCTCCAGCATGACCATTTTACTGCAGACAAGACAGCATTAACATGCACACACCCACACACTAAACATAACCACATATGTTCTTAGTGTACACATAATAATAATAATTCCTCTCATATCGTTATACATTACATAGGACTTGCACGCAATTTCTCCATGCCACTCTATCCCGGACAACTCGCTCACTCTCCTCCATGGAACTGAGTCTGATATTTCTTGCCTCTCTCAGTACAGTTCGTTTCAGGGTCTCCTTAGGTCATCCTTTCTTTCTTAAACCCTTTGCATCCTACTTCAATGCCTGCTTTGATATTTGTTGATCATTTTGTCTCAAAGTGTGTCCAACATATCTCCATCTTCTCCTTCTTATAACAGTTGTTACTAGTGATTGACCAGAGTGTACACATACTAGACACATAACCACATACACTCTGTATGCATATCCACACACATTGGAACACATATGATAAGAGACTCACTCTTTATGAAACTGGTATATATCTTGCAAGTTTCCAAACAAAATATGTTTCTTGCCCAGAAGGGCAGGTGGTATCATCATTTGCATTGATCTGTCATCCATTTTTTTATAGTAACCCTGAAAGACAAACAAAAGTATTTTGTGTGTAACTTTGATCTTCTTCTGCAATCAGTCTCATATGCTCAGAAATCAGAAAAGGGAGATGGATAGCTGCCATGAATTCAGTGATGATCTACAGGGGTAACATCCACATTCAGTGTCAGTTTTCTAAGCATAGTCAGTCATGTGCAATGCGCTGCCTGCGAAAAGTTACCAACAACACCAGAAAAGACAGTCACCAACATCAGCATAAGAAAGAAAGTTGGCACAGAACCACTTGCTTGAATTACATTGAGAAAAAAGGAATGAAGTGATTTGGCCACTTAATAAGAATGCATCCAAACTCCACAGTATACAAAGTCTTCTAGAACAGAACATCAGGAAAGAAGGAGAAGAAGACCATGAAAAAGATGGTTAGATGGCATAGCAGAATCCTGTCAAAGAGCATAAATAACAATCACCCAAGCCACCAGAACAGCGCAAGACAAAAACAGAAAACCACATCACTGGGAAACAACCCGGTAGCAGTGTGACGACAAAAGAAGAAAGAAGAAGAGGTCAGTCATGAACTTTCTGATGCAGACATGTCTCACTTCTATTGTTGGACATACATGTCTGTTAGGGTTGACATTAAAAAATTGGTCTAAAACCAAAGGATTGACTTCGTTGCACCGGGTTTTACCCCATATGGCTTGGTCCCTCTCCGCAGAAAAGGAAGACCGCCTGCCAAGAGTATTGCACAAAGCACGAAATCTGTAGCTCCTGCAACAATCCTAGGGGTCTTTGGGGAAAAAAGCACTTGTAAACAGAATGGTGCTGTCTGCATTTAAATCATGACCTTTAGATCGCAAGGCAGGGGTTTAACCACTTAACCACAGAGATCCCCTGGGCTAAAATATTCCATCTTTGGTGGGTAACCTTAATCTAAACCAGGAAGGTCACACATTGATTCCAAGAGTATATTTATATCCATATTCTGGTCCACAAAACTGATTTCCAGAAAACATATTGTAACTCTTCTCTTTAGAAACAATTATGCTACACTAACTAAAGAATTTCATACTTTTAATTAGACCTAAGAACGTCCTCATAGAGTGTGGCCGCAAAGAAGATTTTCATTTAAACCAATCCACGTCAACTACTAGATTGAAGGAGCTGAGTTTGAAGATTGGAGTAGCAAGAAAAGAACAGCATTAACAGGTACGTGAGTAGGCTCATCAATCAAAATCGAACTGGTACGGTCAGTCGCTGGACGCTGTTGAAGATATTGCGAAGGAGATCGGAGCACCTATGGACATGTCTGGAGTGCAATGAAGATATTTCAAACTGAAACTGAATTAGACCTTTAATACAAGTTTGTGTTATTCTCTATTTTAATCTTCTATTCAAGTTGACAATATTTTTACTTCCAACATTTCATACAATTCTACAATCTCTTAACTTTAAGCTACAGTACAAAATTGTAATGTTTTGACGGTAACAGTTATGTGTGCTTGTGTTTGTGGGTTTATGTGTGTGTGTGCATTTGTGTGTGTATGTGTTTGTGAGTGTGTTTTCATGTGCATTTGTAAAATCTGGACAAAGTAACTAACCTCAATAATTTGTTGAAGTTCACTGACATATGCTTCCTCTGATTCTGCTAGCTCATTCATGACGCATCTGTAGGAGTGAGTGTGAGTGAGAAAGTGTGAGAGTGAGCAGTAGAAGAGGTGTGAGAGTGAGTGTGGGGATGAAAGTGAATGGGAGAGTGAGTGAGTGCGAGAGTGAGTGTAGGTGTGAGTTGTGAGTGCACAGTAAAAATAATAAATATTTGATATGATGAAGATGATGATAAACCAGAGACAGGTTGCAGTTTGTGATCAATATTTGGAAGATTTCATTAAGTAACAGAGATATCAACTAACATCAGTGAGATAAACAAGACATTGTGATAGATAAAATGAATGAAGTCTATGACAGGTGAGATCAAAGAAATAGAGTTCATTTTTTTTTTTTTAACGGTTGTCTGCTATGAATTCAGGTGTAGTCATGGCACCTTATATGACACTTCTGATTGATTTTTTTTGTGAAGGCTTACTTTCCTTATCAGTGTCTCTTGCTATTCATGTGAGCCTTACTCCCACTTCTGATGTACTTGTACGTTAGGTCCTCAAGTAAGGGATCAGGAAACCTGAAGTCCAACTGCGTACCATATAAACACCTAAAAAATTATTTTGGCCCCAAGTTGGCCTCGAACGCTGGAATTAACTTGGCATGAGGTTACTAACGAAGGGTGTTATTGACTTTGCTATTGTCACCCAAAATAGATTTCATAACAGATTGACAGAAGGTAGCAGGTAAACAAATAATAACAAGGTAAGAGGTAAACAAATAATAACAGAAGGTAACATAAACAAATGATAACAGAAGGTAAGAGGTAAGCAAATGATAACAGAAGGTAACAGGTAAGCAAATGATAACATAAGGTAACAGGTAAGCAAATGATAACAGAAGGTAACAGGTAAGCAAATGATAACATAAGGTAACAGGTAAGCAAATGATAACAGAAGGTAACAGGTAAGCAAATGATAACAGATGGTAACATAACAAATTATAACAGATGTAACATAAACAAATAATTACAGAAGGTAAGAGGTAAACAGATGATAACAGAAGGTAAGAGGTAAACTAATGATAACAGAAGGTAACAGGTAAACAAATGATAACAGAAGGTAACAGGTAAACAAATGATAACAGAAGGTAAGATCAACAAATAATAACAGAAGGTAACAGGTAAACAAATAATAACAGAAGGTAACATAAATAAATGATAACTGATGGTAACAGGTAAACAAATGATAACATATGTAACATAAACAAATGATAACTGATGGTAACAGGTAAACAAATGATAACAGAAGGTAACATAAACAAATGATAACTGATGGTAACAGGTAAACAAATGATAACAGATGTAACATAAACAAATGATAACTGATGGTAACAGGTAAACAAATGATAACAGAAGGTAACATAAACAAATGATAACTGATGGTAACAGGTAAACAAATGATAACAGATGTAACATAAACAAATGATAACTGATGGTAACAGGTAAACAAATGATAACAGATGTAACATAAACAAATGATAACTGATGGTAACAGGTAAACAAATGATAACAGAAGGTAACATAAACAAATGATAACTGATGGTAACAGGTAAACAAATGATAACAGATGTAACATAAACAAATGATAACTGATGGTAACAGGTAAACAAATGATAACAGATGTAACATAAACAAATGATAACAGATGTAACATAAACAAATGATAACAGAAGGTAACATAAACAAATGATAACAGAAGGTAACATAAACAAATGACAACAGAAGGTAACAGGTAAACAAATGATAACAGATGTAACATAAACAAATGATAACAGATTAAATATAGACAAAATAAAACCAAAGTAATTTAGACAAAATATAACATTTAATGTGAACAATATATGATAGATGCAACAGATAAACAATATCACAGAAGTAATAAGTACAAATTATAACAGATTAATTATAGAACAAAATATAACAGATTGCGTATCAGCAGCAAAATAATATAACCAATCTATTTACAGACACAAAATAATAACAGATATAATTTAAACAAAATGATTCAATCAATCAATCAAGAAATGTCTTTATCTGCATAGAAAATCAGTCAGATGTGTCATATTATGCAACATGACTGCCGGAATCATTAACTGCCAAACCAAAAAAAACAACAACAAAATCTGATGTTGGTAATATAAATTTCCTACTTTCTCTTGGCTTGAAGTACTTCATTTTCAGGTAAGGATGGAAATGGTGTTGGCACTGATGTTTGTTGGATGTCACTGATGTCTGAAGAGGAAGAGGTGATGGATGTTGATCGATTGTTGACTTGTAGCACTGAAGAATGAAGATCATTGGCACTTCCATGTTGTCGTGAGACTGATGGAGGACTCAAGTTAGATTTGTTTTGGCTCAGCTGATTGTTGTCGGGACGGTACTGGAATATAGAGAGAGCAACATTAGTTTAGTGGAATATAGAGAGAGCAACATTAGTTTAGTGGAATATAGAGAGAGCAGAAAGCAAGTTGAATGCATTTGAAAATAGATGTCTGCGAAAAATAATGAATATAAAATGAAACGAATTCAGAAAAAGTGATGAAATCAGAGACATGTCTGGTCAACCACTAGTGACAACTGTTATAAGAAAGAGAAGATGGAGATATGTTGGGCACACCTTGAGGAGAAATGATCAACGAATATCAAAGCAGGCATTGAAGTGGGATGCAAAGGGTTCAAGAAGAGAGGTCGACCTAAAGAGACCCTGAAGCGAACTTTGCTGAAAGAGGCAGGAAATATCGGTCTCAGTTCCATGGAGGAGATTGAGCGAGTTGCCCAGGATAGAGCGGTATGGAAAAATTACTTGCAGGCCCTATGTAACTATAACTGTACGAGAGGGAATTATTATTATTATTAACATTAGTTTAGTGGAATATAGAGAGAGCAACATTAGTTTAGTGGAATAAAAGAGAGCAACATTAGTTTAGTGGAATATAGAGAGAGCAACATTAGTTTTGTGGAATATAGAGAGAACAACATTAGTTTTGTGGAATATAGAGAGAGCAACATTAGTTTAGTGGAATATAGAGAGAGCAACATTAGTTTTGTGAAATATAGGGAGAGCAACATTAGTTTTGTGGAATATAGAGAGAGCAACATTAGTTTAGTGGAATATAGAGAGAAATCTAAAGCCCTAAAATAAAAAATAGAGATTTATCATCTGACCTTGTCTGTGATGTCTAGTGTATAGAAACAGTCTCAATCTTGTCATTTTTTTTGTACAGCACAGTACAAAACATAAAAAGAGAACTTGCTCAGCTTTCAGAAAAGGCAGAAATTCACTTGCAGTGGATTTCATCTCACTGTGGCATTGAAGGCAATGTGAGTGCCGATGTCTTAGCTAAGGAGGGCAGTGCCAAAGAGCAAATTTACCAACCCTTGTCTTTTCAAGAGGTTAAAACCCTCATACAGAGAAAATCTGCAGTAGACTGGAAGACAAACACTGGATATGATTATGGAAAAGACTCCCTCAAAGACCAAAGCAGAACAGATCAGGTCATTATATTTCGACTACGCACAGGACACTGCAGACTCAACAAACACTTATATAGACTAGGAATAGGTCAAACAGCCAGTGTCAGCAGGCGGAATAGACACCAGAGCATATCCTGCAAGACTGTCCTCTCCTGTGTGAGCTGAGAAGCAACATGTGGCCACACCCAGTCGACCTGAAAACTAAGCTTTGGGAAACCTGACAGACCTGAAGCTGACTGCCCAGTTTGTGGTCCACAGTAAATTAAGCGCATGACCAGAGATTGTTGAAGAAGAAGAAGAAGTCATTTGTTTTTGTAATCGTTGCTTGATAAAGACCTTTTTTATTGAAACGTCACTGTGTTTTGTACTTTATAACACTACATTACTTGTTTTTATATGTTCCGGCTTCAGTGACATTTTACAATTTACTGACATAAGACTTCTTCACCTTGCAACTCCCAACAGAGCACAGGTATTCAACAAACTTCTTCCAATTCTTCCTCTCTCTTGCCATCCCTTCCAATTCTTTCCATATTTTACCTATCCTTTTAATATCAGCCTCTAGCTCTCTTCTCTAGGTCTGTCTAGGCCATAGATTCCCAAACTTTTTCAGTCCATCGCCCACTTTTCAGGACATAAACTTTGTAACGACCCCCTCCCCATTATAACAGTTTGCCAACGCCCCTTCCCCCTCCCCACATATGCTCTATAATGCTCTATTTTCGCTTTGACATAGAAAATTGATATATATTTCTGTCAAATTGATATATATTCCTTTGGCTGAAATCGGATGCATGTGTCCTAAACGTGTAGAAGTCTTATGTGTTTAGGAGCCTACCAAACCAATGTACAACGTATACACGTTCTTGGCAAAGATCAAACATATCACAAAGAGTGATTGAAATTGGTCGTAAAAAACGAACACAAAGAAGAAGAAGAAGATATATATTCCTGTCTTGCAATGTTTCCGGTCGGTCTTCTCAATGTATGTCCTGACATAAGACTATAATGACATTATAGAATCCACTGACATAACATTCCAATGACATAATTCCAATGAAATAGAATTCACTGACATGAGAAAACATGAAGACACATAAAGGCTACTAACCCGCACACTCTTCTCCAAGTAGACAGTTGGTTTCTTGTCATCTTCTGTTTTCTTCTTGACACCTCCACTGGCATGATCTGTGTAGTCTTTGTTCAACTTTGACACATCCTCTCGCACCTCTCTAGTTGGTCTGTGCTCTCGTCTAGTAGATTGCTCAGGGGAAGCAGCAACCTCATGTCTGGGGTCTGTTATTTGTCTCAGGCTCTCTATTCTTTTCTCACACATTCTTTGAACATCTTCCATCTTCTTCAGCAACTGCTGAACTTGGAGCTGTGGACAAAAGGTAACAATCATCATCTTCAGCAATTGCTGAACTAAGATCTGTGGACAATAGCAACTACTGAACTAGGATCTGTGGACAATAGCAACTGCTGAACTAGGATCTGTGGACAATAGCAACTACTGAACTCGGTTCTGTGGACAATATCAACTACTGAACTAGGATTTGTGGACAATAGCAACTACTGAACTAGGATCTGGGGACAATAGCAACAATCGTCATCATGTTGGGTACTAGTGGCCTACAATTCTGATGTAGTACTGGAAATTGCCATCAATTATGGTCTTGATGAACTTACTAATCTCATGTATCTTACTCTAGTCACTGATGCTTACTCAACTCTGATATACTATCTAGTCACTGATGTACTTACTCTAGTTACTGATGTACTTACTCTAACTCTGATATATCTTACTCAGTTACTGATATACTTACCAGTCTCGATGCACTTACTAGTTACTGATATATTCTCTAATCTGACAATACATCATCAGTCTCATGTACTTATCTAGTCTCTGATATACTTCTTCTAACTCGATATACACTCTAGTCTCTGATGTACTTACTCTAGTCTCTGATATACTTACTCTAGTCTCTGATGTACCTACTCTAGTCTCTAATGTACTTACTCTAGTCTATGATGTACTTACTCTAGTCTCTGGTGTACTTACTCTAGTCCTGATATCTTACTCTAGTCTCTGATGTACTTACTCTAGTCTCTGATGTACTTCCTCTAGTCACTGATGTACTTACTCTAGTCTCTGATGTACTTACTCTAGTCTCTGATGTACTTGCTCTAGTTACTGATGTCTTCTCTAGTCTCTGATGTACTTATCTAGTCAATGATGTATTTATCTAGTCACTGATGTACTTATCTAGTCTCTGATGTACTTACTCTAGTCAATGATGTACTTACTCTAATCACTGATGTACTTACTCTAGTCAATGATGTACTTACTCTAGTCTCTGATGTACTTACTCTAGTCTCTGATGTACTTACTCTAGTCAATGATGTACTTACTCTAATCACTGATGTACTTACTCTAATCTCTGATGTATTTACTCTAGTTACTGATGTACTTGCTCTAGTCTCTGATGTACTTACTCTAGTCTCTGATGTACTTACTCTAGTCAATGATGTACTTACTCTAGTCAATGATATACTTACTCTAGTCTCTGATGTACTTACTCTAGTCTCTGATGTACTTATCTAGTCCTGATGTACTTATCTAGTCTCTGATGTACCTACTCTAGTCTCTGATGTACCTACTCTAGTCTCTGATGTACTTACTCTAGTCTCTGATGTACTTACTCTAGTCTCTGATGTACTTACTCTAGTCAATGATGTACTTACTCTAGTCAATGATATACTTACTCTAGTCTCTGATGTACTTACTCTAGTCTCTGATGTACTTACTCTAGTCTCTGATGTACCTACTCTAGTCTCTGATGTACTTACTCTAGTCTCTGATGTACCTACTCTAGTCTCTGATGTACTTACTCTAGTCTCTGATGTACTTACTCTAGTCTCTAATGTACTTACTCTAGTCACTGATGTACTTACTCTAGTCTCTGATGTACCTTTCTCTAGTCCTGATGTACTTACTTTAGTCTCTGATGTACCTACTCTAGTCTCTGATGTACTTACTCTAGTCTCTGATGTCATTACTTAGTCTCTGATGTACTTACTAGTCCTGGTGTACTTACTCTAGTCTCTGATGTAATTACTCTAGTCTCTGATGACTACTCTTAGTCTCTGT
This sequence comes from Arion vulgaris, assembly GCA_020796225.1. Lineage (NCBI taxonomy): Eukaryota > Metazoa > Mollusca > Gastropoda > Stylommatophora > Arionidae > Arion > Arion vulgaris. The sequence continues at coordinate 11,960,537 of CM036771.1, read as the reverse complement.
GTACTTCTAGTCTCTGGTGTATTACCAGTCCTGATGTATTACCTAACTCTGGTGTAACTTACTCTAGTCTCTGATGTAACTTACTAGTTATGATGTACTTACTCTAGTCTCTGATGTACTTACTCTAGTCTCTGATGTATTCCTAGTTACTGATGTACTTACTATAGTCCTGATGTACTAACTCTAGTTACTGATATACTTACATCTAGTCTCTGATGTACTTACTTAATCTCTGATGTACTTACTCTAGTTACTGATGTACTTACTCTAGTCTCTGATGTACTTAACTCTAATCTCTGATGTACTTACTCTAGTCTCTGATGTATTTACTCTAGTTACTGATGTACTTACTCTAGTCTCTGATGTACTAACTCTAGTCACTGATGTACTTACTCTAGTCACTGATGTACTTACTCTAGTCTCTGATGTACTTACTCTAGTCTCTGATGTACTTACTCTAGTTACTGATGTACTTACTCTAGTCTCTGATGTCATTATTGGTTCAAAGATTTGACGAAATTCCTTGGGGTTACTCAATTTGAGCTCCTTGGAAGATCGCATAAAGTTTTCTATCTCTCGGATAGCAAGGAGAGCACCTTGAGATGTCTGTTGTCTGTCAATGGTCTGACTGGCCAGTAGATCCACACCACAGCCACACCATTTATTACCCTGGATGGATAGAAGATAACAGTACAAACATCAAGTACTGCTAACAATGATGTAGCAATGTGGTTAAACAAGGGATGATGGTGTGATGTAATAGTGGTAGTTTCATATGTAGTTAAACAATGGATGATGTTGTGATGTAATAGTGGTAGTTTCATATGTAGTTAAACAATGGATGATGTTGTGATGTAATAGTGGTAGTTTCATATGTAGTTAAACAATGGATGATGTTGTGATGTAATAGTGGTAGTTTCATATGTAGTTAAACAAGGATGATGTGTGATGTAATAGTGGTAGTTTCATATGTAGTTAAACAAGTGGATGATGGTATGTGTAGTGGTGTTTCATAGGAAATGGATGATGTGTAGTAAGTGGTAGTTTATATGTAGTTACAATCGATGAGGGGATGTAATAGTGGTAGTTTCATATGTAGTTAAACAATGGATGATGTTGTGATGTAATAGTGGTAGTTTCATATGTAGTTAAACAATGGATGATGGTGTGATGTAATAGTGGTAGTTTCATATGTAGTTAAACAATGGATGATGGTGTGATGTAATAGTGGTAGTTTCATATGTAGTTAAACAAGGGATGATGTTGTGATGTAATAGTGGTAGTTTCATATGTAGTTAAACAAGGGATGATGGTGTGATGTAATAGTGGTAGTTTCATATGTAGTTAAACAAGTATCGTATGGATGATGGTATGGTGTAGTAGTGGTTTCATAGGAGGATGATGATAGTAGTGGTAGTCTTATATGTAGTTAGCGAGTCTCATAGAGAGGATGATGGTATGATTAGTAGTGATGATGATAGATAATGTTGTAGAAATTGATGATAATATGTGGGATGAATAATTTCAACATCACACAGGGACACACCTACCATCACATACAATAACAAACTGCATCACATAACATTATAACAAAATAACAACTGACCATTATAACAAAATAACAAACTGACCATTATAACACAATAACAAACTGACCATTATAACAAAATAACAAACTTACCATTATAACAAAATAACAAACTGACCATTATAACACAATAACAAACTGACCATTATAACAAAATAATAAACTGACCATTATAACAAAATAACAAACTGACCATTATAACACAATAACAAAACTGACTTATAACAAAATAACAAACTGACCATTATAACAAAATAACAAACTGACCCTCTCTAGTCGATCATGTAGATCATGTGACTTTGCAAGCACCTCCCCGTTTCTTAGCAACTCCTTATACTGCTCACAAATTCTCTGTAGCTCCACGCACTTAGGTCTGATAGAATCAACTGCATAATGTTCTTCCATCATTAATTGTTGCCCTCTTGACCGCATCCTCTCTACTTGTACTAAGTCTTTCTTTATATCGGAGCATGAGAGAACAACATGTTAGGAACACTTAGAGACACAATGTATATAACATGTGGTTTAGTATCATGGCATTGAAAGAAGTCAGAAAGATAGGCAATAAAGAACACAAAAACAGGAAGATTGTGAAGTTTCTACTTTTCTAATCATGTTTTGCCTCACATTTTTCTGTATTCTAGAATTCTAGATGTAGAATTTCATCAATATATGTCAGGATAAGAAGAAATTTATCTAGATGTAGAATTCTCTAGAATTCTCTAGATGTAGAATGTCATGATAAGAAGTAATTTATCTAGATGTAGAATTCTCTAGATGTAGAATGTCAGGATAAGAAGAACTTTATCTAGATGTAGAATTCTCTAGATGTAGAATGTCAGGATAAGAAGAACTTTATCTAGATGTAGAATTCTCTAGATGTAGAATGTCAGGATAAGAAGAAATTTATCTAGATGTAGAATTCTCTAGATGTAGAATGTCAGGATAAAAAGAAATTTATCTAGATGTAGAATGTCAGGATAAGAAGAAATTTATCTAGGTGTGAATCTCTAGAATTCTCTAGATGTAGAATGTCAGGATAAGAAGAACTTTATCTAGATGTAGAATTCTCTAGATGTAGAATGTCAGGATAAGAAGAAATTTATCTAGATGTAGAATTCTCTAGATGTAGAATGTCAGGATAAGAAGAAATTTATCTAGATGTAGAATTCTCTAGATGTAGAATGTCAGGATAAGAAGAAAATTTATCTAGATGTAGAATTCTCTAGATGTAGAATGTCAGGATAAGAAGATAGGGAATTTTATCTAGATGTAGGAATTCTTGAATCTCAGATTAGATTCAGGATAAGAAATGTATCAATGTGAATTGTAATGTCAGGATAAGAAGAAATTTATCTAGATGTAGAATTCTCTAGATGTAGAATGTCAGGATAAGAAGAAAATTTATCTAGATGTAGAATTCTCTAGATGTAGAATGTCAGGATAAGAAGAAAATTTATCTAGATGTAGAATTCTCTAGATGTAGAATGTCAGGATAAGAAGAAAATTTATCTAGATGTAGAATTCTCTAGATGTAGAATGTCAGGATAAGAAGAAAATTTATCTAGATGTAGAATTCTCTAGATGTAGAATGTCAGGATAAGAAGAAATTTATCTAGATGTAGAATTCTCTAGATGTCGAATGTCAGGATAAGAAGAAATTTATCTAGATGTAGAATTCTCTAGATGTAGAATGTCAGGATAAGGAAAAAGAAGAATTTCTAGAATTCTAGATAATGTCAGATAAGAAGAAATTTTCAGATGTAGAATTTCAATGTAAATGTCAGGAATAAAAGAAATGTTATTGATGTAGAATTTAATGAATAATGTCAGGATAAAAGAAATTTCTCTAGATGTAGAATTTCATGAATATATGTCAGGATAAGAAGAAATTTATAGAATGGGTGATTGTGTGTGCTTCCTTCACTGCCTCTATTATATCTGTGATCCACCTTTTGCATGGACGATCTTTTGCTTCCTATCCACTTCATTGGAGTAGCATTGCCTTTTGAAGCCCACTGTCTGTTGGTAATCTGTGTATGTGGCCAAATCAATTAATTTGTTGTTTCTTGATGAAGTTCAGTGCTGATGTTTACACTTTTTTCCTGATTTCATCATTTCTATACCGGTCTCTTCCTGATACTCCCAATACTATGCGTAGCCACTTGATTCCTGTCGTGACTAGTTTTCTTCTACAACAGAAATAAGGTATCTACGTGATGAGCAACAGCTGAAAAAGTGGAACAGTCATCGGGGGAAATTCTGCCTGCTGTCGACAGCAAATCGAACGACAAAACGACCCGTTAATGGAAAAACATTCTGTGACCTCAACTTCAAAGATAGTTACCATCGACTATTTGTTTCATAGCGAACCAGGAAGATTCGATCTATGGCTCGACCAGCAAGATTCGATCGCTGGTTGGACCAATAAAACGGTGTCCACGCCGCATGTCGCAACAAAGAATCAATATTAAAGTGGTCGATTATTGTGAATTTCTAAATTTAGTAATGGAGTGAAAATATTAATTGCTTAGTCAGAAAGTTAATAGTGAGAAAGCAGAATACACAGATCATCATTATTATTGATTTCACTGTGCCTCTCAACGTGTCTTTTGGTGCGAATGCGTACGTTTAATGCATTCAATATTGTATCCTGAACTTCTGAAAGTGACATCAAACAAGCACATTCTGTCTATCATTTTTATTGACTGACCTTGTCCCCGCTTTCTGATCTAACGTGTATGATATAATATGTATCACGTGATTTATATGGTTGATCATTCGTCATTTACAATCAAGGTTTCAAACCAGAACCGTTCGTCACACTCCGCCGACTCTAGCAGGAATACTAGTAAGCACAGAGCAACATAAGCACGCATAAACTCACATAAGCCAGCACGTGACCACTTAGAACACATGGATCCACTTGAGCACGCATGGACCCACTTGAGCACGCATGGACCCACTTAAGCACACACGAACCCACTTGAGCCCGCATGGTCCAACTTAAACCTGCAAGGGCCTACTTGAGGACGCATGGATCAACTTAAGCCCGCACGGACCAACTTAAGCACACACGGACCCACTTGAGCAGGCATGGACCAACTTAAGCACACACGGGCCCACTTGAGCACGCATGGACCAACTTAAACCTGCACGGGCCTACTTGAGGACGCATGGACCAACTTAAACCTGCACGGGCCTACTTGAGGACGCATGGATCAACTTAAGCACACACGAACCCACTTGGGCAGGCATGGACAACTTAAACCTGCACGGGCCTACTTGAGGACGTATGGATCAACTTAAGCCCGCACGGACCAACTTAAGCACACACGGACCCACTTGAGCAGGCATGGACCAACAAGCACACGGCCACTGAGCACGCATGACCAACTTAAACCTGCACGGGCCTACTTGAGGACGCATGGATCAACTTAAGCCCGCACGGACCCACTTGACCACACATGGACCAACTTAAGCCGCACGGACCAACAACACACGAACCCACTTGAGCAGGCATGGGCTAATTTAAGCATATACGGACCCACTTGAGCAGGCATGGACCAACTTAAGCATATACGGACCCACTTGAGCAGGCATGGACCAACAACATATACGGACCCACTTGAGCAGGCATGGGCCAACTTAAGCATATACGGACCCACTTGAGCAGGCATGGACCAACTTAAGCATATACGGACCCACTTGAGCAGGCATGGACCAACTTAAGTACACACGGACCCACTTGAGCAGGCATGGACCAACTTAAGCATACACGGACCACTTGAGCAGGCATGGACCAACTTAAGCATATACGGACCCACTTGAGCAGGCATGGACCAACTTAAGCACACACGGATCAACTAAGCCCGCACGGACCAACTTAAGCACATACGGACCCACTTGAGCAGACATGGACCAACTTAAGCACATACGGACCCACTTGAGCAGGCATGGAACCAGTTAAGCCTGTACATGCTCACATAAGTATGCACACACAGTCAACCCAGAAGACACTCACCCAAGCTTGCACACACACACACACACACACACACGCATATACAGTCAACCTAGCACACACACATATACACAGTCGACCTAGCACCCACACACACACGCATGTATACAGTCAACCAAGCACACACACACACGCATATACACAGTCAACCTAGCACACACACACACAGCCAAGTAAGCACACACAAACACACTCAATGTACTAATTGTAAACGAATTCACACCTTAATAATCTTTCACACACTACAACATAACACATGTACACACTACAACATAACACGTCTACACACTACAACATAACACATGTACACCATAACGTGTACACACTACACTAATAATTCATAACACATGTACACCATAACACATGTACACACTATACTAGTACACATGTACACACTATACTAGTACACACCACACTAGTACACACTACACTAATACACATGTACACACTACACATGTACACACTATATTGAAGATTCCCAAAGTGTAGCGAGCTACCTACCCTCATTAAACCCAGCTCTGAAATAAAATGACATGGCTATAGTATACTAACGAAAACTATATACAGAAACTGTGCATGTTTCGAACACAAACCCAGGTGCCTACCAACAAGATCAGAGCACACTGAACATTCCGAATAGACCAGAACTCCACAGAAAAATGTAGTAACACAAATTACTCGATCCTTGAAAAATCGTGCACAAAGTTACAAATGGTAGCTAGACGATAGTCTTAGATCTCAAACACGCATGCCGACAGTGTAAGTAATATATCTATCTAAGCCACGCAACAGATGGCTGGTTGTAGTAAGTTAGTTGAACTGATTTCAATAAAGAAAGTTGAACTGGAAATGCTTAAAGATTAGCACAAGATGATGTCCTTAAGGACTACATCAAATGTCTTTACTGCACCGCACAGCAGGCGGTTCTTTGGTCCTCTTCGTCGCGTGTTCGTTCAGTCGATGTAGTATTTCACACTCCAAGCGTGTCTACATAAACTAACTACTGCTACACTGTATTGAATGTGGTGCTTTTTTAACAACATATCACAAACTAGATCTTGTACATATCGTATAGACTCACAGGTAAACTGTCACACCTGAACATTTTACATATCATATAGTCTATCAGGTAAACCATGTCCCAACTGAACACTTCACATATCGTATAATCTCACAGGTAAACTGTCACACCTGAACATTTTACATATCGTATAGTCTATCAGGTAAACCATGTCACACCTGAACATTTCATATATCGTATATTCTCACTGGTAAACTATGTCACACCTGAACATTTCACATATCGTATATTCTCACAGGTAAACTATGTCACACATGAACATTTTAGATATCGTATAGTATAACAGGTAAACTATTTCACACCTGAGCATTTTACATATCGCATAGTTTATTCTACAGATCACTGTCGTAGTAGCGCAATGACAAACATCATTTATCTACAGACCACTAGACATTAGATATTGGTGAGCTAGTTATGCAATCATTGAATGAGAGAATGAGTGAGCTAGCTATGCAATCATTGAATGAGAGATCGTCCAAGTGAGCTAGCTATGCAATCATTGAATGAGAGATGGTCTAAGTGATAACAATGGAATCTAAACGTTGTTACATGTAGCCCGCCAAGTTGCGAGGCAACCACGTGATCATATCCGTTAATCGATGATAACTGTCAACATGGAATGCATGCATGAAATCACTTGGTCAATATGTGAAACAATTTGACATTTAATGTCTCTTATTGAAGGGTGTAGGGAGGGGGCATCTGTTCGCAGGCTGGAATACAAGCAGTATGATGGTAGCACTCTCAACATACCATGTGTCATTTGTTAAATGATGTAGATTAGGGGGAGATCCTTGGGCAGGCTGGAATACAAGCAGTAAGATGGTAGAACTCTCAACATACCATGTGTCTCTTGTTAAATGATGTAGATTAGGGGGAGATCCTTGGGCAGGCTGGAATACAAGCAGTAAGATGGTAGAACTCTCAACCGACCATGTGTCTTTATGTTGTTGTGTTGCTAAGTGAACAAATGGGTGGGAGCATCCGTAAGTTCGAGAAAGAGATGTCTGGCAGCGAGTGTGTGTTACACACATAACCTAATGATATATTCACATAAGTCTAGTCTTCCCACACAAGTTTAGTCTTCCTACACAAACCTTAACTTCCCACACAAGTCTAGACTTCTCACACAAGCCTAGACTTCCCACACAAGTCTAGACTTTCCACACAAGTCTAAATGTCCCACACAATCTAAACTTCACACATAAGCCTAGACTTCCCACACAAGCCTTAACTTCACACATAAGTCTAGTCTTCCCACACACGCCTAAACTTCCCCGACAAGCCTAAACTTCCCCGACAAGCCTAGACTTCCCACACAAGCCTAGACTTCCCACACAAGTCTAGACTTCCCACACAAGTCTAGACTTCCCACACAAGTCTAGACTTCCCACACAAGTCTAGACTTCCCACACAAGTCTAGACTTCCCACACAAGCCTAAACTTCCCACACAAGTCTAGACTTCCTACACAAGCCTAAACTTCCCACACACGCCTAAACTTCCCCGACAAGCCTAAACTTCCCCGACAAGCCTAGACTTCCCACACAAGTCTAGACTTCCCACACAAGTCTAGACTTCCCACACAAGTCTAGACTTCCCACACAAGTCTAGACTTCCCACACAAGTCTAGACTTCCCACACAAGCCTAAACTTCCCACACAAGTCTAGGCTTCTCACACAAGCCTAAACTTCCCACACACGCCTAAACTTCCCACACAAGCCTAAACTTCCCACACAAGTCTAGGCTTCTCACACAAGCCTAAACTTCCCACACACGCCTAAACTTCCCCGACAAGCCTAAACTTCCCCGACAAGCCTAGACTTCCCACACAAGCCTAGACTTCCCACACAAGTCTAAACTTCCCACACAAGTCTAGACTTCCCACACAAGTCTAGACTTCCCACACAAGTCTGGACTTCCCACACAAGTCTAGACTTCCCACACAAGCCTAAACTTCCCACACAAGTCTAGACTTCCTACACAAGCCTAAACTTCCCACACAAGCCTAAACTTCCCAGACAAGCCTAGACTTCCCACACAAGCCTAGACTTCCCACACAAGCCTAGACTTCCCACACAAGTCTAGACTTCCCACACAAGTCTAGACTTCCCACACAAGTCTAGACTTCCCACACAAGCCTAAACTTCCCACACAAGTCTAGACTTCCTACACAAGCCTAAACTTCCCACACAAGCCTAGACTTCCCACACAAGTTTAGACTTCCCACACAAGTCTAGCCTTCCCACACAAACCTATTCTTCCCACACAAACCTAGTTATTCCACACAAGTCTAGACTTCCCACACAAGCCTAGACTTCCCACACAAATCTAGACTTCCCACACACGTCTAGTCGACCCCAACAAGCCTAGCCTACACACATAAATCGTTTCTCTCCAAATAAATCTAGACTTCCTCCACAAACCTTAGCTTTACAACGAACTTAAGCTGCCCATGCAAACTTGGAAAACTCACAAACTTAGGCTGCCCATGCAAACTTGGAAAACCTACACAAACTTAGGATGCCCATGCAAACTTGGAAAATCTACACAAACTTAGGCTACCCATGCAAACTTGGAAAATCTACACAAACTTAGGCTACCCATGCAAACTTGGAAAATCTACACAAACTTAGGCTGCCCATGCAAACTTGGAAAACCTACACAAACTTAGGGTGCCCACGCAAACTTGGAAAACCTACACAAACTTAGGCTGCCCATGCAAACTTGGAAAACCTACACAAACTTAGGCTGCCCATGCAAACTTGGAAAATCTACACAAACTTAGGGTGCCCACGCAAACTTGGAAAACCTACACAAACTTAGGCTGCCCATGCAAACTTGGAAAACCTACACAAACTTAGGATGCCCATGCAAACTTGGAAAACCTACACAAACTTAGGCTGCCCATGCAAACTTGGAAAACCTACACAAACTTAGGCTGCCCATGCAAACTTGGAAAACCTACACAAACTTAGGGTGCCCACGCAAACTTGGAAAACCTACACAAACTTAGGCTGCCCATGCAAACTTGGAAAACCTACACAAAGCTAGGCTTCACACACAAACCTAGGAGGCATACACACAATTAGCATGTCCCTACAAACCTAGCCGAGAGCCGCTGTAGCGTAGTTGTTAGCTAACTCGCTTCTCAAGGCTGGTGGTCTGGGTTCAGCTCCCGCAATGCGCGTGGAATTTTCCCGACCGCGACGGTTCTCAGGTCGACCCAGCCTCAACTGGGTACCAGATGTGCTCTGGGAAAGTAAAGGCGGCCGGCGTGATGCTGACCACATCACCCATCGTGTGCCGACGGTCAATGAAAAATACAGGCCTAACACTGTATTGACCTATATACGACGAGGTATGAAAGGGTTCCTTTACTTTACTTTTACAAACCTAGTCTGCCCGCACAAACCTAGTCTGCCCGCACAAACCTAGTCTGCCCGCACAAACCTAGTCTGCCCGCACAAACCTAGTCTGCACGCACAAACCTAGTCTGCCCGCACAAACCTAGTCTGCCCGCACAAACCTAGTCTGCCAGCACAAACCTAGTCTGCCAGCACAAACCTAGTCTGCCCGCACAAACCTAGTCTGCCCGCACAAACCTAGTCTGCCCGCACAAACCTAGTCTGCCCACACAAACCTAGTCTTCCCGCACAAACCTAGTCTGCCCGCACAAACCTAGTCTGCCCACACAAACCTAGTCTTCCCGCACAAACCTAGTCTGCCCGCACAAACCTAGTCTGCCAGCACAAACCTAGTCTGCCCGCACAAACCTAGTCTGCCCGCACAAACCTAGTCTGCCCGCACAAACCTAGTCTGCCCGCACAAACCTAGTCTGCCCACACAAACCTAGTCTTCCCGCACAAACCTAGTCTGCCCGCACAAACCTAGTCTTCCCGCACAAACCTAGTCTGCCCGCACAAACCTAGTCTGCCAGCACAAACCTAGTCTGCCAGCACAAACCTAGTCTGCCCGCACAAACCTAGTCTGCCCGCACAAACCTAGTCTGCCCGCACAAACCTAGTCTGCCCACACAAACCTAGTCTTCCCGCACAAACCTAGTCTTCCCGCACAAACCTAGTCTGCCCGCACAAACCTAGTCTGCCCACACAAACCTAGTCTTCCCGCACAAACCTAGTCTGCCCGCACAAACCTAGTCTGCCAGCACAAACCTAGTCTGCCCGCACAAACCTAGTCTGCCCGCACAAACCTAGTCTGCCCGCACAAACCTAGTCTGCCCGCACAAACCTAGTCTGCACGCACAAACCTAGTCTGCCCGCACAAACCTAGTCTGCCCGCACAAACCTAGTCTGCCAGCACAAACCTAGTCTGCCAGCACAAACCTAGTCTGCCCGCACAAACCTAGTCTGCCCGCACAAACCTAGTCTGCCCGCACAAACCTAGTCTGCCCGCACAAACCTAGTCTTCCCGCACAAACCTAGTCTGCCCGCACAAACCTAGTCTGCCCGCACAAACCTAGTCTGCCCGCACAAACCTAGTCTGCCCGCACAAACCTAGTCTGCCAGCACAAACCTAGTCTGCCCGCACAAACCTAGTCTGCCCGCACAAACCTAGTCTGCCCGCACAAACCTAGTCTGCCCGCACAAACCTAGTCTGCCCGCACAAACCTAGTCTTCCCGCACAAACCTAGTCTGCCCGCACAAACCTAGTCTTCCCGCACAAACCTAGTCTGCCCGCACAAACCTAGTCTGCCCGCACAAACCTAGTCTGCCCGCACAAACCTAGTCTGCCCGCACAAACCTAGTCTGCCCGCACAAACTTAAGACATAATCTTGTTAACTAGAGACTTGTCTTTCGACACAGAAACAACAAACTGATGATATTGTCCAATGTTTGCTGACATGTTAAGTCAAATTGATGACATTGTCCAATGTTTGCCCCCCTAAGTCGTCACTAATCCACTGACATCTCCTGGTGAACCCCTATCAACAGAAACGTCCAGTTTTAACACATAATCTTGCTGCTGCACAAAATGTGATTGCTTGTGACAACTACCACTACTACTCCCAACACGCCCATACAATTTCGCTGCAACTGTAGTAAACACTCTTCCTCCCACCTCCAACTCCCCTCCAAAAATCCACACACCTAACTTGCAGAAAGTAGCCTCGCAGCAGAAGGCAAACATAAGGCTCATGTCTTGTACGAAATGTGAGGAAACGTCAAGTCGTTTTCACAATCAGATAAAAGTAGTGTGTGGTAGATATGAGAGAACATGTGTGGGGTAGAATATGAGAGAAAGTGTGTGGTAGATATGGGAGAAACATGTGTGGGTAGAATATGAGAGAAAGTGTGGGTAGAATATGAGAGAAAGTGTGTGGCAGAATATGAGAGAACATGTGTGTGGTAGATATGGGAGAACATGTGTGGGGTAGAATATGAGAGAAAGTGTGTGGTAGAATATGAGAGAAAGTGTGTGGTAGAATATGAGAGAAAGTGTGTGGTAGAATATGAGAGAACATGTGTGTGGTAGATATGGGAGAACATGTGTGGGGTAGAATATGAGAGAAAGTGTGTGGTAGAATATGAGAGAAAGTGTGTGGTAGAATCTGAAAGAAAGTGTGTGGTAGAATCTGAGAGAAAGTGTGTGGTAGAATATGAGAGAAAGTGTCTGGTAGAATATGAGAGAAAGTGTGTGGTAGAATATGAGAGAAAGTGTGGGGTAGAATATGAGAGAAAGTGTGTGGTAGAATATGAGAGAGAGAGAAAGTGTGTGGTAGAATATGAGAGAAAGTGTGGGGTAGAATATGAAAGTGTGTGATAGAATATGAGAGAGAGAGAAAGTGTGTGGTAGAATATGAGAGAAAGTGTGGGGTAGAATATGAAAGTGTGTGGTAGAATTGAGGAAAGAAGTGTAGGTAGAACATGAGAGAAAGTATGTGGATAGAACATGAGAGAAAGTGTGTGGTAGAATATGAGGAAAGTGTGGGGTAGAATATGAAAGTGTGGGTAGAATATGAGAAGTGTGGGGTAGAATATGAGGAAAGTGTGTGGTAGAATATGAGAGAAAGTGTGTGGTAGAAAATGAGAGAAAGTGTGTGGTAGAATATGAGAGAACATGTGTGGTAGAACATGAGAGAAAGTGTGTGGTAGAATATGAGGAAGTATGTAGTAGAATATGAAAGTGTGTGGGTAGAATATGAGAGAAAGTGTGTGGTAGAACATGAGAGAAAGTGTGTGGTAGAATATGAGAGAACGTATGTAGTAGAATATGAAAGTGTGTGGGTAGAATATGAGAAAAAGGGTGTGGTAGAACATGAGGAAAGTGTGTGGTAGAATATGAGAGAAAGTGTGTGGTAGAACATGAGAGAAAGTGTGTGGTAGAACATGAGAGAAAGTGTGTGGTAGAATATGAGAGAAAGTGTGTGGTAGAATATTATGAGAGAAAGTGTGTGGTAGAACATGAGAGAAAGTGTGTGGGGTAGAATATGAGAGAAAATGTGTGGTAGAACATGAGAGAAAGTGTGTGGTAGAATATGAAAGTGTGGGGTAGAATATGAGAGAAAGTGTGTGTGGTAGAACATGAGGAAAGTGTGGGGTAGAACATGGGGAAAGTGTGGGTAAACAGGAATTAAGGTATGAGGTAGAACATACGAGAAAGTGTGTGGGTAGAACAGGAGAATGATGTGTGTAAAATTTATTACTGGTATTACTACCGACCACAAAGCATTTCATCAGCTCCATAGATGTGACCGTAACGCCATGTATGCTAGACGTGTGTAGTACATGGGAGTGACGTATACCCTGTCTGCTAGTCAGTCTGTGACGTAGATAATAGTAACGTAGCAACATGTACTCTAGACGTGCGACATACATGGGAGTGCACTATGCACAGTATCTGCCATGCTCATGGATGTCTTTTGGGAAGGCGATGAACATGGGGTAAAGATTAGATACAGGACAGACGGTAAACTATTCAACCTTCGGAGGCTAAAATCCTCCACCAAGGTAAAAGAATCAACTATCTCAAATCTGTTGTTTGCTGATTACTGCGCCCTCGCTACCAACTCTGAGGAAGAAATGCAGACTTACACGGACAAGTTATCAATGGCCTGTGATAGGTTGAGCCTTACCAGTAACACCAAGAAAACTGAGGTCATGTTACAGCCCGCCCCTAGAGAACAGTACTATGATCCAGTCATCAATATTAAACACCAACGTTTCCTGCCAGCGGACAACTTTGAATATCTTGGCAGCATCCTATCCAGATCGGCAAACATAGACTCAGGTCAACAATAGGATATCCAAAGCCAGTGCTGCGTTCGGAAGGCTACGTGTCACTGTGTGGAGCGGAAGGGATAAGCGTAGCCACAAAATTGAAAGTTTACCAGACCATAGTGCTAACCACTCTGTGGTACGCAAGCGAGACATGAACAGTGTATAGCAGACGCGCAAGAAAACTAAACCACTTCCACACAAGCTGTCTACACAGAATATTAAAAATAAACTGGCAGGACAAAATTCCAGATAGCGAAGTCATCACAAGAGCAAAGATCCCAAGCGTCAACACCCTGTTGCAGAAGGTCCAAATGAGATGAGCCGGCCATGTTGCTCAGATGTCTGGTAAACGCATCCCAAAACTGTTGATGTATGGCGAACTTGAAGGGGCAGACGTCCTGCAGGTGGACAGAAAAAACACGTTAAAGACACTCTTAAAGTGTCTCTGAAACGTTTCGATATAGACATCACGTGCTGGGAATCCCTTGCGCAAGATCGCCAAATGTGGCGCTGTAACAACACAAGAGGAACCCGCATAGCTGAGAATCATCGTGCCGTTGAGGCACAGAGAAAACGAGCTGCGCGAAAAGACAGAACACACAACACGCTCATGTCTAACCTTGATCATGTATACCCACTGTGGTAGGGAATTTTGTTCTAGGATTGGACTCTACAGTCACCTCCGCACACACCAGAGAGGTGCAGCAGCACACTTCTGAGACTGTTGTCATCATCGCTTGCGATGGACGGCTATTACCATTTGTTAGTCTGTGACGTAGATAGCATTGGCGTAATCCCATATACGCTAGAAGTGTGTCGTATGTAGGAGTGACGTGTACACTATGTTTGCTAGTGGTGTGCCCTAGTTAAACTTCTCAAATTTATTTTAAATAGAATGTTATAAGAACGTACTGGACACAGTTATATAGCCTTTAGTTAGAACAGTTACACCTATACAGCGTGCATGGGCTATCTAGATCCTTCCTTCCTTCATTTCGTTTGCTTTAAATATTGTCTATACATTCAATAACCACGACACTGGGCAACAACCCGGTAGCAGTGTGACGACAAAAAGAAGAAGATACATTCAATGGTGTCTCTTGTGTAAACTTCACTGTCTTTTGTAGCTCACACAGCAGAGGTGCCTGTAGTTTTCTGTCGAGTGTTGTTTCACTAGGCCAGTGAGTTTGCCTCAGTATGTCATATTCAGCGGAATCTTGAAGTTTGTGCTCTGCAGTCTGATGTGCATGCACACATGTACACATGGCTGAATTGCGAATCTTGACTTTTGTATACATGTGGCTGTGGAGTCGATTGTGTCCTGTTCAAAGGCGCATACTGACAACTTGTTCTAATCTGCTCATATTATAGTAGTCGTCTTGTGTTGGTATTTGTGGCTTTCTCATTGATTTAATCCTTTCTTTTGGTGGTAGGTAACTAGCACATCCAGTTGCTCTCCTGCAGCACCTTCCTTGGCTAGTCAGTCTGCTATTTCATTTCCTGGTATGCCACAGTGAGAAGGTATCCACTGTAAGACGACCCTGCACTGCTTGGACAGTTTAGACAGTAGGGTCTGTAGACCTGGCAATTTTCTGGACTGAAGTGCTTGGAGTGCTGATTTTGCAACTACCTAGATAATACTAGGAACATCATAATAACGACATCACTACATCGTGAGCAATCTAGATAATACTAGGAACATAAAAATAATGTCAGAGACAAAATGGTGTTCCTCACAGACAATTGGTCTGTAACTAAACAACTCTTTTATGGTGAGCTGCGTAGTGGTAAACGCTCACAGAGTGGTCAGAAAAAGAGATTTAAAGACACACTCAAGAACTCGGTGAAATCCTTTGGCATAGATATCGACAACTGGGAGAATGTTGCTCAAGACAGATCAGCCTGGCGCACATTTCTTCGACATGGTTCTTCGGCCAGTGAGGCAGGTAGAACTGCACGGATGGAACAAAAATGTCAAAATTGAAAGGCAGTAAAACTCCCCACAAGTACAAGTATACCTTGCCCACACTGTACAAGAACATTTCAAGCCCACATCGGGTTCACTATTCATCTACACACACAACGATAAACATAACGCAACTACATCCCTTGGATGCAAATTGTGTGGTCATCATCACCCGTGATGGACGAGCATCAACTAAACAGACACTAATGAAAGCCAGCAAAAGATTTTACAAAATAATAGTAAAACTAAACATGGAAAATAAAAGACAGACTTGCCAAAGAAGAAAATCAAAAAGCTCAATCAGAAGACAGGGCAATACATAGATAGAAGAAATCAATAATAATCTCTGTGGCGCAGAAGCTAGGTGCTCCATCCTCTCGTTCTCTCGCGAGCGATCCCCTTCCTCTCATTCAAAGGTACTTAGTTTGCTCCTTTGTGGAACCATTAGAATATTTTTCCAGAGACCCTGATCTCAGTGTAGGTGAGATCGAGTTCCTAGTCCTATCAGATACGGATAATTAAAAGGAAGGTTCCGTGTTCAAGTTGAACACGCAAAAAAAACTTTAGCATTTCAAAATTAAGAAGAGCAGGCTATAAAGCCACAGCCTGTGCAAAATTCATTAGAAAGATTAATAAATAAAATTCCTACAAAATATTTTCATCATCTTCTAAATTACATCAGGGACCCACGCTGGAGCTACGGAGTTTGTGCACTGCGCTCAGATATTCCTGTGTAAGAAAGAGATCGCATCACACATGGTTACTCACCGAAGTGCGATGATGATGGTCCAATCAATGAATCAATAATAAAAAATAACTTCCAGAAGAAACAGTGTTAGAGAATGCACAGAATCAAAAACAAAACTATTCCTTGAGAAGAGGAGATTATGTTGTCATTTTTAGATTAAGGAACTGACCACTGCTGCTTAACAGATGTAACCTGGAGAAAATGTACACAGTGATAGAAGGCAAGAATCCGGAGATGGATAGCACACATACCCAAAAGTTATCCAAGAACTATCTCAAGGACTGTGATCCAGTGGGTTCCGGAGTGAAGATCAAAGATAGACAGGTCAAAGACAAGTGGGAGGATAGCAGCAGAGACAGAGATACATCGATACATGGGTCCGACTTGGGTACTGCTAAGGATGGACATGGATCAAATATGGTGGAGAGATATTGATATTGCCATGCATGCCGGCCACTGATTGCTTTGTCTGTCTATCTGTGGATGAGGAAACGAAGAAGATACAGGCAGACAGACATAAATAAAACTATCACATAAAGGCAGACAGATGAAGAGTAAGAACTTACTTGTGACTCCTCCTCTAGCAAATCAAAATCTTTGATTAGAATCTCTACTTGAGTGACAGAGTTGCCCAGATCTTCCATCACAGATTCCAAATTTTCAATGCGTCTCTCCAGAGAGAACTGCGTCTGGGAACAGGGCAAAGGTCAATGTTATAGCTCTTTGCTACTCTAGGTGTCATCATTATACCCACTCCTTCAAAATGCTTACCATCTTCTCTTCCTGAATATATGAAAGTTAATACACTAACTACTCTTCTATCTGTTCCAGGCCATCTCACCTTACTTAACCCCAGTATGTCCAGCTCGTATCTCTTCATTTCTTCTGTAATTTGGGCTGATTTTGTAGCCGTGGCCATCGTTCTCACATTCCAAAATCCAATTTTAGTGTATGTTTTTGAGCCAAGTAATGTACGAGTCGGGTTGCTGACTTCCGCAGAGCGGTTTCATCAGCAACCGTCATTGATGCTCTAGGTGCACCGCACACCACCTGGCTGGTCGGTTTACCGGTATGGCGTCCTTTCTTACAAGTTTCTGTAGCTATTTCAATTTCTTGTGATTAGGTAGCTGGCCTCACGCACAAGTCCTCCTCCTTTTCATCCGGGCTTGGAACCGGCATTGGCAGAGTTATAGCACTTCATGCATAAACTAGTATTCCCCCCCCTCCCCAAAATCCTATTTCAGATTCTCTGTCCTGTAATACCATAATTTCGAACAACATCAGAGTTATTTATAACTCCCAGTTTCATCATGACCTTATCAGCACTACTTCAAGAGTTCAGGCATGTGTTTCAATTGTTGCAATCAGCAGTACTTCAAGAGTTCAGGCATGTGTTTCAATTGTTGCAATCAGCACTACTTCAAGAGTTCAGGCATGTGTTTCAATTGTTGCAATCAGCACTACTTCAAGAGTTCAGGCATGTGTTTCAATTGTTGCAATCAGCAGTACTTCAAGAGTTCAGGCATGTGTTTCAATTGTTGCAATCAGCAGTACTTCAAGAGAGAAAGAAAGAGAGAGAGTGAGAAAGAGAGAGAGTGAAGGAGAGAGTGAAAGAGAGAGAGAAAGAGAGTGAGAAAGAGAGAGAGAAAGAAAGAGAGAAAGAAAAATAGAGAGAAAGAAAAGAGAGATGAGAAAGAGAGAGAGAAAGAAAGATAGAGAGAAAGAAGAGAGAGTGAGAAAGAGAGAGAGTGAAGGAGAGAGGAAGAGAGAGGAAGGAGAGAGTGAAGAGAAGAAAGAGAGTGAGAAAGAGTGAAAAGAGTGAGAAAGAAAGAGAGAAGAAAAAAGAGAAAGAGAAGAGTGAGAAGAGAGAGAAAGAAAGAGAGAGTGAAGAAAGAGAGTGAGAAAGAGAGAGAAAGAGAGTGAGAAAGAGTGAGAAAAATAGAGAAAGAAGAGAAGAAAATAGAGAAAAGAGAGAAGAGAGTGAGAAAGAGTGAGAAAAATAGAGAGAAAAAGAGAGAAAGAAAAATAGAGAGAAGAGAGAGAAAGAGAGTGAGAAAGAAAGAGAGAGAGAGAGAGAGAGAAAGAGAGGAGAAAAAAGAGAGAAAGAAAGAGAGAAAGAAAAATAGAGAGAAAGAAAGTTGAAATAAGACGAATAACTCACCAGTTTAAACTCATCCTCAAATTGTCTGACTATCATACACTGTTTTAGTTTAGCTTCATGCCGATGCCAGAACTCACCGAACCCTGTTCTACTCTCATCCAACTGAACTAAAAGCCTGGAAGAGAATATACAACAAGGGATTGAACTCCAATATTAGTAACCTACAACCATTGGTTCTCACACTGTTAATGTCTCAAATGATTCACTACCGGGTTTTTTCGCTCTTGACGGAATTATTTTTATCTTCAAAAATATTGCACACATACTTTAGCTAAATTAAAATATTATTTCTAAATATTATTTAAAGTTGAACTTATTATATATCAAATGAAAGATAAATGAATTTACTTTCACAAAATATTTATTGTATCCAAAAATATAATGTTGTGTTTACTATGCATGAAAAATATTAGCGTGAATTAAAAAAAACTAATTGAAATTGTGAGAACAAAAATCTAACTTGCCAAGGGCCTTGATGAATAATATGTTGTTTAAATCAGTCTAACTGCTTTCTTTATATAGGTAATACATTTATGAATACACAAACATTAAGAAAATAGTGAAGGAATGTAAGGTTTATTAACTGTTCACAAACTAGCATCATGACCATTCATAAAAATCGCTAGTTTTTTATGGTCACATGGTATCCTAGAATAAATGGTAAACTCTGTTTCACTTCTAATTCTAGCATAAGTCACCGGAACAAAAAGTAATTAAAACGCAACAAAATAGTAAACGTCTTTTGAGTGACTCTTGTCCATGCAATAAGATATATTGACACTTGAGTGTCGCTGTAGGAATCAGTTAAACAAAGCTTCTTATATTGGTAGTGTCCTAGAATAAAAATATTCTTACATTAGGTGTTACTTTTTTCTGTCAGTTTTAACCCTTAGTAGACCAAGTACCACACTATTTGGCATTGGTGTCGGACGTAAATTGGCACGAGGGTAGTCTTAGGGGTTAAACAGTTGTAAATTTATATTCCAGTCCAACTTTTCTAACTTTAACCTAAAGTCATTTGGTCATTTTCAACTGGACATGTAGACATAGCTGTTTTAGATTGAAGGTTAGTCAAGTGTGATGAAACATGCACAAAATTCAACGACTGATTTTTATTAGCTCACAATTTTAACTTGAAATAATGACTATTTCTTTGACATAAACAATGAAAATTCTTATTAAAATTTTTTTTATTCATAAAAACTGATGACACTTGTCCTGAATTGTTGAAATATGGATTTAGTATGAACAGAAATATAGCTTGCAGATGCATAGAATATATTCAAATTGAATGGAAAGTGACAATTTTATTAGCAATTTATTTTGAAAATTTATTTCCTTACTAAACATTATTTTGCATTTCCCTTTTCATATTCAAAAATATGTGACAAATATAACTCAAAAGAGCATTCAATTCTAAACATATTGATATATGGTACATGTTTCGTAAATAATAAATAACAGCTTTGTGACAAAACTAATAACAGAAGTCAGTATAAAAAAATATAATTTAAAAATCGTTTGTAAAACATGGTTTTCGACCCGGTCTCATCCGACATCATCTTTATTAATTTGATAGCAGATGTAGTTTCTAAAACATTTTCTGATGTCATTATTCTATATTTAACCTCTTTAAACTTCTGAACCAATATACTGGCTTGTAGCTATTTTTAGAATGTCAAAATGCTGAAATATTGGCTTTTGGGTGCCTGTTGAAAGAAGTAAATAACATTTTCCAACTAACGTTTACTGAAGTTTAAAAATGTTCCGGAAACGGAAAGTGCTTATATGTAGAGACATTTTTTTCTTTGTTTTTCAAACCTAAATTTGTAAATGTGTGTTTTTGTGATAAATTCAGTCAAATTTCTTCATTTTTGTTAGAAAATATATCAGACATGTGTCAATCTTCGTTATGAAGACCAAAATGTGTTTCTGCAGAAGCAGCTTTGCAATTGTTAGATCATGACTAACTTCTGTCTAGACAATATGACATCACAGATGACATGACTAACTTCTGTCTAGACAATATGACATCAAAGATGAACTGATGTAATGACAACAAAGATGAACTCTGACCTCTCTAACTCCAAAATATGACAAAGCTTGGTAAGTATTTTACCAGCCTGCTCTCCCTTGATGCAGGTCAGCAGTGTTCTTCCATGAGCTGATGCACTGTCGATATCTTCCAACAGTTCTTTTCTTTCAGCCATGCATACACGAAGAACAGCTTCTGTACCTATTGATTTATTAGACATTTTATTACTTTAGAATGTTTAGAGTCGGTGGCGGCTCGTGATCATTTTTGTTGGTGGAGCCAGATATTTTTTTCCAGATAAATCATGGTTTTTGGTTGCTATATTTTAATTTATAAAATAAAAAATATACATTATACATTATTTTTAGTGGGACCCGGCCCCACTTGCCCTTAATGATGAGCCGCCACTGTTTAGAGTGTTGAATGGCACAATTTGTCTGAAGTTAGTCACACACTACAGCCTATCTTATTCTTCTTCTTCGAATGCTCCATATCGATCACTTGTTAACCACTCTGTGTGATCTGTATATGATCTGAGCCTAAGAGCAATTGTACTTTGTGCCAGTTAAGCATCTACAAGTAGGCCAGTACATGCGATTTCTGCTATGCTTTTTATTTACTAGGGTAGTTTCCCCTAGGTCCTACATCAGTCACCTCTTACAACATGCCTTGTAGGTCATAGTGGTACTATTCTTTGCTTCCCTTGCGAGCCCCAGCACCCCATGGGCAAACCTGTCTTATAATTATCATCATTGTCAAAATTTGTAGATTAATAGATATCAATAAAGTCAACTTTGTGATCAGTTGTTAATGTCATCTATTTAACTTCAGAAGAATTTCTAGCTTGTTAATATCATCTATTTAACTTTGAGATCAGTTGTTAATGTCATCTATTTAACTTTGAGATCAGTTGTTAATGTCATCCATTTAACTTTGAGATCAGTTGTTAATATCATCTATTTAACAGCGATCAGTTGTTAATATCATCTATTTAACTTAGAGATCAGTTGTTAATGTCATCTATTTAACTTTGAGATCAGTTGTCAATATCATCTATTTAACTTAGAGATCAGTTGTTAATGTCATCTATTTAACTTTGAGATCAGTTGTTAATATCATCTATTTAACTTTGAGATCAGTTGTTAATGTTATCTATTTAACTTTGAGATCAGTTGTTAATGTCATCTATTTAACTTTGAGATCAGTTGTTAATGTCATCCATTTAACTTTGAGATCAGTTGTTAATGTTATCTATTTAACTTTGAGATCAGTTGTTAATGTCATCTATTTAACTTAGAGATCAGTTGTTAATCTCAACTATTTAACTTAGAGATCAGTTGTTAATGTCATCTATTTAACTGTCATCGATTGCCTTGTACTCCAGCCTGCCCTGGTACAAAAATAAAGACTAAATAGATCATTCATGATGTGCTCAATGTTACAAGTCATTCTGTCTAGTACAGCCGGCCTGAGTGTTCTTGAACATGTTCAATGAATCTTGAGTCCCTCCGTATACACAAGACGTGGGGATTTCTGTGTACTCAACCACTTCAGAGCTATAGTTACTGCTTTAATCTCCATTGTGAAACTGCTTGTAGTTACAGCAAAGGCAGTGCTATCACTGAGCCATCAGTGTATACCACAGCATCACTATCTTGTGTGTGTTCATCCGCCATCACCTTGATCTCTGCATTTGCTATAGAAGATGACTGTGATGTGGACAGAAATGGTAATGTTGGTATCTATTCGCTGCTAAGACTACTGTCTGTATATCTACATACCTGCTGGATACTATCTTCTGCAAAGTCCATCCATGACGTACCTTTCTTTAGCCTATTTCCTTTAAGGGAGTCATCCCGTCATGGAGTGGGTGCCAAATGTCAAACTTTACACTAAGGTAATCACATGTTTTTGATAGTTTAACTATATTATCCATAGTGAATAAGTCTAGAGGTATCTCACTCCTAGATTGACAGTATGTGTCTCTGGAGCACCCAAAAATTATACACATTGCTTCATTTTCTATCCTCATCAGACTATGTACTTGACTTGTGTGATGCTAATTGTCAGGATGTCCAGTGCATATTTAATGTTAGAGAGAACCAGTCCTTGGTATAATACCATAAGTAGAAGCTGTTCAAAGTTTGTAGCCGCCATGACCTTTCTTGCGGATTGACCTTTACTAATTTTAATAATAGTGTGGTCTATGCACGCTCTTTCAATGATAGACTATGGTCAAATCTCACACTTAAGTATTTCATAGAGCTGGTTCTTTCAATGTCCATCCTAGCACAAAGTTTCACTGTTAGAATTAGTGTGTTGACAACATGATTATTCAGTGAAAACCAAATTAATGTTGCTTTGAATGGGTTCACTGCTACTCTAGAGCTATAGCACCAGTTGGATCCAATTTTATTTTAACTCTTAAACAGCGCTTGCTCAATTTGTTTCCTGGTTGACTATGGTACTCAATCCTGTTCTCTCTCCCTCACTGTGGTGAGCTAATAGCAAGGTGGGGGAGTGGTCTTATTACTGTTGCATCTCTGCTGCAACATTGTATAGATATGAAGGTTATAAGAATTTTGGGAAAATTTGGAAACTAAAAATTATGTAACAGCAAAACAAATACTACACATGTATGTCTCGGTGGTTAATGTATACACCACACAGACGACAACTCAGAAAAAAGTAATGGAACACAGGTTTATCACAGGTAATGGCAACAGTGCCTTGTCATGAGAAAAGCATAGGTTAAAAATATTTGTGAGTAGTTAGAGATCGTTTTTTTCCCAACTGGAACATGCTACAGGAGTATTTGTTTACAATCTATGGTCTCAGTAATTGGCACAGCACCAATGTTGTCTTTGTCACATCGTTATCCCAGAGCCGTGTTTGTATCTCGACTTACACAAACACCAGCAACCACAGCACACACACAACACATAGGTTACCAGCAGCATCATTTGGTAGCTCCCTCTCTTCCATTTTCTTGACAACGGTTGACAAACTGGTAGAAATCTGGGCAATGTTCTTAGAGAACTTCTCTACAGCCTGGACACAAGAGATGAGGTGAAACATTCAGATTTAGCATTCACACCAACTGGAATTAACTTTCTCTTTACAATGTATTCTTTATCAACGTGAATCTGTACTTCTATTGTTTGATTTCTTAAAACTATTGACTGTTCAGGATGTAACTGATGGTTTGAACATGACGGCTGCAGAGGCAGGACATCTGGCCTATGAGAGAAAGAAATTCTGGAGGACTGTTAGGGTGGCAAAGTTCTGCTTAGGACAAGCTACTTGATGATGATTGACTGTTTTGTAGAGTATTCTAAGTTTTGTAGAGATTAGCATGTATGTTGTGAAGATCAATGCAGGAAATATACAAAGACAGTAGTGACAGTCTTTGAGATCCTCAGTGATTGATACAATGACCTTTATTTTTGTGTCGAAACATGCCAGCATGAAAGGTAATGAGAAGGTAGATGCCAGCATGAAAAGTAATGAGAAGGTAGATGTCAGCATGAACGGTAATGAGAAGGTAGATGTCGGCATGAAAGGTAAGAATGGGAAATGTCAGCCTGAACATGTTAAGGGACATAATCAAGAAAACATTGAAGTACTTATGTTCATGTCCAACATGCAATGAAGATTATCCTTAACTGAACAATAAACAAACACATATCATTGTCTGTTGTGTAGAGGAGTGTGCACATAACAATGATATATTAGCTAATATTATCCAAATATCAACACAAGTTTATATATACAATAACCCGCCCGAGTGGTTACCAGGGCCCAAATTTGGTGTGTAAAGAATAGAAATACTGTTACCTGTCACGCATGTCGTAAGAGGCGACTAGGAGGTTTGGCTGAAATTGGATGCATGTGTCCGCCAGGAATCTAACCCGAAACAAATGCTTGCAGAAAACGGATGCACCAGGCCGTAAGGTGCATAACATGGTGCAACGACCCTCACAATGAGGAATGGGATTACGGTTTCTACGGTCGCCAATCTGCCTCAGAGCCATGCAGTAAGAATGTCAGACCTACCTTCATGAGGGTGGCCAAAACGTGACTGCGGGAAGAGGTCGGCACAAACGGGAAGCAGAAATCATAAGAATTATATCCTACAGAACTGCCCCCAGTATGCAGACTTGAGAAGAAAGAGATAGCCCACTTACACTAGCGTCCAAGACAAACTGTATGGTGTGGCTGATAATCTGAGGCAGACGGCTGCCTTTATTAGAGAATTCTAAATCCCAATCTAGTGAGAATGCAGAAGAAGAAGATATACAATAACCAAGAAATCCAACTTACAGATCTATGCTCTGTCCATTCACTAGCATCAAACTCCAGTTCACCTCCAACATCAGTTGTCAACTGTGTAATCTCTATGTAGTCCTCAATATCCTTGGGACCATCACAAAGCACAACCTTAGAAACAGAATCATTCATTGTCAACATAGGCTGAAGCTGAGGCTGGTTAATAATTATGATTACATAGCCATCCATCACAAATAATGATGACAACAGTCTCAGACATGTGTTGTTGTACCTCTTTGGAGTGCACTGTGGTGACTGTAGAGTCTAACCTTGGAATGAAATCCTTGACCACATATTGGGGCAAACATAATCAGGTTTGAACATGTGGGTATTGTGTATTTTTGCACAGCTTGTTTTCTCTGAATTTCTGCAGTATTTCGGTCCACAGTTATACAAGTTCCTTTTGCGTTGTTTCAGTACCCAACATGTGCATGAGATTCCCAGCATATTGTGTCTACATCAAGTATTTTAGAGGCATTTTAAGAGTGTCCACCAAATGATAGTTTTTCTATCCATCAAATGATAGTTTTTCTGTCCACTAAATGATAGTTTGCTTCCTCCAAGCTTGTCCTAAACCCTTTTGTCCTACACCAGCTATTTTGAGATGCATTTATCAGGCCCTCAAGCAACATGACCGGCTGTGTACATGATTTTTTTTTACAGAGACTACAATAAAAAATAATGGACATAATGCTATGAACAACTTGAACAATATCTCCCAAGCTGACTAGAAATCTAATATAAATATGAGTGATAATTTACAACCCTTTATTCTATTGGAAACTGACAGATTTTCAAGGCACATATTTTCTAAATTGTTTTCACAATTGTTATAATAAATAATAACATATCTTCAACGTTTCCGTCAAGTCTGCCATGAAAAGTTGTTCCCATCTTTATTAGATAATTATTTTAGATTTAAAAAAAAAGTCAATTAAGTTTTTCAGAGTACCTCGTTGTTTTCTTTTAATTCTCTAGAAATATTGTCTGTATCTTCAATGTTGTCTCTTGTTTAAACATTGGGTTTTTTTTGTAGCTCACACAGAGTGTATTTTTCTTTCTAGTGTTGTTTCAAAGTATTGTTTTAAATTAGACACTGGTAATAAAACGTAGGTCCTGTGTTCAAGCTGAGCATGTAATAGAAACCTTGGCAGTTGAAAATTGATAAAAGTAGGATGCCAAATTGCTGCCCCTGCTAAATTAATAATTTAAAATTCCTACAAATATTTTAATCATTTTTAAAATTACATTGGGGACCCTTGCTGGAGCTACAGAGTTTATGCACTGCCAGAGATCTTCCTATATAAGAAAGAGATTGAAGCACACATGGTTATTCACTGAAATGTGATGATGATGGTCCTATCAATTAATCAATCGATCAGTCAATCAATCATTGTGCCTCTATCTTCAACCAGCTTCCATGTTGGTACTCTAATGTATATGAACCTTGTCAGTATTGGATAATATCAAAGGTAAAATAAGCCATAGACAAGAAGAGCTGGTGATCTTTCACATCTTCTTCTTTCAATTGCCTGCTATGAATAGTCAGGGTTCCCAGTATTGCACATCTGACTGATTTTTGCATGAAGAATTGCTTTCCTTATAATCAGTGTCCCTTGCCATGCAGGCAAGCCTTCTCCCACTTCAGGGGTATCTGTCATATCAAATGGGCTGGCTCTATTTATAGACATCTAGTTATGAAAATGTTGGTCACATGATGATATAATGACACAAGTATATCACATGACTTTTTAGTGTTAGAGTTGTTCTTATTGTTTTAATCATCTGACCTTGAACTCTAGCTCCTCTTTCACAAACTTTGATCTGAAATCAGCAAATGCTCTTTGGAAGAATCCCTTTGGCTGCAGCAGAAAGACCACTTGAATATGTACCGGAAAGAATGACTGTAACAAGAAGACACAAATATGGTTAGCCATACAATAATCTCGGAGAATAATTTTGTTGCTGTGCCAATAAAACAGAATGAAAAAAACAATGAACAGAATGAAAAAACACAACAAACAGAACAATTTCAGAGATGGTAGTTAAGACAGAAATAAATACAACAATCTCAGAGATAGTAGTTAAGACAGAAATAAATACAACAATCTCAGAGATAGTAGTTAAGACAGAAATAAATACAACAATCTCAGAGATAGTAGTTAGGACAGAAATAAATACAACAATCTCAGAGATAGTAGTTAGGACAGAAATAAATACAACAATCTCAGAGATAGTAGTTAGGACAGAAATAAATACAACAATCTCAGAGATAGTAGTTAGGACAGAAATAAATACAACAATCTCAGAGATAGTAGTTAGGACAGAAATAAATACAACAATCTCAGAGATAGTAGTTAGGACAGAAATAAATACAACAACTCAGAGATAGATTAAGACAAGAAATAAATACAACAATTACTAGAGACATAGTTAAACAGAAATTAATACAACAATCTAGAGATAGTAGTTAAGACGAAATAAATACAACAATCTCAGAGATAGTAGTTAGGACATAAATAAACACAACAAACTCGGAAATGGAAACCAAGATAAAAATAAAAGCCAACAATATAACAAATAAAACATAGGGAAAACTTACTGAAAGTTTCAACAAAATGGCTTTGACTGCTCCCCAACTGTCTAGTCTTCTATCAATCACAATCACAAATCCTGCCTCGGATTCATGTAGGCTGGAATATAAACAAAACTGAATTCAAACAAACACTTATTGTGTGCAGAAGTTAATGCATATAGGTAACATGAGTTGTTAGATAAGCTCTTGGCCAAAACATTGGTCCTGTTGATTATTTGTGTTTCGTATATTAGAATTGCTTTTCATAACAATGAAGAAGTCACGTCCTTTACTTTGAGTTGTATCAAATAGCTGCCCACTTGGTTTTACATTCAGCTGTATCAAAGTGCTGCCCACCTGGTTTTACATTCAGCTGTACCAAAGAGCTGTCCACCTAGTTTTACATTCAGCTGTACCAAAGAGCTGCCCACCTGGTTTTACATTCAGCTGTACCAAAGAGCTGTCCACCTAGTTTTACATTCAGCTGTACCAAAGAGCTGCCCACCTGGTTTTACATTCAGCTGTACCAAAGAGCTGTCCACCTAGTTTTACATTCAGCTGTAGCAAATAGCTGCCCACTTGGTTTTACATTCAGCTGTAGCAAATAGCTGCCTACTTGGTTTTACATTCAGCTGTAGCACAAATAGCTTCCCACCTGGTTTTACATTCAGCTGTACCAAAGAGCTGCACATCTGGTTTTATATTCAACTGTACCATAGAGCTGCACATCTGGTTTTACATTCAACTGTACAAAAGATCTGCCCACTTGGTTTTACATTCAGCTGTACCAAATAGCATCCTCCCTGGTTTCATTCAGCTGTTACCAAAGAGCTGCCCACTTGGTTTTAATTCAGCTATAGTACAAAATAGCTGCCACTTGGTTTTATTCATTTGCTGATAATAGCTGCTCACATGGTTTTACATTCAGCTGTATCAAAAGCTGCCCACTTGGTTTTACATTCAGCTGTCAAAGTAGCTTCCCACCTGGTTTTACATTCAGCTGTAGCAAAAGCTGCCCACCTGGTTTTACATTCAGCTGTACCATAGAGCTCCACCTGGTTTTACATTCAGCTGTACCAAAGTGTGCCCACCTGGTTTTACATTCAGCTGTACCAAAGGCTGCCACTGGTTTTACATTCAACTGTACCAAAGATCTGCCCATCTGGTTTCCAAATAAACAGTTTTTCTCCACTATTTTATAGAAAGTCTCATTTCCCAACTCTGATCAATATGTACTGTTTTAGTCCCTCTTCCTTCCCTTTTAAAAGGAGAGAGTAATATGAGGTACTCACGGAGAAATAGCACAGAGATAAGTGACCACTCGACCATAATCCTCGTCAGAGACCTCAGCCAGACCTGGCCTATCAGGGAACGACATAATTGGGGCTCCATTCTTGGCCTTACCACCTGCAAACAGAATATTAAATAATTGATAAGTGATGGTTTGACAGAATCTAAGAGACTATTGTTTCCTAATGTTTATTTGAAACTAATGATGGTGTTATCACATATAATTTCTCATCACAAGTAATTTTTCTTTGTTATTGGTTACTGAACTGACATCACAGCACTTCAGGCAGATCCATAGGTGCTCAGTCTCCTACAAGAGAAGTCGAAGGGTATGCATACTAATGGTTCCTGTGGCTCGCTGGTTAAACACACTCCTCTCTCTGCCCCTTAAGCATCCAGCTCTACTTGTACAATGTGTAACTCTTCTTCTTCTGTCGTCACACTGCTACCGGGTTGTTGCCCAGTGTCGTGGTTTTCTGTTTTTGTCTTGCGCTGTTCTGGTGGCTTGTGTGATTTTTATCTTTGCTCTTTCACAGGATTCTGCTACACCATCTAACCATCTTTTCCGTGGTCTTCCTCTTGCCTTCTTTCTCGATGTTTTGTTGTAGAAGACTCTGTATACTGTGGAGTTTGGATGCATTCTTATTAAGTGGCCAAACCACTTCATTCTCTAAACTCTAAACACGGGTAACTCTAAACTCATTAAATCTGTGCATTTATTCAACATCAATTACAGTGTCCACATTCAATAGTAGGTCGCCAAGATAACGATGAACAATCCCCTTATCCATCCTAAACTTGGCAACAATTGATGCAAGCCTGTACGCTCTCTCTTCACCATGAACACCCGCATGACCAGGACAGTAGATCTATGCAAGCCTGTACGCTCTCTCGTCGTCAACAACACCCGCATGACCAGGACAGTAGATCCATGCAAGCCTGTCCGCTCTCTCATCGCCATGAACACCCGCATGACCAGAACAGTAGATCTACTAGAATCTCTGGAGGTTGGAACCTCTATAGACGACATCCCCTCATACTGCAAACTGCCATTCTGGATATTCCGAAGCATCGACTTAGAGTAAGAAACAACAACGGCCCTAGTAAATGGAGTACCAGAGAGCCGATGGAAGGCAGCAGTAACGGCCTTAATCTCCATCTTCATACTGGAAGTAGTTGTTCTGTATGCTCCACTTTGCTCTGCAACAACCCTGCCATACGTGCTAGTCGAGAAACCACAACTTGACTTCTCACTACGATGTACAGACCCATCGGTATAAGCAACACTATCATCATCACTTGAATTATCTGCTATCAGCTGCTTAATTTCGAGTTCAGCCTTCATGTTGCCCCAATCTCTGACACTTACCTGGGACTAAAGTGTATCTGTCTTACTGTAGTTACCTGTCACTTTGCCATCAGCTGACACTTACCTGGGAGTAGGGTATGCCTTTATTACTGTAGTTACCTGTCACTATGTCATCACCTGACACTTACCTGGGAGTATGGTATGCCTTTATTACTGTCGTTACCTGTCACTTTGTCATCCCCTGACACTTACCTGAGAGAACAGTATACCTTTATTACTGTCATTACCTGTCACTTCGTCATCACCTGACACTTACCTGAGAGTATGGCATACCCAGTTTGAACTAGTGGAGCAACGTCTAAGACTCTGTACTGCTGGGACGTCTCGTCCATGGCACTTCCTGGAGATAAGAATCAGTCAACCATTAGAGCAGTGACAACACAGCGTCAGGCAGTTAGCAATGACAGCAGAGTCAAGCAATTAGCAGAGACAGCAGTCAGATAATTAGCAATGACAGCAGGCAGATAGTTAACAATGACAGTCCAAACAGAGTTAGACAGTTAGCAGTGACACCATAGTTAGATTTTTAGCAGAGTCAGACAGATAGCAATGACAACAGGGTCAGACAGCAATGGCACCAGAGTCAGACAGTTAGTAATGACAGCAGAGTCAGACAGTTATCAATGCCAGCAGAGTCAGATAGTTAGCAATGTCAGCACAAATAGAGTCAGACAAACCAGCAGCAGTGACAGCACAATCAGTTAGACATCAGGGATAGACTTAGATAGCATCAGCCAGCAAATAACGACAACATAAACACTGTCAGAGAGATTATAAGCATATTCAAGTTGTTGAAATAGCACATTTTATTCAAACGAAACTTGTTAGTTCATTGAAACTAGTTTCCTTTTGATACTCGTCTCTAATGATGACATGCATAATTGTCCTCGATTACAAACAACAATAATCGGTCAAGCAAGAAATGAAATATTTACCAAATATAAAACTGTGACTAGTTTACATTCCTGAGGATTGGAGATATTTCGGGGAGGGGGACCTTTGTTGAGATTAATGTCGATTGTGATGTTGGTGCAAATGGTTCAGGTACAGGTGTTTCAGGTAAATGTTTCTGGTACACATGTTTCAGGTAAATGTTTCAGGTGAAAGAAGATACAGTCGTTCAAACGCAAAGCGAGTTTGTCAATATTTCTGTATGTCAATGTATGTTACCAGTTTGTCAATGTTTCTGTATGTCAATGTATGTTACCAGTTTGTCAATGTTTCTGTATATCACAATCCCTTGCGCAAGATCGCCAAATGTGGCGCTGTAACAACACAAGAGGAACCCGAATAGCTGAGAATCATCGTATTGTTGAGTCACAGAGAAAACGAGCAGCGCGAAAAGACAGAGCACACAACACGCACATGTCTAACCTTGATCATGTATGCCCCACCTGTGGTCGGGGATTCTGTTCTAGGATTGGACTCTACAGTCACCTCCGCACACACCAGAGAGGTGCAACAGTACACGTCTGAGATTGTTGTCATCATCGCTTGCGATGGACGGCTATTATTATATCAATGTATGTTACCAGTTTGTCAATGTTTATGTATGTCAATGTATGTTACCAGTTTGTCAATGTTTATGTATGTCAATGTATGTTACCAGTTTGCCAATGTTTATGTATGTCAATGTATGTTACCAGTTTGTCAATGTTTCGTAATGTCAATGTATGTTACCAGTTTGCCAATGTTTCTGTATATCAATGTATGTTACCAGTTTGTCAATGTTTATGTATGTCAATGTATGTTACCAGTTTGTCAATGTTTCGTAATGTCAATGTATGTTACCAGTTTGCCAATATTTCTGTATGTCAATGTATGTTACCAGTTTGTCAATGTTTCGTAATGTCAATGTATGTTACCAGTTTGTCAATGTTTCGTAATGTCAATGTATGTTACCAGTTTGTCAATGTTTCGTAATGTCAATGTATGTTACCAGTTTGTCAATATTTCTGTATGTCAATGTATGTTACCAGTTTGTCAATGTTTATGTAAATCAATGTATGTTACCAGTTTGTCAATGTTTCTGTAAATCAACGTATGTTACCAATTTGTCAATGTCTCTGTAAAGGCCGTGCGTACATTTTCTCAGTATGATGCAAGTCTTCGAAATGCCGCCCTTAAATGTTTTTTCTTTAAAATAACCTTCGATTGTGATGATTTTTTTAACTGCACAAATGTACGAATACTATTTTTATTTTGAAAATATACACTACTTTAAAATAATGATATCAACTACAACAATCTACTACAGCTGTACCCATCTAACTTTAACAAATTCGTTAATTAGGAATGTGTAGTCTAGAGTGGCAGCCAATATAGATCCAATAGAAATTAATGCCAGACTTCTAGGTTTTGTTTGGTTTATTGAATTTCTTAAGAGTGAATAAAAATCGTGGCATGTCCTAAAGGACGTAGCCATCAACCACAGCAAACTAGTCGCTGAATTTCTAGGCACCACTTATACGTTCAGTAGTTTGCCATTGCTTTCTGAACGGTGAGGTCTATTTAAGAGTAGTATTTTATTAATTTTCATAGACTCGAACGGGTTCAAAATGAAGGTATGCGTATAGTTCTGAGCTGCACTAGAGATACCCCCATTGTGAAGATGAGATATATGCTTGGCCTTCTGTCACTACGCTCCCGTCATGCAATCGCCCAAACCAAGGCATATATGCGGGTTACTTCGGATAAGAGACATCCACTACACAAGAACACTAATGATGTTAAGGGCACGAGAATCAAGCGTGGCATGTTGTGGATGGCTCAGGCTGAAGAACAATTGGCCAGGTGACTACGGTTGTGACCCTACCAAAATGGAAAGAATGGATCCCAACAGATGGTAAGATGACCAACTATCTCAACGTTATCATTACTCTTGGAAGAGAATGTAGAGATTGGGCAACATGAAGGCTGATCTCGCAGTTAAGCAGTTGATAGAAGATAATGCAAGGGATGATGATGTTGTTGTATATACCGATGGGTCGGTTCAACGTGGTGAGAAGTCCGTCTGGGGTTTCTTGGCTAATGCGCATGGTAGGGTTGTTGCAGAGCGAAGGGGGTATACAGGACAACTACTTCTAGTATGAGGATGGAGGTTGAGGCCGTTACTGCTGCCCTCCATTGGATCTCTGGACTTCATTTACTGGGGTCGTTGTTGTATCTGACTCTCAGTCGATGCTTCAC
The DNA here is from genome assembly GCA_020796225.1 of Arion vulgaris. NCBI lineage: Eukaryota > Metazoa > Mollusca > Gastropoda > Stylommatophora > Arionidae > Arion > Arion vulgaris. The sequence goes on along the minus strand of CM036771.1, from coordinate 11,926,943 downwards.
AAGATCCAGAAGGGCAGGTTTCGATATGAGTGGATGTCGTCTATAGAAGTTTCTAACCTCCAACGGCTTACGTGGATATACTGTCCTGGGCATGCGGATGTTTACGGTAATGAGAGAGCGGATAGGCTTGCATCAACAGCATCGATTGTTGGGAAGTTGAAGATAGATAAGGGGATATTCTTCGGTCTCTTCGCGACTGTCTGTTGGATGAGGACACTAAAATCGATGTTGAATCGATCAAGCGATTTAAGCAGTTTGGAGTTACCCGTTGTTCAAGTCGAACTGGATGCCTGAGAGGTAGAGTGAGAGGTGTATTTAATCAGCGAGCCACAGGAACCATCAGTATGCATACTCTTCGATATCTGTTGGAGGAGACTGAGCACCTATGGGTCTGCTCGGAGTGCAATGACGTCAGTTTAGTAACCAATAACCAATTTTATTAACTTTAATTTGGAAAACTCTTTCCCCACTAGCTACAGAGACAGGGAGTGTTAATAAAATTCGAATCAGATTTGTAGGTAACAGAGCATAATAAATAGATAACAACATCTGTCAAATTGACAGCTAGCAGCCGTTTTGACATATGCATTTCTTTTACTTGTTATTGTATTGTCTCCGCTCAAAGTAAATGAATTTTGTAAAAATAGAGCAAATAAATAACGAACGCAAAAGTAGGTAAATGCAAATATTTCCAAATCAACTCTCTCTCTCTCTCTCGATATCACTCAAAGAGCGCAAAAGTAGCCCAATGTTAACTAATTAACTCTCTATCTATCACAAACAGGCACACGTTCCGCACCTGAGATATACTCAGTGCATGCAAATGCTACTTTTAAAATCGAGTCCCTATTGTCATAACGTAATCATTTTGAATGATAATAAATAACTACAATTGCTGTGAAAAACAATAATTCTCTTACCTGATCTACTTTTTAAAAACAAAAACTGAATTAGTATAAATGCAAAAATATTATACTGATACAGATATATTCGATATCTGATTTAAACACAACACAGTCACTTGTTACTTCTCGAGACAAACTAACATTAAAATCAAATATTATCTATAATTGTAAGCTCAAATTAAACTATCAACACGTAACACGTGCAATTGTCTTTTGTAATAATTGCCGTTTCAGCTTTTAGGGGCGGCTGCGCGGTATATTACAAACAAGAACAATAGCTTCGCACTGTCAGATCAAGTTTTTTGGCAAGCGCTCACCAACGATGCACCTGTACCAGAAACCTAAATGAAAGTGTACCAAAATCGCCTAGGCAAAGGCATGCGATAAATCCTAAATCGTATACATCAATATCGGAATAACATAGACCAATAGAAAAGCGTTGCGTAAAGATTTTAAATTATTGAATGGCTCAAATTGTATTTTGATTTCACTGCTTATGCCGCCCCCAAATTAAAGTGCTGCCTGATGCGGAACGCCTCTCTGTATCATAGCACGACACAGCCTTGGTTGCGGTATCAATTGGTACTGTCTACCAATCATTCCAAACTTCCAGGTATTACGAGGATATACTGTCCTCACATGCGGGTGATATATGTGGATTATGTTTAAACAGCCAAAGACCGGAACCATCAGCATGCATACGCTTCGACATCAGCCGGAGAAGACTAAGCATGTATGGATCTGTCCGGAATGCTATGACGTCGACTCAGTAATCAATTCAAAACATTACATAACACATTTGCGTTCATTATTATCTCTGACCCAGTAGCAACACATAGGCTGAGAATCGCTATCTTTTAGGGCAGAAGATGAGGTCGCTGAATACTTATAGTAGCACAGGTTTGTGAATTTCGCTCAGTTTTAGTAACAAGTATAGACCAATATGTAAGAAGTTAAGCGTATTACAGGATGATCTTGTCAGACCGGGACTAACTTGTCAATTCATGCATTCTTGCTAACATGACTTTCAGCATGATGTTTGCTGCCATGCTCATGGATGTCTTTAGTGAAGGCGACGAACATGGGGTAAAGATTAGATACAGGACAGACGGTAATCTATTCAATCTTAGGAGGTTAAAATCCTCCACCAAAGTAAAAGAATCAACAATCTCAAACATGTTGTTTGCTGATGACTGCGCCCTCGCTACCAACTCTGAGGAAGAAATGTAGACCTACAAGGACAAGTTCTCAATGGCATGTAATATGTCTGGCCTTATCATTAACACCAAGAAAACAGAGGTCATGTTACAGCCCGCCCCTAGAGAACAGTACTACGATCCAGTCATCAATATTAAACATCAGCGTCTCCTGCCAGCGGACAACTTTGTCTATCTCAACAGCCTCCTATCCAGATCGGCAAACATAGACTCTGAGGTCAACAATAGGATATCCAAAGCCAGTGCTGTGTTCAGAAGTCTGCGAGTTACTGTGTGGGAGCGAAATGGGATAAGCCTAGCCACAAAGCTGAAAGTTTATCGGGCCATAAGCTGTACGCTGGTGAGACATGTACAGTGTATAGCAGACGCGCAAGAAAACTAAACCACTTCCACACAAGCTGTCTATGTAGACTACTACAAATAAAATGGCAGGACAAAATTCCAGATAGCGAAGTCCTCATAAGAGCAAAGATCTCAAGCGTCAACACCTTGTTTGCAGAAGGCCCAAGTGAGATGGGCCGGTACTTACTTGGATGTCTGATAAACGCATCCCAAAACAGTTGACGTATGGCGAGCTTGAAGGGGACAGACTTTCAGCTGGTGGACAGAAAAACGCTTAAAGACATTCTTAACGTGTCTCTGAAATGCTTCGATATAATAGACACCACGTGCTGGGAATCCTTGGCGCAAGATCGCCAAATGTGGCGCTGTAACAACACAAGAGGAACTCGCATAGTAGAGAATCGTCGTTCCGTTGAGGCACAGATAAAACGAGCTGCACGAAACGACAGAACACACAACACCCACACGTCAAACCTTGATCATGTATGCCCCACCTGTGGTAGAGGATTGTGTTCTATGATTGGGCTCTACAGTCACCTCCACACACACCAGATAGGTGTAACAGCACACGTCTGAGGCTGTTGTCATCCTCACTTGCGATGGACGGCTATTATGATTATTAACTTGCCAATACCATCCAATAGCTGGGATAAGGAATCTACAGAAGTCAGGAGTGAAGGCAATGACTAACTTAATCGACTTCGTACTGCTGTAGAGTGAGAAATGAGAGACAATAATGGAAATGAGGTAAACGAAGACAACACGTCACACACCTGAGGGTTCATCCAGAGGTCCGATCACCACATACTCGTCCTCCAGGATGAAGGGATCTGAAAATGTTAGTAAACGTGTCACTAGAACTAGCTAACATTATGGGATGTATTGTATGTTGTGTTAGTAACAGCATAGACAAGCCTTGATTCAGACATTTGACTGACCAGTAGATATGTTCACTTCAGCCAGACTTCACTACAAGCAGTTCGTATATCATACATACACATTCAGATATTTGACAGAAATATCATGTCTAGCTACCAGTTATCTGACATGTCATGTCTGACATCCCACGTATCTGATATGTCACGTCTGGTATCCCACGCATCTGATATGTCACGTCTGACATCCGATATATCTGTGATGTCACGTCTGACATCCGATATATCTGTGATGTCACGTCTGACATCCGATATATCTGTGATGTCACGTCTGACATCCGACTTGTCAGCTTCTTCTTGCTTGGAACGCTATATATCGATCACGTTTTAACCACTTTTTGTGATTTGTATGTGATCCGAGCGTAAGAACGATTGTACGTTATGCCAGTTATGCGCCTTCAAGTATGCCAGCACATGCTATTTCTGCGACGCTATTTATTTACTAGGGTAGCTTCCCTAGGCCACTACCTCAGTCGCCTCTTACGACATGTCTTGTAGGTCACAGTGTTACTATTCTTTGCTCCCTTGAAAGCCCCGGCTACACACCTGCGCGACTTGTCAGCGACTTTATTTATTCTTCTAAATTGATATGAAAACTTCATCTGCCCTGACTATTGAAGAAACTTCATCTGCCCTGACTATGAAAACTTCATCTGCCCTGACTACGAAAACTTCATCTGCCCTGACTTATTTAAAAACTTCATCTGCCCTGACTATGAAAATTGGTGGCCTCGAATTATTCATTAATATCATTTGTCATTTAAAAACATGACTAGACAGCAACGGAACTACACTTTTTATTTTTTGAATGGTAGGGTCAGTAAAGATAAATAAATCTATCCAGAAAGAACTAAAAATTTAAAAAAACTGGCTGATGCTACAAATAAATATGAGAAAATTGAAGTATTTTGGACATATAAAGAGACACGAAGAGCTGGAGAAGACCATCATGCAAGGAGGCATCCCTGCAAAGAGGAGAAGACGAAGACCACGGAGAAGATAGATTCAGGATGTAACTGATAGTTTGAGCATGACCGCTGCAGAGGTAGGACATCTGGCCTATGAGAGAGAGAGAGAAATTCCGAAGGACTGTTGGGGTGGCAAAGTTCTGCTCAGGACAAGCTATTTGTTGATGATATGATTGTGACAGCTACAGAGGCGGAACATCTGGTCTAAGAGAGAGAGAAATTCCGAAGGACTGTTGGGATGGCAAAGTTCTGTCCAGGTCAAGCTATTTGATGATGATGATGATGAGAATCAGTATTATTTGATTGAATATAAAAACAGATGTGTGTGTTTATTGTGTAGTGGTAGCGATTATACAGGGAGTTCAACTTAAAAGCAGCCCCAGTGATAAATAGAAATTTTCCAGGTATGCATTGCATCTCGTCTATTTACTATTTAAACCGGTTCTGACTAGCTTGCTCTACGTCACATTTGTTCATCGCCCCTTCCCGCACTACAATTACACACCATCACACAACCTTGACCTATACTACGTCATAACTGAACCTTCTCATTTCCATACACAAAATGCCAGATTAGCTCCATTCACAGGCTGCTTTTAAGTTGAACACCCTGTATTAGTGAATGAAAATAATGTAGAACGACATTTTTTCACTAATCATACCAAAGCTGTATTAGTGAATCTTATCTTATCTTAACCACATTTGCCGTGAAGCGTCGTGGGAGAGTTAGTTTTCTATCTTGTGCCAGGTGTGTTGCGCTTGACGTTGTCAGTCTATGCTTTCGCAGGGACTCTGAAATGTTATCTATCCATCGTGTTCGTAATAGTGAATATCCTATGAAATCTGTATGTCCACTAGAATTTCTCCAACGTATAACGACTATGTTGTGTCAACTTTCACACTAACTACGTCAGTACAATATGTTGGTTTTGTTTTTAATTAAATATTTTGTTAGGATTAAGTTATATTATGTTATTGCATTTATTAATTTTACTATTATTATTATTCTTGCAATCGCCCCCGCACCTCCACACCCATCGTTGAGATACGCCTCTATAAATGAAAACGTTAGACAACAGTGAAAGATAGTGAAACGGGGGGAAAATTTCATAGTTTTGAATTGCATTCAGGATAGAGGGTGAGCAGAATAAGAGGTATTGAGGGTGAGGAGTATTGAGAGTGGAGGATTGGGAGTGAGAATGATAGAGGGAGGATGATTGAGAGTGAAAGTTAGGAGGCTAGAATGAGGATTACTGAGTGAGGGTGATTGAGAGTGAGGATTACTGGGAGTGAGGGTGATTGTGAGTGAGGATTACTGAGAGTGAGGATGATTGAGAGTGAGGGTGATTGAGAGTGAGGGTGATTGAGAGTGAGGGTGATTGAGAGTGAGGGTGATTGAGGGTGATTGAGAGTGAGGGTGATTGAGGTGATTGAGGAGGGTGATTGAGTGAGAGGTGATTGAGGGTGATGGCGATTGAGAGTGAGGGTGATTGAGGGTGAGGGTGCTCGAGGGTGATGGTGATTGAGAGTGAGGGTGATTGAGGGTGATGGTGATTGAGGGTGAGGGTGATTGAGGGTGAGGGTGATTAGGGTGAGGTGATTGAGAGTGAGGATTACTGAGAGTGTGGATTACTGAGAGTGAGGATTACTGAGAGTGTGAATTACTGAGAGTGATGGTGAATGAGAGTGAGGGTCACTGAGAGGATGACTGAGAGGATGACTGAGAGGATGACTGAGAAGATTACTGAGAGTATGAGTGACTGAGACTATGAGTGATTGAGAGTATAGGTGATTGAGAGTATAGGTGACTGAGAGTATGAGTGACTGAGAGTATGAGTGACAGAGGATGACTGAGAGGATGACTGAGCGTGAGAGTCAGCATCCCAAAACGAGATATCTCGTGGCAATAAGAGAGTAACAGAAGAGGTATGCTAGCAACAAGGAAAGTACGAGAGTGAGTGGGAGATGCCACAGTGAATACAAGACATTGCGTGGCTGGCAGAAAGTCATATAAGACTTTATGTTTGAGCTCTTGTCGACTCGCAACTCTACGTCGCATCTACACATCATATTGATAGTATCTCTACACGCAAGCACACAGCACACGTTAGAGCAGGTCACACAGACCATGTGTATCTCTTTTCCATGCCATGCAGAACGATGAGACATAGGGAACCTGATCACATCACGTGATGTCAACACTGATATAGTACCAACTGTCATTGGATAATGAGTCACGATAGAATTAGTTCGTCGCAAATAATTGTGAATTTTAATTTAACCTTAACACAATCCATACCATGAACCACTTTCTGGAAGACGAAATGTAGCAAAAGGGATTGTGCGAAATATAGAGGAATAACGCTACTGAGCAACAACGGAAAAATAATATGTAAAATACTCGATAATAAGGCTGCGCCATACCATCCAGCCCCAGCTTAACGACTTACATAAGGGATTCCGGAAGGACAGAAGTTGTACCGACGAATTTATCCGCTTTCAGACAGTTAGTGGAAAGGACTGTCGAATCCGACAATCATCTACATTTTGCGTTCGTGAACCCATAAAAACGTTCGACCGCGTAGACAGAAACAAGTTGTGGAAAATATTGTCAGTCTATGGAGTTAATGACCACCTTTCAAGTCGACGTTGTTCAAGTCGAACTGGATGCCTGAGAGGCAGAGTGAGAGGTGTGTTTAATCAGCGTGCCACAGGAACCATCAGTATGCATACTCTTCGATATCTGTTGGGGAGACTGAGCACCTATAGGTTTGCCCGGAGTGCAATGACGTCAGTTTAGTAACCAATCACCAATAACCAATGACCACCTAATTAATCTATACAAGAGCCTCTATATATAAACAGTCAGTGTTCTGTTAGAACAAAAACAGCTCTATCAGAAAAGTTCCACGTGGAGTCAAAAGTAAGACAAGGATGCGTACGATCACCGCTGCTGTTCATGACATATATCGATCAAATCTGTAAAACAGCTAGCACCAGTGAAGGGAACAACCTTGGGAACTTGTTAAATAAATTTTTTTTTGCCGACTATCAGGCAATCATATCAACAATAGGGGAACAGTTATAGCAACACATTAACAGACACCAGTTAACATGCAATGAATACAATATGAGAATAAACATTGACAAAACCAAAGTAATGTACTAATGAGATTAGCTAGAGAAGAAAACACTAAAAATATCTCCATCAACAAACATCAATTAAAACAAGTAAAAAAACTTTACATAATTAGCAAGTATTTTTCAGCAAGTGGAAGAATAACTAACGAAATCCAACATAGATGCAATACAACAAATCAAATAATAGGACAGATAGCATAATTTTGTTAACGCAAACATGTCGCTAGGAACATAAAAAGAGCATTGTTCAACACAATCTTTATCCCCACATTTTGCTTAAAGTGCCATACCTGGACGCGGACATCAAATGATAGAAGAAAACTAGTCACGCCAGAGATGAAGTGTCTAAGCAGAATGCTGGAAGTATCAAGAAGAGACCGGTTTTGAAATGAAAACATCAGTTTAAAAAGTATTGGTTATTGGTTATTGGTTATTGGTTACTAAACTGACGTCCTTGCACTCCGGGCAGACCCATAGGTGCTCAGTCTCCCCAACAGATATCGAAGAGTATGCATACTGATGGTTCCTGTGGCTCGCTGATTAAACACACCTCTCACTCTGCCTCTAAGGCATCCAGTTCTAAGGCCGGGCCCCAATGGCCCTTAATGACGAGCCGCCCCTGCATACTACCAACCACTATAGTAACTTTTCACATAAAACACTTTCTTTCTCTTTGTATTAAACCTTCCCAGTTTTGTATTGGCAAAACACGTAATCACAAAGTACTGTAGTTTTACAAATTACAAAAACAATGACAAAATACAGCAACGTTTCGACCAACAAGGCCTTTATCAAGCAAACGAACAAACAGGAGTGACAAATTAAAATGAAACCACACATATAACTACTAACACTTACCTAATACAGTTTTGTATTGTAGCATATAAAAAAGTATATACATCAGTATTGAACTTCATAAAGAAACAACAAATTAAATGGTTCAGCCACATAAGCAGATTACCACACAGTGCATAACAGACTGTGTACCTCAAAGAGCAATGCTACTCCGAAACAGTGGATACAAAGCAAAATGCCGTCCATGCAAAAGAAGGATCTCAGAAATAACAGAGGCAGTGAAGGACACCATTTATGAAGTGTACATAAAAGTCTGTTCTATAAATCTCTTTTTATCCTGACACTATGAGACAAAACAGGATTAGAGAAAAGAAAGATGAAGGAACCATTATAGTTGCGTACAAATGTGTGCCAGTCATACTACCAGTGGCGGCTCGTGGTCAGTTTTCTTGGTGGGGCCAGATACACATTTTCGGGAAAATCATGGTTTTGGAGTATTTACTATTGTCTGTCTATTCCGAGAAGTTATTCTCCCTTTCGATTATTGTGGGGCCGGGCCCCACTGGCCCTTAATGACGAGCCGCCCCTGCATACTACTAACCACTATAGTAACTTTTCATATAAATCACTTTCTTTCTCTTTGTATTAAACCTTCCAAGTTTTGTATTGTAGATATAACTAGTAAAAATAAATGTATATATATCAATAAATCAAGTGCCGTGCCTGCCGGCGTAGGCAATCATGTCTCTCCACAACTCTCTTTGCTTGGTGCATGTAATCAGTTCTGACGTCGATATTTTGTCGAACCATGATGTCAGGCCATCCAACATCTTCTCCCTCTGTCTTCCACGATATCTCCTTCCCTGAATGTTACCTGTAGTTACCAAATGTTCTAAACATTCTCTTCGCATTATATGCCCGAAGAACCTTGATTGTCGGATTCTTATTCTTTGATAAGGTTTCTTTGTGTGCAGGCCTGATTTAAAACCTCCCAATTTGTTTTCTTTGCTGTCCATGGAATTTTCAACATTCTTCTGTAAAACCACATCTCTGTGGCTTCCATATTGTATATATATATAAATAGTATTATTTGATGACATATAGTATATTGTATGTGATACATACGGTAAACAATGTAAACACTGAATCTTTGAATGGTAAAAATGTGGACGTCAAATAACGATTATGGTTAACGATTAGTCACACTTATAATAATTATAGTAATTGTTTTATGTGTTAGGTTAGAGCTAAATACTGAGACATATTGTTGTACATCGAAGATCGAACTAGGTCTCTAACGTTCAGTTTTTAGCTACTCAGAATGTGATCTAGAAATAATCTAACATGCGTGAATAATTATTTCAGAGACAATGATAATGACAATATGATAAGACATTTATGACAAGAAATATTCAATGAAATCTTCTGTGTTTTTGAACTTTGTGAATTGTGTGATTGTGAATAACATATTAATAGTATGTTTCTTAACATGAGGGCCGCATTCATCTACTTGTAACGGCCCATGTTGACCGGGACCACGGTTGAGACCACTTATTTAAAAAGTAAAATATAAAAGAAGTTGAGAAGGTAGGAAAACACTCAATACAAAACATATTCATTGAGTATCCTTTGAGAATTTGTGACAATAATTAAGAATGTGAACATATAGTGGCATTGGAAAATTTCACAATTAACAAGAATGTGAGCATGCATGACAGAAATGTGACTAAAGAATGTAGCATGCAGTAGAAAAATGTGACAATTTAACAGAATGTGAGCATGCAGTGACGAGAAATGTACTAGAATGGGCATATGAGAAAATGTGACAAATTAACAAGAATGTGAGCATGCAGTGACGAGAAATGGACAAAAAGAAGAGCATGCAGTGACGAAATGTGACAATTAACAAGAATGTGAGCATGCAGTGACGAGGAAAATGTGACAATTAACAAGAATGTGAGCATGCAGTGACCAGAAATGACAATTAACAGAATGTGTATGCAGATCTGACAAGGAAATGTGACAATTAACAAGAATGTGGTTGCATGACTGACAAGAAGGGACAATAACAGTGTTATGCAGATCGAAAATGTGACAATTAACAAGAATGTGAGCATGCAGTGACCTGACAAAGAATGGACTCAAGAACGGATCAGTGAGAGAATGTGACAATTAACAAGAATGTTAGCATGCATGACCAGGTATGTAAAATGTGACAATTAACAAGAATGTGAGCCTGCAGTGATCTGGATGAAAATGTGACAATTAACAAGAATGAGCATGCAGTGACCTGACAAGGAAAATATGACCATAAGAATGTGATCGTGCAGTGACCTGGTATGTAAAATGTGACAATTAACAAGAATGTGAGCATGGGTGCATGGAAAATGTACAGTTACTAATGAGGCATGCAGTGACCTGACAAGGAAAATGGACAATGAACAAGAATGAGCATGCGGCAAAGTACTACGAGTGGGTAGAAATCGCTGGGCTCTGACCAGCAAATCTTGATTGTCGCCACGCCCACCGTGCTATGCGCCTGCTCTCAGCGATGATTCCTTCTCGGTCATGCCAGTTGGACGTTTGACCGACGTCGTTGTCTCGCTCTGGGCTGTCAGTGGACACGTCATCGGTGGTGGAGATGGCAGAGCTAGTCCAGCCCGTAGAAGAATCTCCAGAGTCGGAACTAGGCCTTCTGTCTAATATACCACCCTTGGCAGAGTCCACACACCAAGTTTTATGTTTGAAAGTCTCCAGGAACGTTTCAATGTTCTCTTCCACGTGTTTGTGAGCAAGAGGATCATGTTGGCAAGGTACATGCTGTTGTTGCTGACTGAGAGGACCGTGCTGATAGTTCTTGCTGTTGTTGTTGTTATTGTTGTTGTTAGTGCTGCCACTGATGACAATATGGGGACAATGATGGTGCATACCAAGCTTCTTGCCAATACCAAGTGGGTCGTCACTGTCCGGACTGGATAAAGTCGCCATATTGTTCCGTTTAATCCGACCTGAAGTAGGACGGCCTGGCTTTGAAAGTCAAGTGTCTACGAACATTGTATCCGGTAGGCTATGGGAGTTCCTGTGTGAGCACGTCAAACTAAATTATATCTAGAACAACTGGACGGTAGGCATACACACCTGGACGGTATACACACACACAAAAAAAACTTGTAGAATGCACCGGCGATACACGCTTATAATATAAATTCTAGTACACACGCACACAAGAGTCTACCTGATATTCAATCATGCGTGTTCGACACAACGTTATGTGTTGAACACACAAAAGGCTACGTTTTACAAATTGATGTGTGTTGGTTTGATCAATAGTCCCCGGATTATGTTTGTACACTTCATTTTGTTTCGTCTACTAGGAATTTCAGTGTAGTCATAGCGACTAACATTGCACCTCTTACTGAGTATTGCGTGAAGGCTTGTTTTCCTTATCGCCAGTGATTCTCGCCATTCAGGCGAGCATTACTCTGACCTCTAAGGTACTTGTAATTTAGCTCTCCTAGTAAAGAATCAGGGTGTCCTGCAGTCCAACCGTGTGCAGACCGAAAATGTTTGGCCCAATCTGGCATCGAATCCGGAACTTTCACGGCACGTGTTCACTAGCGCAGCGTGTTACTTCTCTATCTGCGACCGTACTCTATTTAACTTCTCTATCTGCGGCCGTGATCTATTTAACTTCTCTATCTGCGACTGTCTCTATTTAACTTTTCTATCTGCGGCTGTCTCTATTTAACTTCTCTATCTGCGACCGTGATCTAATTAACATCTCTATCTGCGACCGTATTCTATTTAACTACTCTATCTGCGACCGTATTCTATTTAACTTCTCTATCTGCGACCGTACTCTATTTAACTTCTCTATCTGCGACCGTACTCTATTTAACATCTCTATCTGCGACTGTCTCTATTTAACTACTCTATCTGCGGCCGTGATCTAATTAACTTCTCTATCTGCGACCGTATTCTATTTAACTTCTCTATCTGCGACCGTGCTCTATTTAACTTCTCTATCTGCGACCGTCTCTATTTAACTTCTCTTCTGCGACCATGCTCTATTTAACTTCTCTATCTGCGACCGTTAAACAAGAAATTCAGGTCATCTCTACAAGATGTAAGGGTCCTAAGGGGGCAGATGTAGATTCGATCACCATTTGCTGATAAGTAAAATTAAACTGAAGCTTAAGCGATACATAACATCCCATGAACATAGACACCAATATAATGTAGGATACCTCAGAAGTCAAGAAACAAAGGAACAGTTCACGGTCACAGTCTCTAATAAGTATGATGTGTTGCGGCAATTAGAAGATGAGGTGAGTGCGGAAGAATGCTGGTAGCAAGCCAAAAATATTTGGAATGAAACATGCACAGAGGTATTAGGAAAGAAGGAGCGGAATCATAAGGCATGGATAACTCCAGAAACTCTCAAGGAAATAGAAGAAAGGAAAAGAGGAAAGCAGATTTAAATAATAGCAAAACTAGAACTGCCAAAGCCATAGCCCAGGAAAAGTACACAGAAGTTAGCAAGAAAGTGAAGAAACAAATAAAGTTAGATAAAAGACAATACGTAGAAGATCTAGCAAGAGAAGCAGAGGTAGCTGCAGGAAAAGGAAACCTTAGGGATCTTTACAATATCACTAGAAAGCTAGCAGGAAAATACAGACCATCAAATGGGTTGATCAAAAATAGTAGTGGGAAAACTATCACTAATGTTAGAGACCAAATGGAAAGATGGATGGAATACTTCAAGGAACTCCTGAACAGACCAGCACCTACAAACCCCCAGATATCCAACCGGCAGAAATTGACTTGGACATCAACTGTGAGAAACCATCCAAGGAGGAGATTAGTAAAGCCATTAAACTTTTAAAAGATGGGAAAGCGGCAGGTCCAGATGGTATTCCAGCGGAGGCGGTTAAAGCCAACATAAACACATCCACAGAAATACTGTATAAATTATTTAGCAGAATCTGGGAGACCGAAGAAATACCAGCAAACTGGAGAAGGATACCTGGTGAAGCTACCAAAGAAAGGGACCTTCAGAAGTGTGAAAACTATAGGGGAATAATGCTGTTGTCAGTACCTGGGAAAATACTAAGTAGAGTCATCCTGGAGAGACTAAGAGATGCCATCGATATAAAGCTAAGAGATGAACAGGCAGGCTTCCGACCAAATAGATCCTGTGCTGACCAGATAGCCACATTACGTATAATAATAGAGCAAAGTATTGAATGGAAATCCCAACTTTATATCGGATTTGTTGATTATGAGAAGGCTTTTGACAGTATTGATAGGGAAACCCTTTGGAAATTAATGAGGCATTATGGAAACCCACAGAAAATTATTAACCTAATAAAAGCAACATATACAGATATGAAATGTAGAGTTCTTCATGAAGGTAAACTAACAGATACTTTCGGAATAGAAACAGGAGTGCGTCAGGGATGCCTCCTATCACCTTTGTTGTTCTTACTGACAATAGACTGGATTATGAAGACCACAGTAACTAACACCAGAAATGGAATCCAATGGACTCTGACAGAGCAACTAGATGATCTGGACTTCGCTGATGATATAGCCCTTCTGTCACATACACGAAATCAGATGCAGTATATGCTAAACACATTGAATCAAAGGTCCCAGCAACTAGGGCTGAACATTCATAAGGGAAAGACAAAGATATTGAGAATTAACCAAGCAAACGACAACTCGATCTCCCTGGGAGAAATCCCACTTCAAGAGGTAGAATCATACACATATTTGGGCAGCAACGTAGACAAAGAGGGTGGAACAGATAGAGATGTTAAAATAAGAATACAGAAGGCAAGAGGAGCTTTCATTGCACTGGGAAACATTTGGAAGTCCAAAGAAATCAAATCTAGAACAAAATTCGGATATTTAACTCTAATGTTAAAGCAGTTCTACTGTATGGGTCAGAAACATGGAGAACAACTAAAACAATAGCGCATAAATTGCAAACATTCATCGTCTGGTGCCTGCGCAGAATAGAGGGATAAGATGGTATGATAGGGTCACAAATGAGGAACTTATGGAGAGAACAAGACAGATTCCAGTGAACGAACAGGTTAAAAAAGACGCTGGCGCTGGATAGGACACACTTTGCGAAAACCGGAGGGAATATAACAAGAAGGGTCCTTGCCTGGAACCCGCAGGGACAGCGAAAGAAGGGAGGCCGAGAAATACATGGAGACGAGATTTGGAGGCGGAGATCAACAATATAAAGAAGAGCTGGAGGGAGCTGCAGGAGATAGCTAGAGATAGGAAGACTTGGCATGAGTTGGTTGAGGGCCTATGCCCCAACCCGGGGTAAAATAGGCAAAGAGAGAGAGAGAGAGATCTGCGACCGTACTCTATTTAACTACTCTATCTGCGACCGTGCTCTATTTAACTTCTCTATCTGCGACTGTACTCTAATTAACTTCTCTATCTGCGACCGTACTCTATTTAACTTCTCTATCTGCGACTGTCTCTATTTAACTTCTCTATCTGCGACTGTCTATATTTAACTTCTCCATCTGCGGCCGTGATCTAATTAACTTCTCTATCTGCGACTGTACTCTATTTAACTTCTCTATCTGCGACTGTACTCTATTTAACTTCTCTATCTGCGACTGTACTCTATTTAACTTCTCTATCTGCGACTGTACTCTATTTAACTTCTCTATCTGCGACTGTACTCTATTTAACCTCTCTATCTGCGACTGTACTCTATTTAACCTCTCTATCTGCGACTGTACTCTATTTAACCTCTCTATCTGCAACTGTCTCTATTTAACTTCTCTATCTGCGGACGTGATCTAATTAACTTCTCTATCTGCGACCGTACTCTATTTAACTTCTCTATCTGCGACCGTACTCTATTTAACTTCTCTATCTGCGACTGTACTCTATTTAACTTATCTATCTGCGACCGTCCTCTATTTAACTTCTCTATCTGCGACTGTACTCTATTTAACTTCTCTATCTGCGACTGTATTTAACTTCTCTATCTGCGACTGTACTCTATTTAACAAAATTATATTTTCTTCTGTAGGATTCCAAGAGGGTAATATTAAGTGCGATTTGAGAGTACCCTTTAGCAAGAGAGTCTCTATCCAGATTGTCCTTCCACTTACTTACACGTCTGCTACATTATACTCTAAGACTGTAACCTTCACTTAAAACTGACACGCACGAGTATTTACTTGTCCAACTCCATCATTCTCCTCCTCATCATCATCATGTCCTGGTTGCACGCAAGGGCACATAAAGCAGAGAGAAAAACATCCACTCATATCGTTCTTGTGACTTGTCTTTGTTTCTTTGTTATGTAGGGGGATTAAAGTTTCTTTAGGCTGACGTACGATCCTTTCAACATAAGGACAAACCTTCTTGGGGAGTTATATCAGAGCGTGTAGGCCATAGGTTACCAAAGTGGGCGGTACCATCCCCAGTGGGCGCTGAAGCCTTCTAGGGTGTGTGTGTGGGGGATGGGAATTGGGGGGTTCAGGCGATTAGGGATCGGTGGCTCATTAAAGAAGAAATTAACCACAAATATTTTTAAATAAATTATTTTCGTGATTTTGCGATTGAATAATTATTTAAAATTTGAATTCTGCATTTAAATTCATCTTATGCCCGTCTTACACGATCAATTTTTAAAATCAATTTTTATTTCATGAATATAGTCATTTGAACATTGACCATGTATGACAGACATATATATCAATTTTCTATGTCAAAGAAAATATTGAGCATGTATTGTATATTGTATATATATTGTATATATATTTGGAGGGGCGTTGCAAAGTTTATGTTGTACAAAGTGGGCGGTGGCCGAAAAAGTTTGGGAATCTATGGTGTAGGCCATAGGTTCCCAAAGTGGCGGTACCGCCCCAGTGGGCACTGAAGCCTTCTAGGAAGCGATAGTGGGTTCAGAAGCATTTTAAGGGCGTTCATGTGATTAGTGGTCGGTGGGTCCTTAAAGAAGAAATTAATAATATATATTTTAAAATAAATTATTTTCGTGACTTTGCGATTGAATGATCATTTAAAATTTTGAATTCTGCATTTTAATTCATCTTATGCCCGTCTTACACGATCCATTTTTTCATCAATTTTCTATTTCATATATATAATCATTTTAAAATTGGCCATGCATAACAGAAATATATATATATATAAATTTTTTATGTCAAAGAGAAAATAGAGCATGTATATATGTGGTGGCGTTGGCAAACTGTTATAATGAGGAGGGGGAATTACAGAAATTATGTCGTGCACAGTGGGCGGTGGGCCGAAGAAGTTTGGAAACCTATAGTGTAGGCCAGAAAACAGGAAAAATAAAAATTAACTCCTTACGGAGAATATAACAGCCTATATACACACACAGGGACGGATTAGCGTTAAGCGTAAGAGTTCGCCTATGGAATCGGACACAAAAGGGTTGTGGCTTCAATCCCACACTAAACGCTCCACACTTGATGAAAGGAAATGGCCCTCCTATCTCCTGCACACTAGGACCTAGAAATGTGAAGTAACAGTCACTACATATTCTAAGGTCTGAAAAGGTTAAGGGAAATTTTATATTTATATTTATACACAGTTCATATATCGACAGATCAAATATCGAACTGTTGATACATCTAGTTACTCACGACGGAAATATGATATTGATTATTTGGGTTTTTTTACAATTAGGTTAGTAACAATAATGTAACAAGGGCCGTGCCATGATATGATACATAGAGGCAGTTGCATCAGGCGGAACCGTAAGGTGGGCGGCATAAGCAGTGAAATAATCAAAATTACAATTTATGGTTTTTAAGAAAAAGATTTAAGGGTGGCATTTCGAAGACTTGCATCATACTGAGAAAATATACCGCACGGTCCTGAATATAACATTCGTTTGTTGTTACTATTTGACGTTCATTTGCTAGCGTAACTTGTAAGGAGAGATGGCTTCTGGTTGGACGAACTCTAGGATAACTTCCTTCACTACAGTGACATATACACTGACATATCTCTCTCTCTCTCTCTCTCTTTGCCTTTTACCCCGGATTGGGGCATAGGCCCTCAACCAACTCATGCCAAGTCTTCCTATCTCTAGCTATCTCCTGCAGCTCTCTCCAACTCTTCTTTATATTGTTGATCTCCGCCTCCAAATCTCGTCTCCATGCATTTCTCGGCGTACCCTTTTTTTCGCTGTCCCTGCGGGTTCCAGGCAAAGACCCTTCTTGTTATATTCCCCTCCGGTTTTCGCAAAGTGTCTCCTATCCAGCGCCAGCGTCTTTTTTACACTGACTTATACACAATGACATATACACAGTGACATATGCAAAGACTTGAATGTAATTGATATGACTGAGCCAAGAACTGACCAGGGACAAATTCAACTTAAAGCAAGCTCTGATCACTGGTTTTAGAACTGATCAATCCAGACTCGGACAACTCGCTGATATAAAATATGCCCAGAGAAAGCAGAAACTGATAGAAAATTCCTTACTCCTTATATCTTGTTGTCTAATAGAACACCGTCAGATACAGTAACGTGTCTGTGTGGGTATACTTTTGAATGCAAGTAAATATGTGTGTCCAGTGGCGGCTCGTCATTAAGGGCCAGTCCACATCAAAAATAAGATGTAAAAAGTAAGAAAAAAAGTAAAGGAACCCTTTCATACCTCGTGGTATATAGGTCAATACAGTGTTAGGACTGTATTTTCCATTGACCGTCGGCACACGATGGGTGATGTGGTCAGCATCACGCTGGCCGTCTTTACTTTCCCAGAGCTTGTCTGGTTGAGGCTGGGTCGACCTGAGAGCCGTTGTGGTCGGGAAAAATTCCACGCGCATTGCGGGAGCTGAACCCAGACCACCAGCCTTGCGAAGCGAATTCACTAACAACTACGCTACAGCGGCTCTCTAAAAATAAGGTGTGACGTGTATTTATTATTTTATACATTAAAATATAAGCTAACCGAAACTTGATATTTCCGAAAATTTCCTTCTGACCCCACCAACAAAAATGATCACAAGCCGCCACTGTGTGTGTCTCTACGCGCGCGAGTGTGTGTTTACCTATCCAGCACAAGAAACACACATGATGGTTGCAAATACAGCGGTAAACAAGCATAATGGCGGGATACAGCAGCAGAATTTGTCCCAGACTCCACAGGGAATTCATACTTGTCAGTTTGTGCATTGATTCTTCAACGTGAAGACACGAAATGTGGTTTCTTGACGCAAACTTTAAATCGTTGTCCGGTCCGGTACGTAATAATCCAAATAAATACTGACCAGAAAATGGCAACATGTAATCATTGGATGTATAATGTAATAATGAACGCGCATATAAGCTTGCATGTATGGCTTCTGCAGAAATGGGTCAGGTTGATATTCTGAATTTCTTAAGGGAGAAAGAACGTGCAAACGATTCAAGGAATGTGGATGAATCTGCAATACACTAACCAGACTCTAAGAATACCAAGTCGAATGTGGTGTAGCTAGACAAAAGCACTATTCTGGAAGCAAAAGCAGAATAGTCAATCAACCAGTGGCGGCTCGTCATTAGGGCAAGTGGGCGGGCCCCACCAAAATAATATATAACGTGTATTTGTTAGTTAATAAATTAAAATATAACCTAACCCAAAATCATAATTTTTCCCGAAAATTTGAGTCTGGCCCCCACCAACAAAAAAGGATCACGAGCCGCCACTGAAATCAACATAGAACATGTGTCGTTAGTTGCAGCACGTTGAGAGACATACTGAGAAAGAGATCGAAGCACTTATGGACTAAGTAGTTCGATATGCAGGGATGATGATTAGACTGAACTAATGATTATACAGCGACAGCTAATGTTATTACAGAAAGAGTTGTTCATATTTCATATGTACCAGTGGCGGCTCGTTGTCATTTTTCTGGTGGGCAGACCTAAATTTCAGAAAATCATGGTTTTTGGAGTATTTACTATTATTTGTTTATTCCGGGAAGTTATTCCCCCTTTCGATTATTGGTGGGGCGAGCCTACCGGCCCTTAATGACGAGCCGCCCTGATATGTACTATAAGCTACAGAAAGGGTGGTTGACTGAAGTTATAGGTATGGTACAATTACGATCTATTTGCAAACTATACAAATACACAAGTTCCGTAAACTATTTGTAGCATACAGGGTGGGCCCAAAAAAATGAGAACATCGCGTAAGATACGCGTTATTTAGAAATGTTATTTAATTTAATTATATTCTTTCATGTAATTTTGTTTGCCAAGTATTTAGCTAATTAGAAATCATGTTCAATTTTTCTAAGCATCGACGCCACTTGTTTAATCAGAATACGGTCTTCTGCAGTAATTTTTGTCATTCTTGGTAACAAATTTAAACCTGCAGATGTAAACAATTGGCATATTCAAAATCAAAGATTGTGCCCGCAGATTGTCGAAATAAAAACATCATATAGCTAAATAGGTAAGTAAGTAAATGAGTAAACAATTGAAGCTATTATGGAAACAGTTGAAACAATTTTGATGTCATTATATTACTTTTTACGCGACGTTCTCATTTTTTTGGCCCACCCTGTATACATCCACTACAGCAACACATTTACTGAGAAGTGATGAAATCGGAGAAATGTCTGGTCATCCACTAGTAACAGCTGTTATTAGAAGGATGGAGATATGCTGGGTATACTCTGAGAAGAAATTATCAAAGAACAACAAAGCAGACATTGAAGGGAGGGGGCGGGGAGGAAAAGGTCAAAGGTTCAAGAAAGAGAGTACACCCCAAGGAAACACTGAAACGAAATCTCAAAATTCAATCTCAAAACCTATGTCAAAATAAGTGCCAAAAAGAATCACCCATTGCATGAACAGCTCAGCACCAGTGGTGGAAATCGGTTAAAGCGGGCAAGTCATGGGTTGGCCGTGCCGCAGATACTGTTCAGCTGGTATGCGGGCTCTATAATATTGACTATGGGGAAGAATGGATACCGATGCCTCCAATATAATTGAACACTTTTTCAACCATCATTCAATTTGACAAAGGTTACAGAGAGGGAATTCCAGCGACGTTGAATGCAGACGTCAAAGCCATCATCGATGAAAACTGCAATGCAGACGACGTTGTGATTTACACGGATAGATCGGTAGTTCGTCACGAAAAGTCTGCATGGGCCTTCTCTGCAAGCTCATGTGGCAGAATGGTCAAGGAAGCTAGTGGTGCATTTAGTATGACAACAAGCAGCATGACAATGGCGGTAATGGCGGTGACCAATGCACTACTCTGGCTAGAGTCACAAAACTACACTCATGCGTGCATTCTGAGTGACTTATTGAGTATGATCCGAAAGGTAGAGGCCGGTTCGGTGCGCAGGCAATGTACTGAATCACTGCAGGCGTCGACAATTTGCAGAATTAGTCTTGTCTTTGTTCCGGGGCACATGGGTGTCGTTGGCAATGAGAGAGCAGACAGGCTGTCTGGCTCTGCCGCCATATCAGAGGGCAAGCCAATGGACAGAGCGGACATCGTGAACGCCCTCATAGAGCGTGGCCGCAGAGAGGACCTTCATCTAAACCAATCCACGTCAACTACTAGATTGCGAGAGCTGGGTGTGAAGATTGGTGTGGCAAGAAAAGAACAGTACAACAGGTATACGAGTAGGCTCATCAATCAAAATAGAACTTGTACGGTCAGTCACTGGACGCTGTTGGAGATATTGCGAAGGAGATCGGAGCACCTATGGACATGTCCGGAGTGCAATGAAGATATTCCAAACTGAACTGAACCGAACTTTACTGAGAGAGGCAAGAAATATCAGACTCAATTCCATAGAAGAGATTGAGCGAATTGCCCATGAAATAGCGGTATGAAGATATTACTTGCAGGTTCTATGTAACGAATAACAACGGTACTAGAGGAATATATAAGTGATAACTAGAGAAATTTGATGAAGCAAATGATAGATAAGAGATATCTGATACACAAGACTACACATGGAGAAACGTTGTGCCAAAAATAGCAAGCAAGAGAATATTAATGTGACCAGTGACAGGAAAGTGACATTTGGTGTCACAAATGATAGATACAAGACGCTTGACGCAACAAATTACTGTCAGGCATAAACTAGTTGCAGACAACGACAGTAAAACCAATATGGAGATAAGTACAGATAACTAGAATAATGATGTCATACGGACATGCAGACAAACTACTTGCTTGATCAATATTTTGATAGTACACACTTGCGCCTAAATAACACAATCTGATTGGTTGATACCTCAGTCACGTGGGATACAAGTCTGGTAACAAGGCCATACAACTGTCATTGGCTTGAGATCAGGAAACTAGAACTTTGCAGCTCTTCCTGGTCATTGACTGGACATGGACACTTCATGTTAAACACGGAGGGATGTAAACGGGCTTATTTTATCTCGTTTGTTAAACGTTTATTAATTAATGGATCGGGTCGACAAGATGGCGGCGGGTGTGCTCAAACTAGGTCATGATCTGGCACGGCAAAAAAGCACGCATATGATGCACTCACTCATGATGTCTCTCAACTGGCAGACCTCACTACCTTTAAACCATTCTGATGTCATGACATGCAAATTCAACTCATGTTTGCTGTAATTTTGCTTAAAATAGATCACACATTATGTCTAACAGCTACAGAAAGCTGTTGAATGGCTGCATATTTCTGTAATCAGCCGTTGAATAATTGCATATTTCTGTTATGAGCAGTTGAATTGCTCCATATTGCTGTTATAAGTTGTTGAATTGCTGCATATTTTAGTTATGAACTGTATTGAAATATTTTATATTTCAGTTATTCTATTTCCTTTCAGTTGCGTGTACACATACAATACAAATTCTATGATAGACTTATGTTGTTGATAATTACCCAGACTGACTTCTCCCTCTTGGCTATGACATATTACTAGAATTTCCACTTTAACATCGAAATTTGTCGAACTTAAAGAAACCTTAAAACTCATATAAGTTTACAAGTAAGATAAAACATATTCCGATAGTAATATTCTGTCTGTATAAGATGAAACAGTATGTCACAGGTTACACACAGAGATCCAGAAATGAACAGGTGTGTAATGAAGCAGCACTAACACATTAACTATCCAAACCATCATTCTGAATTGTATACATGCGCTTCTTCGAAGATTACATCGAGCTTAACTGTACACATGTGCGATGATGCTGATGATAGTGTAATATGTGTCATCTAGCACACACTTATAATTACATCACAGTTTTCTACACGTTATAACATACAGTCACTACAACAGATTGCACAAGGAATGAATCATACACGGTAACAAAAGCAGAAACACATCGAATATTTGAGTTTTTTTTCATCCGGCGGGCGCAGACGATCATACATATCGACCCGTCCAGCCAGCGAGTGAGCGCACCAATCGAGGATTTCCTGCACCCACGTCTGGCCTGGCTTCGATATAAAGGACGATTTGTCCTGGGGCAGCACCACTCTGTCTTCGGAAAATCATTTGTTGTGGATGGACAGAGAACACCAACATTGTTCATTTCTGGAAGGTCAGTATGGGCACACTTAACCTATTTGTAAGTGTTAGGCAAGAAGTATTGTGCAACGAGCTATCAAACGTATTGTGTCTCACAAATTGTGACAAAAACTGCAACTATAAGAAGTTACAACTCTTCCTTCTCTTTCTCTCTCTTCTCTCTCTCTCTCTCTCTCTAGTTTATGACGTCCTGATGACACGGACAGCGAAAAATTCATGCTATTCTTCTCTGTTCTTGACCTCCTATTGTGATTCATTTCTTTCAGTTCTTGTTCTACTGTTCTCTCCGTGGGGTTTTGTGTCTTCCGGTTTGTGTCTTCCGCTTTCGTTTACCCTCTGGTGTCCATCTCAGTGCAGTTTTCGTGACAGAGTTAATCTCTATGCGTAACACATGTCCAGTCGCCTCCAGCGTCTCTTTTGTACTAGCCCTTGTTTTGTATTTGGTGCTCATATTCTCTTGCTGACACTGTGCACACAATTCTTAATTAAAGGTAGTCCTTGGACAGAACACGCATAAGATCTTTGTCAGACAAGTTGTATGGAAGGTGGAGATTTAGGACATATCTTGTTTTGTCATTCTACAGCAGTCTGATCCATATAGTAAAGTTGATAGCACACAGCTGCAGTCAGTGGCGGCTCGTCATTAAGGGCCAGTGGGGCCGGGCCCCACCAAAAATAATGTGTAACATGTATTTATTATTTTATAAATTAATATATAACCTAACCAAAAACCATGATTTTTACGAACAATTTTGTCTGGCCCCACAAACACAAATTAGCACGAGCCGCCACTGGCTGCAGTATATATTAATCTTGGTTCTGATGCTGTATTGGACTGATTTCCAGACCGTCTGAATGGTCACGAATACACCTCGTGCTTTACTCTGCTTTTAATGTCAGATCCAGTTCCTTCGTACGTGATAACGCTTAGAAAAGATGAAAGCAGTTAACAATGCTATGGAATGTTACAGAGAAAGTTCTAGTCATGTCACACAAATTATTACAGAAACTATCACAGTAGAAGTAACTATGAATGTTACAGAGAAAGTTCTAGTCATGTCACACAAATTATTACAGAAACTATCACAGCATGAAGTAACTATGGAATGTTACAGAGAAAGTTCTAGTCATGTCACACAAATTATTACAGAAACTATCACAGCAAGAAGTGACTATGGAATGTTACAGAGAAAGCTCTAGTCATCGCACACAAATTATTACAGAAACTATCACAACAAGAAGTAACTATGGAATGTTACAGAGAAAGCTCTAGCCATGTCACACAAATTATTACAGAAACTATCACAACAAGAAGTAACTATGGAATGTTACATACAGTGGCAGCTCGTCATTAAGGGCCAGTGGGCCGGCCCCACTCAAAAATAATGTATAAGTGTATTTATTATTTTATAAATTAAAATATAACTACCAAAAACCATGCTTTATCCGGAAAAATGTGTCTGGCCCACCAACAAAAATGATCACGAGCCGCCACTGGTTACATATAAAACTCTAATCATGTCACAAAAATTATTACAGAAACTATCACTACAAAAAGTGAATATGGAGTTGATTTATGGATTTCGCAACATACTCTATTTTTTTTTTAAAAACTAAAACTGTCCCATTTTATAAAATTGTTTTATTTGAACATTAGCCTGCCCTGGTGCCTTTTAATTTATTATTTTAGCTATCAATGGAATTTCTAATATTCTTCTTGTTACACATCTTTCAATCACATTATAAGTTCAGTTGGAACTAAATTAAAGTCGCCCACGCATACACACACGCGTTCATTAGACAAGGACAACACCTGTTGCCTTGCAGGTAGGCTGGGAACAGCCAAATGCTGACGGAGAGCGAACCCAGGAAACGTTGACTGAAACCGGACACGTCGTCGAAGGATTTTTTTTTTCCGATCCAGAAGCACTTGAGCTTTTCAGCTCTTCGGCTCGGTGCCATGGACATCGTAACCCTTCGGTTCGGTGCCACGAACACCGTAAATCTGGGGAATCTGTGACTTTTTCTGCCATCCCGCGGAATTGAACCCGCACACACAGAGGATAGTCACCCGTAGTCCAACACGCTACGAATACGCTGGGCAGACGGGCATCGCCGAAGGATAAGCACTAGAGCTCCAAATGGCGCTGAATGACGTGACTTAAAAAAACGTTCTTGGCAAAGGCTGTTTATATATCACAATAAGAATGATAAACATGGCCAAAAAGAACGACGATCGCGAGAAGAGAGAGAGAGAGAGAGAGAGAAGGACAAAAATGGCTAGAATACTATGGTGCAACAAGTAGATGATACAAGACATCACAAGCTGATGGCAACGTGGAGGATCTGGGATGTTAAGATAAGGTGGCTGGGACGGTAAGGTGAATTGGAGGGTAAGATAAGATAACTGGAAAGACAGCAAATATTCTATGCACAACAATTATCACAATACAGATGATGATGGATATGAAAGTAGATATCTCACTCAAAATACAGATGTTGGATATGAAAGTAGATATCTCACTCACAATACAGATTTTGGATGTGAAAGTAGATATCTCACTCACTATACAGATGTTGGATGTGAAAGTAGATGTTTCACTCACAATACAGATGTTGGATGTGAAAGTAGATGTTTCACTCACAATACAGATGTTGGATGTGAAAGTAGATGTTACACTCACAATACAGATGTTGGATGTGAAAGTAGATGTTTCACTCACAATACAGATGTTGGATGTGAAAGTAGATGTTTCACTCACAATACAGATGTTGGATGTGAAAGTAGATGTTTCACTCACAATACAGATGTTGGATGTGAAAGTAGATGTTTCACTCACAATACAGATGATGGGTGTGAAAGTAGTTTCACTCATAATAAAGATGATGGATGTGAAAGTAGATGTTTCACTCATAATACAGATGATGGATGTGAAAGTAGATGTTTCACTCACAATACAGATGATGGGTGTGAAAGTAGTTTCACTCATAATAAAGATGATGGGTGTGAAAGTAGATATCTCACTCACTATACAGATGTTGGATGTGAAAGTAGATGTTTCACTCACAATACAGATGTTGGATGTGAAAGTAGATGTTTCACTCACAATACAGATGTTGGATGTGAAAGTAGATGTTACACTCACAATACAGATGTTGGATGTGAAAGTAGATGTTTCACTCACAATACAGATGTTGGATGTGAAAGTAGATGTGTCACTCACAATACAGATGATGGATGTGAAAGTAGATGTTACACTCACAATACAGATGTTGGATGTGAAAGTAGATTTTCACTCAAATACAGATGTGGATGGAAAGTAGATGTTTCACTCACAATACAGATGTTGGATGTGAAAGTAGATGTTTCACTCACAATACAGATGATGGGTGTGAAAGTAGTTTTACTCATAATAAAGATGATGGATGTGAAAGTAGATGTTTCACTCATAATACAGATGATGGATGTGAAAGTAGATGTTTCACTCACAATACAGATGATGGGTGTGAAAGTAGTTTCACTCATAATAAAGATGATGGATGTGAAAGTAGATGTTTCACTCATAATAAAGATGTAGATGTGAAAGTAGATATCTCACTCACTATACAGATGTTGGATGTGAAAGTAGATGTTTCACTCACAATACAGATGTTGGATGTGAAAGTAGATGTTTCACTCACAATACAGATGTTGGATGTGAAAGTAGATGTTACACTCACAATACAGATGTTGGATGTGAAAGTAGATGTTTCACTCACAATACAGATGATGGATGTGAAAGTAGATGTTACACTCACAATACAGATGATGGATGTGAAAGTAGATGTTTCACTCACAATACAGATGTTGGATGTGAAAGTAGATGTTACACTCACAATACAGATGATGGATGTGAAAGTAGATGTTTCACTCACAATACAGATGTTGGATGTGAAAGTAGATGTTTCACTCACAATACAGATGTTGGATGTGAAAGTAGATGTTACACTCACAATACAGATGTTGGATGTGAAAGTAGATGTTTCACTCACAATACAGATGTTGGATGTGAAAGTAGATGTGTCACTCACAATACAGATGATGGATGTGAAAGTAGATGTTTCACTCACAATACAGATGTTGGATGTGAAAGTAGATGTTTCACTCACAATACAGATGTTGGATGTGAAAGTAGATGTTTCACTCACAATACAGATGATGGATGTGAAAGTAGATGTTTCCTCATAATACAATGTTGGATTGTAAATAAAGATGTTTCCACAATACAGATGTTGAGGAAGTAGATGTTTCACTACAACAGATTTTGGAGGAAAGTGATGTTTACCTGAATACAGATGATGATTGAAAGTAGATGTTTGTAACAGAACACAACATGTTATATTCATTAATCAAATTAATCCAGGTGATTCAGGTAGGCAGGTATAAGAACCAGGTGAGGACAGGTAAAATGACTGCATGCTATAAACCTTGATAACATATTGAACATAGGTTTTATAACTGTGTCAGTCAGGGTGAGACAGTCAGGTGATATAATAAGAAGATCAGGGGTAGAAAGAGACAGGTAGATGAAGGTAGAAAGCGACAGACAGGTAGATGGAGACAGGTAGATATGGTTGAAAGATACAGACAGGTAGAAAGATACAGGTAGATGACAGGTAGAAATGGACAGAGTAAACCAGGGAACATAGACCAAAAAGGCATCATACACATAAACATATATTACTCACACGTAAAACCGAAGTTAACCAATAAATCGATATACTGAAAGTGCGTATTAACTGTGCATTGTGAGGGGAGGGAAACGGTGGAGGGAGGAGGGGGTGGGGGAAGAGCAATCATGTTGTAGGTTTATTCTATAGAGCTTCTCAGCCATGAAAGTATATCCCTTCCACACCTGTCTGTATGACTGTCCGTATGTAAGTCTGTCTGTATCTTTCTATACGTATATATGCAGTGGAGGATCGTCATTAAGGGCCAGAGGGGCCGGGCCCCACCAAAAATAATGTGTAACGTGTATTTATTATTTAATAAATTAAAATATAACCTAACTCAAAGCCATGATTTTCCCGAAAATTTGTGTCTGGCCCCACCAACAAAACGATCACGAGCCGCCACTGTATATATGTATGTCTGTTGAGACATCATCAACAAAACGAAACGAGAGTATTATTTCTTGTTACTCTGTAATACAATTCTATCTATTGTTTCTGTGCATCTCTCTGGTTTTGTTGACATGAATATGTAGTAGATGTTCTTCCTGTTTTTACTTGTTATCACAAAGAGAAGATGGAGATATGTTGGGCATACTCTGAGATGAAATCATCAAAGAATCACAAAGCAGGCAATGAAGTGGAGAAAAATGATTCAAGAAAGGAACTCTAGGAAAACCCTGAAACTGACTTTACTGCGAGAGGTGAGAAATATCGGACTCAATTCCAAGTAGAGATTGAACAAGTTGCTTAGGATAGATCGATATGAAAAAATTGTTTGCATGCCCAATGTAACGTATAACCATATATATATATCTTCGCGCGATCGTTCTTTTCGGCCATTTTAATCATTCTTTATGATATATAAACAGCCTTTGCCAAGAATGTTCTTTTACGTCACAATCTTCAGTATCATTTGGAGCTCTGCTGCTTGTCCTTCGGCGATGTGTCCTATTTAAACCAGCGTTTACTGGGTTCGCTCTCCGTCAGCCTTTGACTGCCCCCAGCCGACCTTCAAGGCATCAGGTTGCTATTTTCTTTTATGGTAGCGACCCTTAGACGACCTACCCTCCCGGATTGTTGAGCGTCATCTGCCCAGGTTACCTGTCTTTTTTGGACTACTTGGTTTGCATACAGTCCAGTTTTGTGTACGGTTTGCTCCGCTAGCCTTTGATTGTCCCCAATCTAACTACAAGTCAGTAGTAGTATAACGATATGAGATGGAATCATAAAGAATGTCTAACACTGTATTCTCTACATAATCATATTTATTATTTTCTTGTGTGTGTCTATTGTTTTGTTTACAAGTCATGTAGTGTCTGCTATTCTTGTTTAGACTATAGATATATTCAGTGGCGATGTTTGACGATCATGTAGTCTCTGCTATTCTTGTTTAGACTATAGATATATTCAGTGGCGACTCGAGATCATAGGTCTCGACCATTCTTGGGTTTGATTAGGGTATATTTAAATTTTATAAATAATGAGATACACATTATACATTATTTTTGCCCTTCCCCATGGCCCTTGATTATGAGCGCCACTGGATATATTCTGCCTGTTTGGTAATAAAACGGCACAAATTCTGTCGAGAGAGCGCAGCTCCGCTTCGTTTGTTAATGTTCATTGTTCTCTGCTTTTATCAGTTTTCAATGTCCATTATCTTCAGTCTTATATCGTTTTCAATGTCGATTATTCTTGTTTATATCGTTTGTCAAATGTCCATATTCTTCTGTCTATATCGTTTGTCAAATGTCCATTGTTCTTCTGTCTTTTAGTTGTCAAATGTCCATTGTTCTTTGTCTTATTCGTTTGTCAAATGTCCATTGTCTTTTCTATCGTTTGTCAATGTCCATTGTTCTTCTGTCTTATATCGTTTGTCAAATGTTCATTATTCTTCTGTCTTATATCGTTTGTCAAATGTCGATTATTCTTCTGTCTTATATCGTTTGTCAAATGTCCATTATTCTTCTGTCTTATATCGTTTGTCAAATGTCCATTGTTTTCTGTCTATATCGTTTGTCAAATGTCCATTGTCTCTGTCTTTTATCGTTTGCAAATGTCCATTATTCCTGTCTATCTCGTTTGTCAAATGTCAGTTCTCTGCTTATATCGTTTGTCAAATGTCCATTATTCTTCAGTCTTATATCGTTTGTCAAATGTCGATTATTCTTCTGTCTTATATCGTTTGTCAAATGTCCATTGTTCTTCTGTCTTATATCGTTTGTCAAATGTTCATTATTCTTCTGTCTTATATCGTTTGTCAATGTCGATTATCTTCAGTCTTATATCGTTTGTCAAATGTCCATTATTCTTCTGTCTTATATCGTTTGTCAAATGTCATTGTTCTGTCTGTATGATCGTTTGTCAAATGTCCATTATTCTTTGTCTTATATCGTATTGTCAAATGTTCAAAATTTTTCTTTTGTCATTATATCGTTTGTCAATTCGATTATTCTTCAGTCTTATATCGTTTGTCAAATGTTCATTATTCTTCTGTCTTATATCGTTTGTCAAATGTCATTATTCTTTGTCTATATCGTGGTCAAATCCATTGTCTTCAGTCTTTTATCGTTTGTCAAATGTCCATTGTTCTTCTGTTTATATCGTTTGTCAAATGTCGATTATTTTTCTGTCTTATATCGTTTGTCAAATGTTCATATTCTTCGTCTTATATCGTGGTCAAATGTCCATTGTTCTTCAGTCTTATATCGTTGTCAAATGTCGTTATTCTTCTGTTATATCGTTTGTCAAATGTCATTATTCTTCTGCTTTTTCTGTGTCTGTCCATTGTTCTTCAGTCTTATATCGTGTAAATGTCCATTGTTCTTCAGTCTTATTCGTTTGTCAAATGTTCATTATTCTTGTCTTATATCGTTTGTCAAATGTTCCTATTCTTCTGTCTACTATCGTTGTCAAATGTCCATTGTTGCTTCGATCATATCGTTTGTCAAATGTCCCTTGTCTTCAGTCTTATATGTTTGTGCAAATGTCCAGTTTGTTCTCTGTCTTATATCTTGTCAAATGTCATTGTTCTTCGTTATACGTCAAATGTTCATTGTTCTTCTGTCTTATATCTGTTCAAATGTCCATTTTTCTTCGTCTTACGTTTGTAAATCATTTTTCTTGTCTATATCGTTTGTAATGTCCATTGTTCAGCTGCTTTAATTTGTTAATGGACTGCTCCTATATGTTAGTCATTACTTCTGTCCTGTATGACTGAGTATGTCCATCTAACGGTCTATATCAGTGATATGCCTGTGTATGTCAATGTGCTTGTCCATCTTTAACATTGACTATGTTCGCTTGCTGTATTGCGCCTTTCTTGAATGACTTATCTAGAAAATTCAGTGAAGCGTCGGAGATTTAGTTTCATCTTGTGTCAGTTTTTGCGCTTGACGTTTGTCCATCTTGCATGACTATGTTTATCTATGGAGATATTATCTATCCCTCGTGTTCTTGACCTGCCTCGTGCTCTGCGTCCTGAGTGTTGATTATTGTAGGCACGTGATGGTAGTAAATGTGGTTCAATTCTTATTAGATGGCCGAACCACTTGATTCTTTGCTTCTTGATGTACTGTATGCATGGTATAGTACCAACGATGCTTCTGATATTCTCGTTTCTCACTCTATCTTTCCTTGTAACGTTGACAGCTAAATGACTATCTTACATAAAAAGTCGATGTACCTGTATATATGCTGTGCACCAGTATTGTATTATGTGTATGTTTGAGATACCTCTTCAGTTGATCAGGTTTTCTGTAAGTCGTGGACGCTTCTTTTTCATTCAAAGAAATACATCCCATGTTCTCGTCTAGAAGAATAGCATTCCCATTATCTAAATATGTGATAGTGTTGACGAACGTGTTACCGCAACTGATTATATAGAATGTTGACTTAAGCTTTTATTTACCCATTGAGCAACAGCAGTAGTGGTGGTGGTGGTGGTAGTGGTGGTTTGGCAAACATGTACTGCAACAATGTGTTTGTGTTAAGTGAAGGTAATTTGAACAAGTCTGGTTAGTGGTTTATGTGAAAAGTTCATTCCTCCATTTTCCCACAAATACATTCCAAGACCTCAAACATTCCCGTCTTTCCCACACAGTTGTTTAAGAAACAGGACGTCATATACAGCTGTTTCAGACGATAGCGCCTTACATATAGCTATTTCAGACGATAGAGCCTTTCATACAGCTGTTTCAAACTTTATGGCATAACACACTGTTTAGACAGGTCACCACAGCTGTTTCAGACAATAGGGCCTTACATACAGCAAACAGTGAGACTGGAAAGAATTCAGAATGAGGATATGCGCATCATTCTGGGATGCACCAAAGATACACCAGGAGTGTCAATGCGATTCCTTCTTGACCTCCCAACTATTGCTAACAGAATTGAAACTTGGAGGGTTGATCATATCTAAGGATCAATGCAAACAAGGAACATCCTCTCCGTGAAGAACTCATTAAAGAGAAAGGGTGTAGACTCAAGAGAGGCAGATCATGGCTGAGTCAGGCGGAAGATACGCTTAGGAAAATATGTGATCCTTCCGGAATTGAAACAGGAGAGGAATGGATTGCTGTGCCGCCTCAATTTCTGACTGCTTTCACCGTTATTACATCTATTAAGAAAACTGCGAACAAAATAATCTATCACTGCTAAACGTGGAGGTGGAGGCTCTCTTGAATGACATCATCAATGATACAGATGTGGTT
This sequence comes from Arion vulgaris, assembly GCA_020796225.1. NCBI lineage: Eukaryota > Metazoa > Mollusca > Gastropoda > Stylommatophora > Arionidae > Arion > Arion vulgaris. Next base: position 11,894,652 of record CM036771.1, on the reverse strand, counting down.
ATTTACACCGATGGTTCAGTCATTCGCCAACAACGCTGTGCGTGGGCTTTTTCGGCACGCTCAGGAGGAAAAATAATAAGAGAAGCGAGTGGGGCCTACGCAACAACCACAAGTAGCTTGACAATGGAGGTTCGGGCGGTTACGGAGGCGGTGAACTGGTTGGCATCTTACAATTACTCTCGTGTTTTCATACTCAGTGACTCCATGAGCATGATTCGTAAAGTCGAATCAGGTATGGTGAGATGCAACTGGGTGGAGGTACTGGTACAGCCAATGATCAGATAAATCACCTTTATTTTTGTTCCTGGGCACGCCGGAGTTAGGGGTAATGAACGAACTGATAGATTGGCTGGCTTGGCTACAATATCAGAGGGAGCTGCAATGGATCGAAGTGACATTCTTCACGCATTGAGAGAGTCTTTCTGAACAGAGGGGTTTCAGGGCTGTGAATCCCACTCACTGACCAGATTGAAAGAGATGGGTGTCAATATTTGTGCAGCCCGAAAAGAACGACATACTAAATATGCAAAGAGATTGATTAATCAACATCGAACTGGCGTGTTGGGTCGCTGGACGCTGCTGGATTTGCTGAGGCGGAGATCGGAGCACCTATGGACATGCCCGGAGTGCTATGATGATAGTCCTCATATAACTGATAACTGATACATCTGTTTACGAGACAATGTACCATATACAGCTGTTGCAGACGATAGGGCTTTACATACAGCTGTTTCAGACGACAGGGCATAACACACAGCTGTTTCAGACGACATGACCTCACACACAGCTGTTTCAGACGACATGACCTCACACACAGCTGTTTCAGACGACATGACCTCACACACAGCTGGTTCAAGCGACAGAGCCTCACACACAGCTGTTGATACTGGTGATCTCTCTCTCTCTTTGCCTTTTACCCGGGTTGGGGCATAGGCCCTCAACCAACTCATGCCAAGTCTTCCTATCTCTAGCTATCTCCTGCAGCTCCTCCAGCTCTTCTTTATATTGTTGATCTCTGCCTCCGAATCTCGTCTCCATGTATTTCTCGGCCTCCCTTCTTTCGCTGTCCCTGCGGGTTCCAGGCAAGGACCCTTCTTGTTATATTCCTCTTCGGTTTTCGCAAAGTGTGTCCTATCCAGCGCCAGCGTCTTTTTAACCTGTTCGTTCACTGGAATCTGTCTTGTTCTCTCCATAAGTTCCTCATTTGTGACTCTATCATACCATCTTATTCCCTCTATTCTGCGCAGGCACCGGTTGATGAATGTTTGCAATTTATGCGCTATTGTTTTAGTTGTTCTCCATGTTTCTGACCCATACAGTAGAACTGCTTTAACATTAGAGTTAAGATACTGGTGATAAGGAAAGCAAATCTTTACGCAGAAATCAGCCAGATGTGCCATATTATGCTACATGACTACGCATGGATTGATAGCCAGCGAACAAACATTAAGAAACGATTATTTTGACAATATTTATGAATCTGCATCCCTGTCCAAGATAGAAGGAGATGAGAGGGGAACTGGCAACTGTCAGGCATAAATTACTTTGTTAAAAGCTCGAGACATTTGATTAATCAACACAGAACTGATGTGATTAGTTGTTATACGCTGGTAGCGATATTGGGGAGTAGATGGGAGCACCTGTGCACTATGTACTTGTGTGTACTGTTGTGATAATCCTTGCTAATCACTAATACGATGGTAAACAAACCAAACTAATAATAGATCAGTATATGAGACTCCGGTGGTGGAGGCGAGGGAGAGAGAAAGACGTGTGTTTAACACCACCCCCTCGCCTAGAAGAAACACTGAAATCAGTACAGTGTTAGTTTGACAGTTTGCGATCATGTTCAATGCCTTCTTTGTTTGAGACTTGACTCTAGTTGCTAATCTGACCTACTTGTCTTGTACATACGTGTAGCCGTTTGTTTGTATGTGTGTGTTTACGTGTGTGCAATGTTGTAGTTGTTATATATGGCAGTGTGGGAAGCAGTGGCGGCTCGTCATTAAGGGACAGTGGGGCCGGACCGCAAAAATAATGTATAACGGGTATTTATTATTTAATAAATTAAAATATAACATAACCCAAAACCATGATTATTCCCAAAATATGTGTCTGGTCCCACCAACAAAAATACACAGACCGCCACTGGTGAGAAGTATTGCAGTTGTTATGAACTTGTCTATGAACTTGTCTATGAAGATGTGTATATCACAGTGACGATGTCTATGAAGATATATATATGTCTGTGAACTTGTCTGTGAACTTGCCTATGAAGACGTATATATGTCTGTGAACTTGTCTATGATGATTTATATATATATATGTGAAGAGGTTTGTGAAGATGGCTGTGAAGATGGCTGTGAAGATGTCTATGAAGGTGTCTTGAAGATGTCTGTGTCTATGAAGTTGTCTATGGAGATAGATATGTGTCTATGAATATGTAAATGTGTCTATGTGTCTATAAAGATGTATATGTCTATGTAGATGTATATGAAGATGTCTATGAAAATGTCAAGACGTATATGAAAATACATATGTGTCTATGAAGATGTATATGAAGATGACTGTGTCTATGGAGATGTCTATAATGATGTCTATATGTATATGAAGATGTCTATTAATATGTCTGTGTGTCTATGAAGATGTATATGAAGGTATATATGAAGATGTCTATGAAGATGTATATGTGTCTGTGAAGGTGTCTATGGTGATGTATGTGTCTATGAGGATGTCTATATGTCTATGAAGATGTCTATATGTGTATGAAGATGGTTATAAAGATGTATATGTGTCTATGCAGATTTATATGTGTATATGTGTCTATAAAGATGTATATGAAGAACAGCTACATATGTGTCTATGAATATTTCTATGTTTATATGTGTCTATGAAGATGTCTATGAAGAACAGCTACATATGTGTCTATGAATATTTCTATGTTTATATGTGTCTATGAAGATGTCTATGAAGAACAGCTACATATGTGTCTATGAAGATTTCTATGTTTATATGTGTCTATGAAGATGTCTATGAAGAACAGCTACAAATGTGTCTATCAAGATGTCTATGAAGGTGTCTAGATGAATAGTTTCAAGTAACTGACAATTGTTTATGTGACCTTGTTTGTCAATATGTTATTGTTGTGCATATATAAACAATCATTCAAACAATCACGATACATGGAGCACAATCATAGCTGACCTTATCAACACACCACACAAACAAACAAACATCTCTTCCTCTAACTGTCCTCCATGTACACTGTCCTCCGTGTGTACTGTCCGGGTCCCCACAACTGAAGATAAAACACATCTCTATCTACACATTCTCCCCTTGCTTATTCTTACTAACTTATTCTTACATACACGCACGGACACAGCATGATCAATCTGATACCACGACTTTGATATCATCTTCTCACAGGCGTGTGTGTATCAGTTTACATCTTGGTCATACCTCCCACAAACAGATTACTTGAAAGAGTAACTAAACTATGCTTAACACGATCTCTCTCTCTCTCTCTCCTCCCCCTCTCTCTCTCTCTCTGTGTGGCTGTCTGTCTGTGTGATCTAACCGACTCAATACTTATGATCGTTGATATCGTCTGCTGTTGTATAACTCTAGAATCGTCGTCTGTCAAAAGTAACAAGTCCACAAGTGTCTGTTCTCTCACGTTCTAGAAGCTAAGTCCCAAATGACACCATCTTAAGTCTCGGTTTATACATAAAACAATGTTGATACAAATCTTATAATGAATGGGGGCACTCGTAAATGAGCTGACTTAATATCTAAAGCCTGAGAGACTTAATATGTGATTTAGTCAAATCTTAGAAGAAGAAACATCGAGAATTGTAATCACAAACTTACCTGTCATTGTAGACGATTTATTAAACAGTGAAATCTGGTTGGTGTGTTTCCGTCAGAAAATTAGACATTACTATGATTACTAAATCCAAATATAACAGTCCCACAAGTTGTGTTGTGTTAGTCATGAAGTGTTGGGAATGTCCCTGTGTCCCCAAGCGACACTTCCGCAGCACACCTGACATCTGAGACGTCATCAGTTGTTGGTTTCAGGTGTGTTGTAGGGGACACCACTCACTGTAAATGAAGATAACTTGGCAGAAATCACAGCTGTACCGTCAGTCTAACAGATTTATAGCCGTCTCCGCAACGAAGATTGTTGGTAATGGTAACTGATGACCACTATGATTCAAGTTCTAAATATGGTGTCACTTATTTTATGTATCGCTTCTCGGTCTTTTGGCTAAGATCAAAGTGCGCGTGCCCCCTTGCTCGTGATCAAAGGGTGGGAGTCTTCATAGAGTCAATAGACAACTAAACCAAATTTAAAAATTCAGAGCAGTCGCGTTCGACAGAATGACAACGCTCGGGGTTTTACACGTTTAAAACGTAACTGGGCACTACCCTCTGCGGCACTAAAGGTAAGGGCCCAACACGAATTTTTTTTAAAAATTGGAGCCTTCAAAAAATGCCAAATGGCACAATCAAATACAATTAAACAAACTCCGAACAACTGTCATTCGAAAGAACGACAACGCTCGAAGTTTACATGTTTCAACCGTGCTGGGTCCATTCGTTGGGGCACTTCCAGGAAGGGCCCGGTTTTAACAAAAATTTATTAGATCAAACTGTAGTTCCACAGTGGGTTGACCCAGGTACGTTTGAAACGTGTAAAAACTCAAGAACGTTCTCATTCTTTCAAATGAGAGCTGCTCAGAATTTGTTTAAATGTATTTCATTGTCTATTGGTTCTATGAATGCTCCCACCACTTGGCCGCGATCTAGTAATAATAAATAATAATAATTCCTCTCGTACATAGGGCCTGCAAGCAATTTCTCCATACTGCTCTATCCTGGGCAACTCGCTCAATCTCCTCCATGGAACTGAGAAAGATATTTCCTGCCTCTCTCAGCAAAGTTCGTTTCAGGGTCTCCTTAGGTCGACCTCTTTCTTGAACCCTTTGCATCCTACTTCAATGCCTGCTTTGATATTCGTTGATCATTTCTCCTCAAGGTGTCTTCAACATATCTCCATCTTATCTTTCTTATAACAGTTGTCACTAGTGGTTGACGAGACATGTCTCTGATTTCATCACTTCTTCTTCTTCTTCTTTGCGTTCGTTCTTAATGACCAATTTTAATCACTCTTTGTGATATGTTTGATCTTTGCCAAGAACGTGTATACGTTGCACATTGGTTTGGTAGGCCCTAAACGCAGACTTCTACACATTTAGGACACATGCATCCGATTTCAGCCAATTCATCACTTCTGAATTAGTTCCATTTTATATTCATTATTTTTCTCAGACATCTATTTTCAAATGCATTGAACTTGCTTTCTATATCTTTAATTTTCCAACTCTCGCTGGCATATGTTGGGATTGATACAACATTTGAATTGAAAATTCGTAATTTAGTTTTAATACTATATAACTTGCAGTTCCATATTTTATTTAGACTTTTAAAAGCTGATGTTGCTTTGCCAATTCGTATCATAATTTCTTTTATCATTTCTTGATCTCGAGATCAGTGGGCGTAACAATGTGATAGTTGCATACTCAATGTTCGCTCTCCTCTTCTTCTTCGAACGCTCCATATCGACCACTTGTTAACCGCTCTGTGTGATTTGTATGTGATCTGAGCCTAAGAGCGATAGTACGTTGTGCCAGTTATGCGCCTACAAGTTTCTTTGTTGGTTTACTATTCGTCTGTGGCTACCAACATAGCGTTCTTGTCTATTATACCACACTTATATAGCTTATACAGCCACATAAGTGTATATCTTGGAGTTCTTGCTGTCTGGTTAGTATTGTAGATTCACCACTATTACTTTAATCATGTACACGTCCTCTCTCCTTTAGGGAATTTATAATATCAGCCTGGTCCATTGCTTGCCCGCTTTGTACAGCAGCCATACCTGCAAGCCTATCCGCACGTTCATTCCCTTCTTACACCTGCATGCCCTGGCACAAAAATAAAACTGATCTTTGTCAGCTTAGACCTCCCCAGCGAATCCATCCAATGTCTCCTAGCCCATTCTGTTTTAATTTTCCTGAGCATACTCATTGAGTCACTGAGAAAACATGCATGGAAAAAAGTCTGTGATTCCAGCCAAACCATCGCTTTAGTAGCCACCGTGATTTCCATAGTGAGACTGCTCGTAGTCACGGCAAAACCACCACTGTCTTCCTTCACAACATCTCTTCCGACCTGAGCAGTGAAAACCCACGAGCTCCGCACATGTCGAATCACTGAACCATCCGTATACATGATTACATCATTCTCAGATGAGTTCTCAGAAATTAATGCCTGAACGTCTGCCTCCACGACAAGTGGGTTGTTTTGTCTGCGTTCTTTATCTAGTTTGATCATCCTCATCATCAGGTGCCGTCTCCACATCGAAGGTTGGCTGCAATGAATCTCCAGCATCCTCTGTCTTTCGCCTTGGTGTTGCACACTGCCAGACTGTAACCTGTCCATTTCTTAAAGTTTCCTCCCACTTATCTCTCGGTCTTCCTCTTGCTCTTCTCCTCAACTTTCCCCTCTAGTAAATGTTTTATCATGGTGTCATGCCTTTTTATGTGCCCAAAATACTTTACTTGTCTGAATTTTATTTCTCTTAATAATTGTTTCTTCATGCCTAGTTTTCCTAAAACTTGTTTATTTGTCTGTTTTTCTGTCCATGAAACTCTGCTTATTCTTCTATATATCCACATCTCAAATGCATCAATTCTGTCTTCTAACTGCTTGTTCATTGTCCATGTTTCGAGCCATACATTAATATAGGATATATATAGCATTTGATCATTCTAATTTTTAGCCTGTTTGTGATTTGTTTGGATGTCAGTAACTTTCTCATACTATTGAAATTATCCTTGGCCATTCCTATTCTCTTTTAATTTCTGTTATACATCTGCCATCATCTGTTATCATCTGACCGAGATAGGAGTAGCTTTTACTTGATGTAGTAATTCTCCATGTATTTTTATATTCATTTTAGGTTTTTCCATTTCCTTGTTGATTACCATAGTTTTTGTTTTCTGTATGTTAATGTTTAATCCATATTCCTTGCTAGTTCTGTCCAATTGGTCCACTAATTCTTGTAGATCTTGTTCATTTTCTGCTACCAATACTGTGTCATCTGCATATCTTAAGTTATTTATTATTTTTCCATTGATCTTGAGTCCTGGCATTCCCTCTAGTTGTTTGAAGATTTTTTCTGTGTAGATGTTAAATAGGCTTGGTGACAGTATGCATCCTTGTCTCACTCCTCTCTTTATGTCTATGTATGGAGAGTAGCTATTTTCATATTTTATTATTGCTGTCTGTTCCTAGTATATGTTACTTATTAGTCTGATATCATCCCCATCTAGGCCTAGGCCTAGTTTGATGCATACCGAAAATGATGTATAGAACACCAGGTCTATGTTATTTTACTATTCTTCTTTGACTTCCAAGATATGTAATTATCAAACATCATGAAATGTAGAATTATATTTGTCCTTTTATGGCAAGAAATAATAGATGATGGAGATTATCACAGACAGCTCTCTATCTCTATCTCTCTCACACACACACACACATTCTCTCTCTCTCTCTATATATATATATATATATATACATCGGCCGGTGGTTACCGGGCCCAAATTTGGGGTGTAAAGAATAGAACCACTGTTACCTGCCATGCATGTCGTAAGAGGCGATAAGGAGGTTTGGCTGAAATCGAATGCATGTGTCCTAAGCGTGTAGAAGTCAATGCGTTTAGGGCCTACCAAACCAATGTGCAACGTATACACGTTCTTGGCAAGATCAAACAAATCACAAAGAGTGATTAAAATTGGTCGTAAAGAATGAACGCAAAGAAGAAGAAGAAGATATATATACATATATATATCTCACACACACACACACACTCTCTCTCTGTTTTCCGTTCTTGTGGAATGTTGTGATCTGATCAAATTACTTCCCTTCCGTTGCCATGCGCGCCATCTTAGCTATGTTTTATCAAGTTAAATCATTGACGCTGTGAAGCTAAGCGGGATTCGAAAAAGTAGAATAAGTTGCTATTTGAGCTTGTTCTGTGATAACATTCCGTCACTATGAGTATAGATTTGTCTTTAGCAAAAACATCAGGTTTGCAAGCTGTAGAAAGTGATTTTGAATTTACTGCTGCACCAAATGTTGGGTCACAAAATACTTACATCATTCGACCCAACTTTTCGCAAAAGTAAGAGAAAGTTTAGAACGATAACTAAAGACTTGTGACGCTACTGAATGACTGCTTAATAATGGTACTGGTACTATTATTTATTGATAATATGTATTCTGCATAGTTCAGCAAATACTGCCCAGAAAGGATAATTACACACGACAAATAATTATCATATTCAGAATCATATCATATTCTCTCTCTGTTGTCAGTTAAGACTAAGTATTGTAAACAAACTATTCTTAACCATTCATATTTATTTTGTGAAAGTCATTGTTTAGTCTAAATAGTTTATAAAATAGTTGTTGGCTATTTATTAATTATAAAATGTAATGTATATTGTCATCATCAAGTGCCATGCCAGCAGGCATAGGTTATCATGTTTTTCCACAACTCTTTATTTCGTTCTAGCTATGAGTTCTGATACTGTTTTTGTACTGTGCCATGATGTTAAACTGTATAGAATCTTTCCCTCTGACGACCACTATCTCTCTTTCTCTGTGTCTTGCCCTTTGTCACAATATATTCTCATAACATGTCCAAAAATGTTTATTTTTCTTTCTTATGTATTTCTCATGTGATCTGTTCTTGCCTATTTTCCTGAGAACATTATCATTTATCATCGTTTCTGTCCTTCTTCTTCTACGTTCTCACTTGATTGGGATTTCGGGTTCTCTAATAAAGGCAACCGCTATTAAATTGCCATACAGTTTGTCTTGGACGCTAGTGTAAGTGGGCCACCTCTTTCTTCTCAAGTCTGCATACCGGGGGCAGATCTGTAGGATATAATTCCTATGATTTCTGCTTCCCTGCTTTGTGCCACCTCTTCCGCAGAAGTCTCCGAGTCAGATTGGCGACCGTAGAATCCGCTATCTCATTGTGAGGGGTCGTTGCACCATGTTATGCGCCTTATGGCCTGGTGCATCCGTTTTCTGCAAGCATTTGTTTGGGTTAGCATTCCCTAGCGGACACATGCATCCGATTTCAGCCAAACCTCCTTAGTCGCCTCCTATGACATGTGTGGCAGGTAACATTGGTTCAATTCTTTACACCCCAAATTTGGACCCTGGTAACCACTCGGACGATCTTTTCTGTCCATGATATTCTCATCCTTCTTCTATAAAACCACATCTCTGTAGCATCTGGTAATTTACTACTCTTATTATTTATTGTCCATGATTCACATCCGTATGTGAGAACTTATTCTTCTTACATATCCCTGTAATACCATATTTCTTACTTCCCATGATAAGCTTCTATTATACAATGTTTTTCATTTTCCAGAAAGTTATCTAAGATTTGTCGAGTCTACTCTTTATTTCTGTATTACTTTTATCATCAGAAAGTAATTCTATAAATAAATGTGTGGTTGACAGATTCCGTCCAGTTGCTGTGAAAGAACTGATTCATGTAGTTCTTGCTGACAAACTGCATGGGAAAACATACCATAGTGAAGACACAACAGTTTGGACAAAAGATATTGCAGACACACTCAAGGTTAAATTGAAAGGTTAGAGAATAATCTATTTTTTGTATCTCTTACATTTTCTTCTTTGTCTATGTTCATTGGCTCATGGGAAGATGACTTGTTTCTGCTGAATAGTTTCTTTGTTTGTTTCCTGTTGAACTTTCTATATATACACACATATATATACAAATATATCTATTCTATCTATATGCTCTTCTTGTCCCGATTGACACATAAGGCTTCCACAAGAGACTTCCACTGTTGCCGTTCTGCTGCCTTTCTACCAACCATCTCCTACGTCAAGCCACACTCCTTCAACTCTCTCTCCACCGTTCTTCTTCATGTTTCCTTTAAACGTCCAGGCCTTCTCTTCCCATCCGCTGTCCATCTGAGAGATGATACAAATATATACACATATAATACTCCATAATATATGTTTATATATTTTATTATTATTGTTTTATCTTCTTTTTTCCATTTCGAGTTTTTCACATTTATTTCGTTTTTAGTCACATATTTTTATTTTAGAGCTGTTTGGGATTTATTGTGTGATTGTGTATGTTGTCTATCGTCCAAAAAGTCTAAATTTCTTCGCTTCTGTTGCATCTTTTACTTGATAAAGCCCTTTTGGTTGAAACGTCGCTGTGTATTGTTTTTATATTTTAAGACTACAGTATTTGTTTTATTGTTTATGTCATTGCTACATAGTTTTACTGCAGTCTTCCCATATACAGTTGTTAACTTAGAAGTCTGTAGGAATCATTAACTTGGAAAACTGAAAGTGAAGAAAAAATAAAAATAAATAAAATATGACTAATGTCCATGCCCCTCGGCCTTTGATTTATTTTCTATGTTTTCAGAAACAAAGCAATATGTTTGATTGTTTTTCTGTTTCCAGAAATGGGATATGAAAGATACAAGTTTGTTATTCAAGTTGTCATCGGAGAGCAGAAAGGAGAGGGAGTCAAGTGAGTTTCTGTAAAAATTAAAGCTATTGTTACTGTGTCGTGTGTCAAGTGGTTGTGGAAAAGTTGCTGTGTTTGTGTACATTCATTTCTAATTAACAGTTAGTACAACTGTAATATCATAGCTCTGCATTTGTTCGGCCACATTAAACGACATGAGTGCCTGGAGAAATTAATTTTGGAAGGAATGGTGCCTGGAAGAAGAACGAGAGGAAGACCTAGAAGACGATGGGTGCAGGATGTCATTGACGATCTGAGAATGACTGCTGCTGGTGCCGGCCAACTTGCACAGGATAGAGAGTTTTTAAGGAATGCTGTCATGGAAGCCAAGTTCCAGAAGGGACAAGCTACTTGATGATGATGATCAACAATTATACACTTGAAATACCCAGATAGGAATACCTACAATCACATTGTGCCCAGATGAAAATACATACATTCACATTGTGCCCAGATGGGAATATATACAATCACATTGTGCCCAGATAGGAATATCTACAATCACATTGCGCCCAGATGGGAATACCTACAATCACATTGTGCCCAGATGGGAATACCTGCAATCACATTGTGCCCAGATGGGAATACCTACAATCACATTGTGCCCAGATGGGAATATCTACAATCACATTGTGCCCAGATGGGAATATCTACAATCACATTGTGGCCAGATAGGAATATCTACAATCACATTGTGCCCAGATGAGAATATCTACAATCACATTGTGCCCAGATGGGAATATCTACAATCACATTGTACTCAGATGGGAGTACCTATTCACCTGTACAATTACCTGTACCTATACAACTGTACAGTTACATGTAGATTCTAGTTACTCTTGTTGTGTAACTGTTTGTTTATATTATTGCGTAGATCCTCCATTTTTACAGTGTTTATGTGTGTTTCTAATTTCAGAATGGGTTGTCGATGTTTTTGGGACTCTGACACAGACAACTATGCTCAAGATATATTTATGAATGTGAGTTAGTCTCAATGAGATACCATAGAGTTTATGCTGAAATAAATGAAGTACACAAGGTGACATATTTGGGTTTGTAATGTTAGTAAAGGCAGGAAGGAACACAACAAGATGTCAAGGCTAGGATTGACAAAATCAGATTTGCTATCAACTCTCTCCGTCTAGGATGAAACAGTTTTTTTCTAGCAATAAGTTTACATTATTCAACTAAAATGTAAAATGTGTTCTGAGAGATATAGCATGGAACAGAAATATCCTATCCAAACTGAAGACAGTCACCAGCAGATGTCTCTGTTGTAAACTGAAGACAGTCACCAGCAGATGTCTCTGTTGTAAACTGAAGACAGTCACCAGCAGATGTCTCTGTTGTAAACTGAAGACAGTCACCAGCAGATGTCTCTGTTGTAAACTGAAGACAGTCACCAGCAGATGTCTCTGTTGTAAACTGAAGACAGTCACCAGCAGATGTCTCTGTTGTAAACTGAAGACAGTCACCAGCAGATGTCTCTGTTGTAAACCTGTATCAGATGTGAGCCAGAAGTGATAACAAATACAGAATTGTGGAAGAGAACAAGACATAAGCTGAAAAGAAAACAGTGATTGATTGGACACACTCACAGAGCTGAAGAAAATAACATAGAGTAAAATTCAGCGGAGAGCAACAGATGCAGCCTTGTGTTCCACTGGGAGCAAGACTATTCAGTCGAGTTTTATCAGTTGATTTAGCTGAATAAGTTGTACCATTCTCAAACTGATCAATGTCTTAACATTGTTAATAAAATATGTAGTCTATAAATAGATTGTATTATTATTAAACTGAATCATGTTTAGGATGTCATCATTAAATAACTTGTCCTAAGCAAAACATTGCCACCCCAACAGTCCTGAAGGAATTTCTCTCTCTCATAGGTCAGATGTCCCACCTCTGCAGTCGTCATGCTCAAATCATCAGTTACATCCTGAATCCATCTTTTCAGTGCTCTTCCTCTACTCCTCTTTGCATTCTTCCTTGATGGTCTTCTCTAGCCCTTTGTGTCTTTTTATATGTCCAAAATACTTTAATTTTCTCATTATTTGTAGCATCAGCCAGTTTTCTTTGATTTTGAGACTTTCTGGATAGATCTATTTGTTCTCTTCTCTGTCCATGATATATGGAGGACTCTTCTGTAACACTTATATTCAAAAGCACATATATGTTTTCCACTGCCTTGTTAAATGTCCATGCTTCACACCTACACGTTGCCACTGGAAATATGCATGTTCTTAGTATTCTGATCTTTGTTTTTCATAAGTTTAATTCCATACAGTTTTTAGTTGTCTAGAGTGTATGATAAGTAAATAGTCAATGTTGATCTCAACTTTTATTTTCAGGAATCTATCTTCTGTGTAGCTGCAGCTTTTGGTATCTTCAAGTACTGAGTTTTACTATATCATCTCAGTAACAAGTGAGACATTGGAACCATGAGCACAGCATCAGCTCTTCATGGCATCAAAGTTATTATTATTAACAAAACTATAAACAGCAGCATTCAGCAGATTTTTAGCACTGATGTACAGACTTTGTATTATTTACTTGATGTATATAGCACCTGCTCAGCCGCACAGCTGTTGGATTCTGTATAAACTGGTGTACTTGACTACACAGAATTTCATCAGAATTATTGTTCAATTTGTCATATTTTTTAAATAGTTTTTACAGATCCAGAAGCACTTGAGCTTTCAGCTCTTCGTGCCATGGACATCGTAACCCTCTTCGGAACACGTTCGGTGCCACGAACACCGTGAATTTGGTGAACCTGTGGCTTTTCTGCCAGCCTGCGGAATTGAACCCACACTCACAAGGAGCTTGTCATCCGTAGTCCAATGTGCTAGGAACAAGCTGGGCAGGCGGGCAATTTGTCATATTAAGGAAATGTCATTTAATACAAATCTGTCACACAAAACTGTTTCCACAAATCTGTCACCACAAATATATCACCACAAATATGTCACCACAAATCAGCCTCATAATGTCACAACAGCCTACAAATAGTCACCACAAATCTATCACCACAAATTTGCCACCACAAGTCTATGGCACAAATTTGCCACCACAAGTCTATGGCACAAATCTATCACACACACCTGTCACAAAAAATCTGTCACCACAAGTGTCACACACTTCCATCACACAAATCTGTCACCACAAATCTTGTTATTGAATCCAACATTTCTCTACAGTGAGAACTGCAGTAACATGCTGGTGTTAAGAACTAGCTTCTCAAGTTTCTAGGATCAAATTCTACCATGAGAGTAAGATATTTGTTGTCAAACAATAATGTCTCCTCTCAGATTGTCCCAACCTCAATTGGGTTATCAGAGAAACATTGGCAAGTAAATACTGTGCTTTTGGTTAAAGAAACGCCGAGTGGTTACCGGGGCCCAAATTTAGGATGTAAAGAATAGAACCACTGTTACCTACCACACATGTCGTAAGAGGCGACTAAGGATATTTGGCTGAAATCGGATTCACATGTCCTAAACATGTAGAAGTCTATATGTTTAGGGGCTACCAAACCAATGTGCAACGTATACACGTTCTTGGCAAAGATCAAACATATCACAAAGAGAGATTAAAATTGGTTGTAAAGAACGAACGCAAAGAAGAAAGAAGACATTGTCCTTAGGGTTTGGTCTATTCATCTCTGTCTAAAGATGGATAACCGGCACAGAAGTCATGCAAATCACCAAAATACTGGTTCTGCAAACGCTGTTAAAAAAACGTCTGTATGAGTAAAGTCACCCAGGTTGGTTGAAAGGAAAATACAAAATGGAAACTCCAAATTGCTTGGTGGCGATACAAACAGATATGCCTCACAAAACGGTTGAAATGTTCCTTACCCAGAACGACCCAGTGCATCAGAAAAAAGTGGCAAAGCATGTTCTTCGACTCAGATCTTATACAAGCTGTATTGAGTAACTGAGAAATGATAAATACAGAGTGAACGATGTTAAGTGCAAGAAAGAACGTAAGATGTCTGAGACTGTCAGGCAAGCATCACCTTTGGCTGAGATTCGATGTGCGTGTCCTACATACGTAGGGTGCAACGTAATCACGTTCTCGGTGCAAACCCACACAGATCACATATAGTTAATTTGGTTAATAAGAACGAACGAAAATAAACAAATAACTAAGAAAGGATCTCTGATTAAGACCGTTGTATGCTTTAGGTTTTCAGCTTCGACATATAGCTTGTCTTGGATGTTTGTGTAAGTGGGTCACCTCTTTCTTTTCAGGTCATTTAGTACATTTATTATTTTACTTCTGTGGTGTAGTTGTCATTCGTCTGCGTTCTCACTAGATTGAGATTTCGGATTTTCTAATAAAGGCAGCCTTCTGCCTCAGATAATCAGCCACGCCATACAGTTGGTCTTGGACGCTGGTGTAAGTGGACCACCTCTTTCTTCTCAAGTCAGCATACTGGGGGCAGTTCTGTAGGAAATAATTCCTATGATTTCTGCTTCCCCGTTTGTACCGACCTCTTACTGCAGTATATTTTGGCCATCCTCGTGATGG
The DNA here is from genome assembly GCA_020796225.1 of Arion vulgaris. Taxonomy (NCBI): domain Eukaryota; kingdom Metazoa; phylum Mollusca; class Gastropoda; order Stylommatophora; family Arionidae; genus Arion; species Arion vulgaris. The sequence continues at coordinate 11,879,447 of CM036771.1, read as the reverse complement.
TAGGTCTGACATTATTACTGCGTGGCTAAATCTCAGAGGCAGATTCTCGACCGTGGAATCCATTATCCCATTCCTCATTATGAGGGTCGTTGCACCATGTTATGCGCCTTACGGCCTGGTGCATCCGTTTTTGCAAGCATTTGTTTCGGGTTAGCATTCCCTAGCGGACACGTGCATCCGATTTCAGCCTAACCTCCTTAGTCGCCTCTTACGACATGCGTGGGAGATAACAGTGGTTCTATTCTTTACATCCCAAATTTGGGCCCTGGTAACCACTCGGGCGATGTAGTTGTCATAAATGCTCCATTCCGCTCGGCAACGACTCGCGTTAGCTAAAAAAAAAAAACTACAATCTGATTTATAAACCATAATACACAGACATATATCTATATTTAGCAATATCATCATACCTTGCATGGTGTTATCATCAGCTTAGTTTCATCGTTAGTTTTCCCCTTTCACAAATCTTTACATTCTCTTCCAAGAGTTACGATGACGTAGTGTACGTTTGTTATGTTTCAATTTATCAGGATCCATTTTGTAACAGTTTGGTAGGATTGCAATGCCACGACTATGCTCACTTAACCCAGTGGTTCTCAGCCTTCCTAATGCCGCGACCCTTTAATACAGTTCCCCATGTTGTGGTGACCCTCAATCATAAAATTGTTGTCGCTGCTACTTTATAACTGTAATTTTGCTACTGTTATGAATCGAAATGTAAATATATGATATGCAGAAAGTATTTTCATTATTACAAATTGAACATAATTAAAGCATAGTTATTAATCACAAACGCCGGGTACTTGTATGTGGGCGTATCTGTATGTGGGCGGACTCGCCTAGAGACGGATAGAGGAGCGGTGTCTCGGTTCCTAAGACCATCGAAAATATGTGTTTTTTTCCGATGGTCTTAGGCGACCCCTGTGAAAGGGTCGTTCGACCCCAAAGGGTTCGTGACCCACAGATTGAGAACCACTGACTTAACCGATCATTCTTTCAGCTTTGGTCATTCACAATAATTTGGCTGAAATCGGATACACATGTCCTAAACGTGTAGAAATCTATGCGTTTAGGGGCCTACCAAACCAATGTGCACCGTATACACGTTCTTGGCAAAGATCAAACATATCACAAAGAGTGATTAAAATTGGTTGTAAAGAACGAACGTAAAGAAGAAGAAGATTCACAATAATGCCGTGCTTGATTCTCGTGGCTGTCGTTATCATTAGTATTGTTGTACACTGGGTGCTTGTTATACGGTGACACTTGCATAGGCTTTAGTTTATGCAATAGTATGACAGGAACGTAGTAATAATGGGACAGTTACATAGGTTTTAGTTTATGTAATAGTATGACAGGAACGTAGTAACAATGGGAGAGTTACATAGGTTTTAGTTTATGTAATAGTATGACAGCAACGTAGTAACAATGGGACAGTTACATAAGCCAGCTTCACACTGGAAGTATCTCTAGCGAAGTCGATGGCTTTTGCGTGCTTTCAGTGGCGGTTCGTGATCATTTTTGTTAGTGGGGCCAGACAGATATTTTCGGAAAAATCATGGTTTCGGTTAGGATGCAATTTAATGTATAAAATAATAAATACACGTTACACCTTATTTTTGGTGGGGCCGGCCCCAATGACCCTAATGACGAGCCGCCACTGCGTGCTTTCATTATTAACATGTTCTAATAGCACACATTGTGATATCAATAGCGTGAGAATGCCAAGCCAAGACTCAGCTATGAATATAAGCATTTTACCAAACAATAGGACAACCAGTCGTTGCTCGATGTGTGCAACTTCCATAGCCAATGTGTGCGTGACCTCGCGTGTAGAATGACATAATTGTTTAATACCATTTTAGCTCAACGTGTCACAACGGTCGATAGTTTACCAACAAATGGCAGTTCAGTCTAATTATTGCGTTGTTCAAATAACGCACAACATGTATGCTTTCTCAATAATATAATACATGAGAGCTAGACTCATTATAAAATACTGTTGCGATATGAAGTCAGCCTTGAAATAAAATTATTCAGTGTCTGCATGGACGCAGTATAAATTTATTCCCGTCACCGCCCACTTGCCCAGCGTGTTCGTAGCTCGTTGGACGACGGGTGACAAGCCCCTGTGAGTGAGGTTCAATTCCGTGGGCTGGCAGAAAAACCACAGGTTCTCCAGATTTACGATGCTCGTGGCACTGAACCGAAAGGTTACGATGTCCGTGGCACCGAGCCGAAGAGTTGAACGCTCAAGTGCTTCTGGATCGAAAAAAATTTACCTCATCATGGACAGGCCACATTTAGTCTGATCTCTCTTCTTTGACCTGTCCGACTTAGGTTAGTCTAAGTGTGGCCTTCCCTTCCTTCAGGTTGGGGGATGTGCGATAGACTAACTACCCATCCATACAAAAAGACGCAGTTACAAAAGCTGAAAGCAATTTATTGAACACAACAACTCGAGAACAGGGCAGAAACCCACGATGAACCAGGGCATAAAACAGGAGGATAAAATGGTGATGGGTCGGACATATCCTGCGGAAGACACCGTCGAGTGTAACTAAACAAGTACTTGAGTGAATCCCGCAGGAAAACGGGATGTCATAAACAGATCTGGAAACGGTATCTTCTTGAGGAACTGAACGATGCTGGACTATATTGGGAAGCTATAAAGAAAATGGCTAGAGACCGGGTAATGTGGAGGACAATTGTTGAGGTTATGTGCTCCACGAAAAGCGAAGGACATCAACAGTATATAAGTCGAAGTTATGGATCTGTACAATATGTCAATCGCTTGTTTGTCTAAAAATAATATTGCAAGAAATACTAGAAAGAGTCCGGACAGATCTTATAGACGACGCCATCTAATACGATTGTTTGGTGTTCTCTATCGACGACCTTTTTAATCCCAGGATGGAAGGTGTGGCTTAATAAGTTTAGTTTAGTCGTCGGATCACCATCACTGCACGTCGAACAAATTAGTCCATAAGTGCTCCGATCTCTCCTCAGTATGTCCATCAGCGTGTGGCGACTAACGACACCAGTTCTTTGTTGGTTTACAATTCTTCTTTGTCTGCCAGCATAGCGTTCTTGTCGAGCTACACCACACTTAACTTTGAGTTCTTGCAGTCTGGTTAGTGTTGTGGATTCACCGCTGTTACGTGAATCATGTACACGCCCTCTCTCCCTTAAGGAATTTATAATATCAGCCTGGTCCATTGCTCGTCCGCTTTGGACAGCAGCCATACCTGCAAGCATATCCGCACGTTCATTCCCCTTACACCTGCATGCCCTGGCACAAAAATAAAACTGATCTTTGTCATCTGAGACCTCCCCAGCGATTCCTATCCTGTTTCAATCTTCCTGAGCATACTCATTGAATCACTGAGAAAACATGCATGGATAAAAGTCTGTGATTCTAGCCAACTCATCGCTTTGGTAACCGCCATGATTTCCATAGTGAGACTGCTCGTAGTCACGGCAAAACCACCACTGTCTTCCTTCACAACATCACCTCGACCTGAGCAGTGAAAGCTCACGAGCTCCGCACATGTCGAATCACCGAACCATCCGTATAAATGATTACATCATTCTCAGATGAGTTCTCAGAAATTAATGCCTGAACCTCTGCCTCCACGACAAGTGGGTTGTGTTGCCTGCATTCTTTATCAAGTTCGATGCATACAGAAAAGGATGTAGCGATTCCTGTTGGCACTGGTATCCATTCTTCACCGGGATCAATATCTTCAAGTGTACACACCTGTTCAATACAGTCCTCGGCCTGACCCATCCAAGATTTTCCTCTTTTAACCTATTTCCTTTTGTCTCTTTATTTCCAAGTGCAGAGGATGTTGTGTGTCAGCATTGACTCGAAGGTATGCTCGTGCACGGCTCATCAGTATTCTATACTCCATAGTAGGATAGTCAAGGAGATAGCGCATTGCCCTGCACGACGTGTCTTTAGTGCAACCAAGTATAATGCGCATCGCCTCGTTCTGTATGCATTTAATTTGAATCATGCAACTATAACAATCATGTAAGAAACTTTACATAATAAGTATATTGATTGATTTGTTAAATGCCATCTTGCTATTAAATGTCGGCTGCAATAGATCAACATGTTTTATCTCTTGTCAATGTGGTGCATTGAGTCAAGTTGTTCGTTGTTGATTCCATAATGCTTCACTCACAATCATAATAAATTTAACATGCAAACATGTCACCATGAACACAAAAAGAGCATTGTTCAACACACTATTTCTCCCCACATTATGCTATCAGTGCCAAACCTGGACACTTACATTAAATGACAGAAGAAAAACTAGTCACAACAGAGATGAAGTGTCTGCGAAGAATGCTGGGAGTAACAAGAAGAGACCAGTTTAGAAATGAAGACATCATGAAAAAAGTGGGTACAATATCAGTACTGAACTTTATCAAGGAGCAACAAATTAAATGGTTCGGCCACATGAGCAGATTACCAACAGGCAGTGCGCAACAGCGAGCAACGCTACTCCGACAGTGGATTCAAAGCAAAAGGCCGGCCACCCAAAAGGTGGACCTCAGAAATAACAGAAGCGACGAAAAACACCATGAAGCACACACAAAAGCCCGTGCTAGAAATCTCTTCTTACCCTGAAGCTGTGAGGCAACTCAGGATTGGAGAAAGAAAGACAAGAAGCATAGAGAGGCTCGCTCCAGGTTTCTCCTTTTTCGATCTAGCGTTGAAAGGCAAAACAGGATTAGAGAAAGATAGATAGATAGATATAGATATATAGATAGATAGATAGATAGATAGATAGATAAGATAGATAGATAGATAGATAGATAGATAGATAGATAGAGATAGATAGACAATTATAATGCTGTCTTCACCTTGCCATATTCACAACCACAGCAGACAATTTTCAGAAATATTCGAGTGACGAGTTGGACGAAGTAAACTTCTCATCTGCATCTGTTGGCTCGAGGCGCCAAGTAGTAATTTGACCAAAACATCGTACGTGTCGTTGGTAAAGTTTCTTACATGATTGTTATAGTTGCATGATTCAAATGCATCAAAAATATATTGCATGCATCTGTCAACTTATATATAGATATAATAACATGACACTTTTACGTTACCATTTCAAAGTTTGGAATATTATATATTTATCATTATTACCGCACTCAACTGAGAATCAATCAGAATCATATATATTAATTTACTCAACTGTAATAATATTAAATATCTTAATACGGTAATTCGGGTAATTGATAATGCTGGTTCGAAATAACTTCATCACGTGCCGGCTTGCAATCACTCAGCACTGAGTCTGACACACTTTGGGATAATAATCTATCATCTATGCGATAAGCATTCATCATTCACATATTTCACATGTAGACTGCAGCATCAGTATCTATTTATCATTCAAATGAGACTTGGTCACAGTGACAGTCACTGTCAGACCCTAAGTGAAATTCAAATATTTGAGCATAATCTTTTCATTAGATTAAAAATGAACACATTGCGTGTACAGTTAACACAGTGCATTACACAGCTGCATAAAATATTATAAAAGTCTTTATGTTGCTGTTTTCTATAAAAATGCCAAGTGTTTAGTTTTTGCTATTGTCCATGTGTCAAGTCATTGGAGTTTATACATGGCCAACTCTAGTAGGTCTATATGTAATTATGCATATAGAGTTGACTGAGTTTATAGTATACTAACTCGGCTTATTTTTCTGCTGTCACTGTCACTACTGTCAGTCAGAGATCTTTATACTCTTGTAGCTTCATGCAGGGTGTTACTTCTAACTTTAGTATTGCAAAACTGTCTCTTCCAGAGGGTTGCTGAATTCATGGTGAGGTTGCACAATACTGTGAGCTAGGTAGTCTCCTACTGCAGTGGTAACTATGCCACAACTGTCTTGAAAACTCTAAGCACAACAGTAGAGATGCAATAGTTATTTTCTTTCAGGTAGTTATAGAAAAGGTCTTGAGAAGATGTCACCATGCTAAAGATCACTTGCTTCGATGGTGAGATTTTAATATTGATGAGAGTAAGTTCACATAATCAATTTCACTGCACTCATCACAGACTAGGCTCTTATATACATTCACTGCTAAACTGAAAAACACACTGTGTGTTTAATAATCTTGACACACCCTGTGGCAGAATGTGCTAACGTATCTCAACAGATAGTAGTGAAAGCTATATATGCTGAAAGTTCCCATTTGATGGTTATTCCACACACATAAAATACATCCTTGTAGAAGGCCATACCGCCTGCTACCAAGTTCTGCTTTTTTCTTTTACATTCTCACTAGATTGGGATTTCTGATTCTCTAATAAAGGCAGCCGTCTGCCTCAGATTATCAGCCACGCCATACAGTTTGTCTTGGACGTTGGTGTTAGTGGGCCACTTCTTTCTTCTCAAGTCTGCATACTGGGGCAGTTCTGTAGGATATAATTCCTGATTTCTGCTTTCCTGTTTGTGCCGACATTCTTACTGCGTGGCTAAATCTCAGAGGCAGATTGGCGACCGTAGAATCCGTTATCCCATTCCTCATTGTGAGGGGGTCGTTGCACCATGTTATGCGCCTTACGGCCTGGTGCATCCGTTTTCTGCAAGCATTTATTTCGGGTTAGCATTCCTTAGCGGACACATGAATCCGATTTCATCCAAACCTCCTTAATCGCCTCTTATGACATGCGTTTCAGGTAACAGTGGTTCTATTCTTTACACCCCAAATTTGGGTCCCGGTAACCACTTGGGCGAAAAATTCTGCTCTTAATATTGATCAATCAAATAAAACACATTGGCTCTTAACTTTGACATTCAAGTTGACATATTACTAACATACAAAACTTTAACAGTAGTTTATGTGACCTGGTTATAATGTCAAGTTTTGTCATTTCTCATTACAAGGTTATACAGCTAGGATCAGAAGATCTTTCACAAGATGCCAAAGATTTCTCAGGATGGGAAGAGGGATGGGTCAAGTCATAAGCAAAGTGACTGTTGGGTATTCCTTGTCAATAGTAAGTATCCTTATATCAACTCAGCTATTGGAACAGTCACTCTCATGATGGCGTAGAGGTTAGAGCACTTGTATCCTTATATCAAGTCAGCTTGTGCAATTAGTCATAGTATTCAAGCTTGAATTAATAATAATAATAATTCCTTTCATACGATATATGTTACTATAGGGCCTGCAAGTAATTTCTCCATACCGCTCTATCCTGGGCAACTTGCTCAATCTCATCCATGGAACTGAAACCGATATTTCTTGCCTCTCTCAGCAAAGTTCGTTTCAGGGTCTCCTTAGGCCATCCTCTCTTTCTTGAACCCTTTGCATCCCACTTCAATGCCTGCTTTGATATTCGTTGATCATTTCTCCTCAAGGTGTGTCCAACATATCTCCATCTTCTCTTTCTTATAACAGTTGTCACTAGTGGTTGACCAGACATGTCTCTGATTTCATAACTTCTGAATTCGTTCCATTTTATATTCATTATTTTTCGAGACATCTATTTTCAAATGCATCAACTTGCTTTCTATATTTTTTAGTCATTTTCCAACTCTCGCTGGCATATGTTAGGATTGATACAACATTTGAATTGAAAATTCGTAATTTAGTTTTAATACTATATAACTTGCAGTGCCATATTTTATTTAGACTTTTAAAAGCTGATGTTGCTTTGCCAATTCGTATCATAATTTCAAGCTTAAATTGCTGGATAGTAATTAGAGCATCGATAGTGAAGTCTATTACACGCTAGTATAACTACTTATGTGAATTTTGAAGTTTGTAGATAAGGAATAGCATGGATGTCAGTTGTACTGCTCATTTCTACATCTGATGTAATCTGTCAGTTGTGTAAGATGTCATGTAATCTGTCAGTTGTGTAAGATGTCATGTAATCTGTCAGTTGTGTAAGATGTCATGTAAGATGCCATCTAATCTGTCAGTCATGTAATCTGTCAGTTGAAATGTCAGTTGTGTATACTACATATGATAAAAATCATTCAATTTCTGACAGATGAGGCTGTAGTTACAGAATGTGTTGATGGTGATATCCAGCCATCGCTGTGTAAGCTACGACACCCAAGACTGAGTAAGTGACATTTGATATTTTTGTAATATAGGTACTTAGATGTATGGTTCACCCTTGTGTGTTGCCGGGGCTTGCAAGGGGAGCAAAGAATACACTGCAACTTGCAAGGAATGTCGTAAGAGGCGACTGAGGTAGGGGCCTAGGAAGCTACCCTAGTAAATAAAAGCGTCGCAGAAATCGAATGTGCTGTCCTACTTGTAGGCGCATAACTGGCACACCGAACAATCGCTGTAGGCTCAGATCATACCGAGTTGTTAACAAGTGGTTGGTATGGAGTGTTCAAAGAAGAAGAACAAGTGGTCGATATGAAGCTTTAGAAGAAGAAGATGTTTGGTTATTCGTTGTTGTCATACTATTATTATTTTTCAAAATGCAAAATTGTCAAGAAGGGCAACAGTGTCTTTGTAACTATGAGCAGCCTCACAATGGAGTTTGAAGCGATAACTATAACAATGAAGTGGCAGAGTACGCAGAAATTCCCACATGTGTGTATACTTAGCAACTCAGTGAATATACTCAAGAAAATTCTGGCTGGCTGTATAAGGTAGGAATGGCTTGTCACTTTGAGCACATCCTAAATGACTCAGTGACTCAGTTAACCTCTATTTTGTACCAGGACGTGCGAGAGTACAAGGCAATAAGCGTGCAGATCACCCTGACTGATACAGCATTGGTTGAAGGACAGTTACTGGATAGTGCAAATATCATCAATGCCGTAAGAGAAGCAGGTGGTTTAGACTTTGAAAACATTTATAAATCTACATCCCTATCCAAAGTGAAGGAGATGAGGGTGAAACTGGAAACTGCCAGACATTAACGCTTTGTTAGAGGCACAAGACATTTGATTAATCAACACTGAACTGGTGCTATTAGTCGGTATATGCTGGTAAAGATATTGGGGAAGAGATTGGAGCACATATGAACCTGTCCACAGTGATGTGATGATGATCTTCACTAATGACTTTCATTGCATTCAATGAAATGAGATTATCATAGACTGAACAATTTTTCCTGTGATATTCTTGATTGCTGTTTTCAGATTCATTTATTTATCATGTTTTCTATGAGATTCTCTTTTATACTGGCTCATTTTAATGACAGACAAGACATCTCAACAAGCAGATAAAATAAAATAACAGACAAGACATTGTAAAGTTTTCTTGTTTGGTTTGTGAACAGTTTTGTATTATTGACATTCTACCAATGACCTGACATCCCATGCATAAATGAGATCTAATGCATGTCTGGGATTCTGTCAGTGTGTTTGAAACTGTGATCAGTAATTGACTTGTTTCAGACAGTGAATGCATGTACCTGTTCTCTGCCAATTGCTTGAGTGTCTATGAGATCAACTGTTACCAGGAGAAGTACAGATCTTGGTTTATAGGCAACACTGTACACAGTGGTAGGTAATTTCTTGCATAGTGGTAGTTTCTTCTGTAATTCTATACACACAGTGGTAGATAGTTTCTTAACTCTTTCCGCGCCAATCGCAGCACACTGCGCCACAGTGTCTTAACTCTTTCCGCGCCAATCGCCACTGCGCCACAGCGTGTTCCGTTGAACGCCATTCGTCGTACACTGCACCATTTGATTTGTTTTCCCTCATACAAGTCTTTCTAGTTTTACTTCTACTACTTTTTAACCTTGCTATTCTAATAGGTTGTCCTCTTTCTTCAAATTAGCATAAAATAAGATATTTATATATATATGTTTATTTATTAATGAGTAGTTACGATTTTAAAAAAATGTTTTTTTGCCTCCTTGAATTAACCGTGTACAACTGAGGAAATAACTGCGTATGGAAAGAGTTAAGTAATTCTGTACACTCAGTGGTAGTTATTTTGTTGACAGCTTTGTACATAGTTTATTGGCAGTTTGTAGTTTTTTTAAAATAAGTTGGACAACTCTTACACTAGTTTGTGTATAGCAGTGGAATTTATGATTCAGAGTTGCTGCTCTTGTTCATGTCTGTAAATGGGAACAACCTGAGATGAGAGCAGACATTTTGTGCTAATCTGGTCTATATTCTACTTCTCTGCTCACTCTCAGATGCCATCTTGAGAATATGTTCAAAGAATGCAATGGTTCACCTCAGGTTATCCAGATCTCCCAAAGAGCTTGTCATAGAGTGACACACTGTTGATGGCTATATTAGTCATCTCAGCTCATCACATGTTCGATAACTTTGTCAAAGATTTTCATGTTATCAGTGCCATAGTTACACTGATTACAAGTACTTATAAAGCAAGCTGCATAAAAAGACACAACACGCACATGTCTAACCTTGATCATGTATGCCCCACCTGTGGTAGGGAATTGTGTTCTAGAATTGGACTCTACAGTCACCTCCGCACATACCAGAGAGGTGCAGCAGCACACTTCTGAGGCTGTTGTCATCATTGCTTGTGATGGACGGCTATTATTACAAGTTCTTATCCTTAGTACCTGGTTTATGGAGGCACATTAGTGCCATAGTTACACTGATCCCCAGTACCTATCTTTATTAGCTGGTGTCTGAAGAGATTCATCAAGTGATGAGGAAATGTGAGTATGAAATGCTGTATAAGTAGATAGTCTCATCTAAGAGGATGGATAAGAAATGTATGTAACCAGCAAGCAACAAGAACCATCAGCATATATACCCTTTGTCATCTGCTGTAAGCTACTGAGCACTTATTGATCTGCCCAGATTGTAGTGAGGTCGGTTCTGTTAACCCTTTCGCTGCTACATACTTTCTGAAGACTGAGCTAAAAATAGCTACTCTTTGTTTCTAGGTCACAAACGTGTATGTATGCCTATAGCAGTGACAGTAGCAATGTATAACGTGTTAACACATCTTTATCCCAAAGAGGAGAGATAATAACATCCGTTAATGCGTCTTTAGAAGTGAATGGGGAAACGATATATACGTCCTTAGCAGCTAAAGGGTTAAAAAGTGAGTAAGGAGTTTTAAGAACCCCTGGTGAAGCACCTGAACCAATGAGTATCGTAAATAATAGACAGTAAACTAGTATTAACTTCTCGTTTAATCAACATTAAACACCAGCATCTCCTGTCAACGGACAACTTTGCTTATCTTGGCAGCCTCCTATCCAGATTGGCAAACATAGATTCTGAGATCAACAATAGGATATCCAAAGCCAGTGCTGCGTTCGGAAGGTTACGTGTCACTGTGTGGGAGCGGAAGGGGATAAGCATAGCAACAAAGCTGAAAGTTTACCAGGCCATAGTGCAAAACAGTTGATGTATGGTGAACTTGAAGGGGCAGACGTTCAGCTGGTGGAAAGAAAAAACGCTTTAAAGACACTCTTAAGTGTCTCTGAAATGCTTCGATATAGACACCACATGCTGAGAATCCCTTGCGCAAGATCGCCAAATGTGGCGCTGTAACAACAAAGAGGAACCCGAATAGCTGAGAATCATCGTATTGTTGAGGCACAGAAAAAATGAGCAGCGCGAAAAGACAGAGCACACAACACGCACATGTCTAACCTTGATCATGTATGCCCTACCTGTGGTAGGGGATTCTGTTCTAGGATTGGGACTCTACAGTCACCTCCGCACACACCAGAGAGGTGCAGCAGCACACATCTGAGATTGTTGTCATCATCGCTTGCGATGGAAGGCTATTATTAACTTCTTGTAGACCAAACGCCACACTACGTGGCTTTGGGTCAGACACCTTTTTACCAGGAGCCACACTAAAGGTTGTTTGTTATTCTAAAAACAAATGGCTTGTAAAAACATGGCTTTTGCCCTGGTCCATTAAGAGTTAAGGGCCTCTTTAAAAAAATAATTTATCAAACACAGGATTTGAGCCACAACTACAAACACAGAAAGATTAGGCAAGCACTGTACGTAAAAAACCTATCGCATTTGTTTGTACAAGCACTGTTTGATCGAATCTGACCTGGTGTTCTAAAAAAGTTTATCATGTGTGTGAATCACTTTGATTGAATCTGACCTGCTGTTTCTGTGTTCTGTAGTCAACGCTGTTTGAAATAAAACATGACTAAGTGAAGTTCCTTTTTTTTGGAAAGCTAGTTGGTTGTGCTATGAACAATGCCTGTCTGCAGGACGTGTCAACTGGTGTCATAAGAAGTATGGTTGTGGTTCAAATCTTGTGTTTGGTAAAAAAATTTCGGATGCTCTAATACTTGTTCAGTGTCTATTTATTTACCATGTTCTGTTAACAAGTAACCTTAGACTGACACGCCCGAGTGGCTACCGGGGCCCAAATTTGGGTGTAAAGAATAGAACAACTGTTACCTGCCACACATGTCGTAAGAGGCGACTAAGGAGGTTTGGTGTGGGGCTAGCTACCCCACACCGTAAAAACACTAGATGGCTACAGAATGGAGAGCGAATCAAGTAAACACTGGCTGAAACCGGACACATCGCCGAAGGATAAGCACCAGAGCTCCAAATGGTGCTGAAGATGTGATGTAAAACACACCAATGCTAAGGCTGCATGAATCAGATTTCCACACGAATAGAAGTTATGGGAAGATCTGGTACATCGGTCTGAGCGGTGATCGCGCGAGACTAAGTGATACATGTTTTCGGTATCTCTATATTATGTCTGAATATTTGACTGAAGTCTTCTGTACATATTTTCTATGTATATTGTTGACATGTTCACGATGCCATTTGTTTCATTAATCTGTATTCTAAACTTTGTTGATAAATGTCTTGTCATGTCGCTAGCTGTATACTTGTATCTTCATTCATATTTCATGTTTGTTGTTTCAGATGGCAGGATGTACATGACGTCTCTACTGGACCCTCTCTTCCTGGTCTTGCCATATCTGGTCCGGGCTAAAGAGGTAGGAACACATATATATGATATAAGGGGCATGACCCATAGTATGATACTATGTCAACACTGGCTTTCAGATAAATCTCAGTTTCAGCTATCAGACAAATACTACTTAGATATATTGTTATTTAATCCATGATTGTTTCTAACTTGTCTGTGAAACATCTTGCGCATGTTCTACCCAAATACTATCCCTAACCAAGAACTACCTTCTCTGCAAGCTCATGTGGCAGAATGGTCCACGAGGCCAGTGGTGCATTTCGTATGACAACAAGCAGTATGACAATGGAGGTACTGGTGGTGACTAATGCTTTACGTTGGCTGGAGTCACAAAACTACACTCATGCGTGCATTCTGAGTGACTCATTGAGTATGATCCGAAGGTAGAGGCTGGTTCGGTGTCAGGCATGACTGTCATACAAGCAACAATTTGCAGAATCACACTTATCTTTTTCTGGGGCACATGGGTGTCTTGGCAATGAGAGAGCAGACAGGCTGGCTGGCTCTGCCACCATAGAGGGCCAGCCATTGGATAGAGCTAATATTTTGAATGCACTCATAGAGTGTGGCCGCAAAGATTATTTTCATTTAAACCAATCCACGTCAACTACTAGATTGCAGGAACTGGGTTTGAAGATTAGTGTAGCAAGAAAAGAACAGCATAACAGGTACGTGAGTAGGCTCATCAATCAAAATCGAACTGGTACTGTCAGTCGCTGGAAGCTGTTGGAGATATTGCGAAAGAGATCGGAGCACCTATGGACATGTCTGGAGTGCAATAAAGATATTTGAAACTGACACTGAAGAATTGCTTGCACAGTGTCAGCAAGAGAATATAAACACCATCATCCAAAAAGAGACTAGATGGATCAGACATGAGATATGCATGGAGACTAACAAAAAATCAACTAAACCTTGTACACTGTGCTGTGACAGAATAGATAAACAACATACATTCCTCAATCTTCTTCTTTGCGTTGTTCTTACACCAATTTTAATCACTCTTTGTGGATGTTTGATCTTTGTCAAGAACGTGTATACGTTGCACATTGGTTTGGTAGGCCCTAAACGCATAGAATTCTACACGTTTAGGACATGTGCATCCGATTTCAGCCAAACCTCTTTAGTCGCCTTTTACGACATGCGTGGCAGGTAACAGTGATTCTATTCTTTACACCCCAAATTTGGGCCCCGGTAATCACTCGGCGACATTCCTCAATGAAATCATTTCCATAAACAACATTTGAACTAGAAAACAACTGGATGGGAATACACACATTTTTATTTTAGCAGATGTAGAAGGGGATGTATTGATATTGTCTTGGGGAAAAATGCCTTGGGTTTAACAAGTTTCATTTTCATACCATGTGGTATATCTTGAGAATACACTGTTAGGCATGTTTGTTCATAGTTCATATGTAAGGTTCCAAATTCATTGCAACGGGTCATCCCATAATTGCTTAGTTCCTGTGCCAACAAAAATCACACTAAATGCTAACAACTTTCTCTGTATAAACTAATTCCAGAATGAAACATCCGTACCGCCACAAAAAGCAACCTGCACCGCTTAAGTGCATATGACCGTTGCTAAAGTGTCAACACAAAACTGTTCATCACTTGAGTTGCAAATCATGTCGAAGGGAACATGAATCACAACAAAATCCAGCTTTCTGCACATGCAATATCACTGCATACGACAGATTGAGTCGGTTCGTCATAACCACTATCCGCCATTTTCTGAATGCCCACAACAAACGCACGGTTGACACAGCAAAAAAGTATTCCATGTAACATTCATAGCTCACATCGTTGCTCAAGCACTAACTCAGTAGCTCGGCAAACGAAACCGGAAAATATCCGACCAAACATGGTGGAAATACGCTAGCAAAGTCGTGTCCAGAATCAAATAGTCCTAATTCTGAATGGCATTCTGCCATTGCTCAGGCATGTTTGTTGTCTTTGAGCAATGTGTGATGGGATCAATATCATGCCGGTCACCTTAATCTGTCAAAGTTTCTGTGGTAGCCATTTGAGACTGGGTCAACCTGATAGCTATTTTCTCCAGGGAAACGATATATCTCAAAATCTGTGGAATGAACTGAGACCATCTGTCAGGGAGGCCAATACACTAACCCCTGCGTTACTGAGACTCACTTTCAGACTGCAAGACAGGCACACAAACAAACAAACTGTCATGAGTGCGTGCACAATGAAATCTTAAAAAGACCAAATATGTTATCTATAGATAAGTATAAATAAATGTTCCATTTGATGGTGGCTGTCATGTATTGTAATTTGATGAACATCTTGAGCTGGCTTGATGTTAGTCTGATGTATAATCTATCTATCCACAGAAAAGTGGCCGCAGTCAGTTTATGACGTTAGACCAGATGGTTTACGATGAAGACTTCCCAGACTGTCATAAACTACTGACCTGCTGCAGACATGATCAGTTAATGCAGATTACTGACTCAAAAGGTTATTCATTTCTCTGTCCTGATATCTCTGCAGTGTTGTAACATTTTTGTACCAGAGCATGTTTATGTGTGTGTGTCCATGAGTCATCATCTCTGACAGCCTTCTCTATGTGATTAATTAGTTCTGACACAATGCTAGAGTAAAACTCACTAGATGGGCTACTACAGGGTGTTCAACTTAAAAGCAGCCCGTGAATGGAGCTAATCTGGCATATATGTATGGAAATGGGAAGGTTCAGTTATAACATAGTATAGGTCAAGGTTGTGTGTAATTGTAGTGCGGGAAGGGGCGATGAACAAATGTGACGTAGGACGAGCTAGTCAGAACCGGTTTAAATAGTAAATAAACACAACTCAATTTGTACCTGGCAACTTTTGAATTGTCAATGGGGCTGCAATTATCTTGAACACCCTGTATAAAGTGGAGTTTGATGTTTGTAAAATAGTAACAGTAACTCATCCGTTACAAATTTGTCTTCTATTTTACAATATTCTCTCAAGGGGTTTGTAATTGGTTACTGAACTGACATTATAGGACTCTGGACAGACCCATAGAGGCACAGTCCCCCACAGCAGATGTCACTTTGCTACAGAAACTGCTATGGAAGTACTGATATAGAGGCACAGTCTCCCCCAGCAGATGTCACTTTGCTACAGAAGTGCTATGGAAGAACTGATATAGTGTTAGAAACTGTTTCATTAGTAACTGGAGAAACTAGTATAAACTGTTAGTGATAAGTTACATCCTCCTCTTCGATCGTTCTAGGTCTGTTTTAATCATTCTCATTGTGATATATAAGCAGCCAAACATCAGAACGTGATGTACGTGCACCAGCCTTCAGCACCTATTTGAGCTCAGTTGCTTATCCTTCGTGGGGTGTTCGTTTCAGCCAGCTTTTGATTTACTAGGTGAGCTTTCCCTAGGGTTCGATCAGCTTTGCCGTATTTTTGGGCTTTGTGATCTACGCCGGGACAGTGAGTTACGCTGTTTATGCCCGTTCTGACTGAGAAATATTTATATATATATATATATATATAGAGAAATAGACCCAAACTTCCTGTCTGATCCGTACATTGTCGGCCTTGCTTTACCGTACATTTTTGGGTTTGATCCGGAGAAGGAACATTCTCAGCCTTTTCTAGACACGCATTGGTACGTGGCAATTTGCAATTAACCTCGAAAGCACTGGCATGGGGCCAAGTACAAACAATGTAGAGGGTCCTTTCAGTCGGCACTATCAGCGTAACTGAGGATTTTGTGCTCGCCGCCATCACCCGCCCCAGTTATTCTGGGGATGTTAGTTACGACTGCAATCGAACCTTGCCCCGAGGCTGGCAGTTACGTTAGGCATCACCAACCTCAGTTTTCCGGGATGTTAATTTTTAATCGCACAGTACCTTGACGGTTTTCCCAGGGCGGGTAGTTTCGTTATGCACTAAACGCAACTTGTTCTTTTGCGCTCGGCAAACCTTGCCCAGTACATGTATCTGCACCAGGCTACCGATGCGGGGTCAGCTGCAATCTTCTCACGCACCAACACGAGGGTAGACTTTTATTCGTTACGGTCCTGTCTTATTTATTCTTGCCGACTGGCTGGCAATGTTTGCCCCTCCTCAGGGCTTCGAGCTTCGCCCTACGTGGGCATACGTTTGGTCACTGGATGCACCTCTCATCCATGTCTGAGACGTTTCGTTGCTGTTTCTTTGGGTTCAGGGACTTGGGCAATATCTTGTTGGACATCGGTCAGGAGATTTGTGCATTTTGTTTGTGTGTATCTTTATTGTATTTCCGTAATTGCACTGCTACCACTACCAGTAGTTTTCTCTCCCGATCCCTGCCCCTCTTAGCCAGACCGGAACCAGAGTCTGTTTCCAGGGTCACCGCGTGGAGGTTGGGGCAGGGTCTTGGTTAGCGCGCCCCTCGCTAACCCTGGCTCATGTTACCACCGTGACCTCATGAGCCTTTTGACCCCAAGTTACATCCATTTGTTCAATGGCAACTGAAAGAGAGAATAGATGATTGTATGTGGGTCTGCGAGACATGCAAGACTTCTTGTTACTAGAGATGATGGTATGTGGGTCTACAAGACATGCAAGACTTCTTGTTACCAGAGATGATGGTATGTGGGTCTACGAGACATGCAAGACTTCTTGTTACTAGAGATGATGGTATGTGGGTCTATGAGACATGCAAGACTTCTTGTTACTAGAGATGATAGTATGTGGGTCTACGAGACATGCAAGACTTCTTGTTACTAGAGACAATGTTATGTGGGTCTACGAGACATGCAAGACTTCTTGTTACCAGAGACAATGTTATGTGGGTCTACGAGACATGCAAGACTTCTTGTTACTAGAGATGATGATGGTGACTATGTGCACACTGATATTTGCTACATTTAGATACAGATTAGGTATGGTTGACACAGGGATAACAAGTAGATTAAAGATATGACAATTGTAAACGTTATAGATCTAGAGACCTGGTAATATGTTTATTGTATGTATGTGTCTCCCATCGTAGATCTAGAGGACAATATACTGGTGTACCAGTACAGCCAAGAAAAGACACTTTGCTGGTTGCAGACAAAGGTCAGTTTAGATTTAGAACTTGAATAATCTATGGTGGACAGTTTAGAACTTTAATCATCTACGATGGTCAGTTTAGATAGTTCCATCTATATAGTTTTTGTATAATTTATAAAAGGCATTTATTAGGCTGCACTGGGAATCTATATAGAAGATATTACATCATTATGGAACACCAACAAAAATAGTTAGTGTAATTAAAGTATTATATACAGACTTTTTAGTGTCAAGTAGTTTGCAATAACTTTCTGCCTCAAGATCAAAACAGGAGTTAGACAAGGATGCATTCTTTCACCATTATTGTTTAACCTAGCCATAGACTGGCTGATGAGAAAGACCGTAAAGAATAACAGCAGATATATTCGATGGACACTTACCTCCGTACTGGAAGATTTAGATTATGCAGGCGATATTAGTCTTTTAGCCAGTCAATACAAGGATGCTCAATTGAAAATAGATACTCTTTCCAGAACAGTTCAAAAGATGGAACTCAAAATTAATATTGCAAAAAATGAAAGTTAGATTTAGATTATGCAGCGATATTAGTCTTTTAGATGTCAATACAAGGATGCTCAATTGAAAATAGATACTCTTTCCAGAACAGTTCAAAAGATGGAACTCAAAATTAATATTGCAAAAAATGAAAGTAATGAGAAATAACCAAAAATATTTTTAAAAAAACATGTAATGAAATGAAACAGGAAGTTTAGGAGAGTTTGTATACCTGGTAAGTACAGTATCACAGGATGGTGACTCAGAAGAAAACATCATTGATTGAAAGTAGTCAAACTTTCATCATGACCAACACAATATGGAAAGTCAAAGGATGAAATCTTAAAATAAAGCTTAAAATATATAGAACCAGTGTCATGGGAGTGCTATTGTACAGAAGGGAATGCTGGAAGAACCAGTGTCATGGGAGTGCTATTGTACAGAAGGGAATGCTGGAAGAACCAGTGTCATGGGAGTGCTATTGTACAGTAGTAAGTGCTGGAAGAACCAGTGTCATGGGAGTGCTGTTGTACAGTAGCGAGTGCTGGAAGAACCAGTGTCATGGGAGTGCTATTGTACAGTAGTGAGTGCTGAAAAATGGCCTACAATAGCATACATAAGTTGGAGACATTACAAAATAAATGTTTCAGAAGAATCTTGAATATTTTCTGGCCAAATACAATAGCAAATGAAGAGCTTTTGAAACAAACAAACTGCATCATTGGGGACCATAATTTGAAGATGGAAGTGGGTTAGGCGTGTAAGTCATATGCCAGTAGAGGCATTGACTAGTACAGTTCTCGAATGCACAGCAGATGGGAAGAGAAGGTCTGGACATCCAAATGTAACATGGAGAAGAACTGTGGGAAGAGAGTTGAAAGATTGGGGTATGACATGGAAAACAATTGGTAGAAAGGCGGCCGACAGCAGCAATGGAGACCTCTTGTGAAAACCTTATGTGTCAAACAAGACACAAAGTGGATATAGAAAGAAAGTCAGTTTAGAACATTTTAAACGTGAAACTTCTTATTCATGATATAGTCAAAGTTTGTAGCCACATTACAAGAACTGTTTCACAGATCTTAGATCTAGAGACAAGAGGCAACATGTCTTACATCTCACCTTTGACCACTTATTCCCCAGAGTGAGATGCTAGCTGATGCCTTAAAGGACAAGAAAGTCAGTGTCGACAACAGAGGATCACACAGTACTATCTTTGCACGCAGTAAAAATTGTCAGACTTCACGAGGTCAGTTACTTCTAGAGTTTTGTCTTTGTTTTATTCATCCATAACTATTCTACAATTGTCCCATCAGTCGTCATTTACACTTGTCCCATCAGTCAACTTTTACACTTGTCCCATCAGTCATCGTTTACACTTGTCCCATCAGTCATCTCTTTCCTCCATGTATGAAACTCAAATGTTATTCCAGTCAAATCAGATTTAATTTCACAACACAAATGTGCATTCAGTTTGACTTATAGGATCAGTTGTACTATTTGTACAGCAGAATGGGTTATTGGTTACTGAATGGTGTCACAGCACTCCAAGCAGACCCATAGGTGCTCATTCTCCCCCAACAGATGTCCAAGGGTATGCATACTGATGGTTCCTGTGGCTTGTTGGTTAAGCACGCTCCTCTCTCTCTCTGCCCCCCAAGCATCCAGTTCTACCTATACAACATGTAATTTCAAACTCCCTAAATCGCTGGATTGATTCAACATCAATTTTTGTGTCCTCATCCAACAGTAGGTCGCCAAGAGACAGAAGAACATCAGCAAGAGACAATCAACCATGGCAGACTAGACACTCGACTAAATCCGGAAATGGCCAATTCTGGTTGAAAACGGCCAGACAGACTCTCGATGAGCTTACATTCAACACAGAATGATTTTTTTTTTTTCGCTCCAGAAGCACTTCGGCTCGGTGCCATGGACATCGTAACCTTCGGTTCGGTGCCATGAACACCGTAAATCTGGGGAATCTGTGGCTTTTTCTGCCATCCGCGGAATTGAACCTGCACACACAGAGGGATAGTCACCCGTAGTCCAACGCGCTACGAACACGCTGGGCAGACGGGCACACAAAATGATATAACATTAAAACAACAATTAACTTGTATTCTTCTTCTTCGATGCTCCATATCGATCACTTGTTAAAGTACCCTTTGTCTTTCTTTCTTTTGCATTCGTTCTTTACGGCCAATTTTAATCACTCTTTGTGATATGTTTAATCTTTGCCAAGAACATGTATATGTTGTACATTGGTTTGGTAGGCCCCTAAACGCATAGATTTTTACACATTTAGGACATGTGCATCCGATTTCAGCCAAGCCTCCTTAGTCGCCTCTTACGACAAGCGTAACAGGTAACAGTGGTCATTATTTACACCCCAAATTTGGGCCCGGTAACCCTGGCGAGTAGTACCCTTTGTAATTTGTATGTGATCTGAGCCTAAGAACGATTGTATGTTGTGCAAGTTATGCGCCTACAAGTAGGCCAGCACATCCGGTTTCTGCAACGTTTTTTATTTACTAGTGTAGCTTCCCTAGGCCCCTGCCTCTTACAACATGCCTTGCAGGTTGCAGTATTACTATTCTATGCTCCACTTGCGAACTCTGGCAACACACAGTCAGAAAGTTTAGTTGAGTGATACATTGAGGATAAAGAGTTGACAATATCACATATAAATATCGGTCTCAGTTCCATGGAGGAGATTGAGCGAGTTGCCCAGGATAGAGCGGTATGGAGAAATGATTTTCAGGTCCTATGTAACGTATAACGGTACGAGAGGAATTATTATTACATCACATGTAGTAGTATTGTTTGCACATTTAGGTGGGGGATTACATATGTATAAGTGCAGATTACATTTGAAGAAATGATGATGATGATTGTCTAAGAAAATCGGAACTTTGTTGTTGTTTAGAAGACTTCTATTTTACTTGTGTGCCCACAGATGTCTACCTGGAGTATGCCCATGGCATTATCAGTGATTATTTATCTGGTGCTCTTGCGATGGAGTTACGACAGTGTTTAGGGTGAGTCTTGGTGATCACTGACAAATACTTGTCTTCATCTTAGAATCCATTATATATATATATATATATGTCATTTTTCATCTTTACAGTCATTTTAAAGATGAAATGTTTTCTCCATATATGCCTAGCTTGGGCAGATAATATGAGAATGTGCCTTGCCCATTTTGCACAAACCCCTCTCTACCCTACTGTTTCATCCAAAGGAAAGACAAAAGTCCATACATTTGGGATCAAGCAGGGTTTACAGGGGATGGTGGAATGGAATATACACATAACTATCAACTGCCTTAGGGTCCCTCCCTCCGAGTCAAGGTTTACTCCTAGCCTTCTGGTCAAGGTTTACTCCTCTAGCCATCTGGTCAAGGTTTATACTCCTCTAGTCTTCTGCATAACCGTGCTGATCACAAATCTTTAATAAAGAAACAAATAAACATCTTGTTTTCATACCATGTGGTATGTTGGGGAATGCTGTGCTAATGTTTGTAAAATGGGTAAAGTATTTGATCTGTATAAATTTTTGTCTCAGTTGACAATATTTTCCATGCTTATATCAGCAAGTTGTTTTAGCACAAATGACTCCAATCAGTTGGTTAAAATAATAAATAATTCCTCTCGTACTGTTATATGTTACATAGGACCTGCAAGCAATTTCTTCATACCGCTCTATCCTGGGCAACCCGCTTAATCTCCTCCATGGAACTGACTGATATTTCTTGCCTCTCTCAGCAAAGTTCGTTTCAGGGTCTCCTTAGGCCATCCTCTCTTTCTTGAACCCTTTGCATCGTACTTCAATGCCTGCTTTGATATTCGTTGATCATTTCTCCTCAAGGTGTGCCCAACATATCTCCATCTTCTCCCTCTTATAACAATTGATTCTAGTGGTTGACCAGACATTTCTCTGATTTCATCACTTCTCCTGAATTCGTTCCATTTTATATTCATTATTTTTCGCAGACATATATTTTCAAATGCATTCAACTTACTTTTTATATCTTTAGTCAGTTCCCAACTCTCGCTGGCATATGTTAGGATTGATACAACATTTGAATTGAAAATTCGCAATTTAGTTCTAAAACTATATAACTTGCAGTTCCATATTTTATTTAGACTTTTAAGAGCTAATGTTGCTTTGACAATTCGTATTATAATTTCTTTTTTAACATATCCTGTGCAATCAAAATTGCATTACTTGCCATAGGTATCTTCATTATATTTGTTTTTTCATAGCTTATCTGCAGACCAACTTTTGATGCTCATTGTCAGTTTTTATGTGCATATCTTGGTTGTTTTTACTTAACAAGGCAATATCATCTGCAATTGGTTAAAATGGCTGTCAGAACTTGCAGTAAATTAATGTCATAGTTTTAGAATCCATTTCAGTATTAATTTTTCATTAGGAATGCTAATTTGAAAACCAAATAATAATTTGTGTCTGTTCGTCAGCTATAAATTCAGACTTAGTTGTGGAGCTTATTATGGCATCTGTGACTGATTTTTGTGTGATAGTTTACTTTCCTTTTCACCATGTCGAGCCTTACTCTGACTTCAAAGGTATTCTTAATTTAGATCCCCAATTGAAGAATCAGGATTTTCTGTAGTCCAACCACATACAGAAAATGTATGGTCCAAGCTGGTTTTGAACCCTGAAATTTCCAAAGTGTGATGTTGTTCCTACCATCTTGTAACTAACGTATGATGTTGTTACCCATCTTCTTTAATTCCTTTATGTATTCCTCTTCCTGCTAATCTTCTTGTTAATAAAACGTATCAAAGCTTGCATTTAAAAGTCAGTTATTTGTTTATTGAACATAAAACATTTATAACTTTTGTTTCTACGCGCCCCAGACTTCCAGAAGTTGATGCTTCCTTGACAACTTCTCCTGTTTGCCAGACGGAGAAGGAACCACCCAACAAGGTACATCATTTCTAACAACTCTCAGCCATACATTTAGTATTGTAGTATTGTGTCGCCCGCTAGTACCGGGCCAGCAAGGGAAGCAAAGAATAGTACTACTGTGACCTACAAGGCATGTTGTAAGAGGTGACTGATTTTATTACCTAGGGAAGCTACCCTAATAAATAAAAAGCATCGCAGAAATCGGATGTCCTGGCCTACTTGTAGGTGCACAAGCGACAATCCTCTTAGCCCCAGATCACATACAAATCACACAGGGTGGTTTAACAAGTGGTCGATATGCAGCGTTCGAAGAAGAAGTAGTTTGTGCGTGACTTCTGGTTGGGCGATGGAAGATTTATTCACATTCATTTGGAACAGCAAATAGGTTACTAGGAGAGGTAGGGTTAGGTCAAAGTTACCCCTTTGTTTCCATAATAAGTCACTTACCAGTTGTGTGTGTGTTATATATATATATATATATATATATATATATATATATATATATATATATATATATATAACACACACACACTATACGCACACACTCAATGACATGCTGTACACACACATCCACTCAATCTATTTGTTTCTATCAGAAAGCCAAGCTGACGACAACAACAACAGTGCTGTCACCAACTGATGACTACAGTAAAAATGTGGATTTTAAATCTGCAAAGTCAAAAGTAGGAATTTGTTTGTGCTCAGATCATGCCCACACACATAGATACATACTACACACACATGATACATACGCATAGACATATACAACACACGCATAGATGCATACCGCACACACATATATACATACCACACGCATATATACATACACCGCATAGATGGCATACACGCGTATAGATGGATACCGCACACGCATAGATGGCATACCGCACACACATAGATTCATCTAGCATCTATTTCTTTGTGTAGTCTTCCCTCTTCCGTAAATATGCTTCCTAAGTATTTGGATTCTTCTACTTGTTTGATTGTATTACCATTGATGTGAACGTTTAATGTATTATGTGTTTCCTGTCTACACTCATCTCCTTAGTTTATTGTTGTGTTTATTTTCTGGTCATACTTTGTGAAGTTATAATACAAGGAGTCAGTATTGTGTTGTAGCTTCTGTTCTTGTTGGTGTATCAAGTATTGATTATCTGTTAAAAAAAAAAAAAGCAGTTCATTGATTTCCTCAGTGTCCATGTTTGACTCTTGAGTAATTCTATCCATAGATGTTACGAAGAGCAGAGATGAGGAACACGTCCTGACATCTGATGTAATGGGTGACCAATCTATCATCCCTTCTTCTGTTCTTACTGTGCTCTGACTATCTTGATAGAGAGCCATGATGTTACCCTAATAGTTGACCTTGTACACCATATTCTTCAAGAATCTTAAACTCGATTGAATAATTTTTCAATACATGGTTCTGGACACTTATCATTATTCAGTTGTCTGTTGGCATATCTGCCTTAGTTTCATTATTGCATCTGTGCAGCTCTTCTATTTAATTGAAGTTCTCATATTGCTCTAGCTCTTCATTCTAATATTGTTTGTAAACTTTTTGTTTATATGACTCAAGTGAGAGAGAAATACCTCTCCCTGTATTGTTATACAATCTCTGATCAGATTATGAACTGAGATAGCCCAACACTTTATTGATAGTATATTCAGATTGTAATGTAAGATAGCCCAACACTTCATTGATAGGATATTCAGATTGTAATGTGAGATAGTCCAACACTTCATTGATAGTATATTCAGATTGTAATTTGAGATAGCCCAACACTTCATTGATAGTATATTGAGATTGTAATGTGAGATAGCCCAACACTTCATTAATGGTATATTGAGGTTGTAATGTGAGATAGCCCAACACTTCATTAATGGTATATTGAGATTGTGATGTGAGATAGCCCAACACTTCATTGATAATATATTGAGATTGTAATGTGAGATAGCCCAACACTTCATTAATGGTATATTGAGATTGTGATGTGAGATAGCCCAACACTTCATTGATAGTATATTGAGATTGTAATGTGAGATAGCCCAACACTTCATTGATAGTATATTCAGATTGTAATGTGAGACAGCCGAACACTTCATTAATGGTATATTCAGATTGTAATGTGAGATAGCCCAACACTTCATTAATGGTATATTCAGATTGTAATGTGAGATAGCCCAACACTTCATTAATGGTATATTCAGATTGTAATGTGAGATAGCCCAACACTTCATTAATGGTATATTGAGGTTGTAATGTGAGATAGCCCAACACTTCATTAATGGTATATTGAGATTGTGATGTGAGATAGCCCAACACTTCATTGATAATATATTGAGATTGTAATGTGAGATAGCCCAACACTTCATTAATGGTATATTGAGATTGTGATGTGAGATAGCCCAACACTTCATTGATAGTATTTTGAGATTGTAATGTGAGATAGCCCAACACTTCATTGATAGTATATTGAGATTGTAATGTGAGATAGCCCAACACTTCATTGATAGTATATTCAGATTGTAATGTGAGATAGCCCAACACTTCATTGATAGTATATTCAGATTGTAATGTGAGATAGCCCAACACTTCATTGAGGATATTTTCAGATAATAATGTTAGGGAATGCTAACCTCGAAACAAATGCTTTCAGAAAACGGATGAGCGCAGGGCGCATAACATAGTGCAACGACCCTCACAATGAGGAATGAGATAACGGATTCTACGGTCGCCAATCTGCCTCTGAGATTTAGCCACACAGTAAGAATGTCAGACCTAACATCACGAGGGTGGCCAAAACTTACTGCGGGAAGAGGTTGGCACAAACAGGGAAGCAGAAATCATAGGAATTATATCCTACAGAACTGCCTCCAGTATGCAGACTTGAGAAAAAAGAGGTGGTCCACTTACACTAGCATCCAAGACAAACTGTATGGCGTGGCTGATAATCTGAGGCAGACGGCTGCCTTTATTAGAGAATCTGAAATCCCAATCTAGTGTGAATGCAGAAGAAGAAGTCACCACACATTCGTTATGTTGTTCTTACAGTCACCACACATGTTCTATATTCCCCACTTATTCACCCATCTCTATAATATACTGACAGTTTCCACACATATGTTCCTATATTTCTCGCTGACAGTCCCCATATTTGTGATGTCAACAAATGCTTCCATATTCTTACAGACTGGCAAACTGACGATAGCCCAGAAGAAACTTGGTCAAGTGGACAAAAGTGGCATTAAAAGTATATCCAGCTTTTTCTCATCTAAAGTTTAAATGTTGCGGAGTGTAACTTATAAGAGAACTGCAACGTGCATATGCAATATCTACTATGTGAGAGAGATAGAGAGACTGGAATATGTACAGGAAACATGATGAGTTGTGACACCAAGAAACAAATGATTGTCTCCATTTTATTATTTGATACATTCTGATGTTTCATATATTCACATAACACACATGTTGTTGAACCGAACCAAATTAACATCCACATATTGTTGTTGAACCGAACCACATTAACACACACACACATCACACATTGTTGTTGAACCGAACCACATTAACACACATTGTTATTGAACCGAATCATATTAACACACACACATATTGTTGAACCGAACCACATTAAGACACACATGTTTTTGAACAGATTCACATTGATTAATGCTGATGTTCTTTCTATTTCACATTGATCCATTTTGTTGTCTTGAAAGCCATAACACATTTATCCATTTGTGACTTCCACTGTGTATAGCTACACTGTTAGAGTTACAAGTGTGTGTGTATAGCTACACTGTTAGAGTTACAAGTGTGTGTGTGTGTATAGCTACACTGTGCCCGTCTGCCCAGCACGTTGGACTACGGGTGACTATCCCTCTGTGTGCGGGTTCAATTCTGCGGGATGGCAGAAAATGCAAAAATTCCCAGATTTACGGTGTTCGTGGCACCGAACCGAAGGGTTACGATGTCCATGGCACCGAGCCAAGAGCTGAAAAGCTCAAGTGCTTCTGGATCGGAAAAAATATAGCTACACTGTTAGAGTTACATGTGTGTAATGTATGCTTGCTACTAAATATCGCTGTCCTGTATTGGAACAAGAATGTTGTACAGAAGTGACAAGCTTGCAGTATCTGCTGTTGCATACAGGTGGGATATCTGTAGGTGTGTCTGGTGTGTGTGCAGGTAGGGTCAGTGTGTAATGTACAAACAGTGTCTGTTGTGTGTGCAGGTGTGGTGACTGTTGAGGTTCACTCTATGATATAATAGTGGTGTCCGTTTAAGGTTTTCTTTTCTGAAACATAAGATGATAGTGGTGTCTACTGTCCTTGTTCATATCTCTCCTGCTGACATTGTAAATGTTGTCAAGGTGATGTTCTGCGAGTAAGACCCCAACATTCAAGAAGTGTGACGTGTATGCATTTATCTTCCATGAAATGTACCAGAGATGTTGCAATACGTCTCACTGTGAGAACATATGTAACATGATGAACCATATTGTATGACTCCTTGTTTTGCATTTCTGGTGTTATATCTCTATTGAATTGTTGCACACGTATGGATGGATTGAATTGTTGCACACGTTGTGTGGATGGATGGACTGAATTGTTGCACACATTATGTGGATGGATGGACGGACTGAATTGTTGCACACATGTGGACGGGTGGACTGAATTGTTGCACACATTATGTGGATGGATGGACGGACTGAATTGTTGCACACATGTGGATGGATGGATGGACTGAATTGTTGCACACATGTGGATGGATAGACGGACTGAATTGTTGCACACATTATGTGGACATAATTGTTGCCACATTATGGACAGGTGGACTGAATTGTTGCACACTTTATGTGGACAGGTGGACTGAATTGTTGCACACATGTGGGTGGATAGACAGACTGAATTGTTGCACACATGTGGGTGGATAGACAGACTGAATTGTTGCACACATTATGTGAATGGATGGACGGACAAGTCCAACTTTTGGAAATATTTCTTGTCATTTACAAGATTTACTCGAAATAATAAACTATTCTTTCAACATTTTCTTTCGTGTGTTCCAGACTGTATTGTTGGTGTTATGTTTGACAGTGATCTGATTGTTGGTGTTATGTTTGACAGTGATCTGATTGTTGATGTTATGTTTGACAGTGATCTGATTGTTGGTGTTATGTTTGACAGTGATCTGATTGTTGGTGTTATGTTTGACAGTGATCTGATTGTTGGTGTTATGTTTGACAGTGATCTGATTGTTGGTGTTATGTTTGACAGTGATCTGATTGTTGATGTTATGTTTGACAGTGATCTGATTGTTGGTGTTATGTTTGACAGTGATCTGATTGTTGGTGTTATGTTTGACAGTGATCTGATTGTTGGTGTTATGTTTGACAGTGATCTGATTGTTGGCGTTATGTTTGACAGTGATCTGATTGTTGGTGTTATGTTTGACAGTGATCTGATTGTTGTTATGTTTGACAGTGATCTGATTGTTGGTGTTATGTTTGACAGTGATCTGATTGTTGGTGTTGCATGGGACTTGATTATTCTTGTCCTGTGTGAATGTTGCCTCTTCATGACATAAGATAGCTGTGCCTACTGTAGCCTCCTCTCTGAGATGTAATATAGCGGCTACTGTAGCCCTCTCTGAGATGTGATAACTGTGCCTTGTAGCTGTCTCTGAGATGAATGATAGCGTGGTCCCTCTCTGAGATGTGATGATAGCTGTGGCCCCTCTCTGAGGTGTGATGATAGCTGTGGCCCCTCGAGGTGTATGATAGCTGTGGCCCCTCTCTGAGATGTGAAGATATATGTGGCCCCTCTCTGAGATGTAATGATAGCTGTGGCCCCTCGTTGAGGTGTAATGATAGCTGTGGCCCCTCGTTGAGGTGTAATGATAGCTGTGGCCCCTCGTTGAGGTGTAATGATACCTGTGGTCCCTCTGAGATGTAATGATAGCTGTGGCCCCTCACTGAGATATAATGATAGCTGTGTCCTCTCTGAGATGTAATGATAGCTGTGTTTCCTCGTTGAGATGTAATGTTAATGATGTCTACTGTGGCGCCCTCCTTAAGACATAAGACGATAGTTGTATTTGCTATGGGCCTCAATCAGGCAACAAGATGATAGTGTTGTCTCTCGCCCCCCCCTCCTCCTCTCAAGACATGAGTAAATAGTTGTGTCTACCATGGCACTTGCTAAGACAGATAATCTCCGTCGACATTAATGTATCGCTGGACATGACCACTCAAAGTAGAGCACTCCGAATGATTTCCTGATGATGTCTGCAGATGAAGGCAACAACATCTTTTAAAGTGAATGATCGGATGTTGGTATATCTTGCTGTAGCGAGGCTTGCTTTTCTGTAGGGTCTACTGATGACTGAGAGATAGCTGTGGTAAAATGAAACAGACAACTCATTTAATGCCATCTCACCTGTATGACCTAGAACATAAAATATGACATAATAAATGCCATCTCACCTGTATGATCTACAACATAATAAATGCCATCTCACCTGTATGACCTAGAACATAAAATATGACATAATAAATGCCATCTCACCTGTATGATCTACAACATAATAAATGCATCTCAATCTGTATGACCTGGAACATAAAATATGGCATAATAAATGTCATCTCACCTGTATGACCTAGAACATGTGACATAATAAATGCATCTCAACCTGAACTCACAGAACTCCATAAAAGTTCATGTATATGACTAGAGCCAACTATAAACTTATGGGCCTTCAGAATCAGGTAAGAATTATGGGAAATCAGACCCCAACTACACCACATGACCTTGCATTCCAGTATTGGTGTATATAGACAAATTCATTTTAAAATCAACACAACATGCTAACTCGAAGTTATATTATGCAACAAGTTAAGTTTAACAATAAGGAATATCAATATTATGAATATTTTTCACCATTAAATAACCATAAACTCACAGAATAGAGTAAAATTGCTAAAAAACTTGCAGTGTTCTATCAAACATCTATATTTTGCTGCCCCTTTTCTGATCTAGGTCAGGAACCCCGCCAGTTGTCTGGCCTAGTTATCTAGAGTTGGCTGTGATATGACCAACTTGGCATGGACTTTGTTTATTCTAGGTCAGCCTTCTATTATCTCATAATTGCTGACGCTTTATTCACCAGGCCAAAAGACTGAATAGGCAAACCTCAGACCTACCAAAAGTTGGCATTCCCTTAAGTCTGTGCCAGAGCAAACCCCTTGGAGAGAGGAGACTGAACCAGAAGTATGTATCCAGACAGAAGTGAAAGGAATATTCGACAAGGATGAGCAGAACAGCATACAACGCAAGACAGTCACTCTCAGTTTACTTGATGAAGAATACCCACATGACCTCTGGGTCCGGTATACAGGATGGGTCAGCAGAAAATGCAGTGAAGAATGGAGGAGCAGGAGTGTACATAGAATACCCAAACAACGCTAGAGACGAGATTAAAGTAGCAAAGGGGAAATTCTGTCACAACTATGATGCAGAAATTCAGGCAATCAAGGTGGCAACTGAAAACTGTTGAATACCAGACCCGATCCTCAACCTGTTGTATTTTTGACTCATGCAAAATCAGCACTCCAAGTCCAGAAAATTGCCAGGTCTACAGACCCTACTGTCTAAATTGTCCAAGCATCGCAGGGTCGCCTTGCAGTGGATACCCTCTCACTGTGGAATACCAGGAAATGAAACAACAGACCGACTGGCCAAGGAAGGTGCTGCAGGAGAGCAGCCGGATGTGCCAGTTACCTACCACCAAAAGAAAAGGATGATTAAATCAATGAGAAAGCCACAATACCAACACAAGACGATTACTATAATATGAGCAGATTGGAACAAGTTGTGATTCTGCACCTTAGAACAGGACACAATCGGCTCCGCAGCCACATGTATACAAAATTCAAGATTGGCAATTCAGCCATGTGTACATGTGGACAGGCAAACCAGACTGCAGAGCACATACTTCAAGACTGCCCCAAATATGATACACTGAGGCAAACTCACTGGCCTAACGAAACAACACTTGACATAAAACTACACGACCTCTTGTGTGAGCTACAAAAGACAGTGAAGTTCATACAAGAGACAACATTGAATATATAGACATATTTCAAGCAAACGAAAGGAAGGAAGGATAATTGCTGACTAGTCAATAAATCTAGAACAGAAAAGACAAGTCATTATTTGGACTCAACACCTTGTCCATGTCATTTAAACACACTAAAACTCTATCCAAATAAGCAATGAACTCCAACCTGTAGAGCACTTGTTCTTCCTGACCCCCAACATGAAAGAAAAACAAAATGCTGCAGAGAATCTGTAAGCTCTCACCTCCATGTTCTTCTGAGACAGTGTCATCAATGCTCCTATCCTGAGTTCCTTCACTCTGCACTGTGCTAATGGTCAGACTGCTTTTTCTACTCATGTTATTTCTAGTGTTGGGTGAAGACAAGTTGGCCTACATGTATGAAAGTTGATACAACCAAAGTTAATTGGAGAAATTTGATATCAGAAGAAAAATGTTAAGAAGTTGATGTTGAGAAGTTAATGTTAGTAGAAGAATGTTAGGAAGTTGATGTTAGTAGAAGAATGTTAGGAAGTTGATGTTGTGAAAGTAGGAAGAATGTTGTAGAAGAAGTTGGTTTATGTTAGTAGAAGAATGTTAGGAAGTTGATGTTGTAGAAGAATGTTAGGAAGTTGATGTTAAGTAGAAGAATGTTAGGAAGTTGATGTTAGTAGAAGAATGTTAGGAAGTTAATGTTAGTAGAAGAATGTTAGGAAGTTGATGTTAGTAGAAGAATGTTAGGAAGTTAATGTTAGTAGAAGAATGTTAGGAAGTTGATGTTAGTAGAAGAATGTTAGGAAGTTGATGTTAGTAGAAGAATGTTAGGAAGTTGATGTTAGTGAAGAAAGAATGTTAGGAAGTTGAATGTTTGTAAAAATAGAATGTTAGGAAGTTAGAAGTTAATGTTAGTAAAGAATGTTAGGAAATGTTGAAGGTAGAGTATTTATATGTGTTGATATTTTTCCAATAAATGTTACAAACTGACTGCAGGTCAAAGTTCTTACATCTTCTTCAACTCTCCATATCGACCACTTGTTAACCACTCTGTGTGATTTGTATGTGATCTGAGCTTAAGAGCAATTGTATGCTGTGCCAGTTATGTGCCTACAAGTAGGCCAGCACATCCAATTTCTGTGATGCTTTTATTTTCTAGGTAGCTTCCTAAGTCCTACATCACTTATCTACATGCCTTGTAGGTTGCAGTGGTACTATTTTTGCTTCCTATGGGTCCCGGCAATACATAGGCAAGTCAAAGTTCAGCACAAGGTCAAATCATGGCCAAGAAGATTTCCAATATGACCTATATTTCAACCTTGACATGTTTTTTTTTAACTTGGACAGTTGTATTTTTTTGTCTTTCATCACTTCTACTTGTCTCCCAGACAAACATTACAATTGCATTCTGACCTACTCATTCTGTCTCCCAGACAAACATTACAACATCTCCCACTCTTGTCTCCCAGACAAACACTATCTTAACATCTCCACTCTTGTCTCCCATGGACAAACCACCTAGCCAACATCTCTCCACTCTTGTCTCCCAGACAAACACTACAACATCTCCCTTGTCTCCAGACAACACTACAACATCTCCTGTCCTCCTCTAGACAAACACTACATCTCCCCCTACTCTTGTCTCCCTAGACAAACACTACATCATCTCCCACTCTTTTGTCTCCCAGACAAACACTACATCATCTCCCACTCTTGTCTCCCAGACATGAACACTGCAACACTCTCCCAATTGTGTCTCCTAAAACTCTAGCAGTGAGATACAGACCTCATCCAAGTAGAGACAGACTGATTGATTCATCTCTGGATAAAGTTGAGCAGCGCTAGTAATCAAAGACATCACCATCTTATTAATGTCTCTTATCTCACGAATCTTGATATCTTTCTGTCAGAGAAGAATACATGATTCAACTCTCTGTACTTAAGTAAGAACTCTGTGTGTGTATAGACAATGTACAATGTATTATAGGCTTTTGCCCGAGTGGTTACCGGCCCAAATTTGGGGTGTAAAGAATAGAACCACTGTTACCTTCTATACATGTCGTAAGAGACGACTAAGGAGGTTTGGCTGAAATCGATGCACATGTCCTAAATGTGTAGAAGTCTATGCTTTTAGGTGCCTACTAAACCAATGTGCAACATATACACGTTCTTGGCAAAGATCAAACATATCACAGTGATTAAAATTGATCGTAAAGAACGAACGCAAAGAAGAAGATGGGTTCAGAAAAATAAATTATCACACTCAGGATTTGAACCTCACAGCCTTATTTCTTACGGCACTCATTTTATAGCCTAACAATACAAGCTTTTTTAAGAACACAACCAGCAAGCTTTTCAAAAAAGGGATTTAATGAGGAGTGTCTTTCGTAAACACTTTGTCTGTTAGACACAGAATAATCAGGTC
This sequence comes from Arion vulgaris, assembly GCA_020796225.1. NCBI lineage: Eukaryota > Metazoa > Mollusca > Gastropoda > Stylommatophora > Arionidae > Arion > Arion vulgaris. Next base: position 11,845,503 of record CM036771.1, on the reverse strand, counting down.
AGATTCGGTCGAACAGTGTTAGCTCAAAAACATGCCATAGGCTTTTGTGCTTGTATATTTGAGATGAAACAACATCATATAACTACACACAGATAGACACACATAACATACAACATTGATAGTAGCTTCATGTTTACTGTAAGATATTAACTCTTAGTGGACCAGGGCAAAAGTCACGTTTTTACAAGCGTTTTCACGTTTTGATAACCAAACGCCACTTAGCGTGGCGGAATGTAAAAACTCATCCACTTCAAACGCCACTTAGCGTGGCTCTTGGTCCACTAAGAGTTAATTGTTGTTTTTCGTGGCTCTTGGTCCACTAAGAGTTAATTAGTTGTTTTTTTCTAAGAACTCTAACGGGCAGCAACGGAGCCAATGAATGTGTTTGAGCAAACACTGTTCGATAGAATCTGACCTCATTATTCTGTGTTTAACATAGAACGCTTTTAAAAACACTCCAAAGAAAGCTCTTTATTTGAAGAGCTACTGCCTTGTTGGAACTCAATCGAGATGGTCGACAGGACCACAAACAGAGAACTGTGGTATAGGCAGACAACCAGTGGAAACAAGAGATAATGAGCAAAGGTGAGATGATAGAACACTGAGAAACCGACTGAAGATATGAGACAGGCTTCCATGAACCTACAGGGCAATAGGCTAAGAAGCTGAGAAACACCTGAGCGGAGTTAGAGATGGAATGCAAGAGGACGGGAGAGAGGGAGATCTGGAAAGGATGGCCTTGGTTTGACTATGCTTCTAGCAGGGAAAGTGCTGGCCATGTTCTTATAAATGCTAGTATTTTTGGGCTAGGCAATGGGTGCCGTAAGAAATACGGTGTGTGGTTAAAATCCTGTGTTTGATCAATTTTTTTTTATGGAAGCCCCTAATACATTGTCTATTTATTGAGCGTCTGTAGCTCAAGCGGTAGTGAGCTTGATCACAAACCCAAGCCTACCTGGTTCAAACTCCACGGTGGGCAAGTTTGGAAGCAAATTTTGTTTCCGTGTGATTTTTACAAAAGGTAAAAATAGACCTCACCGCTCAGAAAGCAATGGCAAACTACTGAACGTATAAGTGGTGCCTAGAAAATCAACGACTCATTTACTGTGGTTGATGGCTAGGTCCTTGTAAAGGATATGCCACGATTTTCATTCATTTTCATTTATCGATCATCTATGTGTGTGTGTATGATATATCGATCATCTATGTGTGTGTGTATATATGAAATATCTTGTACATTGTCTATATATCGATCATCTATGTGTGTGTGTGTATATATGATATATCTTGTACATTATTTATTGATCATCTGTGTGTGTGTGTGTGTATATGATATATTTTGTACATTGTTTATATATTGATCATCTGTGTGCGTGTGTGTGTATATATGAAATATCTTGTACATTGTCTATATATCGTATCATTGTGTGTGTGTGTATATATGATATATCTTGTACATTGTCTATATATTGATCATCTATGTGTGTGTGTGTATATGATATATCTTGTACATTGTCTATATATTGATCATCTATGTGTGTGTGTGTATATATATGATATATCTTGTACATTGTCTATATATTGATCATCTATGTGTGTGTGTGTATATGATATATCTTGTACATTGTTTATTTATTGATCATCTATGTGTGTGTGTGTGTGTATATAAAATATCTTGTCTCTTTCTTTTCTTTTGTTCTTCTCTGCTTTTTTGCCGCTAGGCGTAGCAGGTTTAACTGATGATCGGTTTCGGAGATAATGCACGCTCGGTCGCTTGATAAGGTGTGGTATTGTGGAGTTTTAAGATGTCTGTAACTCCATCAACCCATCTTTTCTTGGTCTGCCCTTCCTCTTGATGATTCCATTTTCAGGTTGTACGCTCTTGCAACTGGTGTATTCGGGTTCATTCTGACCAAGTGGCCAAACCATTTGAGTCTCTGTTTTTCAATAAATCTAATAGCAGGTGTTGTTCCGACTGTTCTTCTAATTTCCTCATTTCTTATATGGTCTCTTCTTGTTTTATTTACTGCTTTCCTCAAGCATCTTATTTCGCATGTGGTAATTTTCCTTGTACATTCTCTATTTATTTATCATCTATATATATGTGTGTGTGTATGAAATATCAAATATAGCCAAAGCTGCAACCAGCGCCATGTTTGTTATGAAATATTTCATCAAGATTTACAACTTGTAGTTTCGCTATTTGATCACCATTTTGTTTAATATATACCAACAACAACAGATGTCTACTGACCTCCTCTGGTAATTCTTCCAAGATTTTACTGGCTGATCTTGCTTCTCGTATGTAGCGAGCATTCTACAACACAAATAAGTTGACATTTTCTAAATCAGTTTTCATAAAGTTGAACTAACTCTACCTGTCTACTCTCATACAAGATGCCACCATGATACACTCTCTACTAGTCTACTCTCATACAAGATGTCACCATGATACACTCTCTACTAGTCTACTCTCATACAAGATGCCACCATGATACACTCTCTACTTGTCTACTCTCATACAAGATGTCACCATGATACACTCTCTACTAGTCTACTCTCATACAAGATGTCACCATGATACACTCTCTACTAGTCTACTCTCATACAAGATGCCACCATGATACACTCTCTGCTTGTCTACTCACATACAAGATGCCACCATGATACACTCTCTACTTGTCTACTCACATACAAGATGCCACCATGATACACTCTCTACTTGTCTACTCACATACAAGATGCCACCATGATACACTCTCTACTAGTCTACTCTCATACAAGATGCCACCATGATACACTCTCTACTTGTCTACTCTCATACAAGATGCCACCATGATACACTCTCTGCTTGTCTACTCACATACAAGATGCTACCATGATACACTCTCTACTTGTCTACTCACATACAAGATGCCACCATGATACACTCTCTACTAGTCTACTCACATACAAGATGCCACCATGATACACTCTACTAGTCTACTCTCATACAAGATGTCACCATGATACACTCTCTGCTTGTCTACTCACATACAAGATGCCACCATGATACACTCTCTACTTGTCTACTCTCATACAAGATGCCACCATGATACACTCTACTAGTCTACTCTCATACAAGATGCCACCATGATACACTCTCTGCTTGTCTACTCACATACAAGATGCTACCATGATACACTCTCTACTTGTCTACTCACATACAAGATGCCACCATGATACACTCTCTACTTGTCTACTCACATACAAGATGCCACCATGATACACTCTCTACTAGTCTACTCTCATACAAGATGCCACCATGATACACTCTCTACTTGTCTACTCTCATACAAGATGCCACCATGATACACTCTCTACTAGTCTACTCTCATACAAGATGCCACCATGATACACTCTCTACTAGTCTACTCTCATACAAGATGCCACCATGATACACTCTCTGCTTGTCTACTCACATACAAGATGCTACCATGATACACTCTCTACTTGTCTACTCACATACAAGATGCCACCATGATACACTCTCTACTTGTCTACTCACATACAAGATGCCACCATGATACACTCTCTACTTGTCTACTCACATACAAGATGCCACCATGATACACTCTCTACTTGTCTACTCACATACAAGATGCCACCATGATACACTCTCTACTAGTCTACTCTCATACAAGATGCCACCATGATACACTCTCTACTCTCATACAAGATGCCACCATGATACACTCTCTACTTGTCTACTCTCATACAAGATGCCACCATGATACACTCTCTACTTGTCTACTCACATACAAGATGCCACCATGATACACTCTCTACTAGTCTACTCTCATACAAGATGCCACCATGATACACTCTCTACTAGTCTACTCTCATACAAGATGCCACCATGATACACTCTCTACTTGTCTACTCTCATACAAGATGCCACCATGATACACTCTCTACTAGTGTACTCTCATACAAGATGCCACCATGATACACTCTCTACTTGTCTACTCTCATACAAGATGCCACCATGATACACTCTCTACTTGTCTACTCACATACAAGATGCCACCATGATACACTCTCTACTAGTCTACTCTCATACAAGATGCCACCATGATACACTCTCTACTCTCATACAAGATGTCACCATGATACACTCTCTACTTGTCTACTCTCATACAAGATGCCACCATGATACACTCTCTACTAGTCTACTCTCATACAAGATGCCACCATGATACACTCTCTACTAGTCTACTCTCATACAAGATGCCACCATGATACACTCTCTACTTGTCTACTCTCATACAAGATGCCACCATGATACACTCTCTACTAGTCTACTCTCATACAAGATGCCACCATGATACACTCTCTACTTGTCTACTCTCATACAAGATGCCACCATGATACACTCTCTACTTGTCTACTCACATACAAGATGCCACCATGATACACTCTCTGCTTGTCTACTCACATACAAGATGCCACCATGATACACTCTCTACTTGTCTACTCTCATACAAGATGTCACCATGATACACTCTCTACTTGTCTACTCACATACAAGATGCCACCATGATACACTCTCTACTTGTCTACTCTCATACAAGATGCCACCATGATACACTCTCTACTTGTCTACTCACATACAAGATGCCACCATGATACACTCTCTGCTTGTCTACTCACATACAAGATGCCACCATGATACACTCTCTACTAGTCTACTCTCATACAAGATGCCACCATGATACACTCTCTACTTGTCTACTCTCATACAAGATGCCACCATGATACACTCTACTAGTCTACTCTCATACAAGATGCCACCATGATACACTCTCTACTAGTCTACTCTCATACAAGATGCCACCATGATACACTCTCTACTTGTCTACTCACATACAAGATGCCACCATGATACACTCTCTACTTGTCTACTCACATACAAGATGCCACCATGATACACTCTCTACTCTCATACAAGATGCCACCATGATACACTCTCTACTCTCATACAAGATGCCACCATGATACACTCTCTACTTGTCTACTCACATACAAGATGTCACCATGATACACTCTCTACTAGTCTACTCTCATACAAGATGTCACCATGATACACTCTCTACTTGTCTACTCACATACAAGATGCCACCATGATACACTCTCTACTTGTCTACTCTCATACAAGATGCCACCATGATACACTCTCTACTAGTCTACTCACATACAAGATGCCACCATGATACACTCTCTACTTGTCTACTCACATACAAGATGTCACCATGATACACTCTCTACTAGTCTACTCTCATACAAGATGCCACCATGATACACTCTCTACTAGTCTACTCTCATACAAGATGTCACCATGATACACTCTCTACTAGTCTACTCTCATACAAGATGCCACCATGATACACTCTCTACTTGTCTACTCACATACAAGATGCCACCATGATACACTCTCTACTAGTCTACTCACATACAAGATGTCACCATGATACACTCTCTACTTGTCTACTCTCATACAAGATGCCACCATGATACACTCTCTACTAGTCTACTCTCATACAAGATGTCACCATGATACACTCTCTACTAGTCTACTCTCATACAAGATGCCACCATGATACACTCTCTACTTGTCTACTCTCATACAAGATGCCACCATGATACACTCTCTACTTGTCTACTCTCATACAAGATGTCACCATGATACACTCTCTACTAGTCTACTCTCATACAAGATGCCACCATGATACACTCTCTACTTGTCTACTCTCATACAAGATGTCACCATGATACACTCTCTACTAGTCTACTCTCATACAAGATGCCACCATGATACACTCTCTACTAGTCTACTCACATACAAGATGCCACCATGATACACTCTCTACTTGTCTACTCACATACAAGATGCCACCATGATACACTCTCTACTTGTCTACTCTCATACAAGATGCCACCATGATACACTCTCTACTTGTCTACTCTCATACAAGATGCCACCATGATACACTCTCTACTTGTCTACTCACATACAAGATGCCACCATGATACACTCTCTACTTGTCTACTCTCATACAAGATGCCACCATGATACACTCTCTACTTGTCTACTCTCATACAAGATGTCACCATGATACACTCTCTACTTGTCTACTCTCATACAAGATGTCACCATGATACACTCTCTACTAGTCTACTCTCATACAAGATGCCACCATGATACACTCTCTACTAGTCTACTCTCATACAAGATGCCACCATGATACACTCTCTACTTGTCTACTCTCATACAAGATGCCACCATGATACACTCTCTACTAGTCTACTCTCATACAAGATGCCACCATGATACACTCTCTACTTGTCTACTCTCATACAAGATGCCACCATGATACACTCTCTACTAGTCTACTCTCATACAAGATGCCACCATGATACACTCTCTACTTGTCTACTCTCATACAAGATGTCACCATGATACACTCTCTACTTGTCTACTCACATACAAGATGCCACCATGATACACTCTCTACTTGTCTACTCACATACAAGATGCCACCATGATACACTCTCTACTTGTCTACTCACATACAAGATGCCACCATGATACACTCTCTACTTGTCTACTCTCATACAAGATGCCACCATGATACACTCTCTACTCTCATACAAGATGTCACCATGATACACTCTCTACTTTTCAACTCTCATACAAGATGCCACCATGATACACTCTCTACTAGTCTACTCTCATACAAGATGCCACCATGATACACTCTCTACTAGTCTACTCTCATACAAGATGCCACCATGATACACTCTCTACTAGTCTACTCTCATACAAGATGCCACTAATAAAACATTTGATTGTATGTTTTTACTGCAACCTTAAGTTTATGGAACACTTTTCTCACATATATTGGAACATGAGTAACAGATGGACATGTGGTGATGTAGTAGTACAAGATGGACATGTGGTGATGTAGTAGTACAAGATGGACATGTGGTGATGTAGTAGTACAAGATAGACATGTGGTGGTGTAGTAGTACAAGATGGACATGTGGTGATGTAGTAGTAGTACAAGATGGACATGTGGTGGTGGTGGTGATGCACTGACCTGCTTAGCAGCTCTCATGAGTTTGTCTCTCTGGTCCTGGATCTCTTTAGTCAGCTGTTTGATCCTATTCTAAAGTTGGACAGTAAATTGACATGTTGACCTACTTATTATTAAAATATTTACAGTCATAATATGACCAACTGACATTTCTGGACATTACCATCAACTGATATGTTTGACAGCTATAACAATTATCATTGAGATAACACTAGAGAGAGAGAGAGAGATATAACATTGAGATAACACTAGAGAGATCTATATATCATTGAAGTAACACGAGAGAAAGAGATATTTAACACTGATGAGAATCTATGAGCACTTGTCACATAGTCTGCTTTGTAATGTATTCTAATATAGTTGTTGTTGTAGATGGCGTGCGTTCACAGTGCAGCGCGTGCAGTTCACATTGTTAGGCGGCGTGCGGTTCACATTGTTAGGCGGCGTGCGGTTCACATTATTAGACGGCGTGCGGTTCACATTGTTAGACGGTGTGCGGTTCACATTGTTAGAGATAAGATAATCATAAACTCATGGACAAAAAATAACATGCCAACCTTCTTGTCTTGTACCAGTGTCATGACAGCATGTTCATCTTTAGACAAACTTTTCAATCTTGCATCTGTTACCTGTGTGTGCACACATACACATGAGTTGATATGAGTTGATACAAGTTGATACAAGTTGATATGAGTTGATACAAGTTGATATGAGTTGATACAAGTTGATATGAGTTGATACAAGTTGATATGAGTTGATACAAGTTGATATGAGTTGATACAAGTTGATATGAGTTGATACAAGTTTATATGAGTTGATACAAGTTGATATGAGTTGATACAAGTTGATATGAGTTGATACAAGTTTATATGAGTTGATACAAGTTGGATAGATTGATACAAGTTTATATGAGTTGAGATAATTGATAAACACTGAGATACATCTACATTTAGTTGGTAACTGAGACTGGGATTAATGATAACATATGGAGATGTGAGAGAGATAATTGGATAACATGGAGATGTGAGAGAGATAATTGGATAACATATGGAGATGTGAGAGAGAGAAATTGGATAACATATGGAGATGTGAGAGAGAATTGGATAACATATGGAGATGTGAGAGAGAGAAATTGGATAACATGGAGATGTGAGAGAGAGAAATTGGATAACATATGGAGATATGAGAGAGAGAAATTGGATAACATATGGAGATGTGAGAGAGAGAAATTGGATAACATATGGAGATGTGAGAAAGAGAAATTGGATAACATATGGATAGTGAGAGAGAAATTGGATAACATATGGAGATGGAGAGAGAAATTGGATAACCTATTTAGATGTGAGAGAAGTTGGATAACATATGAAGATGTAGAGAGAGAGAAATTGGATAACATATGGAGATGTGAGAGAGAATTGAATAACATATGGAGATGTAGAGAGAGAATTGGATAACATATGGAGATGTGAGAGAGAATTGGATAACATATGGAGATGTGAGAGAGAATTGGATAATATATGGAGATGTGAGAGAATTGGATAACATATGGAGATGTGAGAGAGAATTGGATAACATATGGAGATGTGAGAGAGAATTGGATAACATATGGAGATGTGAGAGAGAATTGGATAACATATGGAGATGTGAGAGAGAATTGGATAATATATGGAGATGTGTGAGAGAGAATTGGATAACATATGAAGATGTGAGAGAGAATTGGATAAATGAATGGAGATGTATGAAGAGAGAGAATTGGATAACATATGAAGATGTGTGAGAGAGAGAGAGAATTGGATAACATATGAAGATGTGAGAGAGAGAGAGAATTGGATAACATATGAAGATGTGAGAGAGAATTGGATAACATATGAAGATGTGAGAGAGAATTGGATAACATATGAAGATGTGAGAGAGAATTGGATAACTATAGTGAAGATGTGAGAGAGAATTAGATAACATATGGAGATGTGAGAGAGAGAAATTGAATAACATATGGAGATGTGAGAGAGAGAATTGGATACCATATGAAGATGTGAGAGAGAGAGAGAATTGGATACCATATGGAGATGTGAGAGAGAATTGGATAATATATGGAGATATGTGAGAGAGAATTGGATAACATGGAGATGTGAGATAGAGAATTGGACAACATGGAGATGCGAGAGAGAGAATTGGATAATTGATAACACATATGGAGATGTGTCTCCCATTACATATGTTTCGGAGGCACACACACAAACACACACATAGAAGATGAACCAGAACCTACTTACATCGATCTGATCAAATAGTTCTTGTACTTGTCTCTTCTTATATCTGTACTTGTCAATCACTGCTCTCATCTGTTCATCCAGGTCATGTTTGATGTTCATCTCAGCATCTACAGTACAAGTTCAAGCAATCACTGACTACATAATGCTATCACTATACTACAGTACAAGCAATCACTGACTACACAATGCTATCACTATACTATAGTACAAGCAATCACTGACTACATAATGCTATCACTATACTACAGTACAAGCAATCACTGACTACATAATGCTATCACTATACTACAGTACAAGCAATCACTGGCTACATAATGCTATCACTATATGCTATCACTATACTACAGTACAAGCAATCACTGGCTACATAATGCTATCACTATACTATAGTACAAGCAATCACTGGCTACATAATGCTATCACTGACTACATAATGCTATCACTATACTATAGTACAAGCAATCACTGACTACATAATGCTATCACTATACTACAGTACAAGCAATCACTGGCTACATAATACAATCACTTGCTACATAATGCTATCACTGGCTACATAATGCTATCACTATACTATAGTACAAGCAATCACTGACTACATAATGCTATCACTGACTACATAATGCTATCACTATACTATAGTACAAGTTCAGGCAATCTTCTTCTCTCCCCCCATTTACTTCTTTATAGAAGTGTTGGAAGCATAGTGATCCTGTATGTTCTTGTTTTAAGGCACTTTGTAAGCGGATATTCATTTTCGTAAGGCTGTTCTTGATGCCGTCGCGCCATCTTTTGCTTGGTCTTTCTCTTGCTTTGTACTCAGTATACTTTTTCTGTGTGGCTCTCTGTGGTAGGCGATACCAGGGCATTCTTGTCAGGTGTCACAACCATTTAATCTGTTGTTCTTTTATGAATTGCATTAAAGAACAACAGATTAAATGGCAATCACTGACTACATAATGCTATCATTATACTACAGTACAAGCAATCACTGGCTACATAATGCTATCATTATACTACAGTACAAGCAATCACTGACTACATAATGCTATCACTATACTACAGTACAAGCAATCACTGACTACATAATGCTATCATTATACTAAACTACAAATTTTCAAAACAACATCAGCTTTTAAAAGTCTAAATAAAATATAAAACTGCAAGTTATATAGTATTAAAACTAAATTAATAATTTTACAACTTTCTGACAAACGAATGACCTATTGTCTGTCTACAACTTTCTGACAAACAAATGACCTATTGTCTGTCTACAACTCTCTCTCTATCTATCTCTGACCAACTTTCGGACAAACAAATGACCTATTGTCTGTCTACAACTCTCTGACAAACGAATGACCTATTGTCTGTCTACAACTCTCTGACAAACGAATGACCTATTGTCTGTCTACAACTCTCTGACAAACAAATGACCTATTGTCTGTCTACAACTCTCTGACAAAACGAATGACCTATTGTCTGTCTACAACTCTCTGACAAACGAATGACCTATTGTCTGTCTACAACTCTCTGACAAACGAATGACCTATTGTCTGTCTACAACTCTCTGACAAACGAATGACCTATTGTCTGTCTACAATTTGTGTAATGATACTTGCTAGATTTTGTGAGTTTCTGGAAGCTTTGTTGACACAAACTGTTTCTTCCATTCAAGAGATTTAGTGTGTTCACCAGGGCCCGTATCTCCTTCTCAGCCTTCCTGATCCTAATATCAAGGTCATCACCTTCACGCTGTACAAATGACAGAATTGTGAGTAAGTGGACACATTGAATGAAAGATCAGTTATTAGCTAAGATGTGTTCATAGATACACATACAACAAAGTACACACACACAACTCACACATATATACACACAACTCACACAGACACACATACATACACACAACTCACAGACACACATACATACGCACAACTCACACATACACAAACACAATTCATATATACATACACACATACAACAAAACACACACACATACATACGTTATCACAAGTGAGTTGTTAGTTTGTTCCAATCCCAATGATGGTGCTGAATTGACTTCTTAAATTCACGGAGTCTATAGTCCCATATCACACACACAAACGTAATCACACACACACACATGATCTCACACAATTACACATGAACATACACAATAACCCCCTACACACATCAACTCACACATATGCTGTCATACACACACACTACTATACATAATAACACACATGCATTTGTACACACAGAAACAGTATGACATATGAATTCTCTCTCAAATGTCACATACACAATCACTCACACACAAGCACACAAAATGACTCACACACAAGCACACATTATTACACACTACACACACTGACATACAAAAGCCTGCATTAACTCACACAATCATGACCACACATAATCGAATACACATGATTAAGATACAGATTTTAATCATAAGGTGGTACCATCACACTGTGGTGTACCCGGACATGAAATCACAGACAGATAGACTAACAGACAGACTAACAAATAAAGGATGAGAATGTAGACAGACAGACAGATAAGGAAATCACAGACAGATAAGGAAATTACAGAAAGACTAACACATAAAGGATGAGAATGTAGACAAGACAGATAAGGAAATCACAGACAAATAATGAAAACACAGACAGACTAACAAATAAAGGATGAGAATGTAGACAGACAGACAGATAAGGAAATCACAAACAGACAGACAGATAATGAAAACACAGACAGACTAACAAAGAAAGGAAAAGAATGTGGACAGACATGCTAAGAAATCACATAATTGGATGCAAATCTGAGTCAGCTAAGATGATAGAGAGGAATATCATCTTCCCATCAATGATTATCGTACACAAGACTGCCAACAAGGGTAGATAACTATTCTTGGCTGGCTTCAGCACATGACATAACATCTCCTGTACATCATATCTACTTGTGAGCGTCGGTAGTGAGCTCGATCACAAACCCAAAGCGTACCTGGTTCAAACCCCACGGTGGGTAAGTTTGGATGCAAATTTGTTTCCATGTGATTTTTACAAAAGGTAAAAATAGACCTCATCGTTTCAGAAAGCAATGGCAAACTACTGAACGTATAAGTGGTGACTAGAAAATAAACGACTCATGGTTGATGGCTACGTCCTTTAGGATATGCCACGATTTTCATTTTCATATCTGTTTACTGCTACTGTGTTCTTGTGACATGGTTGAACAATGTGTAGAGTATGTTCTACGAGACTCCTCTCTACCTCCTGGTAAAGACAGTAGATAAAGGTATACATGAACCGACAGCAACACAACGCATCATATACATTAACATAAAGAAGGGTTCCATACAGCAGTCGAGTTCTGCATGAGATATCATCTAGAGCCGTATCCACATTTTTAGCAATCACAAAAAGAAGATGTGGTATAATGTAAGCCAACACATGCACCCACCTGTAGTATAAGGTAAGCTAACACATGTCATCATATTGTCTCACTCACCTGTATTGTAAGGTGAGCTAATAGATGCACCCACCTGTAGTGTAAGGTAACCTGATTCATGCACCCACCTGTAGTGTAAGGTAAGCTGACACATGCACCCACCTGTAGTGTAAGGTAAGCTGACACATGCACCCACCTGTAGGGGATAAGCTAACAGATGCACCCACCTGTAGTGTAAGGTAAGCTGGCACATGCACCCACCTGTAGTGTAAGGTAAGCTGACACATGCACCCACCTGTAGTGTAATGTAAGCTGACACATGCACCCACCTGTAGTGTAAGATAAGCTAACAGATGCACCCACCTGTAGTGTAAGGTAAGCTGGCACATGCACCCACCTGTAGTGTAAGGTAGGCTAACACATGCACCCACCTGTAGTGTAAGGTAAGCTGACACATGCACCCACCTGTAGTGTAAGGTAAGCTGACACATGCACCCACCTGTAGTGTAATGTAAGCTGACACATGCACCCACCTGTAGTGTAAGATAAGCTAACAGATGCACCCACCTGTAGTGTAAGGTAAGCTGGCACATGCACCCACCTGTAGTGTAAGGTAAGCTACCAGATGCACCCACCTGTAGTGTAAGGTAAGCTGGCACATGCACCCACCTGTAGTGTAAGGTAGGCTAACAGATGCACCCACCTGTAGTGTAAGGTAAGTTGGCACATGTCATCATATTGTCTCATTCACCTATATTGTAAAGTGAGCTAACAGATGCACCCACCTGTAGTGTAAGGTGCTGGCACATGCACCCACCTGTAGTGTAAGGTAAGCTAACACATGCACCCACCTGTAGTGTAAGTAGCTAACACATGCACCCACCTGTAGTAAGGTAAGCTGGGACATATCATATCTTCTCACCCACCTGTAGTGTAAGATAAGCTAACAGATGCACCCACCTGTAGTGTAAGGTAAGCTGGCACATGCACCCACCTGTAGTGTAAGGTAAGCTAACATATGCACCCACCTGTAGTGTAAGGTAAGCTGGGACATATCATATCTTCTCACCCACCTGTAGTGTAAGATAAGCTAACAGATGCACCCACCTGTAGTGTAAGGTAAGCTGGCACATGCACCCACCTGTAGTGTAAGGTAAGCTAACATATGCACCCACCTGTAGTGTAAGGTAAGCTGGGACATATCATATCTTCTCACCCACCTGTAGTGTAAGTTGAGATGACACATGCACACACCTGTAGTGTAAGGTAAGCTAACACATGTCATCATATCTTCTTACCCACCTGTAGTGCTTCTTTGTCCTCAGCAGCTTTGATGAGACAATACACCTGAGATGTTTCTTCCCCTCCTTCAGGTGGTGTCATAAACACTACCATAAACTGATACCTGCAGAGAGAAAGTCATACCTTGATCATGCGGAACAGGTCATATACAACATACATGGGACATACATGGGATACATTGTAGCCAAACAGAAATTCTAACATGTCTCACACAAAGTAAGCCATATGGGACAGACATGGGACAAATTGTAGCCAAAATAGAGAATTAGTCAAGGTCTAGTTTTCAGACACATAGCTTCATCTTGCCAAGTGTAATATGGAACCGACTAACCAAACATTGACCTGACTGACCTCATCTTGTCAAGTGTAATATGGAACAGACTAACCAAACATTGACCAGACTGACCTCATCTTGTCAAGTGTAATATGGAACAGACTAACCAAACATTGACCTGACTGACCTCATCTTGTCAAGTGTAATATGGAACAGACTTACCAAACATTGACCAGACTGACCTCATCTTGTCAAGTGTAATATGGAACCAGCTAACCAAACATTGACCAGATTGACCTCATCTTGTTAAGTGTAATATGGAACCAGCTAACCAAACATTGACCTGACTGACCTCATCTTGTCAAGTGTAATATGGAACCAGCTAACCAAACATTGACCAGACTGACCTCATCTTGTCAAGTGTAATATGGAACAGACTAACCAAACATTGACCAGACTGACCTCATCTTTAACTTGTCAATCCTGGACATCTTGTCATAGAGTTCTACAGCCACTTGTTGTCTTTTCTCTTCATTAAACTTGATCTTTGCAGTCAGCATCTCTTGGTGAATTGTGATCTCTTGTTGTCTCTCTCTCAAAGCCTGAATGTAGTCAGTGAACGTGTGAGTGAGTGAGTGTGTGAGAGGCGGAGTGTAAGAGTGGTCAGATATATATATATATACATATTGTGATTGGAACATATTTCTAACTATAGTCTGTCCATTAATTCGTGAGCACGTTTGAAATTGATTTTCTCGAAAACTACCTGTTGGATCTCAGTGATTTTTGCAAGCAGCCTTAGAATATCCATGACGCTAGAGAAATATTTTTTCCAAGAAAATTTGATGTAGTTTGAAATATTTCTTCTTCAGGTTATATTAAAATCAACCTCACCGGATTGTACACAATAGTAACAGATTTACGGTACACAGACGCGTTGTTCTAAAAATACATTATGGTAACATAGAAATATCGTGAGTATACAACAATTTCACGAAATCCGTGCACCTAACCCAGTCGACTTTGAAAGCGGAAAGCATATGACGTTATAATTGGGATACCATTGTATAGTTATAGACGTATCTCGCTATTTGTATGAAGCTATTGTATCATATTTGTTGGCTTATCAAAACTGACATTGATATCACATTCATAATGAGTCTGAAGTGCACATTTATAACAATGCAGAAGGTTACAGTTTTACTATACCAACACTTCCGTAGGGAATCTAAGAGAGGTCATCTATATTGCATATTCATAACCCTGAGAAACGAGCGCAACTGGCGCTTGGTCTGAATAGAGAATCCTTTTCCGATGGATTAAACAGGACACAAAGTGCACTAATGTCAAGCAAGGAAGGAAAAGAACAATTGACGACTTTGACATAGATGTCATAAGACGGAGCTCTTGAAAATGTTTGCGACGACAAATCAACTTGTTACTCTCAGGAAACTGAAATTAAAACTGCAATCAGATTGCAGCATAGACATTTCTAAAAGTACTCTATGAAAAATTGTAAGAGCGCCGGCTTCACCTTCAGAAAAACTATAGGCGGCAGGAATATTATTTGTGAAAAGCCACATTTAATTGCTGCCCGAAATAAATACCTGAGGCAGATCCGTGAGCGGCGGAGGCAATGCTATGATATTGTATATTTGGACGAATCCTGGGTCAATGCTCACCACACCAATGCTAAAGAATGGCAATCAGTAGACGGTGAACAGAAAAGAAAAATACCAAGCAGCAAAGGCCAGGGTATTATACTAACACATGCAGGAAGTAGTGAAGAAGGTCTTGTCCATGACGCTGGACTTATTTTCCAATCAAAAGTACCGACGGTAGGGACTACCACACAGAAATGAATGGACATATTTTCAGGCACTGGATGGAGAAAGATCTACTTCCAATTCTAAACAGACCATCATGCTTGGTAATGGATAATGCATCCTATCACAACGCAGTATCAGCGGAAGACAAAGTACTAACTGCATCAAATACAAAAGATCAAATTAGGACTTGGCTTGCTAAGGAAAATGTCACCTTCGATGATACATATTTGAAACCCGAGTTGTTGCACCTGGTGAGGATGACAAATAAGACAAAGGTGTTTCATATTGACAAAATCATTCGGAATACGCCACACGTCTTTGCGACTACCTCCATATCATGCTCACCTCAATCCGATAGAGCTTGTCTGGGCTAAAGTAAAAGGGCAAGTTGCCGAACAGAACAGGACGTTTAAAATGTGTGATGTTGAAGTTCTGACACGTGAGTCCTTATCAATGATAGACATGCAGTTCTGGAAGAAGTGTGT
This sequence comes from Arion vulgaris, assembly GCA_020796225.1. Lineage (NCBI taxonomy): Eukaryota > Metazoa > Mollusca > Gastropoda > Stylommatophora > Arionidae > Arion > Arion vulgaris. The sequence continues at coordinate 11,828,772 of CM036771.1, read as the reverse complement.
TGAACATGTGCTCCCAGAGGAAGACGAGTACTGGCACCGAGATGGATTACAATTTGTCCAGCCAGTAACAATTATCAACCTCATGGAATCGCCAGATTCGGGATGATACAAATCATATTTTGATTACAGACTGAGAAATAGCAACGTATACATTTCCATATCCAAATGCGTCTACCATCATACAATTTGTGGTGAAGTTAAGACACCCTGGGTTCTAATGGTGACCGAAGGGAGGACTAACTGTTGCATATTGTATCCAAGTTCACGATTGCACATAAAGGGCAACACACTTAATTACTTGACCTATCAAGTTAATATGGAGATACACCTATGAATAGAATTGACATGGACAAATTCTAGGATACTGTAAAATCTAAAATTTGAGCCCCCGTATTTGCAATTGTCATAAAAGATCAAAGGAATTCGCGGATGTGCAAAATCCGTAGCATCTACGGACTACTGGTTAGCTTTATTTTAGCGTCATGGATATTCTAAGGCTGCATGCAAAAAAACACTGAGATCCAACAGGTAGTTTTCGAGAAAATCAATTTCAAGCGTGCTCACGAATTAATGGACAGACTATAGCAATAGAATTTGGACATTGTGTCTGTGGTGTGCATGTGTGGTGTGCATGTGTGTGGTGCAGCATACATGTGGGAGAAAGAGTGAGAATGTGTAAGAGAGATGAGCATAGGTGTGATAGTGAGCGTGTGTTACAAAATGAGCGTGTGTGAGATGGTGAGCGTGTGCTGCAGAGTGAGTGTGTGTGTTACAGAGTTGTAAGAGAGAGAGAGAGAGATGCTACTGACCATGTCCAACTGTAGTTTCCTCATCTCTAACGACACACACACATACACAAGATGAGATACACACGTTGTGTGTGTGTGTGTGAGAGAGAGAGAGATGGTACTGACCATGTACAACTGTAGTTTCTTCATCTCCAACGTCACGCACACAAACACAAGATGAGATGCACAAATTGTGTGTGTGTGTGTGAGAGAGAGAGAGAGAGATGCTACTGACCGTGTCCAACTGTAGCTTCCTCATCTCCAATGACAAAATATTATCTTCCTGAGAGTTCAAGAGGTCAGACAATTTCTTGCTTTCCAGTTTCATCAGATTGTAATCTACCATCAAGTTCTGAAAGTAGAGTCAGACCTGGACATATCTTTATACAAACACTAGAATATATTTATACAAACACTGATACAAACACTAGAATATATTCATACAAAGACTGATACAAACACTGATACAAACACTGATACAAACACTGGAATATATTCATACAAACACTGATTCAAACACTGATACAAACACTGGAATATATTCATACAAACACTGATACAAACACTAGAATATATTCATACAAACACTGATACAAACACTAGAATATTTTCATGCAAACACTGATACTGACATTGGAATAGACTTTAATGTCTGGTCAGCAGAAACAAGAATTCAAGTTTGTACGTTTTCAGGAATATCAAAATCTCTCTGCCTCACCATCCTACCTATCTCCCTGTCATACCAGCATACCTATCTCCCTGTCATACCAGCATACCTATCTCCCTGTCATACCAGCATACCTATCACCCTGTCCCACTTATCTCCTTGTCATACCAGCATACCTATCTCCCTGTCCCACCATCCTACCTATCTCCCTGTCCCACCATCCTACCTATTCTCCTGTCTCACCATCCTACCTATCTCCATGTTCAACTATCCTACCTATCACTCTGCCTCACATCTTCACATATCTCCCTTCCCACCCTCCTACCTATCTCCCTGTCATACCAGCATACCTATCTCCCTGTCCCACTATCCTACTTATCTCCCTGTCCCACCATCCTACCTATCTCCCTGTCCCACTATCCTACTTATCTCCCTGTCCCACCCTCCTACCTATCTCCCTGTCATACCATCCTACCTATCCCCCCTGTCATACCAGCATACCTATCTCCCTGTCCCACTATCCTACTTATCTCCCTGTCCCACCATCCTACCTATATCACTGTCCTACTTATCTCCCTGTCCCACCATCCTACCTATCTCCTGTCCCACTATCCTACTTATCTCCCTGTCCCACCATCCTACCTATCTCCTGTCCCACTATCCTACTTATCTCCCTGTCCCACCATCCTACTATCTCCCTGTCCCACTATCCTACTTATCTCCCTGTCCCACCATCCTACCTATCTCCCTGTCATACCAGCATACATATCTCCCTGTCCCACTATCCTACTTATCTCCCTGTCCCACCATCCTACTTATCTCCCTGTTCCACTATCCTACCTATCTCCCTGTCATACCATCCTACCTATCTCCCTGTCATACCTATCTCCCTGTCCCACTATCCTACTTATCTCCCTGTCCCACCATCCTACCTATCTCCTGCCTTCCACTATTCCTCACTCCATCTCCCTGTTCAACCATCCTACCTATCACTCTGCCTCACATCTTCACATATCTCCCTTCCCACCATCCTACCTATCTCCCTGGCCCACCATCTCTCCTATATATCTCCATGTCCCACCATCCTACGTATCTCCCTGCCCAACCATCTCTCCTATCTCCATGCTCATCATTCTGCATATCTCACTGTCCCACTATATTCTTATCTCTCTGTCTTCTACCATCAGTCATACCTGCTTCTGATCTCTCTGTCCTACTATCAGTCCTACCATCAGTCATACCTGCTTCTATCTCCTTGTCTCCTACTATCAGTCCTACCTGCTTCTTATCTCTCTGTCCTACCATCAGTCCTACCTGCTTCTTATCTCTCTGTCCTACCATCAGTCCTACCATCAGTCCTACCTGCTTCTAATCTCTCTGTCCTACCATGAGTCCTACCATCAGCCCTACCTGCCTCTTATCTCTCTGTCCTACCATCAGTCCTACCATCAGTCCTACCTGCTTCTAATCTCTCTGTCCTACCATGAGTCCTACCTGCTTCTAATCTCCATGTCTCCTACCATCAGTCCCACCATCAGTCCTACTATCAGTCCTACCTGCTTCTTATCTCTCTGTCCTATCATCAGTCCTACCATCAGTCCTACCTGTTTCATCTTGATGAGTGACTTGAGCTCAATCTCAGTGCTGACATTATAGAGACTACAATCATCAATTTTGATCATCAAATGATTCTTTTCTGTTTGGCATCTGCTGACATTCAGACTTAGCTTCCGCAGGTGGTCCTGACATGATCAGACATAAGAGCATGTGACATCTGGCATTATAGGGTCACAAAGCTGTCACTGTTATGGATGTTGGACACTGTGGTATGTGATACTGTTGTATGTGGCACTGTTATATGTGATATTGTTATATGTGGCACTGTTATATGTGATACTGTTATATGTGGCACTGTATTTTATAATTGTGATAAATGACTATAATGAGCCATGTTACTATCACAACAATACATGCTACCCTATCATCCCAGCTATACCATCATTCCAGCACTGACAACACACCATAAGACCATACATACTTATAATACAATTTCAGCCATGTCTACATGTGGACAGACACACCAGACTGCAGAGCACATACTTCAAGACTGCCCCAAATATAATACACTGAGGCAAACTCCCTGGCCTAACGAAACAACACTCGACAGAAAACTACACAGACCTCTGTGTGAGCTACAAAAGACAGTGAAGTTCATACAAGAGACAACGTTGAATATATAGACAATATTTCAAGAGAGGTGGCCTGTAGGGGATAGTGACTCTGTCTCTTAACCTCAACGTTCTGAGTTCGAATCACGCTTCGGACAGTTTGGTTGCAAAATTGTTTTGCGTGGATTTTTACAAAAGGACGATGGCTCCACCCGTTCAGAAAGCAAACTACTGAACGTAATAATGCCTAGAAAAATCATAAACAGCGTTAAAAGCTGGGGTTGATTCGCAAAGTCCTGTAATAGGATATGCAATTAACTGGGTTTTTTTCAAGAGAACAAAAGGAAGGAAGTTTACAAGAAACAACGTTGAATATATAGACAATATCCCAAGCGAACGAAAGGAAGGAATGATCATACAATATTTTTTACTAGTCAGTTCGGGAGGGGGTGCTCGGAAGAAAATGGATGTACTTTCCAGATCAACTCAAACAATTATAATTAAAGCTAATATTGAAAAAGAGAAAGCAGTGAGAGGTGACCAAAAATCGGATGGCCAGTTATGTTACAAACTGAAATCATAGTAGCTCATAATGTTGCATGTCTAGAAAGTATGGTCGGCCAGTAGTTACAGTTTCAACTTCATGGAAACGGGTTACCCCATTGCTATGTTCCTGTGTTTGGGTAGCCACATTGCTATGTTCCTGTGTCGGGTTAGCCAATGCTATGTTCCTGTGTCCGGGTCACCACATTGCTATGTTCCTGTATCCGGGTTGCCCCATTGCTATGTTCATGGGTCGCCACATTGCTATGTTCATGTGTCCGGGTCGCTCCATTGCTATGTTTGTGTGTCTGGGTCGCCCCATTGCTATGTTTCTGTGTCCGGGTCGCCCCATTGCTATGTCCATGTGTCCGGTTGCCCCATTACTATGTTCCTGTGTCCGGGCGTCCCATTGCTATGTTCCTGTGTCGGGCGCATCCATTGCTATGTTCCTGTGTCCGGGTTGCCCCATTGCTATGTTCCTGTGTCGGGTGCCCCCTTGCTATGTTTCTGTGTCCGGGTGCCCCATTGCTATGTTCCTGTGTCCGGGTCCCCATTGCTATGTTTCCTGTGCGGTTGCCCACATTGCTATGTTACCCGTGTCCGGGTCGCTCTATTGCTATGTTCACTGTATCCGGGTCCTCCATTCTATGTTCCTGTGTCCAGGTCGCCCCATTGCTATTTCCTGTGTCCGGTCGCCCATTGCTATGTTTCTGTGTCTGGGTCGCCCATTACTATGTTTCCTGTGTGCATGGTGTCTGTCGTCCCATTGCTATGTTCCTGTGTTCGAGTTGCCACATTGCTATGTTCCTGTGTCCAGGTTACCCCATTGCTATGTCATGTGTCTGGGTTGCCCCATTCCTATGTTCCTGTGTCAGTGAACTTCACTTAAAATGCTCATCATTGTCTCATGTGAACGTATAGAGCAAACATAATTCCCGACACAAACTAGCATCTTGCACACACATTCAATGCATATGACAGCTGTTAGAGTGCCATGTTCACCTTCCATCAATTGAATTTGCTAGTCTTGTGGAAGGAAACAGCCATCACTACAAACACAGCAGTCTGTATAGGAATTACTGCATAGGGCAGTCGCTAGATCGCTGGTCACATTTTACAACACAACCACCGTGGGCACAAATAAAAAAGCATTCCGAATGATATTCACAGCTTACATTGTTGCTCCAAGCATTAAACTCAGTAGATGTGTGACAAAACCAGGCTCTACACGTTCAAACATGAGGGGGAAAAGCTAGTAACAGTGCCAAGAATGAAACAACACTCCAAGGTCATTTCGCTTGACCTTTCGCTCATCCTGACTAAAGATCTAGGTACATACCTGAAGAGCTGACTAAAGATCTGGATACATACCTGGAGAGCTGACTAAAGATCTAGATACATACCTGGAAGAGCTGACTAAAGATCTAAGTACATACCTGAAGAGCTGACTAAAGATCTAGATACATGCCTGAGAGTTAACTAAAGATCGAGGTATATACCTGGAGAGCTGACTAAAAGATCTGGATACATACCAGCAGAGCTGACTAAAAGATCTAGATACATACCTTGAGAGAGCTGACTAAAAGATCTAGGTACATACTTGGAGAGCTGACTAAAGATCTAGGTACATACCTGCAGAACTGACTAAAAGATTGATACATACCAGCAGAACTGACTAAAGATCTAGGTACATACCTGCAGAGCTGACTAAAATATCTAGATACATACCTGGAGAGAGCTGACTAAAGATCTTGGATACATACCTGCACAGAGGTGACTAAAGATCTAGGTACATACCTGCAGAACTGACTAAAGATCTAGGTACATACCTGGAGAGAGCTGACTAAAGATCTAGGTACATACCTGACAGAGACTGACTAAAGATCTAGGTACATACCTGAGAGAGCTAACTAAAAGATCTGATACATACCTGCAAGAGCTGACTAAAGATCTAGGTACATACCTGCAGAGCTGACTAAAGATCTAGGTATATACCTGGAGAGAGCTGAATAAAAGATCTAGGTACATACCTGGAGAGAGCTGACTAACAGATCTTGATACATACCTGGAGAGAGCTAACTGAAAGATCTAGGTACATACCTGAGAGAGCTGACTGAAAGATCTGAGTACATACCTGAAGAGAGCTGACTAAAAGATCTTGATACATACTGGAAGCTGACGAAAATCTGGTATACCTGAGAGAGCTGACTAACAGATCTTGATACATACCTGCAAAATTCTGAGTTGTGTAATCAAGATTGAATGTGTATGATTTTTATATTCTAACATCCGTTTCAAATCACGTATTTCATCCTCTAAAATAACCTTCTCATCGGAACTTTGTTCTCCCTGCATTCGGAAACAGCGTTTCTCAAGCATTTGAAGAATTAAATTCTGCAAAACAAAAAGAAAATGGAAGTCTTATCTTATCTTATCTTAACCACATTTACCGTGAAGCGTCGTGGGAGATTTAATTTTCTATCTTGTGCCAGGCGTGTTGCACTTGATGTTGTCAGTCCATGCTTTTGCAGGGACTCTGAGATGTTATCTATCCATTGTGTTCTTGGCCTGCCTTGTGCTCTGCGCCATGAGTGTCGATTATTGTAGGCACGTGATGGTAGTAAATGTGGTTCCATTCTCATTAGATGGCCGAACCACTTGATTCTTTGCTGCTCTGTGTACTGTGTGCATGGTATAGTACCAACGATGCTTCTGATATTCTCATTTCTCACTCTATCTCTGTGGCCTAACAGTATATTCTCACACATATCTCCTCATAGTATACAAAAAATTGATTACTTTAAAAAAAAAAAAAAATTTAAATGCAAATCTGAATTATAGAACGACTAAACTGAGTTAATATTACAATCAATAATTTGATCATGTTTCATTCATTGTTTCACTGAGTGACAGGACAATGAAACTGTTGTTAGTGCATTTTGCTAACATCCAAATAAATAATGAAGAACTCCAATGTGTAGAGAGCTACGAATATCTGGGCTCAATAATTAACAATAACGGTGACTGCTCCAACGAGATCTCAAGAAGATTGGCAATAGCAATCAAGAAGTTAAACACAATGAAGAACATGTGACAAAGCACGAGCAAAATACTAAAATTAAAAATATTGAGAGCATGCATTTTCCCAGTGGCTACTTATGGTTGTGAATCATGGACTATTACACAAAAATTAAGAACGAAAATCCAGTCCTTCGAAACTAAATGCTACAGAAAGATCCTACGAATACCATGGACAGAAAAAGAAAGAACACTGATGTTCTGAAAGAACTAAATGTTAAAGAGAATTGGCTGATAAACAACATACTATACAGAAAAATTACATACGAGGCGTGTTCAAATGAAAACGGGACTTGTGGATTTATTTTAAAAGTATCATTCGCAAATTAACAGTTTCAACGGAATTAAACAAAGCAACCACTTGTGAATAAGAATGTACCTGGGTTCATCAGAAAAATCTCCGTATGCATTTAGGCAAGCATCCCACTGTTTAGGTAGACGACGAATGCCGTCCGAGAAAAAGGTGCGTGGCTGCTCACTGAACCATGGTCACGCTGTCTTACGTCTGCGTCGCTGTTGAATCGCTGTCCCTCTAGTGCTTTCTTCAACGGTCCGAACAAATGGAAATCACACGGGGACAAATCAGGACTATAGACTGGGTGATGAAGAACTTCCCAATTCTTCTTTGCCAATGTTTCTTGCACAATTTTTGCGACGTGCGGACGAGCGTTGTCGTGGAGAAGAATCACACCTTGAGAAAGCTTGCCTGGTCGCTTAGCCTTGATGGCCTTATGCAGCTTGTCTAAAGTGTCTTTATAATGGGCGGCATTGATGTTGACACCAGGTTCCTTAAAATCGGCCAACAAAAGCCCTTCATGGTCAACAAATTCGTTCACCATAACCTTCCCAGCAGAAACCTGTGTCTTGAATTTTTGGGTTTTGGTGAACCTGGATGTTTCCATTGCATGCTGTCAATTTTGCTGCTCGGTTCATAGTGGTGGCACCACAATTCATCACCTGCCACAATGCTCAACAGAAATGCATCACCCTCTGTCCTGTAACGCATCAAGTGGTTCAAACTCCCCCCCATCCGTTCTTCCTTATGGTGGTCAGTCAACATCCGTGGGACCCACTGTGAACACACCTTCCGATAGTTCAATTTCTTCCGAACAACCATGTGGGCTGTCCCAATTGACATATGGAATTCTTCTGTAAGCGAACGAATGCTCCGACGACGGTCAGTCAGTACTGCTTTATCATGCAAGGCTATGGCTTCTTCTGTTAACAATATGTGCCTGACCTGGCAGTGCAAGATCTGCTGACAACGCTCGTCCGCACGTCGCAAAAATTGTGCAGGAAACATTGGCAAAAAGAATTGGGAAGTTCTTCATCACCCAGCCTATAGTCCTGATTTGTCCCGGTGTGATTTCCATTTGTTCGGACCGTTGAAGAAAGCACTAAAGGGACAGCGATTCAACAGCGACGCAGACGTGAAGACAGCGGTGACCACATGGTTCAGTGAGCAGCCACGCACCTTTTTCTCGGAAGGCATTCGACGTCTACCTAAACAGTGGGATGCTTGCCTAAATGGATACGGAGATTTTTTCTGATGAACCCAGGTGCATTCTTATTCACAAGTGGTTGCTTTGTTTAATTCCGTTGAAACTGTTAATTTGCGTATGATACTTTTTAAATAAATCCACAAGTCCCGTTTTCATTTGAACACGCCTCGTACTTTGGTCACATCAAGCGTCACGTTGGCCTGGAAAGAACAATACTAGAGGGCAGGGTCCCAGGACGCAGAGGCAGACCAAGAAGAAGATGGCTACAAGATATTAAAGAAACCATGACCATCGACGAAGTGGGTGAACTAGCAAGAGACAGAGTGAATTTCAGATGTGCTGCAAAGAGAGCAACTTCCTATAAAGGATACGCACCTTGATGATGATGACACAAATATAAGAAATAATATTTCAGAAATATTGAACTATATGATCAATCAATCAATCAATCAATCAATGTCCACAGACGTTTCATATCAGAAATTATTTGTTTATGGTCATAGAAAATATTGGACCACAAGCAAAAATCCACTGCAAGAATTCAATAAGTTTTAGAGAAAATTGTAGTAGACTGTGCACATGAATGTTTAAACATATTATAATCTCTGCTAGCTACACACACACACAGACATACACACCGTCTGGCTTGACTGGTACAAGATAGACACACACACACACCCACTACACACACCTACATAAAAACTGATCTGGCTGTAAGTAGACAAACAAACAAACATACAGACAGACAGACATATAGATAAACCTGGCTGTAAAGTGGAGAAACAAACAAACAGACGTACAGACAGACACATAAAGAAACCTGGTTATAAAGAATCTCCTGTTGTTTGAGAATGTCCCCGTCTAAATGTTTGATTTTACTGGCCATATTTTTTATGGTATTCTGGGAACACTGGAGAGTTGAACAATACATACTTTTGTTAGGATAAAGAGAGCCAGATGGAGAAGATGATACACAGAGATGATATTCAGAGATGATGGAGATATTTAGAGATGGAGGAGATAAACAGATATGGAGATGATAGACAAAGATGTAGGAGATATACATAGATGATATACAGAGATGGAGATGATATACTGATATCATATACAGAGATGATAATGATATACTGATATCATATACAGAGATGATAATGATATACAGAGATGGAGACGATATACAGAGATGATTGAAATATGCATAAATGACCACATGATGGTCTAACACAGAGAGATGACCACATGATGGTAGAACACAGAGATATGACCACATGATGGTAGAACACACAGAGATGACCACATGATGGTCTAACACAGAGAGATGACCACACGATGGTCTAAACACAAGAGATGGCCACATGATGGTCTAACACAGAGAGATGACCACATGATGGTAGAACACACAGAGATGACCACATGATGGTAGAACACAGAGAGATGACCACATGATGGTCTAACACAGAGATGACCACATGATGGTCTAACACAGAGAGATGACCACATGATGGTAGATACATAGAAGATAACTCACATGATGGTAGAACACAAGAGATGACCACATGATGGTCTAACACAGAATGACCACATAATGGTCTAACAAGAGAGATGACCACATGATGGTAGAACATAGAGAGATAACTACATGATGGTAGAACACAGAGAGATGACACAGTGGTCTAACACAGAGATGACTGCATGATGTAGAACAACAAGATGGCCACATGAGGTTAACACAGAGAGATGACCACTGGTAGAACACACGAGATGACCACATGATGGTATAACACGAGATGACCACATGATGGTCTAACACAGAAGAGAGTACCACATGATGGTCTAACACAGAGAGATGACCACATGATGGTCTAACACAGAGAGATGACCACATGATGGTCTAACACAGAGAGATGACCACATGATGGTCTAACACAGAGAGATGACCACATGATGGTAGAACATAGAGAGATAACTACATGATGGTAGAACCAGAGAGAGACCACATGATGGTCTAACACAGAGATGACCACATGATGGTCTAACACAGAGAGATGACCACATGATGGTCTAACACAGAGATGACCACATGATGGTCTAACACAGAGAGATGACCACATGATGGTAGAACATAGAAGATAACTCATGATGGTAGAACACAGAGAGATGCCACATGATGGTCTAACACAGAGATGACCACATGATGGTCTAACACAGAGAGATGACCACATGATGGTAGAACTATGAGAGATAACTACATGATGGTAGAACACAGAGAGATGACCACATGATGGTCTAACACAGAGAGATGACCACATGATGGTAGAACATAGAGAGATGACTACATGATGGTCTAACACAGAGAAATGACCACATGATGGTAGAACATAGAGAGATGACTACATGATGGTCTAACACAGAGAGATGACCACATGATGGTAGAACATAGAGAGATAACTACATGATGGTAGAACACAGAGAGATGACCACATGATGGTCTAACACAGAGAGATGACCACATGATGGTAGAACACAGAGAGATGGCCACATGATGGTCTAACACAGAGAGATGACCACATGATGGTAGAACATAGAGAGATAACTACATGATGGTAGAACACAGAGAGATGACCACATGATGGTCTAACACAGAGAGATGACCACATGATGGTAGAACACAGAGAGATGACCACATGATGGTCTAACACAGAGAAATGACCACATGATGGTAGAACACAGAGAGATGGCCACATGATGGTCTAACACAGAGAGATGACCACATGATGGTAGAACATAGAGAGATAACTACATGATGGTCTAACACAGAGAGATGACCACATGATGGTAGAACATAGAGAGATGACCACATGATGGTAGAACATAGAGAGATAACTACATGATGGTAGAACACAGAGAGATGACCACATGATGGTCTAACACAGAGAGATGACCACATGATGGTCTAACACAGAGAGATGACCACATGATGGTCTAACACAGAGAGATGACCACATGATGGTAGAACACAGAGAGATGACCCCATGATGGTAGAACATAGAGAGATAACTACATGATGGTAGAACACAGAGAGATGACCACATGATGGTCTAACACAGAGAGATGACCACATGATGGTAGAACATAGAGAGATAACTACATGATGGTAGAACACAGAGAGATGACCACATGATGGTCTAACACAGAGAGATGACCACATGATGGTAGAACATAGAGAGATGACCACATGATGGTCTAACACAGAGAAATGACCACATGATGGTAGAACACACAGAGATGACCACATGATGGTCTAACACAGAGAGATGACCACATGATGGTCTAACACAGAGAGATGACCACATGGTAGAACACACAGAGATGACCACATGATGGTATAACACAGAGAGATGACCACATGATGGTCTAACACAGAGAGTTGAAACCATTATATGCAACCATTCTTCCTTGATTACTGCAGTCTCAACGCTTTTGTTGTAGATGTCAGTCAGTTCTTCCCATTCCTGATCAGACAACTTGCCAATGTCAACATACCAGATGTCATCTGAACTTGGCTCACAATGTAAGAATGACACCAAGTAAGAATGACACCAAGTAAGAATGACACAATGTAAGAATGACACCAAGTAAGAATGACACATTGTAATGATGATATCACATGTAACTTTGACATCACTGAGTAATAACACATGGTATACTAAACAAGTGTAATTATGACAATATATAGTAATGAGCACATGTAAAGATGACCACAAGCAATGACATCCTCAGAGAGTAATGAGCACCACCAGTGGCGGCTCGTGATTGTTTTTGTTGGTGAGGCCAGACACAGATTTTCGGGACAATCATGGTTTTGGGTTAGGTTGCATTTTAATTTATTAAATAATAAAGACACGTTACGCATTATTTTTGGTGGGACCCGGCCCCTCTGGCCCTTAATGACGAGCCGCCACTGAGCACTACCTACAGTAATAAGCGCTACCTACATTAATATTGACCTCCATAATCTTCTCTTCAGCTTTAGCTAGATGCAGATCTGTGCTTGATTTACATAATAGACCTTCCAATAATTTCAACTCCATAAATAAAGCCTCTTGTTTCCTCTCCTCTGCCATCAGCATATCGTCCATTTCTGTAGCACCCTCTCCGACAGACAATGCAGACGTGACTGCGACCTTGAGCTTCTCATCAAGTGTCTTTCGCAGATCCTTGGCTTGGTATAGTCTTGGTTAAGAAGAAGAAGTAGGGGGAATGGGAAGGAGGGAACAAGACATTAAGGACAGCATAAGAACTTCTAGTAAATGGAAACTATATAACAAGCACATATGTTTGAACATGGTACGTCCCCACCACGTGTGTAACTATATACTAGATAAACTAGATGGTACCAACTATGAGTAACTATAGACTAGATAAACTAGTTGGTACCAACTATGAGTAACTATAGGGTACATAAACTAGTTAGTAAAACTATGCGTAACTCATCATCAAATAGCTTGTCCTAAGCAGAACTTTGCCACCCCAACAGTCATTCGGAATTTCTCTCTTTCTGGGTTATTTTCTGGGTAGATCTATTTGTTCTCTTCTCTGTCCATGATATACGAAGGACTCTTCTGTAACACTTATATTCAAAAGCATGCATGTTTTTCCACTGCCTTGTTAAATGCCCATGCTTCACACTAATATGTTACCACTGGGAATGTGCATGCTCTTAGTATTCTGATCTTTGTTTTCTTATCAATTCCGTTCCATACTGTTTTTAGTGTACTTTGTTGTATTCCATGTTTGTTCCGTTTGTTCTACCATGAGTAACAAACTAGACTAGAATACAACTAGATACTAGTTATTAAAAACTATGAGTTACTATAGATTAGATAAACTAGTGATTACAAGCTATGAATAACTACAGACTAGATTAACTAGTAAATTGTTAATCTGCTTCTCTACTTCTCCACATCTACTTACCTGTGATTCTTCTCCACAATCTCTCTGTTGACGAGAGAGACCGACGTACGTGCCATGTCCAGTTCTAGAACCATTCTGTCTAATGTTCGTCTCATCATTTCAGTCTGCCAGAGAGTAGGGTAATGGCAACAGGTCAAGATTAGTGAGAGCATCATTGTAAATGAAATCATCATTGCATGTGATACTAAACTAACTCTACTGATCCAGCTGCTATAAACTAACTCTACTCGTCAGCTGCTATAAACTAACTCTACTCGTCAGCTGCTATAACATGCTAACACTCTACTCGTCAGCTGCACTAAACTAACTCTACTCGTCAGCTGCACTAAACTAACTCTACTGCTAAACATCACGTAGCTGCTAAACTAACTCTACTCGTCAGCTGCTATAAACTAACTCTACTGGACTAGTCAGCTGCTAAACTAACTCTACTCAGTCAGCTGCACTAAACTAACTCTACTAGTCAGCTGCTATAAACTAACTCTACTCGTCAGCTGCACTAAACTAACTCTAGCATGCTAAACTACTCATGTCAGCTGCATAAACTAACTCTACTGTCAGCTGCTATAAACTAACTCTACTCATCAGCTGCACTAAACTAACTCTACTCTATCAACCTGCTGCTATAAACTAACTCTACTCATCAGCTGCACTAAACTAACTCTACTCGTCAGCTGCTATAAACTAACTCTACTCGTCAGCTGCTATAAACTAACTCTACTCATCAGCTGCACTAAACTAACTCTACTCATGCAGACTCATATCACTATAACTAACTCTACTCGTCAGCTGCTATAACTAACTCTACTCAGTCAGCTGCTATAAACTAACTCTACTGCGATACATACGCAGCTGCTATAACAACTCAGTAGCTCTAACTACTTACCGCAGCTGCTATAAACTAACTCTACATCATACACTGCGCTTAAACTAACTCTACTCGTCAGCTGCACTAAAGTAACGCTACCCACCAACTTGGCTTAGTATTGAGTATCGATGGTTTACTTACCACTTTCTTCTCTCTAGGTAGATATCAAACAATTGTTGATTAAATCAACAGTTATCTTGTCAAGTGTACATTACTAAGCATAATTAGTATATCTTGGCACATCAGCAACAGCTGATCGGTCAGTTATAACATGTATGTAAAGTCACTGACCACTCACTGACCACAGACCAGACATGGTCAGTAACATGACCATAAAGTCACACCTACTTACTGACCATAGACCATACATGGACAGTAACATGTCCATAAAGTCACACCTACTTACTGACTCCAAAACAGAAGTCATGACAATAAGTAGGTCAACTAAATATACATGTGAATAATGTCAAAATACAACAGACTCCAGAATTCAAATATCTCGGAGTATATTCACAGCAGATGGAAAGATGGACAGAGAAATCGAGACTAGATGCCAGAGGGCAAATGCAGTGACATACCAACTGTCACCACTATTAAAACATCC
Source organism: Arion vulgaris (assembly GCA_020796225.1). Lineage (NCBI taxonomy): Eukaryota > Metazoa > Mollusca > Gastropoda > Stylommatophora > Arionidae > Arion > Arion vulgaris. Next base: position 11,813,580 of record CM036771.1, on the reverse strand, counting down.
AAGCATTAACATGGCAGTCAAACGACAACTGATAAACTGCATATTTATTCCAACTCTCTGCTATCAGTGCCAAACATGGCCCTGACTAAGACACAAGAAAGAAAGACTACAACGTGTGAAATGAGATGTCAACATTACAAGGCGAACAGCTGTCAACGTTACAAGGCGAGATAGAGTGAGAAACGAGAATATCAGAAGCATCGTTGGTACTATACAGTACATCGAGAAGCAAAGAATAAAGTGGTTCGGCCATTTAATGAGAATGGAACCACATTTACTACCATCACGTACCTCTAATAATCGACACTCAGGGCGCAGAGCACGAGGCAGGACAAGAACACGATGGATAGATAACATCTCAGAGTCCCTGCGAAAGCATGGACTGACAATGTCAAGCGCAACACACCTGGTACAAGATAGAAAACTAACTCTCCCCACGACGCTTCAAGGCAAATGTGGTTAAGATAAGATAAGACTTACTGACCACTTACTGACCATAGACCAGACATGGTCAGTAACATGTCCATAAAGTCACACCTACTCACTGACCATTCACTCACCATAGAAGTCACAACCACTCACTGACCATAGACCAGAAACGGTCAGTTATAACATGTGCGTAAAGTCACACAGTTGGTTGAGGGCCTGTGCGCGTAAAGTCACACATACTCACTGACCACAGATCATACATGGTCAGTAACATGTCCGTAAAGTCATACCTACTCACTGACTACTCACCCAACCACTCACTGACCACTCACTGACCATAGACCTGAATGTCATGTCATTTTAACTGACCTGATTTTCAAACTGATCTTGTTCATGTTCTGTGTCTGCCAGTTGACGTCTGATGCAAATGCACTTCCGTTCTGTTGCAGAAATTGTTTTCTCTGCACGTATGTTCTGTTCCTGCTCCCGCTCCAGCTGTTGAGACTTGTTCTTCAGAATGTTGTTACGCCGACGTGTATCTCGTTTGGCTGCAATCATTTTCTGATCGGTCACCCACACAAATAAAACAAATTAACAAATAATAACAACTAATTAGTGCAAGGTTTAACTGCTATCTCTTTTTCTGCTGTCTCTCCTCTCTTTTCTGTCTCCCCATCTCTTTCTGCTGTCTCTCCAATTCTCTTTCTGTCTCCCCATCTCTTTCTGTCTCTCCAATTCTCTTTCTGTCTCCCCCTCTCTCTTTCTGTCTCTCTATCTATCTTTCTGTCTCTCCATCTCTCTTTTTCTGTCTCTCTATCTCTCTTTATGTCTCTCTATCTCTCTTTATGTCTCTCTATCTCTCTTTATGTCTCTCTATCTCTCTATCTCTCTTTCTGTCTCCCCATCTCTCTTTCTGTCTCTCTATCTCTCTTTCTGTCTCTCTATCTCTCTTTATGTCTCTCTATCTCTCTTTATGTCTCTCTATCTCTCTGTCTCCCCATCTCTCTTTCTGTCTCTCTATATCTCTTTCTGTCTCTCTATCTCTCTTTATGTCTCTCTATCTCTCTTTATGTCTCTCTATCTCTCTTTCTGTCTCTCTATCTCTCTTTATGTCTCTCTATCTCTCTTTCTGTCTCTCTATCTCTCTTTATGTCTCTCTATCTCTCTATCTCTCTTTCTGTCTCCCCATCTCTCTTTCTGTCTCTCTATCTCTCTTTCTGTCTATCTTTCTTTCTGTCTCTCTGTCTCCCCTTCTCTCTTTCTGTCTCTCCATCTATATTTCTGTCTCTCCATCTATATTTCTGTCCCTCTCTCTATCTCTCTGTCTCTCTCTCTCTCTCTATCTGTTTCTACCGATCTCTCTCTCTCTATTTTTCTGCCTCCCTCCCTCTCTCTCTCTGCTCAAATGATAGAATTAAAATGTAGCAAGTTGACATGTTGTACTCACAGATGATAGAATTAAAATGTAGCAAGTTGACATGTTGTACTCACAGATGATAGAATTAAAATGTAGCAAGTTGACATGTTGTACTCACAGATGATAGAATTAAAATGTAGCAAGTTGACATGTTGTACTCACAGATGATAGAATTAAAATGTAGCAAGTTGACATGTTGTACTCACAGATGATAGAATTAAAATGTAGCAAGTTGACATGTTGTACTCACAGATGATAGAATTAAAATGTAGCAAGTTGACATGTTGTACTCACAGATGATAGAATTAAAATGTAGCAAGTTGACATGTTGTACTCACAGATGATAAAATTAAAATGTAGCAAGTTGACATGTTGTACTCACAGATGATAGAATTAAAATGTAGCAAGTTGACATGTTGTACTCACAGATGATAGAATTAAAATGTAGCAAGTTGACATGTTGTACTCACAGATGATAGAATTAAAATGTAGCAAGTTGACATGTTGTACTCACAGATGATAGAATTAAAATGTAGCAAGTTGACATGTTGTACTCACAGATGATAGAATTAAAATGTAGCAAGTTGACATGTTGTACTCACAGATGATAGAATTAAAATGTAGCAAGTTGACATGTTGTACTCACAGATGATAGAATTAAAATGTAGCAAGTTGACATGTTGTACTCACAGATGATAGAATTAAAATGTAGCAAGTTGACATGTTGTACTCACAGATGATAAAATTAAAATGTAGCAAGTTGACATGTTGTACTCACAGATGATAAAAGATCCATTTCTCGATCCCGTTTCTTCATTAACTCGATTGTGTTCTCCCACTGTGCCAGTAGTTCTGTTCGTTGCTGATGGGCTGGACGAAAGTTCTCTCCTGCCTTTTGTAACTCAACCTTCAAGGTCATGTCAGATCAGTAAAACAACACTTGTATTATCAAGAAATATAAGTCAAGTTTAGTTCAGCAGACATGAAAGTCTAGTCAAGTTAATTTAGAGATAAGATGGAAAAGTCAAGTTAGTTTAGAGACAAGAAGGAAAATTCAAGTTAGCTTAGAGATAAGAAGGAAACGTCAAGTTAGCTTTGAGATAAGATGGAAAATTTAAGTTAGTTAAGAACTATCAAGCTAGCTCACAGACAGAAGAGAGTATTTTGAAGTGATATATTCACATATGTTGATATAGTCTATTGCATCCCCACACAGACAGACAGAAAAGCATACCTGACAGGTAACTGTATTAGTGACTACAATGTTGAGCTGATGTTTCTTGAGTAACCTGGCAGCTATCAGCATCTCCACACTATGAGACAATTCCTGCAGATAGAAAAGTGGGTGTCGTTTTCTATAGTTATTACACTCTTTCCCTCTCTCTCTCTCCCCTCTGTGTCTCTCACTCTCCCTCTGTGTCTCTCACCCTCCCTCTGTGTCTCTCCCTCTGTGTCTCTCTCTGTGTGTCTCTCTCTCTGTGTCTCTCTTTCTCTGCCTCTCTCTCCGTCTCTCTCAACAACAAAGCATAGTTACTACCACATACAAATAAGTTGTAGTTACTGCCAGAGTATCAAGAAGAGATCGGTTTAGAAGTGAAGACATCAGGAAAACACTGAGTACAACAGCAGTAGTGTAATCTTCATTAAGAAACAACAAATTAAATGATTCGGCCACATAAGCTTATTACCAACAGACAGTGCGTCTCAAATAGCAATGATACTTTGATATAGTGGATACAAAGCAAAAGGCTGTTCACGCAAACAGTGCACCTCAGAGGTAACAGAGGTGATGAAAAACACTTTTTGAAATGCACATATAAGCTAGTTCTAGAAATCTCTTATTTCATGTGAAGCTGTGAAGCAAAACATGACTAGAGAAAGAAGAAAAATTCCATACCAACATCATGTTCTAGCGACTAGTACATATTGAAATCAAGGATTACCTTAATCTTACATTCATCCTGTCTGCTATATTTCAGTATAGTCATAGCATCTTCATCTTTCTTAGCTGATTCTTCTAGCCAACTATCTAGTGCCTTGTGATCCCAGTTCAGCTGTGACTTCAGTTTCTCCATCGTCTGAGTTTGCTTGAAGATCTCGTTCTAAACATAATCTCAACAACAGTTAAGCATGCACACAGAAAACCTAGAATTTCTTTGTCTGGTTCCAGTCTCTCACCAACATACACAAAATCTTATTTACACAGGCTAGAGAGAGAGAGAGAAAGAGGGAGAGAGAGAGAGAGTGATGAGATATTGACTGTTTTGTTAGAAATCATAGATTGACAGCATTTTCAAGGTAATTAATCATGACAGACTAAGTAATCAACTTAATCCAGATACGTCCACTTCTGGTTGAAAACTGGGCCAGACAGACTCTCGATGAGCTTACATTCAACACAAAATGATATAACATTAACACAACAATTAACTTGTATTCTTCTTCTTCTTCCATGCTCCATATCGATCACTTGTTAATCACTCTTTGTGATTTGTATGTGATCTGAGCCTAAAAGCGATTGCACGCTGTCCAGTTATGCGTCTACAGGTAGGCCAGAACATCTGGTTTCTATAACGCTTTTTATTTACTAGGGTAGCTTCCCTAGAACATGCACAGAGGTATTAGGAAAGAAGGAGCGGAATCATAAGGCATGGATAACTCAAGAAACTCTCAAGGAAATAGAAGAAAGGAAAAAGAGGAAAGCAGATTTAAATATTAGCAAAACTAGAACTGCCAAAGCCATAGCCAGGAAAAGTACACAGAAGCTAGCAAGAAAGTGAAGAAACAAATAAAGTTAGATAAAGACAATACGTAGAAGATCTAGCAAGAGAAGCAGAGGTAGCTGCAGGAAAAGGAAACCTTAGGGATCTTTACAATATCACTAGAAAGCTAGCAGGAAAATACAGACCATCAAATGGGTTGATCAAAAATAGTAGTGGAAAAACTATCACTAATGTTAGAGACCAAATGGAAAGATGGATGGAATACTTCAAAGAACTCCTGAACAGACCAGCACCTACAAACCCCCCAGATATCCAACGGCAGAAATTGACTTGGACATCAACTGTGAGAAACCATCCAAGGAGGAGATTAGTAAAGCCATTAAACTTTTAAAAGATGGAAAAGCGGCCGGTCCAGATGGTATTCCAGCGGAGGCGGTTAAAGCCAACATAAACACATCCACAGAAATACTGTATAAATTATTTAGCAGAATCTGGGAGACCGAAGAAATACCAGCAAACTGGAGAGAAGGATACCTGGTGAAGCTACCAAAGAAAGGGACCTTCAGAAGTGTGAAAACTATAGGGGAATAATGCTGTTGTAAGTACCTGGGAAAATACTAAGCAGAGTCATCCTGGAAGACTGAAGATGCCATCGATATAAAGCTAAGAGATGAACAGGCAGGCTTCCAACCAAATAGATCCTGTGCTGACCAGATAGCCACATTACGTATAATAATAGAGCAAAGTATTGAATGAAAATCCCCACTTTATATCGGATTTGTTGATTATGAGAAGGCTTTTGACAGTATTGATAGGAAAACCCTTTGGAAATTAATGAGGCATTATGGAATCCCACAGAAAATTATTAACCTAATAAAAGCAACATATACAGATATGAAATGTAGAGTTCTTCATGAAGGTAAACTAACAGATACTTTCGGAATAGAAACAGGAGTGCGTCAGGATGTCTTCATCACCTTTGTTGTTCTTACTGACAATAGACTGGATTATGAAGACCACAGTAACTAACACCAGAAATGGAATCAATGGACTCTGACAGAGCAACTAGATGATCTGGACTTTGCTGATGATATAGCCCTTCTGTCACATACACGAAATCAGATGCAGGATAAGCTAAACACATTGAATCAAGGTCCCAGCAACTAGGGCTGAACATTCATAAGGGAAAGACAAAGATATTGAGAATTAACCAAACAAACGACAACTCGATCTCCCTGAGGGAAATCCCACTTCAAGAGGTAGAATCATACACATATTTGGGCAGCAACGTAGAAAAAGAGGGTGGAACAGATAGAGATGTTAAAATAAGAATACAGAAGGCAAGAGGAGCTTTCATTGCACTGGGAAACATTTGGAAGTCCAAAGCAATCAAATCTAGAACAAAAATTCGGATATTTAACTCTAATGTTAAAGCAGTTCTACTGTATGGGTCAGAAACATGGAGAACAACTAAAACAATAACACATAAATTGCAAACATTCATCAACTGGTGTCTGCGCAGAATAGAGGGAATAAGATGGTATGATAGGGTCACAAATGAGGAACTTATGGAGAGAACAAGACAGATTCCAGTGAGCGAACAGGTTAAAAGGCTGCGCTGGATAGGACACACTTTGAAACCGGAGGAATATAACAAGAAGGGTCCTTGCCTGGAACCACGCAGGGACAGCGAAAGAAGGGGAGGCCGAGAAATACATGTAGACGAGATTTGGAGGCGTAGATCAACAATATAAAGAAGAACTGGAGGGAGCTGCAGGAGATAGCTAGAGATAGGAAGACTTGCATGAGTTGGTTGAGGGCCTATGCCCCACCCGGGTAAAGGCAAAGAGAGAGAGAAGAGGAGAGCTTCCTAGGCCCCTACCTCAGTCGCCTCCTATGACATGCCTAGTAGAACACAGTGTTACTATTCTTTGCTCCTCTTGTGGGTCCTGGCAACACATCGTGGAACTTGTATTCAACACAGAATGATACAACATTAACACAACAATTAACTTACACTACACACAGAATGATACAACATTAACACAACAATTAACTTACACTACACACAGAATGATACAACATTAACACAACAATTAACTTACACTACACACAGAATGATACAACATTAACACAACAATTAACTTACACTACACACAGAATGATACAACATTAACACAACAATTAACTTACACTACACACAGAATGATACAACATTAACAGAACAATTAACTACACTACCACAGAATGATACAAATTAACAGAACAACTAACACACTCACACAGAATGATACAATATTAACACAACAATTAACTTACACTCAACACAGAATGATACAACATTAACACAACAATTAACTTACACTCAACACAGAATGATACAATATTAACACAACAATTAACTTACACTCAACACAGAATGATACAATATTAACACAACAATTAACTTACACTCAACACAGAATGATACAACATTAACACAACAATTAACTTACACTCAACACAGAATGATACAACATTAACACAACAATTAACTTACACTCAACACAGAATGATACAATATTAACACAACAATTAACTTACACTCAACACAGAATAATACAACTCTAACACAACAATTAACTTACACTCAACACAGAATAATACAACTCTAACACAACAATTAATTTACACTCAACACAGAATGATACAAGATTGAGTTCATGACAAACGTACACATAACATTGGTAACAAAGTTCAAAGTTTACCTCATATGCTTTTGTGTTGATGTTTAATTCATCCATATCCTTCATGAGACGTACGACTTGCTGCTTGAGATGCCCCTTCTCCCTTTGAGTTAGTCTCAAATGGTGATCTTCAGCTTGCAACTCTTTCTCTCGTGCATTAACCAAACCCTGCAGTCATTAAAATAAAAATCACAGAATATAAATATTGCCACTGTTAACATGACAACACGTTTTCAACACACATCTCCCTAATGAGATAAACATGTCACAAAAGAACTGATAAACAGTTCATGCAATAGACATAGCATACAAGAACACATTTATCTACTTGCCACTCCCAACAAGCACACACATTATTTAAGAACATTCTCTACCCAAAAATGTAAATATGTCCAATAGAAGAACATTCTCTCCCAAAAATGTAAATATGCATAATTGAAGAACATTCTCTACCCAAAAATGTAAATATGCATAATTGAAGAACACACTCTCCACTCATGAAAACAAACTGAATATGAGCCAAAATGATTTCTACACACAAAAATGTTGAGAACATCAAATGAAAAACGAGATAACTTGGATGGGTAGTCAAGGAAGAGACAACGGATAATGACCAACCTGAATTTGTTGGAGCTCTTGACGCATGTTTTTGAGATGTTCGACCACAGCGCAGAAACGATCTTCATTTTCTGCCAGTTCAGTTTGAAGCGCAACAACCGATGATTGTTTGGTTTGTATCTTGGTAAGTAAACAAGCAACGATGCATTCATGATGTGTTCAACATGAAATAGAAACATTCACATATTTACAATAATAACATGTTCATTATACAAGTTTCAAGCAGTTTTCACTTGTATATTTTTAAAACAACAACTGGCCTAGAATTATAGCTTGCTATAAACAAGTGAGTTTCAGTGAAATATTGAATATCTAGTCTTCAGTTCAATCATATAATGTCTCCAACCTTCATTCACACATACAATGTCTTCAACCTTCATTCCCACATACAATGTCTGCAACCTTCAGTCACACATACAATGTCTTCAACCTTCATTCACACATACAATGTCTCTAAACTTTATTCACACATACAATATCTCCAACCTTCATTCACACATACAATGTCTCCATTCACGCATACAATATCTCCAACCTTCATTCACACATACAATGTCTCCATTCACACATACAATGTCTCCAACCTTCATTCACATACAATATCTCAACCTTCATTCAGCATACAATATCTCAACCTTCATTCCACAAATACAATATCTCAACCTTCATTCACGCATACAATGTCTCCAACCTTCATTCACAAATACAATATCTCCAACCTTCATTCACATGCACAATGTCTCCAACCTTCATTCACAAATACAATATCTCAACCTTCATTCACCATACAATGTCTCAACCTTCATTCACAAATACAATGTCTCCATTCACTACAATATCTCCAACCTTCATTCACAAATACAATGTCTCCATTCACACATACAATATCTCCAACCTTCATTCACACATACAATATCTCCAACCTTCATTCACAAATACAATGTCTCCAACCTTCATTCACAAATACAATGTCTCCAACCTTCATTCACAAATACAATGTCTCCATTCACACATACAATATCTCCAACCTTCATTCACACATACAATGTCTCCAACCTTCATTCACAAATACAATGTCTCCAACCTTCATTCACAAATACAATGTCTCCAACCTTCATTCACAAATACAATGTCTCCATTCACGCATACAATGTCTCCATTCACAAATACAATGTCTCCATTCACATATACAATGTCTCCATTCCACATACAAGTCTTCATTCACAAATACAATGTCTCCATTCACAAATCAATGTCTCCATCCTTCATTCACAAATACAATGTCTAACCTTATTCCACAAATACAATGTCTCCATTCACTATACTAGTCTTCATTCACAAATACAATGTCTCCATTCACAAATACAATGTCTCCATCCTTCATTCACAAATACAATGTCTCCATCCTTCATTCACAAATACAATGTCTCCAACCTTCATTCACAAATACAATGTCTCCATTCACAAATACAATGTCTCCATTCACAAATACAATGTCTTCATTCACAAATACAATGTCTCCATTCACAAATACAATGTCTTCATTCACAAATACAATGTCTCCATTCACAAATACAATGTCTTCATTCACAAATACAATGTCTCCATTCACAAATACAATGTCTTCATTCACACATACAATGTCTCCAACCTTCATTCAGTTCTACAGTGACGTTTTTTTGGCTTTCATTCAAACAGACACTGTGTACAGTCAATCATATAATTTTAGAATACAATGTGAATGTCAAGTGATACGTGGACAACATTTGAAATTAACTGAACGTATTCAAAAGTATCTCTTTCTTGAGTCACATAGGGATATTGTTTTTTTTTGCAAAAATATTGGAACGAAGAGTTAAACTAATCTTAGAATCCTAGTTAAGAGATAGGCAGTTTTGAGTTCAGGAAGGAAAAGAACTGCACAGATACAACATTTACACTAAGATATGCCAAGAGTATGATGCAATATTGACACTAAGACAGATATGCCAACAATTGAATAATGATAAGTGCCCAGAACCTTGTATTTATCAGCCAAGAAAACTTATTCGATCGAGTTAGCAAATGTAAACTATGGAAGATTCTTGAAGAATATGGTGTACAGGGTCAACTATTAGGTAGCATCATGGCTCTCTATCAAGATAGTCAGAGCACAGTAAGAACAACAGAAGGGATGACAGATTGGTCACCCATTACATCAGATGTCAGACAAAGATGTTTTCTCTCATCTCTGCTCTTCGTAACATCCATTTATAGAATTACTCAAGAGACAAACATGGACACTGAGGAAATCAATTAATTGTTGTTTGCAGATGATCAATGCTTGATACACCAACAAGAACAGAAGCTACAACACAATACTGACTCCTTGATACACCAACAAGAACAGAAGCTACAACACAATACTGACTCCTTGATACACCAACAAGAACAGAAGCTACAACACAATACTGACTCCTTGATACACCAACAAGAACAGAAGCTACAACACAATACTGACTCCTTGATACACCAACAAGAACAGAAGTTACAACACAATACTGTCTTATTGTATTATAACTTCACAAAGCATGGCAAGAAAATAACTGAGGCAATGAGTATAAACAGAAAACATAATAAATTGAACGTTCACATGAATGGTACTACAACCAAACACTTTGAAAGCATATTTACAGAAGATGGAAGACTCAATAAAGAAATAGAAGTTTAAGTTTAGAAGGCAAATACTGTCCCCTATCAACTACGCCCCCTACTTAGACATCTTCATACTGTCCCCTATCAACTAACCTCACTATTCAGACATCTTCCTACTGTCCCCCTATCAACTAACCCTAGTACTCAGACATCTTTCTACTGTCCCCTATCAACTACGCCCCCTACTCAGACATCTTCATACTGTCCCCTATAAACTAACCCAACTATTCAGACATCTTCATACTGTCCCCTATCAACTAACCCAACTATTCAGACAGCTTCATACTGTCCCTATCCAACTAACCCAACTATTCAGACATCTTCCTATTGCCCCCCATCAACTAACCCAACTATTCAGACATTGAAACTGCCTGTGTGGTGCCGGGGCTCGCAAGGGTAGCAAAGAATAGTACCACTGCGACCTGAAAGGCATGTCATAAGAGGCGACTGATGTAAGACCTAGGGAAGCTACCCTAGTAAATATAAAGCATCGCAGAAATCGGATGTGCTGGCCTACTTGTAGGTGCATAGCTGGCACAACGTACAATCGCTCTTAGACTCAGATCACATACAGATCACAAAGAGTGGTCGATATGGAGCGTTCGAAGAAGAAGAAATTCAAACTTATTTCAGATAAACAACAAATGGTCAAAAGCATCTTCATTCCTATTTTATGCTACCAGTTCTAAACAGGGACAATGAATAAAGCACATAAAATAACTACATATAAAAAACGATGGGTTAGCAACAACACCAGAAGATATAGTCACAAATACTAGCTGCAGAGAGAAGGTTGGAATAAGACCGTTCTTGGGTTACTTCGAAAAACAAAATGAAACAGTTTGACCATATAGGAAGAATGGAGTCAGACCACAGTCCCACTGTCTATTAAAACCTTCTATAGCAGAACATTGGAGCGAAGAAAATACCAAAGAAAAGATGAGAATCTTGCTATAAGATGAAGAAAACAATCACTGAAGCCGCGCAAGACAAATACGGAAGACTACACTGAGTGATAACTCAAATAACTGGGCTACAACCCGACTGAGCAGTGTCAGTTGTCAGTGTGTGTGACATCAACTTTCATCAAGAAAGGAAGAAGGTTAGGAAGAATTAACATAACCCAACTACAGTACCAATTTTTCTATTTCCTTGTTTTGGGCATTTGCGACTGGCATTGACACGCCATCGTCCCATACAATGTCCGCCAAGATGGTATTCTTGATGTTCGACATGTTAAGGCTGTTGGTATCTTGGGACACTTACACCTAGTTCGCGGTTGTACAACGGAAGTAGACTGCTATCGTCAAGGAAACAGGTGTGCCAGCTCAAAATTGAAAAAATAGGCCAAACACAGGCGGAAAAGGCCAAAAAGTCAGGAGAAAAACAGTGCTATTTCATACTGACATCATCAGAAGAGCTCCAAATCAAGGTCATCACTATCCTCACCACAGAAACTAGCACCATACACGTTATCAGTAAATAATTTTTTTTGGTACCATATATGGGGATACAGTAAAATGCTTGTAACATTTGTTAGTTAAGAGCAGTTGATTCCTTTTTCTTACTATCGCCTCAAGAAGCTGCAACTGTGTTCAATTTCTAGCTTTTGTTTTGACCGTTGATCTGTCAATCCAATGACTAATTCAGAGTGATTCTCGACCTTGTTGGCTCTTCTTATCTTCCATTGAACGAATTGAATGGGATTAGAGCATGCCGCGACAACTCAAAATTCTAAGATTACATTTAAATTATACTCAGTTCAATGACCAGTTCTTTGAGCAGATCAGTGGGGTCGCCATGGGTACTAAAATGGGACCCAGTTATGCTTGTCTATTCATGGGTCATCTTGAGCACCTAGTATGGAATTCCTATGATGGCCCTCTTCCGTCTGTGTATCATAGATACATTGATGATTGTATTGGCATTACCGATATGCCTGAAGCCGATTTGTCACGCTTCATTAATTTCATTAATGTCTTCAATCCGGCTATTCGGTTTACATCTCACATCTCTACCTCTTGTGTCAACTTTCTTGACATCACTATCACTATCAGCCTATCCACCATCACTACATCAGTATACTACAAGCCTACTGATGCACATAGTTTTCTTCTTTATACCTCTTCCCATTCCCAGGCTTGTCGTGATTCTTTACCATTCTCTCAACTCTGCGCCTTCGTCGCCTCTGTAGCGAGGACGACGATTTCCTCGATAGAGCTCACGAGATGCTGGATTTCTTTCGTAGCGCTTATACCCGGATAAGGTGCTTGCTTCTGCTATGCGGCGCGTTCAGCAAATTTCTCGCCAGGAGGCTCTCTCTAACCAGCATAGAACTTCCAATTCTGACAGGGTGAAACTTGTCTTAACTTTCCACCCTCATAGTTCCCTTGTGAAGAAAGTCTTATTCCGTCATCTCTCCATTCTTCAGTCTGATCCTGATACACGTTCAATCTTCCAACACTATCCTTTGGTGGCGTACAGACGGGACAGAAGCCTTAAGGATATGTTAGTTCCCAGTCGCCTCAAGCCTAACATCCAGAGTCATTTTGGCACCATCCAGCGTGGCCGTCGGCGCTGTAACACTTGTGCTTATGTAATACAGACCCGCACGGTGTCTTTTCCAAAAGCCACGTTCGTTGTTGAAGACAGTTTCACGTGCGAGTCCGTAATATTATCTATGCCATTATCTGCAAGCGGTGCAACAAGGCCTATATTGGGGAAACCGGCAGGAGACTCAGTGACCGATTCGCCCAACACTTGCGCGATATACGCCAATGCTCTGTGACCCTGTAGCTACCCATTTCAATGATACTGGCCATTCAGGAGCTTGCGATGTCCAGGTCACAGCCATCCGATCATGTTCCTCTGATGATCGTAGTCGATTTGCTCTGGAGAATCGGTTGATTTCTTTGTATGGTACCTTGCGACCACGCGGGCTCAACGTATTACATTCTTATGCTTCTTAGTACTTTCTCTTCCCATGCTTTGTAATCTCTATGGGTATATGTTGCATGTATTACATTCTTATGCTCTTAGTACTTTCTCTTCCCATGCTTTATAATCTATATGGTATATGTTGCATGTATTCAAGTTATATATTTACTAGATGTTTCATTGTTTCTTTTCTATTTCTAGTTTTTATGTGTGTTTTTGTGTTACATTTATTTCGTTATTCGTTTTATTCCAGATTTTCCTTAGATACGTTGGTATTTGGTCGTCCATTTGTGTTTCATTTTAATTTGTCACTCCTGTTTGTTCGTTTGCTTGATAAAGGCCTTGTTGGTCGAAACGTTGCTGTTTATCGTCACTGTTTATGTATTTTGTAAAACTATAGTACTTTGTTTGTACGTGTTTCACTATTTAAATTATACAATCAAAACTAACTCCTTAAATTTCTGAACACAATAGAAAACAACCCTGCTGTTGCAGTATTATCTTACAAAATTATCATGCATATCTTCCTCTTCTTCGAACGTTCCATATCGACTACTTGTTAACCACTCTTTGTGAGTTGTATGTGATCTGAGCCTAAGAGCGATTGTACGATGTGCCAGTTATGCGCCTACAAGTAGGTCAGCATATCCGATTTCGGCGATGTTTTTATTTACTATGGCAGCTTCCCTAGGTCCTACATCAGTCGCCTCTTACGACATGCCTTGTAGGTCGCAGTGTTACTATTCTTTGCTCCTTGGGAGGGCCCCTGCACAACACGGGCGATCGTGTATATAAACTAAAACTTTCACCCATTAATCACAAAGTATCAAGTCTCACATAGAAACCAGGACATCGTGACTTTAGGGATTCTGTCTTCTAGATGAGAAGAGACACCTGTCTCACAATGAAAATTAATCAGTCTCACAGTTAAGGTAGAATATTACAGAGAGTAGGAAAAGTTAAGTTGTGTTTATATACATATGTATTACTTCAAGCTTTTAAAGGGATAAATGCACGATAAAACAGTTATATTTTAAATGTTGATATAACTGTTGTAATCAAGCATTTGAGAGGAATGTCTCGCCCGAATGGTTACCGGGGCCCAAATTTGGGGTGTAAAGAATAGAACCACTGTTACCTGCAATGCATGTCGTGAGAGGCGACTAAGGAGGTTTGGCTGAAATCGGATGCACGTGTCCTAAAAGTGTAAAAGTCTATGCGTTTAGGGTCCTACCAAACCAATGTTCAACGTATACACGTTCTTGGCAAAGATCAAACATATCACAAAGAGTGATTAAAATTGGTCGTAAAGAACGAACGCAAAGAAGAAGAAGAGGAGCGTCTGGTCGAATGAATTAGAGCGTGGTTCCAATACGAAAGACCAGTGTTCAATTCACGGTAAGGCAAAGGATTTCATTTCTGTTGTGGACATAAATTAAAAATCCGAACCTGAACAGCTTCTCGGCGACTGTGTTCTAAACATCCCCTCCTCATCACATGCCCGAAAAATCATAACTGCATCTTTCTTATATTGATGATAAGCTGTCTCTATGTCTTGACCTCATTCAGAACCTCCACATTAGTCATTTTAGCAGTACATGAGATTCTAATCATTCTTCTGTAAAGCCACATATCTGTGACCCTCAGAGATTTTCCGATCTGTGTGTTCATTGTCCATGACTCGATTCCGTATGTCAGTATTGGTTCTATGTAGCACTGAATAACTCGCATTCTGATCGCAATTGACAAGGACTTGTTGCAGATAATGTTTCTCATTTTCAGGAACGATGTTTTCACTTGCCTATATTTCTGATCGGCACCTGCCATCTGATGTTACCAGGACTCTGAGGTATTTAAATTGCTGCATTTGTCTTAGCTTAGTTCCATTTACTGTAATAGTGCATTTTGTCAAAGTCTGCTTTTTTTATATGATCATAACTTCTGTCTTCTTAATATTCAAACTGATCCTTTGTTGTTACTTTTTAAGATCACACGCCAAATAAGAAATTAGGGACAGCTGACTTGTTTAGATAAATAGAGGTAGGACAGGGCTACTTATGGTGAGACAGAATATCATAACACAATCGCTCTCATTGAAGTCTTATAACTACACGATGGAGTTGCTCAGTGCATTCATTATTTCAGGATGGCCCAGTGTCCCTTTTCCCAGCATAGTTACCAAGTCATCCATCATGTTTTGTGTGTTGATTGACTTCAACTCCCAACATGTTAGCTGTGTGTTCTCATCAAGTGTTGGCTACTGGCATATATAAACATGATTGCAAAGTCACATGACTAACAATCCTGGGTCTAAAGTAGGTCAATTTATTTCTTAACAGTTCTCTGTCTGTGTATGACTGGCAAAACTATGGTTGGTAAAGTTAAGATCTTTCTTTGTTTGGTGTTGGATTATGCCTCTATTAAGCAGAGGCGTGCTTCTTTCAACCTGAGACAGGTGTCTATTTGGTTATATCAGAGCGTATTGACCTTCTTTCTTGGTGTAGCCTGAGACTAGCCAAAAAAAGGACTGTTAGTTGATTATTGTGTTCTGGTCTGTGTCTATAGTTGTGTTTATTGTGTTCTGGTCTGTGTCTATAGTTGTTCTTGACTATGTGATAATTCTACGAGCACCACAACATACACGCTTTTCAGGATTGACCTGAGAGCGAGACTCTCTACACCAACCCGAGATGGTATGCAATGTTTTCTGAATGTCGTCAACCATCTCTTGTCTATCTGACCCAGTCCTATATATTAAGATATCATCTGCAAATGTCAATGTCCTGCCCATTTCGGTTGGCTGAATTTTAGCTACATTTGCTGTGTAAATATTAAACAACACGGGTGATAGAGGAGAACCCTGGGGTAATCCTGGGCATATACATGCAGGATCCGATGTCCATGTTCCTAAACGTAGTGCAACGGTTTTCTCCATTAAAGAAGCAGCTCCAGCCAAGGATTAACTTCACATTTAATCAAAGAGCGCACCATTATTGAAAAATTCACCTTGTTATAAGCATCCTCCAAGTCGATGGCCACAGCAACAGTCTCTTGCTTGGATTGGTGCTACGTTCTGGTCTGTGTCTATAGTTGTGTTTATTGTGTTCTGGTCTGTGTCTATAGTTGTGTTTATTGTGTTCTGGTCTGTGTCTATAGTTGTGTTTATTGTGTTCTGGTCTGTGTCTATAGTTGTGCTTATTGTGTTCTGGTCTGTGTCTATAGTTGTGCTTATTGTGTTCTGGTCTGTGTCTATAGTTGTGTTTATTGTGTTCTGGTCTGTGTGTATAGTTGTGTTCTGGTCTGTGTGTATAGTTGTGTTCTGGTCTGTGTCTATAGTTGTGTGCTTATTGTGTTCTGGTATGTGTCTATAGTTGTGTTCTGCTCTATGTCTATAGTTGTGCTTATTGTGTTCTGGTATGTGTCTATAGTTGTGTTCTGCTCTATGTCTATAGTTGTGCTTATTGTGTTTTAGTCTGTGTCTATAGTTGTGCTTATTGTGTTCTGGTCTGTGTCTATAGTTGTGTTAAGATCCAAGACACAAATGGCATAGCAGAAGAAAGTGATTGGCAGGAAATAACAAGACAACATAATATAATAAAAATGTTGACAATTTTATTGTCTATTTATGAAACAGACAATTTATTGTTATTATGACTGAATCATCTTGACTTATTTCTCTCCGCTCCGTGTGGATGAACCATCTTGATGATATAATAACAGAAAATGATTATAAACAATTGATGGACATTGTAGTTGTGTTTTTCTTAGACCAGTGGAGATTAGCCTTTGACCCCTGCTGATTCCCTTTGCGTGTTCATTCTCCATTGGTCACATAAATCAAGTCAGTAGTTATCTTGTGTGTGGTCCCATAAATCAATAGTCTGTAGTTATCTTGTGTGTGTGGTCACATAAATCAATAGTCTGTAGTTATGTTGTGTGTGGTCCCATAAATCAGATGTCTGTAGTTATCTTGTGTGTGGTCCCATAAATCAGAAGTCTGTAGTTATCTTGTGTGTGTGATCACATAAATCAATAGTCTGTAGTTATCTTGTGTGTGGTCACATAAATCAATAGTCTGTAGTTATCTTGTGTGTGTGGTCACATAAATCAATAGTCTGTAGTTATCTTGTGTGTGGTCCCATAAATCAGATGTCTGTAGTTATCTTGTGTGTGTGATCACATAAATCAATAGTCTGTAGTTATCGTGTGTGTGTGGTCACATAAATCAATAGTCTGTAGTTATCTTGTGTGTATGGTCACATAAATCAATAGTCTGTAGTTATCTTGTGTGTGTGGTCACATAAATCGATAGTCTGTAGTTATCTTGTGTGATCCCATAAATCAGAAGTCTGTAGTTATCTGGTGTGGTCAGGTTAAAGAATGCTCAGGTCACCAGAAGAAGTATGGAGCTGGATATATTGGATTGTAGGAGTAACGGAGAGGTCGATACGGGCCACCGTTCACATAGACTACTTGCTGGACCGGTGAAGCATTTACAACTGTTGTGGTCCCATATGGTGATGATTGTATCACTGTAAATACAAACATAATATTATAAGACTGCAGTGTTAAACATTGCAAGGCAAAAAGCAAAAGAGGAGTTATTTTATTAAAAATGAACAGAAAAAATGAACAAACGTAGTGTAATAAAATGTGACCACATGTTGCAAAAGATATTGATTTTAATGATAAACAAAGTTTAGTTTATGAATTGTAATTATTTACTCGCATATGAACACATCATTTCAAATGTATGTTATATGTGTACAACTGTGTGTATGTATGCTGTTGTTGTCTTAAACATACTAGCACAATAAGCTTATCGCATGTGTTTGTGTCCACACTGTTCTGGCTGTGTTCTTAAAAGCACTGGTATTGTAGGGCTAGTCAATGGGTGCCGTAAGAAATAAGGGTTTGTGGTTCGATCCTTTTTTGGTAATTTGTTTTTTCTGGAAGCCCTAATACTTGTACACTGTCTATTTATTGATCATAAACACACACACACATGCAAAATTATCTTTCTCTTATATCTCTTTGCTTCCACTAGAAAAACAACTAACGAATCACTCTTTCTGATTTGATTGTAAGTATATTGTGCAAATTTTCAGCTAAGCTGCAAATTTCACCTCTACAACATGACATTTCTTTTCTGCACACCAAATGTTGTCTAAACTTAGGTACAGCTAAGCTGTGATATTTGTTTTCTGCACACCAAATGTTGTCTAAGCTTAGATACAGCTAAGCTGCGATATTTGTTTTCTCCACACCAAATGTTGTCTAAACTTAGATACAGCTAGGCTGCGATATTTATTTTCTGCACACCAAATGTTGTCTAAACTTAGGTACAGCTAATCTGAAATATTTCTAACATCTCTCCCCAACCTGTGCATTTGTTTTGCGGAACCCAAGTGTTGTCTAAACTTAGTAAGCTAAGCGGAATATTTCTACCTCTTTTTCCAACCTTCACATTTGTTTTGCTGACACCCAAATGTTGTCTAAACTTAGGTACAGGCTCGTCTGGCAATATTTCTACATCTCTCCAACCTGTGCATTTGTTTTCTGCACATCAAATGTTGTCAAATTAGGTAAAAACAAAAACATGACAATTATGTCTGACTAAAACTGATGCACTTTTCTTTGACAATGTCGAACCATACCTTGAACTGGAGGCGGCTGCAAGATGGTTCCATTCCTGATCACATGACCCGGGTAGTTGTATCCAACATTAGGGCTACAATAGTTCACATAACCTGGTGGTGAGATGATGGTGGTTGTTGCAGTAGCCACTCCTGGTTGTGCAACATGTGGTGAGAGAGTTCGAACCTCCTCCAATGCTATCTGCCATGCTCTGTTAAAATAATTATGTAGGTAATTAAAATAGTAGTTAATATTTGTATGTAAAATTATTATATTTATATATATATTTCTCTCGTACCGTTACATGTTAAATAGGGCCTGCAAGTAATTTCTCAATCCTGCTCTGTCCTGGGCAACTTGCTCTTCCATGGAATTGAGACCAATGTTTTTTGCCTTTCTCAGCAAAGTTCATTTCAGAGTTTCCTGGGAGTACTCTCTTTCTTGAACCCTTTACCTCCCACTTCAATGCCTGCTTTCTATCTATATCCTCTTCATGTCCCGATTAACACATAAGGCTTCCACAAGAGACTTCCACTGTTGCCATTCTGCTGCCTTTCTACCAACCATCTCCCATGTCAGGCCACACTCCTTCAACTCTCTCTCCACCGCTCTTCCCATGTTTCCATGAAATCAGTTGCCTGAGTGACCTTGCCCCCTTCACCCGTTGTAACATGATTTTTGTTGTTAAAGGAATGGGT
This sequence comes from Arion vulgaris, assembly GCA_020796225.1. NCBI lineage: Eukaryota > Metazoa > Mollusca > Gastropoda > Stylommatophora > Arionidae > Arion > Arion vulgaris. The sequence goes on along the minus strand of CM036771.1, from coordinate 11,793,701 downwards.
TGTTAGCCCATTGCCCAACCCCCAACCTGGAGGACCAGGAGGCCACATTTCGTCTGCCCTCTATCCTTCAACCTTCCACTTCTGAATGGTCCTACTAGAGCAAGCTTCTGTCAGCTATTCTGACATGGGTGTCCCTACTAGGAGCAAAGCTCCTGTCAGCATAGCTTTCTGACATGGGTGTCCCTACTAGGAGCAAGCTCCTGTCAGCATAGCTTTCTGACATGGGTGTCCCTACTAGGAGCAAAGCTCCTGTCAGCATAGCTTTCTGACATGGGTGTCCTACAGAGCAAAGCTCCTGTCAGCATAGCTTTCTGGATCATGGAGGTACCAAGCTCCCACCCTACAGGTAATGACCTCGTGGAGAATGCCTGTTTTGGTATTCTTTAATTATTTCTTCTCAAGGTATGCCCAACATATCTCCATCTTCTCCTTCTTATAACATATGTTACTAGTGGTTGACCTGGTTGACCAGACATTTCTCTAATTTCATCACTTATTATTTGCATGTATAATTAATATTTGCATGTATAATTAATATTTGCATGTAGAATTAATATTTGCATGTAGAAACTTTAATAAATAACAAATTTTGTTCAGACTGACTCGGATTAGATGTCTGCTATTGATAGATAGATTTTTGGACTTGATGAGAATAGATATGCTGGATTAGAATAGAGATGTAAGATTAGAATGTAAATTCCTGTGTACTGCCGGGCCCGCAAGAGGAGCAAAGAATAGTACCACTGCAACCTACAAGGCATGTCGTACGAGGTGACTGAGGTAGGGGCCTAGGAAAGCTACCTAGTAAAAAAAGTCTTGCAGAAATCGAATGTGATGGCCTACTTGTAGGCGCATAACTGGCACAATGTACAATTGCTCTTAGGCTCAGATCACATACAAATCACAAAGAGTGGTTAACAAGTGATCAATATTGAGCGTTCAAAGAATAATGTTTGCAGTAGGCATCCCATTAATATATAATATCTTATTTAATATTCTTTTTTTTTTTTTTTCGTCCGCTTTCAACTCAGGCGAAGTTTCATCTCTGAAACTGATTTTTGCGTGAAAATCCGTTTTCCAATTTCTTACAATGGCAGCAGCGTGCACATTGTAAATTACTTTACACCGGCAGCCGTGTGCTCAATGTACTCGTAATTAGTATTCCCCTCGCCATACAGGCAGATTTTCTCCGACTTCAGAGGTACTCATGTTATCGTCCTGAGTAAGACCAGGGGACTCGAACAAATGCCGGATAGTGGGTTCGAACCCGAGCTATGAGGCGTCTCACAGCTAGCAGGTCGAGCTACTATCAACTACTCTAGGCAGTCCCCAAAGAATAATGTAAATATAGGGTTAAAATAGAGATGTAGGATTAGAATATAAATATAGAATTAGAATATAAATATAGAATTAGAATATAGATGGAGAATTAGAAATTTCAGGTAAGAATAGATGTATTAATTTCAATAAATAACTTGAAAATAAAGAGAAAAATAAATAACATCACTAGAAAGTTGTGTAAGCATCTGTAGCTCAAGCGGTGGTGAGCTCGATCACAAACCCAAGCGTACCTGGTTCAAATCCCAAGGTGGGCAAGTTTGGAAGCAAATTCGTTTCCGTGGGATTTTACAAAACGTAAAAATAGACCTCACGTTCAGAAAGCAATGGCAAACTACTGAACGTATAAGTGGTGCCTAGAAAATTAATGACTCGTTTACTGTGGTTGATGGCTATGTCCTGTAAAGAATATGCCACAGTTTTATTTCATGTCAGAAAGTTGTAGAAAGTCATAACAGTGACATTTAACTTATATTATCAATATAAGAAAGAGGCAATCACCATTGACATGTAATGAGAAGGGGAGGCTTAGACCACATTGTAACAACCGTTAAAATTGAGGGGAAATGAGACAGAGGAAGTCAAAAGATAAAATTTTGGACAGCCTGAGTTCATGGCATGAAACAGCGTCAACATTTGAGATGATAACAAACACCAGAGATTTGTGGAGATTCATGATCGCCTATGCCAGCTGGCACTGCACCTGATGATGATATATGAGAAGAAGAAGCATCCCAATCTCATCACATCACAATGCAGGTACAGCCTTGACCCACTTCTTGTACAAGTATTTCTCAATAAAAACCAACATACTTAATTTCATCAGATAATTCTGCACACAGAAGCATGGACTCTCTGTCTCGAAACACCAGCTCTAGGACACATGTCTTGGACTTCACACCTTCAGGTAGGTCAGTCTGAGGGCACTGGAAGAACAATCAACATGATAGTTCAGTCTAATATCTAACATGAATATGTTAATGTTTATATCCCACGATCAAAATGCCACAGTGAGATCTTTTCCAATTATAAGACTCTCAGGTTGACTCAGCTTCAGTTGGTTACTAGAGAAACAATTGTAATTATATGTAGCCAGTGTGATCTTGACCACAGAGTTCATCATGTGTCGATTGTCAAATAAACATGTGGACTGTATTCTCCAGTATATCTCAAGGTACGAAACCAGCTTCTTTACTTTACATTTATCTTACATTCATATAGTACTGTAGTAATTGTTATGTGACATGGTACTTATCTCTCTCTTGATCACCGCCCAGACCGATGTACCAGATCTCCCCATAAATTCTATTCATGTGGAAATCTGATTCATGCAACCTTAGCATTGGTGTGTTTTATGTCCCATCTTCAGCACCATTTGAAGCTCTGGTGCTTATCCTTCGGCGATGTGTCCGGTTTCAACCAGCGTTTACTCAGTTCGCTCTCCGTTCTGTAGCCATCTGGTGTTTTTACGGTGAGGGAGAGCTAGCTCCATGCCCAACCTTCTTAGTCACCTCTTACAACATACGTGGTAGGTAACAGTGGTTCTATTCTTTACACCCCAATTTGGGCCCGATAACCACTCGGGCGACATGATACTTATATCATACAGTACGGTTAAACATATGGGAGCATGGGACTACCATAAAGTATTAGTAATGTTGCCTCTTTTATCTATGTCGTCTCAAGGTCAACAGTTGACACATTAGACATTCACAAATAATCCACACTGTTGCCTGTTTTGCTACCATTCTACTCCAGGTATCCCATATCAGTTCACTCTCTTTCCTTTCTCTTTCTTCACATTTCATTTGGTCAAAGCTGTCTGTGCCTTCCAACTCTGAGAACTGTCTTTGTCAAAATGTCTGGAGATATTCTACATGTTTAAGCCACCTTCATCATCTTTCTCCAATCGTAGTTTCCAGTGATGATCTTTCTCTGATTGGTTTTCGATGATGATCTTTCTCTGATTGTAGTTTCTAGTTATGATCTTTCTCTGATCGTATGTTTCTAGTGATGTACAAATAATTAATTTACAAATGTGGAAGTTGTATCTTCAAGCAATACTTATAAAACAAATGTTCATTAATTTAAAAAAAACATCATGTCTTATTATTTGGTTTCAGTCAGACTTTCATATTCTATTCAACATCATCAGGTGCTGTCTCCGCATTCAAGGTTGGCTGCAGTGGATCTCCAACATCTCTTGTCTTTATGTTGAACTCTGCTAGACTGTAATGTGTCCATCTTTTGATGTTTCCCACCAAATTGTGTCTCAGTCTTCTCTTGCTCACTGTCCTTCAATGTATTCCTCTAGTAAGATTTTGTTCAATGTGTTATGTCTCTTTATATATCCGAAATATTTTATTTGTTTTTTATTTTCTGTGGTGATTCTTTCTTCATGACTAGTTTTACAAGAACTTCACATTTTATGACAGTACCATAAGAAATAATATCAACTTCACTGATTGGCTAAAAATAGTTTGCAACATTTAGTTCTTGTTTTTTGTTAGAAGAGAATTGTAACATTACATCATATCCTATTTTGATCGCCATGACAACAGCTGGAACCACTAGCCTCTCTTCAGTTCTTGGATGATCAGGACTTTCAAAATAGCGTAGGTCACCATCGCGGTCAAGTACAAACCAGTTCTTCTTCCATCTTTGTTGTACAGAACCTGCAGAAGATATGAAAAGTCCAGAAGACATGAGTGACTAATCATAAACTGACCAATCTTGAGAATATTTCTCAAACATCCAGATCTAGTGTGAGAGTTCAAGGACACATGAGTGGACAACCTTTAAGGAACTAAATTATTCTTGACTTACTAACCACAAAAACCATATGCTTACATGTTGTCTTGTATGTTGTTGGTAGGGCTAGCAACCCGCATCTATTTTTTTTTCTCAATAACTTTGTTACAGAAACTGCAATGAAGTACTGATAATGGTCTCAGTAGTCAGTACTATATTCCATCAGAAACGCAGAATGGAATAACTAATATAAATATTAGTGATAAGTTGCAGTCCTATGTTATGTTGCATTGCAATGGGGGAAATAATAGATGTATTATTTGTGTGTATATATATATATATATATATATATATATATATATATATATATATATATATATTTGTATGTATGTATGGTGAACAAAAGTGATAAGACACATTCTTGCTGTACCCCTGATACCTGTAAATATAACTAACATACAACGCAAGAATGAAATTAGATGTTATCAATGTTCCCGAATAATAAGCACAGAAATGGAACAGAACAATACAAAACCAACAAGCATTAACTTATTAAGAGACTTAGTCACCAAGTCAGCGTGGCCAACAGTGAGTGTCACAAACATCATCAAACAGTCGACCATTGTAATGTTTATGTTTACTATTAATTTTTTCTACTCATTGAACTTACTTTTGCGATAAAGCCATCCTGCCTTAGCTATATCGAATCCTCCTGATGCCATTAATGTTACTTGTTTACTGAATTCAGAAGTGATAAGGAAATATTGGTCGATGATATAAGTTAATTGTGATTTGTCAATGTCTGGTGTCTTCCTTACTTGAAACTTCCTTCCGTAAACATTAAACACTTGATTATCACGTGACAAAGCTGAATCAAGGGAAGTAACGCTTGAAATTACAAAACGGTTAATTTTACATATTGCTTCCCTTGTCTGCGATCATGACGTGCTTCCTGGAAACGATGACGTGGTGAAGCCACACATTCACCATTACATTTCTATTTCTAACATCATAACTTGTTCTGAAAATCGCATTAGACCTGGACTACGCATGTGTATATTTGGAAACAGCTGTATGTACATAACTGAGTGTGTACAGTAAGTTAAATCTTTTTAAAACCATTCTGGTTGGTATATTATTTCGTTGTCATTGAGTGTCCCGGCCTGTAGCGATCCAAGTCCAAGGCTGTCAGGTTCAGTATGAGTGATTGTATCTGTAGATACTTTGAACGCATATTTATACTGCCCTGTACATGCATATGTCTACGGTAGTGAGAGAGTAGAAAGGCTTGCATCTAAAATATTTATAGTTGGGAGTGTTGGTGATGGATAAGTCGTCCTACTGTTCTGGACATGCATATGACGTCACATGTTGGATGATGAAACGAGAATCAATTTCTTTCTTTCTCGAATCCTGTTTGCCTCACAGCGTCAGGTCAGGAAGAGATTTCTAAAACGGGCCCTAGTATGCGCTTCGTAGATAGTCTCTTTCGTCGCCTCTGTTATCTCTGAGGTCCATCTTTTGCGTGGCCGGCCTTTTGCTTTGTACCCATTGTATCGGAGCAGCATTGCTCTTTGGGTGCACTGTCTGATGGTAATCTGCTTACGTGGCCGAACCATTTAATTTGTTGTTTCTTGATGAAGTCTAGTACTGATGTTGTACCCACTTTTTTCCTGATGTCTTCATTTCTCAACCGGTCTCTTCTTGTTACACCCAGCATTCTGCGTAGACACTTCATCTCTGTTGTGACTAGTTTTCTTCTATCGTTTGTTGTCAGCGTCCAGGTTTGGCACTGGTAACATAATGTGGGAGAAAGATTATGTTGAACATTGCTCTTTTTGTGCTCATGGTGACGTGTTTGCATCTTAAAATTGGCGCCATTTGCCCTATCATTTGATTTGCTTTGTTGCATCTGTGTTGAATTTCATTAGTTTTTCTTCCATTTGCTGAAAAATGCTCCCCAGGTATGTGAAATCTTTTACTTGATTAGGTGATTATCGATGGAGATATTGGTAGAGCTTTCCTCTCTGGCGAATGTCATTACTTCTGTTTTGTCGATGTTTATTCTCATGTTGTATATCAATTTAGAATCAATTTAGGCATCATATATCCATACTTAGATTGATGGAAGTTGAAATCAAAAGCTGTGTGCGGATTGCTGGACACCGGTGAAACAGAACAAAGAGAGGCACAGGCATCATCAGCATAATGTATATTCTTCGACATCGTCTGGTACAAATTAAGCACCGTTGAGTCTGTTCAGAGTTATATGACTATGAGGTGGTCGGGTAACCATGGGATCGGGTTGAGGGACTCCATGTCAAGCATTGGTCATTTACTATTTTGTTTATTCCTTGATACATTTTTACAGTTGTCTCCCTTTGAGCATCCCGGTACTTGAATTAGTTTATATCTTATTTCCTTTTTCTCTTTGCAACATTTACTTCTCTATAGAAGTTTTTTTTATCTTACTACTGAATTTATTATGAATCGTTTTGATGCTCCAGCTTTTGTTCTTATTTAACTTTTACTTGAAATGTATACGCTCATGCAGACCTTGATATGTTTGCTGATTCCATATTTTCTTAGACAATCTCATGAGTTTGCTTTCTTCCAAGGTCTTTTCCTGGTCTTTGAATGCAACACTACTGGTCTTGTGTTCGATTGCTCTTTCCGTCGGTTGTCTTAATGTGAATGTTGCATCTCTACAGCTTCTATTTCGTCTGAAGCCTATCTGTGCTTCTGAGAGTTGTTCTTCAATTGTTGGTATTAGCCTTTAAATTATCTTAGCATACATTTTTCCTGTATGACTTAGTGAGATTCCCCCTATAGCTATTACATTCCTTCTTATGTCCTGTAATTGTGTTACATCAGATCGTTTATCTGTCTCATCTGAAAGATTTGTTACCAAGTTGTCTATCATGACCTTGATAAGTATGTAGCCAAGTATGTAGCCAAGTAAGTGTCTTTTAATAAAATGATTGTGTTCATCTAGCTTGAGCTACATCCAGCTTGAGCTACATCTAGCTTGAGCTACATCTAGTATGAGCTACTTCAGCTGAGCTACATCTAATGAGCTACATCCAGCGAGCTACTTCAGCTTGAGCTACATCTAGTATGAGCTACTTCTAGCTTGAGTTACATCTAACTAGAGCTACTTCCAGCTTGAGCTACATCTAATGAGCTACATCAAACTTGAGCTACTTCCAGCTTGAGCTACATCTAGTATGAGCTACATCTAGCTTGAGCTACATCTAACGAGCTACTTCTAGCTTGAGCTACATCTAACTAGAGCTACTTCCAGCTTGAGCTACATCTAGTATGAGCTACATCTAACTTGATCTACATCTAGCTTGAGCTACATCTATCTAGCTTGAGCTACATCTAACTAGAGCTACTTCCAGCTAGAGCTACTTCAGCTTGAGCTACATCTAACTGATCTACTTCCAGCTTGAGCTAGGTGTATGAGATGTGTGCATTGTTTCTTCTCTATTTACGATCAGTTTCATATTGCTTAGTTTGCACTGTGAGATGAGTTGCTTCTTGGAAGCTGCACATCAGTTGGAGTTTCTTGTGGGTTCCCTATAACTTGCTCTGTAAGTTTCATTCATGAGGTCATGTTTTGCTTTGTTGGTGTAGCTTTGATGGGCATGACTGCAAGATGTGCTCTGGAGTCTGTATTTTGCTCTGACATGCACACTGCTTTATTTATACCTACTTTGTGTTACCAGAGCCAAACATGGACAATGAACAAAGCGCAGTCACAAAAATAACTACATGTGAAATGCGTTGCCTGCGAAAAGTTACCAACAACACCAGAAAAGACAGTCACCAACATCAGCATAAGAAAGAAAGTTGGCACAGAACCTTGTTTGAATTACATTGAGAAACAAAGAATGAAGTAGTTTGGCCACTTAATAAGAATGCATCCAAACTCCACAGAATGCAGAGTATTCTACAACAGAACATCGGGAAAGAAGGCAAGAGGAAAACCACGAAAAGATGGTTAGATGGCATAGCATAATCCTGTGAAAGAGCAAAAATAACAATCACCCAAGCTACTAGAACAGCGCAAGACAAAAACAGAAAACCATGACACTAGGCAACAACCCGGTAGCAGTGTGACGACAAAAGAAGTGCACACTGCGCAGGGCTTATTCTATTCACGTGGTGACTGAGCCTGCAGTGCCCTGTTCTGAGACTGAAGATTGTTGTAGGCGGTTTTGTACATTGTTTAAAATTAGCAGTTTTTGTGTGTGTGTGTTAGAGTTAATCATAGATATGATTGTTATAGTTTTGTAGAGCGTGTTTATATTACAGTTTCAGATTTCATGAGTAAATACCATTGCTTGTTTCTGTAGATTTGTGGAGAAAGTTGCCAGTCTGAACTGTTCAAGATGAATGCCAGCAAGAATACTAATATGACTCCCAACACTTTCCGGCGTCTGCTGGTGGCTCATGGGAGAACCACCACTCCTGGAGTGTTTGAGTCATCTATCACATGCAATCCAGATGATATCGTGAAAGAATTGATTGAGAAAAAAAGGATTGAGCCTGATCTCAAGGAAAAGGGTGAGAGCATTGACACAGATATCATGTGTGCTTTGCCTAAAGCTGTTAGCAGCGAGCACCATGTGGCAAAATGTGTTGTAGAAAACTACTGGCCACCAAAGGGGACAATGATTAACCCACCCCTTTCGAAAACAAAATCAAGCAAGCCAGCACTGGCCACTAGCTATTCCTTTTATACACGTCCATTCAAAGTGCACGGTAAGGAAGCATGGGAGTTTGCCATGAGAGGTTTAGGCAGTGTTGACACGCTACTAAATCGCTACGGATACGTGGAACCCATGTGGCGAGGTGAAACATTTGCAACACCTCTTGAGCTTCAAGTGCAGGAAGCAAACAAAAACCATGAAGCCAGGTCTATCAAAAATACCAAGGAAGAAGCTAACCACAGCAGTTGAGAGACATTCAGAATTGTCCACTCTTCTACTGGTGTTAGCAATTCATGAAGCAGATCTTAATTCTGTTGTTGTGTGTGTGTACACATGGTTTCCGTAGTTTATTTGCATAGTTTCTTTACTAGTACAAAGACTAATATGTGCTTGTCAGATGAACATTCTCAACTTATCAGGAGACACAACGTAAAAAAATATCAATAAATAATATCCTGGAAAAGACTGTTTTGGTTATGCCAGTGTTTACTGTACTCTTTCCCAAGGGTGTTTAACATCTTTAGAAATATTATCCTGCCACCATGGTGTTCATACAAATATTAAAATAGAAAATGAAGTTATAGTACCAGAACTGTGGTAGTGTGAAGTGTCTGTGTGTGTGCAAACTGTGGCAGTGTCTCTGTGTGTGCAAACTGTGGCAGTGTCTCTGTGTGTGTGCAAACTGTTGTCTTATATTTGAATTCTGTATGATCACATGTGTTGTCTCATTACTATATATCACATCTCTCATATTCTACTCTGTTTCACTTCTCTCTCTCTTTCTCTCACTAAACATGTAAAATTTGATTTCAACAACCAACACAACCTAAGGAGAAGTTGTTTGCTACCTAACAACACAGCCTAAGGGAGAAGTTGGTTTTGCTACCTAACAACACAGCCTAATGGAGTTGGTGTTGCTACCTAACAACACAGCCTAATGGAGTTGGTGTTGCTACCTAACAATACAGCCTAATGGAGTTGTTGCTACCTAACAACACAGCCTAAGGAAAGTTGTGTTGCTACCTAACAATACAGCCTAATGGAGTTGTTATTGCTACCTAACAACACAGCCTAAGGAGAGTTGGTTTGCTACCTAACAACACAGCCTAAGGAGAAGTTGGTGTTGCTACCTAACAACACAGCCTAATGGAGTTGTTTCTACCTAACAAACAGCCTAATGGAGTTTATTGCTACTAACAACACAGCCTAAGAGTTGTGCTACCTAACAACACAGCCTAATGGAGTCGTTATGCTACTAACAACAAGCCTAATGGAGTTTTGTTCCAACAACACAGCCTAAGGGAAAGTTGGTGTTGCTACCTAACAATACAGCCTAATGGAGTTGTTATTGCTACCTAACAACACAGCCTAATGGAGTTGGTGTTGCTACCTAACAATACAGCCTAAGGGAGAAGTTGGTGTTGCTACCTAACAACACAGCCTAATGGAGTTAGTGTTGCTACCTAACAATACAGCCTAATGGAGTTGTTATTGCTACCTAACAACACAGCCTAATGGAGTTGTTATTGCTACCTAACAACACAGCCTAATGGAGTTGGTGTTGCTACCTAACAACACAGCCTAAGGGAGAAGTTGGTGTTGCTACCTAACAACACAGCGTAATGTAGTTGTTATTACTACCTAACAACACAGCCTGGCTCACAATTTACTTTGATATCAACAACATGTATACACCAGCCATGATGGAGAAACACACAAACATACAGTACACACTGACAAACCAATTTTATTGTGAAGTCAGTATACATGACAGGTATCATATCAATATATAAATATTTCAAACAATGAGTGAGTGAGTCACTGTGATTTCCAGAGTCTTTTCTTTTGCATGTTGTCATAAATGGTGACTAAGAGGAGATGATGGTTAGACCAGGGATCCTACGCTGTAAAAAAATCAAACGGCTACAGAGACCAAAAAAAAAAACCCAAACTAGTCATGAAAATTGAGTGGACATATTTTGACTCTGCTATATGTGTCCTTGGCTGTGACTAGGACTGGCGATGATGATGAGGAAGTTATATAAAAAAAAAGTTGCAACTTTCAACATACAAAGTTGTAGTAAACATAAATGATTATACAACCAGATCTATCTCTGTAATATTCATTATCCTCTCTCCTGTAATATCTTCATTCATTTACAAACACATTGAAAGAATACTTCCTGTATCACTAGGATGGAACTCTCTCGTCTCTCTCTCTCTCACAAACACACACATGAATTCACACACATCTATGTAGGTGGGTAGGTACATTAAATGTAGAACCAGTTTTATCATAAACTGACAGTGCAGTGGTTAACATACTTACACAATGGTAAACATATTCCCACCCACATAATGGTAAACATACCACAATGGACGCACTCACACAATGGTAAACATACTCCACCCACATAATGGTAAACATACTCCCACCCACACAATGGTAAACATACTCACACAATGGTAAACATACTCACACCCACACAATGGTAAACATACTCCCACCCACACAATGGTAAAATACTCACACTCGCACAATATAATTTTGCAAAGTCTAAATATAATACAACTAATAGTGAGACTGTGAGACCCCCACCCACAGTCAGTATCAATGTGGATTAGGTTGAAACAGTCACATCAGACAAGTTGATGTGAAGTGAATTATAGACAGTAATTGAAGACCAGATGAAGTGAAGTGAGAGACACACTTATAAGAAGACAGGTTGCAAACAACTGAAGCAATGAAATATGTACATGAGACTTAAAATGCAGTTAAACAATAGACAGAAGTCAACAAACCAGAGCTAAGACTGTAGTCCCACCGCCAAGTTGTGGTCTTAGCAAGTGCCTGCATCACTGCAGTCTAGCTAAGCAAGTGGGGATGGAAAAACGAATGAAAAACTCATCAATCTCACAAATATATTTGTAACAAGACATGTGCCTGTGATAACAATGTGCAGAAATATGAGCAGTCGTGAACTGTGGAACAACATAACGCCCGAGTGGTTACCGGGTCCCAAATTTGGGATGTAAAGAATAGAACCACTGTTACCTGCCACGCATGCCCTAAGAGGCGACTAAGGAGGTTTGGCTGAAATCGGATGCATGTGTCCTAAATGTGTAGAAGTCAACCTGCTGCCTTGCAGGATGGCTGGAGACAGCCAAAGGCTAATGGAGAGCGAACCCAGTAAATGTTGGCTGAATCCGGACACACCACCGTAGGATAAGCACCAAAGTTCCAAATGGCGCTGAAGATGTGACGAAACCCACCCATGCTAAGGCTGTATGAATCAGATTTCCACATGAATTAATTTATTGAGAGATCTGGTACATCGATCTTTTAGGTGATCGTGCGAGAGAGAGAGAACAACATTAGCGGGGATTCGGGTCTTGAAAATCAAGAAGCTATTTTCGTTGTTTTCATATTAATATAAAATTTGTATAAGCATTTTGAAAGAGTATGACTTAGAATAGTATTAAAAAATGTCAGTGTTGCCATGGAAACAATATAAAATGGCCTTCAAAACAAAATTTCAAATCCTAAGGCTCTGAATCTAATGAATGTAAATGAATTCTGTTTTCACTCTAAGGTGTGCAATTGTAATATCTAAAATATTACACATGATTTTTAGGATATATTAAATATTTAATTTTGTATTAATTTTTGGGTAAAAATTCCCTCAAAATTTGGTCAAAAAAAGCTGTTTTTGGTGGGTGTGTTTACACAAAAATTCATTAAAAATGTAATATTTAATATATCATAAAAAGGATGTGTAATTTTGTAGATATTACACTTGCTCACCTTAGAGTGAAAACAGAATTCATTTATATTCATTAACTTCAGAGCCTTAGGAATTTGAAATTTTGTGCATGGCCATTTTGTATTGTTTCCATGGCAAGCATTGACATTTTTTTTACTAATTTTTTCTACTATTCTAAGTCATAATCGTTCAAAATTGTTATACAAATTCTACATTAATACCAAAGCAACGAAAAAGTTTCAAGACCAGAATCCCCTTAAGATATGTCCTTTCATAGGGAGCGACAAGAAGAAGGAGAGAAGAAGAAGAAGAACAGCTACTAGACTGATTCGGTTAGTTGAACATATTCTTGATGTGTCTGTGCAGTCATAGAGTTAATACTGTGGGTAGGAACCATACTGAGCCGCTGGGCCTTGCATGCCTGAGGATAGTCTTCTCATTGTCATGTTTCTCTGTTGGGGTGCTTGCATGGGTGCCATGCCTGGTTGAGGTTGCTGTGGTTGTTGCTGCTGCTGCTGCTGTTGTTGGATGGCCATCATCTGTACAAGACACAACAACATGTCCAGAAATGAGCATACACAAGCCGTCACATTTAAAGTCACATAAACTACAATACATAATTACAGTACAACCTGCTTGTGAAACATACAACATGAGAATTAACACAACTAAAACAGAAGCCATGACAATAAGTAGATCAACCAACACTCATGATGCAAACATCACACAGGTCTCAAAATTCAGATATCTGAGAAGTATTTTCACAGAAGATGGTACAATAGACAGAGAAATGGAGACTAGATGCCAAAAGGCATAACAATGCCAAATGCAGTAACATATCAACTGTTCAAACATCCAAATATAGACATAACAGCCAAACAACAGCTGATAAATTCCATATTTCTACCAACTCTCTGTTATCAATGTCAAACATGGTCCTTAACTAAATCCCAAGAAAGATAGATCACAACATGTGAAATGAACTGTTTAAGAAAAGCTGTCAATGTTTTCAAGACAGGATAGATTGAGAAATGAGAACATTAGAATATGTCGTTGGAATCACAAATGCATCAATATACTAGAAGACAACAAATAAAATGGTTCGGCACCTATGAGACAACCTAATGAGAATGAAACCAGGTCTACTACCATCTCGCATCTATAACAACCGGCAACACGGCGCAGAGCCATAGGAAGATCAAGAACCAAATGAATAGATAATATCACAGATATCCTGCGACATCAAATACTAACAACTACAGATGCAATACACCCGACACAGGATAAAAACTAAACTCTCCACACCCTTCACAGCACATTGGATAAGACAAGACAGAAAGCAGTATGATATTGAGGTGGCACAATAATCCCCATTCCTCTCCTGGTTCCATTCTGGAAGGTTCACATATTTTTCAATGGATACCTTCTGCCTCTCTTGTAGTCTACACCCTTTCTCCTTAATGAGTTCTTCATGGAAGGCATGTTCCTTGTTTGAAATGATTTTTAGATATGATCGAACCCTCCAAGTTTCAATTTGCTAGCAATAGTTGGGAGGTCAAGAAGAAATCGCATTGACACTCCTGGTGTATCTTTGGTGCATCCCAGAATGATGCGCACAGAGCCTCATTCTAAATTCTTTCCAGTCTCACAATTTGCGTAGGACTAATTGTTAGGAGAGCGCATGCATATTCTATACATAATAGAACGCGGCCTTGGTACAGGAGCACAAGAAGGCATTGCTCAATGTTAGCAGACACCGATTCTCAGTACGGATAGTGCGTTGCGAGCCTTGGCAATAACTTGGTCGATATGATCCCTAAAACAGACTGCGATCAAACTTTACACCCAAATAGCTATTAGATGCTTTTCGAGTCTTAATGACTCTATAGTCATTAGTCAAATATGCCCCAATATATAAAAATTAGGTTGGATATCACTGATGTAGGAAGAGACAAGATAGTAAAGAAGAACCTATTTGACCAAATACTTCTAACGCTCCATATCGACCACTTATTAACCACTCTGTGTGATTTATTTGTGATCTGAGCCTAAGAGCAATTGTACGTTGCGCCCGTTATGCACCTACAAGTAGGCCAGCACATCCGATTTCTGCGATGCTTTTATTTACTAGGGTAGCTTCCTAAGTCCTACATCAGTCGTCTTTTATGACATGCCTTGTAGGTCACAGTGGTACTATTCTTTGCTTCCATAGCCCGGCACCATGGCCAGCCCCACAGGCGGACCAAATGCAACAATTTAATATGTAAACTACAGAACATATTTTTTAAAATCCTTTTAACAGGACAGAAAAAATATTAATTATGAATAAATTGAGTTGCAGACTGTGACAGTACAATGCACTGTGGGATGTCTCACCTGCTGTCGGAACTGTATTGGCTGACCAGCCATAGGACCTGCCATGTAAGACTGTGCCTGTCCTGGGGCTCCAGCTGTGGGCATAGGTCCTTGGCCGTAACTTGTCATACCTGCCATGCCAGCTGCCATTCTGTCAGATTGAGCAGGCCAATATTAATGTCACTGACACCGTAAACAAGACATAGCAAACATAACAAGACATAAGCAAACTATATAATATGCCATAACTGATGTTAATACATATAAATGAAAGAGAGGAGGGTGTATGTGTGTGTGCCACATGCATAAAACCACCAGTGTGTCTACTCTATTCTCTATCCCTGTTTTGCTTTCCGGCGTCAGGCAGAAAAAAGAGGAACTTGGAGGGATCCTCCTGCATTTTTTACAAGGTGAAATTTAGTGCCTTGGGTGTTCCAACAATCCTTCATTTACGTGGTCATCCTCTGGGTCTGTTGCCGTTGTATTTGAGTGTTAATGCTCTTTGTGGGAGACTGTCGTGTGGAAACCTCGATGCGTGTCCGAACTATTTGATTTGTTGTTTCTTAATATATCGTAGTACCGGCAAAGACTCCACTTCTTTTTATGATTACATCGTTTTTGATTTTCTCTCTACTTGTTACATTTCTTCTTCTTCTTCGTTCTCACTCGATTGGGATTTTGGATTCTTTAATAAAGGCAGTCATCTGCCTCAGATTATCAGCCAGGCCACACAGTTTGTCTTGGACGCTAGTGTAAGTGGGCCACCTCTTTCTTCTCAAGTTTGCATACTGGGGGCAGTTCTGTAGGATATAATTCCTATGATTTCTGCTTCCCGTTTGTGCTGACCTCTTCGAGCAGTAAGTTTTGGCCACCCTCGTGATGGTAGTTCTGACATTCTTACTGCGTGGCTAAATCTCCGAGGCAGATTGGCAACCGTAGAATCCGTTATCCCATTCCTCATTGTGAGGGTTGTTGCACCATGTTATGCACCTTACGGCCTGGTGCATCCGTTTATCAAGCATTTGTTTGGGTTAGCATTCCTAATTTGTTACATTTAGAATTCGTCATAAATACTTTATCTCTGTCGTTTGGATTCATCTTTTCTCATTTGTTGTCAGTGTCCATGTCCGACACTGATAGCACAGAGTTAGTAACAAATGTGTAAGTGTAAGAAACAACTAGACAAGTGCAACTGAACTAACAATTGAACCAACTAGAGACACAAGCTGTAGGAATAGAGAAGAAAATTGCCTTTCTGACAGTGACAACTGGTTCATACTAGCGGTAAATTCAAACTTCTAAAACAAATGTACACATGACACTAGCATCCTAAGGCTTAGATACTGAAGTAGTTATGAATAATGCTTTATTAATTCCTTTTTCTTAAGTCATCATCATTAGGTGCTGTCTCAGCAGCGAATGTTGGTGCTATAATGGAGCTCCAACATCCAGTCACGTCTTGGTGTTGCAATCTGCCAGGCTGTAATTTGTCCATCTCTTGGTGTTTCCTTCCTGCTTGTCTCAATGGTCTTCCTCATGTTCGTCACCCTTCAACTTTCCCCTCTAATAAGGTTTTAGTCAATCTGGCTTGTCTCTTTATGTTCGAAATGTATTGTTCGATTTTTATTTCCTGCAGTAAGTCTTTCTTTTTTTCTAGTTATGATAATGCATTTAAAAGTCTAAATAAAATATGAAACTGCAAGTTATATAGTATTAAAATTAAATTACAAATTTTCAATTCAAATGTTGTATCAATCCTAACATATGCCAGCAAGAGTTGGAAAATGACTAAAGATATAGAAAGCAAGTTGAATGCATTTGAAAATAGATGACTACGAAAAATAATGAATATAAAATGGAACGAATTCAGGAGATTTGATGAAATCAGAGCGTCGTTAACCACTAGTGACAACTGTTATAAGAAAGAGAAAATGGAGATATGTTGGGCACACCTTGAGGAGAAATGATCAACGAATATCAAAGCAGGCATTGAAGTGGGATGCAAAGGGTTCAGAAAGAGAGGTCGACCTAAAGAGACCCTGAAACGAACTTGCTGAGAGAGGCAGGAAATATCGGTCTCAGTTCCATGGAGGAGATTGAGTGAGTTGCCCAGGATAGAGCGGTATGGAGAAATTACTTGCAGGCCCTATGTAACGTATAATGTACGAGAGGAATTATTATTAATTCTTTCTTATTTTCTAGTTATGATAATGGTCCTATTAATCAATCAGTCAATTTTCCAGAATTTTATTTGTCTTGTTTATCTTTCACATGAAATACTGCTTATTCTTCAGATAGTATAGATCTTGTCAGTCATCTGTCAGAAAGTAAAACTGACATGTAAGGAAAGATCGGACTAATGACAAAGTTATCATTTCTTATATCCGCATGGCATATGTAGAAATATCACACCCACACGCCGGCCTGCCCAGCGTGTCCGTGGCGTGTTGGACGACGGGTGACAAGCTCCCTGTGAGTGCGGTTCAACTCTGCGAGCTGGCAGAAAAGCCACAGGTCTTCAGATTTACAGTGTTCGTGGCCCAACTGAAGAGCTGAAAGCTCAAGTGCTTCTGGATTGGGAAAAAAAAAAATAAAAACACACCACACCTACCTTTGTGGATTGGAACTGTACTGTGAAGCTGCCTGACCAGGACTCTGATTTGCCATGAATCCTGCCTGGGGTGGCATACCTCCTCCCATCATGTTTCCAGCCTGAGGTCCAGTCTGGTAGCCCTCGTAAACCTCCTCCCATCATACCCCCACTTCCAGCCATGGGGTCCATCATCCGCCCTTGCTGGGGGCCCATTGCCCCATAATAGTTACCTGAACAGAGTAGATTATCAGTAAGTTGTTAGACAAGACTTCCAGAAATGTATAAGACAAATCAACAATATTCACTACAGTACAGTAGAATGGTAGAAATTTATTCAGTTACTTTTGTTGAGAACGGGTTTGTTGACCGGTTTTATTTCCAGTCATAATTATTGAAAGTATCAAGGATCTGTGTGCTGAATTAAAAGAAATCGTCAGCTCCAATTAATACAAGATGTTAGTGCATGTCCAGAAACAATTTCTGTTCGGAGCACAGCTGGTTACTCACCGATGTGCAATGATAATGGTTCTATCAATCAGTCAGTTACTGTTGTCAACATTTCATGAAAATAAATGTTTTAAAGATAGACTCACCATCTCACCAACTGTATTCTTCTATGTTCTGCCAGAGAGTCTATGCTGCTTCTTCTTTGTTCTGCAACTCAACTTGAATATTAAAGAAAGAGTGTAGTCCATCTCAGTGTTAACTACTTTCCAAGAGCTTGTCTTGCAGACGGCCGTATGAGCAGCTACACCAGTCTTCTTCTGTCTGTCTTATGCTGGACATTTTTGATATAAAAAAATGGGAGGCCCAGTATTTGGAGGCCAGTGGTGGAAGAACGAATGGTACCCTGGACCTCAAGCATGTCGTAGAGCGACTGATGTAGGACCTGGAAGCTACCTAGTAAATAAAAGCATCACAGAAATCGGATGTGCTGGCCTACTTAGGCGATAACTGGCACAGCGTTCAATCACTCACAGATGTCGATCAACCCTCAATTCACAGAGTGGTTAACAAGTGGTCAATATGGAGTGTTCAAGCAGAAGAAACAATCAATTTTTTGTGTATTTTTCTAGATTGTTAGTGTCAGTTCAAAGACTTTCTTGGTCAGTGAGATAAGATATCCCTTCCGGCTTCTTCTTCTTCTCTGTGACTCAAGTTGTTCTGAGTTTGATTAGAACTAGGAATTAGAACACAAACCAACCACAGAGTGTGCACACACAAACTGAGAGAGCGAATAGGGGGACTGCTATTAACATATAAGAGAGGAAGCAGGTGTTGACAACATATTACCATTTGTCTGTGGGTTCTGCTCCGTCCCATTTGTGTATTCATCTTGCTCCATGCTCTTTTATTATCCTTTCAGATAAGCCTTCGACTTGGTTTAAATCTGTTGAGTCAGAATTCCTCATTGTTTCTGGCGTAGTCTATGTGTAGTGTGCTGTGAAATTCGTCTCTCCTGTTGTATCTTTGCTTGTAAAGCCTTTATGGTTGAACGTTGCTTGTTTATTCTTGTTGTTGTAAAACTACAATACTTTGTTATTAGTGTTAGCATTGCTCCATAGTTTTACTGCAGTCTACCCAATATCGATAATAGAATACCTCCAGCATAGTCTGATGGATCATCAAGACATATGCATAGGCTAATGTGTAATGAGTCTGTACTCACACATCATTAACACTATTTCTCCATTGTCTAGGTCTACCTGAATCACCTGTCTCACAGGTGAGCTACACTATTATTTACACATGAGACCATGTTTGACATTACCTTGTGCCTGACTCATCGGATGTCCCATAGTTCCCTGCGACTGTCCTGGCATACCACCGCCATACATAGCACCTGTTGTAGAGTCAATCATGTTTCTGTTACGCTGCAAGATGTGATGTCGCAAGGCTACATTGTGGTGGGTGGTCTTTGGCATTGGCATACCTGTTTGTCCAGCTGGCATCTGACCCTTGAAGTAGAAGAAAGACATTCAGTACAACTAAAATAGTGCTACAGTCTGCTAGTACAGCTAACAATAGTGCTACAGTCTGCCAGTACACTAATAGGCTACAGTCTGCTAGTACAACTAACAATAAGCTACATTCTGCAGTACATCTAACAATAGAGCTAGTCTGCTAGTAACATCTAACAATACAGCTAAGTCTGCCAGTCACTAATAGTGCTACAGTCTGACAGTACAGCTAATAGTGCTACAGTCTGCCAGTACCGCTAATAGTGCTACAGTCTGCCAGTACAGCTAATAGTGCTACAGTCTGCCAGTACAGCTAATAGTGCTACAGTCTGCCAGTACAGCTAATAGTGATACAGTCTGCCAGTACACTAACAGTGCTCAGTCTGCCAGTACAAACTAACAATAGGCTACAGTCTGCTAGTAACATTCTAAAAATAGAGCTACGTCTGCTGTACATCTAACAATAGAGCTACATAAATTGCTGGTACATAAAATAGACTACTGTCTGCTGACAACAAACAATAGAGCTAGAGTCTGCTAGCGCAAAACTAACAATAGAGCTACTGTCTGCTAGTACAACTAACAATAGAACTATGCTAATCTTTGACCACCAAAAGCTTGTAGCACTTAGTAGTTATAATTGCCTCTTAACACGTTAGGTCAAAGTTAAAGATTTTCTGTAGTACAAATTCGTAGCCTGTGCACACCAAGAGATTTTGGACCATGTTGGACTTGAACCTCGAATTTCATGGCACACGGTCACTAAGCAACATATTATTCACTTTGCTATCACGACCCAACAACAATAAGTGCTTGAGAACCATATCATGAATGATTCTCTAAATCTGGGCAAGATAGCTTGTTTATGTGTTCTATGTTAACCATGCAATAATCATGGAAGAATGATTCACCATGACAATGATGTGAAGATGTGGTTACAACCTGCAACAATGATGTGAAGATGTTGCGGTTAACCATCAACAATGATGTGAAGATTTCGGTTACAACCATGCAACAATGATGTGAAGATGTTGCGGTTACAACCATGCAACAATGATGTGAAGATGTTGCGGTTACAACCATGCAACAATGATGTGAAGATGTTGCGGTTACAACCATGCAACAATGATGTGAAGATGTTGTTACAACTGCAAAATGATGTGAAGATGTTGCGGTTAACCATGCAACAATGATGTGAAGATGTTGCAGTTAACCATGCAAAATGATGTGAAGATGTGGTTACAACCATGACAATGATGTGAAGATGTTGCAGTTCAACAGAGTTACAGAGCTCATTCTGTCAGCGAGTTATCAACAGAGCTACATTCTATCAGTAGAGTTATCAACAGAGCTACATTCTGTCAGCAGAGTTATCAACAGAGCTACATTCTATCAGTAGAGTTATCAACAGAGCTACATTCTGTCAGCAGAGTTATCAACAGAGCTACATTCTGTCAGCAGAGTTATCAACAGAGCTACATTCTGTCAGCAGAGTTATCAACAACTACATTCTGTCAGTAGTTATCAACAGAGCTACATTCTATCAGTAGAGTTATCAACAGAGCTACATTCTGTCAGAGTTATCAACAGAGCTACATTCTGTCAGTAGTTATAAAATATGAGGTGTGGAAAGCTGGTGATAGTTACCGGAGTTGGGATGTATGGACAATGTCCAGAGATGGACTTCTTAATCAGCATGTTAGAAAGAACGTGCTTGGAACTTCCGATCATCCGAGGTCGTGGTTGAGGAGGTTGCTGAGGATACAGACTGTAGTGGTTCTGTGGTGTTGGTGGTCCATATGGCCACATTGGAGGTGGTCCTGGCTGTGGGTACATGGGGTCTGGTTGGTAAAATGGACGCATCGGAGTTGTGGTCTGAAAATAATGACAATATTGATAATGTTATTGTGAACAGCTGAACTGGGCATCATCTTGTGTTCATATTTCTAATACACAGTGAACAATGGATGTGTGTGTCATACACAGTAAACAATGGATTTGTAGACGATTAGAAAAAACAAAACATATATGACTTTGCTATGTGTAGATGACTAGACTAAGCTAAATTGACCATGTATAGACGGCTAGGCTAGACTAAATTGTGTGTAGAAGACTAGACTAGACATATGACTTGGCTATGTGTAGAAGACTAGACATATATGTGACTAAACTATGTGTAGAAGACTAGACATATATATGACTAAACTATGTGCAGAAGACTAGACTAGACATATATATGACTAAACTATGTGCAGAAGACTAGACTAGACATATATATGACTAAACTATGTACAGAAGACTAGACTAGACATATATATGATTAAACTATGTGCAGAAGACTAGACTAGACATATATATGACTAAACTATGTGCAGAAGACTAGACTAGACATACATATGACTAAACTATGTGCAGAAGACTAGATTAGACATATATATGACTAGACCATGTGTAGAAGACTAGACTAGACATATATATGACTAGACCATGTGTAGAAGACTAGACTAGACATATATATGACTAAACTATGTACAGAAGACTAGACTAGACATATATATGACTAGACCATGTGTAGAAGACTAGACTAGACATATATATGACTAAACTATGTACAGAAGACTAGACTAGACATATATATGACTGTAGAAGAGAGGCAGGAACTGACCGCAATATGGTAAGATGAACTTGATGACGCCTTTGGGCGTTTCTTCTTCCTACTGCTTGAGTTCTTCTTGCCGGCATCACTGGACACTTCTGGAACTTCCTTTGGTTTCTCATCCTGCAAATGGAGAAGAGCTTCAGTCAATAACAGGACTTAATATACTGACTGTCTAATTACTATCACAAGTCATAATTTGATCTAACAGTATGCAAACTTGCACTGTATAAACATATTTTGGTATTTGTGACGAAGGTTGGTTCACATCAGACACATCTATCACCAAAAAAATGAAGAAATTTGACTCAAATTTATCATAAGGACACATGTATTCCTGTCTTATATATCTCTGTTAAAAGTAGGTAAAAATTTATCTATATAAAAGTACTGTTCGTTTCGTGAAGATATTTTAAAATTTGTAATGTTAGTGTGAAGAAACATTTGCTTCTTTCAACAGACACCTAAAAGTTGAGAAATTGGTTTAGTGACAATCTATAAATAGCCATAAGCCTGTATATCTAATCTCATTACTCTCAATAGCCTATATTTTCCGCAGACATTTCATCTCTGTTGTAATTTTTCTTTTTTATTTGCTGTAAGTATCTGCTAGCAGTTAGAAGACAGAATTGATGCATTTAAGGTGTGGATATATAGAAGAATAGGCAGAGTTTCATGGACAGAAAAACAGACAAATAAACAAGTTTAGGAAAACTAGGCATGAAGAAACAATTATTAAGAGAAATAAAATTCAGACAAGTAAAGTATTTTGGGCACATAACAAGACATGACACCATGATAAAATCTTTACTAGAGGGAAAGTTGAAGAGCAAGAGGAAGACCGAGAGATAAGTGGGAGAGAAACTTTAAGAAATGGATAGGTTACAGTCTGGCAGTGTGCAACATCAAGGCGAAAGACAGAGGATGTTGGAGATTCATTGCAGCCAACCTTCGATGTGGAGACGGCACCTGATGATAATCTGCTAGCACAATGTTGGGATGAAGATTGTGTTGTATAAGGTTCTATTTGTGTTATGTTATGTTATGTTATGCGATCGACGTCACGGCACATTGGGCATTCCCATGCATGCTCTGTCCTCCGCTGCAGCAGCCATCCCAAAGTCCATTTGCTCACCGTACCCATGAGAAGTTGATTACTATATCTTCTCTCTCTACCACGAAGAGAACACTGTCTGGCATGTCCACACTTAACGCCTAATTCTCGAACTCGTTCCAGTGTCTGAGATGTGCCCATGTCACATAATTGAGAGCTAAAGATACAAGTTTGCAATTGAGTATCAGTGTTATTTGGCCCTTGATTTGGCTAGATTTTTATCTAATAATATCTAACTAGCATTAACTAACTCTGAAAGATGTTTTGATCATTCTTTAAAAATAAAACATGTTGGAGATGAGAATCGTCCGAGTGGTTACCGGGGCCCAATTTGGGGTGTAAAGAATACAACCACTGTTACCTGCCACACATGTCGTAAGAGGTGACAACGGAGGTGAGACGTGGGGCTAGCTACCAAACCCGTAAAAACACTGGATAGCTATAGAAACCACAACCAGGAAAATTAATTGCTCACCACCCGAGAAAGAAAAAGGACCATGTAAGGAGGAGATCTGGAAAAGATGGCCTTGGATAGGCAGGCTTGGAAGGCCTTGATTGCAGACCTATGCCTCCCTGGGAGCGAAGGGTGAAAAAAGAGATAATGAATTCTTGCCGTAAAGAAATGTGGACAGACAGTGAGAAATATCTTACGTAGAATAGAGAGACTAAGATGGCATAATATTACAGACGATGAACTAAACAGATACCAGTGGAAAAAAAAGCTACTGAAGAGGCGCTGGCGATGGATAGGACACATATTGATAAGATCGACCGGAAGCACTGCAAGACAGGCATTGTTTTGGAACTCGCAGGGAAAGAGGACAAGACAGATTCCAGTGAACGAACAGGTTAAAAAGACGCTGGCGCTGGATAGGACACATATTGATAAGATCGACCGGAAGCACTGCAAGACAGGCATTGTTTTGGAACTCGCAGGGAAAGAGGACAAGACAGATTCCAGTGAACGAACAGGTTAAAAAAAGACGCTGGCGCTGGATAGGACACATATTGATAAGATCGACCGGAAGCACTGCAAGACAGGCATTGTTTTGGAACTCGAGGAAAGAGGACAAGACAGATTCCAGTGAACGAACAGGTTAAAAAAGGCGCTGGATAGGACACATATTGATAAGATCGACCGGAAGCACTGCAAGACAGGCATTGTTTTGGAACTGAGGGAAAGAGGACAAGACAGATTCAGTGACGAACAGGTTAAAAAAGCTGGCGCTGGATAGGACACATATTGATAAGATCGACCGGAAGCACTGCAAGACAGGCATTGTTTGGAACTGAGGAAAGAGGAGTAGAAGAAAGTCTAGAAATACATGAAGAAGAGAGCTAGAGATGGATATTAAAAGGATAGGCAAGACGAGGAAAGGAATTGGAAGGGATGGCAAGAGAGAGGAAGGGCTGGAGGAAGTTTGTTGAAGACCTGTGCTTCGTTGGGAGTTGACATGTGAAGAAGAAGAAAGAGAGAAATAACAGAGAATTAGAACGTACCCAGGGAAGAAATGTATGCAACTAATGAATAACAGACACACATAACATCTTACTGGCTTCTCTGGCATGGGTTCCAGATCCTCTGGTGGAAGTGTTGGAGGCTGCATGTAATAGCTGAGTGGCTTGCGTAGTGAGTGGGTATGGTAGAGGTCCAGCCTATGATAATCCAACAAACACTGATATAAAACTGCTTATACACTCTCACACAAATTTAAAATAATGCTGGCAACAATAGATGATATACTATTCTATTAAAAAAAAGGTTTAAAAGCCGAAGGATTGACATCATTGCACTGGGTTTTACCCCATACAGTCCCTCTCCGCAGAACTCGCATGTCACCTGCCGAGAGTATTGCTCAAAGCATGAACTCCGTATATCCAGCAACAATCCTAGGGGTCTCGGGAAAAAAACCTGCACTCATGAACAGAATGGCCAGTCCGGACTCGAACCCATGACCTTCGACTCACAAGGCAAAGGGCTTAACCATTTAGCCACAGAGACCTCCCCCATATACTATTCTATAGAACAAATATACTATATTTAATACAAGCAATCATCGCATGTGTCTTAAACAAACAGGATCTAAAGCCAAAGGACTGACTTTATGCACAGGTTTTGACCCGTATGGCTCAGTCTTTCTCTGCAGAATGGCACACCATCTATCGGAGTATTGCACAAGCACAAACTCTGTAGCTCCGGTAACAATCCTAGGGTCTCTGGGAAAAATGCACCAGTGAAGGCAAGGGTAACCACTTAGATACAGAGACCCTTCCAAGTGATTAGGCATGTGTCTAGTATATAGAACAAATATAGACACAGATATAGAAGGATATAAATCAATAATTATAAGAACCTCTTTTGCTCCTCATATTTCAGAGGTTTCTTCTCCATGCGGACAGCACCAAAATATGACCACGGGATGGGTGGCATATTCTTGTGTCCTTCAATGATCTCCCAAGGATTGAAAGCAACTTTCTGAGCTACTTGAAGACCCTGAAATACAAGATAAAATAATATATTATCAATAGAAAGTAACATCAATATATATATGAAACATACAGAACATGATGCGACTAGAACATCTATTTCAGTCAAACATACTGAACATGATGCGACTAGAATATAGAGAGACCAGAACATCTATTTCAGTCAAACTTATAGAACATTCACTTGATAAGAAAATGTAATCAACCATTTTTCATACAGTGTTGTATATTGGGGGAATGCTGTGCTAGTTCTGTATTTGACTGTGACCAACTGCATTCGATGGATGATATAGTTAACATCATGCCTGCAACTTTACTTTCCAGAGTTGAAACTGGAACCTTAATGAGGTTAGGCAGACTTACAACCATTTGCTGTTAGAAAAAGATTCCATTTCCAACTGGGACTCAAACCAAGACTATAATTGTCTAGGAAGCTAGTGCATGGTAAGTGTATACCAGGGCTGTCCAACGCGATACCAGTGGACACTGGCATGACACTCTTGTCATATATTAATGGCATCCTATTTGACTCTGCTGGCACCAAAAGAAAAGGATGATTAAATGAATCAGAAAGCCACAAGTACCAACACAAGACGATTACTATAATATGAACAGATTGGAACAAGTTGTCATTCTGCATCTTAGAACAGGACACAATCGACTCCGCAGCCACATGTATACAAAATTCAAGATTGGCAATTCAGCCATATGTACACGTGGACAGGCACACCAGACTACAGAGCACATACTTCAAGACTGCCCCGAATATGATACACTGAGGCAAACTCACTGGTCTAACAAAACAACACTCGACAGAAAACTAAACGGACCTCTGTGTGAGCTACAAAAGACAGTGAAGTTTATACAAGAGACAACAAGTTTATACAAGAGACAACATTGAATATATAAACAATATTTCAAGCGAGCAAAAGGAAGGAAGGAAGGACTCTGCCGGCTTTAACATTTAATCAGATTTTTTTTAAACACAAACTATAAAAACCAACAATTTTACTTTCATAAATACGATCTTGACACTTTTACTATCTCTACTTATTGTATAACCATTCTACTGCCTCCTCACTCCACCCTTTGCTTTTTTACTAGAGAAAGTGTCTTCATTTCAACTATATAAACAAAACTATTGTTTTTAGCAGTTGTAGTCAGCCAGGGTTGTTGCAGAGCGAAGTGGGGCATACAGGACAACTACTTCTAGTATGAGGATGGAGGTTGAGGCCGTTACTGCTACCCTCCATTGGATTTCTGGGACTTCATTTACTAGGGCAGTTGTTGTATCTGACTCTCAGTCGATGCTTCACAAGATCCAGAAGGGCAGGTTTCGGATGAGTGGATGTCGTCTATAGAAGTTTCTAACCTCCAGCGGCTTACGTGGATATACTGTCCTGGGCATGCAGGTGTTTACGGTAATGAGAGAGCGGACAGGCTTGCATCAACAGCATTGATTGTTGGGGAGTTGAAGATGGATAAGGGAATATTCTTCGGTCTCTTCGCGACTGTTGGATGAGGACACTAAAATCGATGTTGAATCGATCAAGCGATTTAAGCAGTTTGGAGTTACCTGTTGTTCAAGTCGAACTGGATGCCTGAGAGGCAGAGTGGGAGGTGTGTTTAATCAGCGAGCCACAGGAACCATCAGTATGCATACTCTTCGATATCTGTTGGGAGACTGAGCACCTATGGATCTGCCGAGTGCAATACGTCAGTTTAGTAACCAATAACCAGTAGTTGTAGGTAGTATTATTGCAATCATAATATGGTGCCTGCAACTTCACAACCATTAGTCAGATGTGCCCCAATATGTAGAAATGGTGGACAGCACTGTTGTAGACCACAAATGTAACACCTACCACCACATATAGATCATATGCTGCTAGTACCTGTAGACTATGACAGTACTTATGCATAATAACAGACAATGGCTGATCAGCGACAAGCAAAAATGTTTGTTTGAGAAAATGAAACTTTGAGAAGAATCTTTAGACAACAAGAGTGCCCACGCGTTGCTGGGGCCAACAAGGGGAGAAAAGAATAGTCACGCTGCAATCTACAAGGCATGTCATAGGGCAGCTCTACCCTAGTTTTAAAAATGTGTCACAGAAATTGGATGTGACTTGACCTACTGGCATAACTGGCAAAACATATAATCGCTCTTGGGCTCAAATCACATACAAATCACAAATAGTGGCTTAACAAGAGGTCGATATGAAACGTTCAAGGAATAAGAAGACAATAAGAATAGAACAAGAGAGAAAGGTGAATTAGACTGACCGGTTTCTTGCCAATAGCATCAAAGCCCTGCACTCTGTTGCCCTTGTTGTCCAGAACTGCCCCATACGGCTCCACTGTAATGACTTCATACGACTGTTTGGGAAGTGGCAAAAGTTGTCTGATCTGGTCAACAGCAGGAGTATTCTTGTCTCCCAATTCTTTCTGTATCAGGAGAGAGTAACATATTAACAACACATGTGTTACAAGATTGTACATATGGCAATACCAGTCTTAAAAACGTATGAGGGACACATGACAAAAACATGACGATATCAGCAAAAGTGTAACAACAACAACAACAACAGAAAATGATAACTAACAAACAACAAGTGTTTTAAAAAGATTTTTTAAAGTAGACCCATCAGAGAGATCAGCATATGGTTACTGAAATGTTACTATCCTAGTCTCTACTCAAGTAATAGCATGTCCCTTGCTGAACATATCACTTTCATCATAGCCTGCCAGAAAAACCTCTGTCTCTAGCAAGTTTTCTCACCTTCTCGAGCGTCATGTTAAAGGTTTCTTTGATGTCCTGCCACCACCTTCACATCGGTTATCCCCTGCCTCATACTCCAGGAACCTTGTTTTCCATTACTGTTCTTTCCAAACCACTGTGATGTTTAACGTGGCCAAAATATTTCATCTTCCGGAAGTGTGTTATTTATGAGCCAATGCTCCTTGATATGCAGGTCTTGTAGGATGTTTTATTCTCTTCTCTGTCCAGGATATTCTAAGAACTTTTCTGCTACACCTTGTTTCAAAATCTTCAATTTTTTTCTTTAATGTTTGTGTTATAGTCCATGATTCACATCCATATGTTGCCAGTACATATCATATCATAGATGTAACGCCCTCCACCACACTGCATATATTAATCAATATCTACCTCTGAAGTCAGAGATGAGTCAGATCTACCCCGCCTGTATGGCGGTGAAAACCAATAAAACGGTAAGCAGGCTTTCATGCAAAAATCAATCAGATGCGCCATGGCTACGCCTGAATTTATAGCGGGCGAATGCAGAAGAAGAATCAATATCTCAAACATTGTATGTGTATGTATGTGTTGTGACATGTCAACTAACTAAACAATCTTACATACAACCATGTCAACAAATGTTTTGTCATATCGTCACAGAACCTACTCGTATTTTCTTGATGAGGTTGACATAAGACTTCTTGTTCTCATCACCCTTCTCCTGCCCCTCTGACAACAAGGTGCCATGGATAAGTACTGACAGCATGTCAACAATGTTCAGGAAGAGTTCACTGTGGACACACAAGCACATCAGATATAGACAGCATTTCATCATTGTAAAAGAAGACACACAGAGCAGATGGTGAACATGTAGTAGAGATAGATGGGTGAATGTAACATTAGATGGTGAACATGTAGTAGAGATAGATGGGTGAATGTAACAATAGATGGTGAACATGTAGTAGAGATAGAGGTGTCATTGGTGACATGATAAATAGATAAGACAGATGGTGAACATGTAGTAGAGATAGATGGGAGAATGTAACATTAGATGGTGAACATGTAGTAGAGATAGATGGGTGAATGTAACAATAGATGGTGAACATGTAGTAGAGATAGATGGGTGAATGTAACATTAGATGGTGAACATGTAGTAGAGATAGATGGGTGAATGTAACATTAGATGGTGAACATGTAGTAGAGATAGATGGGTGAATGTAACAATAGATGGTGAACATGTAGTAGAGATAGATGGGTGAATGTAACATTAGATGGTGAACATGTAGTAGAATAGATGGGAGAATGTAACATTAGACGGTGAACATGTAGTAGAGATAGATGGGTGAATGTAACATTAGATGGTGAACATGTAGTAGAGATAGATGGGAGAATGTAACATTAGACGGTGAACATGTAGTAGAGATAGATGGGTGAATGTAACAATAGATGGTGAACATGTAGTAGAGATAGATGGGTGAATGTAACATTAGATGTGAACGAGTAGAGATAGATGGGTGAATGTAACATTAGATGGTGAACATGTAGTATAATAGATGGGTAATGGAAATAGATGGTGAATGTAAATTAGAGGAACATGCAGTAGAATATATGGGTGAATGTACATTAGATGTGAACATGAGTAGAGATATATGTGAATGTAACATTAGATGTGAACATGTAGAATAAGGTGAAGTAACATTAGATCGTGACATGTAGTGGCAATGATGTTTGTAGGAACATTCATA
Source organism: Arion vulgaris (assembly GCA_020796225.1). NCBI lineage: Eukaryota > Metazoa > Mollusca > Gastropoda > Stylommatophora > Arionidae > Arion > Arion vulgaris. The sequence goes on along the minus strand of CM036771.1, from coordinate 11,763,458 downwards.
AAGATGATTACATTGATTGATATGACCATCATCATTCACTTCAGTAATAACCATGTGTGCTCCGATCTCTTTCTTACACAGTAAGATCTCAGCTGCAGTGCATGAACTCCATAGCACCGGCGAGAGTCCCCAATGTAATTTTGAAGATGGTGAAGATATTTTGTAGGAATTTTATTTAAATCTTTCTAACATGACAACATAATGACCCTACCAAACAACTATGGCTCGGAAATGTTTATATATTGTCTTGAAGATGACAGCAAGTTCTCAAAGTAACAACACTAAACAAGATACACCACTAACCTGTTGACCTGGCAGTCTATGACCTCATGACTGACCAGTTGGACTAAGATGAGAGCCCAGTCGCTGGTGGTAGCATTGTTACGTTGAATCATATCAAACATTCCTCCAACCTGTAAACACATGTTTACATTATTACTTAGCCATGTGATACAGCCATTAGTCATGTGATAGAGGCATCAAAATTGGATGTTATTAGTCATGTGATAGAGACATAAAACTAGACGTTATTTGTCATGTGGTCTACAAGATGTGTTCCACATGAGACTCTGCGCCCAGCAGTGTTGAGGTTGGCTAATCTACCGTTACTCCCTGTGGACCAAATGCCACACTACATGGCTTTGGGTTGGACGTTTTTTTTACCAGAAGCCACACTAAAGGGAGTTTTTTTATTCTAAAAACAAAAGGCTTGTAAAAACATGGCTTTTGTCCTGGTCCACTAGGAGAAGGTCAAAAAATGAAAATTAGTAACCAACTGATAACCTGTAGAACAAACAAGCCAACCCCATTTCCCAGTAGAATTGACCAGGAAACTTTGACCCGAGGTAAAGGTTAACGGGACTCTGGCTCACTTAAGGGATAAATTCCCATAGGTCGGTTTAATTTTGTGTTCAGCGTAGGGAGGCAAACTCGAATAATTAAAAAAGCATGCAGTAAATGAATGTGTTGGTACATGAACTCACGCTTTAAGGCACAATTCAAATACTGACCACAAAGAGTGGTTTCATGATAGTTGGTGTTGAGTCGTCTGTTGTGGTGTCGGGGTGCGCAAGAGAAGCAAAGAACAGTACCACTGCAACCTACAATGCATGTCATAAGAGGCCCTAGGGATGCTACCCTAGTAAATAAAAAGTAGTGCAAAAAATTGAATGTGCAGGCCTACTTGTAGGTGCATAACTGGCACAATGTACAATCGTTCTTAGGCTCAGATCACATACAAATCACACAGAGTGGTTGATAAGTGGTTGATATGGAGCGTTCAAAGAAGAAACCGAGTGAACGCATTAGCAGCATTAGTCATGTGATGGAGACATACAAATGACTTACTATAGTCTGTCCATTAATTCGTGAGCACGTTTGAAATTGATTTTCTCGAAAACTACATGTTGGATCTCAGTGATTTTTGCATGCAGCCTTAGAATATCCATGGCGCTAAAATAAAGCTAACCAGTAGTCCATAGATGCTACGGATTTTGCACATCGCCGAATTCCTTTGATCTTTTATGACAATTGCAAATACGTGGGCTCAAATTTTAGATTTTACAGTATCCCAGAATTTGTCCATGTCAATTCTATTCATAGGTGTATCTCCATATTAACTTGATAGGGTCAAGTAATTAAGTGTGTTGCCCTTTATGTGCAATCGTGAACTTGGATACAATATGCAACAGTTAGTCCTCCCTTCGGTCACCATTAGACCCCAGGGTGTCTTAACTTCACCACAAATTGTATGATGGTAGATGCATTTGGATATGGAAATGTATACGTTGCTATTTCTCAGTCTGTAATCAAAATATGATTTGTATCATCCCGAATCTGACGATTCCATGAGGTTGATAATTGTTACTGGCTGGACAAATTGTAATCCATCTCGGTGCCAGTACTCGTCTTCCTCTCGGAGCACATGTTCAACACACTTCTTCCAGAACTGCATGTCTATCATTGAGAAGGACTCACGTGTCAGAACTTCAACATCACACATTTTAAACGTCCTGTTCTGTTCGGCAACTTGCCCTTTTACTTTAGCCCAGACAAGCTCTATCGGATTGAGGTGAGCATGATATGGAGGTAGTCGCAAAGAGGTGTGGCCGTATTCCGCAATGATTTTGTCAATATGAAACACCTTTGTCTTATTTGTCATCCTCACCAGGTGCAACAACTCGGGTTTCAAATATGTATCATCGAAGCTGCTGACATTTTCCTTAGCAAGCCAAGTCCTAATTTGATCTTTTGTATTTGATGCAGTTGGTACTTTGTCTTCCGCTGATACTGCGTTGTGATAGGATGCATTATCCATTACCAAGCATGATGGTCTGTTTAGAATTGGAAGTAGATCTTTCTCCATCCAGTGCCTGAAAATATGTCCATTCATTTCTGTGTGGTAGTCCCTACCGTCGGTACTTTTGATTGGAAAATAAGCCAGCGTCATGGACAAGACCTTCTTCACTGCTTCCTGCATGTGTTAGTATAATACGCTGGCCTTTGCTGCTTGGTATTTTTTTTTTCTGTTCACCGTCTACTGATTGCCATTCTTTAGCATTGGTGTGGTGAGCATTGACCCAGGATTCGTCCAAATATACAATATCATAGCCTTGCCTCCCCCGCTCACGGATCTGCCTCAGGTATTTACTTCGGGCAGCAATTAAATGTGGCTTTTCACAAATAATATTCCTGCCGCCTATAGTTTTCTGAAGGTGAAGCCGGCGGCTCTTACAATTTTCATAGAGTACTTTTAGAAATGTCTATGCTGCAATCTGATTGCAGTTTTAATTTCAGTTTCCTGAGAGTAGCAAGTTGATTTGTCGCAAACATTTTCAAGAGCTCCCGTCTTATGACATCTATGTCCAAATCGTCAATTGTTCTTTTCTTCCTTGCTTGACATTAGTGCACTTTGTGTCCTGTTTAATCCATCGGGAAAAGGATTCTCTATTCAGACCAAGCGCCAGTTGCGTTCATTTCTCAGGGTTATGAATATCGCAATATAGATGACCTCTCTTAGATTCCCTACGGAAGTGTTGGTATAGTAAAACTGTAACCTTCTGCATTGTTATAAATGTGCACTTCAGACTCATTATGAATGTGATATCAATGTCAGTTTTGATAAGCCAACAAATATGATACAATAGCTTCATACAAATAGCGAGATACGCCTATAACTTTACAACGGTATCCCAATTATAACGTCATATGCTTTCCGCTTTCAAACTCGACTGGGTTAGGTGCACGGAATTCGTGAAATTGTTGTTTACTCACGATATTTCTATGTTACCATAATGTATTTTTAGAACAACGTGTCTGTGTACCGTAGATCTGTTACTATTGTGTACAATCCGGTGAGGTTGATTTTAATATAACCTGAAGAAGAAATATTTCAAACTACATCAAATTTTCTTGGAAAAAAATATTTCTCTAGCGTCATGGATATTCTAAGGCTGCTTGCAAAAAATCACTGAGATCCAACAGGTAGTTTTCAGAAAATCAATTTCAAACGTGCTCACGAATTAATGGACAGACTATAGATTTTACACTTATATATGTGTGACGGTATTGACTGTTCTGGGGGTCAGTTGTGGTAAAAGTTTCAGATTCACTCAATTTGTCATGACTGACAATTTAGTTAGTAATCAGCCAGACCCATGTGAATCTTAGGCAGAAGTAGTGATTGACTGTTTGAAAGGGGAAGAATATAAGAATACACACTCAGAGTTAGTGGACACAGAACAGAGACACAAGTCACACCCAGAGACAACAACGTGGACAGTTGGTACTAGTAGCTGTAGCATTTTACAAAACCAACTTTGACCAGCAGACAATCTAAACACCGAGAGACAAAGAGGTGGACAGTTGGTGATAGTAACTCTAACAGTTCACAAAATCAACTTCATCCAATGTGACAATCTAAGAGATGGACTAGAGATGCAACCCATACACTTGGCCTGTAATACAAGATATGTTTTGAAGAGAGACCAGATAATGTCTAGAGGTATAATTTCTGGAAGAAGTGTAGTATCATATTTGTGACTGAATTTCTACCACTAATGTACCTGAAGAGTCATAGTTGGTATATGCAAGGTCAGATGCTTAGACATAGAACGAAATATTTTAGCTGCAGGTTTTGAGAAAAAATACTTTTAGTCTTTGATCTGATCTTTGTACTGATCTGATTGATCGTTCAAGTATGTGACGCTTGTACACTATCTCCATCAGTGAAATGAAGATCGTGGTGTGTCCTTTACAGGATGTCGCAATCAACCACAGTAAATGGGTTGTTTATTTTGTAGGCATCCCTTATATGTTCAGTAGTTTGCCAATTGCTTTCTGAACAGTTACGTCTATTTTTACAGTTCGTAAAAATTCACGGGAACAAATTTGCTTCCAAAATGTCTGCTGCGAAGTTTCATCTGGGTACACTTTAATTGTGATCGAACTCACTACTGCTAAGCCACAGACGTCCACTCCACAAGTACCAAAATATTAATATGATATATATAATAAATTTCTTGTGCTTGTTCTCTGAGACAATGAAGGGTTCTGGAATTATACAAAAACACATTGAGAATTGAAAAATGCTGGTTTAGAAAATAAACATGTCGACAGAAAACATAAGTTCTAAAACTTACCAGAGATAGTCTAAGCTGGAGGTCCTCATGGAGATTCTGTCTCATCTTGCTGTCGTCTGTCACCTTTTCCTGGACACAGATTTCAAACAATCTAATAAATACAGTTACTAGAAGACAGTCCGCCATCACTAGTAGTAAATAATGTTTTAATACCATGCGGTTTGGCCGATATGCCAATGTGCCGGTCCTACAATCCATAGGGATCTAACATGTGAGCAAAATACTCGCGTTCTCCATGCAAACTGCAGAGATCACAAAGAGTGATTAACTTGGTTGATAAGAACAAACGCAACAAACAACAATACCATGCGGTTTACTGGGGAAAATATGAGGCTAGACATGTATTATTATTTAACCAGTTGAAAACAATGAGTGATGTGGTCAACGTCATGTCAGCCACCTTTGACTTCCCAGAACTGTTCTGATACTCAATTGAGGTAGAGTGGACCTGACAGCCGTGTGTACTCAGAATAAATCTTAAGCTAGAGTACAAAACGAGTCCACTGGTCTAGGAGACCAGTGCATTAACTACTGGATCATTTAGTCTCATCATCATCATCATGAGTGCTACTATGTATATATATATATCTCCAATATTGGATACACGTCTATCATGACAGATATGCATTTAAAGTCACCATCAAAGCAGGTTACAGAGTATATATACAGTAACCAGCCAGATCATCCGAAGGGCTGTTTGGGGTATGCTCCAATTATGAAGCTGAAATTCATGCGTTAGAAGCAGCTTTGTACCACCTGAAGACTGTTTTGATGTCTTTCCATGAAAGGCACAAAACTATTATTCTCAGATTCAATGTATGCCCTTCAAGTTCTAAAAGATGGTGGACATTGTAAATCTGTCCCATCTGGTCCTAGATATTGACAAACTTGTTACATCACATGACATCAAAATAACTATGCATTGGATTCCTGGACATTCAAATACACCAGGAGATGATAAAGCGGATAGGTTAGCCAAGAAAGGGTCAACACAGGAACAACCAGTCATGACAACAACTCTCCATACAGCACAGGAAATCCTAAAAACAACATATAAAGACAACAAAATTTGACTGAACAGATGGGCCATGGGAGACACAGGAAGAGAGGTGTACAGACATAGGACCAATCCTACCCCAATGACAACATCAACCATCTTACCAAGAGATCAGAGCACCATTTTCCAACTCTGACACCCAGCACATAACACTTAATAATCACATGAACAGAATTCAACCATAACAAACTCCAGAGTCCCAGCTGTGTGCACATCATCATGAAAAGGTTCACCACCACCTCTTCAGGTGTCAAGCGTTGGATGATGTCCGGAAGATCCTCCTTCCTCCAAGGTCAGATAAATGGAACACATTATAAGGAACAAAAGAATAACTTACAAACACATGCAGATACCACTACATAGCAATGGGCCGAAGGGCAAGAGACCATGACATCTTTAGTGATGACAGTTCTCATGTCTCACTACCTACCATGACATCTTTAGGATTGTTGATAAACATCTCCAGCTGGTTGAGTAGTGACCTCAGTAAGAACTCTCTCTGCTCATCCTGACCTTTCAAACAGCTCAACACCAGAGACAGGAAGGGCTGATGACCTAGCAGTGATTTGCTGTGGAACATATGGTCAAGTTAATAAACAGTTACAGGGTAAAGTCAGTCTGTGTGTCCTTAAGACTAGAATATACTGATTATATCAATTATACAGGGTGTTCAACTTAAAAGCAGCCCCAGTGATAAATAGAAATTTGCCAGGTCGCATTGCATCTCGTCTATTTACTATTTAAACTGGTTCTGACTAGCTTGTCCTACGTTACATTTGTTCATCGCCCCTTCCAGCACTACAATTACACACCATCACACAACCTTGACCTATACTACGTCATAACTGAACCTTCCCATTTCCATACATATATGCCAGATTAGCTCCATTCACAGGCTGCTTTTAAGTTGAACACCCTGTATCTTCTAAAGTAGCTGTCAATCGTACATTCACTGCTCAGTATCACATTGTCAATATCACCTTCAGCTGTCAATCACACATTCGGTGCTCCATTTCACACACGGTGGTCAATCTGACCTTCAATTATCAATATCGCCTTCAATTCTTCTTCTGTGTTCGTCGCTATGAATTCAGAAGTAGTCAGAGCGCCTGGTATGGGGCTTCTGGCTGATTTTTACGTGACTGCCTGCTTTCCTTGTTATCAGTGACCCCTGCCATACAGACATGCCTTCTCCGACTTCAGAGGTGATCATCTTCAGCTGTCCATATCACCTTCAACTGTCAATTTCACCTTCAGCTATCAGTATCACTTTGTCAATATAACCTTCAGTGTCTGCTTACCTTTGATGTAGAGATGGTACCTGATCTATTATACCTCACATTTTTTGGTCTCACCTTTTCAAATTATTTTTGTCCTTGTCTTGTTTGCTCTTGGTAGTGACAAACAAGTTGTTACCACTCTCTAGTACTTGAGCTGCCAGCTTGAGAACCCTTCCCTGGATAGCCCCAGGTAATTTGGCAATAAGAGGTGCCACCAGCCAGATGGTGTTTTCTGAGCTTGGTCTGAGGGAGAGAAAGCATCTGTCATATTCAACTGTGCTAGTATGATGTACTAGAGTCAGTCTGTAGTTCGATGTACTAGTCAGTGTGTGTGTGTGTTAGCTTTATATAGTCAAAACATGTTACATGTGTTCATCAATGTGTATCCATGTGTGTTAGAGTGAGTGTGTGTGTTAATCAGTGTGTTCTCTCTCACGCGATCACCACCCAGACCGATGTACCAGACCTCCCCATAAATTCTATTCATATGGAAATCTGATTCATGCAGCCTTAGCATTGGTGTGTTTTACTTCACATCTTCAGCACCATTTTGGAGGTCTGGTGCTTATCCTTCGGCGATGTGTCTGGTCTCAGCCAGCGTTTACTCAGTTCGCTCTCCCGTTCTGTAGCCATTTAGTGTTTTTTACGGTGTGGGGTAGCTAGCCCCATGCCCAAACTTCTTAGTCGCCTCTTACGGCAGGTAACAGTGGTTCTATTCTTTACACCCCAATTTGGGCCCAGTAACCACTCGGGCGAATCAGTGTGTTCATGTGTACTAGGTTGCAACAGTCAGATTCCATATTCCCATCCTAGCATAGATACCAGATACCGCTCACACACAGATACCAGGGACACGCTTCTTCTTCTTCTTTGCGTTCGTTCTTTACGACCAATTTTAATCACTCTTTGTGATATGTTTGATCTTTGCCAAGAACGTGTATACGTTGCACATTGGTTTGGTAGGCCCTAAACACATAGACTTCTACACGTTTAGGACATGTGCATCCGATTTCAGCCAAACTCCTTAGTCGCCTCTTACGACATGTGTGGCAGGTAACAGTGGTTCTATTCTTTACACCCCAAATTTGGGCCCGGTAACCACTCGGGCGAATGCCACCCTCATAGATCCCCTCTCATACACATATCACCCATACCACCCCCTCACATCACCATCAGAGATATTACCCTCACAAAGATACCACCCTCATATAGACAAACCCCCATGATGATGTTACTTACTTGTGTTCCTGTGGTAGTGTCATGGGTGTATCAGACATGCCTTGGTTCTCGGTCAGCTGGTAAAACAAGTCTATAGTGCCACGTGAGACAAGGTCTAGTAAGCTGTTGGTCTCCTAGACAAGAAATCAAGGCATCATGTACAACTGCAAACTTGGTTGTATGCGTATGTGGGTTTATGTATGCTGAAGCTAGCAAACATACATGTGTGTATGTTCAATTGCTCAAGCTATTCCATAACTACAAGCGAGAGACTGTACTGACACTGTGTATAGACACACGCACCACTCTCCATGACATGTCATTCTGCAGCCTATCACTCCATGGCTGCAGCCTATCACTAACATTTATATTAGTTCTTGAATTCAGTGTTCATAATGTAACATGGAGGCTGCAACCTATCACTAACATTATATATAAGTTTCTCAAGTTAAGAGTTAATAAAAGAAACTAGTGTTGACATCTCTCCTAACATTATGTTAGCTTTTTTATAGCAGTTTGTGTAGCAGAATCATATTGACAGATTTGGGTTGATAGCACTAACCCAAACCTCAATAACCTGAGAGTGGTGACCAGACAATTGCACACATATAGAGCTGAACAGACAAATATAGTGTTATAGTGTTTTAATCTGAATGGAGTTTCAATTGTCATGTGTGCAATTGTCATGAAACCAGTATATTCTACAACAGAGCGCACAAATATGTACAAATGAGTTACTAATAAGATTTTGGGAATATAAAACGGCACTTTATAGTTCCACGTCCACTGAGTTACACTGTAGTATAGCGTTATTCATATTGGTTATATCAGGTGTCACCAGATCTGCCTTATGCCGCCATGTAACCAACCACTTAAATTCATTCATATTTATGTTCAATAACAATCCATGTGAATGACTGTGTGCTGACATATTTCATACAGACACTCATGTTAAGTATAAGATCATGTGTTATTATATAAACTGTCACACCGAGTGGTTACCGGGTCCCAAATTTGGGGCATAAAGAATAGAATCGCTATTACCTGCCACGCATGAGGCGACTAAGGAGGTTTGGCTGTAATCGGATGCATATGTCCTAAATGTGTAGAAGTCTATGCGTTTAGGGGCCTGTCAAACCAATGTACATTGTATACACGTTCTTGGCAAAGATCAAACATAACACAAAAGAGTGATTAAAATTGGTCGTAAAGAACGCACGCAAAGAAGAAGAAGATAAACTGTCAACATCTAAGTATCAACTATTTCACTTCACAAAATGTGTGAATAATTTCCAAATAAGCAAGTGATAAATGAACAAAATGAATTGATCAACAATCAACAATAAATACATATAAAGTTCAAATATTCAACAGGTGTGAACAAGAAACAATTTCTATGAAATGAAGGGGAAATATGTACAGTATGTTAGTAGCAATATGTTGAAGAATATGGAAGAATAACTAACAAAATCCAAAACACAGATACAATAAAGCAAACTGAGTCACAGAACAAATGGCACCAATTTTGAAATGCAAACATGTCACCATCAACACAGAAAGAACAATGTTCAACACAATCTTTCTCCCAACATCATGCTATCAGCCGCCCGAGTGGTCACCGGGGCCCAAATTTGGGGTGTAAAGAATAGAACCGTTATTACCTGCCACGCATGTCGTAGAGGCGACTAAGGAGGTTTGGCTGAAATCGGATGCATGTGTCCTAAGCGTGTAGAAGTCTTATGCGTTTAGGGGCCTACCAAACCAATGTGCAACGTATACATGTTCTTGGCAAAGATCAAACATAACACAAAGAGTGATTAAAATTGGTCATAAAGAACGAACGCAAAGAAGAAGACAAAGAAGAAGATGCTATCAGTGCCAAACCTGGATGCAGACATCAAATGATAAAAGAAAACTAGTCACGACAGAGATGAAGTGTCTACACAGAATACTGCGGGTATCAAAAAGAGACTGGTTGAGAAATGAAGACATCAAGAAAAAAATGGGTACAACATCAGTACAGAACTTCATAAATAAAACAACAAATGAAATGGTTCGGCGACACAAGCAGATTACCAGCAGACAGTACGTCCCAAAGTTACTCCAATACAATGGATACAAAGTAATAGACTGTCCTCGTAAAAGCTGGACTTCAGAAATAGCAGAGTTGATGAAAAACACTATGAAGCGCACACAAAAACCAGTTCTAGAAATCTCTTCTTATCCTGACATTGTGAGACAAAACAGGACTGAAGAAAAGAAAGAAAAAGAGATTTCATATAACATTTATGTCTCATTAAAACAGTGAAAAATGGCAGAAACAGTAACAAAACAGCTGTTTTTTCCTCAAACAAACTCAACCTTACTTGCTCAGATGCATCATCTTCTATAACAATAACCTGAATATGGTGTGATAACAAAGAAATATAACATGACTATTGGAATATGGTATAACAATGAAATGTAACATCATCATCAATAAATAGCTTCTATACAAAAACCCTGAATATGGTGTGATAACAAGAAATATAACATGACTATTGGAATATGGTATAACAATGAAATGTAACATCATCATCAATAAATAGCTTCTATAACAATAACCTGAATATGGTGTGATAACAAAGAAATATAACATGACTATTGGAATATGGTATAACAATGAAATGTAACATCATCATCAATAAATAGCTTCTATAACAATAACCTGAATATGGTGTGATAACAAAGAAATATAACATGACTATTGGAATATGGTATAACAATGAAATGTAACATCATCATCAACAAATAGCTTGTCTTGATCAGAACTTCACCATTCTAACAGTCCTTCGGAATTTCTCTTTCTGAGGCCAGATGTCCCGTCTCTGTAGCCAACATGCTCAAATTACCAGTTACATCATGAATCCATGTTCTCCGTGGTCTTCCTCATCTCTTTGCTGGGATGCCTCCTTTGATAATGGTCTCCTCCAACCCTTCATGTTTTTTTATATGTCCAAAATACTTCAAGTTTCTCATTCCTTTTTTTAAGCATCAGCCAGTTTTCTTTGATTTTGAGTTCTTTCTGAATATGTTATCTTCTCTGTCCATGATATACGGAGGACTCTTCTGTAACACTTATATTCAAAAGCACATATATGATTTTCCCACTGCTTTATTAAATGTCCATGCTTCACACTCATACGTTGTCACTGGAAATATGCATGCTCTTAGTAGTCTGATCTTTATTTTTCTATCAGTTCCATTCCAAATTGTTGTTAGGTGTTAAGTTTTTGTTATATGGCAATGTTTGTTCTTTTAATGTCCTTTATCCCACTTCCATCTGTTGCTAGCAGTGAACCAAGATATTTAAAACTATTCATCTTTTCTATTTTCTCTCCGTGGATAAAAATATCATTTGTCATGCTTGTTTTATCCATTATCATTAATTTTGTTTTTGCTACACTGAGATATGGATTTTGTTTTCGCTTTTATTTGCACTTCCATTATTAATTTCTCAATCCCTTTTTGAGATGTTGACAGTAACACTGTATGGTGTGCATATCTTACTTCTGGCATTTCTCTTCCTCTGATTATTAAAGGATCATCAAGATAACTATGCAGTGGATCCCTGGACATTCAAATACACCAAGAAATGATAAAACAGGTTAGCCAAGAAAGGGTCAACACAAGAAAGGGTCAACACATGGTCAACCAATCACAGCAACAATGTACAACATCAGTACTAAACTTCATAAAGAAACAACAAACAGAATGTTTCTCAAGATGTTTTCAGTATTAACAGACAAGACGGCAATTGATATTGGAATATGGTGTGCTAACAAAGAAATATAACATGAATTATTGGAATATGTGAGAATTAAACAGTAACAACAATTGTGACATTAAAACTGAGAAACATAAATAGTCCAAGCTATAAACTTTAACCTAACCACATAGATGTAACACTAAATAACTCTAAAGTTAGCAGAAGATGTCGACTTACAGCCTGCGATGGAGCTCTCTCAAACAGCAACTGTAGTTCCAACCAGGAAACCCTCAGTGTCCACTGATCTAATGTCTGTAAATGAACAAAATGCTGGACATTTCAAACCAGGCAGACACAGAGATATTAACAAAGTTGTCTAGGTAGACATGTTGTCTTCATGCTTACACAAAACTTGGTCAGCAGTAGCAGGTTGATCTTACTACTATATAATCATCATCATGGACAAGGTACAACTATTTCTCTCTCATATCATCGCAGACATTGTTTTAGTCAACTATTAAGAACTTCATAGACATCAGTCAACTATTCTGAGAATTTCATAGACAATATTTCAGTGAACTATTCTGAGAATTTCATAGACAATATTTCAGTCAACTATTCTGAGAATTTCATAGACAATGTTTTAGTCAACTATTCTGAGAATTTCATAGACAATGTTTCAGTCAACTATTCTGAGAATGTCATAGACAATGTTTCAGTCAACTATTCTGAGAATGTCATAGACAATGTTTCAGTCAACTATTCTGAGAATTTCATAGACAATGTTTCAGTCAACTATTCTTAGAATTTCATAGACAATATTTTAGTCAACTATTCTGAGAATTTCATAGACAATGTTTCAGTCAACTATTCTGAGAATTTCATAGACAATGTTTCAGTCAACTATTCTTAGAATTTCATAGACAATGTTTTAGTCAACTATTCTGAGAATTTCATAGACAATATTTCAGTCAACTATTCTGAGAATGTCATAGACAATGTTTCAGTCAACTATTCTGAGAATTTCACAGACAATGTTTCAGTCAACTATTCTTAGAATTTCATAGACAATGTTTTAGTCAACTATTCTGAGAATTTCATAGACAAATTTTCAGTCAACTATTCTGAGAATGTCATAGACAATGTTTCAGTCAACTATTCTGAGAATGTCATAGACAATGTTTCAGTCAACTATTCTGAGAATTTCATAGACAATATTTCATCAACTATTCTAGAATGTCATGACAATGTTTCAAACTATTCTGAGAATTTCTAGACAATGTTTCAGTCAACTATTCTGAGAATGTCATAGACAATGTTTCAGTCAACTATTCTGAGAATTTCATAGACAATGTTTCAGTCAATATTCTGAATTTCATAGACAATGTTTCAGTCAACTATTCTGAAATTTCATAGACAATGTTAGCAACTATTCTGAAATTTCATAGACAATGTTTCAGTCAACTATTCGAGAATGTCATAGCAATGTTCAGTCAACTATTCTGAGAATGTCATGACAATGTTGCAGCCATGTACTTCTTGGTACATTTCTGTGAGAGGTTGGTGTGTAACATACTGACTACTGCTACTGTTGTTTGTGTGAGCATGTAAAACTGTTATTAAGATTACACACAACCTGATTGTGTGCGCAGCTGAAGTACACATTACACGCAGGTAATTGAAAGAATAACCATTACTACGCACAAGGCAGATCTATATTTAGCATACAGCGAGATTCAGCAACACTATCCATGCTAACAGTTCCTGTTACACACTCATCCAGGCATGTGTTCCTGCAAACTAATGCCACACTTCATTCCATATGTGTGGTGAGATTTTGTTAATTCTACAAATATCTGAAATTACCAAAATCTTCTAAAATATTCAGTCAACATTAGCGGTGTATCTAAACTGTAGATTTCAGGAAACCCAGCTGTTGTTTCTGAGCAGTCCTGACATGACATCATTGATAGTAATGTGAGACGTGTGATGGTAGAGCAGCCACATGACACTAGCAAACACACTTGTACCTACCTCAGTACTCATCTGTGACCACCTAACTTCAGCACTCACCTGTGCCTGTTCCAATACTCACTTGTGACCACCTAACCTCAACACTCAACTGTAACCACCTCGCTGCAGCACTCACCTGAACCATATCACAGCAGTCCTCACCTGTGCCTGTCTCAGATCTTACATGTGACCACCCCAGCACTCACCTGTGCCTGTCTCAGCTATCACATGTGACCACCTCACCCCAGCACTCACCTGTAATACTCTCTGCACCACATGCTTGCTCTCTGGCTCACAGCCCTCAACCTGGTTTGGGACACCACTTGGGTAACATATCATTTGCAGTAGCTGCTGTGCCTAGGAGACATGAAATCATCATCTCAGACATCACACACATACAGGTAATGTTTCACATCTTTCATTATCTCTTATACTAGATCAAGTAATTGATATCTTACATTATCTCTCATACTAGATCAAGTAATTGATATATTTCATTATCTCTTATACTAGACCAAGTAATTGATCATATCTTTCATTATCTCTTATACTAGATCAAGTAATTGATATCTTTCATTATCTCTTATACTAGATCAAGTAATTGATCATATCTTTCATTATCTCTTATACTAGATCAAGTAATTGATCATATCTTTCATTATCTCTTATACTAGACCAAGTAATTGATATCTTTCATTATCTCTTATACTAGATCAAGTAATTGATATCTTTCATTATCTCTTATACTAGATCAAGTAATTGATATCTTTCATTATCTCTTATACTAGACCAAGTAATTGATCATATCTTTCATTATCTCTTATACTAGATCAAGTAATTGATATCTTACATTATCTCTCATACTAGATCAAGTAATTGATCATATCTTTCATTATCTCTTATACTAGACCAAGTAATTGATCATATCTTTCATTATCTCTTATACTAGATCAAGTAATTGATATCTTTCATTATCTCTTATACTAGACCAAGTAATTGATATATTTCATTATCTCTTATACTAGACCAAGTAATTGATATCTTCATTATCTCTGTACTAGATCAAGTAATTGATATCTTTCATTATCTCTTATACTAGATCAAGCAATTGATATCTTTCATTATCTCTTATACTAGATCAAGTAATTGATATCTTTCATTATCTCTTGTACTAGATCAAGTAATTGATATCTTTCATTATCTCTTGTACTAGATCAAGTAATTGATATCTTTCATTATCTCTTATACTAGATCAAGTAATTGATATCTTTCATTATCTCTTGTACTAGATCAAGTAATTGATATCTTTCATTATCTCTTATACTAGATCAAGTAATTGATATCTTACATTATCTCTCATACTAGATCAAGTAATTGATATATTTCATTATCTCTTATACTAGACCAAGTAATTGATCATATCTTTCATTATCTCTTATACTAGATCAAGTAATTGATATCTTACATTATCTCTTATACTAGATCAAGTAATTGATATCTTACATTATCTCTCATACTAGATCAAGTAATTGATATCTTTCATTATCTCTTATACTAGATCAAGTAATTGATATCTTTCATTATCTCTTATACTAGATCAAGTAATTGATATCTTACATTATCTCTCATACTAGATCAAGTAATTTATATATTTCATAATCTCTTATACTCAATCAATCAAGTGCCATGCCTGCCGGCGTAGGCGATCATGTCTCTCCACAACCTCTTTGCTTGGTGCATGTAATCAGTTCTGACGTCGATATTTTGTCGAACCATGATGTCAGGCCATCTAACATCTTCTCCCTCTGTCTTCCACGATCTCTCCTTCCTGAATTTTACCTGTAGTCACCAAATGTTCTAAACCTTCTCTTCGCATTATATGCCCGAAGAACCTTGATTGTCGGATTCTTATTCTTTGATAAGGTTTCTTTGTGTGCAGACCTGATTTAAAACCTCAACGTTTGTTTTCTTTGCTGTCCATGGAATTCTCAACATTCTTCTGTAAAACCACATCTCTGTGGCTTCCAATGATCGTATTGATTGTTTGTTCAGTGTCCATGATTCGCTGCCATACATAAGAATTGGTTCAATATAGCATTGGAGTATTCTTTTTCGCAGTGTCATTGGTAGTGAGTTCACGCATAGTGTGTTCTTCATTTTCATAAAAGCTGCTTTCGCTTGAGCTATTCTACTCCTAATCTCTGTTGTACATCTTCCATCTGGTGTTAAGAATGTTCCTAGATACTTGAATCGATGGACTTGTTTCAGTGTTGTGTTATTTATTTTGATATTGCATGTTGGTGTTTCTTGTTTCTTGGAGACAACCATAACCTCTGTTTTCTTTATATTCATGCTTAATCCTTTCTTTTCACTTTCTCTCACTAGTATGTCTATCAAGTCTTGCAGATCGTGTTCATTTGTAGCCATGAGAATTGTGTCATCAGCGTATCTTAGGTTGTTTATGTTTTGTCCACCGACTGCTATTCCTGTCTTTTCTTCTATAGATCTCATAATGTTTTCGCTATATAAGTTGAATAGGTCTGGTGAGAGTACGCACTCTTGTCGTACTCCTAACTGTATCGCCTGATAGATTCCAATCTTACTCTCTAGTCTAATGGCTGCGGTTTGTTGCCAGTACAAATTCTTGATCAGTCTAAGATCTTTACCATCAATATTTATACTTTCTAACATGCTGATTATTTCTCCATGTTTTACTTTATCGAAAGCTTTTGCGTAGTCTATGAAACATAGGTATAAGTCCAACTTCATTTCTATTGATCTTTCCATTATTGTTCTTATTGTGTATATTGCGTTGTTTGTTCCTCTGCTTCAACAAAGCCACATTGTTCTTCCTTAACTTCTGGTCTTATTTTGTTTCGACCTTCTCATAATAATGCTGAAAAGTAGTTTTGTTACGTGACTCATGAGGCTGATTGTGCGGTGTTCTTCGCATTCTATCGCTCCTGCTTTCTTTGGTAGTGCTATAAAAATGGATTGTCGTAAATCTTTGGGTACGTATCCAGTGTTGTAGATGTCATTGAATAATTTTGTTAAAACGCCTATGCCCAATTCGCCTGTTGCTTCTATTTCTTCTGTTGTTATGTTGTCTGGTCCTGGGGTTTTTCCTTTTTCGTGTGTCTTATGGCATTGATAACTTCTGATGGAAGTATTTGTGGTCCTTCATGGTTGTAATTGATGTTTATTTCTTGTCTGTTACCACTGTATAAGTCCTTAATGTACTCTGTCCATCTTTCTATTTTCTTGTCTGTTTCCATCAGGATATCTCCATGCTTTGATTTTAAACATCCAGTAGTTGTACGTTACGCTGCCAAGTAAGTCGCCTACGTTCGTATATTGATTTGGGGTTTCTTTGTGTTCTGTTTCGATCTGTTTGCATTTTTCATTTAGCCACTCTTCTTTGCTGTTTTACATTTTTGTCTTATCTCTTTATTGATTCGATCATATTCTACTTTATTATGTTTGTTTTTCCTTCTATTTTCCATTAATTCCAAAATGTCTTCCGTCATCCATTTCTTTTTGATCCGTTTACATGTTGTGTGGGTTAGTTCCTTTGACGTTTGTTGGATTGATTCTTTAAGCATCTGCCATTGTTCTTCTATTGTTTCTATTTTTTCCATAGCGTTATATCTGTTTTGTATAATGCGTTAAATGAGTCTTTCACTTTTGTGTCAGTCTTGAGTGTTGATGAGTTCGATATGATGTTTCTTGCGCCCTCTTTATCTTCTTCAGTTTTATTCTTACTTTTCCTATCAGTAGTGCATGGTCATTGTGCTAATCTGCACCTGGTCTTGTTTTTATATTTAGCAGTCCATTTCGAAATCGTTTATTTATCATAATATAGTCAATTTGATTGTGTGTGTTGTTATCTGGACTTCTCCATGTCCATAGTCTTCTCGGATGATGTTTAAACCAAGTGTTGCCAATTATCATGTTGTTTATTGTTGCCCATTCTATAAGTGTGTTCCCCTATCGTTTTCTCTCCTAGGCCACATCCTCCAGTTGTCTCGTCTACCTTTCAGAGCCTACCTTAGCATTGAAGTCACCCATTACAATTGTCACTTCATGAGCCTTGCACTGTTTTATAGCTATTTGTAACTGGTTGTAGAAATCATCTAGTTCTTCTTCTGTACTATCTGTTGTTGGTGCGTATATCTGTATGATGTTGATATCTACTGGTGTACCCTGTAGTTTTAATAGCATTACTCTCTCTCTGATATTGTCCAGAATCCTTTCACCATTTTTGCTCTCTCAGCGTCTAATATTATGCCTACTCCTTTTGTGTGATTGTTTCCTCCTGAATATATTATTCTAAAGTTCTCTTATACTAGACCAAGTAATTGATCATATCTTTCATTATCTCTTATACTAGATCAAGTAATTGATATCTTTCATTATCTCTTATACTAGACCAAGTAATTGATCATATCTTTCATTATCTCTTATACTAGACCAAGTAATTGATCATATCTTTCATTATCTCTTATACTAGACCAAGTAATTGATCATATCTTTCATTATCTCTTATACTAGATCAAGTAATTGATATCTTTCATTATCTCTTATACTAGATCAAGTAATTGATATCTTACATTATCTCTCATACTAGATCAAGTAATTGATATATTTCATTATCTCTTATACTAGACCAAGTAATTGATCATATCTTTCATTATCTCTTATACTAGATCAAGTAATTGATATCTTTCATTATCTCTTATACTAGATCAAGTAATTGATATCTTTCATTATCTCTTATACTAGATCAAGTAATTGATATCTTTCATTATCTCTTATACTAGACCAAGTAATTGATCATATCTTTCATTATCTCTTATACTAGACCAAGTAATTGATCATATCTTTCATTATCTCTTATACTAGATCAAGTAATTGATATCTTTCATTATCTCTTATACTAGATCAAGTAATTGATCATATCTTTCATTATCTCTTATACTAGACCAAGTAATTGATCATATCTTTCATTATCTCTTATACTAGATCAAGTAATTGATATCTTTCATTATCTCTTATACTAGATCAAGTGTTTCATAGCTTCATTAAGTGAACGACAGCATCAAACCATCTCGGCTAGTGTGACACCCCCTAGACTGCATTATGTGAATGACAGCAGCATCTTCTTCTTCTTTGCGTTCGTTCTTTACTACCAATTTTGATCACTCTTTGTGATATGTTTGATCTTTGCCAAAAACGTGCATACGTTGCACATTGGTTCGGTAGGCCCCTCCCTAAATTACAGAATCTAACCATCTCAACTAGTATTGTACCATCTTCCCTCCCCGCTAGACTGCATTGTGTGAATGACAGCATCATACCATCTTGACTAGTGTGGCACCCTCTCCCCCTCAACTGCAAACTGCAGTATGTGAAAGACAGCATCTAAAGTCCACACTAGTGTGACGCTATCTCTACACCCCTCCTTCTCCATTACTTGAAGGATTCATGCTACCACATCAGAAACATGAAAGTGTTGTCATGGTGACAAGATAAATCTACAGTCCAGCAACAGTAGTTAACATTAACTGCAGCATCGCAATTAAGTGACTGTTACCATGACAACAAGATACTGGCAACAAACTGTTAACATGACAACGGCAATGTTATTACATGACACAGAAAGCAGAGGGTTACCAGATTTACCATGTCCAACACAAACAGTAGCTGTTACCATGACTACAGACAGATAGACTACTAACAACAACGTCACTAGTGACTACGATTACAGGGCTGGAACAAACACAGCTGCAGACATGACAGAAGTAGCTATTAGATGAAGTTAAGACAATAACGCTGGAGAGCGAGAGAGGGACAGAGACACACATGCATTTGTTAGTAATGTTAATTTGATCAACTCATCTTTGCTTATGATGTTAGCTTGTTTTATGATGTCTCCCCTTTTTTAACAATTAGATTAGTTATAGCAACAACAATAAATGAAGTGGCTGTCTGGCCAGGTAGATGGAGAGACACTATGACCAGGTAGATTGAGATATTACCTAACCAGGTAGATGGAGATATTACCTGACCATGTAGATATTACCTGACCAGGTAGATGGAGATATTACCTGACCAGGTAGATGGAGAGACAGTTTGAACAGGTAGACAGATCATCTGACCATGTAGACAAACTATCATCAGTCCAGGTAGACAGATCATCAAACCAGATAAAGAAGTCGAAGTTAAAGTACGTTGATACATCTAAATCTTGTTGTTTCAAATATATCTATTTCAACTTCATATCAATCATTTCTCTTTTATCGATTGTCAATCCTAACATGTCTCCTCTGCTCTACAGACACAACCTACCATCATAAGCAAATAACAACCGAATGTTAGTGGTTAATATATGACTGACAGGTTCAGACTTGAGTAGTCCAAACTTACTGATCTACTACTACAACATAGAGACAGAGAGAGAGAGAGAGAGAGAAAGAGAGAGACAGAGAGAGAGAGAGAGAGACAGAACAAGTGAACCAGGAAATAAATACCTCAGCCTTGTTTAACATTACTTTGGGAACATCCAACTATCATATACGGAAAAGTCAAGAATGCAAATCAAATCAACAACAATAGCAGTATGATATCAGGCAAAAGCAACCACAAAATCAATCAATCAAATACTAGAAGCTGTCTAGTAGCAAGCAATTTGTGTGTATGTTAAAATGAGAGAATTGGGGAATGCTAGCCGAAACAAATATTTGAAGAAACCAAACGCACCAGGCAGTAAGGCGCTTGACATGGTGCAACTACCCCTCGCAATATAGAATTGGATAACAAATTCTACGGTCGACGCTCTGCCTCGAAGATTTAGCCACGCAAGAAGAATGTCGGACGAACCATACCAGCGTCCCAGACAAACAGCATGGCGTGGCTCATAATCTAAGGAAGACAGCGGCCTTTATTAGAGAATCCGAAAACCCAATCTAGTGAGAATGCAGAAGAAGATAACAAGAGAATGTGTGGTATCATACAACTGTTAGCCATACAAAATAAATACAAGGGAGTGACTGGCAGTTAAGTTGATCATGTTATAAATGTACGGAGTTTATCATTTATGAAAACTGTTAGAAATATATCTTTAAATGTTATGCATATAAAGTATGACGATTTACTACTTAAGGGGGGATTCGGTAGTGTGGGGATCAAGAAGCTATTTCGTTGTTTTCATATTAATGTAAAATTTGTATAACCATTTTGAAAGATTATGTCTTAGAATAGTAGAAAAAAAAAATGAGGAAAAAAAAAATGTCAAAGCATTGCCATGAAAACAATACAAAATGGCTGCCAAAAAAAACAAAATTTCAAATCCCTAAGGCTCTGAAAGTAATGAATGTAAATGAATTCTGTTTTTACTCTAAGGTGAGCAATTGTAATATCTAAAATATTACACATCTTTTTTAGGATATATTAAATTTTTATAAATTTTGGGTAAAAATGTCCTCAAAATTTGGTCAAGAAAGCTGCTTTTGGGGGGTGTGTTTACCCAAAAATTCATAAAAAATGTAATATTTAATATATATGAAAAAAGGGTGTGTAATATTTTATATATTATAATATATTAGAATGGGACATCTCAGCACACACACAATCACTGATAACAGACCAACTATCAGGTTGAATATACTCTGACTGTGAGAAGACTTCCAGTTTACTAGAGTACATAATAATAAGTTCTCTTGTACAGTTATACATTACATAGCGCCTGCAAGTAATTTCTCCATAGCGCTCTAACCTGGGCAACTCTCTCAAACTCTTCCATGGAATTGAGACCGATATTCCTTGCCTCTCTTAGCAAAGTTCATTTTAGGTTCTCCCTAAGGTGTCCTCTCTTTCTTGAACCATTTGCATCCCACTTCAATGCCTGCTTAGTGATTCTTTGATGATTTCTTCTCAGGGTATGTCCAACATATACCCATCGTTCCTTCTCTCTCTGCAATCGTCTTCACTGCCAATTTTATTATTCTTTTGTGATAAATAATTGGTCCTTTGACAAGAATGCATTGATCTACGTCGAACGATTATGCGCCCATGGTGACTAGGCCCGCCCACCCGGTTTCAGCCAGCTTTTGATTTACTAGGGTGAGCATTCCCTAGGGTACGATCCTTTCTGCCGACTATTTCGACTGGGATCTTCGCCTTTTCGATCAGCTTTGCCTCTTCTCCTTCTTTTAACAGTTATTACTAGTGTTTGACCAGACATTTCTCTGATTTCATTATTTCTCCTGAATTTGTTTCATTTTGTGTCCATTATTTTTCGCAGACATCTATTTTCAAATGCATTCAACTTGCTTTCTATATCTTTCCAACTCTCGCTGGCATATGTTAGGATTGATACAACATTTGAAATGAAAATTCATAATTTAGTTTTGAAACTATATAACTTGCGTTTCGATATTTTATTTAGACTTTTATAAGATGATGTTGCTTTGACAGTAATAAAACCGTAAGTTCTTTTTTTTTAACTAGAGTACATAGACTGGGTCAATGTGTAATTAAGACTAGAAGTCGGTCAATGTATGAATATTATCAGTCATGTCAATGTTCTGAAAATTAGAAATGAGTGAGTGTATATAGACTTATTGCAAGCTTAGAAATATCTACCACACTTTACAATTCTATAATTTAGCAGCCACTTAACAAAAGTTGATGAGATTTTACATATAAACTTGTAATAACAATAACATTTTTTCATGAGAAATCTAACAGCTGATTTCCTGTTCAGTTTTATGGTATACACAAAATAAGAGTTATTTCATAAAAATAAAATGTGTGTGTGGGTGGGGTTGGATTAAAGTTACAGACATTGCATGAGTTAATAGCTGATTGCAAACTAGTTTTCTTTATATCCAAATCACTACCATCTAGAGCCACATAACACATCAGGCAACAAGACAAAATAGAAAGTTTGGCACACGCAAGCTATTTACCTGGCGATAAGATAAAATGGGGTCATTCAGCAGGTCGCTGGTAAACAACTTCTCTGGATTGCGAAGAAATTTCTCCCGCACCCAATCCTGGCGACAGATTTCAGTGAGAGCTCGTTTAGCAAACTCACTTAAACTGCCACTACCTAGTCCATCCTTGCCGCTGTGTCCTCCTGAACTGGCACTGAGACAGAGAGAATAGAAATTTCATTTTTCAGTTTGTTTGTTCAGATATTCAAATGCATGAAAAACTTACAGAACACAAATATTCTCCAATATACCTCAGGGTATGAATATGTGTACGTTTCCTATTTCCTTCAGTCACTTCATAGAAAACTAACAATCTGTGAACATACAGCATACTTCCATAGTCAGTGCAACAATCAAATCTACCTATCACTTCCCTTTTCTGTCATCTCTCTCCCCTCTCCTTCTCTCTTTGGATCGTTTCTTTTCGCCAGTTTATCATTCTTATTGTGATAATACACAGCCTTTGCCAAGAACGCATCTTAATCATCGCTTCAGTACCATTTGGAGCTCTAGTACTTGTTCTTCGATAAGTGTCCGATTTGTCAGCTTACTGGGTTTGCTCTCCTTGACTGTCCCTAGCCAACGCAATGACAGTTACTCCTTTTAAAACAAGACAGATCAACATTAAAAGACGAAGATAGGGTTGGATTGGCCATGAATATCCCTATGCCAGCTGGGCCAGATGGCTGAGGACAGCTCTCTGATGAACAGTGGATGGGAAAAGAAGGCCTGGGGGTACAAAGGAAATATGGCGAAACAACTGTGGAAAGATAGTTGAAAGATTGTGGGTTTGAAGTGGCAAGCAATTAATAGAAAGGCGACAGAATGATAACACTGGAAATCTGTTGTATAAGATGTATGTGTCAAATGGGACAAGAAGAGGATATAGATACATCCTTAAGTTTCAGTTTGGAATATCTTCTTTCATAACTATGCATAAACTATGTAGAAAGCTACTGTACTTTGTTATTATGTGTTTCGCCATTCTACATAGTTTTACTGCAGTCTCCATCTATATTGTCGCCCGAGTGGTTATCGGGGCCCAAATTTGGGGTGCAAAGAATAGAACCACTGTTACCTGCCACGCATCTCATAAGAGGCGACTAAGGAGGTTTGGCTGAAATCGGATGCATGTGTCCTAAACGTGTAGAAATCTATGCTTTTAAGGGCCTACCAAACCAACGTGCAACGTATACACGTTCTTGGCAAAGATCAAACATATCACAAAAAGTGATTAAAATTGGTCGTAAAGAACAAAAGCAAAGAAGAAGATCTATATTGTGAATATCTTCTGTGCACTTCTAACATGTCCATATGTGATCCAATCACCTTCGCAATATTTCCAACAGCACCCAGCGACTAACCGTACCAGTTCGACACCAGCACAACACCCAAGTGCCCCAGAACAAAGATACATCATTCATCACATAACAAACTACCAGCACTAGAAACTATAAACCAGCACCGTGCCTACATTACAGCAGTTTGTTTATCACTACATAATATTATTAGTACTACAGGTGTACGCATGCATTTGTGTGTACCTTAACATGGCTTCCATCTCATCATCATTATCTAGATGTCGTAACAGGTTAGCAAAGAACATGCCAGTCTTGTCCTTGGAGCTACCAGAACCTCCCTTGCTAGAGGAATCATCATTAGATTCATCAGCTGAGGAGCAAAAAACAACAAATCAATTCTATAGAACAGATTCTGTCCTAGCATGGAAGCTACACAATCTCATTTCACAACAAAGTTACCAACTTTATTTCTATTTTTAAAAAGAAAAATTCAATGACCCCTGACCTCAAGGTGAGTTTAAACATTCAGCCTTATTGAAGATTAATGGAAAACACAAAGGTCATGTATGCAAATTTTAAGCCCCTTGGACAGTTGATAAACAAAATATGAAATATATTCTTTTGTCAAAGTTAAACTTAGTTCTGCCAAAAATTAATTCCCGCCAGGAGAAGAATCTCATGATGGAATCAGTCATGTTGGACAGATTGACTGTAAACATAACAGGACAGCCCACACTCAAATCAGATATACATCACAACAAATGGTTTATAAAGTGGTAATACTAGATAGAGCGATTGAAGAAGAAATATATCCACAAGATAGACAGACTCGGTTGTAAAACTACAGTACTTGGTTTTTATGTGTTTCACCATATATATATATATATATGTATATATAGATGGCATATTGTATTCTAAGCAATGAAATGAGCAGAACTTACCTAGTTTGAGCATAGCCTTCAGAACGGCAAGCATTGGACCAACTCCAATGAAGAGATGAGCTGCCTCTAGTAAATGTCTATCACAAGAGTTGCGTATTAAAGGTGGATTCTTCACTCCAGATATGCCACAGTGTGGTGCAATCAAGTAGGATGGTTTAAACAGACGCAGCAGAAGGTGACAAGACAGTCGAGCCCCAGGTTCTGCTTCAGCATCTCCTCTAGAGACGGTCAGGATAAAAATTATGATTATTAATCCAATAATAGATCTGAGGCAATGAATTAGCTCTGATGGCATTCTCTATGACCAATCAGATTCTGACACACTTCTACGGTATAACTCAGTAGATGTGGTACTTATTCTATGTTCGTCCGCTATGAATTCGGTGCTCACGGCATGTCGTTTCTGACGTGTGCATCATCATCATCATCAGGTGCCGTCTCCACATCGAAGGTTGACTGCAATGAATCTCCAGCATCCTCTGTCTTTCGCCTTGTGTTGCACTCTGCCAGACTGTAACCTATCCATTTCTTAAAGTTTCCCTCCCACTTATCTCTCGGTCTTCCTTTGCTCTTCCCCTCGACTTTCCCTCTAGTAAAGATTTTATCATGGTGCCATGTCTTTTATGTGCCCAAAATACTTTACTTGTCTGAATTTTATTTCTCTTAATAACTGTTTCTTCATGCCTAGTTTTCCTAAAACTTGTTTATTTGTCTGTTTTTCTGTCCATGAAACTCTGCCTATTCTTCTATATATCCACATCTCAAATGCATCAATTCTGTCTTCTAACTGCTTGTTCATTGTCCATGTTTCCGAGCCATACATTAATATAGGATATATATAGCATTTGATCATTCTCATTTTAGCCTGTTTGTGATTTGTTTGGATGTGTGCATAAGCCTTTTTTTTTTTTATTTTCAGTGTCCTCCGCCATCCAGGAATCTGACTTCAGAAGTATGAGATGTGGTACTACAAAATTGTGTTGCGTGTTCAGAAAATCATATCAGTAACATGTGTACAAATTGTTATCATATTCATGCATATTCCCCTAGGTGATATCTAGGGATCAATTAGAGCTAACTAACAACTCAAATCTATAGAAAACGATTTTGTTACAGAATCTACAATAAATGACAGATATAATGAGAGCAACAATGACAGCACTAATGTTCTATTAGGAATACTATACTAATAAACTAATATAAATGTTAGTTATTTTTTTTTTTCTTTCTTTTTCTTTCGTCTGCTTTCAACTCGAAGTTCCATCTCTGAAACTGATTTTGCGTGAAAATCTGTTTTTCCAATTTCTTACAATGGCAGCCGTGTGCTCAATGTACTTGTAATTAGTATTCCTTCGCCATACAGGCAGATTTTCTCCGACTTCAGAGGTACTCACGTCCTGAGTAAGACCAGGGGACTCGAACAAATGCCGGACAGTAGGTTCGAACCCGAGCTATGAGGCGTCTCACAGCTAGCAGGCCGAGCTACTATCAACTACTCTAGGCAGTCCCCAATGTTAGTTATTAATTGCAGGTCTATGTTACTGTGGAAATGAAAAGGAATAAGAGAGAAGAGAAAGAACTGAAACAAACACAAAAATGGTGCTGAAATTGATTCTGAAAACACTCCAATGTGCACCATAAAGTGCTGATCGTTGCCAATAATCAGTAACACTGTTTAAAATAAAGAGAAACCTGTCTTTTATTTGTATTATTGGTAACCATACAGTAGTAGTAATAGATTACATTACCTGGGCAGCAAACAGCCATGAGAGATGGTAGAGCCACATGATATACAAAGTCCTGCAAGGAGAAGCAGTGACGAGCTATCAACATGGCTGTGAAGACAGCCAATGAGTCGTGGATGGACAGATCTCCAACCTGAGGATAACATTAGCAGTAATACAACATCATCAGTCACAACTAGACTAGCAAAGATTACATCAGTGATGCACACAGCACAATACAACACATCAGTGATGCACACAGCACAATACAACACATCAGTGATGCACACAGCACAATACAACACATCAGTGATGCACACAGCACAATACAACACATCAGTGATGCACACAGCACAATACAACACATCAGTGATGCACACAGCACAATACAACACATCAGTGATGCACACAGCACAATACAACACATCAGTGATGCTGACCACACAATACATAATCCCCAGAATGAGCTTATCATTTTATACATCCAAAATATTTCCTTTGCTCATTTTTTTTTATCATCTACTTTTCTTCAGTTGTGAGATGTTGCAAAATGGATATATCTGGTTTTTTTTCTGTCCCTAGTATTCTGAGCACTCTTCTGTAGCACTAGCATTGAAAGACAATCAAGTTTTCCCTCATTTCATCAATAACCCATACCTCACAGACATATATTGCTATTGAAAAAATACATGCTATTAAAAATCTGCTGAAGTTTTGTCTTTATATCAATTCCCTTCCATAGGTTTTGTAGTTAAGTTTCTGCTGAGAGCATGTTCATTCTTCTTGTCATCTCCTTTATAACATTTCTGTGGCTTGTAAGCAATGAAATGAAATATTTAAAACTAAATTGATGGGGATTTATCACAACTAATGCCCGCGTGTTCATAGCGCGTTTGACTACGGTTGACAAGTCCTCTGTAAGTGCGGGTTCAACTCCGTGGACTGGCAGAAAAGCTACAGGTTCCCCAGATTTACGGTGTTCGTGGCACTGAGCCGAAGGGTTAAGATGTCCATGACACCGAGCCGAAGCTTTCAGCTCAAGTGCTTCTGGATCGGAAAAAAAAAAACACACAACTAATATAAATCTACTGCTCACATCTATAGTAGTAAGGACATCAATGAAGCCTAAGTCTTGCTGAGAGGAGCAGCACAGTGCCTTGAGTACACCAAGCCACTCCTGACTCAGAGCATTGCAATGTGCGGTCAGTTCAGCACAGAGTACAACCAGATCTGTCATCTCACGAAGGCTGGGGAGGATACAAGTCATGTGGGATTTTTATACTGAACTCAAAAGTCGTTCTCTCAATCTGCAAAACTTCACACAAACATACTTCTATTACATTTTTCATCATTAGTAACAACAGTATCTTCAGTACCATCATGATCATCACATACAATCACTGCTACTACCATCATTATTATTATCACCAGTACAATCATCCACCACCAACACATGACAGCTTCTGTGGTGCATTGGTCAATGCATTTGCTTCATAGACACGGGAGGGGGTGAAAGAGTGGTTCATAATCCTCAGTTGGGGGGTTGGAATATTTTGTGTCAAAAAATTGCTCCCAGGTTGTCCAAGACTCAGTTGGGTATCACAGAAACATTGAGAAGCACTGGGGACTGCAGATGATGACATACTCACCCTTCCTGTGCTGTTCTTCTTCACCTTTCAACTCCAACGGAGCACAAGTCTTCAACAAACTTCTTCCAGATCTCTCTCTCTCGTCATCTCTTTCAATTTTTTCCATATTTTACCTATCCCCTTAATCAGCCTCCAGCTCTCTTCTCTAGGTCTGTCTAGGCCTCTCTCCTCTTCCCACGGGTTCCAAAACAGTGTCTGTCTTGCAATGCTTCAGGTCGGTCTCCTCAATGTATGTCCTATCCATCGTCAGTGTCTCTTCCGTAGCTCTTTCTCTACTGGTATCCGATTCCTGTGGTGTTGGTCAAAGACAAATACAGGCCTAACATCATTGAAATTGCTTGGAGTTGACACAATGACATGTCCTATAGAGTGGCTGAGAATGTTTCTAATCAGGAATGACCTCACCAAAGTCATAATAGTGGCAAAGTATGAACATGCACTTCAGTGTAGATCCTACTGCACTGTGTGGCATAAAAATGATTAATAAAGAGTTGTACATCCGATGCAAAAAAAAGACCTAAAATGTAACGTAATATCAGCTCAAATAAACCCAATCATTACCGAAGGCCAAAATTTTCGGATGGGCACGTACTAAATACGTCTCATACATTTGGCAATACACTGTGGTACAGAAGGTCTCCCAAAACATGCACTTAGTCTGGATTCATGATCTCTCAAACACACATACTTGTGTCGGATAGTCTCAGAGACACAGATTTCATTCTGACAGCACATCTAACAAGTCTCCTACAACTTCCCAAAAACTGATAAGAGCACATGTCGTCTAGGTTAGTTGTATCACCAACATATATCAGAAGAAATCTCTGAAATCTGACTATTTCCTATACTACATAGTTGATACAATTGTCAGTAGATGTAGGAAAGTCTCATACCTCTCTGCTGGAGTGGAGACAACTTCCAGCATGGCATTGCATACAAAACTATAGCGGGTAGCAGCACAGTCACAAAGACTTTTATGTAGCTTGTGTGGTTCATCTGACAATCTGTATGGAATACACAGGTTAGACAGACAGAACATTTTAATTATTCATATTTCATGAGGGAACAACAGCATGAGACAGTACATGTTGACATCATTAAGGGAACAACAGCATGGACAGTACAGTTTTACATGCTAACAAAGTGAGTATAGTTTTACAAAGTAAAGCTGGATCTGACATTCTTCTTCTTCTTTGCGTCATTCTTTACGATCAATTTTAATCATTCTTTGTGATATGTTTGATCTTTGCCAAGAGCATGCATACGTTGCACATTGGTTTGGTAGGACCCTAAATGCATAGACTTCTACACGCTTAGGATTTCATCATACATCCGATTTCAGCCAAACCTCCTTAGTCGCCTCTAACAACATACGTGGCAGGTAACAGTGCCTCTATTCTTTACACCCCAAATTTGGGCCCCAGTAACCACTCGGGCGGATCTGACATTAAAAGCCGACTCAGTACGGCATTCATTGCCCTTCAGAAGGTCTGGAAATCAGCCCAATACAGCATCAGAACCAAGATTAATATAAATCGCAGCTGTGTGCTATCAACTTTACTATACGGATCAGAATGGCAGGAGAATGACTGAAAAAGACATGTCTAAACTCTCCACCTTCCATGCAACTTGACTGCGAAAGATCTTACGCTGGTTCTGAAAAACACTATCTTTAACCAGAACTGTGCTTCATACGACAGAAGCAATGATGAAGACATGCTAAAACCCCGATGTCTGGCGAAAAGAATTGTGACATGTAGAGAGAATATGAGACTATCATTCAAAAGAGATGCTGAAATGAATCGGACATATGATACGAATGGAGACTAATTCTGGCACAAAATATACACAGAAAAGGAAAGTAAATGTGGATGGCAAAAAATGACCTGGAGCAGAAAATGAGAGCAAGGAACTGAAAGAAATGCAACTGGAACACAAAACAGAGGACAGTCAAGAATAGGAAGAATGGAAAAGTGCCAGGGTATCACAGTCGAGAGAGAGAGCAAGTGACTTGCCTACTGTTAGCTTTCTGCTATTGCTCCTTCATAGATTTATGATGACATCCCTGTCATGTATTAGACTAGACAGGAACATGACATATGTTAATGATAAAAATTGGTACAAATAATTCATGAACATAAAAAAAGTGTAAAATTATGATCTAATCTCCAATAAAAATGTGAGAGAATAATATATGCCTCTTTTTCTTTACTCTTTCATTCGTTTTAAATATATTGTTGTAAAACTTGTTTAAACCTCATTTTATCTTTTTTAATTCATACAGAAATCTATGTAGTTTTCTTTCCAGTTTTGTCTCAATGTATCAGTGAGTTTGTCTCAATATATCATATTTGGGGCCGTCTTGTAGTATGTTCTCTACAGTTTGAGTTCACTGTCCACATATCTGGCTGTGCTACCAATCTTTAATTGTTACATGTGGTTACAGTGTTGACTGCATTCTATTCTGAAGGATAGAATGATAACTTGTTCTAATATGTTCATAAAGTAATGAGGGCGCTCTCAATGGTTTGATCATATGTTTCTTCTGATGGTATGTCTAGTTGCTTCTCTACAACATCTTCCTTCCTTCAGTCAGTCAGCCTGCTGTCATATTACCTGGACTTAGGTGATAGTGAGATTGTATTTATGGTATGTTCAGTTGCCCATCTGCAACATCTTCCTTCCTTCAATCAGTCAGTCTGCCACCTCATTACCTGGCCTTCTATAGTGAGATTGTATCTATGATATGTCCAGTTGCTCATCTACAACATTTTCCTTCCTTCAATCAGTCAGTCTGCCGTTTCATTACCTGGCCTTCTACAGTGAGATGGTATCTATGGTATGTCCAGTTGTTCATCTACAACATCTTCCTTCCTTCAATCAGTCAGTCTGCCATCTCATTACCTGGCCTTCTACAGTGAGATGGTATCTATGGTATGTTCAGTTGCTCATCTACAACATTTTCTTCCTTCAATCAGTCAGTCTGTCGTTTCATTACCTGGCCTTCTATAGTGAGATTGTATTTATGGTATGTCCAGTTGCACATCTACAACATCTTCCTTCAGTCAATGCGTCTCATTACCTGGGCTTCTATAGTGAGATGATATATATTGTATAGTCTGTGCTCTTGCTCAGTTAAGACTAGAGGTTATGTAGACGTGGCAATGTTCAGGATTGAAGTACTTGGTAGTGCAAGTCTTGCATATGTCAAATATATCATTTGATATGGACAACACTTTCTCAGTTGCTACCACACGGCTGCATTATATCAGGAAAAACATGAAAAATTGTACAGGCCAGGGAGAAGATGACACGGACAGTTGAGCAAGAAGTACAAGACCTGACTGAAACTGACTTGGCAGACTTGATAATGTCTTTCATTTCATTCTGGTCCCACTTAGCATTGGTGGAGGATGGAGTGATCTGTGCAAACAATGTGGCCTTCATCTTGGTATATGCTGGATTGAAGATCTCTGAATGTCGCAACTGAAGACGAGAAAATTATTAGCACAATATCTAGCATTTATTCATGAACACTTTCTATTTATAAATTCACTCTCATGTAACCACATTCATTTCTCTCCCATGTAATTTATTCTTCTTCTCGTTCGCCGCTATGAATTCAGGTGTAGCCATGGGGTCCGGTGTGGCGCTTCTGGTTGATTTTTGCGTGAAAACCTGCTTACCGTTTTACTGGTTTCCTCGCCATACAGACAGGCTTTCTCCGATTTCCAAGGTTCTCACAAAATTAATATTCTCCTCTCCCTTTGTAAACACACAGATTTCTCTACCATGTAAAAATAAAAGGATATTCTCCCCCTTTGTAGACACAGATTTCTCTCCCATGTAACAAAATTAATATTCTCCCCCTTTGTAAACACATTTCTCTCCCATGTAACAAGATTAATATTCTCCCCTTCTGTAAACACAGATTTCTCACTACTGTATAATAACACTCTCAGAACACTGCTTTTATATATTTTATAGTACAGTTTTCACTTGTGTCGTGCTGGAGCCCGCAAGGGAAGCAAAGAATAGTACCACTGCGACCTATAAGGATGTCGTGAGAGGCGACTGATGTAGGACCTAGGGAAGCTACCATAGTAAATAAAAAGCATTCCAGATGTGTTGACCTACTTGTAGGTGTATAACTGGCACAACGTACAATCACTATTAGGCTCAGATCACATACAAATCACAAAGAGGGGTTAACAAGTGGTCGATATGGAGCATTTGAACAAGAAGTACAGTTTTAAGATTTAATACTTTGGATTGCCAGATTTTGTTTAGCATTGCAAAAGTTTCACCTGCTCTCTTGATTTTTCCATTGGTGTGGTTTTACTTGACAAATCACAATGAGTGCATTTCATGTAAAGGGGGTTTTAAAGCTGAAGGATTGACTTCATTGCACCGGGTTTCGCCGCATAAGGCTCAGTCCCTCTCCGTAGAAATGGCACGCCACCTGCCGAGAATATTGCACAAAGCACGAACTCCGAAGCTCCAGCAACAATCCTAGGGTCTCTGGAAAAACTGCACTCGTGAACAGAAGGCTGCAGTCGGATTCGAACCACGACCTTCACTCGCATGGCAAAGGACTCGCATGCACTCAGTCACAGAGACCCCCTTGCATGTATTTATTTTTAAATAAATATGCAGTTGTAATTACAATTCAAATTATCAATTGTTTGACTGTACATTTTTGTATACATTATATTAAGTCTTCTTCTCCTTCGCCTGCTATGAATTCAGATGTCCAGTATGGGGCTTCTGTCTGATTTTTGCATGAAGACTTGCTTTCCCTATCATCAGTGTCCATTATATTAAAAGTATTTTTTATACTTTGTACAATTTTTATTGGCTTGTTCAGCTGATTTTTATTTGCCGAGGTTGTCAGGACACATAAATTAGCTATATGTATCTACACTAACATCCCTCCAACGAAAGGTAAACTAGGCATGGACATTAGTACAGCCCCAACATATAACTACCACAATTAGCAAGCATAATACCTGTAGAGGTGCACATGTAGTGTAGATGTCATACAGGTAAGTGAGTACACATCTTTCAGCAGCTGAGCAGTAGATTGGGTTGCATACGTTGACCACCTTCAGAATGTCTGTCAGTCTGAGAACAAGAATAGATCTATCGTGTCTGAATCTGTAATATCTGTGCAAAGGCAAGTCTCTATTGACAACAGATTTCTATGTTGGTTGTGTGTGCTGTTATATATATATATATGCTGTTTGCTATTGTCTGAGTGTGAACTGTTCTTAGTTGTAATTAAAAAAATATTATAAGGTCAAAGAATTGACTTCATTGCACTGGGATTTACCCCATATGGCTTGGCCCCTCTACACACACAGAAATGACACCCCAACTGCCGGGAGTATTGCACAAAGTATGATCTCCATAGCTCCTGCAACAATCCTAGTGGTCTCTGAAAAAATGCACTCATGAGAAGAGCGGTTCATTCACTCCTCAAATGACAAGCCTAGCACTAACTCCCCCAAATGACAAGTCTAGCCCTCATACACACAATGACACGTCTCTAACACTTATTTACCCAATGAAAGTTCGAACTCAGGCCTTGCGGACTGAGCAAGTAAGAATGGTACTTGCGTAGGACAGCAACAATATTCAAACAAACTTCTGTGGTGTATGTCATCATCAGGAAGGATTCTTTCTGGTGCAGCTCCTTCTCCACTTCCACCAAATCTTTCAGAAGCTGTCAAGTACATCACAAACTATCAACTAAATGTCAGCTGTTACTTGTCTAACATACATACATACATACAATATCAACAAAGTGAGTTGAAATACTTCTTTAACATTTTAGCTGCAATGTTGAGAGCCTGCACCTCAGCCGAGTAGTTTGAACAAAATTTTCCAGTGGGTGTACAGGAGGATTCATTTGTTTGGTCTAGGTATCTTACATGAACTCCTGCACCTCCATTTCTCACTGACTAGATACCCTAATAATGAAACTGAATTCATCATAAGTGGTTAGGATTTCTTGAATCTCTCACATGGCAGACTACACACCCTGATCATTTCTTCCCCGTTCACCAGCTATGAATTCATACGTAGTGATTGCGACTAATATAGAGTTCCTGACCAATTTTTGAGTGAAGGATTGTTTTCCTTATCACCAGTGCCCCTTGCCATTCAGACGAGTCTTACCCAATTTTAGAGGTACTACCCTAATAATGAGAATGGACTAACTACAATTGTCTCTGATTTACAATGAGTCACTAATACGAGACATTGTCTCTGATTACATTATCAAATATTATAAGGAAACGAAGGTGGAAATATTTATGTCATGTTCTTAGATCAGACGAAAAGAGACTAAATCGACAAGTCCTTATGTGGTCACCAGTTGGGGAAAAAAACATGGAAGACCTAAGACCACTCTTCGAAGAACAATCCTACAAGATCTCCAACTGCTAGCAACGAACCACATCACATGGAGATCTAAAATCTCTGCCCTATGTGCCGCCTTTGGCACGAAAGGAACAAACTAACTAACTAATACGAGACAGACAACATACCCTGATAATGAAATCCATTAATCCACTGATGTTTAGACCAGACTGCATAAGATCAAACAAGAATGAGATATTGTCTCCAAGAGGAAGATAACTGGAGTTACCAGCAGTGAAACTCTTGATCTGATCTAGTACAGCTGATGTACACTGAGCGGTCACTTGGTGCTGATCAAAGTATGACAGCTTGGAAAACTTTTGTTGTAGATTGTCAAAGTTGGGGCTGGTCACAACAGTATTGGATGCAGACGGCGTTGTAGTGACTTCACCTTCTTTAGCTTCCTTCTCTTTCTTTTTCTTCACCTGGTGAAGATAGAAATATATTCACTCAAAATAGGAAGATTTCACAAATATCACATCTCAACATAAGGAAGACCTCACACAGACACTTAACATAAGGAAGATTTCACACAAATAGTCAACATAAGGAAGACTTCACACAGACACACAACAAAAGGAAGACTTCACACAGACACTCAACATAGGAAAGTATTACAACTGTATACTTGAGAAGAAATGATCAAATAATATCATAGCAGGCATTGAAGTGGGATGCAAATTATTCAAGAAAGAGAGAACAACCTAGGGAGCCCCCTAAATTGAAAGAGGCAAGAAATATCGGTCACAGTTCCATCGAGGAAATTGAGCAAGTTGCCCAGGATAGAGCAGTATGGAGAAATTGCTTGCAAGTTCTATGTAACGTATAATGGTACAAGAGGAATTATTATTATTATAATAAGATTACATTCACAAGTCACTAGTTATGATATCCAGACAGTTTGCTTACTTTATTCAAAAGATCACTTTAATTAGGGTCATCACCATGCCCAAGTCATCACCTTGTCCATGTCTACTGATATCTATCCAATAATTTTACTTAACCCAGATCATAACTTGTGACATTTATACAATGATCTTACCTTGCCAAAAACCACTACCTTTTCCAAATCTACATCTGACATCTATACAACGATCTTACTTTCATCTACTGCCACAAGTCTTCTTGCCAAACCACTACTGCCAAATCTACTGACATCATACATGATCTTACCTTGCCCAAGTCACTACAGTGTCCAAGTCTACACCTGACATCCATACAATGAACTTACCTTGCCCAAGTCACCACTTGTGACATCTATACAGTTTCTCTTGCCAAAAAGCTTGACAATTTCCTTGGAGACCTTCTTGAACATGTGTCGAGCCTCATCTCGTGCTTTGCCCACCCCATACAGAACTATCATCCTCTGGTTGATCTCATGACTGGAACAGTCATCCTGTGGAATTGGAAAGTGTGTGGCATACACCATGTGACGAGAGGGGCCTTTAGGTACAGGCGGAGCAGTTCCAGCACTAGCACTGAAGTCTCCGACACTGCCCAGCGGCTGGTCCTTCTCTGACTTGGTAGACTTGACTGAAGCTGGAAGGTAAGAGGTTAAAAGATGTATTAACTACGGCTTCTGTTTACAAGATGTCAAGTCAAGAACGTTAAAGTGATCAGACAACAAGACAAATATATTCAGTATCACACTTTGTTACCCCACACATTCCAGCCACCATCTGTAGCGTGGCAGGTGTGTTGTGAGTACATAGTACAAGTTGCTAGCTGAAGCTCAGGACACATGCACATCTACCTACGCTGTGTGGGGTTATATCCTGCTGTATCTGTGACATCATTGACATTGTTCTTGGTATAACAAATAAAAGAGGACAACATTGCCAATATACAGCACCAGTAGATACCAGTTCTAACTGGGACAGATGGAGACAACAAGCGGCACAATAAGTCTGAGACTAGCATGTACCAACAAGTAAAACATTCATGGGCGGCAACAGCACACAAATAATGTCACAGCACCGCTTGACATGTAACATCTCACAACACATGATATTCAATATAGTGGTCACACACAACACATCAAACATATTCTCCTGCATAGTTGCTAGTCCATGTTTCAACCATGACATCTTATGTCAAAGTCGTCTAACCTTACCTTCTTGAACGCTCCATATTTTACCACTTGTTACTCTGTGTGATTTGTATGTGATCTGAGCCTTAGAGCGAATGTATGTTGTGCCAGTTATACGCCTACAAGTAGGCCAGCACATCCGATTTCTGTGACTCTTTTAATTTACTAGGGTAGCTACTCTAGGTCCTACATCAGTCGCCTCTTACGACATGTCTTGTAGGTCCCAGTGGTCTTCTTCTTTGCGTTGTTCTTATGACCAATTTTAATCAATCTTTGTGATATGTTTGATCTTTGCCAAGAACGTGTATATGTTGCACATTGGTTTAGTAGGCCCCTAAACGCATAAGACTTCTACACGTTTAGGACACATGCATCCGATTTCAGCCAAACCTCCTTAGTCGCCTCTTATGACATGCGCGGCAGGTAACAGTGGTTCTATTCTTTGCACCCCAAATTTGGGCCCGGTAACCACTTGGGCGGGTCCCAGTGGTACTATTCTTAGCTTCCATGGTGGGCCACGGCAACACACAGGCGGTCTAACCTTAAGAACTTGGCAATAATACTACACAAATCCATTGGACTCAGAAGACAATATCCAAGTTACACTACCATCAACAAGTCCTGATATTGATGTTTTATTTCAGATGAAGCAAATTTGTTCCAAAACATCAGATGAGATATTTTCTATACATTTTGTGATCTTTCATATTCTTCTTCATCTTCTTTTGCGTTGCCGCTATGAATTCAGGCATAGTCAGGGTGCTTGGTATGGCGCTTCTGACTGATTTTTGCGTAAAAGTCTGTTTTCCCTATTTATTAGTGTCTCCCGCCATACAGGCAGTCTTCAACTTCAGAGGTATCTTTCATATGACTTATATATCTGTGCTAATCTTATGTCAGCATAAGTGACTTCTAAAATCTGACATTGGGAAGGAATGGGGGAGGGAGAACAAAATGACAGTTAGTCTTAATTTCAAGAGTATTTATCTTATATTAACTTATTTTTTATTATTTTGAAGTCTGGGCACAATTTTTTTTTTTTACACAACTAGTTTTGGGGGCAGTACACAAAGTAGTCGCCTCGAGTACTGCACTAGAGCTATACAACATCAGACCATACATGAGAACTACACACAACATACAACACTTGTATAGAAACAGCAATAAAATCTCACCATTGAGAGATGCAACACTCAGATCTATGAAAGTAAAAACAACAAAACAGCAATTATGACAAACAGCTAATGATATTACTACAACTAATACAGCAGACTCAATACAACACATCCCACACGAACACAGCAGGACAAGAAGATATTAGTTTCAGTTTGGTACTTCTTCTTCTTCAATGATCCAGCGGCACTCGAGTTCTTGCTCTTGACCCAATGCTATGTAGTGGCATCTGCATGTGTTTGTAAGTTCTTAACCGGACATGTCTAAATGTGCTCCAATCTTCTTCGCAATATCTCTAACAGCGCCCAGCGACTAGCCGTACCAGTGTGATTTGATTGAAGAGCCTACTCGTACGTCTGTTGCGCTATTAGCTTCTGGCCGCTCCAATCTTACAATGATACAATAATATACCAGCAGTTCTCCAGACATATTTCTCCTAACGTCTTTCGTTCACCAGGATCACAGTAGAAGGTAAATCTGCTTGGTTCACTCTAAGACATCGTTTGTCAACTTGAATATGTTTATAGAAAGCAGTAGTCTGCCTCATATCAGCATCTTCAAAGAGCTTGTTTTAAATGATTGAAGGATTGACTTCATTACACCTGGTTTTACCCCATATGGCTCAGTCCCCCTCCATAGAATGGCGCTCCACCTGCCAAGAGTATGCAATACTCAAAGAGCTTGTTATACAAAGACACTGGTGGCTGTCAATTTTCTCTGCTTCTTATACACTAGACATATTTGTGAAAGGTGTATAGAAGTCATTTTGTCACATTCATTAAACATTCCTATCTTGAGCTTGTTGACAAGGTGTTATCTAAGGCTGTTGTGACATGTGCAGATTCTGAATATTACATCTTTCTCTTTTCTGTAGAGTTGGTAACAAGGATCATGTCTGGTGGCCATGATGTTCTGTGTCATACTTCCTCAAGTATTTTCTTGTGACGAATGTCTTGATCACTACCTAATTGATGCTGATAAATGGTTGTGGTTTTAGACCCTGGTTTACCAGAAGAAAACAGATGACATACAACAAAGAAACAATACACAACAAATATAACATGACATATGACACACAACAAAGAAAACATGACATCTATGCCACACAACAAAGAAAACATGATATACAACAAAGAAACATGCTATCTTCTTCTTCTTTGCGTCGTTTTACAACCAATTTTAATCACTCTTTGTGATATGTTTGATCTTTGCCAAGAACGTGTATACGTTGCACATTGGTTTGGTGGGCCCCTAAATGCATAAGACTTCTACACGTTTAGGACACATGCATCCGATTTCAGCCAAACTCCTTAGTTGCCTCTTACGACATGCGTGGCAGGTAACAGTGGTTCTATTCTTTACACCCCAAATTTGGGCCCGTAACCACTCGGGCGGAAACATGCTATACAACAAAGAAAACAGATGACATATATGACACACAACAAAGGAAACATGATATACAGCAAAGAAAACAGATGACATATATGACACACAACAAAGAAATGATATACACAAGAAAAAGATGACACATGATACACAACAAAGAAAATAGAGTTTCAACGATGTAAAGTAACTAGATAATCACATGACCTAACCTGGTTGCTCTGGACTGGGTTTACACTCATCCTTCATAGAACCAAAGAAGCTACCCAAGTTCTCCTCCATCGTATGTATATCCATGTCTACCTTAATCTCATCCTGCAGACAGACAGATACACACACAGGCAGAAATTGTAATGTCTCTCATCTAGTTCATTATATCAATCAAATGTCTTAGAATATATATGAATATATATACTAGCAGTGCTAGTCATGTTGATATCAAAGGAAGACTGCACAAAACTATGTAGCAGTGGGTTTTATAGTTACATATTTTCATTTTAGGGCTGTTACGGGTTTATTGTCTGATTGTATATGTTTTACTGTATGATTGCCACATAGAAAGTCTGAATTTCTTCACTTTTGTATCCTTTACTTGACAATGGTCTTTTGGTAAATGTGCTGTTTTTATACTTTGTAAAACTACAGTACTTTGTAAACTACAGTACTTTGTTTATACACTGCAAAACTACAGTATTTTGTAAAACTACAGTGTACAATGTAAAACTACAGTATTTTGTCTCTTCTTCGCGTTTGTTCTTTATGACCAATTTTAATCACTCTTTGTGATATGTTTGATCTTTGCCAAGAACGTGTATACGTTGCACATTGGTTTGTAGGCCCCTAAACGCATAGATTTCTACAAGCTTAGGACATGTGCATCCGATTTCAGCCAAACCTCCTTAGTCGCCTTACGACATGCATGGCAGGTAACAGTGGTTCTATTCTTTACACCCCAAATTTGGGCCCGGTAACCACTCGGCGACAGTATTTGGTAAAAATACAGTACTTTGCACACTTTGTAAAACTACAGTACCTTGATTGTATGTGTTTCATCATTGCTATTCATGTTCACTAATAAGATAGAGATCTAGAAGTAAAAACTTGAATCTAATGTCACTATGAAATAGTCTCTAGTGGTACAGTTGATACTTAAGACGCCGCTAGACTTACATCGCCCAGTGTCATGTCATGTTTGAGACTCTCTGGTTGACTTTTCACACTGAACAGGTCATCATTGTCAGCCAATGGGGTTGTGTAAGCTGGGGCAAGGCCCAGGTCACCTCGTGATATCAACATGTGCATGTAGGCATCATGGGAGAAGACATCGTGGACAATTAACTCGTTGAACAATGCTATCAGATTCTTAAATGCCTGCCGAGCATCATCTGTAGGGTGTTCCTCTGTGGAATATAACATGTGACAACTTGTTTATATCAAATGTGACTACTCCCATATATCAAATGTGACTACTCCCATATATCAAATGTGACTACTGATATATCAAATGTGACTACTCCTTATATCAAATGTGACTACTCCCATATATCAAATGTGACTACTCCCATATATCAAATGTGACTACTCGCTATATCAAATGTGACTACTCGTTTATATCAAATGTGACTACTCCCATATATCAAATGTGACTACTCGCTTATATCAAATGTTACTACTCCCTTATATCAAATGTGACTACTCCCTTATATCAAATGTGACTACTCCCATATATCAAATGTGACTACTCGTTTATATCAAATGTGACTACTCCCATATATCAAATGTGACTACTCGTTTATATAAAATGTGACTACTCGTTTATATCAAATGTGACTACTCCCTTATATCAACTGTGACTACTCCCATATATAAAATGTGACTACTCCCATATATCAAATGTGACTACTCGCTTATATCAAATGTGACTACTCCATTATATCAAATGTGACTACTCCCATATATCAAATGTGACTACTCGCTATATCAAATGTGACTACTCACTTATATCAAATGTGACTACTCCCATATATAAAATGTGACTACTCGTTTATATAAAATGTGACTACTCCCATATATCAAATGTGACTACTCGCTTATATCAAATGTGACTACTCCCATATATAAAATGTGACTACTCCCATATATCAAATGTGACTACTCCCATATATCAAATGTGACTACTCCCATATATAAAATGTGACTACTCCCATATATCAAATGTGACTACTCGTTTATATCAAATGTGACTACTCCCATATATCAAATGTGACTACTCGTTTATATCAAATGTGACTACTCCCATATATCAAATGTGACTACTCGCTTATATCAAATGTGACTACTCACTTATATCAAATGTGACTACTCCCATATATAAAATGTGACTACTCGTTTATATAAAATGTGACTACTCCCATATATCAAATGTGACTACTCGCTTATATCAAATGTGACTACTCGCTTATATCAAATGTGACTACTCCATATATCAAATGTGACTACTCCCATATATCAAATGTGACTACTCCCATATATCAAATGTGACTACTCCCATATATCAAATGTGACTACTCGCTTATATCAAATGTGACTACTCCCATATATCAAATGTGACTACTGTTATATA
The DNA here is from genome assembly GCA_020796225.1 of Arion vulgaris. NCBI lineage: Eukaryota > Metazoa > Mollusca > Gastropoda > Stylommatophora > Arionidae > Arion > Arion vulgaris. The sequence goes on along the minus strand of CM036771.1, from coordinate 11,721,200 downwards.
AAATGTGACTACCCGTTTATATCAAATGTGACTACTCCCATATATCAAATGTGACTACTCCCATATATCAAATGTGACTACTCCCATATATCAAATGTGACTACTCGCTTATATCAAATGTGACTACTCGTTTATATCAAATGTGACTACTCGTTTATATAAAATGTGACTACTCCCATATATCAAATGTGACTACTCGTTTATATCAAATGTGACTACTCCCATATATCAAATGTGACTACTCCCATATATCAAATGTGACTACTGCTATATCAAATGTGACTACTGTTTATATCAAATGTGACTACTCCCATATATCAAATGTGACTACTCGCTTATATCAAATGTGACTACTCGTTTATATAAAATGTGACTACTCGTTTATATCAAATGTGACTACTCCCATATATCAAATGTGACTACTCGCTTATATCAAATGTGACTACTCGTTTATATCAAATGTGACTACTCCCATATATCAAATGTGACTACTCACATATCAAATGTGACTACTGTTTATATCAAATGTGACTACTCCCATATATGAAATGTGACTACTCCCATATATCAAATGTGACTACTCCCTTATATCAAATGTGACTACTCCCATATATCAAATGTGACTACTCGCTATATCAAATGTGACTACTCCCATATATCAAATGTGACTACTCCCATATATCAAATGTGACTACTCCATATATCAAATGTGACTACCGCTTATATCAAATGTGACTACTCCCATATATCAAATGTGACTACGCGTTTATATAAAATGTGACTACGCGTTTATATAAAATGTGACTACTCCCATATATCAAATGTGACTACTTGTTTATATCAAATGTGACTACTCGTTTATATCAAATGTGACTACTCCCATATATCAAATGTGACTACTCACTTATATCAAATGTGACTACTCCCATATATAAAATGTGACTACTCCCATATATCAAATGTGACTACTCGTTTATATAAAATGTGACTACTCGTTTATATAAAATGTGACTACTCGTTTATATCAAATGTGACTACTCCCATATATCAAATGTGACTACTCGCTTATATCAAATGTGACTACTCGTTTATATCAAATGTGACTACTCGTTTATATCAAATGTGACTACTCCCATATATCAAATGTGACTACTCGCTTATATCAAATGTGACTACTCGTTTATATCAAATGTGACTACTCCCATATATCAAATGTGACTACTCGCTTATATCAAATGTGACTACTGTTTATATCAAATGTGACTACTCCCATATATCAAATGTGACTACTCCCATATATGAAATGTGACTACTCCCATATACCAAATGTGACTACTCCCTTATATCAAATGTGACTACTCCCATATATCAAATGTGACTACTCGCTTATATCAAATGTGACTACTCCCATATATCAAATGTGACTACTCCTATATATCAAATGTGACTACTCCCATATATCAAATGTGACTACTCGCTTATATCAAATGTGACTACTCCCATATATCAAATGTGACTACGCGTTTATATAAAATGTGACTACGCGTTTATATAAAATGTGACTACTCCCATATATCAAATGTGACTACTCGTTTATATCAAATGTGACTACTCGTTTATATCAAATGTGACTACTCCCATATATCAAATGTGACTACTCCCTTATATCAAATGTGACTACTCCCATATATAAAATGTGACTACTCCCATATATCAAATGTGACTACTCGTTTATATAAAATGTGACTACTCCCTTATATCAAATGTGACTACTCGCATATATCAAATGTGACTACTCGTTTATATAAAATGTGACTCACTCTTATATAAAATGTGACTACTCCCATATATCAAATGTGACTACTCCCATATATCAAATGTGACTACTCGCTTATATAAAATGTGACTACTCGTTTATATCAAATGTGACTACTCCCATATATCAAATGTGACTACTCGCTTATATCAAATGTGACTACTCGTTTATATCAAATGTGACTACTCGTTTATATCAAATGTGACTCTCCATATATCAAATGTGACTACTCGCTTATATCAAATGTGACTACTCGTTTATATCAAATGTGACTACTCCCATATATCAAATGTGACTACTCGCTTATATCAAATGTGACTACTGTTTATATCAAATGTGACTACTCCCATATATCAAATGTGACTACTCCCATATATCAAATGTGACTACTCCCATATATCAAATGTGACTACTCCCATATATCAAATGTGACTACTCGCTTATATCAAATGTGACTACTCCCATATATCAAATGTGACTACTCCCATATATCAAATGTGACTACTCCCATATATCAAATGTGACTACGCGTTTATATAAAATGTGACTACTCGCTTATATCAAATGTGACTACTCCCATATATCAAATGTGACTACTCGTTTATATCAAATGTGACTACTCGTTTATATCAAATGTGACTACTCCCATATATCAAATGTGACTACTCGCTTATATCAAATGTGACTACTCCCATATATAAAATGTGACTACTCCCATATATCAAATGTGACTACTCGTTTATATAAAATGTGACTACTCGTTTATATAAAATGTGACTACTCCCTTATATCAAATGTGACTACTCGTTTATATAAAATGTGACTACTCGTTTATATAAAATGTGACTACTCCCATATATCAAATGTGACTACTCCCATATATAAAATGTGACTACTCGCTTATATAAAATGTGACTACTCGTTTATATCAAATGTGACTACTCCCATATATCAAATGTAGTACTCTATATCAAATGTGACTACTCGTTTTATATCAAATGTGACTACTCGTTTATATCAAATGTGACTACTCCCATATATCAAATGTGACTACTCGTTTATATCAAATGTGACTACTCCCATATATCAAATGTGACTACTCGCTTATATCAAATGTGACTACTCCCATATATCAAATGTGACTACTCCCATATATCAAATGTGACTACTCCCATATATCAAATGTGACTACTCCCTTATATCAAATGTGACTACTCCCATATATCAAATGTGACTACTGCTATATCAAATGTGACTACTCACTTATATCAAATGTGACTACTCCCATATATCAAATGTGACTACTCGCTTATATCAAATGTGACTACTCGTTTATATCAAATGTGACCACTCGTTTATATCAAATGTGACTACTCGCTTATATCAAATGTGACTACTCGTTTATATCAAATGTGACTACTCCCATATATCAAATGTGACTACTCGCTTATATCAAATGTGACTACTCGTTTATATCAAATGTGACTACTCCCATATATCAAATGTGACTACTCCCATATATCAAATGTGACTACTCCCATATATCAAATGTGACTACTCCCTTATATCAAATGTGACTACTCCCATATATCAAATGTGACTACTCGCTTATATCAAATGTGACTACTCACTTATATCAAATGTGACTACTCCCATATATAAAATGTGACTACTCGTTTATATAAAATGTGACTACTCCATATATCAAATGTGACTACTCCTATATCAAATGTGACTACTGCTATATCAAATGTGACTACTCCCATATATCAAATGTGACTACTCCCATATATCAAATGTGACTACTCCCATATATAAAATGTGACTACTCCCATATATCAAATGTGACTACTCGTTTATATCAAATGTGACTACTCCCATATATCAAATGTGACTACTCGTTTATATCAAATGTGACTACTCCCATATATCAAATGTGACTACTCGTTTATATAAAATGTGACTACTCCCATATATAAAATGTGACTACTCCCATATATCAAATGTGACTACTCGTTTATATCAAATGTGACTACTCCCATATATCAAATGTGACTACTCGCTTATATCAAATGTGACTACTCCCATATATCAAATGTGACTACTCGTTTATATCAAATGTGACTACTCCCATATATAAAATGTGACTACTCCCATATATCAAATGTGACTACTCGTTTATATCAAATGTGACTACTCCCATATATCAAATGTGACTACTCGTTTATATAAAATGTGACTACTCCCATATATCAAATGTGACTACTAGCTATATAAAATGTACTACTCCCATATATAAAATGTGACTACTCGTTATATAAAATGTGACTACTCCTTATATCAAATGTGACTACTCCATATATCAAATGTGACTACTGTTTATATAAAATGTACTACTCCCATATATAAAATGTGACTACTCCCATATATCAAATGTGACTACTCATTTATATCAAATGTGACTACTCCCTTATATCAAATGTGACTACTCGTTTATATAAAATGTGACTACCCCCTTATATAAAATGTGACTACTCCCATATATCAAATGTGACTACTCCCATATATCAACTGTGACTACTCCATTGTATCAAATGTGACTACTCTAAAGTAGTTTAGGAATCAAATTATGTAAATTTATAACTAACATTCATCAATTGGTGTAACATTAATTGTGGCATAAATAAAAATGATAATCAGAACAGCTTCACTGCAACTGCAGTAACCATGCGGCCATTAAATTCTTCTACTGTCGAAAAATAACAACAGGGTCTTGTCAGACCTATAAATCGGGACATCAGGGAGACAAATGTTTTCATCTCTGACCTACGCCCGAGTGGTTACCGGGGTCCAAATTTGGGATGTAAAGAATAGCACCACTGTTGCCTGCCGCGCATGTCGTAAGAGGCGACTAAGGAGGTTTGTCTGAAATCGGATGTGCATGTCTTAAACGTGTAGAAGTCTATGCGTTTAGGGCCTACCAAACCAATGTGAAGCGCATACACGTTATTGACAAAGATCAAACAAATCACAAAGAGTGATTAAAATTGGTCGTAAGAACGAACGCAAAGAAGAAGATCTCTGACCTATATATCAGAATCTCGGGTTCTACAGGTTATGTATAGAGACTAAAATATTCATCCATCTAAAATTGTTGGCAAGAATCAAGGGAGTAGTATCATGAGATCTGACAGCAACAAGTTTAAGAACTACTGGTCTAAGACAAAGTCAAACATATCCACCTACCTAGTACAGGTGCTCGTGTATCCAGGAAGTTCATGAGCAGTGTTTGGAAAACAGGTGTGCTTGTCACTGTATCAGGATGGATGCCATCCTTGTCTTCAGCAGAACTGTCCATGTCCCCATACTTCTGTGCAACAACAACGCATGAACATAGTCATTTCAAACCCAGGATTAGACTGATAACTCTATATTGTCTTATTTAACAAGAAGAGTACCAAAGGAAGCTAACAGCAGAGAGTAACAATAGAGCTAACGGTAACAACAGAAGCTAACAGCAGAGAGTAACAATAGAGCTAACGGTAACAACAGAAGCTAACAGCAGAAGCTAATAGCTGAGAGTAGCAATAGAACATACCACAAATGGTAACAATAACTAGTACAAAGAGAAGTTCAGAAATTTAAACAAATTCACAACAAAGCTGAAATGTACACATAAGTACTTCCCCAGCAAAGCCGAGACCTACGAACAAGTACACCCCCCTTCCATCAAAGCTGCGACCATCTCTCCCCCAGTTAAACATAAGCACAAATGAAGATACAATATACAGAGAGGGTAGGAGAGCAAACCTCATTTCTAATCTCAGCCTGTCGTTCTCCAAGAGCAATGCTCCCACAATGCATCTGTGATCTCCCACACGCTGGGTACTCACGGCCCAGTCAACCAGTAAGTTGACAATTGGCTCATCTCCAATAGGTGCCTGTGTACATAAAGAAAAAGGTAGGGAACACATGTTAGTTATGCAAGCCATGTTGATGACTGTTTTGTCGAAGGATGGAAGAACTCAATGGCTTCATTGTTGTGTTCTAATTATCGCTGTGTGTGTGTGACGGCAAATATTGATATAAATGAAGTATAATATATCATATATGTGTGATGTTATGTCCCCTTGTGATGCAGTATGATAAGAATAACAGCCCTCTATAGTCATAAGATCGCTCAGCTCAAGTATAAATTCTCAGAAATCAGATAACTCACGTCACATGACCCTTGTATTCTAGTAATGGTTGATAAAGATGAACTCTGAAAAAACAATACAACATGTAAAAACAAGGTTATATTTTGTCACAAATGAAGTTTAACGTTAAGGAATGTCAGTATTATTAACAATTTTCGTCAATAAATAGCCTTGGACTGACAGAATTGTGTCAAATTGCAATTTTGCAAATTGCGAGTCATGGGCAATGAACACACAGATCGAAAAATCTCTGAGGTCCATAGAAATGTGGTTTTATAGAAGATGAGAATCCCATGGACTGCTAAAATGACTAATATTGAGGTGCTGAATGAGATCAAGACACAGAGAAAGCTTATCATCGATATAAGAAAGAGGCAGTCATCATTTTTCGGGCATGTGATGAGGAGGGAGGTTTAGAACACATTGTGACAACCGGTACAATCGAGGGTAGACAAGACAAAGGAAGACAGAGAGATAAAATGTTGGATAGCCTGACTTCATGACACGGTAGAGCATCAACATCTGAGTTGATAGCAAACATCAACGACAGAGATTTGAGGCAATCCATGATCGCTCACGCCATCCAGCACGGCACCTAATGTTGATTATACAACAATGTTGTTTAATAAAAACTAGATGGTATGTTCTACATGTCTGTTAGTTTAAGTGTATAGAATGTACTAGGCTTACCTCGCCAGCCTCCTTGCTGTTGGTGATACTGAAGATCCTGGTGTATAGGGAATCCATATTGTAAGTGCCGTCCACAATGTCAAAATTATGCTGGTCTAACATGTCCAGAACTTTCAACACTTTACTCATGACATAACCTGATAGAGATGACACTTTACATTAAAGTTGTGCTAGTCTAAATATTAAAAAAATATTGGGAACATGCATTTTTCCAGTGGCTACGCATGGACCATTACACAAAAACAATTTTAAAATCCAATCCTTCGAAACTAATTGCTACAGAAAGATCCTACGAATGACATAGACAGAAAAAACACATGTCCTGAAAGAACTAAATGTTAAAGAGAATTGGCTGATAAACAACATACTGTACAGAAAAATTAGATACTTTAGTCACATTAAGCGTCACGAAGGCCTGGAAAGAACAATATTAGAGGGCAGGGTCTCAGGACGCAGAGCAAGAAGATGGCTACAAGATATTAAAGAAACTATGAATATGAACATCGACGAAGTGGGTGAACTGGCTAGAGACAAAGTGAATTTCAGATGCGCTGCAATGAGAGCAACGTCCTATAAAGGATACGCACCTTGATGATGAGCCTTGTATGTCCAGAACTGAACATATGAAATACAACTTTATGTGATACTCTAACATGTGATATAACATAACAAAGCTTACATTCGAGAGAACCTTACATAGGTAATATATGACAACTACTCTCATGTTTTCATACTCGGTGACTCCATGAGCATGATTCATAAGTCAAATCAGGAATGGTAAGGCGAAACTGGATGGAGGTACCATTTCTGTTCCTGGAACGCAGGAGTCGATAGCAATGAACGAGTTTATAGATTGGCTGGCATGGCTACAATATCAGAGGGAGTTGCCATGGACCTAAATGACAATCTTCACGCATTGAGAGTCTTTTCGAACAGAGGAGTTTCATGGATGTGAATCTCACTCGCTGACCAGATTGAGAGATGGGTGCCAATATTGGTGCAGCCCGAAAAGAACAACATACTAAATATGCAAAGAGATTGATTAATCAACATCGAACTGGCGTGTTGGGCCGCTGGATGCTGCTGGATTTGCTGAAGCTCAGATTGGAGCACCTATGGACGTATCTGGATTGCTATGATGATAGTCCTCATATAACTGATAAGCTAACTAAAAGATATAAACAATGTGACATACCAGCAGTTGACTGTTGACATTTGTCAGAGGACCAGTGAGCTTCAGCTGCAATACTGCGAGCTATGATCTGCTGCTCAGAAATCTTCAGCTGACTACGAATCTGTGGACAATCAACACATGACAACATCAAACAAATGTTAGAAGGTGCCAGCACATCAACACAGGACATGTCATCTTGTTTATGTTTGTCCAAACTTAGTGGTATTATCACTTGTTTATGTTTGTCCACTTCTTCTTCTTTGCGTTGTTCTTTACGACCAATTTTAATCACTCTTTGTGATTTGTTTGATCTTTGCCAAGAACGTGTATACGTTGCACATTGGTTTGGTAGGCCCCTAAACGCATTGACTTCTACACGCTTAGGACACATGCATCCGATTTCAGCCAAACCTCCTTAGTCGCCTCTTACAATATACATAAATGACATCACCAAATGCTGCCCCCAGAAGGTCTCAAACAGCCTACATGCAGACGACTTCGCAATCTGGACAGCTGCAGAACACACTCAAAAACATCATATTTACTACAAAAACAGTGGAAAAAGTGGAGAACTGGACAAAAAGCTGGGGCCTCAAAATTAACCACACAAAAACCACAGCAACTGTTTTTCCTCTCCCACACAAGGAAAAAGTATCCATCAATTTAGAAAACGAAACAATACCCCAAACAGATACACCCACCTTCCTTGGAATCACCCTAGACAGCAGACTTACCTGGAAGCCAAACATAGACAAAATTCAAAGAAAAGCCATACAAAAGACTTGCTGTGATGAAGAAACTAGCTGGCACGTCCTGGGCGCAAATTCAAAAATATTAAAGCAGGTCTACACTGGAGCAGTCAGACCCATCATGGAATATGGCTCCAGCTCTTGGGCAACAGCAGCCAAAACAAACACACACAAACTAGACAAGGTACAAAACATGGGCCTAAGAATAACTCTGGGAGCAATGAAAAGCAGTCCTATCGTAGAAATGGAAAAACCGCAGACATAGAGCCTCTAGAACTCAGCAGAAAATTTAAAACACTCACCCAGTTTGAAAAACTAAAACGGCTAAAAGAACACCTTCTACACACAAAATTCCAAGAGAAAACAAAAACAGACTTGCAAGGAAAAGTCCCAACCATCTGGCCAGAGAATTTCATATGCAACATACAGACATCCTAGAAACTGACCCAGAAATGTGGGAACCCATAATACCAGAGCCATGGACATGCTACCAAAACACGGCCCAAATACACCTAGAAGTCTCAGGAATAATCTCCAAAAATATACAAACAGAGACAGAGCAAAGAGCCATTTCACTCCAAATGCTACGAGAGCAATATCCCACCAGCACATGGACACATGTGTTCACAGATGGCTCAGCTACAGATGCTACCAGAAAGGAAGGCAGCGGAATCTACATCACTCACCCTCAAGGAAACACATTCTCTGGCAGCAGGAGAAACATGCACCAACTTTAGAGCAGAGGCAACAGCCCTTCTTGCAGCCATACAGATTCTCAACGACCAGCAAGTGTCAGCAAAAATATTGCAGTCTTTAGCGATTCAAGATCCGTTTTCCAGGCTATCTCAAGTCCCAGACAAGACAAGCTCATTCAGGACATACGGCAAAATATCAGCTTGTTGTCAAAAAATCCGAACTGGTCTTACAGTGGATACCAGCTCACTGTGGCATACTAGGAAACGAAAAGGCTGACAAACTCGCAAAGGCTGGGGAGCCTAACACAACACCACCCAACACAAAGTTTTACAGAAGCAAAGACTCTCCTGAAACAATCCAGGAAAATGATCTGGAGAAAAACAAATGGAGGATACAGGCCAGAGCACGACAGTATAAATACACTAAACAGAAAAGCACAGACCACAATCTTCAGACTTAGAACGGATATTGCAGTCTCAGAGCACACCTCCACAGAATGGGTCTCAGGGACTCGGGCAGCCTGCACCTGTGGAGCACCAAAGCAGTCCCCAGAGCACATCCTGCAAGACTGCCCTAGTCTGAGTAGTGAGAGATTGGAGATCTGGCCAACAGAAACAACACTACAAGACAAACTATGGGGAACCGGTGAAGACCTCAAGCGCACCGCCCTGTTTATGACACATACCGGAGTAGTCGCATAGCAAAAGTTGAACCCAGAAGAAGAAGAAGTCGCCTCTTACGACATGCATGGCAGGTAACAGTGGTTCTATTCTTTACACCCAAATCTGGGCCCGTAACCACTGGGTGTATGTTTGTCCACACTTGGTGGTACTATCACTTGTTTATGTTTGTCCACACTTAGTGGTACTATCACTTGTTTATGTTTGTTCACACTTAGTGGTACTATCACTTGTTTATGTTTGTCCACACTTAGTGGTACTATCACTTGTTTATGTTTGTCCACACTTAGTGGTACTATCACTTGTTTATGTTTGTCCACACTTAGTGGTACTATCACTTGTTTATGTTTGTTCACACTTAGTGGTACTATCACTTGTTTATGTTTGTCCACACTTAGTGGTACTATCACTTGTTTATGTTTGTTCACACTTAGTGGTACTATCACTTGTTTATGTTTGTCCACACTTAGTGGCACTATCACTTGTTTATGTTTGTTCACACTTAGTGGTACTATCACTTGTTTATGTTTGTCCACACTTAGTGGCACTATCACTTGAAACTTGGTTATTATTAATATTATATTACTCCCGTACCATTATACATTACATAGAGCCACCAAGCAATTTCTCCATACCGTTCTATCCATGGCAACTCGTTCAATCTTGTCTATGAAATTGTGGCCAATATTTCGCCTCTCTCCATAAAGTTCTTTCAGGGTATACCTAGAGAGTAATTTCTTTCACTCTTTCTTTAACCCTTTGTCTCCCACTTCAATGTCTGCTTTGTGGTTCTGTAATCATTTCTTCTCAAGGTACGTCCAACATATCTCCATCTTCTCCTCAACCGTAACAGTTGTTACTAGTGATTGGCAAGATATTTCTCTGATTTTATCCCTTTTCCTAAATTCATCCCATTTTATATTCATTATTTTTCGAGACATCTATTTTCAAATGCATTCAACTTACTTTCTATATATTTAGTTATTTTCCAACTCTAGCTGGCATATGTTAAGACTGACACAACATTTGAATTGAAAATTCGTAATTGTAATTTAAAACTATTTAACTCAAAAAGAGTTCCATATTTTTTTGTTTAGACTTTTAAAGGTGTTTGGGCACATGTGTCTAAATATGACATGCAAGTGGTTGACACACTACACAAGTAATAGTTGCTCCATTGTGAAGTGTCTCAACTCACTGACCTAACGAAACAATACTCTACAGAAAACTACATGGACCTCTGTGTGAGCTACAAAAGACTGAAATTTTTACATGCCCGCATGCCCAGCATGTTGGACGACAGGTGACAAGCCCCCTGTGAGTGCAGTTCAATTCTGCGGGCTGGCAGAAAAGCCACAAGTTCTCCAGATTTACGGTATTCGTGGCACTGAACCAAAGGGTTGCGATGTCCATGGCACCGAGCCAAAGAGCTCAAGTGCTTCTGGATCGGAGAAAAAAATACGAAAAATAACATTGAATATATAGACAATATTTCAGCGAAGAAAAAGGAAGAAAGTGTGTCAACATGAAATATATGTGTCTGTGAGACTATATTATACTTACATAGGTGTTGTTGCTTCCAGGAGGCATAGGCAAGCTACTGGTGGCACAAGGGAACAGGTCCAAAGGAGAACCAACAAGAAAAGAGTTGCTCTTGCTATCTCCCAGAGAGTTCCAGACCATGGCTGCTGGACACTTGAGAGTGATGATCTGTGCCAAAGCACAGAGGTGTAACACAATGAAACGATGACTTTGACACTCTTTAAACTCTGACATTGCGTTGAGAAGTGACATCTGTATGGTTGTGTTGATGGCTTGTGCAGGAGTCAGGGAGTGCTGCACAAAATACAGAAACAACTTATCATACAACTGACATATGAAACTGTTTTATTCTGTTCTCTCTTCTCTTCTTAAGCCCAGGTTGGGTTATAGGCCCTCGACTAACTCATGCCAAGTATTTCTATCTTTAGCTATCTCTTCCGTATATCGTTAATCCAGCCTCCAAATCTCTTCTCAGTGTATTTCTATGCTTCTCTCTTTCACTTTCCCTTCTGGTTCTAAGAAGGGACCCTTTTCTTCATTGTTTGTGTGTGATTGTTCTTATCAACCAAGGTAAACGCTCTTTGTGATCTGTGTGGTTTGTACAGAGAACAGCTATGTTATGTTATGCGATCGACGTCGTGGCACATTGGGCATTCCCATTCGTGCTCTGTCCTCCGTTAGCGGCTATACAAAGACCATTTGCTCACAGTACCCATGAGAAGTTGATTATTATATCTTCTCTCTCTACCACGAAAACGACACTATTTGGCATGTCCAAACTTAACGCCTAATTCTCGAACTCGTTCCAGTGTCTGAGATCCGCCCATGTACAGAGAACAGTGTACCCTGTTATGCCCTACAGCATGTAGCACATCCCAATTTAGGGTAAAGTGTACGCATATTATCCAATGGGGATTATCATTCTGCGACTTAGAACAGGACACAATTGACTCCACAGCCACATTTATACAAAATTCAAAATTGGCAATTCAGTCATGTGTACAGGCACATCAGACTGCAGAGCACATACTTCAAGACTGCCCCGATTATATGATATACTGATGCAAACTCACTGGCCTCACGAAACAAGACTCGACAGAAAACTACACAGACCTCTGTATGAGCTACAAAAGACAGTGATACAAAAGAAGTTTATACAAGAGACAACATTGAATATGGAGACACTATTTCAAGTGAACGAAAGGAAGGAAGGATCCAATGGGGACCAAATTTGTACACATAAAAACACCCACAAATTTGCTTTTTATATATGTTTTTTTTTCTTTCGTCCACTTTCAACTCAGACGAAGTTTCATCTCTGAAACTGATTTTGCGTGAAAATCCGTTTTTCCAATTTCTTACAATGGCAGCAGCGTGCACATTGTAAATTACTTACACTGGCAGCCGTGTGCTCAATGTACTCGTAATTAGTATTCCCTCGCCATACAGGCAGATTTTCTCCGACTTCAGAGGTACTCACGTTATCGTCCTGAGTAAGACCAGGGGACTCGAACAAATGCCGGACAGTAGGTTTGAACCCGAACTACTCCAAGATACAAGACAAGAGGCAATGAATGACATACTCAAAAAGAGAAGATGGAAATGGCTCGGACATGTTATGAGAATGAGACAAGAAATGCCTGCAAGGGTAGCCCTCACTTGGACACCAGAAGGAAAGAGAAAGAAAGGCAGACCACGGACAACATGGAGGCGCATGATGGAAGAGGAACTGGACACCGCATCTCTGACGTGGGGCTCTGCGCTGAAGGTTGCAGGGGACAGGAGAGCATGGAAAGTCCTTTCTGAAGCCCCATGTGTCACTAGGCATGACGGGATTAAGTAAGTAAGTAAGGTTCAAACCCGAGCTATGAGGCGTCTCACAGCTAGCAGGCCGAGCTACTATCAATTACTCTAGGTAGTCCCCCTTTATATATGTATAATTATTATATACATACATATATGTATTTAAATAAAATGATCAAGAATCCATAAAGGCGATAATGAAGAAAGCTAGAAAAAGTTGAGAATTGATTGAATGGACCATCATCATTACATGTCAGTGAATGACCATGTGTGCTAGTATCTATTTCTTACACAGAAAGATCTCAGCAGCAGTGCACAAATTCTGTAGCAATGACACGGGTTCCCATATAAAATACTGCAGACAAGCAATAAATAGCCTAGACTAGTTAGTGTCTGCCCACCAACCTTATCAACAACAACATCATTACAAACAACATCAGAGTTCAAGTTTTGTAACATACCCGTTCGAACTGAGGATTGGGTCAGCCCTGCCCATCATGTGATCCATCTCTGCTACTAGAACTGTGATCTTTCGACCACACACTGTGGCCAGTCTTCTGGCTAGGATGACAGACTTGCAGATGTCAGAGGAATACTGTCAATAACAATATCATATAATATATCTGAATGTTGTGCTTTCACATTGTTGTCACAACACACTTTTACTACAACAGAAACTAGACGTTGTCACAACACTCTCTCTCACAAGCGATCATCGCTTAGACTGATGTACCAGATTTCCCCATAAATTCATTTTGTCTTATTTATGTGGAAATCTGATTCTTGCAGTCTTAACACGGGTGTGCTTTGTCACATCTTTAGCGCCATTTGGTGCTTAGCCTATGGCAATGTGTCCGGTTTTAGCCAGCGTTTACTGTGTTGCTCTCAGTCAGCCTTGGGCTGTCCCCAGCCGGCCTGCAACGCACAGGTGTTGTCCAACACACTTTACTACCACAGAGACTAGACATGGTTCCCACAGCACACTTTACTACCACAGAGACTAGACATTTATTGATTGACTGTATGTCATGTCGCCGTATAGGAAGTCCAAATTTCTTCTTTTGCATACTTTGCTTGATAAATGCCGTGTGGTCACAACATCACTGTATATTGTTCTCGCCCTTTGAACAACAAGAGTATTTTGTTTTTACATTTTCACCATAGCTTCATACTTTTAATGCAGTCTTCCCTTATATCGATAATATGATCTGTCTATCTAACAATACTGAAATGTAAGGGTTACGGTCTGATTTCCTATAATTTTTACTTGAGCTCATTGGCCTTATGTTAACGGGCTACTTCTTCTCTGACGCTCCATGTCAATCACTTATTAACCACTCTTTGTGATCTGTTCGTGATCCGATCCTAGTAGTGATTGTACAGTGTGCTACCTAAACGCCTACAAGTAGACCAGCACATCCGATTTCTGCTATGCTTTTTATTGATCAGGGTTACTCCCTAGACCCCTACCTCAGTTGCCTCTATGACATGCCTTGTAAGTCACAGTATTATTATTATTTGCTCCTCTTGCAAGCCCCAGCAACTCACGGATGAACAAGGGCTATAACTACACATATCCACACACACAGATTAAATGTATACATCCTTCAAACAAAAACACAATGAATGTACAAGTTGTCAGAGAAAGTCCTACCAGATTAAGCTGCACCAGGATGAGTTTAACCACAACATCATCTGACTGTTTCATCTTGTCTGCAAGCTCAATCAACCAATTGAGAAACTCGTGTCGATCAAACAAGTTTTCCTGTCAATAAGAACATATAACAGAGTAGAACATGGTCACAATATGTTGTTGAATCTGTATGTATTTGGTATAGATAATATCAACATATGAGAGCATACAACTACTCTCATCTTCAGGCTATGTACAAATGTCACCAAGAAAAGTCAATATGTTTCAATAGTGGATGTAATATAGACATGGTTATCTACTAATACATACCAATTTGTATCTTAAAGAGAAAATGCGAAGAGAAGGTTTAGAACATTTGGTAACAACAGGTAAAATTCAGGGAAGGGGAGATCACGGAAGACAGAGTGAGAAGATGCTGGATGGCTTGACATTATGGTTCGACACAAAATCGACGTCAGAACAAATTACATTGTGGAGAGACATGATCGCCTACGCCGGCAGGCATGGCACTTGATTGATTGAATATTGACAAGAATGGATAAAGACACGAATGGATATAGACAGGAATGGAGGAAGCAAAATGAGTATCAAAATAAGTACATAACAACGGCAAGGTGAACTTTTAGTGAAACTGAAACTATGCCGGCTGGCGTAGGCAATCATGGCTCCCCACAAATCCCTATCCCTGGTATTTGCTATCATCTCAAATGTTGACGCTCTTCCATGCCATGTAATCAGGCTGTCTAATATTTTCTCTCTCTGTCTCGTCTCCCTTCGATTTTACCAGTTGTTATAATGTATTGTATGTCTCCTCATCACATGTCCGAAAAATTATGACAGCCTATTTTTTCTATTGACAATCAGTTTTTTCTATATATTGGCTTCATTCAACACCTCCACATTTGTCATTTTGAATTCATGAAACTGAAAATATATGGAAATATAAAAAAATATTTTCTTGTTCTGTGATCATTCATTTTAGATTGAGATTCTGGATTCTCTGTTTCAGCACCAGCATCAAGTTTCTCTTCCAAAGTGGTGGCTGTACGCCTCATTCCTTTTCTAGGGTGGGCAGTCTTGAAGGGCATGTTCTGTCGTCATATCTGCTAATTCCTAGAGACAGCAACAAGATGTACATATTTTGAGTTTGCTGTACTTATCTTGAGTTTGTGTGTGTACACATTTAATACAATCTGAACCAAAAAATTATCAATGACTTCAAAACTGTTCTTATTTTTGTACTACATACTAAATTAGTGCCTCCACAATGTAACAACCCATACATGTGGTTAGCAAATCTGAATCAAAGAGTAGGTCATACCTCATACATGTGGTTGGCGAATCTAGTACAGTACATCCAATTCTTCATTGCCTGGTCCAGGTCAACCTTGGAAATATTAGGGGCTGGGGCTAAGAGAAATGGTGTGACAGGTGCACTGCTTTCTGTATAGTAGTCTTGAATTTTCTGTAGTTGATCTTTCAGAAATTTGGTGAGCGCTTGAGTCCAGTCTGAAGAAGAGTAATCCAAATATTGTCAACAATGATATCATCTTCTTGTTACGATAAATCTACAACATGTCATCTTGAATTATTATTAGAAGTTCCCTTATTGAAACTAACATATCAAATATTATTATTATTAGAATTGGAAGGTCTTGGAATCTTCTATTTCATTGTAGAAGAAAATACACAAAGTAAAATTGATGAATGACTACATTGAAATCTTCTTCTTTGCGTTCATTCTTTACGACCAATTTTAATCACTCTGTGATATGTTTGATCTTTGCCAAGAAGGTGTATACGTTGCACATTGAATTAGTAGGCCCCTAAACGCATAGACTTCTACACACTTAAGACATGTACATCCGATTTCAGCCAAATCTCCTTAGTCGCCTCTTACGACATGCATGGCAGGTAACAGTGGTTCTATTCTTTACACCTCAACTACATTGAAATCTTCTTCTTCTTCAGCGATCTCTGGTCATGGCAATTTACTGTGGACCACAAACTGGGCAGACAGCTTCAGGTCTGTCAGGTTTCCCCAAAGCTTAGTTTTCAGGTTGACTGGGTGTGGCCACATGTTGCTTCTCAGCTCACACAGAAGAGGACAGTCTTGCAGGATATGCTCTGGTGTCTGTTCTGCCTGCTGACACTGGCAGAGAGCTGTTTGACTTATTCCTAGTCTGTATAAGTGTTTGTTGAGTCTGCAGTGTCCGGTGCGTAGTCGAAATATAATGACCTGGTCTGTTCTGCTTAGGTCTTTGAGGAGTCTTTTCCATAATCATATCCAGTGTTTGTCTTCAGTCTACTGCAGATTTTCTCTGTATGAGGGTTTTGACCTCTTGAAAAGACAAGGGTTGGTAAATTTGCTCTTTGGCACTGCCCTCCTTAGCTAAGACATCAGCACTCTCATTGCCTGCAATGCCACAGTGAGATGGAATCCACTGCAAGTGAATTTCTGCCTTTTCTGAAAGCTGAGCAAGTTCTCTTTGTAGTTTTTGTACTGTGCTGTCAGTGGATTTAGCCTCCAGGGCTTGTATAGCTGACAATGAGTCTGTAAGAAATACCATCTTGCTTGCAGCTGCTTGCAGCTTATTCATGTGCTGTGCTGCCATCAGAAGGGCTATGAGTTCTGCTTTGTAGTTGGAACATATTCTTCCAGTAGGAGCCGCTAGAGACACAGTGGTAGCATCTGGGTGCCTAATGTACCCTCCTGCTCCACCATTCATGGTTGCCTCCATTGCGATCCATCTGTGTAAATTCTTATCCAGCTGTCTTCTGGAAACATGTAATGGAGATGTTCCATTGTAATTGCTTTTTCACTAGATTAACTACATTGAAATGAAAATTGTGGCATATTGTTTACAGGATGCCACCATCAACCCTGATAAGCAGTCGTTAATTCTCTAGGCACCACTTATAGTAGCTTGCCATTGCTTTCTGAATGAGGTTACTGCCAAACTTGCCCGCCGCGGAGTTTGAACCATGTACACTTATCTTGTGAGCGGACTCACTACTATTTAAGCTCACACATTACATAATCAATTAGTGAATATGTGACAGTGTCTGCAGAACACAGTGAAGAAAAGAAGAACAATGCATGTGTTTATCGCACTTGTGTATAATCTGTACGGTGTTGGGTAATTTTTAAACAAGACTTTGCTATTGATAAAAGGAGTTATGGAGACTTGTTTTGATAGCTAGAGACCAGAGAAAGAGAGATAACTGGTGGTGATGGAGAGAACTACTTGGAACAAAAGAGAATAAGACTGACTAAAGTAGGTCATTTAAGCATTACTAAGACTTTGGATTCTGCATTTTTTCTTCTTTGCGTTCAGTTTCGTATGCTTGTCTAAACCATGAGATGGGTTGTCTCTGTAAGCTACCTGTCAGTTGAAGTTCCTCGGCGTTCCCCATAGCTTGCTATGTAAACTTCGTTCGTGAGGCCATGTTTCATTTCATTGGATAGACATGACTGCAGGATGCATTTTTTTTTAGTATACAAAAGTTCATTATATTCACTTGTGTAGCTGACAACCGACGGACAAATACTCAGCGAACAAGACCTGACCCCATGTTCCTGCTTCACATACAAGTGCTGGCCTAGTATTCAGTTGCATCACTGCAATCTGGCTACGCAAAGAGGCATAAAAAAAGAAAGGGACCCCAAAAATGTTATTCTGCTAGTGTTGGGTAGAATAGTGTTCAAAATGTAATCGCAATATAAACTACAACACAATTTTCAAAATGTCAATGCAAACAAAGAATATGATGCAACTTTGAAGCTAGATAAAATGATGATGATGAGTACTGCTTACTATACTAACCCATGCATTGGTCTATTGATAGTTTCCTTCTGTTTCTGGAATCTTGAGTCCCCATATTGTGTGCTGCAGTCATCTTGATGAACCAGGCAGCTCGTACATTAGGTACAGCATACTCGCAGAGAGTGGAGAAGATTTCTTCTTTCTTGTTGAAGGTGGGTACCTGTCACACACACAGCACAGAGAGAGAGATTTACAACTAAAAGCTACACTAATACAATTAGACAATGATATCAACATTTGACAAACACAGCAACAGACAAAAGCCATGCTTTCTTTACACATATTCAAAATGAAGTCTGAGTAAACAAAGAGAAACAACTTGTGCAAGCGTGTAAAGACAGACTAAAAAAGTTGTACACAGATATCTGATATAAACAAATGCATTCCCTATAAAACAATTGTGTCTGGTTAAATCAATCATATGTTCTTATTGTGTCATGCAAGATTGTCACCTGATGAATCAACTGAGGAAAGAAGACTGGTCAACAGAGACAGACATTAACACAAAGCTGTTTGGAAGTCTTGATGAACTAACAAACAAAGACAACAACATACATCCAGAGAACCGGACTCTGCGTAGACAATGAACATTGGTGAACGAGAAGAAGATTGTGTCATTACATACAAGGTCTAATTTATTTTCTTCGATTGCTATACATCAACCACTCTTTGTGGTCTATAGTGAATGGTATCTTAAAGTGTAATTTTGTATCAGCTACGGGCCAACAGACCAGTATGTTAACACATCCAGCTTCTGCGTGCGTTTTATTTGGGTTCACATCCCAAGTCATGAAAGAAGAAAAGTTTAACCTGACCTAGGAGTCCATCCCCCTAGGTGAGCCAGAGCCATGTCAGTCTTGGACCTCACGGTCAGTTTCCTGGAATACACCATTGGAATGTGGGGTTGGTTTGTGTGTTATACGAGTCAGTATGCTACTACTTTGTCCACTTCCTAAGAGAAACTAGCTGACCTCATCTCTACTGGATGCAGAGTCAAGCACAGAACACACCTTGTAGACTGGTCTAATACTGATTTGAATATATTTATCATAAAAGCTAACACAGAGAAGTTACGACAAAGTTAGCAAAGTTGTCTTACCTTGCGACTAAGAGAAGCTAAGGTTTACTTCAGCTAAATCTTTAAACCAAGCCTCAGTTGAAGCCTTACTGCAAGCTGCCTGTAGTGGGAGAGAGAGATCACAAGCAATCAGTTTTAATGTTTGTCATCACCTTCTACATCACTCTATGTTCTCTGTCTTCACCTTCTACATCACTCTATATTCTCTGTCTTCACTTTACATACTATATTCTCTGTCATTTCTACTCCTCTAGTTCTCTGTCTTCACCTTCTACATCACTCTATGTTCTCTGTCTTCACCTTCACATCCTCTATTTCTCTGTCTTCACCTTCAATCATCTATATTCTCTGTCTTAACTTATCCTCTATTTTCTCTGTCTTCACCTTCTACAACCTCTATTTCTCTGTCTTCACCTTCTACATCCTCTATATCTCTGTCTTAACTTCTACATCACTCTATGTTCTCTGTCTTCACCTTCTACAACACTCTATGTTCTCTGTCTTCACCTTCTACATCACTCTATGTTCTCTGTCTTCACCTTCTACATCACCCTAAACTCTCTATCACTACATGGTTCATGAACAGGATGATGCGCCTGATGTATTCACTTTCCCCTCCCTCCACCTCCCAATTTGTCTTGAAGTGTTGCTCACAGGTCAAATTTTCATTCTTGACCAACCAGGATGAAACAGTCTTGCAAGACATGTATGTCGTTCTGACAGGGTCTTCCACAGTTCCCAAGCGACACAGCCTCTAAGGTCCATTCTGTGTAGATGTGCTCTTAGACTAAAATGTCCTGTTTTAAGCCTGAATATCTTTTGTTCCTTTCTACTGATCCTATTTATATTGTCTTGCACTGGCTAGCTAATAGTCTTCATTACTTCCCTTCACTCAGTTTTCCTAGATTGTTTCAGAAATGTTTTGACTTTTTTGCTGCTCTTGGATGGTTGAGACTGTTTCATCATCATCAAATAGCATGTCCTGAGCAGAACTTTGCTACCCCAACAGTCTTCCGGAATTTCTCTCTTTCATAGGCCAGATGGCCCACCTCTGCAGCCATAATGTTCTTCTTCTGCGTTCTCACTAGATTGGGATTTTGGATTCTATAATAAAGGCAGCCATCTGCCTCAGATTATCAACCACACCATACAGTTTGTCTTGGACACTAGTGTAAGTGGGTCACATCTTTCTTCTCAAGTCTGCATAATGGGGACAGTTCTGTAGGATATAATTCCTATGATTTCTGCTTCCCGTTTGTGCGGCCTCCTCCGCAGTAAGTTTTGGCCACCCTCGTGATGGTAGGTCTGATATTCTTACTGCGTGGCTAAATCTCTGAGGCAGATTGGTGACCATAGAATCTGTTATCCCATTCCACATTGTGAGGGTCGTTGCACCATGTTATGCGCCTTACGGCCTGGTGCATCCGTTTTCTACAAGCATTTGTTTCTGGTTAGCATTCCCTAGCGAACACGTGGATCCGATTTAAGCCAAACCACCTTAGTCGCCTCTTACATGTGTGGCAGGTAACAGTGGTTCTATTCTTTACACACCAAATTTGGGCCCCAGTAACCACTCGGGCAAGCCGCAATGTTAAAACCATCAGTTACATCTTGAATCCATCTTCTCCGTGGTCTTCCTCTTCTTCTCTTTGCCGTATGCCTCTTTGATAGTATTCTCAGCCCTTTGAGTTTTTTATGTCCAAAATACCTCAATTTTCTCTTTCTTATTTGTAGCATCAGCTAGTTTTCTTTGATTCTGAGTTCTTTCTGGATAGATCTTATTTGAGACTGCGTCAAGTTTTCTATAAACCGTACCATCTAATCTATCTTGGAAGTTCTGAGAATACTGCAGTAGACTGATGGGATCCACTGCAGGACCACTTCTGCTGTTCTAGGCAACCATTCCAAATTGAGTTTTACATACAAGCTATATAAACATCTACAACTGACACGATGATGATTAATACATTTGTTGTCAGTAACAAAAGAGTGACTAGCTCAGCAGCTCTCTCAACAATACGTGTCTTCCTTATTTACTTGGTGTGCGCGTAACAACAATATGTTCGAACTTGAACCATCAAATGCATGCGCATATACAGAGAAAATGACAAGATTAAGTAAACTCACTGGCCAAAAGTTCTCTTTGACTGGTAGCTGGAACTTCTTATTCTTACTGTCCTGTAGTGTACTGATGTCAGTCTTCTTCTTCAGCACACTGTTGTAGAAGGTGCTGCACTGAAACATACAAACATATCAGTTCATACAAACAGGGACACACCATGTTACACAAGTAATCATACAAACATTCAGTCATGCATATATCCATACAAATATCATGTGTATTTAAAAAAAGGACATAACGGTGAAAGATTGACTTCACTGCACAGGGTGGCAATATTTAGCTCTGTTCTTGTCGGCAGAAATGGCACACCATTTGCTGAGTTTTGCACAAAAGAAGAACCCGTAGCAACAGCAACAATCCTAGGATCTCTTGAAAAAACTGCACATATGACTTGGTCTAGATTTGAACCGACAACCTTCAGAATGACAGGCAAATGTTTTAGCCACTTCACCATAGAGACCCTGAACATGTGATCATACATGATGTACGTGTACACATAGACACATCAATTTATATGTGTGGTCATACAAATATATGAGGTTCTACATGTACTCATAGACAAATTAAGTGGTACATCAGCTCATACAAACAACAATTGATTTATGCAAACATCAGCTGATTCAAACATCAAGTGATACAACTCTACATACAAACATACTAAAACACACAAGTGATGATCGTTGTCTACATACATTCACATATATATAGCTATTGACATCAGTATCTTGTGTTTGTCATGAAGAGATATATTTTCAACAGACTGTATCTGGACTAAGATAGCATGCAAAAACTGTCTCAATAGCTAGACATGATTAGTTGAACAAAACAATGAGAAACTAAACAAGTAAGACTTAACTCTGTGTGCTAACAAAGTGACAACTACTGACCTTCTCGAGAGTTACTTCAACATCTTTACAAGAGGCACACTGAAATAAATCAAGATAATATAACATTAGCTTATGTAGTGTTCACAATGTTAATAAGCTCATATTATAAATCACACGCATACACTGAGTGAACAAATGAAAATCGTGACATATCCTTTACATGACAACGCCATCAACCACAGTAAACTAGTTGTTGATTGTCTAGGCACTATTTATACGTTCAGTAGTTTTCCATTGCTTTCTGAGCGATGAGGTACATTTAACCAAATTTTAGTGATGTGTTAAGTCCTGTCCCAGTGGAAACGGAAAGAAATACGAGAAGTGAGACACAAATAATATGTGACCATAATAAATGATTCTGTCTGTATTTTTACCTCATCTGGAACAAGTGTTCCTAGCTGGAAGCCATGCTTGACATTTTGTTGCGTAAGTTCATCCTAAGAGAGAGAGAGAGAAACACAAAATAAGAACATCTATAAGACTGTGTATTATAACTATGGTAACCAGCTAATTTATATTTATCAATGTTTTTTCTTTTCTTTTGCCTTTCGCCAGCTATGAATTCAGGCATGGTCATAGTACCTCTGACTGATTTTTGTTTGAAGGCTTGCTTTCCTTATCATCGGTTTGATAAAACTTTTACAAAACCTTTTTTCAAACAGTAGACTATTTCAAAGTGAAAACTTTGATGTACACAAAATATCATGGAGAATATCAAATGTTTTGAACAGACATTTTCTTCACCATTGCTTTGAGCGATCTCTATTATTTCATGTGCCATAAGAATGATGGGGTTTCTGGCTAAGCAGTGACGTTGCATTCTGACAGCTGTGTGTTCAAATCCAGATCATTCAGACTCGAAGACTGCTCAAAACACAATTATTAATTAACACAGTTGCTTACTCAGACTCAGTTGAGCTTAACATAAGTTTGATGTTCTGTTATGCAGTTGATGTCATAGCACATTGGGTATTCCCATGTGTGCTCTGTCCTCTGTTGCAGCAGCACCAAAGTCCACCTGCTCAAAGTATCTATGAGAATCGTCAGATATCTTTCTCTACCATGAAGATGGACTGGCATTTCCAGATGTAACTTTTAAGCCTTGAAATCGTTCCAGTGTCTGAGATTCTTCCATATCAAATAACGAAGTGCATACTGCATTGATGGCATCAGATCTGTCCATACCTCTGCTAGCTTGAGTTGGGGTATTAGCAAGAAAGTCAAGACATTCATTGCCCTGCACTCCAGCACGTCCGGGTGTGTACAGCCAAGTCAGGGTCTTGAGATGTGACCGCCAGTTGCTGTCCACCTATTCTGCATGCAGACTTCCAGGCTTAATTGTTGCCCTACACTCCAGCAGGTCCAAGTGTATACAGCCAAGTCAGTGTCTTGAGATGTGACCGCCTGTTGCTCTCCGTGCGCAGGCTCAACCTTTTGAAGCATATTCATCGCGCCTAATATTATTAATCCCATGGGTGGTCTGTTGTTCAGCCACCCATGAGAGAGTCCTGGAGGCAGCACTAATCTCCAGTAATACTTGATGTTGTTGCCTCGATGGCGCTATAGCCATTAATTGTGTTTCCATTTCGTTATGCTGAATAAGCCCACACTGATCGAGTTCCACTGCCTAAAGAGCCAACAGTGTAAATAATGATATCCTTGGATTGGAGTGCTAATCCACGAATACCATGATCTCCGCAACCACAACACAAAAGGATCATTTCCTACAGTTACAGCAAGACCAAGTGTAACAACAACCCTGGACACTGGTGTATTCAATCATATTTTATGATACTGATACAGGCATATGATTGAGGCATCCATCCTCCATCTTTCAAATGCATCAGCTCATCTAGAGTACAAACCTTTTTACTAACATCATCTGCATCGGCCATCAAGTATCAGCCTCAAACACATGTCCTTGTGTTTCGTTCGATGAAATGTTCATCATTAGTGACATAAGCTTGATAGTCATGATAAAATAATCATAACGATATCCTTGTGAGATGTAATATTACTATTATTACAATTATTGCACACACATTAAAGACGCTATTATTTACATTGAATACGAATACACAATAATGTAAATTTAACTATAGACTATAGTAAATAGTTTATATTATTATAATATGATCACGTTCATTTGAAAAAAAATGTAAATATTATTAAAAATAATAAGCTCAACAACACTAAACGGGTAACAGTAACACGTGGATTTTTAGTCATCGTCCAAAATATTAAATGCTTATATACATCTTATATACTTTTTCTTTCAAACTACAAACCTCCTTTTGTTTAGGATCCTGTGGGTAGACATCTGGAGGACCCAAACGTGGTTTCTTTATTGGTCGATGTTCTTGACTTGGAAACGCTGTCGCCATTTTTGTGTTCAGGCAGACGGAAGTGTCCAGGCATATAACTTTTTCAAACAGGAAATGTTAAAAACGAAATTATGATACGAATTGTCAAAGCAACATCAGCTTTTAAAAGTCTAAATAAAATATGGAACTGCAAGTTATATAGTTTTAAAACTAAATTACGAATTTTCAATTCAAATGTTGTATCAATCCTAACATATGCTAGCGAGAGTTGGAAAATGACTAAAGATATAGAAAGCAAGTTGAATGCATTTGAAAATAGATGTCTGCGAAAAATAATAAATATAAAATGGAACTAATTCAGAAGTGATGAGACATGCTGGTCAACCACTAGTGACAACTGTTATAAGAAAGAGAAGATTGGGATATGTTGGGCACATCTTGAGGAGAAATGATCAACGAATATCAAAGCAGGCATTGAAGTGGGATGCAAAGGGTTCAAGAAAGAGAGGTCGACCTAAGGAGACCCTGAAACGAACTTTGCTGAGAGAGGCAGGAAATATCGGTCTCAGTTCCATGAAGGAGATTGAGCGAGTTGCCCAGGATAGAGCGGTATGGAGAAATTACTTGCAGGCCCTATGTAACGTATAACTGTACGAGAGGAATTAGTATTATTATTAAGATTAACATTTACGATTAATTAGCAAAGTGGTTTATTCAATTTGTTTAATAAATTGAAAAATACACACAACATTAAAAAATAGAAGATACGCATTTCAGAATAATATGTACCTGAACTGCAACAACTGTATTAACATTTTAGATGTATGGTGTACTTAGTACATTATTCGTTAGAAGAAATTAGTTTGTTAAAGACACGAAAAAAAACAACTTCAAGAGTCCTGTCTTAGGTTGAAGTTGCCGTGACTCTGCAACTGTTCTACAAAACAGAACACACATCATCATGTTCAACCCTGATCATGTATGTTCTCTTCCTGTGTTTTACCGGGGCCTTCAATGAGAGCAAAAAATAGTAACACTGCGAACTTCAAGGCATGTCGTAAGCGGCGACTGAGATAGGGGCCTAGGGAAGCTACCTAGTAAATAAAAAGCGATGCAGAAATCGGATGTGCTAGCCTACTTGTAAGCGCATAACTGGCACAAAGTACAATCACTCTTTAGCTCAGATCACATACAAATCACACAGAGTGGTTAATAAGTTGTCGATATGGAGCGTTTGAAGACGAAAAGAAGAATGTATGTTCTAGCCGTTACATGGGAACTGTGTTCCAGGATTGTACTCTACAGTCACCTGTGCACACACCCAGTGCCGGATTAGGTCAGCGCGGGGCCTGTAGCAAATTTTAGCGCGGTACCTAGGTTTTGTATGATAATAAGTAATAAAACACAACTTTTACAAACAAACTTGTTTCGATTTAAAGTGAGCAAATTTAGAGATAATACTAAACAAATCAATTTCTCTAAGTAAATTACATTTAATGTTAATTAAGGTGAGGTTATTTAGACGATCTTGTCACATCATGTTTCTTAACTCACTTTTTATACGCTTTAATGTTGAAAAGAACGTTCTCCGCTGCAGTTGGTAATCATTAAAGACAAGTAAATTCGTAAGACTATTTCTACATTTGGGAAACACGACTCTAATGAATTTTCTATTATAAGTTTATAAAATTGCACTTCAGCGAATGGCACAAGTTCGTCGCCTAGGCTTTCTTCCAAATCTTCTTGATAAGAGCTGACAATATTTGGAGTTCATCTGCCTTCATCTACTAGACAGTGATATGCCACTTCTGTATTTTCTGCTTCATTTCTTTGGACCCAGCACCATCACACACGACACTAACAAATTCAGACAGCTTGCGTGTTTTTAATATAGCATCGTGGTTATTTTTTTCATTTTCATCTCTTTCACATAGGCGCGGGGCCCCCAGAAGCGCGGGGCCCGTAGCATTTGCTACTTCTGCTACTAGGCTAATCCGGCGCTGCACACACCAGAGAAGTATAAGAACACAAGTCTGAAAATATTGTCATCATCGATCGCGATGGAAGGCTATTAGTATTATTATCATTACTATCTTTACTACCCAGCTTGGAATGGGATCTAAGTGTGGAGTTTGTTCCGACAGTAAAGGCTCTCAGGTCGACCCAGCTTTAATTAATAATAATAACTCCTCTCGTACCGTTATACGTTACATAGGGCCTGCAAGTAATTTCTCCACACCGCTCTATCCTGGACAACTCGCTCAATCTCCTCCATGGAACTGAGACCGATATTTCCTGTCTCTCTCAGCAAAGTTCGTTTCATGGTCTCCTTAGGTCGACCTCTCTTTCTTGAACCCTTTGTATACCACTTCAATGCCTGCTTTGATATAGCTTTAATTGGGTACCTGAAAAACACTGGGAAGTGTAGGTGGCAGGCATGAAAACGTCTATATTACACACCATGTGTTGTATGTCCGAGAGAAAAAAAATAGGTTTTTCTTCGAACGCTCCATATCGATCACTTGTTAACCACTCTTTGTGAGTTGTATGTGATCCAAGCCTAATAGCGATTGCACGGTGTGCCAGTTATGCGCATACAAGTAGGCCAGCACACCCATTTTCTGCGATGCTTTTTATTTACTAGGGCAGCTTCCCTAGGTCCTACATCAGTCACCTCTTACAACATGTCTTGTAGGTCGCAGTGGTACAATTCTTTGCTTCCCTTGAGGGCCCCGGCACCACGGGCCTCCACAGCTGGGATGAAATATATATTCTTCTTGTGGTCATTGAAAAAGCTGATTTAACGCTAGACGTTTTCCAGGTTGAGTTCTCGCCCGAGTGATTACCGGGGCCCAAATTTGGGATGTAAAGAATAGAACCACTGTTACCTGCCACGCATGTCGTAAGAGACGACTAAGGAGGTTTGGCTGAAATCGGATGCACATGTCCTAAACGTATAGAAATCTATGAGTTTAGGGGCCTACCAAACCAATGTGCAACGTATACACGTTCTTGGCAAAGATCAAACATATCACAAAGAATGATTAAAATTGGTCGTAAAGAACGAACGCGAAGAAGAAGAAGGTTTAGTTTTATTTATTTCCATATAGTTGTGCATATGGTACATCATTTGAGACCATCACTAAAAGACGAAGATGTGGGTGGATTTGAGTCATTGGTTAGGGCAGATCTCCGATGGACAGAGAATGTAAGAATGAAGGCATGAACGCCCAAAGCAAACATTGAGAATGTGGACTGACGTGGGAAGAATTAGTGGGACTACAACAATGGAAATCTTGTGTACAGGTCTTATATGTCAAACGGTACAAGAAGATAATATAGATATATAGATATAGTACCATATATGGTGTTGTATTGTTGGGTCAGTATTACTTTATGAACTGTCTGTATAGAGAACAGTCCTGTAGTAGAACATGCTCGGCATCAATTTGTTCCATCGTACTACAAGATTGCAGTGTGTAAACATACAGACGAGGTCTGCATCAATTTGCTCCATCGTACTACAAGATTGCAGCGTGTAAACATATAAACGAGATCTGTGAGCTGTGCATGTGTGTATTTAATGTTTTGCTTCGTCCTTAAGCAAAGAATGCCGATTTGACACTGTCTACCGATAATATGGTAATTATCTCCATGTAGACTCCATTCCTATCTTACAGGCTGGATGACACTCTATTGGTTGTCTAAAATAATGTGACTTCATTACCTGCTGTCACTCTCCTACCTTCTGCGTACATTTGTTTTCCCTTTTATTTACTGGTACATGCCAGATTGTCATGGTGCCCACTATAATTTAAATACCCCCGTGTGATGCCGGGGCCCGCAAGGGAAGCAAAGAATAGTACCACTGTGACCTACAATGCGTGTCGTAAGAGGTGACTGATGTAGGCACTAGGAAGCTACCTAGTAAAAAAAAGCAGCGCAGAAATCGGATATGCTGGCCTACTTGTAGGCGTATAACTGGCACAACCATTCTTAGGCTCTGATAATATACAAATCACACAGAGTGGTTGACAGGTGGTCGATATGGAGCGCTCGAAGAAGAAGAATGTAAGTATATTTCTATCAGTCAATCACCTTTTTCAGCTTACTTCTCAGATATGAACAAGTACAGTCTTTGAGAGCTTGCAGTACAAATACAGGGGCGTCCATAAGTTAAGGTAATAGGGTGGGGTATGTCTGGCAAGTGCTACCCCCTGCAAAATGGATTTTTGTTAAATCAGGTTTATGCAAATATCTTCTTCTTTGCGTTCGTTCTTTACGACCAATTTTAATCACTCTTTGTGATATGTTTGATCTTTGCCAAGAACGTGTATACGTTGCACATTAGTTTGGTAGGCCCCTAAACTCATAGACTTCTACATGTTTAGGACACGTGCATCCGATTTCAGCCAAACCTCCTTAGTAGCCTCTTACGACATGCGTGGCAGGTAACAGTGGTTCTATTCTTTACACCCCAAATTTGGGCCCCGGTAATCACTCGGGCGTTATGCAAATATGATCTTCTCCCTTTTCGCGTAGTAAACTACCAACTAATTTTTTTTCTTCAATTTAGCCCCTCCTTGGAAACACTTCTGTTTGCGCCCATGTATATATAGCACATCCATGAAGATGACAACATGTTGATGTCATAATTGGTGCAATTAAAACAGAAGCTGTGCAGAACAAGTTCCTACTTTAGTAACTTACAAGTCTAGGAGATGGTGGATGAGTACACACGGGATACGGATGCTGTGCAGGTGTACCCTGATGGTTCAGTGATTCGAGGCGAGCGGAGTGCATGGGCGTTTACTGAAAGTTTGAGGTGCAGAACTGTCAAGGGGAACAGCGGTGCATTTGCTCTAACTGTGATTATGCTCACAATGGAGATCAATGGCTCTGAGGTTGTTGAGTGAACACAACTTTACACATGCGTCTATACTCAGAGATTCAATGAATGTGCTGAAGAAAATTCAGCTGACAGTATAGGGCTTGTCACGTTGAGCACATCCCGAATGACATATTTAACTTTTATTTGTGTACAAGGGAATGCAGAAATACAAAGCAATAAGCGTACAGACCACCTGGCTGATACAGCAATGATCGAGGAAGGGCAGTCAAAGGATAGTGCATCCTGATGTAATGCCATTATCCCAGGTGTGATGATGATCTTCTGTAATCTAGTCTGTAGCCTGATGTAATGCCATTATCTCAGGTGGGATGATGATCTTCTGTAATCTAGTCTGCTGCCTGATGTAATGCCATTATCTCAGGTGTGATGGTGATCTTCTGTAATCTAGTCTGTAGCCTGATGTAATGCCATTATCTCAGGTGGGATGATGATCTTCTGTAATCTAGTCTGCAGCCTGATGTAATGCCATTATCTCAGGTGGGATGATGATCTTCTGTAATCTAGTCTGCAGCCTGATGTAATGCCATTATCTCAGGTGTGATGATGATCTTCTGTAATCTAGTCTGCTGCCTGATGTAATGCCATTATCTCAGGTGGGATGATGATCTTCTGTAATCTGGTCTGCAGCCTGATGTAATGCCATTATCTCAGGTGGGATGATGATCTTCTGTAATCTAGTCTGCAGCCTGATGTAATGCCATTATCTCAGGTGGGATGATGATGTAATGCCATTATCTCATGTGTGATGATGATCTTCTGTAATCTAGTCTGTAGCCTGATGTAATGCCATTATCTCAGGTGTGATGGTGATCTTCTGTAATCTAGTCTAATGCCTGATGTAATGCCATTATCTCAGGTGGGATGATGATCTTCTGTAATCTAGTCTGCAGCCTGATGTAATGTCATAACCTCAGGTGTGATGATGATCTTCTGTAATCTAGTCTGCAGCCTGATGTAATGCCATTATCTCAGGTGGGATGATGATCTTCTGTAATCTAGTCTGCAGCCTGATGTAATGTCATAACCTCAGCTGTGAGATGGAAAAGAATGTACATGCGAAATAAACTTC
This sequence comes from Arion vulgaris, assembly GCA_020796225.1. Lineage (NCBI taxonomy): Eukaryota > Metazoa > Mollusca > Gastropoda > Stylommatophora > Arionidae > Arion > Arion vulgaris. Next base: position 11,689,978 of record CM036771.1, on the reverse strand, counting down.
TATTTTGTGATTGTGCAGGTATAAAATAAACATGTCAGCTTTTCCATTCTTAACTATTTGATTCATCATTTATTCGTGCTCAAGATAATTTTCGACCACTAAATTTAGCTACAGCCGCCACTGTGTCACAGTAGACTCGGGTAATTCATGTTTACAATTTGTCAAAGAAATAGGTCGGCATCAGTGGACAATTAATGTGAACAACAATTGGTCGAAGATTGAAATCTGCACATCAATATCACATTCATGCTAGAATAAACACACGACGATACGCATGAAGATTTCACCAATGTCCGAGTTAGGAATTTAATTTGAAGAAGTCGACGTGTCCTGTGTGAAGCAACCTTTACGACAGGTGGGCTGTAGTGCGTGCCTTTGTGTAGGTGTGTATTACCTGTGTGTGCGTGTGTGTGCTATTTGAATGCAAGGCAGTGTTGTTTCTACGCGGAAGTTAGTCGACCTTCGTATGTCGCGCGTCGTACACGGTGTCAACTTTATGTGTGTACCTTTCTTGGTGTGCATAACTGACCGCGAAAGTGGAGATTCATGATTAGTTAGTTCTTTGTTCGTTAAATAAACAGTGACGTTAAATTCACTTATTAGGTAATAGGTCCACAGACGTCTAGCTGTTGTGTTTAACATTTAACAACAAATGTTTTCCTCTCGGAGGAGGAACTGCTAGTGTTTAGTGTATGATATTAAATCACAATGGCGACTCGTGGTGACTATGTCCCCGTGGACTCAGAAGACATAACAAACCATAGATTGCTGGAAGATATCCATAGAACATCTACAGATGGGACGTCAATGGGTAGGCTAAACAGCCATGAGTCTAAAAAACAGAAATGTATAAGCATGTGGACGTTTTCATTAATTATTCTAGGATTATCGGTCATGTTCTTAGTGGGAATCTGTGTTGGATTCTATGTTAGAGATCTGCAGACAGATAATCTTCGTGTGGAAGACATATGTGGAAACAAGAAGAAGAATCAGGCTACCGACTACGACAGGTTAGGTAGCTTGCACGAGACTTTGGTTTATTATATTCGAGGCGAGAACATCAAAGAGTTTGTCAAGTAAGTGGGTCACGAAACTGTTTGTTCTAGAGATTATCACTTGTCACACAACACACCACACTAGTAGTTGTGACATAACACACACATCATAATGATAGTTGTGACATAACACATACATCACAATGGTAGTTGTCACATAACACATACATCATAATGGTAGTTGTCACAACACACATACATGATAATGGTAGTTGTCACATAACACATACATCACACTGATAGATGTCACATAGCTTATATGTGTTATTGTACTAAAATAGTTGTCACATAACTCGTGTGTGTTATTGTACCATGAATGCTAGGGCGTGAGTTTACATTAAGCAGCCCGATGCAACTACTGTCTCTACTGTGGGCGACCTACAATGAACGAATATGTTCCAACTACAAATCGGAACTAGCCGTTACGACTAACGATGCGTTTTTTACAGTTGTGTTTAGAGCATAGATTCCCAAACTTTTTCCCAAACCGCCCACTTTGCACAACATAAAATTTGTAACGCCCCCTCCCACATGCTCTATTTTCTCTTTGACATAGAAAATTAATATATATTTCTGTAATACATGGTCAATTTTCAAATGATTATATGCATGAAATAGAAAATTGATGAAAAAATGGATCGTGTAAAACGGGCATAAGATGAATTTAAATGCAGAATCCAAATTTTAAATGATTATTCAATCGCAAAATCACGAAAATAATTTATTTTAAATATTTATTATTTATTTCTTCTTTAAGGAGCAACCGACCCCTAATTGCCAGTACACTCCCCAAATTCTTCTGAACCTACTAGCGCCCCCATCCCTAGAACGCTTCGGCGCCCACTTTGGGAAACGCTGGTTTAGAGGGATGTATCAAAGCGAATCACTCCAAACTTAAGGTGTTCCCAGTGCCTATGAACTGAATAACTGCAATACAACCAGTCTGTAACGTGGAGATGGATTCTCTGCAGACGGATCTCCAGATGTCAAGGCCAGCATTAATGAAAACTATTGAAGGTGACGGGATTTACACAAATGAATCGATAGTTCACCACTATTCCGGGAGTTGTTCCCCTTTCGATTATTGTGGGGCCGGGCCCCACTGGCCTTACTGACGAGCCTCCCCTGATTTTAGTGTCCCCATCCAACAGACAGTCGCGAAGAGACCGAAGAACATCCCCTTATCCATCTTCAACTCCCCAACAATCGATGCTGTTGATGCAAGCCTGCCCGCTCTCTCATTACCGCAAACACCCACATGCCCAGGGCAGTATATTTGGGAAACATGACAGACCTGAAACTGACTACCCATTTTGTAGTCTGCATTGGATTAAGCGCATGACCAGAGATCGCCGAAAAAGCACTCAAATAGTTGTCACATAATTAATGTATGTTATCTGGTCGTCACAGCGTGACGTCACCTCTCCTCTTTATTATATACATGGATAGTATCACCAAAATAGATGAAGCATCACTCAACGCAGACCAACAAAATGAACTGCTCTTTGCTGACGACCAGTGTATATTCCATAATAATATTGAACAGCTTCAAGAACACATAAACTTACTCAACAATAGCTGCCTCAAATACAACATGAAGATCAACATTCAAAAGACAGAAGTCATGACTAAAAGCAGAGAACATAAAGATATCAACATACAAATAAATGACCAAACGCTAAAGCAGGTGAGAGAATTCAAATACCTTGGAGGTATCTTCACATCTGATAGTAGACTGGACAGAGAGATCGAAACTAGAATCCAGCAAGCCAACAACATTACATACCAGCTTACCCCAATTTTGAAACATCCAGCTATTCCAGTAGTGACTGAAAGACAGATTATAAATTCAATCTTTATACCAACACTGTGCTACCAGAGCCAAACAATGGGCACTGACAAAAGAACAAGAAAGGAAAATTACCACATGCGAAATGAGATGCCTGAGGAAAGCAGTAAATAAAACAAGAAGAGACCATATAAGAAATGAGGAAATTAGAAGAACAGTCGGAACAACACCTGCTATTAGATTTATTGAAAAACAGAGACTCAAATGGTTTGGCCACTTGGTCAGAATGAACCCGAATACACCAGTTGCAAGAGCGTACAACCTGAAAATGGAATCATCAAGAGGAAAGGGCAGACCAAGAAAAGATGGGTTGATGGAGTTACAGACATCTTAAAACTCCACAATACCACACCATATCAATCGACCGAGCGTGCATTATCTCGGAAACCGATCATCAGTTAAACCTGCCATCAGTTAAACCTGCTACGCCTAGCGGCAAAAAAGCAGAGAAGGACACAAGAAAGAAAGAATGCCAACGTTCACCGAACAGTGACGTCAACTAGCTCATTATTAATTCAACACTGACGACTTCACTCAGCAAATGCTGCACATGTTTGTCTTACTATAAGTCTTTTATCCTTCTGCAATTATCTAGGAGACAACTCCACGCAATGTCTGTCTACTGTTGAACACACTTTATTCTTTGTCAGATTTACGCGCGTGTTTAAACTTCGAATCCAGGGATTTCACGTGGTTGTCTTTCTTTGACCGAAGCACGCTCTTTATTTTGGAACTGTCCGTCTCAGTAAACCAAACAACCATCGGCAATTTGTCAAACAAGATTGGAAACCTTGTGGATGATGCATATTGGTCGAGTATTTGGAAGCATGAAATAATAGCATTTCCCCGTAAGGATATTAGTATATTTGGTAGGCAACGGTCGGTCATTAAGGGTCAACGGTGATCATCCATGTCAGTTGTTTACGTTTGTCGTTCTTTCCATTTAAGTTAACCACTCTTTGTGTGATCTGTGTGATTTGCGCCGAGAACTTGAGTACGTTGCACTCGTTAAGCCTCTACATCGTGTAGACAGGCACATCCTAATTGGAGCATATTATCCAACATGACGTATGGACAGAGCCGATGTCATCAATGCGGTACGCTCTCATATATGTCCTATATGCGAGTCTCCATGGAACAAATGGAACGAGTGCGAGAACTAGGAGTTAAGTTTTAACATGCCAGACAGTGTTGTCTTCGTGATATTGAGAGAAGGTATACTAATCAACTTCTCATGGGTACGGTGAACAAATGGACTTTAGGATGACTGTTGCGCGGAGGACAGAGCACGCATGGGAATGCCCAATGTGCCGTGACGTCGATCGCATAACATAACATATCAAACATGACATTAATTTATACAGACTGGTAACTAAGATGTTACAAACAGAAAACCCCTACTTTAAAGAATCACAACTGGGGTTATACTATAGCTGGGTATCATATCTGAATGGCTGAGGGAAAGAGCCAAATTTGTAAAGACTATATTAATTAAAACCACTCTGATTCTCCATCGTATAGGCTGTAAGAGGCACTAAGGAGATTTTTCAAATTCAAGACTTGTATTGTGCTAAATTTCAACTCCTAGAAACAATTGCCCCTTTCCCCAAAAACGGCTACATTGTCCGTAACGGCGCATTAATGTTCCTACCCTTCTTAGAAAATGCGGAATGGATTTCCATGATGCTACGATGTTAATCTTTTGAGGGCTTAATCACCGGCACTAGAATGTCAATCTCCATCTCCTCACGAAATCCAAGCCAGTTCAGGAAATCAATCTTTCATATTGGAAGGCAGTGAAATATACGAAATCTTCAAATCTGTCAGCAGGGATTCCCCCTGAATCCCGCAGATGGAAAGAACCCAGTGGTTCATTTCATTGGCAGTGTCCAGGACAAAATGTAGGTGGTGATATCTGAAGACACTGTCTGTACGAGTACCTCCGAAATCCCAATTTCCCGATTGAGAAATTTAAGAAGAATATATCTGATGGTCATGAGAGAAAAACGGTATTGGATCAAAGACCATTATTAACCTCCTGTATAACATCCTACTCCATTGTCAATCGGTATTGATGCACTTGAAGTAGCCAGCACAGCTTGATTCAAGACTGAATCCTTTACCATCGTATATATGACTCTTCAAGCCCAAGTTAAATTTGTGATGTTTACTTTGTTCAGTTTTTAGGGGAAAAACCCGTAAAACAGTAAATTATGGGCCAACCATTCCCTTGATTCAATTCAAGGTTCATTTTTCCCAATGAGTTGCTTCCTCTGCTCAACAAGCCACATTTTTCTAACAGTCCATTTTATTCCTACTTCTTCATGAAAGGAGTTTTTGTTACGCCATGATTGATTGTAGATTATCAGTACCCTCCAGTTTCAAATATGTTCATATGGATTCAAATGATCTCATTGAACTTTCCCGGGGTTTTTGAGTCACACCCGAGTGCGTGTAGTTCTTTGTCAGTATTGTTTCGTTTGGACTAAGTTGAGTTTGCCATGTCATATTCTATCATGAAGCATGCCTGTCAGCGAGCACATAAGGTATTGCTCACATATGGCAGCAGCCGCCATGAATTCTGTAGATGTGCGTTGCGAGCCATTGCATCCTGTCTATGGCCTAAAGCATAGACTTGTCAATCCCATATTGCTATAATGCTTTTGTGTGTGTATTTATTATTTTGAAATTTTGATTTCAAAATTCATTTTATTTGGAGCCAGGGTAGCGACACGTGTGGTTTATCTTCACGAGCACCACCGGCCATGATCGGTTCGCTCTTCCTTACTTCGGCAAATTTACGTGAAGTAGCATCACGCAGATTGTTCTGGTGTTGAAATGGAAAGGGTGATATTCTTGGCACTTTCGGACTGGTGCTTGGAGAGAACTTGATTTGCATCAGTCAAGGATTTAAGCAGGGTTTTTAGGATCGGTGTTAGTGAAATGACCCAAGCGAGTTCAGTTGTTTAATTGCACGAATTGTGCAATCTTGATATTGTTGGGAAGAATTTCTGCCCGGTAAGCTCTTTTAGACGCAATCTATAGCATTTTGGGTATTCTATGTACCTCCTGCTCCTCCATTCTTCACTGATTTTCTGCTGACCCATCCGTTATACCCCGACCCAGAGGTCATGGGTATTCTTCATCAAGTAAACTGAGAGTGACTGTCTTGCGTTGTATGCTGTTCTGCTCATCCTTGCCGAATATTCCTTTCACTTCTGTCTGGATACATACTTCTGGTTCATTCTCCTCTCTCCAAGGGGTTTGCTCTGGCACAGACTTTAGGGAATGCCAACTTTTGGTAGGTCTGAGGTTTGCCTATTCAGTCTTTTGGCCTGGTGAATAAAGCTGCTTCTTTTCAGCCGCCCCAATGCTAGATTTTGGAATCTGTTTTCCATTGGGTGGCTTGGCATACTCAGAAACTTTTCTGCCTGCGTCATCACTTTTGTGTCTCTGCGTTCTCTCAGTGCTTGTATTCCCCCACTCTTTCCATCTCCACTATTGGTGTTGTTTTCATTGCTCCTGTGATGACACGAAGCGCCTGGTTTTGCACCTTAATGTTATCAGTTATATGAGGACTATAATCATGGCACTCGGGACATGTCCATATGTGCTCCGATCTCCGCCTCAGTAAATGCAGCAGCCAGTTCGATGTTGATTAATCAATCTCTTTGCATATTTGGTATGTCGTTCTTTTCGGGCTGTACTAATATCGACACCAATCTCTCTCAATCTGGTCAGCGAGTGGGATTCACAACTCTGAAACTCCACTGTTTGGAAAGATTCTCTCAATGCCTTAAGAATTTCATTTTGGCCCATTGTGCCCAGGGACAAAAATTAAGGTGATTTCTCTGATCACTGTCTGTACCAGTACCTCCACCCAGTTTCGTCTCACCATTCCTGATTCGACTTTACGAATCACGCTCATGGTAGAGTCACTGAGTAGGAAAACACGAGCGTAGTTAAGATAATGCACACCATTTCACCGCCTCTGTAACCACCCGTACCTCCATTGCCAAACTACTTGTATTTGTCGCGTATGCCCCACTTGTCTCTCTTATTATTTTTCCTCCTGAGCGTGCTGAAGAAGACCACGTACAGCGTTGTTGGCGAATGACTGAACCATCAGTGTAAATAGCTACATCTGTATCATTTATGTTATCATTCAAGAGAGCCTCAACCTCCGAGTTAATTAGTGATGGATTATTTTGTTCAGTTTTTCTTAATGGATGTAATAACACTGTAAAAGCAGTCTAAAATTGAGGTGGCACCGCAATCCATTCCTCTCCTGGTTCAATTTCGGAAGGATCACATATTTTCCCAAGGGTTCCTTCCGCCTGACTCAGCCATGATCAGCATCTCTTGAGTCTACATCCTTTCTCCTTACTGAGTTCTTCATGGAGAGGATGTTTCTTGTTTGCGATGATTTTTATATATGATCGAACCCTCCAAGTTTCAATTCTGTTATCAATAGTGGGGAGGTCAAGAACGAATCTCATTAACACTCCTGGTGTATCTTTGGTGCATCCCAGAATGATGCACATGCCTCATTCTGAATTCTTTCCAGTCTCACTGTTTGCGTAGGACTAATTGTTAGATAGCGCATGCATATTCTATACATGACAGAACAATGCCTTGGTACAGGAGCACAAGAAGGTATTGCTCAATGTATTGCAGCAGCCGCCATGATTCTCAGTGCGGATAGTGCGTTGCGAGCCTTGGCAATAACTTGGTCGATATGGTCCCTAAAGCATAGACTGTGATCAAGTAAAGTAGTAAAGGAACCCTTTCAACTGTGGTATATAGGTCAATACAGTTTTTAGGCCTGTATTTTTATGACCGTCGGCACACTTGGGTGATGTGGTCACAACACGCCGGCCTGCGTTATTCTCCAGAGCATGTCTGGTACCCAGTTGATGCTGGGTCGACCTGAAGACCGTCCGGTCGGGAAAAAAATTCCACGCGCATTGCGGGAGCTGAACCCAGACACCAGCCTTGCGAAGCGAGGTTCACTAACATACGCATCAGCGGCTCTCAACTGTGATCAAACTTCACCCAAATAGCTCATAGATGCTTTTCAAGTGAGTGTATGCTCATCTATTTTGACATTTGGTGTTTCAGAATTTACAATGTGATTATTTAGGGAGAACCATAATAGCACAACTTTGATGTGGTTTATCGTTGCACCAGAGACATCGCACCAGGCCATGATGCGGTTCAGTTCTTCCTGTAGCTCATGAACAATTAACGTAGAATGTAGCATCAACAGCATCGATTGTTTTGGAGTTGAAGATGGATAAGGGGGATGTTCTTCGGTCTCTTCGCGACTGGCTGTTGGATGAGGACACTAAAATAGATTTTGAATCGATCCAGCGATTTAGTCAGTTTGGAGTTACCCGGTGTATAAGTAGAACTGGAGGCCTTAGGGGCAGAGTTAGGAGTATGTTTAATAGCGAGTCACGGGAACCATCAGTATGCATACTCTTCGATATCTGTTGGGAGAGACTGAGCACCTATGGGTCTGCCCGGAGTTCAATGACGTCTGTTTAGTAACCAATAACTATGAGCAATTTCATGCCAGGTCTTCATATCTCTAGCTATCTCATGCAGCTCCCTCCAGTTCTTCTTTATATTGTTGACCTCTACCTCCAAATCCTTCTCCATTATTTCTCAGCTATTTCCTCTATAAGTAAAAAAAAAAAAGTAAAGGGACCCTTTCATATATCGTGGTATATAGGGCAATACAGTGTTGTTAGGCCTGTATCATTCATTGATCGTCGGCACACGATGTGTGATGTGGTCAGCATCACGCTGGCCGCCTTTACTTTCCCAGCATGTCTGGTATCCAATTGAGGCTGGGTCGACCTGAGAGCCGTCGCGTTCCACTGCGGGAGTTGAACCCGGACCACCAGCATTGAGAAGCGAGTTCACTAACAACTACATTCCTATTTCCTCTATACTACTCAGTAACTTTTCCAGGTAGTAACGAGTGTTCGAGTAATTGTTAGTTGCTATTCATCTACCACTCCTGCCCAGCTCGTGGCAATTCACAATTTGTCACATCAGGTCAAGTTCAAAGAAAGGAAACACTACACAGTTCTAATGTGTCGTCAGAAAGAGATGTAGTTTTCACGAAGAAGACTATTTACAAAGTATTTTCCTACCAACACTTTGTTACCATTGCCAAACTTGATTTCTGACAGCAACACACCACATAAAACTCACCACGTATGAAATGGAATGCTCGAGGAAGGCGATAGAGAGTCGCCGGGAAGATAGACTACGAAATGAGGACACCAGAAGCAGAGTGGACATAACTTCATGCACCGAATACAGTTTGAAAGACAATCAATGCAGTGGTTTGGACATTTAATGAGAATGGAATACAACAAACACAAATAACAGCATACAATAGAAAGAGATATGGTAGTAGAGTCATGGGAAGACCAAGAAAAAGATGGACAGACAATATCAAGACCACACTAAATAAACATGGATATAACAACCAGGGCGACTCATCTGGCCCTGGAACACAAATTAAAACTACCACCCCTACGCTTAACGGCAAGAGTGGACAACCAATTTCATCTTCTTTTGTCGTCACACTGCTACCGGGTTGTTGCCCAGTGTCGTCACACTGCTATCGGGTTGTTGCCCAGTGTCGTGGTTTTCTGTTTTTGTCGTGCGCTGTTCTGGTGGCTTGGGTGATTGTTATTTTTGCTCTTTAACAGGATTCTGCTATGCCATCTAACCATCTTTTTCGTGGTCTTCCTCTTGCCTTCTTTCCCGATGTTCTGTTGTAGAAGACTGTATACTGTGGAGTGTGAATGCATTCTTATTAAGTGGCCAAACCACTTCATTCTTTGTTTCTCGATGTAATTCAAGCAAGGTTCTGTGCCAACTTTCTTTCTTATGCTGATGTTGGTGACTGTCTTTTCTGGTGTTGTTGTTAACTTTTCGTAGGCAACGCATTTCACATATAGTTATTTTTTGTGACTGTGCTTTGCTCATTGTCCATGTTTGGCTCTGGTAACACAAAGTAGGTATAAAAATGATGTTGATCATCTGTTGTAGCTGCCTGTGAAATTTTTGGGTGCCTTACAATGGGGCTAGCTGGTAGGTTACAGCCTTTGCTTTTTGCACTCTAGCCTATATCTCTCTATCTAGTCTTCCATCTTCTGTGAATATGATTCCTAAGTATTTGAATTCTTTCACTTGGTTTATTGTAGTGCCATTGATATGGATGTCTAGATTATTATGTTTTCTTCCAATATTCATTATTTCTGTTTTAGTGTTGTTGATTTTCATGTCATGATTTATACAATGTTTGTTCAAGGTGTCAATATGATGTTGTAGATCTAGTTCATTTTGATGTATCAGGCACTGATCATCTGCAAAAAGCAGTTCATTTATTTCATCATTATCTGAATTGGACTCTTGAGTTATTTTATCCATATGGACACAACCTTGTCTAACACCTGATGTAATGGAGAACCAGTCGGTCATTCCTTCTGTTGTTCTTACTGTACTCTGGCTATCTTGATATGAGGCCATGATATTACCTAATAGTTGTCCATGGACGCCATATTCTTCAAGGATTTCCCATAGTTTGCACCTGTTTACTCTATCAAATGTCTTTTCTTGGTCTATAAATATAAGTTGTTTACTTTGATTGTATTCAATTGTTTGTTCGCAGATCTGTCTTAGTGTAAATATTGCGCATGTGCAGCTCTTACGCCTCCTAAACCCAAACTTGCTATCGCTTAACTGGGGATCTAATATATGTCATCCACCTGGGAAAAAACAAAAGGCTATTTGCATGACGTCAGACACGGATGAGTGTGCAGTCCCCGTATACCCTCGGCATTGCTGACAATTTGATGGAACGTAACTTCAGAACCAGGTTCTAAAACAACAACCAGAGACTGCGATTATCCCCCTTTGTGAAATTTGTCTATTTTAAGCAACGTTATCAGTCTTGACATGTGTCTACGTCAATTCTTGACACTTCCACAGGAAGTGGGGGAGGGGGTGTTGTGTACACATTTACGACAGACAGTACATGTACCATGTGTGTGCGTGCATGATCGATGATTGCAGTTATTTTTGTTGCGTCTAGCAAATGTCAGCTTGCACGTCCAACTATGCAGACATGTATTTGTGCGTGGAATGAGTGGACAGCATTGGTAGATTACATCTCAAGAAAATGACTTGGCTGTACACACCTGGGCATGCTAGTGTGCAGGGTAACGAGTGTGCTGATTTGCAAACAAATGACCCGACTCAAGCGTGCAGAAGTATGGATAGAGCCAATGTCAGCAATGCGGTACGCTTTCATTTATGTGATATGGGTGAGTCTCAGACACTGGAACGGGTGCGATCATTATGAGTTAAGTTTGGAAATGCCAGACAGTGTCGTCTTCGTGGTAGAGAGAGAGAGAGAGAAGTTATCATAATCAACTTCTCATGGGTACGGTGAGCAAATGAACTTTAGGATGGCTGCTGCAGCGGAGGACAGAGCACGCATGGGAATGCCCAATGTGCCATGACGTTGATCAAAAATAACATGTATTTGTTTTGAATGCAATCGTCAAAACCAAAACATGTATGCGAGCTACTGCTGATCATAGACATCCACTTCACAAAAATACTAAAGGTGTTAATGGCACGAGAAGCAAGCGTAGCATGTTGTGGATGACCCAGAGAACAGTTAGCCAGGTGATCACTTTTTAGTTGCGGCTCCACCGAAAGGGAAACAATGGATCCCAATAAATAGTAGCATTGCCAATTTCCCCAATGTTATTATCACTCTTGGAAGGGAATTTAGAGATTGGGGCAACATAAAGGATGAACTCTCATAGCAGATAAAGCAAAAGATGATGATGATGTTATTGTTTATACCGATGGGTCTGTGTATCGCGGTGAGAAGTCAGGCTGGGGTTCCTGGTTAGCGTGCGTGGCGACAACCACTACACATGACATTATACCACATTATTACAATTTACATGTCTATGTTCTGTAGTTTATCTTTTATTTTTAAATGATGCAGTGAACATGGCCATGATGATTCTGTGACCAGCAGTGATGCAGAGACACGATTGGCTCGTGCTGTACTAGACAAATTTGACAGCTACAGGTGAGTAGACATCACATCTTTCTAGTTCACAACATGTCATCATATGTCATTCTGTCATGAGCAATTTAGGTCATGTTGTCATAATGGAGGTGGCGTCTGTGGCATAGGGGATAGTGACTCGGTCTATTAACCCCAACGTTCTGAGTTTGAATCACGCTGCGGACAGTTTGGTTGCAAATTGTTTGCATGGATTTTAACAAAGGACGATGGCACCACCCGTTCAGAAAGCAATGGCAAACTACTGAACATAATAATGTCTAGAAAAATCACAAACAGCGTTAAAAGCTGGGGTTGATTCGTAAAGTCCTGTAAAGGATATGCAATTAACTTTTGTCATAATGGTATGTGATGTTGTCATCATCGTAGAACGTGATGTCAGGATGACTGCAGATCATTACACATTGTATGTCATGTTGTCATAGTGGTGTGTTATACTATTATGTCATGGTATGTGATGATGTCATAGTGGTGTGTTATAATGGTATGTCATAATGGTATGTCATGATGTCATAGTGGTGTGTTATAATGGTATGTCTTCTTCTTCTTCCAACGTTTTCAGACATTGATTTGTATACTTTTAAAGTAGTTAGTGGTCAACTTTTAAAGTAGTTAGTGGTCAACCGGAGTCCATGTACATCTCCGTATAGTTTGTCTTGAGCTGACATCAATTTGTATACTTTTAAAGTAGTTAGTGTTCATATGAAATGCGTTGCCTGCGAAAAGTTACCAACAACACAAGAAAAGACAGAATCACCAACATCAGCATAAGAAAGAAAGTTGGCACAAAACCGTGCTTGAATTACATAGATAAACAAAGAATGAAGTGGTTTAGCCACTTAATAAGAATACATCCAAACTCCACAGTATACAGAGTCTTCTACAACAGAACATCGGAAAGAAGGCAAGAGGAAGACCACGGAAAAGATGGTTAGATGGCATAGCAGAATCCTGTGAAAGAGCAAAAATAACAATCACACAAGCCACCAGAACAGCGCAAGACAAAAACAGAAAACCACGACACTGGGCAACAACCCGGTAGCAGTGTGACGACAAAAGAAGAAGAAGAAGTGGTCAACCGGAGTCCATGTACATCTCCATATAGCTTGTCTTGGACTGATATGTGGATTGACTTTGTGTTTTCTCTCTGTTCCATGTATGTTGGACATTCTTGCAGTATGTGTGTCTCTGTCAGCGTGCTGGTGCCACATGTACATATGTCAGATGGGCCTATTTTATACTTGTTAAACAGATGGTACCTCAGCCTATTGTGCACTGTTCATAGACGAAAAATGACAACCTGTTCTTCTCTACTTAGTTGGTGGTATGCATCGTCCTTTTTCATGCCCTGGGTGATCTTTCAACCATTTGTTCTTGTAGGCCATTTTTATTCGTACTTATGTCATGTAGTTGTTCAAAATGTAAGTTCTGATGGCTCATACCCATTTATCTCATACTGATTCATCTTTTACTATTAAATAAATTATGATTGATTTGTCATAAACCATTAACCTCATTATGTCTCTCCATCAATGAATCATGGTTGTTTGATCTTATGTTAGCTCATCAGTAAATCATGTTTGGTAGATCTTACACTGGCACATCAATAAATCATGTTTGATTGAGTTGATTAATTGACTATGCTTCAGAGTTGATTTAGTGGATGTAGAAGAGCATGAGATCATGGTCACACATGCTGATCCCGATCATCCGAATGAATTAAAAGTACTGGACTCCAGTGGCAGAATATTGGAACTCATGGTACTCACCAACAAGTTTCCAAGTGCTGGCAACACATCCTTGGTTAGTGAGGAGATATCTCATAGATGGAGACACCCCCATGTTGTATACTCCCCTGCAGGAGAAGTACAGGTATAGTATAAGCACCTGTATCTAAGAGCTGTACTATCTTCCAGTGTGTACCTGTTTGTAGTACCTGTCTGTTACTAGCATGCATCTGTCTATGGAACCTGTACTACCTTCTTGGCAATGTTACCTTAACTGATTCAGTCCCGTGGAACACTGTAGTGCACATATTTCTTATCTGCGTGTCCCAAGCGTCTTTTAAAAGACGGCTACTATTGCGTTAAGTTTTTATTAATTTTCACTCCGATTGTAGTTTTATATCAACGGAAACTAAGTAGAAAGGAAGTACTAACGATAACCAAATCACAACATCGTGGTTTTGACTAGAATCAGAAGTGAAACCAAGTTTAATTTTCGTTTTCAAGTTACCCTGTGATTAAAAATAATGTCTAACAATTCAGAGTCTAGAAATGGTTTGTTATCAGCTCGTTCTGCACGTTTTACAGCTGCAGAAGCGAGATTGGTTGCATGAAGATGTAGATACTGATAGTGAAGATAGTGAAGCTTCTGATGACACAGAAGTTTGTGATTTAAATACGTCGATTATTAATAATTTAAATAATACTACATGTAGTAGTGTTTCCCAACCAGCTGCGAGAGGGGCGTTGCCCCAGTCAGGTTCAGTAGGATTGCAACAAAAGAAGAAGGATTCAGACAGAACCTACACAGTCTACTTGGAGAGAAGTTATATAGTTGCTATGTTAGGACTATTATTCATATACTTTAGTTCTTTATTACTGTAAATATTGCTATAATTTCCACTGTATGTGATTATATATTATGAGACATGAATGTTTAGTATGTGAAATCTTCAATTTGACAATTTTTAATGGAAATTTCTTCAAAGATGGTCGTGTTGCTAATTTGCGAACAGTTAGTAAACCATATATTCCATCAATATTTTCTTAATTTTTGTGTATTCATAAATGGATTACTTATATAAAGAGAGCAGTTACACTGACTTATTCACCATATTGTTCCTCAAGGCCCTTGGTAAGTTGGATTTTTGTTCTCACAATTTCAATTAATTTTTTTATTACATGCTAATATTTGTCATGCACAGTCAACACAACATTATATTTTCGCATACAATAAATATTTTATGAAAGTACAATCATTTATCTTTAATTTGATATATAATAAGTTCAACTTTAAATCATATTTAGAAACAATATTTTAATTTAACTAAAGTATGTGTGCAATATTTTTGAAGCTAAACAAATAATTCCGTCCAGAGGTGAAAAAAACCTGGTACTGAATCAGTTAAAACTGAATCACCTTGAGACAGTTATCATAAGTCTCTAAGACAGTCACTATAAGAAAGAGTCGCCCCAAGACACAGCTGCTTCAAAACTCAAAGATAGTTACACCAACAGTCACCATACATCTTCCAGCTCTTCTGTATATCATCCATCTCTGATCCAAAATATCTTTGTCATGTATTTCAAGGCTTCCTTTTCTTTTGCTTTCCCTGTGGGTTCCAGGAAAGGGCCCTTCTTATTACATTCCCTAGAGTTTCTCAAAGTGTGTTCTATCCAGCACCAAATTGCTTTCCTCTTCTCTTGGTTCACTGAGATCTGTTTGTTCTTTTCATAAGTTTCTCATTTGGGACTGTTTGTTCTTTTCATAAGTTTCTCATTTGGGACACTGTCATACCATCTCAGTCCCTCTATTCTGTGCAGACACCAGTTGATGAATGTTTGCAGTTTATAAATTATTATTTTAGCTGTTTTCCATGTTTCCCACACAAACAGTAGAATTGCTTTAACTTAACTTCTCTTAACCACATTTGCCGTGAAGCGTCATGGGGAGAGTCAGTTTTCTATCTTGTGCCAGGTGTGTTGCGCTTGGCGTTGTCAGTCCTTGCTTTCGCAGGGACTCTGAGATGTCTCCTTCTTCTTCTTTGCGTTCGTTATTTACAACCAATTTTAATCACTCTTTGTGATATGTTTGATCTTTGCCAAGAACGTGTATCGTTGCACATTGGTTTGGTAGGCCCCTAAACGCATAGAACTTCTACACGTTTAGGACACATGCATCCGATTTCAGCCAAACCTCCTTAGTCGCCTCTTACGACATGTGTGGCAGGTAACAGTGGTTCTATTCTTTACACCCCAAATTTGGGCCCGGTAACCACTCGGGTAACTCTGAGATGTTATCTATCCATTGTGTTCTTGGCCTGCCTCGTGCTCTGCACCCTGAGTGTCGATTATTATAGGCACGTGATGGTAGTAAATGTAATTCCATTCTCATTAGATGGCCGAACCACTTGATTCTTTGCTGCTCGATGTACTGTATGCATGGTATAGTACCAACAATATTGCTTTAACATTAAAGTTAAATATTCTAATTTTGTTTCTAGATTTGACTTCTTTAAACTGCCATAAATTTCTTATTGCAATTAAATTTCCTTGCTTTCTGTATTCTTATTCTGACATCTCTATTTGTTCCTTCCTCTTTATCTTCAATGCTGCCCAAGTGGGATTTCACGCAGGAGATTGGATTGTCGTTTTCTTGGTTAATTCTCATTATGTTTGTCTATCCCTTATAACTACTTAGTTCTAGTCGTTGCGATCCCAGATCAAGTGTGTTTAGTTTATCCAGCATCTGGTTGTGTGCATGAGACAGGAGTGCTATATCATCAGTGAAATCCAGATTGTCCATCAGATTACACGATAATGACCTTATCTTATCTTAACCACATTTGCCGTGAAGCGTTGTGGGGAGATTTAGTTTTCTATCTTGTGCCAGGTGTGTTGCGCTTGAGGTTGTCAGTCCATGCTTTCGCAGGGACTCTGAGATGTTTTCTATCAATCGTGTTCTTGGCCTGCCTCGTGCTCTGCGCCCTGAGTCGATTATTGTAGGACCTTTGAGTGTAATTAGATATTGAATATGCAAATGACCTTTAAATGTGATCAGATATTGAATATGCAAATGACCTTTGAATGTGATTAGATATTGAATATGCAAAATGACCTTTAAATATGATTAGATATTGAATATGCAAATGACCAGATTATTCTCTGTGCAGAGTGACTTGGTGTATGGTCATTATGGAAGAGAAACAGACTTTATCATGCTTCAAGCCTTAGGGGTGGAGGTGAAGGGTCGAGTAATCATGTTGAGACTTGGCAAGCTGTCACTGGCAGATAAGGTAGGGCTGCTTATCATGCTGGTAACTTTAATGTCATGTGATTAAAATTGTGTTTAAACAACTGTGCTCTACCTAGTCTTCTTCTTCTTTGCGTTTGTTCTTTACAACCAATTTTAATCACTCTTTGTGATATGTTTGATCTTTGCCAAGAACATGTATACGTTGCACATTGGTTTGGTAGGCCCCTAAATGCATATATTTTTACATGTTTAGGACATGTGCATCCATTTCAGCCAAACCTCCTTAGTCGCCTCTTACGACATGCATGGCAGGTAACAGTGGTTCTATTCTTTACACCCCAAATTTGGCCCCGGTAACCACTCGGGCGTTATATCTAGTGTGCTATATGAAGTCTAAAGAGTGTGGTTTGTTTGTTTCCGTTTAACTCTATGATAGCTCTACCTAGTGATAGTCTAGTACTGGGAGAGCTTTTTTCTCTCAGCCAGGGGTTCTCAGATTTGTTCAAGTTTTGACTTCAACATGAATAGTTTGATCCTTCATAAAACTTCAGCCAAAAATAGATTAAATACAACAAGATATTATAGGGACACAAACATGGACACTTCAGTGGTTACCGGGGCCCAAATTTGGGGTGTAAAGAATAAAACCACTGTTATCTGCCACGCAAGTTTTAAGAGGTGACTAAGGAGGTTTGGCTGAAATTGGACGCATGTGTCCTAAACATGTAGAAGTCTATGCATTTAGGGGCCTACCAAACAATGTACAACGTTACACGTTCTTGGCAAAGATCAAACATATCACAGAGAGTGATTAACATTGGTCGTAAAGAACGAACGCAAAGAAGAAGAAGATAGGGACACAATAAATTGATATTTTCTATTCATTTAAATGTTTTCATTATTGGTATGTGTATGCTGGTATAGTTAAATGAATCACTTTCAGCAGCCTTGTGATAACTTGGGGATGTAGGCAGGGAGGGGTAGTCTGTGTCATTGTTTAAATATAGACATGGCAGAATGATAATGCTTCCGGTTGGTCTTCTAGGAAGTATAGCAATACAGGCACTGTTTTGGAACCTCCAGGGAAAGAGGAGTAGAGGAAGGCCTAGACATACCTGGAGAAGAGAGCTGGAGACTGATATAACAGGATAAATAAAACGTGGGAAGAATTTGAAGGGATGGCAGGAGAGAGGAAGAGCTGGAAGAAGTTTGTTGAAGACATGTGGTCTATTGGGAGTTGAAAAGTGAAGAAGAATGAAAATATTTGGTATTTTTTCATCAAACGTGAAAA
The DNA here is from genome assembly GCA_020796225.1 of Arion vulgaris. Classification (NCBI taxonomy): domain Eukaryota; kingdom Metazoa; phylum Mollusca; class Gastropoda; order Stylommatophora; family Arionidae; genus Arion; species Arion vulgaris. The sequence goes on along the minus strand of CM036771.1, from coordinate 11,671,670 downwards.
ATATTAAAAGTACTTTGGTTCCATCTAGCTGATGGAGCGAAGTAAAAGGAAGACATAGCTGACTGCTAGCGTAAGGGTTAGCGTAAGAACAAAGCTGACCAAAACTTCACTCCACCTTCTCATGGTAAATGTGGTACGGTTGTGGAGATTGAAAGGGGAAGAATCTAACCTGGTTCCCAAAAAAAAATTATGTTAAAATTGGATGTGCAGGACCGAAATGTGCAGATACCACAGCTCATACTGAAAACTGCGACACAACATATTCCATTCTCTGGACTGTATCCTGCTATAACCAGAATTCATAGTGGGCGAACAATAAAAAAAATATGTAATGGAGAAATATTTATGCCATCAGTGTGAAATAATTTAGATTAATAACTGTTAGTTTTTGCTGCAATGGCAGATGCCAGAGATTAGAGAATTGATCTTCTATTTAATCTCCTGTTTTTAAATGGTAGCTAGCATTGGTAGGCAGAGAGTATTGATTATTCCCATTTGTTATGGAGATAATGATATGTGTTTAATGATAACATTAGAGCGCTAATTAGTTCTACACTGGATGTAACTGTTGATTGAGCAGCTTATAAGCTCCTTCTGTAATTACTGGCTGGTAAACATGCACATTTGTTATTGTGTGTTTTAATTGGAGGGGGGGTAGATAAAGTTGCTTGAGATTTTATATGAGAAATGCATGGAATCAAGTCAACTATACCTTCTGGAAAAGTTCAATTGAATTCAGTGCTCGATTATTTTTACTAGTACATCTCTGGGGAACAACAAACATCAGACTACTAGTGGAGTTAAACTTTCAACAAAGGGTGTGGTAATCCTATAGAATCTCTGACATAGAAAGTCCTTCTTTGTGATCAACTTCATATGCTCAGTCTTAAACTATGAGATGGGTTCCCTCTATGAATTCCATGTCAGTTGAAATTCCTTGAGGGTTCCCATAGCTTGCTCTATAAGCTTTGTTCGTGAGGTTGTGTTTCATTTTGTAGGTATCTTCTTTCGTTTCTCGAATCCTGTTTGTCTCACAGCGTCAGGTCAAAAAGAGATTTTAAAACGGGCCCTTGTATGTGCTTAGTAGATAGTCTCTTTCATCGCCTCTATTATCTCTGAGGTCCATCTTTTGCGTGGCCGACCTTTTGCTTTGTACCCATTGTATCAGAGCAGCATTGCTCTTTGAGGTGCACTTTCTGTTGGTAATCTGCTTACGTGGCGAACCATTTAATTTGTTGTTTCTTGATGAAGTCTAGTACTGATGTTGTACCCACTTTTTCTGATGTCTTCATTTCTCAACCGGTCTCTTCTTGTTACACCCAACATTTTGCGTAGACACTTCATCTCTGTCGTGACTAGTTTTCTTCTATCATTTGTTGTCAGTGTCCAATATTTGTTCGTAGATGATGGTCAAAATGTGCTCTGGAGTCTGTGTTTCAGTCTGACATGCACACTGTGCAGTCTGAGCAGGATTAACTCTGTGCATTTAGTGATTGAGCCTGCAGTGTCTTGTTCTGAAACAGAAGATTGTTGTTGCTGTTTTCTGTGTAAATCTTTCAATAGATGTGGCTAATACTCTTGCCCACTAATGTGCCAGCAACTCCCGTTCCACACCAGCATTTTCGCAGGGAGCGCACACCTGCTAAAAAATCCAAGAGTAAACTACTATAAAAACCTTCTAAACACGTAAACACAAAGTACTACAGTTTTACAAAATACATAAACAGTGACGATAAACAGCAACGTTTGACCAAAGGCCTTTATCAAGCAAACAACACAACAAGAATGCAATTTCGAGAACACTACAAATGGACGATGATAAAGGCCTTTTAAGTTGAAACGTTGCTGTTTATCGTCACTGTTTATCGTCACTGTTTATGTATTTTGTAAAACTGTAGTACTTTGTGTTTACGTGTTTAGCTATTTATAAAAACCTTTGGTGTCTTGAGGGCAGTGTTAGAATGTGCAAGAACATGGACAGTGTTAGAACTGGCAAGAACATGGACAGTGTTAGAATTTACAAGAACATGGACAGTGTTAGAACGGGCAAGAACATGAACAGTGTTAGAACGGGCAAGAACATGAACAGTGTTAGAATGTGCAAGAATATGGACAGTGTTAGAATGTGCACGAATATGGATAGTGTTAGAACAGGCAAGAACATGGACAGTGTTAGAACAGGCAAGAACATGGACAGTGTTAGAATGGGCAAGAACATGAACAGTGTTAGAATGTGCAAGAACATGGACAGTGTTAGAATTTACAAGAACACGGACAGTGTTAGAATTTACAAGAACATGGACAGTGTTAGAATTTACAAGAACATGGACAGTGTTAGAATTTACAAGAACATAGACATTGTTAGAATGTGCAAGAACATGTGCAGTTTCAAAATTTACAAGAACATGGGCAGTGTTAGAATGTGCAAGAACAGGGACAAGACAATATCTATAATTTCCAGTCACCAAAGGTGAAACATGTCAGCCTTAACAAACATGAATATGCAATAATAGAAATAGAACATGTAGGTAGTCTACAGCTAATGGCAGCTCACATAATGAATCCAGTAAATACGTAACTGGTATCAACAGAGTAGCAAGTTACTAACTATCTATCTATTCTCTAATCCTGTTTTGCCTTTCAGTGTCAGGTCGAAAGGAGACATCTGGAGCGAGCCTCTCTATGTACATTGTCTTTCTTTCTCTTCTCCAGTTATCAGTTATATGAGGACTATCATCATAGCACTCCGGACATGTCCATAGGTGCTCCGATCTCCACCTCAGCAAATCCAGCAGCGTCCAACACGCCAGTTCGATGTTGATTAATCAATCTCTTTGCATATTTAGTATGTCGTTCTTTTGGGCTGCACCAATATTAACACCCATCTCTTTCAATCTGGTCAGCGAGTGAGATTCACAGCCCTGAAACTCCTCTGTTCGGAAAGACTCTCAATGCGTGAAGAATGTCACTTCGATCCATTGCAGCTCCCTCTGATTTTGTAGCTAAGCCAGCCAATCTATCAGCTTGTTCATTACCCCTAACTCCTGCGTGCCCAGGGACAAAAATAAAGGTGATTTCTCTTCTCCCAAACCTGGTTTGCCTCACAGCTTCAGGGTAAGAGAAGAGAAAAAAAGACAATGTGAATAGGAAAACTCACTCCAGGTGTCTCCTTTTTCAACCTGATTTATCAACTCACTAATTTCCCTTAATCTTCTATTTCATGTCCAGGTCAAGAACTGTGAGTCACATGGTGTCAGAGGTGTCATCTTGTACAGAGAACCTGAGCTTCAGGATGTCATCCCTCTAGCTGATTCTAGTTACATCCCCTATGCTTCAGCTGCAGCATATTCCACTGGTACTGTTGATAATTTGTTCTATGAAACATCTAGCTAGTACTATTGTTGATTGTTTTTAGAACTGACTTCTATAGAACATATTTCATTATATTGAATTTTATTTTAAGATTGAATGGTTTTTGTGACCTCCCTCAATCTTCTTGTTTATTTATTATCTCTAAGTGTCTTATCTTTCGGTCTCTGTAGCGTAGAGGTTAAGTGCTTGCCTCTCGTTCCAATGGTACTCAGTTCACTCCCTCATGGAGCCATCACGATATTTTTCCAGAGATCCCTGATATCAGTGTAGGGGAGATCGAGTTTCTAGTCCTATCAGTGACGGATGATAAAACGTTTGCACTGTGTTCACATTGAGCATGTAAAAGAGCCCTTGGCACTTCAAAATCAAGAAGGACAGGCTGGAAAGCTGCTGCATGGGCAAAATTCATTAGAAAGATTAAAAACAAAATTCAGACAATTTTATTCTAAATTATGTCAGGTCCCACACTGGTGCTATAAAGCTCGTACACTGCTGCTGAGATCTTCCTATGTAAGAAAGAGATTGGAGCACACATGGTTACTCACCAAAGTGCAATGATAATGGTTTTATCAATCAATTAATCTTATCTTTCCATCAATGTACTTGTTTGTTTAATATCCATTAGTGTTTATTCCTGTGACAAAAACACTCAAATTTACAATTCAGAATTCTATTGGCCAGGATTTTTTGCTGAACATGTTTGTCATTTTCTTCTATGCTGTCTCTTTTTGTTGGAACAATTTTTTCTTTAGTTTTTGAGCTGCATGTTTCATCTGATGTTATTAGTATATACGCCCGAGTGGTTACCGGGGCCCAAATTTGGGGTGTAAAGTATAGAACCACTGTTACCTGCCACGCATGTCGTAAGGGGAGACTAAGGAGGTTTGGCTGAAATCGATGCACATGTCCTAAACATGTAGAAGTCTTTGCATTTAGGGGCCTACCAAACTAATGTGCAACGTATACACGTTCTTGGCAAAGATCAAACATATCACAAAGTGATTAAAATTGGTCGAAGAACGGACACAAAGAAGAAGATTAGTATATTTATGTAGTGGTCTAGTCAGGAATAAAACTAAGATAATATTTAATAATCCATCTCTGATGGTATGACAGGACCACAAACAGGGAATTGTAGGATAGAGTGGGGCAAAGGTAGGTGGAACAAGAGATAAGGGCAGAAGGTTGCGATGGATAGGACACACACTGAGGAGACCCTCTGACAGCATAATAATACAGGCCTTATGAAGGAACCCTCTATGTAATATAGGCAAGGGAAAACCCAGGAACACCTGGAGGTGGGAGTTGGAAACAGAACGCAAGAAAAGGTGAAGAGTGTCTAGAGATCTGGAAAAGATGGCCTTGAATGGCTTGGAAGGTCTTGGTTGTGGACTTATGTTTCCCTACGGGTGAAGATGAAGATGTAGTCTAGTGATTTGCTTGAACTATCTTATCTAATATCTTTGATTGTTTCATCAGATTTGTTCCTAAATAAATTAACTTGATTGATTGTTACATAGAGAATGTAAGGGAGCTAATTCAAGAAACTGTAATTGAATTGTCTTCAGAGCAGAGAACTTTGTGGACACCATCTATCCTTTGCCAGACTATTTCATCAGACCAGGCCAAGGTGCTGATGACTCTCCTTCGTCTAACAAACAGCAGTATATCAGCTCCTATTTCCTGGCAGGGATCACTGGCAACAACGTATGTTACTGGTGGACAAAAATCTGGTGAGTATCAGAAATAGAAATATGTTGAATCTTATCAAGGTAAGACTTCTAGTGAGTGTCACCCATGTTATGCTGGTTCCCTCAAGGGAGGAAAGAATAGTAACATTGCAACCTACAAGGCATGTCATAAGAGGATGACTGAGGTAGAGGCCTAGGAAACTACCTAGTTAAAAAAGTGTCGCAGAAATCAGGGTGTGCTGGCATACTTGTAGGCGCATAACTGGCACAACGTACAATCACTCTTAGGCTCAGATCACATACAGATCACAAAGAGTGGTTTAACTAGGGGTTGATATGGAGCGTTCGAAGAAGATTTAGTGAGTGTTGTCAGGTAAATCATCTAGTGAGTGTCGCCAGGTAAAACAAGTTAGTGAGAACCAAGGTATAATAATAGCCGTCCATCGCAAGCAATGATGACAACAGTTTCAGATGTGTGTTGTTGCACCTCTCTCATTTGTGTAGAGGTGACTGTAGAGTCAGATCCTGGAACATAATCCCCTACTACATGGGCGGGGGTGTACAATATCAGCGTTAGTCACAGGACATTTGCTTTGTATGTCGACAGTAAAATGATTCTCAACTATGCATGTTTTTCTTGTGTTGTTATGGCTCCATGTTTGGCAATCCTGCATAAGGGATTCCTGGCACATGGTGTCTGTATCTAAGCATTTAGAAATAAAAAGTGTCTTTGAAGCATCTTTTCTGTTCATCAACCGATTGTCTGCCCATTTCAAGCTCACTATACATCATCAGTTTTCTGATGCGTTTGTCAGACAATTGCGTAACATGACCTGTCCGTCTGTCCTGAACCTTCTGCAACAGGGTGTGGATACTTGGAATCTCATGAGGACTTTGATATCTGGAATATTGTTCTACCAATTTATTTTGTGCAGTCTGCGGAGACAACTTGTATGAAAGTGGTTTAGTTTTCTTGCGTGTCTACTATACACTGTCCATGTCTCACTGACATACAACAGAGTGGTGAGCACTATGGCCAGGTAAACTTTCAATTTTTTGGCTACACTTATCCCCATCTGCTCCCAGACAAACAGAAATAAATCGCAATTTTTCACCTCAGGACAAGGCAGCATAAAAGACTAAACAAACACCTGCACAGGCTTCATCTGCTTCTCCACCATGTTCTTGTGGCAGAGTGTGTTCTACAGAACTATTATCTGTGCAAGTAGATAGACAAATATGAATGTCTTTGTTTCTTTGAATTATGTTAATTAAAAAAATCTACAGAATTGATATTTTCTTCTCGTTTCCCTTTAGGTTCATCTATTGTTGTCCATCTGTCTGTGTGGAATCTAATGTATAAGCAGAAAATAGAGAACATCATTAGTACAATACAGGGAACAGAGGAACCAGGTATGTGAAAGGAATAGAATACCTTATTTAGTACAATACAGGGAACAGAGGAACCAGGTATGTGTTTAGTACAATACCGAGAACAGAGAAACCAGGTATGTGTTAAGTACAATACAGGGAACAGAGGAACCAGGTATGTGAAAGGAATAGAATACCTTGTTTAGTACAATATATGGAACAGAGGAACCAGGTATGTGTTTAGTACAATACAGGGAACAGAGGAACCAGGTATGTGAAAGGAATAGAATACCTTGTTTAGTACAATATAGGGAACAGAGGAACCAGGTATGTGTTTAGTACAATTCAGGGAACAGAGGAACCAGGTAAAAGATCTAAATTTGAGTATGCCCAAATTCTGGATGCCCTGCCCTACACATGTATGGTGCCATACACATGTAGGGACCTAAGAACTAAGGTGCACCTTATAGTCGTTCTTGGCAAAGATCAATTAATCACAATAAGAATGATCAAATTGGTCATAAAGAACGTTCGTAAACAAACAAACAAAACATCTATATTTGACAATTTTGTTAGTACAATAGAAGAAATGGAAAATTGTGTGTGTGTTCTGTTTGTGAAGTCAGACCAGAAAATTATTCCTTGTCAGATCATAAATAAAAAGAGATAATTGCTAGTGATTTCCCATTGTGAGAGAAGATGTAGGGGTTATTTCCCTTTTATTATAAATATTCAGGAAAGTAAAACAGACATGGCATTACTTATAATAATTACTTATCCGATTCTCGAAGAGTTAATTTATTGTTCATGTTTGTTGGCCTACACGCTCTGATATAACCAATAAAGGTTCGCCTTAGGTTGAAAGGGGCGTGCCTCGGCTTAAAGAGGCTTAATCCCCTACTTAACAAACAAACAGACATGGCATAGTAGTCAGTGTCCTTACTTAATATGTCCATTGCCTGTGGTTCCAAGATCAAATTCCATAGGGGGAATTAGTTTAGACGGTAATGGCTCTCAGGTCGACTGAGCCTCAAATGAATGCCAGAGGAAAACTGGGAAATAAAGGTGGCTGTCATGTTGTTGGCTACCTCACCAATTGTGTGCTATTGGTAAAAGCTAAATGTGTGCCTAACACTATATTTGCAATATAACGTATGCAAACATGTTCTTTACTTTTTGTACACCTGAACGTATATGGCTTCAGTCTTCTTTTCTCTAATCTTGTTTGCCTCACAGCATCAGGATAAGAAGAGATTTATAGAATTGACTTTTGTGTGTGCGTCGTAAATAGTGTTCTTTACTGCCTCTGTTATTTCTGAGGTCCATCTTTTGCGTGGACCCTTTTGCTTTGTATCCACTGTATTGGAGTAGCATTGCTCTTTGAAGTGCATTGTCTGTTGGTAATCTGCTCATGTGGCCAAATCTTTTTTTTTTTTTTTTTTTCTTTCTTTCGTCCGCTTTCAACTCAGACGAAGTTTCATCTCTGAAACTGATTTTTGCGTGAAAATCCGTTTTCCAATTTCTTACAATGGCAGCAGCGTGCACATTGTAAATTACTTTACACTGGCAGCCGTGTGCTCAATGTACTCGTAATTAGTATTCCCTCGCCATACAGGCAGATTTTCTCCGACTTCAGAGGTACTCACGTTATCGTCCTGAGTAAGACCAGGGGACTCGAACAAATGCCGGACAGTAGGTTCGAACCCGAGCTATGAGGCGTCTCACAGCTAGCAGGCCGAGCTACTATCAACTACTCTAGGCAGTCCCCCTCCAAATCTTGTAATTTGTTGTTTCTTGATAAAGTTCAGTACTTATGTTGTACCCATTTTTTTCCTGATGTCTTCATTACTAAACTGGTCTCTTCTTGATACTCCCAGCATTCTGCATAAACACTTCATCACTGTAGTGACTAGTTTTCTTCTATCGTTTAATGTCATCGTCCAGGTTTTGCATTGATAGCATAATGTTGGGAGAAAGATTGTGTTGTACAATGCTCTTTTTGTGTTCATTGCGACATATTTGCATTTCAAAATTGGTGCCATTTGTCCTATGATATGATTTGCTTTACTGCATCTGTGTTGGATTTCGTCAATTATTCTACCATTTGCTGAAAAAATGCTCCCTGGATATGTGAAGTCTTTCACTTGCTTTAATTGATGTTTGTCGATGGAGATATTGGTAACATTTTCTAGTCTTCTTCTTCGTTCGCACGTTATGAATTCAGGCGTAGCCAATGGTGCATGCTGTGGCGCTTTTGACTGATTTATGCTTGAAAGCCTGCTTACCGTTTTATTGGTTTCCTTACTATACAGTCGGGCCTTCTTCGACTTTAGAGGTTCTTCTCTAGTGAATATCATTACTTTGGTTTTGTCTATGCTTATTCTCATATTGTATTCATTGCCTGTTATCCGGAGTCTGTTAATGTGCTGCTGTAGCTATTCCTCTGTTGTTGGTGTGATTGCTCGATCATCTGCAAAAAGAAATTTGAGAGTTCCATAAAATTATTCCCTTTACTGGTGTTAGCTCAAATGTTGCTACCTTTACTCTGGCTAACTCAAATGTTGTTAATAGTTAAAGATTTGTATTAAACAGGCAACTCATTAATTATTCAAGATTTGTTTGAGTTAAATAATAAGAAAATGTTTCGCGTTTGTCTTTAATTGTGTGCAACTATTTTTGAATGTTTGTGTTTGCAGATCGTTATGTTATTGTTGGAACACCAAGGTCATCCTTGCCTGGCCAGCCACAGGATGTAGTGGCCAGCACCTCTATCTTAATCCAGCTAGCTCACAGCTTCCACTATCTTTACAATCAACATCACTGGAAGCCCAAGAGAGGGGTCAAGTTTATCTCTTGGGGTGGGGCAGAGATGTCTAACAGTGGTATACTTCATTATATTAAGGTGAGTGGTACAGTTTGTCCTCATATATCGGAGGTCTGGCACTGCCAGAGATTTTTGTAGGTTTGCCTCACTCATTGTTTAAAGTTTAACCCCAAAGTATTTACCATTCACCAGAGCCATGTTTATAGAAACAGGAAACATTAATTGAACCACTTGAAATGCGCATGGCTGCAAAGCAATGAGGTACTGGCTGTGATTAATGCTTTACGTTGGCTGAAGTCACAAAACTACACTCATGTGTGCATTCTGAGTGATTCATTGAGTATGATCCACAAGGTAGAGGCTGGTTCGGTGCGCAGGCAATGAACTGAATCACTACAAGCGTCAACAATTTGCATAATCACACTTATCTTCGTTCCAGGGCACATGGGTGTCGTTGGCAATGAAAGAGCAGACAGGCTGACTGACTCTGCCACCATATCAGACGGCCAGCCAATATATAGAGATGATATTTTGAACGCCCTCATAGAGTGTGGCTGCAAAGAAGATTTTCATTTAAACCAATCCACATCAACTACTAGATTGCAGGAGCTGGGTTTGAAGATTGGAGTAGCAAGAAAAGAACAGCATAACAGGTACGCGAGTAGACTCATCAATCAAAATCGAACTGGTACGGTCAGTCGCTGGATGCTGTTAGAGATATTGCGAAGGAGATCGGAGCACCTATGGACATGTCAGGAGTGCAATGAAGATATTCCAAACTGAAACTAACACTGAAGCAATGAGGATTAGACACAATAAATGTTCTAGTAAATGTCATGTCAGAAAGCCATTGATGGACAACAGTAGTGACCACAACCTTTATTTTCATACTGAAAGTAGTTGTCCTGTATGCTCCAGTCCATCTTGGTAATAATCTTGACAATGCTAGCAAACCCCAGTCTAAATTCTTAGTTTATACATAGAAACAGCTGTAGATACAACATCATTATTATCCTCTGGTGTTATTTACTATCAGCTGTTCAATTTCAAGATTTTGTACAAGTAGTTCTGAATTTGCATGAAGTTTGTCACAAGTTATAGTTTTTGTTGTAAATATAGATCTTCTTTCTTCTTCTACGGAAACTCCATATCGACGACTCTCTTAACCACTCTGTGTGATTTGTATGTGATCTGAGCCTTAGAGCAATTGTACGCTGTGCCAGTTATGCGCCTACAAGTAGGCCAGCACACCCACTTTCTCCTATGCTTTTTATCTACTAGGGTAGCTTCCCAAGGTCCTACATAAGTCACCTCTTATGACATGCCTTGTAGGCCACAGTGGTACTATTATTTGCTTCCTGGCGGGCCCAGGACCACACCTGGAGATCTAATTTTGTATGTTACATTTCATTGTTCTAGATACTTCTAGATCTGATTTTTCAATCATTTCAAACTTCCAAGGTATATCTGGCAGAATCTGTATATGACCTTATTTTGACCTGTGTTCTAGATCAAATAGTTAGTTAGTTAGTTTGTTCTTTTCGTGCCAAAAGCGGCATATAGGGCAGAGGTTTGAAATCTCCATGTGATGCAGTTCGTTGCTAGCAGTTGGAGATCTTGTATGGTTTTACATCCCAATAGTTTACTTTCTTGTTGGATTGTTCTTCAGAGAGTGGTCTTAGGTCTTCCACGTTTTTTTTTTCCCAACTGGTAACCACATAAGGACTTGTCGATTTAGTCTCTGTTCGTCTGATCTAAGAACATGACCTAAATATTTCCACCTTCGTTTCATACCTCCATTTTGTGTTATTTGTTTAATAACAGTCATGTTATATTGCTTGTTATCACCATTCCTGTTCTTGCTGGCCATAGATTGGATCATGAAATCAACAACGGATAATAGAGGGGGAATCTGCCTCACAACCACGCACAGATTAAAGACAAAATGAATACCCTAAATAATAAGTCTCAGCAGCTAGGTTTGAAAATACACAGGCAGACCTGGAGAAGAGAGCTGGAGGCGGATATAAAGAGGATAGGCAAAACATGGAAAGAATTGGAAGGGATGGCAAGAGAGAGGAAGAGATGGAAGAGGTTTGTTGAAGACCTGTGCTCCGATGGGAGTTGAAAGGTGATGATGATGAGTCATGTTATATCATCATCATCATTATGCTGCAACATCAAATAACATATTGACCTCATCATCATCTGAACAAGTTCTATTATGAGATAATCATGTTGTGATGTTGGATGACAGACAATTCAGATTGATATCTTCATTACTTGCAATGATTTTGTTATGATACAACATTTTGTTGGTGTCCCACAGGCTAATCATCATCTGCTGGATAGAAGAGCTCTGGCATATTTTGATATTAGTCAGTTGGTGCTAGGAAATGGGTCAATTGTAGCCAACATTCCTCCTGGACTGCATCAGCTAATCCAGGAAACAACATTTGATGTAAGTAGCCGGCTAATCAGGTAACATCATCGCGTCACTGGCGTCGAACATCTCTTGGCCATATCTTGGTATCCTGTTACTAGGTCTTGAGACCATCTTTACTAGATCTTGAGACCTCATTAGTAGATCTTGTGATCTCATTACTAGATCTTGTGACCTCATTACTAGATCTTGTAACCTCATTACTAAATCTTGTGACCTCACTACTAGGTCTTGAGACCTCATTACTAGATCTTGTGACCTCATTACTAAATCTTGTGACCTCACTACTAGGCCTTGAGACCTCACTACTAGATCTTGTGGCCTCACTACTAGATCTTGTGAAATCATTACTAGATCTTTTGACCTCACTACTAGGTCTTGGGACTTCATTACCAGGTCTTGGGACGTCATTACTAGATCTTGAGATGTTCAACTTTTCATTTACACATTGATGTTGTTCAACTTTTCATTTACACATTCATGTTGTTCAACTTTTCATTTACACATTCATGTTGTTCAACTTTTCATTTACACATCCATGTTGTTCAACTCTTCATTTACACATTGTTGTTGTCAAAGTCATCTACATTGTTGTAAAGGTTGCAGATTAATGAAGGAGAGGTACAAAGATGGATTGAAACAATTTATTTAACTTACTTATGTATTGTTTCTTATAAATGATAACTTGGGTACAACTTTTTAATCTGTCAGGTACCAGACCCCAACAATGTGGAACAATCTTTACAAATAAGCTGGAAATTGTTTGCGGAGAAGAACAAGAATATGAGTGATCAAGCCATGATTCCATTAGAGAGTTACAACAGTGACAGGACATTGAATCCATTCCTGCATGTCTTGGGTGTTCCGGAAGTGAAACTGCAATACAGAGCTGTATGTAGACAATATCAGTTTAATTTAGCAGACTAGTTTGTATGTTAGCTTATGTACCTTGGTAACTGTATGTTATCGTATGTATCTTGATAAATGTATTGTCTATTACTAGTTTGTATGTTAGTTTATTACCTTGGTAAATATATATTAGCATGTGCACCTTGCTAAACATATCAAATCTAATACTAAGCTAAGTTCGATATTTAACTCAAATGTCAAATCAGTTTTTGCATATGGCATAAAACCATGGAGAACAATAATTTAAAAAAAATAAGAAGAAAACAAAAACAATAAAAACCACTACCAAAAACATTGTTCATGCCTTTAGAAATTTTCTTCACTCGACATCAACCACTTCTTAAACCACTTTTTGTGGTCTGTGTGTGATTCGCTCCTTAGAGTGTGAGTTTGTTGTACCAGTAAGGCGTCTATAGACCGGTAGGCCAGCACATCTTGTTTCTGCATGATCTTTATTTGGGCTTGCCTCTCTAGGTTGCGAATTGGAGGAAAAAATCTGACCTAGGGAAGCACTCTTAGCCTTTTACCCGCCTGAGTGGTTACCGAGGCCCAAATTTGTGGTGTAAAGAATAGAACCACTGTTACCTGCCATGCATGTCGTAAGAGGCACTAAGGAGGTTTGGCTAAAATCGGATGCACATGTCCTAAACTTGTAGAAATCTATGCGTTTAGGGGCCTACCAAACCAATGTGCAACGTATACACGTTCTTGGCAAAGATCAAACATATCACAAAGAGTGATTAAAATTGGTCGTAAGAACGAACGCAAAGAAGAAGAAGAAGAAGAAGCCTTTTACCTTGCTGTCAAAGTTTCCCAGTCTACACCACTATTAGGTGGGGTTGGCTTGTGTGTTTTACAGGTCATCAGTATGATACTAACTTGTCGCTTTTTGTCCTTCGTAAGAGAAGCTAGCCAACCACAACTCTGCTGGATGCAGTCAGGCAAAGAACACACCTTGCAGGCAGATTTCATAAATAAGTGCTTCGCAAAATAGAAGAATCAAAATTATATACAGTTATTAAATTAAGATGTGTATCTTTGGTATATATGTAGCTTGTCTATCTTTGGTATGCGTGTAGCTGATTATTTTTGTCATATATTTCTGTGTGTGTGTGCTCTCTGACTAATAAATTGATTTCCTTTTCTCTGATAACAACCAGTCTCCTAGGAATCTCAATTCTGTGGCAGCAATGGTATTAGAAGAACACAGACATCATTACAAGTACCATATCACTGTAACCCATATTCTAGTGAAGAGCTTGTTGGCTGTTTTAGACAATGAACTTTTACCTTTCAACCTACAAAATGAGGTTCGTGTCCTCCAGGTGACCTTGTGGCAGACCCTGGATATGTTTGCACGGTGCTTCCCTAACGAAGAAAGCTTATGTGAGTCTGTATGTCTGTCTGTGTTCTAATTTCTCTTGTGATGTCACGCTGGAATGGGGTTAGCAATGAGATTTTATGGAAAAATCATTAGTCTGTTATTTATGCAGAACCAGTTTGGTGTTCAATTGTTGGTGTAGTAGGCATGTTCAATTTGTGTAGTAGTAAACTTGTTCAATTGTTGGTGTAGTAGTAAACTTGTTCAATTGTTGGTGTAGTAGTAAACTTGTTCAATTGTTGGTGTAGTAGTAACTTGTTAATTTTGTGTAGTAGTAAACTTGTTCAATTGGTGTAGTAGTAAAATTGTTGGTGTAGTAAACATGTTCAATTTGTGTAGTAGTAAACTTGTTCAATTGTTGGTGTAGTAGTAAACTTGTTCAATTGTTGGTGTAGTAGTAAACTTGTTCAATTGTTGGTGTAGTAGTAAATTGTTCAATTTTGTGTAGTAGTAAACTTGTTCAATTGGTGTAGTAGATAAAATTGTTGGTGTAGTAAACATGTTCAATTTTGTGTAGTAGTAAACTTGTTCAATTGTTGGTGTAGTAGACTTGTTCAATTGTTGGTGTAGTAGTAAATTTGTTCAATTGTTGGTGTAGTAGTAAACTTGTTCAATTGTTGTAGTAGTAGACTTGTTCAATTGTTGGTGTAGTAGAAATTGTTCAATTTTGTGTATGTAGTAAACTTGTTCAATTGTTGGTGTAGTAGTAAATTTGTTCAATTGTTGGTGTAGTAGTAAACTTGTTCAATTGTTGGTGTAGTAGTAAACTTGTTCAATTGTTGGTGTAGTAGTAAACTTGTTCAATTGTTGGTGTAGTAGTAAACTTGTTCAATTGTTGGTGTAGTAGAAACTTGTTCAATTTTGTGTAGTAGTAAACTTGTTCAATTGTTGGTGTAGTAGTAAACTTGTTCAATTATTGTTGTAGTAGGCATGTTCAATTTATGTAGTAGTAAACTTGTTCAATTTGTGTAAGAAGGAAAATAAAACAGAAGATAGTCTTGACCCAATCAGTATCTCTCCCAGTGAAGGAACAGAAAACAGACTTAACCCCTTGTGGACCAAACGCCCCACTACATGGCTTTGGATTGGACAGCTTTGGACCAGGAACCACACTAAAGGGCGTTTTTTATTCTAAAAACAAATGGCTTATGAAAACATGGCTTTTGCCCTGGTCCACTAAGAGTTAAGAAATAATCAGTATCTCACCCAGTGAAGGAAGGAACAGAAAACAGATTTAAGACATAATCAGTATCTCACCCAGTGAAGGAAGGAACAGAAAACAGATTTAAGACATAATCAGTATCTCACCCAGTGAAGGAAGGAACAGAAAACAGATTTAAGACTAATCAGTATCTCACCCAGTGAAGGAAGGAACAGAAAACAGATTTAAGACATAATCAGTATCTCACCCAGTGAAGGAAGGAACAGAAAACAGATTTAAGACTAATCAGTATCTCACCCAGTGAAGGAAGGAACAGAAAACGATTTTTATTCTAAGAAAAGGACAGAAAACATTAGACTTTTCCCTGGTCCAGTGAAAAAGAAAGATTTTAAAACATAATCAGTATCTCACCCAGTGAAGGAAGGAACAGAAAACAGATTTAAGACTAATCAGTATCTCGCCCAGTGAAGGAAGGAACAGAAAACAGACATGACAACCAGTTTATCTGCTGGTGAAGAATGGAAATAGAAACAGAAGGCGGACATGACACAATCCACCCACTACTCAGACATCAACAAACATATCATTTTCCAACCTGGTGGTCTAACAACTGCAGTTGACTGGTGGAGAAACAGTTGATAGGATTAAATTATGACACACAAATATATTTCCTTGTGTGACAGGAACCCACAATCATGATCACACACTTCAGCTTTAGATACTCATCTACTACTGCCTTGTAGTTAGATTGGGGACAATCAAAGGCTAGTGGAGCAAACCGTACACAAAACTGGACGGCAGACAAACCAAGTAGTCCACAAAAAGACTGGTAACCTTGGAAGATGACGCTCAACATCCTGGGTGGGAATGTTGTCTAAGGGTAGCTACCCTAAAAGAAAATAGCAACTTGCTGCCTTGCAGGTTGGCTGGGGACAGCTAAAGGCTGACGGAGAGCGAACCCAGTAAACGCTGGCTGAAACCGGACACATCACGAAGGATAAGCAGCAGAGCTCCAAATGGCGCTGAATGATGGAACATAACAAAAAACGTTCTTGGTGTAGGCTGTTTATATATCACAACAAGAATGATAAAAAATGGCAGAAAAGATGGATCGAGAGAAGAAGATACTCATCACTTTGACTTATGACTGATGACTTTGTCCTATTGACTGATCTGTAGATATTAGTATTATTCTCATGACAGACTTGAAGATATTGATATTATCCTGAAGATGGGATATGACAAATGCAATGAAATGAAAGCAAAAGAATATTGTAAACATTAAACTTTGTTATTGATATATATATATATATATATAAAATAGTGTTTTATTGTCTGTAATATATCCACGGAAAAGATGAATTCAGAATGTAACTGATGGTTTGAGATTGACCGCTACAGTGGCGGGACATCTGGCCTCTCTCTCTCTCTTTGCCTTTTACCCCGGGTTGGGGCATAGGCCCTCAACCAACTCATGCCAAGTCTTCCTATCTCTAGCTATCTCCTGCAGCTCCCTCCAGCTCTTTATATTGTTTATCTCCGCCTCCAAATCTCGTCTCCATGTATTTCTCGGCCTCCCTTCTTTCGCTGTCCCTGCGGGTTCCAGGCAAGGACCCTTCTTGTTATATTCCCCTCCGGTTTTCGCAAAGTGTGTCCTATCCAGCGCCAGCGTCTTTTTTAACCTGTTCGTTCACTGGAATCTGTCTTGTTCTCTCCATAAGCTCCTCATTTGTGACCCTATCATACCATCTTATTCCCTCTATTCTGCGCAGACACCAGTTGATGAATGTTTGCAATTTATGCGCTATTGTTTTAGTTGTTCTCCATGTTTCTGACCCATACAGTAGAACTGCTTTAACATTAGAGTTAAATATCCGAATTTTTGTTCTAGATTTAATTTCTTTGGACTTCCAAATGTTTCCCAGTGCAATGAAAGCTCCTCTTGCCTTCTGTATTCTTATTTTAACATCTCTATCTGTTCCACCCTCTTTGTCTACATTGCTGCCCAAATATGTGTATGATTCTACCTCTTGAAGTGGGATTTCCCACAGGGAGATCGAGTACATCTGGCCTATAAGAGAGAAAAATTCTGAAGGACTGTTAAGGTGGTAAAGTTCTGCCCAGGACAAGCTATTTGATGATGATGATGATGAACATATATCACTTTTATCATTCTGAGCTGATATACCAGTTCCCAGTACTGTTTAAGATAACACAAAGCCAGTATGCTGGCTAACTCAGTAAACATTGCAATATAAGTATGTCTGAAGGTCAACAAAAAATTGCGGAGTGAAAGCGCCCGTGTGTACCGGGCCCTAAGGGAGGCAAAGAATAGTACCACTGCAACCTACAATGCATGTCGTAAGAGGTGACTGATGTAGGTCCTAGGAAGCTACCCTAGTAAATAAAAAGCAGCACAGAAATCGGATGTGCTGATATACCAGTTCCCAGTACTGTTTAAGATAACACAAAGCCAGTATGCTGGCTAACTCAGTAAACATTGCAATATAAGTATGTCTGAAGGTCAACAAAAATTGCGGAGTGAAGCGCCGTGCATGTACCGGGGCCCGAAGGGAGGCAAAGAATAGTACCACTGCAACCTACAATGCATGTCATAAGAGGTGACTGATGTAGGTCTAGGAAGCTACCTAGTATATAAAAAGCAGCACAGAAATCGGATGTGCTGATATACCAGTTCCCAGTATTGTTTAAGATAACACAAAGCCAGTATGCTGGCTAACTCAGTAAACATTGCAATATAAGTATGTCTGAAGGTCAACAAAAAATTGCGGAGTGAAAGCGCCTGTCTGGTACCGGGGCCCAAGGAGGCAAAGAATAGTACCACTGCAACCTACAATGCATGTCGTAAGAGGTGACTGATGTAGGTCCTAGGAATGCTACCCTAGTAAATAAAAAGCAGCACAGAAATCGGATGTGCTGATCTACTTGTAGGCGCATAACTGGCACAATGTACAATCGCTCTTAGGCTCAGATCACACACAAATCACACAGAGTGGTTGAGAAGTGGTCGATATGGAGTGTTCGAAGAAGAAGAATGAAGTGAAAGAGATATGCTTTTGATTTTATTATTTGATTTTCATTGTTTGTTGTCAGACTCTGCCGTGGGAATGTGTGAGGACCTCCTAAAAGCAGCCGATGATTTACGGGAAGCTTCAAATCTTTTTACAAAAAGATCAAACATTCCAGGAATTCGAATGATCAATGACATCCTTATGACATTTGAACGACAGTTCCTTGTTCACAAAAATGGGTTAGTTTTTCTTTAATAATAATAATAATAATTCCTCTAGTACCGTTATACGTTACATCAATGTTACAAATTGCAAGCAATTTCTCCACACCGCTCTATCCTGGATAACTCACTTAATCTCCTCCATGGAACAGAGACTGATATTTCTTGCAACTCTCAGCTAAGCTCATTTCAGGGTCTCCTTAGATCGTCCTCTGTTGAACCCGTTGCATCCCACTTCAATACCTGAAATTGGTATTCTTTGATCATTTCTTCTCAAGGTGTGTCCAACATTTCTCCTTCTTATAACAGTTGTTACTAGTGGTTGACCAGACATTTCTCTGATTTCATCACTTCTGAATTTGTTCCATTTTATTTCATTATTTTTCACAGACATATATTTCAAATGCATTCTAACTTACATTCTATACCTTTTTTTCTTTAATAAAACCTCAATATTCATTTGGTCGTCATCAAATAATAATTTCAGCAAGACAAGAACACATGAATAGTTGCAAGGATTTAAACATTTGACATTTGACATTAGACACTAAACATTTGATACTTTAGTTCATGAATGTGGATGATTCTTTCGACAGTATCATACAAATTTAAAGCGGCGAATCGCATCTCAGAAAAATCATATTCATATTTACAATCTGAGAAGTTAACCATACAACTCTGTCATTCATACTTACAGTCTGAGAAATTAACCATACAATTCTGTCATTCATACTTACAGTCTGAGAAATTAACCATACAACTCTGTCATTCGTACTTACAGTCTGAGAAATTAACCATACAACTCTGTCATTCGAAATAGGGGGAAGACTGCAGTAAAACTTGGTAAATAGCGAAACACGTACAAACAAAGTACTATAGTTTTACAAAATACAGAAACAGTGACGATAAACAGCAACATTTCGACCAAAAGGCCTTTATCAAGCAACGACACAACAGGAGTGACGAATTATAGAGAACACTTACAAAATGGACGATAACGGAAACATGCAAATGTATCTAATGAAATCAAATGTGCTGGCCTACTTGTACTCAGTATATATATATGGAACTGCAGTAAAACTATTTGATTGGCAAAACACGTAATTACAAAGTACTGTAGTTTTACAAATTACAAAAACAATGACAAAATACAGCAACGTTTGACCAACAAGGCCTTTATCAAGCAAGCGAACAAACAGGAGTGACAAATTAAAATGAAACACAAATGTCGGCGTAAATCGTTGGCGTTGCAACACGTGTGCTTATGTGATACAGACGCGTACTGTATCTTTTCCTTTAGGCACGTTTCTTATTGACGATGGGTTCACATGCGAGTCCCGTAATCTTATCTATGCCATTATCTGTAAGCGGTGTAGCAAAGCTTATATCGGCGAGACAGGCAAGAGGCTCAGTGACCGATTCGCCCAACACTTACGCTACATACGCCAATGCTCTGTGACCCCTGTAGCCACCCATTTCAATGACACTGGCCATTTAGGTGCTCACGATGTCCAGGTCACAGCCATCCGATCATGTTCCTCGGATGATCGCAGTCGATTTGCTCTGGAGAATCGGTTGATTTCTTTGTATGGTACCTTGCGACCACGCGGGCTCAACGTATTACATTCTTATGCTTCTTAGTACTTTCTCTTCCCATGCTTTGTAATCTATATGGGTATATGTTGCATGTATTCATGTTATATTCCATTCTTATGCTTCTTAGTACTTTCTCTTCCCCTGCTTTGTAATCTATATGGGTATATGTTGCATGTATTCAAGTTATATATTTACTAGATGTTTCATTGTTTCTTTTCCTTTCTATTTCTAGTTTTTATGTGTGTTTTTGTGTTACATTTATTTCGTTATTCGTTTTTATTCCAGATTTTCCTTAGATACGTTTGTATTTGGTCGTCCATTTGTGTTTCATTTTAATTTGTCACTCCTGTTTGTTCGTTTGCTTGATAAAGGCCTTGTTGGTCGAAACGTTGCTGTATTTTGTCATTGTTTTGTAATTTGTAAAACTACAGTACTTTGTAATTACGTGTTTGGCCTACTTGTAGGCACATAACTGGCGCAATGTATAATCACTCTTAGGCTCAGATCACATTCAAATCACACAGAGTGGTTAACAAGGGGTCGATATGGAGCGTTCGAAGAAGTATATCTTTGTGTTTGTATATCTTTGTGTTTGTATATCTTTGTGTTTGTATATCTTTGTGTTTGTATATCTTTGTGTTTGTATATCTTTGTGTTTGTATATCTTTGTGTTTGTATGTATATCTGCATATTATTCTGTTACTGAGGAACTATTCTTGTAATTTGTTCAACAGAAGATCACAGCACATCCTCTATCCAGCTCATGATGATGGTAGTCTGGCAGAAGTAGCAGATCTGTGTGACGTACAGAATGCCACTCTGATGGGAAATCTGACCAGGGAATTTGAAGACAACTTGAGGATTGTTATGAGAAAGGCTTTGTCATTGTTTCGTTTCAGTGCATAAATCATTGCTGGCATATTGTTTTATGTTACATCTGCAACATTTTTTTCCATTCTTCTTCTTTGAACGCTCCATATCGACCACTTGTTAACCACTCTGTGTGATTTGTATGTGATCTGTGCCTAAGAGCGATTGTGCGTTGTGCCAGTTATGCGCCTACAAGTAGGCCAGCACATCTGGTTTCTGCGATGCTTTTTATTTACTAGGGTAGCTTCCCTAGGGCCTACATCAGTCGCTTTTACGACATGCCTTGTAGGTTACAGTGGTACTATTCTTTGCTTCCCTTTGTGGGTTCCGGCACCACACAGCCAGTTTTTTCCATTCAAAGATCATTGTTGGGACATTGTTCCATGTTAAATATTAGATCATTTGGGGTCATGCGTTGTGACATGGAGGAGACGTGTGACTGGGGCAGGGTCATGTGTCGGACATGGTGAGGGCATGTTTTAAGCGTGGGGTGAGGGGGCACATGTGTTGTGACCTGATGTGGTTATATTTCATGTTGTTGAGACATCTGATGATGAAGATTTGAGATTTATGTAGTATAACATTTACCACAACATGTGGTGCAGTAACCGACAAAACATTTACCACAAGATGCGATGCAGCAACTGACATAACATTTACCACAACATGTGTTGCAGTAACTGACATCACCTAATGTGTATGTGTCCTCTTTAATTTATATTTCTGAAATATTTGTGTTAAAATGTTTCTAATGAACATGTCGATCATTATTCATGTTATCAGATTTGTCTATATTAATGATATCTGTTTGTGAGAAAGCTTTCTCATTCTCTGTCTCCTTCACATGAACAATAATCAAACCTCAGAATTCCTAAATTTGTCTCGTTCAACATCAATGTTCATGTTTGTTCCTATCTGCATCAATGTTCCATGTTTGTTCTCAATCGATAAAGTTCCATGTTTGTTCTCATCTCATCAATGTTCCATGTTTGTTCTCATATCTGCATCAATGTTCCATGTTTGTTCTCATATCTGCATCAGTGTTCCATGTTTGTTCTCATATCTGCATCAGTGTTCATGTTTGTTCTATATCTACATAATAGACGTTTTGACACATTTTGATGTACATTTGATTATATGTGTAGTACACCTGGATTGCCTGCATTCTGAGTGATTGATTGAGTATGATCCAAAAAGGGAGAGGCTGGTTCAGTGTGCAGGCAATGGACTGAATCATTACAAGTGTCAACAATTTGCAGAATTACACTTATCTTCATTCTGGGACACATGGGTGTCGATGACAATAACAGAGCAGACAGGCTGGCTGGTCAGCCAATGGATAGAGCTGACATTCTAAATGCCCTCATAGAGTGTGGCCGCAGAGAAGATTTTCATTTAAACCAATCTATCTGCTAAATTGCAAGAGCTAGGATTGAAGATTGGAGTGGCCAGAAAAGAACAGCATAACATATATATGAGTAGGCTCATCAATGAACATCGACCTGGTATGGTTAGTCGCTGGACGCTGTTGGAGATATTGTGAAGGAGATCGGAGCACATATGGACATGTTCGGAGTGCAATGAAGATATTTCAAACTGAAACTGCAACACCTGGAGGTCATGCTAGACTGCTTCCAGTATGGACATTAATGTTTTCACAGTTTGTCTTGTTATCTTTGGTTGTATGATTGCTCATGTGTATGCAAACTGTTGATTTCACATTTTGTTAACCGGTTTCACATGGACTTAGACAAAATTAAAGAAACTAAATCATTATGAAAGGGAACTGATAGGAAAACAAAGATCAGAGTACTAAGATCATGAATATTCCCAGTGGCAACGTATGGGTGTGAAGCATGGACATTTAACAACACAATGGAAAACATATATGTGCTTTTGAATATAAGTGTTACAGAAGAGTCCTCCGTATATCATGACAGAAAAGAACAAATAGATCTATCCAGAAAGTGCTCAAAATCAAAGATAACTGACTGAAGCTAAAAATAAGAATGAGAAAATTGAGGTATTTTTAACATATAAAAAGACACGAAGTATTAAAGACCATCCTGGCAAAGAGGAAGACCACAAAGAAGATGGATTCAAGATGTAAATGATGTTTTGAGCATGATGGCTGGAGAGGCAGGACATCTGGCTTATTAGAGAGAAAAAGTCTGGAGGACTGTTAGAGTGGACAAATTTCTGCTCAGGACAAGATATTTGATAATGATGAAACTAGTTCCTCTACATTAGAGAAGGATGATTTTACTGTTTTAAGTTGACAGTGTATTTAGTTTAGTTTAGTCGTCGGATCACCATCACTGCACGTCGAACAAATTAGTCCATAAGTGCTCCGATCTCTCCCTCAGTATGTCCATCAGCGTGTGGCGACTAACGACACCGGTTCTTTGTTGGTTTACAATTCATCTTTGTCTGCCAGCATAGCGTTCTTGTCGAGCTACACCACACTTAACTTTGAGTTCTTGCAGTCTGGTTAGTGTTGTGGATTCACCGCTATCACGTGAATCATGTACATGCCCTCTCTCCCTTAAGGAATTTATAATATCAGCCTGGTCCATTGCTCGTCCGCTTTGGACAGCAGCCATACCTGCAAGCCTATCCGCACGTTCATTCCCCTTACACCTGCATGCCCTGGCACAAAAATAAAACTGATCTTTGTCAGCTTAGACCACCCCAGCGATTCTATCCAATGTCTCCTAGCCATCCTGTTTCAATCTTCCTGAGCATACTCATTGAGTCACTGAGAAAACATGCATGGATAAAAGTCTGTGATTCTAGCCAAATCATCGCTTTGATAACCGCCATGATTTCCATAATGAGACTGCTTGTAGTCACGGCAAAACCACCACTGTCTTCCTTCACAACATCACCCCGACCTGAGCAGTGAAAGCCCATGAGCTCCGCACATGTCGAATCACCGAACCATCCGTATAAATGATTACATCATGCTCAGATTCGTTCTCAGAAATTACAGTGTATACAGGTTAAGAGTCATTGGACTGCTTGAAACTGACATAAGAGATTGATTTTACTGCCTGAACTGCCTTAGTGTACATGAGAACAGTGAATGATTTTACTGCCTTAATGCACATGAGAACTGCAGATGATTTTACTGCTTAAACTGCCTTAATGTACTTGAAATCAACGGATGATTTTAGTGTACATGAGACAATGAATGATTTTATTGCTTAAACTGCCTTAGTGTACACGAGAACATGGTTGATTTTAATTATAAACTGGTTTTTTTTTTTTTTTTTTTTTTTTTTTTTTTTTGGTACTTAAGAGAAATAGATGATTTTACACTACCGAGCTGAGGAAGAGGCAATCAAAAAGGCGACCGAAATGATCTTGGAGAGAAGAAACACTACACGCAACAAGGTCGTGATATTCACCGATGCTCTATCGGTCATCACGGCACTCAAATGCTTCGGCAAAACTGAGATGAATGAGCTCAAAACGTCCCTCGCTGAACTAACGAGTTCACTCAAACGCACTGTCATCCAGTGGATACCGTCACACTGCAACATTAGGGAAACGAGCGGCCGACAAGCTAGCCAAAGAGGGCGGGCGACTACCCCAGACTGATCTCGAGATCAGCTATGAGAAAGTCAAAACAACCATCGGTTCGCACTATCGAAGCAAGTGGGCAAAGACCACCCGCAGTACACAGACAGTGACGGATACTATGGTCTCTCGCGCAGTGAACAAGTTACCATATTTCGCCTCCGTACCGTCCACAACAAGCTCAGAGCCCACATGTTCCATAAATTTAAAATTGGCACAACTAGCCTGTGCCCATGCAATATGGCAGACATGACGGCAGAACACGTCTTGCAAGACTGTCCACGTTTAGCAGGTATACGAAAAGAGTACTGGCCACAACACACAGAGCTTCGCGAAAAGCTGTACGGAGGAACGGAGTCCCAAAAACAACAGTTAAATTCATGATAGAAGTTGGTCCATCAGGCTAGGCCGGGAACGCAAAGGAAGGAAGATGTTTTTACTGCTTAAGCTGACTTTATGTACATAAGAGCATTGGATGCTTTTAATGCTGTTCAGATGATATGTATCTTCTATTTGTTGCTGATATCAAATAATAGTAACTGTCTATCATGTGTGATAATGCTTATTGAAACTGCAGATTTTATTTTGCCGTCATTCGCAGGCTCAGATAAAAATGGCCAATTAACAGCTGAAAACTGATCGTTTCAAGTGAACGCAAACGTCTGACCATGCTGGTTGCCGCTCAGTATTATCTCTGGCGAAAATCACATAGGTCACAAAGAGTGGTTGTTCTAGAGCACCCACGGAAGGGGCTCTCTGGACTATAATCACATGCCCACCATGATCAATAAGTGATAGTTTTAGAGCTCCATCAGCACTAGAAAGGGGAGAATACTTCAGTGATGACCAATGAACTCTTCCTGGGTAGGAGTCTCCGCAGCACTAAGCATAGATAGCACTACACGCCTGAAGCTATTGGAGGTTTCTGGGTTTTCAAAAAAGCTCGGGTACTCACCCCCACGCAAAACAAGAAAAAAGGTGAAATAATCTCATGCTTCCTGGGGTTAGAAAACAACTTTTGCCATCATCTTTGTTTGTAGAAAATATGATTGTAGAGCATAGAATCCCCTACATATACGGGCATGGAACATGTATAGACATGGTTATAGATGTGAATGTTGTCTGTTTATTTCCAGCAATTTGGTGTTCCTCAGCAGTTCTAGTGATGCTGCTATGTGATACTGGGTGGGCCTGCAGTGCAGTTACCTCTAGGGATGTTGCTCAAAGATTTAAATAAAATTCCTACAAAATTTCCACCATCTTCAAAAGTTACATCGGGAACCCTAGCCAGTGCTATAGATTTATGCACTGCTGCTGATATCTTGCTGTGTAAGAAAGAGATCGGAGCACACATAGTTATTCACTGAAGTGCAATCCTGATGGTCCAATCAATATGTCTGCTAAATGTTTCTTTTTTTTTTGGTTAAATTCATTGTACACAGGTTTTTGGGATGCATTTTTCAGACATATGCACAAAATGTCTGCCTTATCTTATGAAGCAGAATATTTGTTTGAGAACATTGATGTTTGATGATACTTTTCCTGCTACAGAACTCGGAGAAATCTTCAGAGACAGCTTGTGTGCAAGTGTTTTTATTTGCTAGTATCTTCACTTGTTACAACTCATGCATTTTTTACAATTTATACTAAAATTGAATGTTTGTACATTTTATTTCTATACAATTATTAGTAATTAATGTTGTATTAAGCGTTTCTATATGTTCTGTTTACCATTCTCATTCTTCTATAAATTGAATGACATGTTTGCTTGTTTATTTTTATAAATTGAATGCCATACATGCCTGCTTCCTTCTATAAATTGAATGACATACTTGCCTGCTTCCTTCTATAAATTGAATTATGTGTGTGTGTGTGCATGTAACCTAGCTGTCAAATTCTTAAAATCAAGTATCGGTAAACCTGTTATACTGTCACCGAGTCTGGTTTCCTGATACCAACATCTCTGCTGTCCCTAGGATAACTTGAAGCAAGGCCTGGACTTGTGTGCTATGTTTTTTTTTATCCCATGGAAGTGTGCCGTCAGAAAGTACACATACTTAAAATATATTAATTTTTTATTTCGAAATGTAGGCCTATACTTCCATACTTGTATGAATGAGCATGATTTGATTGTAAGATGTAAAATATTGATTGCGCGATTGTGCTATGTAAATATTGACTACTTTTTGATGTGCAACATGGCTAGCAAAGTTATATAATCCAGACTGATGACATTTGATTCCTCTTGTTCACTGAATCTTTTTGTCCTGTCATTGATATTGTCTATGTCCATTGTGGCTGACGCAAGCAACATACATGTCTGCCGTGGCATCATATGGTGTATGTAATGAAGCACATGTATTTTATGGACATGTAGCAACATACTTCTGCTTCAAATGCCCCATAATGATCACCTGTTAAACTACTGTGATTTGAGCCTAAGAGCGATTGTACATTGTTCCAGTTATGCGTCTACAAGTAGGCCAGCACACCCGCTTTATGCAGCGCTTTTTATTTACTAGGGTAGCTTCCCTAGGCCCCTACCTTAGTCACTTCTTATGACATGCCTTGTAGGTCACAGTGGTACTATTCTTTGCTCCCTTGAAGCCCTGGCAACACACGCGTAACAACATACAACATATTGTTCACATAGAAACATACAGAACAGTGAGTGGCAAAAAAACATGAACAAAAATGAATTGTTGCAAGAAGTTTATACAAAACAATACAAAATAATTGCAGCAATCAATTTATAGAAACAATATAACTATCATTTGGTTGAAAAAAATCTAAATATGATGACAATCATTTGATAGAACTGGGAGAAATGTGACAATCAATTGATGGTAGAAATGTGACAGTCATTTGATGGGAGAAATGTGACGATCATTTGATGGGAGAAATGTGACAGTCATTTGATGGGAGAAATGTGACAATCATTTGATGGGAGAAATGTGACAGTCATTTGATGGTAGAAATGTGACAGTCATTTGATGGGAGAAATGTGACAATCATTTGATGGGAGAAATGTGACACATAAATTTGATTAAGCAATTATAATAAGATAAACACCAAGAATGGAATGTTATCTAAGAGGTTTGGCTTCGAAAAAAAATAATTTTCTTCATTAATTAAGTTAGAGAAATTATTTTATAATGGTCATGTTAAGCTAAGAATGTAGATCTATTTTAATGTTTTAAAAAAACCGTTGTATGGTTGCCATGATCTTCTTCTTTGCGTACGTTCCTTACGACCAATTTTAATCACTCTTTGTGATATGTTTGATCTTTGCCAAGAACATGTATACGTTGCACATTGGTTTGGTAGGCCCTAAACGCATAGACTTCTAAACGTTTAGGACATGTGCATCCGATTTCAGCCAAACCTCCTTAGTCGCCTCTTACGATATGCGTGGCAAGTAACAGTGGTTCTATTCTTTACACCACAAATTTGGACCCCAGTAACCACTCGGGCGAGGGTTCCATGATAACAGCGTCCATCTTTAAAAAAATACATGTTATTAGAATCCTAAAATTTATAAAACGAACAAATATATTGAGAAATAAATGGATGATTCATAAACTGTAAACATATTTACAGCTACTGGTGCATTTATTTTTTGTAAAATCTCAAGAAATATATTTTATTTTTATTTTAAAACTTATGCTTGCCAAAAAACCGCACAAAATGTGTCATTTGACATTGAAAATTCATTTTAAAAACACATTTTAACAAAAATGTAATTTGAAATGGACCTGTTGCTACAGAATTATATGTGGGGTATTCATATCAAATTTTATATATCTAGCTGTAGTTAACACTTGGGGATTTCCGACACAAAAACATGGAAAAAATGATTTTGAGAAAACTCAATTTTAAACTTGGAATTTGAAAGAAAAAGGTTGGAATTGGACGCTTCTTATTAATGTTGTAATGCTAATACGCAAACAAAACAACATAAATTTTATGTGTAATCTATAGTACGAATGTTGTACTTGATAGAACTAAACACTTTGAAAAATCAATGTTTTTGACTAAAACTAAAATTTTCCAGAGAGCCAAACCCCTCAATCATCATCTCAATTTAAGTAGATTAATAATAATAATAATAATAATTCCTCTCGTCCGTTATACGTTACATAGGGCCTGCAAGTAATTTCTCCATACCGCTCTATCCTGAGCAACTCGCTCAATCTTCTCCATGGAACTGAGACCGATATTTCCTATCTCTCTCAGTAAAGTTCGTTTCAGGGTCTCCTTAGGTCGACCTCTCTTTCTTGAACCCTTTGCATCCCACTTCAATGCCTGTTTTGATATTCGTTGATCATTTCTCCTCGAGGTGTGTCCAACATATCTCCATCTTCTCTTTCTTATACTTGCCAAAAGTATGTGTTACAGAAACTTGCAAGAAAGTAGATTAGTGTCATCTGGTAATGTGACAAGTCAGTGACAAAATTGAGGTCAAATGGCATTTATAAATCTGTCGCCTGACCGTGACTAACTATTCTGAAGCATATTTCGATATAAATCTCTAATTTAACCCCTCTCCTTTTCCCTCAAGTTGAGGGTGGCGATCACAAAAAGTTAATCACAGAGAGTTGCTATTGCTCTCTCATGTTGATGTTGCATGTTGATGGTGTCGATCGCAAAAAGTAAATCACTGGCACTTGCCCATCTTATCTCATCACTTAATATATTCTCTCATCAACTCTCCTAATTTGGAATTGATCATTTTTCTCTCAAAAAGTTGATTAAAAGCCTCGTTCTGTGAGACTGTAAACCAGTTTTTCCAGTCGCCAACCACACCTTTTCTCAGAATGTCATCCGGTCCATTCTTGAAATGGTTTTCACCTTGGATTGACATTTTAGTTCTGCCAAGTTCTGACTTCATAGAAGAAAATTGTGTACGTTCTGCAATCTGTCTGGCTAACGTGCTAGGCTTGCCCAAGAATTGACAGAGTTTTTCAATCTCTTCCGCAGGGTTTTCCTTCATCTTCTCGTACACCAGCATGAAGATGGGACATTCTTTGTGCTCATTTTGATAAGCTTCCGTAGCCAGAACATGATCACACCAATGACCCCATGGAAACTCTCCGAGCATCTGAAGCTCAAAGAACTCGTCCCATGTACCAGCAAAATTACTAGCTCCGTGAGACAAACTGGTGGTGAACTTATACAACGACACTAACACATCTTTGGGATTTCGTAAAATATAAATAAGTTTTGTTCTTTTCTCTATAGCTTCTTCCGGAATGTTCTGAATCCTGCAGTGTGTTGCCAGATTCCTGGGAGATGGTATCTTCTCCACGTTGGCGGCAACTTCATTACCTAAATATTCAAGAAGTCTGGAATAGAAGTGATCCTTCTCAAAGTCTGTGGTCTGACTGAGAATCATAGAGACAATCTCAAATGTCCAGTGATTACCAGATCTTGGGAAGCCAATACTAATAACATCATCTTCTCGGACTCGTAGGCCGAGGATTAGGTTGAGTAGATGAACCAGATCAAATCCAAGATCAAATTTGAGATAATTCACTCCATCAATTTTTTGAACGAGCATTCCACCCAACAATTTCTTTGATCTATTTTCTGTTGTCTGAGAACAACACTTATTCTCCTCCGTCTCCATGGCTGAAACTAGTTTGTTATCATTCTCCATGGCTGACAGTCGGCTCTTTTTGCCATTTTCCATGGCCAATACTCGGTGGTTCTTCTCATTCTCCATGGTCAACACTGTGTGGTTTTTATCCTTTTCCAGGGCTGACATTTGGTGATTTTTATCATTATCCAGGGCAGACACTCTGTGGTTCGTATCATTCTCCATGGCCTCTGGAAATAGAAGTACAATTTTAGTAGTAGCTGTTAAACCAGTGAAATATTAGAATAAAAGTCAGCTGAAATATTAAAAATGCAGACTAGCACATACCAGAATTTTATACAAATCAAAATTAAATTTGAACCAGATCAATGTATTAGAGTTGGAATCAATAAAATACAATTTTTACATATGATAAAATATTATAGAACTGGAATCGTAAGAGGATTGAACTGAGTGATTTCCCATGAAGAGTGAAAGACACCAAACATCAGCTGTTCAGAAATACTGAAAATAGATTTCATTTTTTTAATGATCATTTTCCATTTGAGGATCATCATCGGAAATGTCCATAATTGTTCTGATCTCATCTTAAGCATGTATTTCAATGTGTTTAGACTAATAATTCCGTTCTGTGTTGATTGATGTATCTACTGGGGTTTCTCTCGTGGTTTTCCCGTCTTGACGCACCTATCGGCATGCGCAACCAGAGCCAACTATAAACGTATGGGCTTTCTTACTCAGGTAAGAATTATGGGAAATCAGAGCCCAACTACATCACGTGACCTCGCATTCCAGTATTGGTGTGGATTAAATTGGTGGCGAATTCATTTTAAAATCAACACAAAATGCTAACTTTAAGTTATATTATGCAACAAGTTAAGTTTAACAATAAGGAATATCAATATTATTAATATATTTCACCAATAAATAACCATAAATTCACAGAATTTAGTAAAATTGCAAAAAAAAGCTTGGCAAAACACGTAATTACAAAGTACTGTAGTTTTACAAATTACAAAAACAATGACAAAATACAGCAACGTTTCGACCAACAAGGCCTTTATCAAGCAACGAACAAACAGGAGTGACAAATTAAAATGAAACACAAATGGACGACCAAATACAAACGTATCTAAGGAAAATCTGGAATAAAAACGAATAACGAAATAAATGTAACACAAAAACACACATAAAAACTAGAAATAGAAAGGAAAAGAAACAATGAAACATCTAGTAAATATATAACTTGAATACATGCAACATATACCCATATAGATTACAAAGCATGGGAAGAGAAAGTACTAAGAAGCATAAGAATGGAATATAACATGAATACATGCAACATATACCCATATAGATTACAAAGCATGGGAAGAAAAAGTACTAAGAAGCATAAGAATGTAATACGTTGAGCCGCGTGGTCGCAAGGTACCATACAAAGAAATCAACCGATTCTCCAGAGCAAATCGACTGCGATCATCCGAGAACATGATCGGATGGCTGTGACCTGGACATCGTGAGCACCTAAATGGCCAGTATCATTGAAATGGGTGGCTACAGGGTCACAGAGCATTGGCGTATGTCGCGTAAGTGTTGGGCGAATCGGTCACTGAGCCTCTTGCCTGTCTCGCCGATATAAGCCTTGTTACACCGCTTACAGATAATGGCATAGATAAGATTACGGGACTCGCATGTGAACCCATCGTCAATAAGAAACGTGCCTAAAGGAAAAGATACAGTACGCACTATTATGTTAACACAATAGTTAATACAGTACGCACTATTATGTTAACACACCACAAAAAGATCATTTTGACACTGTCCAGTGTGGTCGTCGGCGTTGCAACACGTGTGCTTATGTGATACAGACGCGTACTGTATCTTTCCTTTAGGCACGTTTCTTATTGACGATGGGTTCACATGCGAGTCCGTAATCTTATCTATGCCATTATCTGTAAGCGGTGTAACAAGGCTTATATCGGCGAGACAGGCAAGAGGCTCAGTGACCGATTCGCCCAACACTTACGCGACATACGCCAATGCTCTGTGACCCTGTAGCCACCCATTTCAATGATACTGGCCATTTAGGTGCTCACGATGTCCAGGTCACAGCCATCCGATCATGTTCCTCGGATGATCGCAGTCGATTTGCTCTGGAGAATCGGTTGATTTCTTTGTATGGTACCTTGCGACCACGCGGGCTCAACGTATTACATTCTTATGCTTCTTAGTACTTTCTCTTCCCATGCTTTGTAATCTATATGGGTATATGTTGCATGTATTCATGTTATATTCCATTCTTATGCTTCTTAGTACTTTCTCTCCCATGCTTTGTAATCTATATGGGTATATGTTGCATGTATTCAAGTTATATATTTACTAGATGTTTCATTGTTTCTTTTCCTTTCTATTTCTAGTTTTTATGTGTGTTTTTGTGTTACATTTATTTCGTTATTCGTTTTTATTCCAGATTTTCCTTAGATACGTTTATATTTGGTCGTCCATTTGTGTTTCATTTTAATTTGTCACTCCTGTTTGTTCGTTTGCTTGATAAAGGCCTTGTTGGTCGAAACGTTGCTGTATTTTGTCATTGTTTTTGTAATTTGTAAAACTACAGTACTTTGTAATTACGTGTTTTGCCAATCAAATAGTTTTACTGCAGTTCCATATATATATATAAAAAAAAGCTTGCAGTGTTCTATCAAACATCTATATTTTTCGGCCCCCTTTTCTGATTTAGGTCAGGGAACCCACAGTCAGTTGTCTGGCCTAGTTATCTAGAGTTGGCTAGACCGAGATAGAGAATACCCTTTATCTTCGTCGAAATCTTCAAAGCATGAGTTTTCTTTTAGAGCATTGATAATGTGGCTTTTGTCTATAGAATACAGTTTGAACACTTCCATGTGTTATTACATCGGGCTTCTAGTACGATCTACTAACATCTGCAGACCTAGTGTTAGGTGGACCTTGCAGGGAAATGAAAGAGCAGACACCCTAGCAAAGGCAGGAGCAAAATAGTTAACAACATGGCAGACAAATAAGAAGTAACAAAAAGGAGGAGTGACTGAATAAATGGGCAAAACAGGCAGAACTCTCTTTAAATACATGACCACCTCAAGTCCAAAAGATACCATAAATCACCTCACACGACAAGAACAAGTCATTATTTTCCGCTTTAGGACACAACATGTGCCCCTGAATGCTCACCTACATCGCACTTAACCAAAGATTGCCCCACAATGTCAACTGTGTGATTATTTAGAAGAAACTGTCGCACACCATCTCTTCCATTGCCCTGCACTCAGTGACCTACGCTACAAGTTCCCTACCCCCATATCCAGATTTTGAAAACACTCTTTATGTTAACACACCACAACTGAGAAAAAAGATGATTAATAGTTACATCTGGTACCCTTGCCGGTACTACGGAATTCGTGCACTGCCGCTGTTATATTCACTGAAATTGAATATTTATATACACTCACATTGTACGCACAGGCACGCAAGAATAAATACACTCACATTGTACGCACAGGCGCACAATAACAAATACACTCACATTGTACGCACAGGCGCACAATAACAAATACACTCACATTGTACGCACAGGCCCAATAACAAATACACTCACATTGTACACACAGGCCGCAAAAAAATACACTCACATTGTACACACAGGCACGCAAGAATAAATACACTCACATTGTACGCACAGGCTCGCAATAACAAATACACTCACATTGTACACACAGGCACGCAAGAATAAATACACTCACATTATACACACAGGCACGCAAGAATAAATACACTCACATTGTACGCACAGACTCACAAGAATAAATACACTCACATTGTACGCACAGACTCGCAAGAATAAATACACTCACATTGTACGCACAGACTCGCAAGAATAAATACACTCACATTGTACACACACAACATTGTACGCACAGGCTAGCAATAACAAATACACTCACATTGTACGCACAGGCTAGCAATAACAAATACACTCACACTGTACACACACAACATTGTACGCACAGGCTAGCAATAACAAATACACTCACATTGTACACACAGGCTCGCAAGAATAAATATTCGAACATACACTCAGCCGGAGATGAAACAAGCGCAGATAACCTTGATGGCAACTGTTGGTCCGGACATTTTAATGAAATTCAATTTGAAAGAAAGAAAACAATTCTAAGATGGAATAAATATCGAAAGATAAACAATAAAGAAGCAATCAATCATCGTAGAGAGGACAAATGTGAATGTTCTAGTAAAATGACGCAAACATAATGTTTGCTCAAACAAAAAAGAAAGATATAACCAGAGGTGGTGGAGTGGGGAGTTTATCTTGAAACCACATGAAAAAAACAGATAATAAAAACTTAATGAATTATTTATTGAAAGATAATACAAGATAAATGATAATAAAACACCAGATATCGATATCTCCGGATGTTTACAAATGTTGTCAAGCGAGATCGAAAGGAAATTGAAACAATGTACAAACACGAGTACTGGTCCGTATAAACAGAGAAACAGTTATTACTGAGATAACAGTTTGTGGATTAATAGGTGGAGCAAGGAGGGTGGAGCAAGGTGGAACAAGGAAGGGGTAAAGATGCAAGGAGGGTGGTGCAAGGAGGGTATCAAGGAGAATGGAACAAGGAAAGTGAAGCAAGGAGGGTGGAACAATGAAGGACAGCAACAATGAACTGGTCACATTGCCTTGGCAATCGAGTGGTTACCGGGGCCCAAATTTGGGATGTAAAGAATAGAACCACTGTTACCTGCCATGCATGTCGTAAGAGGCGACTAAGGAGGTTTGACTGAAATCGATGCATGTGTCTAAGCGTGTAGAAGGCTATGCGTTTAGGGGCCTACCAAACCAATGTTCAACGTATACACGTTCTTGGCAAAGATCAAACATATCACAAAGAGTGACTAAAATTGGTCATAAAGAACGAACGCAAAGAAGAAGAAGAGCTGATCAAATACAATAACAACAAGCTGCTGACACAATACGTATACCAAGTATACAAGCACAGGAACGTACGAATGTGCACATTTACTTGCACACAATAGTGTAACGGATTGAATATGGCGAACCACAATTACCATTTCCACAAAAGTAAAGAGAGCAGACAATGTTGGGAGTTACAGATGAAACAAGGACACAACCAAAAAAAAGAAACACAATTTCCTTCTACCCTAATAATCATCATCATCAAGTAGCTTGTCCCTTCCGGAACTTGGCTCCCATGACAGAAGTCCTAAAAAACTCTGTTCTATGCAAGTTGGCCGAAGTCAGCAGCAGTCATTCTCAGATCGTCAATGACATCTTACACCCATCGTCTTCTACGTCTTCCTCTCATTCTTCTTCCAGACACCATTCCCTCCAAAATTATTTTCTCTATGCACTCATGTCGTTTGATGTGTCCGAAATATTTAATTTTCCTTTGTTTTTATTCTCTTTAATAGCCAACTCTCTTTAATATCAAGCTGTTGTAGAACAGAAGCATTTGTTCTTTAATTTAAAAGTCCCGCATAAATTGTCACTTTCAAGAACAGCAACAGCAAACAAATAAGCAAATATAAAGTTCCAGAAATCATTGTTTATGAGCAACATAATTATTGCGCAGCTATAAACGAAATACAATCTTGATAAATTGTTTTTTCTTTGAAACTCTTCAGCAGATGACAAAAATAAATCATGAAATTTGTGATTATATGAATCGTGAAAGTTGAGATATAATTATAGACAATACGACGACGACAAGGAATCGGGTAAACAATGAAGATAATATGGCGAGGTAGAACAGACCGAGAAATTTCGATTAGATCACGTAGGCAAATATTGGCAACCGTCAATTGAAATAATTAGTTCTAGATAGAGCAAACAGTAAATTGAAATAATTAGTTCTAGATTAGAACAAACAGTAAATTGAAATAATTAGTTCTAGATTAGAATAAACAGTTTTGAAATACTTAGTTCCGCTCGTGTGGTGGCAGGGACCGCAAGGAAGCAAAGAATAGTACCACTGCAACCTACAAGGCATGACTGATGTAATAGTAATAGCCGTTTATGAAGCGATGATGACAACAGTCTCAGACGTGTGCCGCTGCACCTCTCTGGTGTGTGCGGAGATGACTGTATAATCCAATCCTAGAACACAATCCCCTACTACAGGTGTTCAAGGTTAGACATGTGCGTGTTGTGTGTACTGTCTTTTCGCACAACTCGTTTTCTTTAGGCCTCAACGGCACGATGATTCTCAGCTATGCAGGCTACTCTTGTGTTGTTAAGCGCCACATTTGGCGATCTTGCGCAAGGGATTCCCAGCACGTGGTGTTTATATCGAAGCATTTCAGAGACACTTTAAGCGTGTCTGAAGCATTATTTCTGTCAACCAGCAGAACGTCTGCCCCTTCAAGTCTGCGACTCATGTAGGGCATAGGGAAGCTACCCTAGTAAATAAAAACATCGCAGAAATCGAATGTGCTGGCCTACTTGTGGGCTCATAACTGGCACAATGTATAATCTCTCTTAGGCTCAGATCCAGTGGCGGCTCGTCATTAAGGGCCAGTGGGGTCGGGCCCCACCAGAAATCATGTATAACTTATGTGTAAATACAAATATAAAACTTAACACCAAACAAGGATTTTTTCCGAAAATGTTTGTCCGGCCCCACCATCTAAAATGATCACGAGCCGCCACTGCTCAGATCACATACAAATCACACAGAGTGATTAAACAGGTGGTCGATATGAAGTGTACAAAGACGTAGAGAACATAACTAGTCCTAGATTAGAACAAACAGTTTTCCAAAAAAATAGTTTTAGATTAAATAAACAGTTTGGACATAATTAGCTCTAGATCCTCCAGCAGATCAGACAAGAAAATATGCATACAAAAGAAGAGGTAGAGGAGAGAAGAGAAATGAATCAGCGAGCCACAGGAACCATCAGTATGCATACTCTTCTGTATCTGTTGGGGGAGACTGAGCACCTATGGGTCTGCCCGGAGTGCAATGACGTCAGTTTAGTAACCAATAACCAATAACCAAAGCTATAGATTAGTTTCGATCTAGTTTTGACATGTATTTGTATCAAATTAAGTAGGCATCGGTAGGAGAATTAATCATATACTTAATGCCCGCGTGCCCAGCGTGTTCGTAGCGCGTTGGACTGTGGGTGACTAGCCCTCTGTGTGTACGGTTCAATTCCGTGGGCAGGCAGAAAAAGCCACAGATTCCCCAGATTCACGGTGTTCGTGGTACCGAACCGAAGGGTTACGATGTCCATGGCACCGAGCCGAAGAGCTGAAAAGCTCAAGTGCTTCTGGATCGGAAAAAGAAAAGAAAGATCATATACTTAATAATAGTTGTAACATCTCTTTGAATCCCCAGGGAGCATAGAACTGTGCAACTGGACAAGTACTTTCTGTTCCCTTTGAGGAATATAGAGTTTGAATCCCCAGGGAGCATAGAACTGTGCCACTGGACAAGTACTTTCTGTTCCCTTTGAGGAATATAGAGTTTGAATCCCCAGGGAGCATAGAACTGTGCCACTGGACAAGTACTTTCTGTTCCCTTTGAGGAATATAGAGTTTGAATCCCCAGGGAGCATAGAACTGTGCCACTGGACAAGTACTTTCTGTTCCCTTTGAGGAATATAGAGTTTGAATCCCAGGAGCATAGAACTGTGCCACTGGACAAGTACTTTCTGTTCCCTTTGAGGAATATAGAGTTTGAATCCAGGAGCATAGAACTGTGCCACTGGACAAGTACTTTCTGTTCCCTTTGAGGAATATAGAGTTTGAATCCCCAGGGAGCATAGAACTGTGCCACTGGACAAGTACTTTCTGTTCCCTTTGAGGAATATAGAGACAGATACGTGAAGACCAGTGTATGGGGTGCACGATATCATCAATGCGGTACACTCTCAATTATGTGACATGGGTACGTCTCAGACACTGGAACGAGTTCGAGAATTAGGCGTTAAGTGTGGACATGCCAGACAGTGTCGTCTTCGTGGTAGAGAGAGAAGATATAGTAATCAACTTCTCATGGGTACGGTGAGCAAATGGACTTTAGGATGGCTGCTGCAGCGGAGGACAGAGCATGCATGGGAATGCCCAATGTGCCGTGACGTCGATCGCATAACATAACATAACATAACATGGGGTGCACACATTTTTTCCAGTGGTGTCAAAATGAATTACAAAAATATAAGTTGTTAGTTTGCTAGGCGGGAATGGAGAAGACCATATTAGATTTTGATTGCAGTCTCCATGTATAGAAATATAAACTTGTAGTAAATGTTGAAACCATAGCTAATTAGCAACAGTTAATCCTATATACCAAAGCGATGATTTGGCTAGAATCACATAATTTTATCCATGCATGTTTTCTAAGTGACTCAATGAGTATGCTCAGGAAGATTGAAACAGGATGGGCTCGGAGACATTGGATAGAGTCGCTGGGGAGGTCTAAGCTGACAAAGATCAGTTTTATTTTTGTGCCAGGGCATGCAGGTGTAAGGGGAATGAACGTGCGGATAGGCTTGCAGGTATGGCTGCTGTCCAAAGCGGGCGAGCAATGGACCAGGCTGATATTATAAATTCCTTAAGGAGAGAGGGCGTGTAAATGATTCACGTAATAGCAGTGAATCTACAACACAAACCAGACTGCAAGAACACCAAGTCAAGTGTGGTGTAGCTAGACAAGAACGCTATGCTGGCAGACAAAGAAGAATTGTAAACCAACAAAGAACCGGTGTCGTTAGTCGCCACACGCTGATGGACATACTGAGGGAGAGATCGGATCACTTATGGACTAATTTGTTCGACGTGCAGTGATGGTGATCCGACGACTAAACTAAACTAAACTAAACTAATCCTATATTTCCAACTATCACGTAAACTACAATTTTTAAAGCGGGCGGAGGTGAATGTGTGGAGGGGTGTGGGGTGATGTATATTAATGAAATCGTCTAAAAGCAGCATAAGTTGGTATGAAATGAAATGATTGATACTGACAATGTTTGCAGTAAACCACCCATGTGTTGCCGGGGCTCGCAAGGGGAGCAAAGAATAGTAACACTGCAACTTACACGGCATGTCGTAAGAGGCCACTGAGGTAGTGCCTAGGAAGCTACCTAGTAAATAAAAAGCATCGCAGAAATCGGATGTGCTGGCTTACTTGTAGGTGCATAACTGGCACAACGTTCTATCGCTCTTAGGTTCAGATCACATACAAATCACACAGAGTGGTTAACAAGTGGTCGATATAGAGCGTACAAAGAAGAAGTTTGCAGTAGGCATCCCATTAATATATATATCTTATTTAATATTCTTTTTCTCCTTCTTCTTCTTGCGTTCGTCCGCTTTGAATTCAGACGTAGTCAGGATGCTTGGTATGGCGCATCTGTCTGATTTTTGCGTGAAAGCCTGCTTTCCTTTTCACCAGTGTCCCTCGTCATACAGGCGTGCCTACTCCGGCTTCAGAGATATTTAATATACTATTTATCTATCCATATTTTCACTATTTATCTATCTATATTTTCACTATTTATCTACCTATATTTCCACTATTTATCTATCTATATTTCCACTATTTATCTATCTATATTTCCACTATTTATAGCTACGTTTAAAAACTTGAGAAAAAAAAGGTGGACTTCAAAACAGCAACAACAACAAACCGGTACTCCCTATGTAAATAAAGTAAATATAGAGATTCATGCCTTGATTGTCGCAAATTTCTCTCTCTCGCGATCACCCTTAGACTGATTTACCAGATTTCCCCATAAACCTCATTCATGTGGAAATCTGATTCATGCATCCTTAGCATGAATGGGTTTCGTCACATCTTCAGCACCATTTGGAGCTCTGGTGCTTATCCTTCGGCGATGTGTCCGGTTTTAGCCAGCGTTTACTTGGTTCGCTCTCCGTCAGCCTTTGGCTGTCCCCAACCGACCTGCAATGCAGCAGATTACTATTCTCGTTTAGGGTAACTACCCTTAGACAACCTCCCCCAGATGTTGAGCGTTATCTGCCCAGGTTACCAGTCTTTTTTGGACTACTTGGTTTGTCTGCCGTCCAGTTTTGTGTACGGTTTGCTCCGCTAGGCTTTGATTGTCCCCAATCAAACTACCAGACAGTAGTAGTTCTCTGCGATGGGAAACGCGATTATTGTTTACTGGATTGAGGCCCCATCTTCGAGGCCGCACTGGATTCAAGCTTCTGCTGGGCTTTCCAGCTTTTCTGCACATTTGGGTGGACCGCTCACCTCTACGCCTGCCATGCCTTTTCGTCTCTCCACAATCAGCAACGTGCATGTCTGCCCCACCGGTGGGCTCACCTGTGCGTCGCCCGCATGCCTGCTCGCTCTACTTTGGTGCATGCTCACCGTGTTTATCAGGTTTCTCACCGTGCTCACATTTGCTATGCTACGAGACTGTCAGGACACGCAGTTCAACCCGGGCCCCCACCTCAGGGCTCCGAGTTCGCCCCATGGAGTCCACGTCTTCCCTCTGGACGCACCCTCATCTCTTTATGTTTATTTATTTCGTTTTTCCCATCAGTCCGGGAGAGATGTGCAGAGAGAGTCACTCGGTGATTCTACTCGTCAATCTTGAGAGTAGATCTCGTATAGTGTAACTACTCTTCCATCACTACTGTGGCTGAGTGGTTAAGCCCTTTGCCTTGCGAGTCGAAGGTCATGGGTTCGAATCCAGACCGCGGCCTTCTGTTCACGAGTGCAGTTTTCCCCAGAAACCCCTAGGATTTTTCGGGAGCTACGGAGTTTGTGCTTTGAGCAATACTCTCGGCAGGTAGCGTGTCATTTCTGCGGAGAGGGACCGAGCCATATGGGGTAAAACCCGGTGCAATGAAGTCAATCCTTCGGCAAATAAACCAGAGTTTATAGTAAACATGAGAGCCTCGGCAACACATGGTCTATCTTTGCCCCTACTTTGATTCAAACGTATACTGCCGATACATCTCTGTAGCTAATTTGATTCCTTCAATTTGCAGACGTATTTGACTTTCCTTAACACGATTACTTACTTACGCATACAAATCGGACATGATTATGTGATCCGTTCTGCTTCAGATATTGCTGACGTTGTGGGCCATGACGAACTTTGATCTACTTCTAAATCTTCCTCATTGAATGTCGTTACTTGTGTGATGAACTCAGTGAATGTCGTTACTTGATGAGATGAGCTCAGTGAATGTCGTTACTTGGTGAGATGAACTCATTGAATGTCGTTACTTGTGTGATGAACTCAGTGAATGTCGTTACTTGTGTGATGAACTCAGTGAATGTCGTTACTTGTGTGATGAACTCATTTAATGTCGTTACTTGTGAGATGAACTCAGTGAATGTCGTTACTGTGTACTTAACTCAGTGAATATCGTTACTGTGTACTTAACTCAGTGAATGTCGTTACTGTGTACTTAGCTCAGTGAATGTCGTTACTTGTGAGATGAACTCAGTGAATGTCGTTACTGTGTACTTAACTCAGTGAATGTCGTTACTGTGTACTTAACTCAGTGAATGTCGTTACTGTGTACTTAGCTCAGTGAATGTCGTTACTGTGTAATGAACACAGTGAATGTCGTTACCGTATACTTAACTCAGAGAATGTCATTACTGTGTACTTAGCTCAGTGAATGTCGTTACTGTGTACTTAACTCAGTGAATGTCGTTACTGTGTACTTAGCTCAGTGAATGTCGTTACTGTGTACTTAACTCAGTGAATGTCGTTACTGTGTACTTAACTCAGTGAATGTCGTTACTGTGTACTTAACTCAGTGAATGTCGTTATTGTGTACTGAAGACAGTGAATGTCGTTACCGTGTACTTTTCTCAGTTAGTGAATGTGGTTAGAATTACTTTGTTTGTTCAACTTCTACGAAATTGCTACATCGACATTTTTCAAGAAACTGAAAAACTGATAATCTCTACACACACGACTCATAGTGGCACAGTCTCTACACACACGACTTATAGTGGCACAGTCTCTACACACACGACTCATAGTGGCACAGTCTCTACACACACGACTCATAGTGGCACAGTCTCTACACACACGACTCATAGTGGCACAGTTTTAAGACACACTCACTCTTTCTCTCTGTTTTCTCTTTCTCGTCTCTCTCTCTCTCTCTCTCTCTCTCTCTCTTTATATATATATATATATATATATATATATATATATATATATATATAATACAGTGACGCTCTGATCATTTTTGTTGGTGGCCAGACAGAAATTTTAGAAA
Organism: Arion vulgaris; assembly: GCA_020796225.1. Taxonomy (NCBI): domain Eukaryota; kingdom Metazoa; phylum Mollusca; class Gastropoda; order Stylommatophora; family Arionidae; genus Arion; species Arion vulgaris. The sequence continues at coordinate 11,629,316 of CM036771.1, read as the reverse complement.
AAATCATAGTTTCGGTTTTGATATATTTTAATGTATAAAATAATAAATACACGTTACACCTTATTTTGGGGACCCAGGCCCCACTGGCCCTTAATGACGAAGCCGCCACTGTATATATAATATATAATTATATATATATCAGCCATCGACACGTACATAACATGCACATCTGTTATAGATATATTTGCTTCTTTTATTATTTACAGAATTATAGGATGTTGACAAAACTATACGTTTGTCTGCAAAACAAAAAGACACGCCAAAACTGAAATGATAAGATGTAACAATTAAACCCCGGTGTGTTGCCGGGGTCTAATAAGAGCAACGAACAGTAACACTGCGACCTACAAGGCATGTCTAATAGACTATAGAGCTAGTGAATACACTGAGAAATAAAAAACTTTGCAGAATCAGATGTGACCTATTGTATGCAACTGGAAAATTCAACTCTTGGACTGAGAATACATACAAACAGTTAACAATTAATATAAGTTGAAGAAAAGAAAATCAAACTATACTTGCAGAACTAATGTAATAATTAAACTATACGATACTTGCAGAACTAGATGTAATAATTAAACTATACAGATACTTGCAGAACTAGATGTAATAATTAAACTATACTTGTAGAACTAGATGTAATAATTAAACTATACAGATACTTGCAGAACTAGATGTAATAATTAAACTATACTTGCAGAACTAGATGTAATAATCAAACTATACTGCAGAACTAGGTAATTAATAATTAAACTATAATTCAAACTAGATAGATAATTAAACTATACCTGCAGAACTAGATGTAATAATTAAACTATACTTGCAGAACTATATGTAATAATTAAACTATACTTGCAGAACTAGATGTAATAATTAAACTATACTTGCAGAACTAGATGTAATAATTAAACTATACTTGCAGAACTAGATGTAATAATTAAACTATACTTGCAGAACTAGATGTAATAATTAAACTATACTTGCAGAACTAGATGTAATAATTAAACTATACTTGCAGAACTATATGTAATAATTAAACTATACTTGCAGAACTAGATGTAATAATTAAACTATACTTGCAGAACTAGATGTAATAATTAAACTATACCTGCAGAACTAGATGTAATAATTAAACTATACAAAGATACTTTGCAGAACTAGATGTAATAATTAAACTATACTCTGCAGAACTAGATGTAATAATTAAACTATACAGATAATGTAAGAACTAGATGTAATAATTAAATTATACTTGAGAATAGATGTAAATTAAACTATACTTGCAGAACTAGATGTAATAATTAAACTATACCTGCAGAACTAGATGTAATAATTAAACTATACTTGCAGAACTAGATGTAATAATTAAACTATACTGCAGAACTAATGTAAAATAAACTAGTACTTGCAGAACTAATGTAAATCTATACAGATACTTGCAGAACTAGATGTAATAATTAAACTATACTTGCAGAACTAGATGTAATAATTAAACTATACCTGCAGAACTAGATGTAATAATTAAACTATACTTGCAGAACTAGATGTAATAATTAAACTATACTTGCAGAACTAGATGTAATAATAAACTATACTGCAGAACTAGATGTAATAATTAAACTATACTTGCAGAACTAGATGTAATAATTAAACTATACCTGCAGAACTAGATGTAATAATTAAACTATACTTGCAGAACTAGATGTAATAATACTAAACTTATACAATTTACTGCAGAACTAGATGTAATAATTAAACTATACCTGCAGAACTAGATGTAATAATTAAACTATACTTGCAGAACTAGATGTAATAATTAAACTATACTGAAAGACTAGATGTAATAATTAAACTATACCTGCAGAACTAGATGAAATAATTAAACATTGCAGACTAGATGTAAAATTAACTATACTGCAGAACTAGATGTAATAATTAAACTATACTTGCAGAACTAGATGTAAAATAGAACTATACTAGAACAGATGTACATTAAACTTACTCTGCTAGAACTAGATGTAATAATTACAGAACTATATGCAGACAAGAAAACTGTACATGACTACAGCAGTAAATATTCACACACACACAAGACACAGAGCAGGTCTTGTCCTGGTGGCTTAACACTACAACTAGCAGATAAAATTAATCTACTGAGACTTAAATAATTTTGTCCTCACCTATTTTTACCTTGTATGTGTATGTACAAACTAAACTAGTTTTTAAAAAAAATGTGTAAAGCTATTTATGAATCGAATCTTCTGTGATAGTTGAATGACTTGAGTGTTACGTCAAGCTATAATGGGTTCAGCAGACTTGGATTAGCTTAGCGGCCACTACTGGCAGGATTTTATGTGCTGAGAAGTGTAACGAGCGAAGAGCGAGGATCACAACGTGCCGAGTGCTGGCAGTAGAGGGCAGTCCTAACTTTTGCTGGCGGAACTTGACGGAGTCTACTAAGATTCAGTTGTTTTATTTGAGAGAAGTTGCAACTTAAATATTAATCTGTTAAAAAATGGAAGACTTTATTCTCCGATATTATAATTTGTGTCTGTTCCTTGACATCAAATGTATTCTAGGAGACTAACATGGCCACCCATTACTGTCATGCTTCAGTCAGATACAAGAATTTAACTTGAAGTTTTAAGTCACTTGGCTTTTCTATCGGAGACAGGGAGGAAAGACAGAGAGGAAGGATATGGAAGAAAATATACATAAGTGACGTGACATCAATAATGATGAGACAGGGATAAACAAATTGTCATACATTGATTCTACTATCTTTCTCTTTCCCATTTTTTCAATCTCAACTAATTGTTTTTTTTTTTTCATCTTTCTCTCTCAATATATTATTATATCCTCCTCTCTCTACACAGTTCTCTCATCCGTAACATTCTCTTCTTCTATTTTTCTTCAAATGTTCTCTTTATCTCAGAGCTCGTTCTTTCTTCTATCTTTTTCTTATTCATATTCTCTCCGTCTACTTCTTTTATAGTCTTCACTCTATTTACATCTCTCATCACTTTCTCTATTCTATCTTCCTCTCTCCGTTCTCTCTTCTATCTTCCTCTATCCGTTCTCTCTTCTATCTTCCTCTCTCCGTTCTCTCTTCTATCTTCCTCTCTCCGTTCTCTCTTCTATCTTCCTCTCTCCGTTCTCTCTTCTATCTTCCTCTCTCCGTTCTCTCTTCTATCTTCCTCTCTCTGTTCTCTATTCTATCTTCCTCTCTCTGTTCTCTCTTCTATCTTCCTCTTTCCGTTCTCTCTTCTATCTTCCTCTCTCCGTTCTCTATTCTATCTTCCTCTCCCCGTTCTCTATTCTATCTTCCTCTCTCCGTTCTCTCTTCTATCTTCCTCTCTCCGTTCTATCTTCTATCTTCCTCTCTCCGTTCTCTCTTCTATCTTCCTCTCTCCATTCTCTCTTCTATCTTCCTCTCTCCGTTCTATCTTCCTCTCTCCGTTCTCTCTTCTATCTTCCTCTCTCCATTCTCTCTTCTATCTTCCTCTCTCCGTTCTATCTTCCTCTCTCCGTTCTCTCTTCTATCTTCCTCTCTCCTTCTCTTCTTCTATCTTCCTCTCTCCGTCTCTATTCTATCTTCCTCTCTCCTTCTCTCTTCTATCTTCCTCTCTCTGTTCTCTCTTCTATCTTCCTCTCTCCGTTCTCTCTCATCTTCCTCTCTCCTTCTCTCTTCTATCTTCCTCTCTGTTCTCTCTTCTATCTTCCTCTCTCCGTTTCTATCTTCCTCTCCTCTTCTCTCTCTATCTTCCTCTCTCCGTTCTCTATTCTATCTTCCTCTCTCCTTCTCATCTTCCTCCTCTCTCTCTTTCTCTCTTCTCATTCTTCCTCTCTCTCCTTCTCTTTCTATCTTCCTCTCTCCGTTCTCTCTTCCATCCTTCCTCTCTATTCCTCTCTTTCTCTACATCTTCCTCTCTCCGTTCTCTCTTCTATCTTCCTCTCTCTGTTCTCTCTTCTATCTTCCTCTCTCCGTTCTCTCTTCTATCTTCCTCTCTCCTTCTTCTTCTATCTTCCTCTCTCTCCTTCTATCTTCCTCTCTCCGTTCTCTCTTCTATCTTCCTCTCTCGTTCTCTCTCTATCTTCCTCTCCGTTCTCTCTTCATCTTCCTCTCTCGTTCTCTCTTCATCTTCCTCTCCCTTCTCTTTCTACTCTCTCTTCTCTCCTCTCTCTCCATCTTTCCTCTCTCTGTTCTCTCTCACCTTCCTCTCACTTTCTCTTTTCACACTTCCTCTCTTCTCTTCCACCTTCATCTCACCTTTCTTTCTCACATTTTTCCTCTCTTCATTTCTCTCTCTCTCAATCTTCCTCTCATTTCTCTCTCCATTCCACCCTCCTTATCTCTCTCCATCTTCCTCTATCAAAACTCCTTCATACCAAAATTTCTCTCTCTCAGAATTATCCTCTCTCGTTTTCTCTCGTGTCGTCACATGTCGCTTCTAATAATATCTCAAACAATGTGACCTCCTATCATTTCATGTCACCACAACATCGTGTTTCGTCTAACTTTCCTTTCTGTTAGCAATTCTTCTCTTGTCACTTCCAGCTGCTGTATCACTTTTTTGATTAGTTCTACTGTTCTTTTCTGATAATACTCTCGTCTTTTGTACATCCACATTTCTAAACACACTCTTGTCATGTGCTCATCATCATCAGGTGCCGTCTACACATCGAAGCTTAGCTGCAATGAATCTCCAGCATCCTCTGTCTTTCGTCTTGGTGTTGCACACTGCCAGACTGTAACCTGTCCATTTCTTAAAGTTTCCTCCCACTTATCTCTCGGTCTTCCTCTTGCTCTTCCCCCTCAACTTTCCCCTCGAGTAAATGTTTTATCATGGTGTCATGTCTTTTTATGTGCCCAAAATACTTTACTTGTCTGAATTTTATTTCTCTTAATAATTGTTTCTTCATGCCTAGTTTTCCTAAAACTTGTTTATTTGTCTGTTTTTCTGTCCATGAAACTCTGCCTATTCTTCTATATATCCACATCTCAAATGCATCAATTCTGTCTTCTAACTGCTTGTTCATTGTCCATGTTTCCGAGCCATACATTAATATAGGATATATATTGTATTTGATCATTCTCATTTTTAGCCTGTTTGTAATGTCATATGCTACAAACCATGTTAAAAACTTGCACAGAAGAGACAAAGGGGTCATTCATGGACCAGTTACATTGCACAGTCATGCAGTGACATTGTGCGTCAGAGACATACAAACAGTGGCTGCAAAGAGAAGAAGAGGATAGCCGCGGAGAAGATGGATTCAGGATGTAACTCGCCCGAGTGGTTACCGGGGCCCAAATTTGGGTGTAAAGAATAGAACCACTGTTACCTGCCACGCATGTCGTAAGAGGCGACTAAGGAGGTTTGGCTGAAATCATATGCATGTGTCCTAAACGTGTAGAAGTCTTATGCGTTTAGGGCCTACCAAACCAATGTGCAACGTATACACGTTCTTGGCAAAGATCAAACATATCACAAAGAGTGATTAAAATTGGTCGTAAAGAACGAACGCAAAGAAGAAGAAGAAGAGTGGCGGCTCGTGATAAGTTTTATTGGTGGGGCCAGACATTTTTTCCGGATAAATCATGGTTTTAGATTACTATATTTTAATTTAAAAAATAATAAATACACGCTATGCATTATTTTTTGTGGGCACCCCACTGGCCCTTATAGACGACCGCCACTGCATACAAACATTACAACAAACGTTGGCAACGTAATGAAGAAAAGAGAGACATACGATGGACATAAAGATAAATGAGTGAAACATACAATAAAGAAGAGAAACAGAATCAAATCAACGATAAATACCGATCTTCAGACTTTCTATTTAATCTCGCGCCTGCGTGTTGTCGAGGCTTGCAAGGGGAGCAAAGAATAGTACCACTGCGACCTACTAGACATGTTGTAAGAGGTGACTAAGGTAAAGGCCTAGTGAAGCTACCCTAGTAAATAAAAAGCGTCGCAGAAATCGGATGTGCTGACTTCTTGTAGGCGCATAACTGGTACAACGTACAATTGTTCTTTGGCTCAGATCACATACAAATAACAAAGAGTGGTTTAATAAGTGGTCGATATGGAGCGTTCGTAGAAGAAGAAGACTATCTAATTTGAAAATTACTTCACAGTACACATTTTGTTGTCCTGTTACTTCACAGTACACATTTTGTTGCCCTGTTACTTCACAGTACACATTTTGTTGCCCTGTTACTTCACAGTACACATTTTGTTGCCCTGTTACTTCACAGTACACATTTTGTTGCCCTGTTACTTCACAGTACACATTTTGTTGCCCTGTTATTTCACAGTACACATTTGTTTGCCCTGTTACTTCACAGTACACATTTTGTTGCCCTGTTACTTCACAGTACACATTTTATTGCCCTGTTACTTCACAGTACACATTTTGTTGCCCTGTTACTTCACAGTACACATTTTGTTGCCCTGTTACTTCACAGTACACATTTTGTTGCCATGTTACTTCACAGTACACATTTTGTTGCCCTGTTACTTCACAGTACACATTTTGTTGCCCTGTTACTTCACAGTACACATTTTGTTGCCCTGTTACTTCACAGTACACATTTTGTTGCCAAAGTTACTTCACAGTACACATTTTGTTGCCCTTTACTTCACAGTACACATTTTGTTGCCCTGTTAGTACACATTTTGTTGCCCTGTTACTTCACAGTACACATTTTGTTGCCCTGTTATTTCACAGTACACATTTTGTTGCTCTGTTACTTCACAGTACACATTTTGTTGCCTTGTTACTTCACAGTACACATTTTGTTGCCCTGTTAGTGCACAGTACACATTTTGTTGCCCTGTTACTTACAGTACATTTTGTTGCCCTGTTACTTCACAGTACACATTTTGTTGCCCTGTTAGTGCACAGTACACATTTTGTTGCCATGTTAGTGCACAGTACACATTTTGTTGCCCTGTTAGTGCACAGTACAAATTCTATTACCCTGTAACGATACACTTAAATGAGTAATATTTTATGAGACTGTAAATGTTGCATATAAAGCAATAACATAACTGACTACAATCACTCAACATATTGACATATAATGCTACAAATCATTTGACTCGACCGCTAACTCCAGATATTTGCAGTCATGCTTGACACATTCAGTCAGACCTGACCACTTACCTATCTTCTTCTTCTCTTCCACCATTTACTTCTTTATAGAAGTGTTGGGAGTGAAACGTAGTGATCTTGTGTGTGTTTTTAAGGCACTTTGTAAGCTGATATTCATGTTCGTATGTCGTTCGATAAAGTCAAGTTATACTGTCAAATATCTTTTCATGACCCGTGTATTACTTATCATCGTTGACAACAACACCACCACCACCACCACTACTACCACCACCACTACATATGTTATAGTTTCATGATTTACGATGTTAAAAATGAAAAACTTATGTTTGAAATGACCTCTACATTATCAGAAGAATCCCGTGTCGTGCAGGAAAGTCGAAGTTAGTCCATCACTCACATTTAATTTAGACAAAAGTACAAGCAATATACAATTTGTTGATATAGTTTAATGTGGATAAAATGAAATAATGAATATGTTGATATTCTAAGTAAGGAATAAAAATAAAGAATTTATAAACACAATTCATCATCAAGGGGCGTATCCTTTATAGGACATTGCTCTCTTTGCAGCGCATTTGAAATTCACTCTGTCTCTAGCCAGTTCACCCACATCGTCGATGGTCATATTCATGGTTTCTTTAATATCTTGTAGCCATCTTCTTCTTGGTCTGCCTCTACGTCCTGGGACCCTGCCCTCTAATATTGTTCTTTCTAGGCCATCGTGACGCTTGATGTGACCAAAGTATAAACACAAATATTAATGATTCTTCAAATATCTACATTTAGAGGTACACTTAGTAACGGCGTACACAATATATATATATCTTATTCAGTGCTACATAGAACCAATACTGACATACGGATGCGAGTCATGGACAATGAACACACAGATCGAAAAATATCTGAGGGCCAAAGAGATGTTGTTTTACAGAAGAATGATGGGAATCCCATGGACTGCTAAAATGACTAATGTTGAGGTGTCGAATGAGATCAAGACACAGAGAAAACTTATTATCAATATAAGAAAGAGGCAGTCATCATTTTTCGGGCATGTGATGAGGAGTGGAGGTTTAGAACACATTGTGACAACCAGTAAAATCGAGGGTAGACGAGACAGAGGAAGACAGAGAGATAAATTTTGGATAGCTTGACTTCATGCTAAAGACAAAGATTTGTGGAGATTTTTTTTTTTTTTAAAGAAAATAAAACATATCTGAGAATCAAACATATTAATTAGACAATTTAAAAATATTTAAAAGTGAGACATCTGATTTTGTTTTGTAGAACTAAGTGCATCAAAATTGAACTCGATTGATGTTGTCGCTACAACACGCCAACACTTTTTCCAAATGAACATCAGTAATTCGTGTTCTCACTTGTGATTTGATGTGGTTCATGCGACTAAAAAGCTGTTCACACGCATAAGTGTTTCCAAATAGCGAAACCATCGACAGAGCATGTTTGTGAAACGCAGGATTTTATCCTTGTCCAAATACATTTTATAGAACTCTTCCAAACCAACTTGATGAAATTTCTCCTTTAACGTGTATTCAACACATTTCACAATGTTCCATTTGTATTTTCCTGGTAATAAATTCACGTCTACTGCGAATGGCGTTGCATATTTCATGAATGAATGCAAGATTTCAACTAAAATTCTGAATGAATGTAAGATGAATTTAGTCTGATGATGTATTTGAACTAAAGTTCTGGATGAATGTAAGATTTAACTAAAGTTCTGAATGAATGTAAGATTTGAACTAAAGTTCTGAATGAATGTAAGATTTGAACTAAAGTTCTGAATGATTAAGATTTGAACTAAAGTTCTGAATGAATGTAAGATTTGAACTAAAGTTCTGAATGAATGTAAGATTTGAACTAAAGTTCTGAATAATAAATGTAAGATTTGAACTAAAGTTCTGAATGAATGATGTAAGATTTGAACTAAAGTTCTGAATGAATGTAAGATTTGAACTAAAGTTCTGAATGAATGTAAGATTTGAACTAAAGTTCTGGATGAATGCCACGCCGAATGGTTACCGGAGCCCAAATTTGGGGTGTAAAGAATAGAGCCACTGTTACCAGCCACGCATGTCGTAAGAGGCGCTAAGGAAGTTTGGTTGAAATCGGATGCCCGTGTCCGCTAGAGAATGCTAATCCGAAACAAATGCTTGCAGAAAACGATGCACCAGGCCGTAAGGCGCATAACATGGTGCAACGACCCTCACAATGAGGAATGGGACAACGGATTCTACGGTCGTCAATCTGCCTCGGAGATTTAGTCACGCAGTAAGAATGTCAGACCTACCATCACGAGGGTGGCCAAAACTTACTGCTGGAAGAGGTCGGCACAAACGGGGAAGCAGAAATCATAGGATTTATATCCTACAGAACTGCCCCCAGTGTGCAGACTTGAGAAGAAAGAGGTGGTCAACTTACACTAGCGTCCAAGACAAACTGTATGACGTGGCTGATAATCTAAAGCAGACGACTGCCTTTATTAGAGAATCGAAATCCCAATCTAGTGAGAACACAGAAGACAAACTGTATGACGTGGCTTATAATCTGAGGCAGACGGCTGCCTTTATTAGAGAATCTGAAATCCTAATCTAGTGAGAACGCAGAAGAAAAAATGAATGAGTTTAACTAAAGTTAGTTGAACATATGCAGATAAGGACTTGACCTCCTTATTAATCATGAACTCCTCAGACAGATGGCAACTTGTTGGGCAGTTGAACTACAGAAAATCGTTAAACCTATACGCTGTACGCTAAATAAACGAGGCAGAATAATGGAGACGTTAATAGAAAAATCGAATAATCTAAACTGAAACTAACATTAATAGATTATCGTGAACAGAAAGAGAAGGAGGAGGACAAGACGATTAATTACATTACCACACTCCCCATCCCCCTGTTCTCCAACTCCGCAGCTGTAACATAGCCGTGATAGTGTATCGGTTAGTGCCCTTGATTTCGTATGCATGGGATCTCAGGATTAAATTACACAGTGGAAACGGGAATTTTCCGCCGACCGAATAGCTCTTATGGCGACCCAGTCTCAAATAAGTACCAGCAAACATTGGGGAGTAAAGGCGGTGACCGGTGTGATGTTGACCACACCTTATATCGTTTGTTGCTGGACAAAGAAAAAACACGGATCCAACAGCGTATTCTACAATATGTCGCATGGTAGCGATGGCTCGGTGATTTCTTTAAACACAATATGTAACTAGACCAGAAAATGAAATGATGCAGATTTGAAACCAAAAATAGATGTAAATATATCTATATTGTTTGTATGTGGATCTGTTGTAGTTTGGATTTTGATGCAATAATAATGAGTGGTATGATGATGTGTGCTTGATGGTAAATCACATCACTGCCGGACAATTCACAACATAGTTGGAGATGAAATAACCATAGAGCTCTGCTTAGGTAGTTGGATTACATGTTTTATTGATGTTCTTCATACATAGGCAAAAACACGTCCATCAGTCTCCAATGTTTATGTTGGTCTCCCTATGTTTTCTAGCGTTGCTACGCCGTCACTGCACAAAACTACGTCAACTAGTTTTACTACGTCAAGTCTCGTTTAGTGTTGCCACTCTGCTATAGTGAACAGACGCAGATTTAGTGTGCAAACACTACAGTCAACTAATAAAATATCTATAAACTACACCCTAAGGCTAACTGTCTGGTCCACCGGCTGCTGCCTGGGGGGAAGGGAGCTGGCTGCATGCCTTCTACAGATCTCAGTGTTAGATCATCATCAGATAGATTGTCCTGTGCTGAACTTTGCCACCCTAACAATCCTTAGGAATTAATCTCCCTTATAGATCAGACGGTCCGGCTCTGCAGCGTCATACTCAAAACATCAGTTATATATTGAGTCCATCTTCTCTGTGGTCTTCCTTTACTCCTCTTAACTAGAATGCCTCCTTCCATAATGATCGTCTCCAGCCCTTCGTGTCTCTTTATATATCCAATGTACTTAAATGTTATCATTCTTATTTGTAGCATAAGCCAGTTTTCTTTGATTTCGAGTTCTTTCTGGAAATAGTTATTTGTTCTATGTCCATGATATACGGAGACCTCTAGGGTTATATAATCATCTTCCTGTAAGGTAGTCTGCCATTGCTTTTCTTCCTGGCGATGACTATACTGGTCCATGACCGTAGCCATTGTCTCTATTACAGAGATCCTCTGCTTACCGTCTTCATTTTTAATATCACTAACTGTCCTAGTGGTTACCTGGGCGCAAATTGGGGGTGTAAAAAATGAAACCACTGTTACCTGCCATGCATGTCGTAGGAGGCGACTGAGGAGGTTTGGCTGAAATCGGATGCACGTGTCCTAAACATGTAGAAGTCTATGCGTTTAGGGCCTACCAAACCAATGTGCAACGTATACACATTCCTGGCAAAGATCAAACATATCACAAAGAGTGATTAAAATTGGTCGTAAAGAACGAACGTAAAGAAGAAGAAGTGGTACTGATGGTTCCCGTGGCTCGCTGATTAAACACACTCCTAACTCTGCCCCTAAGGCATCCAGTTCTACTTGACATGGGTAAATCCAAACTGTCTAAATCGCTGGATTGTTTCAACATCGATTTTAGTGTCCTCATCCAACAGACAGTCGCAAAGAGACCGAAGAACATCTCCCTTATCCATCTTCAACTCCCCAACAATCGATGCTGTTAATCCAAGCCTGTCCGCTCTCTCATTACCGTAAATACCCGCATGCCCAGGACAGTATATCCACGTAAGCCTCTGCAGGTTAGAAACTTCTACAGATGACATCCACTCATACCGAAACCTGCCCTTCTGGATCTTGTGAAGCATCGACTGAGAGTAAGATACGGCCCCAGTAAATGAAGTCCCAGAGAGCCAATGGAGGGCAGCTGTACAGTTATTACCGAGAAGAAGAAGAATATGATCTAGTGCTGTCATATAACCAGTGTAGACACTGTCGCGGGCTATGGAGAGCGATGCTGAACAAAACACTTGTCAAAATTGTACGAAATGCTATAGTATTTCAGCTTCGGTACAAACAGACACTTCTGATACTCCAATCACAAAATGACAAGAGATGGGTTTAAAAGAGTTTAAAAGCCGAAGGATTGACTTCATTGCACCGGGTTATCTGCCGAGAGTATTGCACAAAGCACGAACTCCGTAGCTCCGGCAACAATCCTAGGGTTCTCTGGAAAAATCTGAACTCGTGAACAGAAGGCCGCGGTCCGGATTCGAACCCACGACCTTCGACTCGCAAAGCAAAGGGCTTAACCACTCAGCCACAGAGACCCCCATTTTGGTTATATTAAAAACAAACACAAAAGGAAAAAAAGTAGATATGGCGACAATAAGTGGAACAGGTACATGACTATTAGATCGTATAACTTAAGACGGTGAGATGACCTAGTTTGTACTGACTTTGTAACAGATATGACATTAGATGTCTGTAACAGAGGTCACTTACGAGAGAAGACAGTCATGTCAGGTAGAAACAACAGAGAAAAGAGGAGAATAAGATAAATAAAGAAACAATGTGGAAGAAACAGAGAAAAATGAGACAGCTTGGGAGAAAGAGAAAGCTTGGGAGAAAGCTTGGGAGAAAGAGAAAGCTTGGGAGAAAGCTTGGGAGAAAGAGAAAGCTTGGGAGAAAGAGAAAACTTGGGAGAAAGAGAAAACTTGGGAGAAAGCTTGGGAGAAAGCTGGGAGAAGAAGCTTGGGAGAAAGGAAAGCTTGGGAGAAAGAGAAAGCTTGGGAGAAAAGAAAACTTCGGAGAAAGTGAAAGCTAGGGAGAAAGAGAAAGTTTGGGAGACAATGAAAGCTTGGGAGAAAGAGAAAGCTTGGGAGAAAGAAAGCTTGGGAAGAAAGCTTGGAGAAGAAAGCTCTGGAGAAAGAGAAAGCTTGGGAGAAAGAGAAAGCTTGGGAGAAAGAGAAAGCTCTGGAGAAAGAGAAAGCTTGGGAGAAAGAGAACGCTTGGGAGAAAGAAAGACACAGCGAAAAAAAGTGTTAAAGAAAGCGATAAAGTGTGAGAGACAACGAAAAACAGTGTTGAATAAAGAAAAAAAAGTGTGGAGAAATATGTAAACAATGAGGAAGGGGTGGAAAAGAGGGATGGGGAGAAAAAAAGCAGCGTGGGAGAACGAGAACAGCGTAGCAGAAAACAAGAGAAGAAATGTTGAAGAAAGAGAGAGAATAATAGAGGGAAGAGAAAGAAATATGAAAAGATAATGTTGTAGAAAGTGGAAGCAGTGTGAGAGGAAAATGTTAGTATTGCTATCTTGCTGTTTGGTTTAATCCTTCTTTTCTTTTGGCGATAGGTAACTGGTACGTCCGGTTGCTCTCTCGCATCACCTTTCTTGACCAGTTGGTATATTGTCACATTTACTGGTATTCCACAGTGAGACGGTATCCACTGCGAGACGACCTTGCGCTGGTTGCACATATCAGACAGTAGAGTCTGCAGACCTGACAATTGTGTGTACTCAGCGGCGGCTCGTGATCGTTTTTGTTGGTCGGGCCAGGAACAAATTTTCGGGAAAATCATGGCTTTGGGTTAGGTTGTATTTTAATTTATTAAATAATAAAGACGCGTTACACATTATTTTTGGTGTTGCCCGGCACCTCTGGCCCTTAATGACGAGCCGCCACTGTGTGTACTAAAGTTCTTGGAGTGCTGATTTTTCATCTGTCCAAAACGCGACAAGTTGTGGATCAAACTTGTGTTTAACAGTTTCTCAGTTGCCATCTTGGTTGCTTATACTTCTGCATCCTATTTATAATAATAATAATAATTCCTCTCGTACCATTATACGTTACATAGGACCTGTAAGTAATTTCTCCATACCGCTCTATCCTGGGCAACTCACTCAATCTCATCCATGGAAATGAGACCGATATTTCTTGCCTCTCTCAGCAAAGTTCGTTTCAGTGTCTCCTTAGGTCGTCTTTCTTACGAGATATCATGATTGACAGAATATTCCCGTTGCTACTTGATCGCATTCCTAAATTTCTTGGTATTCTACATACCTACCTGCCTCAGCCTTTACTGGTGACCTACCTGGTATATCGGACTCAGATCTTGGTTCTTTATTGAAACTGATAGCGACTGCAGATGTTGTTTGTTAATCGCTGTGAATATTCCTTCAAGTCGATACATTTACAGTGGCCTGTCTTAGAGCCATGATGAGCCTACCAAAATGTTATAACTGTATTATTACTTTATTTAATATGTAACCAAAACCATGATTTATCAAAGTCTGGCCAAAATGATCTCAACGCCATGATACTTATAAACTAAATAGACCTAAGAACAGAAAATCTGTCAGAATAAAATCACATTGAGAGAAGACTAGAAGGTAGAGTTAGAGAGAAAACGGCGGTAGAGCAGATAAGTAGTAAAGATAGCTGGTAATCATAAATCGTTAAATCCCGATAATATTCAAAAAGGTAACCTACATGTCCCAATATTTCAAGATAACACTTGCTATCGATACTTGTATTCATGTGTCAATTCTCTCTCACTGTACCACCCATAAATATTTTATTTTCAGACTAACGTGCTTTCTATGCACCTATCAAATGTCATTGTTTTGAATATAGGTTGACATCGTGTTATGTAACCATGAATAACAATGTATGTACTTTATTAACAACATTCTTCCTGTTTTTCAACATTATGAACATAAACCTTGTTTGCAGATATGATACTGTTTTAGATGTTTAGAATACTTTATACCTTGTTATCATGATCAAAGATCACAGGTATACATTTGTTTATACATGATCAAAAATCACAGTTTCATTTGGTTATACTGATCAGAATCACGGTATACATTTGTTTTACATGATCAGAATCCATATACATTTGTTTATACGTGATCAAAAATCACAGGTTTCATTTGGTTATACATGATCAAGAATAACAGGTAGCATTTGTTTATATGTGATCAAGAATCCAGTTCATTGTTTATACTGATCAAAGAATCACAAAGCAGACATTAGGCAGAATCAAAGGTTTGACACTCTGAAACTGTGAAACAATTTTACTGATAGGAAACTACATTATTCTATGAAGAGTGACTACTTCTTTTTTCTTGGTTATTGTTTACACCAATTTTAATACTTGTGATACCTTGTTTTGAGTGATCTACATTGTTTTGGTAGACCTAACCATGACTTGTTTGACTGATTGATTTCATCCAACCCATTAGTGCCTTTTCTTGACTGGTGAGTACGTGGTTCTATTCTACACCCAAATGGCCGAACCACTCAGGCCGAGATTATATATGATGACTATGGCTTTGTATAACAGAGAATGGTGGACACTATAGAATGGTGACACTTATGAATGGTAGGACACTTACGAATGTAGACACTTATGAATGGTGGACACTTATAGAATAGGTAGACACTTATAAAATAAGTCAACAATCTTCTTCCTTCTCTTCACATTGACTCTTATAGAGTGTAGGAGGTAGTGATCTTGTGTGCTCTGTTTTAGGCACTTTGAGTTGATATTCATTTCGTAGGTGTTTTGATGACCTCCCATCTTTTGCGTGGTCTTCCTCTTGATTTGTACTCATTATACTTTTTTTTGTGTGGCTTTCTGTGGTAGGCGATACCAGGGCATTCTTGTCAGGTGTCCAAACCATGGACCAGGCTATTATAAATTCCCTAAGGGAGAGAGGACATGTATATGATTCAAGTAATAGTGGTTTACCTACAACACTAACGAGCCTGAAAGAATTCCAAATCAAATGTGGTGTAGCTAGACAAGAGCACTATACGGGTAGCCAAAGAAGAATAGTAAACCAACAAATAACCGGTGTTGTTAGTCGCCACACGGCATCTCAGAGAAACATACTCGAGTGAATGGGAGAATCGGAGCACTTATGGACTAATTGGTTCGATGTGCAGTGATGGTGACTCGACGACTAAACGAAACTAGAACTGGTGTCGTTAGTCGCCACACTGAGGACATACTGAGGAAAGTTCTGAGCACTTTTTTTCCGATCCAGAAGCACTTGAGCTGAAAGCTGTTCGGCTCGGTATCATGGACATCGTAACCCTTCGGCTCGGTGCCACGAACACCGTAAATCTGGGGAACCTGTAGCTTTTCTGCCAGTCCGCGAGTTGAACCCGCACTTACAGAGGACTAGTCACCCGTAGTCCAACGCGCTACGAACACGCTGGGCACGCGGGCATCTGAGCACTTATGGACTAAATGTTTCTCTTGCGTTCCCATGGACTAAATGTTTCGATTTGCAGTGATGATTATTCGACGACTAAACTAAATACATGAACAGGAACGACGAATCACTAGATTAGATTCAAAAACAAATTGCGTGATAATTTTCATGCGATTACCCCCGTTAAACAAATATTTAACGAAAGTTCAACAAAAGTTGACATAGATTTATTGACATCCTAACCAGATTTATCAGTTAATTGCTAAACTTAACAAGTTAAATAATCTATGCGACTCATTGATTTTATCTGCAATTTTGTGCCATGTCAACCGTTGCGAGTCAGATCACCAAATAAAATTACTCTGTTTATTACTTTCATCAAATTATCAGTGTCAGGATCAGTGGCGGCTCGTCATTTAGGGCCAGAGGGCCAGGCCCCACCAAAAATAAAGTTAACATGTATTTATTATTTAATAAATTAAAATATAACCTAACCCAAACCCATAATTTACCTGAAAATGTGTGTCTGGCCCCACCAACAAAAAAGATCACGAGCCGCCACTGTTCAGGATAAAATAATGAAATTATAGATGATGTGGAGGAAACCATTATTTGTAGAATTGTAAGTTCAGTAATCTGTTTCAGAAATAAAAGCATTCCATTTTATATAATATTGAAACTATTTTGTTGACTTAGATAAATATTTAAAAAAATATGTAAGATTCTCAGAGAGGAGTTAATTCTTTTTTTTTTTTTTTAAATGTTTATTGACCTACACACTCTGATATAACCAAAACACGGTTCGTCGTTAGGTTGAAAGAGCGTTCCTCGGCTTTAATCCCCTACATAACATACATACAAACAAACAGACAAAGAAACCACATCAGGAACAACTTTTTATGCATTGACTTAAAATAATTACACGAAACGTGAGACTTTTTTGGAACATATTAGTCGCGATAGTATAGTAGTTAGTTTATTGGCTTCTTATGAGCGTGGTCCGGGTTTCCACAGTAAGAGTGAAATGTTTTTCTGACTGTAATGGCTCTTAGCTCGACCGCAGCTAACTCTAGATAACTAGGCCAGACAACTGACCGGGAATCCCTGACCTAGATCAGAGAAGGGGCTGGAATGTATATATGTTTGATAGAACACTGCAAGCTTTTTTGCATTTTACTCAATTCTGTGAGTCTATGGTTATTTATTGGTGAAAAATATTCATAATATTGATATTCCTTATTGTTAAACTTAACTTGTTGCATAATATTACTTCGATTTAGAATTTTGTGTTGATTTTAAAATGAATTCGTCTATATACACCAAGACTGGAATGCGAGATCACGTGGTGTAGTTGTGGTCTGATTTCCCATAATTCTTACCTGAGTCCGAAACCCATAAGTTTATAGTTGGCTCTGGTTCGAGCCAGCCGCAGGTGGATACCAGAACATGTATCACTTGATTGATTGAACACGAAATATAGCACACGGCAAGACAACGGGTTCTTCCACTATTTTTAAAAACAGTATTATAAAATCTTCAATCTTTATCAACGAATCAATGTTTAAAGTTTACATTTTTCTTTTCTTTCTTGATTATAACTTGTCATTGTTGGCAGGTTTTTAATTTCTTAGCCCAGGTCTACGATCTGATGTGTGAACTTAATCTATTAATGACGAGGGTAATCGCTTGTAGACAAATCGATACATTAGAAATTAAAATCGAATCAAATGAATAGAATCGATCAATGATCTCTCTTTCCTCCACTCTCTAATCAATCATCTCCCCTCCGCTCTTTATTTCTATCTCTTATTTATTTCTTCTGCTCTCACTTGAACATATGCTTGAAATATATCACTAACATTTATATTAGGTTTTTTTTTTTCTATTTCGAGTTTACACGCACTGATTGCCTCCATCGTGAACAGTCAGATTTGACACTGAAGTAATGACATTAATAACATCATACAATAAAAAGAGATCGGGTACTAGAGCTAAGGGAAGATCAAGAAAAAGATGGATAGACAATATCAAGAACACACTACACAAACACGGATACAACACAACAAGGGTGACTCATCTAGCCCTAGAACGCAAATTAAAGCTCACATCCCTACGCTTAACGGCAAGAGTGGACAGCCAACTACATCTTCCACCTGGGAATAGACAATGCTAGAGTGGAAAACACTACCGATTTCTCCATCGACAATCGCCCATTAAAACAAGTCAAATAGTTTACATATCTTGGGAGCATTTTTTTCAGATACAAAAGAATAACTAATGAAATTCAACAAAGATGCAACAAAGCAAATAATTATAGAACAAATGGCTCCAATTTTAAAATGCAAACATGTCACCATGAACACAAAAAAAGCAATGTTCAACACAATCTTTCTTCCAACATTATGCTATCAGTGCCAAACCTGACGCTAACATTTAATGATAAAAGTAAACTAGACACGACAGAGATAAAGTGTCTACGCAGAATGCTGGGTGTAACAAGAAGAGACTGGTTGAGAAATGAAGACATCAGGAAAAATGTGAATACAATATCAGTACTAGACTTCATCAAGAAACAACAAATTAAATGGTTCGGCCACATAAGCAGATTACCAACAGCCAGTGCCCCTCAAAGGGCAATGTTGCTCCAATACAATGGATACAAAGCAAAAGGCCGGCCAAACAAAAGGTGGACCTCAGAGATAACAGAGGCGACGAAATACATTATTTATGAAGCGCATACAAGGGCTCGTTCTAGAAATCTCATCTTATCCTGACGCTGTGAGGCAAAACAGGACTACAGAAAAGAAAGATGACATTATAACGCAGCAGTTGTGGTAGTATCAGGGGAGCAGGTCGCCCGAGTGGTTACCGGGGCCCATATTTGGGGTGTAAAGAATACAACCACTGTTACCTGCACGCATGTCGTAAGAGGCGACTGAGGAGGTTTGGCTGAAATCGGATGCACGTGTCCTAAACGTGTAGAAGTCTATGCGTTTAAGGGCCTACAAACCAATGTGCAACGTATACACGTTCTTGGTAAAGATCAAACATATCACAAAGAGGATTAAAATTGGTTGTAAAGAACGAACACAAAGAAGAAGAAGGGGAGCAGATAGTGAATGAGTTCGGGAGCAGCTGATATAGTATCAATGGTTAGAGTCTCAAAACTTACGACTGTGGGTAGTTAGTTAGTTAGTCTTTCCTCTTGGGCCTGTGGCGGCGCATAGGGCAGAGGTCATAGCTCTCCATGTCTCGCGGTTCGTTGCTATTTGTTAGATAGTTGTGTAGTTAGTTAGTTAGTCTTTCCTCTTGGGCCTGTGGGCGGCGCATAGGGCAGAGGTCATAGCTCTCCATGTCTCGCGGTTCGTTGCTATTTGTTTTAGGTCTTTAATGTTTACTAGGCCCATCGTTGAGCCTTCTCTGGTGATGGTTCTACGCAGAGTCTCTCTTGGTCTTCCTCGTTTTCTTTTTCCTCTGGTGTCCATATGAGGGATTGGTAAGGGAGTCTTCTCTCATCCATTCTAAGTGTGTGGCCGATGTAGTTCCAGAGGCGCTTTCTTATAAAATTTGTTACATTTTCTTGCTTGGTCTCTTGTCTTATTTGTGTATTGGGTCTGAAATCTGACCATTTGAGGTTCAGTATTCTTCTAAGACATTTATTCTCAAAGTTATCTAATTTTCTTTCTAGAGCTTTTGTTGCTTTTGTTTTGTTACTGTAGGAAGAGGATATCTGTAATAGAGATAATGGCTACCGTTATGGACCAGTATGTTCACTGCCAGGAAGGAAAGCATTGGTAGTCTAGCTTCCAAGAAGATGATTAGGTAACTCAAACAGTAATTATGAAAGGGGCATCCCAGCAAAGTGGAGAAGAGGATAAGCGTGGAGAAGATGGATTCAGGATGTAACTCGCCCGAGTGGTTACTGGGGCCCCAAATTTGGGGTGTAAAGAATAGAACCACTGTTACCTGCCACGCATGTCGTAGGAGATGACTAAGAAGGTTTGGTTGAAATCAGATGCACGTGTCCGATAAGGAATGCTAACCCGAAACAAATGCTTGCAACAAATGGATGCACCAGGCCGTACGGCACATAACATGGTGCAACGATCCCTCACAATGAGGAATGGATAACGGATTCTACGGTCGCCAATCTGCCTCGGAGATTTAGCCATGCAGTAAGAATGTCAGACCTGCCATCACGAGGGTGGCCAAAACTTACCGCGGGAAGAGGTCGGCACAAACGGGGAAGCAGAAATCATAGGAATTATATCCTACAGAACTGCCAGTATGCAGACTTGAGAAGAAAGCGGTGGCCCACTTACTCCAGCGTCTAAGACAAACTGTATGGTGTGGCTGATAATCTGAGGCAGACGGCTACCTTTATTAGAGAATCCGAAATCCCAATCTAGTGAGAACGTAGAAGAAGAGGAAGAATGATGTAACTGATAATTTGAGCATGACGGCTACGGAGGCGGAACATCTGGTCTTGTAACAGAATTGTTATCACCCAACCGAAACCTCCTTCTCCCCTTTCTCCTTTCGGAAGAACAGAGATGGCCTGGTTTAGATCAGGTCGTTGAACTGTAAGACAAAAAAGGTAACAGTTGAGAATTGAATAGAATAAACTTACGGGTTTTTCCTATCTTGATTAAGCGGTCGACGAACGCGGAGACAATTAGAACAACCAGCTCGTAAATCTTGCTTGAGATATAGAAAATCTTAGTGGAGTTACAGATTTGATTAACATGGAAGTTAGATAGTAAAGACAAGATTTGATTTGGAAACGTGTCCCACAACATTTCAGTTGTGTTTTCCTGACAAACACGATATTTATTGCTTGAGGAAAGCAGTAAATAAAACAAGAAGAGACCATATAAGAAATGAGATGCTTGAGGAAAGCAGTAAATAAAACAAGAAGAGACCATATAAGAAATGAGATGCTTGAGGAAAGCAGTAAATAA
The DNA here is from genome assembly GCA_020796225.1 of Arion vulgaris. Lineage (NCBI taxonomy): Eukaryota > Metazoa > Mollusca > Gastropoda > Stylommatophora > Arionidae > Arion > Arion vulgaris. Next base: position 11,608,026 of record CM036771.1, on the reverse strand, counting down.
AACAAGAAGAGACATATAAGAAATGAGATGCTTGAGGAAAGCAGTAAATAAAACAAGAAGAGACCATGTAAGAAATGAGATGCTTGAGGAAAGCAGTAAATAAAACAAGAAGAGACCATATAAGAAATGAGATGCTTGAGGAAAGCAGTAAATAAAACAAGAAGAGACCATGTAAGAAATGAGATTAGAAGAACAGTCGGAACAACACCTGCTGTTAGATTTATTGAAAAACAGAGACTCAAATGGTTTGGCCACTTGGTCAGAATGAATCAGAATACACCAGTTGCAAGAGCGTACAACCTGAAAATTGTATCATCAAGAGGAAAGGACAGACCAAGAAAAAATGGGTTGATGGAGTTACAGACATCTTAAAACTCCACAATACCACACCATATCAAGCGACCGAGCATGTATTATCTCGGAAACCGATCATCAGTTAAACCTGCTTCGCCTAGTGGCAAAAAAGCAGAGAAGGACAACAGAAAAAAGAGAGAACCACGATAAAAATTTTTTAGTTGTTTTAGGAAGAAAATTGACCGACCACAGAAAATAAACCTCACACTGCTAGCAGAATTTAAATACTTCATATGGTTATGCAGAAACAAAGCATAACACGAACAACAACGATACAACGCAGAACTTTTCAAACATATATATGACCAGAAAACAGCACACATAATGGTCACATAACATAAGCACACACATACACGCACAAACACATTGAGTGGATGAGATGAGAGAATGTGGGGAAATTTAACACCCCTAAAGTTCGAAAATTTTTTTTTTTAAATTGAGATATTTTGAACATATAAAAAGACATGAAGGGCTGAGAAGACCATCATGGAAGGAGGCATACCGACAAAGAGAAGAAGAGGAAGACCACGGAGAAGATGGATTCAGGATGTAACTGATGGTTTGAATATGACGGCCGCAGAGGCAGGACATCTGGCCTATGAGAGAGAGAAATTCGAAGGACTGTTGGGGTAGCAAAGTTCTGCTCAGGACAGGCTATTTGATGATGATGATGAAAGTTCGAAAGTACAAATGAAAGTATCATCAAATAAAATAATGAAAGAAAATCGTTACACTTCCATAAGGTATTTTCACAACATATTGTGGCTCATCTCATGAAGAACTTGCACAGCTACTTCTAGTATGAGGATGGAGGTTGAGGCCGTTACTGCTGCCCTCCATTGGATCTCTGGGATTTCATTTACTGGGGCAGTTGTTGTATCTGACTCTCAGTCGATGCTTCACAAGATCCAGAAGGGCAGCTTTTGGTATAAGTGGATGTCGTATATAGAAGTTTCTAACCTCCAGCGGCTTACGTGGATATACTGTCCTGGGCATGCGGGTGTTTACGGTAATGAGCGAGCGGACAGGCTTGCATCAACAGCATAGATTGTTGGGGAGTTGAAGATGGATAGGGGATATTCTTCGGTCTCTCGCGACTGCCTGTTGGATGAGGACACTAAAATCGATGTTGAATCGATCAATCGATTTAGGCAGTTTGGAGTTACCAGTTGTTCAAGTCGAACTGGATGCCTGAGAGGCAGAGTGAGGGTGTGTTTAATCAGTGAGCCACAGGAACCATTAGTATGCATTCTCTTCGATATCTGTTGGGGAGACTGAGCACCTATGGGTCTGCCCGGAGTGCAATGACGACAGTTTAGTAACCAATAACCAAGATATATATATATATATATATACATATGGAATGTATGTGCCTTTGTGATCAATTAAAAAAATATATATAAAATAAGAAAGGAGCGGATACGAGAGGAGCCGGGGAGTGTGGACAAAGTAGCTGGGATAGAGACCTAGAGAGGAACTGATTCTCAGTCAAAGAGAAACCAGGAGGAAAACCAAGACGAGACTAAAGGAAGTCTAAATCACAAAGTAAGCTCTTCTGTAGCTAGAACTAGAAGTTTTATATGAGGAACTAAAAGACTGAAGTAATTCAAACTTAATAACTTGATGCAACAAGTCAATTGACGGCTTAGAACTCATCTCGTGAGATATATAGATTTGTATATGAAAACCTAGAATACTGAATAAATCTAGACGAGAAGAACAATGTATGCAAGAAACCTATTACTGAAAGATTGAACATCTCAAAGTAAACGTCAATGTGAGAACAGAATGTAAAGTTCTGGTCAAATGTGTGTCTTATTGATCACTATACCTACCAGGTTATCGAGAGTTGAATTAGACCATAGATTCCCAAACTTTTTCGACCCACAGCCAACTTTTCACGACATAAACTTTGTAACGCCCCCCTTCACATTATAACAGTTTGCCAACGCCCACTCCATACATATATACATGCTTTATTTTCTGTTTGACATAGAAAATTGAAATATACTTCTGTCATACATGGCCAATTTTCAAATGATTATATACATGAAATAGAAAATTGATGATAAAATGGATCGTGTAAGATGGGCATAAGATGAATTAAAATGCAGAATTCAAATTTTTAATGATTATTCAATGGCAAAATCAGACAAAATTATCCTCACATGCTTCTGAACCCACTATCGCCCCCCTGGAAGTCTTCAGCGCCCACAGGGTTGGGGGCGGTACCTCTGACTTTGGGAAAAGTTGGATTAGAGCTAACACATCCAAATCTACAAATATGATTTTGCTGAAGAAATTACAATGAACAATTGACATAATAACAATTTCAGAATTATTTTCCATTAATAAAAATTGAACTGAAAAATAATGTTGTTTGAATGTTAGAGATAAGATGGAACCCTTGGATGGAACTCTAATGAGAACAGAAGTAATAAGAGAAAGAGAGAGGGAGCGGAGAAAGAAAAGACAAGGGCGAGAAGAAATTTAAAAAACAAAACTCAAAGAAGTGAGAGAGAGAAGTGAGAAAAGAGATTGTGTGTGAAGAAGAGAAAGCGAGAGATAAGAGATGTAAGAAAGAAAATGAGAACGATAAGACACAGAGAAAAGAGAAGGAGAAAGAAAAACAGAGAAAAGAAAAAGGGAAAAGAGAAAAATAAAATAGATAACAGAAAATAGAACGAATAGAGAAGAATGGAGAGAGAGAGAGAGAGATAAGAGAGAGAAAGAGAGAGAGATAAAGAGAGAGAGAGAGAAGAAAGAAAAGAGAGAGAGAGAGAGAAGAGAGAAAGAGAGAGAAGAGAAAGAGAGATAGAGAGAGAAAGAGAGAGAGAAAGAGGATAAAGAAAAAACAGGGAGATAGATGTTTATGCGATACAGCTGTAGAAAACGTATGCACTATTTACATGTAGAGAGCATTTTTTATGTGCCATTAAAACTATAAGGACTTGAACACGGCCTTAAGTTGATGTTGTCAGAAGGTTAAAGGTTACAGCCATATACCTGGCAGTCAAGGAACTAGTTCAGTTATGGTGTGACTTTCAGAAATGCAGATTTGTATGAAGTCTCTTTAAAGCTTGTGAGATGAGCACAAGGAGTTTTCTTACAAGAACCCAGAGGAAGCACGGAAGTAACGATATGATCGACTAACTAACTGCACCGGAAACTTCAATATGTAGTTCGACCACACCTATAAGTAACTTGATCACAGCAACAATTATTCCTTCTTTTTCTTCTTCTTGGAAAGCTTCATATCGACAACTTGTTAACCACTCTGTGTGATTTGTATATGATCTGAGCCTTAAGAGCGATTGCAACGTTGTGCCAGTTATGCGCCTACAAGTTTTTTTGTTTTTTTTTCGATCCAGAAGCATTTGAGCTTTTCAGCTCTTCGGCTCGGTGCCATGGACATCGTAACCCTTCGGTTCGGTACCACGAACACCGTAAATCTGGGGAACCTGTGGCTTTTCTGCCATCCCGCGGAATTGAACCCGCACACAGTGGGATAGTCACCCGTTGTCCAACGCGCTACGAACACGCTGGGCAAAGTAGGCCAGAACATCCGATTTCTGCTTTGCTTTTTATTTACTAGGAGCTTCCTAGTTTCTCCTACATCAGTCGCTTCTTACGACATGCCTTGTAGGTTGTAGGGGTACTATTCTTTGCTCCCTTGGAGGCCCCGGCAGCACACGGGCGCACAATAACTAATCCGACTACGATTAGAAATAATTTGACCACAACTACAACTAATTCGACCACAACCAACTCGACAGACACCACAAATAATTTGGCCACATTAATCGCATGTGTGATGCCGGGGCGCGCAAGGGCAGCAAAGAATAGTACCACTGCTACCTACAATGTAAGTTGTAAGAGGCGACTAACTTAGGTCCTAGAGATGCCACTGTAGTAAATAAAAAGCAGCGCACAAATCGAATGTGCTGGCCTACTTGTAGGAGCATAGCTGGCACAACGTACAATCGCTCTTAGGCTCAGATCATATACAAGTCACACAGAGTGGTTGACAAGTGGTCGATGTGGAGCGTTCGAAGAAGAAGAAGAAGAAGAAGAAGACCACATTAACAAAAACACTCGACTACAACCACAAGTAACTCGGCCCAAACTTCAAATAACGTGCTCAGAACTACACATGACTGGACTAAAGCTAACATTTACTGGACTAAAATCACCACTAACTGTAAAATCACCACTAACTGTAAAATCACCACTAATTGTAAATCCACCACTAACTGTAAAACCACCTCTAATTGTAAAACCACCACTAACTTGAAAATCACCACTAACTGTAAAATCATCACTAACTTTAAAATCACCACTAACTGCAAAATCACTACTAACTGCAAAATCACTACTAACTGTAAAATCACAACTAACTGTAAAATCACCACAAATTGTAAAATCACCACTAACTGTAAAATCACCACTAATTGTAAAATCACCACTAACTGTAAAATCACCACTAATTATTAAATCACCACTAACTGTAAAATCACCACTAATTGTAAAATCACCACTAATTGTAAAATCACTACTAACTGTAAAATCACCAATAATTGTTAAATCACCACTAACTGTAAAATCACCACTAACTGTAAAATCACCACTAATTGTAAAACCACCACTAACTGTAAAATCACCACTAACTGTAAAATCACCACTAATTGTAAAATCACCACTAACTGTAAAATCACCACTAATTGTAAAATCACCACTAACTGCAAAATCACCACTAAATGTAAAGTCACCACTAACTTTGAAACCACTAAATGTAAAATCCTCAATTACGTTAGAATCACATATCACTTGAGTAAAAACAACAGATAACACGACTAGAACCATAAACTATCTTGTCGTTCTGGAACATTCAGTCATATTTTACAAGATGTGTTGCCCTGCTAATCCGTCCAAATACTAGAGAAGCAGCTATATGTAAGTCTACAATCTAGCATGTCTCTGTCTGCGAGGTGTTTGCAAGAAAGAGAATTTGAGTATATTTGTAAATATAATAGTTAATTCCTGTTTATACTATCTGAAATATATATATATATATATATATATATATAAAAATAGGGGGAAGACTGCAGTAAAACTTGGTAAATAGTGAAACACGTACAAACAAAGTACTATAGTTTTACAAAAACAGAAACAGTGACGATAAACAGCAACGTTTCGACCAACAAGGCCTTTATCAAGCCTTTAATATATTTGTTGTATATATATATATATATATATACATATATATATAGGAGAATATGGTGTTAGGTCCGTGTTTTACCTTGACCAATGACCCACGATGGGGGATGTGGTCATGGTATCGACAGTCGTCTTTATTTCCAATTGTCTCTCTGGTACCCGATTCAATTATCTAGTATAATGGTTATATGAACACGTCATGAATTAAAATGTATACTTTTTAAAAGCCAACTTAACTCACTCATATCTTGTTAAGGAACGCACGTAAAGAGGTAAAAATGATCGTGTTGACTAACACATTTCTGCAAGAATAATCTGTCTATATTTCATAATTCAGTCAGCCTGCCAAGCGTGTTCGTAGCGCGTTGGACGACGAGTGACAAGTCCCCTGTGAATTTTGTTCAACTCTGCGGGCTGGCAGAAAAGTCACAGGTTCTCCAGATTTACGGTGTTCGGGGCACCGAACCGAAGGGTTACGATGTCCATGGCACCGAGCCGAAGAGCTGAAAGCTCAAGTGCTTCTGGATCGAAAAAGCAAAAAAATTTCATAATTCAGAGCTCAGTGTTATCAAGTTTTTCTGCGACACACAGACGCTCAATTTTATAAGAGTTAAATGTGATGTGGTGGCGTCTGTGGCTTAGGGGATAGGGACTCGGTCTATTAACCCCGACGTTCTGAGTTCGAATCACGCTGCGAACAGTTTGGTTGCAAATTGTTTCGCGTGGATTTTACAAAAGGACGATGGCACCACCCGTTCAGAAAGCAATGGCAAACTACTGAACGTAATAATGCCTATAAAATCACAAACAGCGTTAAAAAGCTGGGGTTGATTCGCAAAGTCCTGTAAAGGATATGCAATTAACTTTTAAATGGGATGTAATGTGGTGTTTGGAAAATAACTACCCATAGAAAAACATATCGAGGCCTATGTCGGCCATCACTGCGCATGAATAATAGCTAGAAGTAGCTAGTCAAAATCTAGGTCACACGTGTGACAAAGAGACGTTGACATATGCCACGCCCAGGTGATCGTTCTAGAGTGACATTTGACGTAACAACCAGCCATGTGTGTCGGTGTTTGACAGGCAATAAATTTACAGAATTTATTTGTTCTATCCGATCTGATACAAGAGAGGGTGAAAGCGATAGAGACACAGAAATGAGAGAATTCAATTGATTTGTTTCTCGTGACTGATGTTCTCGAGTGTTACGGACAACATAAATAATGTTTAATGTGTCAATGACACTCGGTGTCTGCAAGGACACGGTAGAGGACACGGGGATGAATGTATGGAGGCTTACTTACTAACAGAAAAACATGTTTCAAAAAATGTTAGTGTTGCAATAATAGTTTTATAAAGTTCAACTATTTTGCTTACGATCAACTGTAACTAAGAACGGTCAAGGTCACTGATGATTGCTGGGAGAAATGAGCCAGAACGTGTTAAGTTTAATCACGATCTGCGACCAGGTGTAACTATCTGTGGATTGGTGGGGAAGGGGAGGGGGTGTTGACAGGGCCATATATATTTTAAATTGGTGTATAAAATATGCGTGTTTAGTTTATTTGTGGCTCAGTTGATCTATACGCTAGTGCTGTGTGGTATGTGCTTGTTTCTCTCTCTCTCTCTCTCTCTCTCTCTCTCTCTCTCTCTCTCGTAAAGGGGTTAAAAGCCGAAGGATTTATTTCATTGCACCGGGTAAATCCCCATACAGCTCGGCCCCTCTTCGCAGAAATGGCAAACCATCCTCCGAGAGTATTGCACAAAGTACACCACCGAGAGCCGCTGTAGCGTAGTTGTTAGTGAACTCGCTTCGCAAGGCTGGTGGTCTGGGTTCAGCTCCGCAATGCGCGTGGAATTTTTCCGACAACGACGGCTGTCAGGTCAACCCAGCCTCAACTGGGTACCAGACATGCTCTGGGAAAGTAAAGGCGGTCGGCGTGATGCTGACCACATCACCCATTGTGTGCCGACGGTCAATGAAAAATAAAGGCCTAACACTGTATTGACCTATATACCACGAGGTATGTAAGGGTTCCTTTACTTTTTACTTTTTATTACCACCACCACCACCAACACCCATTCCATGCAGCATTAACCCTTTCTTCCTTCCGAACCGATATACTAGTTCGTATTATTTTAAAAGACAACGCAAAGTCAGTATATTGTCTAATTCAGTAAAACATTGCAATAGAAATGCGTCCGGAGGTAAAACACACAAAAAAACATTTACGGAGTGGAAGGGTTAAAATATTCCCAGCAACCTGTGCTTGTTGTTTACCATGGCAACCAGACTGTTTAGTATAGCTTTGATAGAATTACAAGTTCACCGGGCAATATATTCAGTGCTAGGTTATTGTTCTGTTGTTATACTGTTCTGTTGTTCTATTGTTCTGTTGTTCTATTGTTCTGTCGGTAAATTACAATTCTTTTCAAATTCACGCGCAAACTTCGGTCCTTGACACATGACCGCTACATAACTAAGATTCAATTTTGATAACATGAAATCCTATTTAAACTGCGCATATTCTTGTTAGTTTTGTGGTAGCAGTGATAGATCAGTGGTAGGTTAGTGGTAGCAGTGGTAGGTTAGTGGTAGCAGTGGTAGGTTAGTGGTAGCAGTGGTAGGTTAGTGGTAGGTTAGTCGTAGCAGTGGTAGATTAGTCGTAGCAGTGGTAGATTAGTAGTAGCAGTGGTAGGTTAGTGGTAGATTGCTGGTAGCAGTGGTAGGTAAATTAGTGGTAGAATTATTAGTGATTACTTTTGTAGTATCTTGTGTTGCACTACCGATGTCAACCATGACAATGACCATGACTAGTAGTGGTAGCGAAGCAGTGGTAACATTACCATTTGCAACACTAGGAGCGATAGTTGTTGCAGTGGTAGATGTTGCAGTATCAATGATATATTCATAGAAATGGTTGCACAATATCCAAATATATCCAGTTTGTTATTTTCTCTGGATATTCTATCACTGCGGAATCACAGGTCAAGATAGAGCTGGTGACATGTCCAAAGCTGGTGACCTGTTCAAAGCTGGTGACCTGTCCAGAGTTGGTGACCTGTTCAGAGTTGGTGACCTGTTCAAAGCTGGTGACCTGTCCAGAGTTGGTGACCTGTCCAGAGCTGGTGACCTGCCCAGAGCTGGTGACCTGTCCAGAGCTGGTGACCTGTCCGGAGTTGGTGACCTGTCCAGAGCTGATGACCTGTCCAGAGCTGGTGACCTGTCCAGAGATTGTGACCTGTCCAGAGCTGGTGACCTGTCCAGAGCTGATGACCTGTCCAGAGCTGATGACCTGTCCAGAGCTGGTGACCTGTCCAGAGCTGGTGACCTGTCCAGAGCTGGTGACCTGTCCAGAGATTGTGACCTATCCAGAGCTGGTGACAGAAGGGATAGATTCAATCACTCAATATGTCACAGAGAAGCCTGGGGAATCTCTGTGGCTAAGTTGTTACACCGTTGTATGAAGCTCGAGTCCAGACCACAACTTTCTGTTCACGAGTGCATTTTTCTAGAGATTCCTACGATTGTTGCCGGAGCTACGGAGTTCGTACTCAGCCATTTGGGATAAAATTCGGTGAAATGAAATCCACCCTTCATATTTAGACCCATTAGAAACTATGTGGTTATCGCTCAGACCAAGGAAATATATTAGATTTTAACCTGGAGACAGGACTAAAGTTATAGAATGACACCCCCAATCGTCCTCACTCCCATAGCTGAATGCAGAAAAAGAAGAAGAAATGAAAGGAATAGCAGGTGTTACGAAAACGGACTGTAAAGTTTTGCCTACACTGTTATATTTTTAGTTACATCGGACATATCTCGATAAGTCTGATTCTATAGAGTCGCGTGAAATTTCTGCTCCACCATGATTGATCGTGTACACAAAGACGTTAACATTTTCCCGCCCAGTGTACATCGAAATGGTGGAGGTCTTAGACGTGCGGTTTAAACAGCGCACTGATATTGAATTCTTAAAAGCGGTGCATGTTCCAGTAATTAAAATTCACAGACATATGCAAGTCATATATAGGGATCTGTGCACTGATATGAGTAAGCGAAGACGCTTGATAAAGCGTTTGAGAAAAAAATGGAGAATATCAGAATATCGTCATACTGCTGTCTTGTAGTTAATTGGGGACAATCAAAGTCTAGCGGAGCAAACCGTACACAAAACTGGAAGGTAGGCCAACCAAGCAGTCCATTAACAAGACTGGTATAGCTGGGCAGATGACGCTCATCAGCCCGGGAGGACAGGTCGTCTAGGGGTCGCTGCCAATACAACCTGCTGCCTTGTGGGTTTTGGATGGGGACAGCAAAGGGCTAGCGGAGAGCGAACCGTACACAAACGCTGGTTGAAATCGAACACACCACAGAAAGATAAGCTCCTGAGCTCCAATTGGTACTGAAGGCTTGTGCACGTACATCCAGTTCTGATGTTTGGCTGTTTATATATCACAATAGAATGATAAAAACGGCTTAAGAACGATCGAGAGAGAGAGAGAGAGAGAGAGAATATCGTTATAAACAATCACCTCAGCCAAAATAATTCTGAACTCAAGCCTCGGCTGGGAAGATAATGTTGACTGATTTAAACAATAAATTCTCAGCATGTTGTTCAGGTAAAAGAAACAAAATAAACAAAATAAAAGTTACATTGACATCCTTAATGCATTGAAAAAGAATAAACAGACAGATTGGAATAAGAAAAGAAACTCTTTTTCAACACGACAACGCCAAGCCTCACACAAGTACAGCAACAAAGGATACAATTCAACATCTGGACTTTTCAGTGCTGCCACATCCAACAAATATCCCAGACCTGGCCCCTGGTGATTTCTATCTGTTCCCAAAACTAAAAGAACACTTAAAGAGCCGACACTTCAGCTGTTATGAAGAGGTGAAGTCTGAAGTGAGAAAATGGTTTATTTGGACAAAACAATGATTTATTTATGAACGGCTTTCTCTCTCTCTCTCTCTCTCTCTCTCTCTCTCTCTCTCGCAATCCCGGCCTAGACTGATGAACCAACTTTTATCATGAATTTTACAGTGTTTTAAAGGGACTCCGTTCCTCTGTACAGCTTCTCATGAAGCTCTGTGTTTTGAGGCCAGGTTTCTTTCCTTATACCTGCTATCAGTTGACAATCTTGCAGTACGTGTTCTGCCGTTATGTCCGCCTTTTTACAGAGGCACAGGCTAGTTGTGCCAATTTTAAATTTGTGAAAGATGTGGGCGCGGAGCTTGTTGTCGCCGGTACGGAGGCGAAGTATGGCAACTTGTTCACTACGAGACAGGCCCTAGTACCCGTCGCTGTTGTTGTGCTGAGGATGGTCTTTTGTCCATTTGTCTCTATAGTGCCAGCCGATGGTTGTTCTGGTTTCCTCATAACTGATCTCGAGATCGGTCTGAGGTAGTCGCCCACCTTCTTTTGCTAGTTTGTCTGCGTGTTCGTTTCCACTTATGTTACAGTGGGATGGGATCCACTGAATAACGGTGCGTTTGAGTGTGTGCACTAAAGCGTCGAGCGGCTTTCAAAAACTAGTACCATGTTGACGAAAATGTATTGACTTGCGTGGTGATTGTGTAGAGAAATAATTGTACAGCTTTAATACTAAATGATGAAGGTATGATTTCTGTTCGTGTTTTATTTTCTCTCTTGCGTTCCCTGGGGTATTTTATTTTAATATCTTTTCCTGTTCCTTTTTTAATGGAGGCAAAACTTTTCAGCCGTTCTCGAATAAATTTAATGGTTTTCATTATCTGAGAGCGTGTAATGAAGTTCGCTGTAGCTGCTTTCTTTGTGTCTCTGCAGTATAGATTCCCAAACATTTTCGGTCCACTTTGCCCAACATAAACTTTATACGCCCCCACCTCCACATTATAACTGTTTACCAACGCTCCTCCACGTATATACATACTCTATTTTCTCTTTGACATAGAAAATTGATATATATTTCTATAATACATGGTCAATTTTCAAAGGATTATATGCATGAAACAGAAAATTGATGTAAAAATGGATCGTGTAGGACGAGCAGAAGATGAGTTAAAATACAGAATTCAAATTTTAAATGATTATTTAATCGCAAAATCACGAAAATAATCTATTTAAAAATATTTATTACTAGCTAATTAACCCGGCTCCGCACGGGTGAAAGTTGTTATTAATCCTTAATGAGGAATTGGATAAGCCTTTCCAAAAGATGTCATCTAATAGCATGAATTGTATTTTCTGATATTTTTTAAGAAGTAGTTTGAATCGGTTATGTCATCGTTAAACGGTTTTAACGGTTCGAGTGGTTCTTGTAATACTTCACGTCTAATCAAAGTAGCGTTTTCGCATTCCTCCTAATTATTTAAACATTTCTATAGTGTAGTTTGAAACAGAAAAGTGAAGCTGTAATGTCATGAAAATTATACATTCTGCGCAAATCAACGCAAACGGATAAACGCAACGCAACTGATGGTGTATTTTTTTGTAAATAAGTTTGGCATTAGAAAGATAAAAAAAGATCGCGTGTTTATTATACGATGCAAAGGAACGACCTCGCCACATGCACAAAACGGCAGGAAATCCGTTAGAGAAGTAGAACTTCACTAAATGTCACTGGCTTCACGGCAAGTCGTTCAGACTACAGGTCTCCCGAAAAGATCTCACTTGAATGAGCTAACCCATAAGGTCTCCAATAATTGAAAATATCGTTAGATTTATATGTCAGTGGTAACTTGGTTGCACGTTAAGGGACGTAATCCATGCCTATGTTGTAGAGGCCATCTGGCAATTTTTAGATTATATTCCTTTGACTGTTAAGCGTTCTGAACCACGTATCTGGATGTAACAAAGATGGTGGATTTAAATGTGGGACCGGACATCAAGAATTCGATTTTTATTTAATTTTAAAGCTAATATTGATCCGATTTCGAAACTGCTTCTTTAGCTGATTTAAATTTAGCCCGAAAAATATTTGTACGAAATATGGTGAATATTGGATGTTGACTGAGGCCGTGTATACCCGGACACACATAGGATTTTCAGCTTTATGTAGATAGATTAATTTCTTCTTTAAGGAGCCACCGACCCCTAATCTTCTTAACACTCCCCCTCACCCCCAACAATTCTTCTGAACCGACTATCGCCCCTCCCCCTAGAACTAGAACGCTTCAGCGCCACTGGGTGGTACCACCCACTTTGGGAAACACTGCTCTACAGCGACTAACACATATATCTATATTACTACTTACTTGGATGGGAACGTCGATCTACATCCCTATTTACCCGATAGGAACGTAGAGAGCGTGTGCCTCTCTCACATCAAGAACTGTTTCTACAGGTTGCCAAGATGACGGGATGATTGGGGAAGGACTAGACAAAACAAGATTTTGTCAAATGTAACTTTGCAAGCAAACTGTAGATAAGGAAAGATTAAGAAAGCCAAGCGAGGTAGACGACATGTAATGAAATACAAACATATAACGAACTAAATGTAACTGAACATTCTTGATCTCAGATATGAGAACAACAACATTGTAATGATTTATTGTGGTTGAGACAATAACTAGGTCACAGAATTATAGACAAGAAAACTCGATCGCAGTGGCGGATCGTGATCATTTTTGTTGGTGGGGCCAAATAAAAATTTTCGGAAAAATCATGGTTTTGGATTAGGTTTTATTTTAATTTAAAAAATAATAAATACCCGTTACACATTATTTTTGTGGGGCCCGGCCCCACTAGCTCTTAATGACGAGCCGCCCCTGGTTGATCGGTTAATGGTTTGCTGTACCAAACTCTCTCTCCCTCTCTCTCTCTCTCTCACTCTCTTATATATATATATAATCCCAGGTAGATCCACCAGACAGCTGATATGTGGTGACTGGTTTCGGGCGCAGACAATGGACTGAATTACGTCAACAATTCACATAACTACATTCATCTTCGTTCCTGCGCACATAGGTGATGATGGCAATGGGAGAGCAGACAAGAAAAGCTGTCTGGCTCTGCCACCATATCGGGGGTCAGTCAATGGATAGAGCTGACATTCTGAACGCCCTATTAGTGTGTGCCCGTAAAGAGAACTTTCGTATACAGTCGAAACCAATCCACGTCAGCTGCTAGATTGCAAGAGCTTGGATTTAAGATTGGAGTGGCCAGAAAATCAGTAAAACAGGTATATGAGTGAGTAGGCTCATCAATCAAAATCGAACCGGTACTGTCAGTCGTTACACGCTTTTGGAGATATTGAGATGAAGATTGAAGCACATATTGACATGTCCGGAGTGCAATGAGGGTATTCCAAACTAAAACTGAAACTGGCACAGGTTAGAGTGAGAAGTTGACCAGCAGATAGTATAGCCAGGGCGACACAGGCTAGAGAGAAAAGATGACCAGCAGATAGTATAGCCAGGGGCGACACAGGCTAGAGAGAAGTTGACCAGCAGATAGTATAGCCAGGGGCGACACAGGCTAGAGAAAGAAGATTACCAGCAGATAGTACAGCCAGGGGCGACACAGGCTAGAGAGAGAAGATGACTAGCAGATAGTATAACCAGGGGCGACACAGGCTAGATAGCGAAGTTGACCAGCAGATGGTATAGCCAGTGGTGACACAGGCTAGAGAGAAGTTGACCAGCAGATAGTATAACCAGGGGTGACACAGGCTAGAGAGACAAGATGACCAGCAGATAGTATAGCCAAGGGCGACACAGGCTAGAGAGAGAAAGTGACCAGCAGCTAATATAGCTAGGTGTAGCGTGTTCTTTAACTAGGGCTGAACATTCATAAGGGAAAGACAAAGATATTGAAAATTAACCAAGCAAACGACAACTCGATCTCCCTGTGGGAAATCCCACTTCAAGAGGTAGAATCATACACATATTTGGGCAGCAACGTAGACAAAGAGTGTGGAACAGATAGAGATGTTAAAATAAGAATACAGAAGGCAAGAGGAGCTTTCATTGCACTGGGAAACATTTGGAAGTCTAAAGAAATCAAATCTAGAATAAAAATTCGGATATTTAACTCTAATGTTAAAGCAGTTCTACTGTATGGGTCAGAAACATGGAGAACAACTAAAACAATAGCGCATAAATTGCAAACATTCATCAACTGGTGTCTGCACAGAATAGAGGGAATAAGATGGTATGATAGAGTCACAAATGAGGAACTTATGGAGAGAACAAGACAGATTCCAGTGAACAAACAGGTTAAAAAAAAGACGCTAGCGCTGGATAGGACACACTTTGCGAAAACCGGAGGGAAATATAACAAGAAGGATCCTTGCCTGGAACCCGCAGGGACAGCGCAAGAAAGGGAGGCCGAGAAATACATGGAGATGAGATTTGGAGGCAGAGATCAACAATATAAAGAAGAGCTGGAGGAGCTGCAGGAGATAGCTAGAGATAGGAAGACTTGGCATGACTTGGTTGAGGGCCTATGCCCCAATCCGGGGTAAAAAGGCAATGAGAGAGAGAGAGAGAGAGAGAGAGAGAGAGTAGTGTGTTCTTTAATCCATAGGGAAATAAATATAAGGAAAGACTTTAAAAAAATAACAAAGGAGTAGATAGATACAAACATAGATGACCTTATCTGGACAGACATGGACAGAAAGAGTAGGTCAAGACAGAAACGAATTGTGCACGTTAGCTGAAACCCTCCGATCTGGATAGAGTTGATCATTTAAAAACATGAAATCAGCATTCAATCTTGAATAGCTAAAGTACATTCCCCTTCTTGGACAGCAGGTCGCGCAAACACATACACACACACATACACACACACACACATACGCATAGCAAAAATATAAATATATTTCTCTTCTTGGACAATAGGACATGTAAACACATACACCCGCATAACGCATACACACACATACACTTATACACACATACGTACACATACATATATATTTATATTGATATATATATATATATATATATACACCCACACACACATCCACACACATACATATGAAAATTAAGACAGACAATACTTAGGGAGAGAGAGAGATAAGGAGAAATAAGGGACGAGAGAGAGAGAGAGAGAGAGAGAGAGAGAGAGAGAGAGAGAAAGAAGAAAGTCGATTCTCGAGATGCTATTATGTACACAAATATCTGAACAGAACAAGATTTAATTTAAAAGTCGGTTAAAAAAAACAAACTCCCCAGCACAAATCCAGATGATGATGAATAATTGAAAGATTTGATTTAAGCTATTTATCTGGCAATAGAAGTATCGATCTTGATATTAGATAACTTCAATACGATTACTGTCTATATTTCAACACATAATCTGGTCCGTGTTCTTCTTCTTCAGCGATCTCTGGTTATGCGCTTAATTTACTGTGGACTACAAAATGGGCAGTCAGCTTCAGGTCTGTTAGGTTTCCCCAAAGCTTAGTTTTCAGATCGACTGGGTGTGGCCACATGTTGCTTCTCAGCTCCCCAGGAGAGGACAGTCTTGCAGGACATGCTCTGATGTCTGTTCTGCCTGTTGACACTGGCAGAGAGCTGTTTGACTTATTCCTAGTCTATGTAAGTGTTTGTTGAGTAGCAGATTTTCTCTGTATGAGGGTTTTGACCTCTTGAAAAGAGGGGGTTGGTGAATTTGTTCTTTGGCACTGCCCTCCTTAGCTAAGACATCGGCACTCTCATTGCCTGCAATGCCACAGTGAGATGGAATCCCTGCAAGTAAATTTGTTCTTTGGCACTGCCCTCCTTAGCTAAGACATCGGCACTCTCATTGCCTGCAATGCCACAGTAAAGTGAATCCCTGCAAGTGAATTTCTGCCTTTTCTGAAAGCTGAGCAAGTTCCCTTTTTAGGTTTTGTATTGTACTGTCAGCGGATTTAGCCTCCAGGGATTGTATAGCTGACAGTGAGTCTGTAAGAAATACCATCTTGCCTGCAGGTGCTTGCAGCTTATTCATGTGCTGTACTGCTATCAGAAGGGCTAAGAGTTCTGCTTGTTCAACCACAGCCAACTCTAAATAACTAGGCCTGACAAATGAAGGGAAAACTCCTGACCTAGATTCAGTCGGGGGGCTGGAATTTATATATGTTTGATAGAACACTGCAATTAAAACATTTTTTTTACTCAATTATGTGAGTGTATGGTTATTTATTGGTAACAAATATTCATAATATTGATATTCCTTATTGTTAAACTTAACTTGTTGGATAATAATATAACTTTGATTTAGCATTTTGTGTTGATTTTAAAATAAATTCGTCTATATACAACAATATTGGAATGCGAGGTCACGTGACCGGTTGTGGTTTGATATCCCATAATTTTTACCTGAGTACGCAATCCCATAAGTTTATAGTTGGCTCTGGTTCAACATACACAGCACACAGCTCACGTAATGATGACTTTGACTTAAGTCATGTGTTCTACTATATCTGCAGTCAGATAGTAGTAACATAATGATGACTTTGACTTAAGTCATGAGTTCTACTATATCTGCAGTCAGGTAGTAAAATAATGATGACTTTGACTTAAGTCATAAGTTCAAGATCTCCAGTCAAATAGTAACATAATGATGACTTTGACTTGAGTCATAAGTTATAGATCTCCAGTCAAATAGTAACATAATGATGACTTTGACTTGAGTCATAAGTTCTAGATCTGCAGTCAGATAATGGAATACCAACCTATTTTCGCCTGGAATAGTTGATGCCGTTAGCAATACTTGACTTGATGTTTGGCTGACACCTGGTGTCTGCACGAGCAGCATACCTGAGGTCATGACGTCAGTGGGATTCTGACATCAGGTGGACAACTGTCACGTTAGCAGGTCATCATGACAAACTGACCGAGTTTATCTTTCTATTTTCAGTGTCTTCATATCTCTTTCCTTACTCTCTCTCTGTCTCTCTCTGTCTCTCTCTCTGTCTCTCTCTGTCTCTCTATATGTCTCCCTCTGTGTCTCTCTCTGTCTCTCTCTGTCTCTCTCTGTCTATGTCTCTCTCTCTGTCTCTCTCTGTCTCTCTCTGTTTCTCTCTCTGTCTCTCTGTCTCTCTCTGTCTCTCTCTGTCTCTCTCTCTGTTTCTCTCTCTGTCTCTCTATGTCTCTCTCTCTGTTTCTCGCTGTGTCTCTGTCTCTCTCTATCTCTCTCTGTCTCTCTCTATCTCTGTCTGTCTCTCTCTCTCTCTGTCTCTCTCTCTGCCTTTTTCTGAATATCTCTCTTTTTCTCTTTGTTTCTCAATGTTTCTCTCTTTCTCTCTCTGTTTCACAATATCGCTCTTTCTCGCTTTCTATCGCTGTCTCTCTCTTTCCCTGTTTCTCTATGTAACTCTCTCTTTCTGTTTCTCTATGTCTCTCTCTTTCTCTCTGTTTCTCAACCTCTCTCTCTTTCTCACCTGTTTCTCTAGCTCTCTCTCTTTCTCTCTCTGTTTCTCAATGCCTCTCTCTCTTTCTCTCTCTGTTTCTCAATGTCTCTCTCTTTCTCTCTGTTTCTCAATGCCTCTCTCTCTTTCTCTCTCTCTCAATGTCTCTCTATTTCTCTCTGTTTCTCAATGTCTCTCTCTCTCTCTCATTCTCTCATTATGTTGCTAAGTAAATCTAACAGAGCCTCTAGGGTCGCCATTTCTCGTCTTACGTCACTGTCTGTACCAGGATGTAGACGGTAATCGATTACTTATCTATCAAGTACTCACTTATTTAAATACATTATTGGCATCAGGTATTGTGTCATATGATTCCTTAATCGATTCTGATGTAAAAGGACGATGCCCGGAAAGGAGGTCGGACCAGGAATTAGGGAAACGAAATTGCTTGCTAACTACTAACTATAGACGTGGACTTGTCACGAATACTTGAGGACTTGTGTTTGGGGACCTAAACATGAGAACAGGGACTTAAGGACAGGAACTTTTGGGGACAATGACTTTAGGACGTGATGAGTTTATGGGTACATACAACAGAGAGAGAGAGATAGAGAGAGAGAGAGAGGAGGCTTAAGGACATAGACAAGATGAAGAGAATTAGGAGCGTTGTTACTGAACTCACATAAAACAATCCCCAATATATCTTGCCTCCCTCAACTTACGACGAATATAATCCCTGCTTATAGTTCTTGTGTATCACTGGTTAATCTCAGATGTTTCATCGCCAAATAGCTTGTCCTAAGCTGAACTTTGCCACCCTTACAGTCCTTCAGAATTTCTCTCTCTCATAGGCCAAATGCCTATCTCTCTCTCATAGGCAAAATGCCTATCTCTCTTTCATAGGCCACATGCCTATCTCTCTCTCATAGGCCAAATGCCTATCTCTCTCTCATAGGCCAAATGCCTATCTCTCTCTCTCTCTGTGGCCACGATGCTCTTCTTCAATGATCCAGCGGTACCTGAGCTCTCGCCCTTCGGCCCAATGCTATGTAGTGGTATCTGCACCAGCGGTACCTGAGCTCTCGCCCTTCGGCCCAATGCTATGTAGTGGTATCTGCACCAGCGGTACCTGAGCTCTCGCCCTTCGGCCCAATGCTATGTAGTGGTATCTACACCAGTGTCACCTGAGCTCTTGACTTCGGCCCAATGCTATGTAGTGGTATCTACACCAGTTGCACCTGAACTCTTGCCCTTCGGCCCAATGCTATGTAGTGCTATCTGCTTGTGTTTGTAAGTTGTTCTTTTGTTCCGTATAATGTGTTCCATTTATCTGACCTTGGAGGAAGGAGGGTCTTCCTGATGTCTTCTAGTGCTTGACACTTGAAGAGGTGATGGTGAACGGTTTCATGATGATGTGCGCACAGTTGGTACTCTGAACTCAAATCATAAGTTAC
This sequence comes from Arion vulgaris, assembly GCA_020796225.1. Taxonomy (NCBI): domain Eukaryota; kingdom Metazoa; phylum Mollusca; class Gastropoda; order Stylommatophora; family Arionidae; genus Arion; species Arion vulgaris. Next base: position 11,588,668 of record CM036771.1, on the reverse strand, counting down.
ACCCTGAATCAATTTTCTCCTTGGTCTTCCTCTTTTCTCGGAAGCCTCCTTCCATTATGATATTTCTAATCCTCCGCGTCTTTGTATATATCCAAAATACTGCAATTTTCTCCTTCTTACCTGTAGCATCAGCCAGTTCTCTATGATTGTACTCTCTTTCTGAATAGATCTATTTGTTCTCTTCTCTGTCCTTGATATAAGGAGGTTATTAAAAAAAAAAAAAGTAAAGGAACCCTTTCATACCTCGTGGTATATAGGTCAATACAGTGTTAGGCCTGTATTTTCATTGACCGTCGGCACACGATGGGTGATGTGGTCAGCATCACGCCGGCCGCCTTTACTTTCCCAGAGCATGTCTGGTACCCAGTTGAGGCTGGGTCGACCTGAGAGCCGTCGCGGTCGGGAAAAATTCCACGCGCATTGCGGGGCTGAACCCAGACCACCAGCCTTGCGAAGCGAGTTCACTAACAACTACGCTACAGCGGCTCTCAAGGAGGTTATTGGTTATTGGTTACTAAACTGACATCATTGCACTCCGGGCAGACCCATAGGCGCTCAGTCTCCCCAACAGATATCGAAGAGTATGCATACTGATGGTTCCTGTGGCTCGCTGATAAGGAGGACTCTTCTGTAATACTTATATTCAAAAGCACATATATGTTTGTCCACTGCTTTGCTTCACACCTATATGTTCTCACTGGGAATAATCATGCTCTTAGAATGTTGATCTTTGTACAGATGTTAACAGTAATGAAGAGCAGACAGGCTTGCAAGAAACACATTGTCGGGATGTTGTAAATGGATATCAAGCAGGGGCGGCTCGTCATTAAGTTCCAGTGGGGCCCGCCCCACCAAAACTGGAAGGGGAATAATTTCCTGGAATAGACAAATAATAGTAAATACTCCAAAAACCATGACTTTTCCGAAAATTTGTGTCTGACCCCACCAAGAAAATGACCACGAGCCGCCACTGATATGAAGTATATAAGGCATATCATCAATAACACTCCGGACATGTCCATGGGTGCTCCGACCTCCGCCTCAACAAATATAGCAGCGTCCAGCGGCCCAACTAGCCAGTTCGATGTTGATTAATCAATCTCTTTGCATATTTGGTATGTCGTTTTTTCCGGACAGTACCAATATCGACACCCATCTCTCTCAATCTGGTCAGCGGGTGGGATTTACAACCCTGAAACTCCTCTGTTCGGAAAGACTCTCTCAATTCGTTTAGAATGTCATTTCAGCCCATTGCAGCTCCCTCTGATAACGTAGCCATACCACTCAATCTATCAGATTAATTGACTCCTACGTGCCCAGAACATTACCACTGACTCCTACGTGCCCAGGACATTACCACTGACTCCTACGTGACCAGGAAATTACCACTGACTCCTAAGTGCCCAGGACATTACCACTGACTCCTATGTGCCCAGTACATTACCACTGACTCCTACATGCCCAGTACATTACCACTGACTCCTAAGTGCCCAGGATATTACCACTGACTCCTACGTGCCCAGGACATTACCACTGACTCCTACGTGCCCAGGACATTACTACTGACTCCTACGTGCCAGGGACAAAAATGAAAGTGATTTCTCTTATCCCTGTCTGTACCAGTACCTCCACCCAGTTTCATCTCACCATTTCTGTTCCAACTTTACGAGATGTAGATGGACAATGGACAACATGCAGCGCATATGTACGCAGACATCATCAATAAATTGAAAGTACACGAGAATTCACCGTCATTAAGTCAGTGTCATCTCATACCTGTACCCTTGTACTTTTAGCATTTCAGAATAATTCACCCCATGGATTTTCCTGATTATTATTATTGTCTGTTTATGTAAATCTTTAACTTGGCAATGCTGTTCTTATACTACTACATTCACACTTTCCTTTCCTGTGTGTGATTTATCATTTTAGACATATTTATGCATGTGTGTGTGAGAGATAGGCTATTCACCAGGGGGTCACTGACTGACATAAATTCTTCATGTGACGGTAATCTCCCTTGCATGAGGGCTGTTACCAAGAAAACAATATGTCTAGCAAGTATTAATATCACGAACATAAGGAGTACCAATAGTTCATTTCAATTACTTTCCAGTAACAATAATGTCCCGTTACTTTTGTATCATACTTTTGTTTCCTAGTTACAGTTACTTAGTTCAAACTTTTTGCCTTGCGTCTAAAGGTCGTGGAATCGAATCCGGATCGAATAAAGTCAATCCTTTGCTTTCAAACTTATTTTTTTAATATAATTTGTTTGTATTACTTGCTACTAACAGTAATCTACTTGTGGATAACTAACTAGATATTAGTAGTTAGTATTACCAATTACTAACAGTAATCTACTTGTGGATAACTAGGTATAAGTAGTTAGTATTACCAATTACTAACAGTAATCTACTTGTGGATAACTAGGTATAAGTAGCTAGTATTACCAATTTTAAATCAGGCCTGCACACAAAGAAACCTTATCAAAAGAATAAGAATCCGACAATCAAGGTTCTTCGGGCATATAATGCGAAGAGAAGGTTTAGAACATTTGGTGACTACAGGTAAAATTCGGGGAAGGAGAGATCGTGGAAGACAGAGGAGAAGATGTTGGATGGCCTGACATCATGGTTCGACAAAATATCGACGTCAGAACTGATTACATGCACCAAGCAAAGAGAGTTGTGGAGAGACATGATCGCCTACGCCGGCAGGCACGGCACTTGATTGATTGATTACCTATTGCTAACAGTAATTTACTTGTGGATAACTAACTAGATATGAGTAGTTAGTATTACCAATTACTAACAGTAATCTACTTGTGGATAACTAACTAGGTATTAGTAGGTAGAACATAGTAAATATCTTTCTTTCTTTCTCGAATCCTGTTTGCCTCACAGCGTCAGGTCAGGAAGAGATTTCTAAAACGGGCCCTAGTATGCGCTTTTTAAATAGTCTCTTTCGTAGCCTCTGTTATCTCTGAGGTCCATCTTTTGCGTGGCCGGCCTTTTGGTTTGTGCCCATTGTATCGGAGCAGCATTGCTCTTTGAGGTGCACTGTCTGATGGTAATCTGCTTACGTGGCTGAACCATTTAATTTGTTGTTTCTTGATGAAGTCTAGTACTGATGTTGTACCCACTTTTTCCTGATGTCTTCATTTCTCAACCGGTCTCTTCTTGTTACACCCAGCATTCTGCGTAGACACTTCATCTCTGTCGTGACTAGTTTTCTTCTATCGTTTGTTGTCAGCGTCCAGATTTGGCACTGGTAACATAATGTGGGATGAAAGATTGTGTTATTTTTCTTCTTCTTCTTCGCGTTCGTTCTTTACAACCAATTTGAATCACTCTTTGTGATATGTTTGATCTTTGCCAAGAACGTTGCACATTGGTTTGGAGGCCCTAAATGCATAGACTTCTATACGTTTAGGACACATGCATCCGATTTAAGCCAAACCTCCTTAGTCGCCTCTTACGACATGCGTGGCAGGTAACAGTGGTGCTATTCTTTACACCCCAAATTTGGGCCCCGGTAACCACTCGGCCGAAAGATTGTGTTGAACGTTGCTCTTTTTGTGTTCATGGTGACGTGTTTGCATCTTAAAATTGGCGCCATTTGCCCTATCATTTGATTTGCTTCGTTGCATCTGTGTTGAATTTCATTAGTTATTCTTCCGTTTGCTGAAAAAATGCTCCCCAGTAAATAAACAACCTCATAAGTATAATTACTTCTGCTGCTGTTAGACATTATATAATAATGATAGCTTTATAGATTGAAATGACCATCATCATTGCACGCGGTGAATAACCACGTGTGCTCCAATCTCTTTTTTATACACATGAAGATGTCAGCAGCAGCGCATGAACTTAGTAGTATCGGCGAGGACCTCGATGTAATTGTGAAGAATAAAAAAATGTTTGCACAAATGCTATCCCGTAATAGTTTTAATGAATTTTTCCCGGCCAGGGGCTTTGTCGTTTACTCTTATCCAGTGGCGGCTCGTAGTCATTTTTCTTGGTTGGGCCAGACACACATTTTTGGATAAATCATGGTTTTTTAGTATTTACTATTCCGGGAAGTTATTCCCCCTTTCGATTATTGGTGGGGCCGGGCCCCACTGGCCCTTAATGACGAGCCACCCCTGCTGTTATTGATATTTTAAAACTACCAACCGTTCTTTTACGTTCTCAACTTGAACACATGAACAATGTGTTGACGTCTATTTTCCGACAGGACTAGGAGCTCGATACATTGAGATCAGGGGTCTCTGGAGAAATATTACGATCGCTCCACCTTGTGGTCCTTTAGAACGAGAGTCGAGCAGATTACAACCACGCACAGAGATCACAATAGTAAAGATAATAATCTACAAAATCATTCAAAAATATTGAAATAAATATTATAGCAGGAATAGTACAAGTATGGTAGAATTTTTTTTTCAAAAGCACGTTAATATTATCTTCTTCTTCTTCTGCGCTCTCACTAGATTGGGATTTCGGATTCTCTAATAAAGGCAGCCGTCTGCCTCAGATTATCAGCCACGCCATACAGTTTGTCTTCTGCGTTCTCACTAGATTGGGATTTCGGATTCTCTAATAAAGGCAGCCGTCTGCCTCAGATTATCAGCCACGCCATACAGTTTGTCTTCTGCGTTCTCACTAGATTGGGACTTCGGATTCTCTAATAAAGGCAGTCGTCTGCCTCAGATTATCAGCCACGCCATACAGTTTGTCTTCTGCGTTCTCACTAGATTGGGATTTCGGATTCTCTAATAAAGGCAGCCGTCTGCCTCAGATTATCAGCCATGCCATACAGTTTGTCTTCTGCGTTCTCACTAGATTGGGATTTCGGATTCTCTAATAAAGGCAGCCGTCTGCCTCAGATTATCAGCCACGCCATACAGTTTGTCTTCTGCGTTCTCACTAGATTGGGACTTCGGATTCTCTAATAAAGGCAGCCGTCTGTCTCAGATTATCAGCCACGCCATACAGTTTGTCTTCTGCGTTCTCACTAGATTGGGACTTCGGATTCTCTAATAAAGGCAGCCGTCTGCCTCAGATTATCAACCACGCCATACAGTTTGTCTTCTGCGTTCTCACTAGATTGGGCTTTCGGATTCTCTAATAAAGGCAGCCGTCTGCTTCAGATTATCAGCCACGCTAAACAGTTTGTCTTGGACGCTGGTGTTAGTGGGCCACCTCTTTCTTCCCAAGTCTGCATACTGGGGGCAGTTCTGTAGGATATAATTCCTATGATTTCTGCTTCCAAGTTTGTGCCGACCTCTTTCCGCAGTAAGTTTTGGCCCCCTCGTGATGGTAGGTCTGACATTCTTACTGCGTGGCTAAATCTCCGAGGCAGATTGGCGACCGTAGAATCCGTTATCCCATTCCTCATTGTGAGGGTCGTTGCACCATGTTATGCGCCTTACGACCTGGTGCATCCGTTTTCTGCAAGCATTAGTTTCAGGTTAGCATTCCCTAGCGGACACGTGCATCCGATTTCAGCAAAACCTCCTTAGCCGCCTCTTGCGACATGCGTTGCAGGTAACAGTGGTTCTATTCTTTACACCCCAAATTTGGGCCCCGGTAACCACTCGGGCCGTTAATATTTCTCATGATAATATATATCTCTATAATCCCGTGTAGACAACCTCTGAAGTCGGAGAAGACACACTTGTATGGTGGGTGACACTGATAATAAAGAAAGCAGGCATTCACGCAAAAACCAGTCAGAAGCGCCAATTCAAAGTGCCCTGACTACGCCTGAATTCATACCATGTAAAGAAGAATCCCGAGTGGATAATTTTATTCTCATTTTACAATGGTCTTAAAACAAAAATGCGTACCATCTCTCGTACGTTTTGGCTCTATCTAATTGGAGAATGTAATCCGAAATAGATTAGAGCGTGAAACCCACGCGGGAGTCCTGTGTTCAAACAGAGCCAACTATAAACTACTGGGCCTTCGGGCTCAGGTAAGAATTGTGGGAAATCAGACCCCAACTACACCACGTGATCTCGCATTCCAGTATTGGTGTATATAGACGATATCATTTTAAAATCAACACAAAATGCTAACTCGAAGTTATATTATGCAACAAGTTAAGTTTAACAATAAGGAATATCAATATTATGAATATTTTCACCAATAAATAACCATAGACTCACAGAATTGAGTAAAATTGCAAAAATGCTTGCAGTGTTCTATCAAACATCTGTAATTTCCAGATCCCTTTTCTTATCTAGGTTAGGGAATACCCGGCCAGTTGTCTGGCCTGTGCTGAAACCTGGCTGTGGTTCAATCCACGATAAGGCCAAGGATTTATTTCTGTTGGGGGCATAAAAGAAAAATCCCACCTGTCCTAGACCGCCCTAAAAAGCGGTGCTACAGGCAGTAACGATAGTTGTAATCCGAAATGTTTGGCTGAAATTGGATGCATGTGTCCTAAGCGTGTAGAAGTCTATGCGTTTAGGGGCCTACCAAACCAATGTGCAACGTATACACGTTCTTGGCAAAGATCAAACATATCACAAAGAGTGATTAAAATTGATCGTAAAGAACGAACGCAAAGAAGAAGAAGAAGATCCGAAATGTTAGGTTGGCCTACATCACAATAATGTGTGCACACTTTACATTTGGTGAATACATGATTACAAATACTACAAATAATAAAGAGAAAATTAAGATATTTTGGACATATAAAAAGACATGAAGGGCTGGAGAAGACCATCATGGAAGGAGGCATACCGGTAAAGAGATGAAGGGGAAGACCACGGAGAAGATGGATTCAGGATGTAACTGATGGGTTGAACATGACGGCTGCAGAGGCAGGACATCTGGCCTATGAGAGGAAAATAACAGGAGGACTGTTGGGGTGGCAAAGTTCTGCTCATGACAAGCTATTTGATGATAATGATTACAAAACTCAGATAAGCACTTGACATATTTCTCATTTAAATGTTGCAATCAATCATCGTACAAAAACAAAACAAATCAGAAGAAGGATGATATTCATGTTAATACAAAGATTATAAATATGATATTATGAATAATTAATTACATAACACAAGCAAGATAAGAAAATAACAAACTTCTGAAGACATGGATTTGTCGAGTAACAACATATGCATAAAACATGGATCATTATTATACAAACACTCAAGAAGAAATGAGAATCTTTTGAATAAATTTCTATGTAGAACGTCTTTGAAAACATTGAATAAAGACCAGGAAAAATATAAACATCATCAGACAAGACCTGAATACCAATGAACACATTTTACACTTTAATTTATTGTCGGTTACATCAAATGTCAACTGTTGGCAGCGTGTACGTTCAAATATACTTTCTGATATCGCATTTTATGTTTTAACAGATTGTACAAGTATGTTTTATTGTTTCATAAAAATATCGGACAATGAAAACATTCTAAAATATACAAAGTATTAACAGACGAGTGTAAAACATTTGTAAAGTTTAGTCAAAATTATAAAAAAAACACGCAGTCTTATAATCGTATTCGAATAGTAACTATTGGTTACTCGAATACCATGTACGTTATATGCGCATATGCATTCCTAGACAATAGAAGTGCGGTCTGGCCGAATGAATTAGAGCGAGGACACCCGATTCGATCCCCAGTAAGGCAAATTATTTTTTTTCTGTCAGGGCATAAAGACAAAAAATAACCTAAGCAGTTTCCCAACGACTGCACTAACCGTCTGGCCATAACATTACTCTGGCTCTTGTCACCCCACCCCTCCGTTCTGCACCGGCGTATAAAGCGGTATTACGGGGCAGTAAAGACAGTTTTTGAAGAGAATAAAAACATTGAAAGAACAACGACTTCAAGGATGAAATATAGTCTTCGGGTATGAATGTGTTTCAATTCTCTAGACTTGCTAAAGAGAGAACGTTTGGATCTCTTAATCAACTATCTGTCAACAACAACAAAGTATCTCTAAATGGATTCCAGCGCACTATGGAAGCTGATCAACTTGCGAAAACAGGCATGACAAGTAACACAAGAACAATTCCACCACATAATCTCACTTAGTCTGGCCAAAACTTAGTCAGAGAACATTACATTAATTACCCACAAGACAATATCATCAAGTTAGACGGAAGCCAACAAACCACAATCTTTAGACTTTCCAAAGCACACTAGATACAACGCCCGAGTGGTTACCGGGGCCCAAATTTGGGGTGTAAAGAATAGAACCACTGTTACCTGCCACGCATGTCGTAAGAGGCGATAAGGAAGTTTGGTTGAAATCGCATGCATGTGTCCTAAATGTGTAGAAGTATATGCGTTTAGGGGCCTACCAAACCAATGTGCAACGTATACACGTTCTTGGCAAAGATCAAACATATCACAAAGAGTGATTAAAATTGGTCGTAAAGAACGAACGCAAAGAAGAAGAAGACTAGATACAAGCCCTGGGCAGATGTCGCTCATAAGTCCGGGAGGGCAGATCGTCTAAGGGTCGCTGCCCTAAAAGTAAATGGCAACCTGCTGCTTTTTGGGTTTTGGCTGGGGACAGCAAAATGCTAACGGAGAGCGAACCCAGTAAACGCTGGTTGAAACCGAACACACCTCCGAAGGATAAGCACCTGAGCTCCAAAAGGTACTGAAGGCTGTGCACGTACATCCAGTTGTTGATGTTTGGCTGTTTATATATCACAATAGAATGATAAAAACGGCTTAAAAACGATTGTGAGATATATATATAAACAAGCCCATTTCCACCAAATGACAACTGCATAAACTGATCCACATGTCAAAATGTTTCCATATACTTTCAAACACAATTCTCTAAACGTGTCTCCCTCTTCAACGACCTACGATCTTCACCATGACACCGTGACGTGTCTCCCTCTTCAACGACCTGCGATCTTCACCATGACACCGTGACGTGTCCCCCTCTTCAACGACCTGCGATCTTCACCCTGACACCGTAACGTGTCCCCCTCTTCAACGACCTACGATCTTCACCATGACACCGTGACGTGTCTCCCTCTTCAACGACCTGCGATCTTCACCATGACACCGTGACGTGTCCCCCTCTTCAACGACCTACGATCTTCACCATGACACCGTGATACTAATTTGAAGAAAAATTTGGGAGACACCAGCAAAAATATCTTGCTGACAAATAAGTTCATGTAATCATCTCATCTCACTGTTTCGATCCTCAACATATAAAACCGATTGCAGAAGACGAATAACCAGCCCTGCTGGATCCTATAGCTATATATAATCCACAGCCTTGCTATAGTAGTTTATAGTTGGCTCTGATATAATCCCACAATACAAACGCACATATATATATATATATGAAATTAAATTAAAATCGTGGCATATCCTAAAGGACGTAGCCATCAACCACAGTAAATGAGTCGATGATTCTCTAGGCACCACTTACACGCTCAGTAGTTTGTCATTGCTTTTTCAATGGTGAGGTATGTTTTTACCTTTTAAAAAAATCCACTGAAACGAATTAACTTCCAAACTTGCCCACCGTGGGGTTTGAACCAGGTACGCTTGGATTCGTGATTGAGCTCACTAACGCTTGAGCTACAGATGCTCCATACATACATATATATAAGACCACGATTAGTTCATAGAATATGCTAACTGTTGTGTTCTTAAAAAAAAAAGTTAATTGCATATCCTTTACAGGACTTTGCGAATCAACCCCAGCTTTTTAACGCTGTTTGTGATTTTTCTAGGCATTATTACGTTCAGTAGTTTGCCATTGCTTTCTGAACGGGTGGCGTCATCGTCCTTTTGTAAAAAATCCCCGCGAAACAATTTGCAACCAAACTGTCCGCAGCGTGATTCGAACTCAGAACGTTGGGGTTAATAGACCGAGTCACAGCGCCACCATTGTTCTTATAATGTGCAGGAAATCAAAACAGAACGTGCACTTTATCGAATCCTAGGATACAAAGAAATGAAATGAAGACAGTAACAGCTATTCATATGATTTGTGCTGAACCTCAAACTAAGTATAACAGAAGTAATTTATATTAGCTGAAATAAAGCTGGCAGCGGAAACCAAGAAAGTCACTGAAACAAAGCGAGTAACAGACTTTTACTACTATCTGAACACATTAACGCATTTCGTGTACTCGCGAACATAAAAATATCAATTTATTTATAGCATCGATTGCTGGATAAAGCATAGTCGATTACATGTAAACTTCTAGTAACGGAAAGTAAGCGAGTAACGAACTTCGCATACTATCCAAATATGAGACTGTTCAGACCAATTCATAATTCGAGAACAGAATGGCGTAGTCGGGATTTGAACCCACGAACTTCTGAACTCAAGTCGAGGGTTAGCCACAGAGACCCCCAAAATGAGGAGAGCTGCCCCCAATTCATAACTCCAAACAGTGGCGGCTCGTAATTAGAGCCAGTGGGGCCGGGCCCCGTAAAAATAATGTATAACGTTTATTTATTATTTTATAAATTAAAATATAGCAATAAAAAACCATGATTTATCCGGAAAAAATGTCTGGCCCCACAAACAAAAATGATTATGAGCCGCCACTGATTCCAAATAACACATCTTCGTATTTCTAAACACCACAAAATCATATCTTGGGGAAAAAATAAAGAAAGATTACACGAAGACAAATGCTTTTTGAAATGGTCATTTCCATGTATAGAACGAATAGTGGTTAGTAAACTAGTATTTGTAAAGTTTATCAGATTTTCATTAGGAACGTTTGAATGTCTCCGTATGTAGTAGTCTATATGTAGTGTTCTGTGAAATTCGTCACTCCTGTTGTATCGTTTGCTTGATAAAGACCTTTTGGTCGAAACGTTGCTGTGTATTGTCATTGTTTTTGTATTTTGTGAAACTAAAGTACTTTGTTCTTACGTGTTTCGCTATTTGTAAAGTAACGTACTTTTTCCTAGTTAGCATTCGTTACTAGCGAAACAAGACTGAACACGGGTATTCGAGTAACGAGTACTATTCGTATATCATTACAATAGAGGACAAGACAGGTTAAGGCAGGACATCGCCCTGTATGTGCGTCAGAGAGAGAGAGAGAGAGAGAGAGAGAGAGGGAGGCTAACTTCCCTGTCAGTCATTATTGTATTGCGCAACACGGTAGAGGAACAATAGAAAGAGAGAAGGTTACCGAGAGAATAAGCGATTATGAGATGAGAACGGAAGAAATATAATCTATCTTGTTTGTGTTTTTGATCATTAAAACTAGGTGCGGGAGACTGAGCGCCTATGGGTCTGCCCGGAGTGCAATGACGTCGGTTCAGTAACCAATAACAAATAATTAAAAACAATTTGCGTGTATCAAGTTATCTTTTTTCTTTCTGTTATGACTCAGTCTATTAACCCTGACGTTCTGAGTTCGAACCACGCTGCGGACAATTTGGTTGCAAATTATTTCGCGTGGACTTTTACAAAAGGACGATTGCACCACCCGTTCAGAAAGCAAGGACAAACTACTGACCGTAATAATGCTTAGAAAAATCACAAACAGCCTTAAAAAGCTGGGGTTGATTCGCAAAGTCCTGTAAAGGATATGCAATTAACTTTTTTTTTAATCGGACAGACAGCAATCCTCGAGACCGCAAGTGATTGACAAAGGTTGACGTTGAAAATAAACTCGGTAGATAATAAACTTTGTCACCGGTTATGCCTTTGAAATCTGTCAACTTGACTGACAGCACCGTCCAGTCAGCCCCCATATCGGTCCACAGATCAGCATTTCTCATTATTTTGGGGATCTCTGTTGCTAAGCGTTCCGAAATTCGTGGGTTCGAATCCGGACTACACCTTTCTGTTTCGAGTGCATATTTTCCAGAGGCCATTATGATGGTTGCAGGAGCTACGGAGTTCATGCATTGTGCAATACTTTCGGCAGGTGGCGTGCCATTTCTGCGGAGAGGAACCGAGCCATATTGGGTAAATCCCGGTGCAATTAAGTCAATCCGTTGTCATTAGACCCTTTTAAAATTATTATTTTGAGGTCATGGCTACTTAAGATCTGTTACTATTGGTTATTGATTATTGGTTATTGATTATTGGTTATTGATTATTGATTATTGGTTATTGAACCTCTTCTTCTTCGAACGTTCCATATCGATCACTTGTTAAACCACTCTTTGTGATGATGATGATGCTATCTGAGCCTAAGAGCGACTGTACATTGTGCCAGTTATGCACCTAAAAGTAGGCCAACACATCTGATTTCTGCAACGCTTTTTATTTACTAGGGTAGCTTCCTATGCTCCTACCTCAGTCGCCTCTTATGAAATGCCTTGTGGTTATTAAACTGACGCCGCTCGAGTGTCAAGCGTGTTCGCACGCTTTGACGACGGTTGACAAGCCTCATATGAGTGCGGTTCAATTCCGTGACCTGGCAGACAAGTCACAGGTTCTCCAGATTTACGGTGTTCGTGGCACCGAACCGAAGAGTTACGATGTCCATGGCACCGAGCCGAAAAGCTGAAAGCTCAAATGCTTCTGGATCGAAAAAAAAAAATAATAAAACGACGTCCAAGCACTCCGGGCAGACACATAGGTGCTCAGTCTCCCTCAACAGATTTCGAAGGGGATGCATACTGATGGTTTCTGTGGTTCGCTGGTTAAACACAATTCTCTCTCTGCCCCCAAACAATAAGTTCCACGTGTAAAACGTGTAATTCCAAACTCCCTAAATTGCTCCATTGATTTAACATCATTTTAGTGTCCCTGTCCAACAGTAGGTCGCCAAGAGAAAGAAGAAGAACTCTCACCTTATCCATCCTAAACTCTCCAACAGTCAATGCTTTCGATGCCAGCATCGCCGGTCTCTCATTGCAGAGAACACTCCCGGGACGATAGATTCACGTGAGTTCCTGGAGGTTGGAAACCTCTTTAGACGACATCCATTCAGTGGAGGCTCGTGATCATTTTTGTTGGTGGGGCCAGACTTTTTTTCTGGATAAATTATGGATTTTGATTGTTATATTTTATTTTATAAAATTTGGCTGCAATCGGATGCACATGTCCTAAACGTGTAGAAATATATGCGTTTAGGTGCCTACCAAACCAATGTGCAACGCATACACGTTCTTGGCAAAGATCAAACATATCACAAAGAGTGATTAAAATTGGTCGTAAAGAACGAACGCAAAGAAGAAAATTTATAAAATAATAAACTCACGTTATACATTATTTTTGGTGGGTCCCAGCCCCACTGGCCCTTAATGACGAGCCACCACTGCATCCATTCATACCACAACATGCCATAGACTATTTGTCCTTTTGTTCGATCGACTGGTTATGTCAGTGGTAGATTATGGACTCGGAATTCTTACGATATCAAGATCACAATGTGAACGACTCGAACGGGTTAAGAATTAAGGTATGAGTATAGTTCTGGGCTGCACTAGAGATACCCTCATTGTGAAGATGAGATATATGCTTGGCCTTCTGTCACTATGCTCCCGTCATGCAATCGCCCAGACCAAGGCATATATGCGGGTTACTGCGGATAAGAGACATCCACTACACAAGAACACTAATGATGTTAAGGGCACGAGAATCAAGCGTGGCATGTCGTGGATGGCCCAGGCTGAGAGAACAATTGGCCAGGTGACTACGGTTGCGACCCTACCAAAAGGGAAGAATGGATCCCAACAGATGGTAGCATGACCAACTATCTCAACGTTATCATTACTCTTGGAAGAGAATGTAGAGATTGGGGCAATATGAAGGCTGATCTCGCAGTTAAGCAGCTGATAGAAGATAATGCAAGGGATGATGATGTTGTTGTATATACCGATGGGTCGGTTCAACTAGGTGAGAAATCCGGCTGGGGTTTCTTGGCTAATGCGCATGGTTGGGTTGTTGCAGAGCGAAGTGGGGCATACAGGACAACTACTTCTAGTATGAGGATGGAGGTTGAGGCCATTACTGCTGCCCTCCATTGGATTTCTGGGACTTCATTTACTGGGGCAGTTGTTGTATCTGACTCTCAGTCGATGCTTCACAAGATCCAGAAGGGCAGGTTTTGGTATGAGTGGATGTCGTCTATAGAAGTTTCTAACCTCCAGCGGCTTACGTGGATATACTGTCCTGGGCATGCGGATGTTTACGGTAATGAGAGAGCGGACAGGCTTGCATCAACAGCATAGATTGTTGGGGAGTTGAAGATGGATAAGGGGATATTCTTCGGTCTCTTCGCGACTGTCTGTTGGATGAGGACACTAAAATCGATGTTGAATCGATCAAGCGATTTAGGCAGTTTGGAGTTACCCGTTGTTCAAGTCGAACTGGATGCCTGAGAGGCAGAGTGAGAGGTGTGTTTAATCAGCGAGCCACAGGAACCATCAGTATGCTTACTCTTCGATATCTGTTGGGGAGACTGAGCACCTATGGGTCTGTCCGGAGCGCAATGACGTCAGTTTAGTAACCAATAACCAATAACCAATAATCATTGTCCATGTTTGATCAATTGGTCAAGGGAATAAATAACTAAAATGTCTTTGGCTTCATGTGACCTCTTACTTAACCCCTTCGCTCTTCTGAGCCGATGTGCCGGCTCTCAGTATTTTTGAAGATGACACAAAACCATTATACCAGCTAATTCAGTATACACTGCAATATGAATGAGTCCGGGATTAAAAAATAATTACGGAGTGATAGGGTTAAATCTGCACACAGCCAACTATAAACTCATACGGCCAGCGAACTCGGGTACACATTCTAGGAAATAAGATCACAGCCGTCACGTGACTTCGCATTCCAGTATTGTTATATATAGACGAATTCATTTTAATAACAACACAAAATGCTAAATCAAGGTTATATTATGTAACAAGTTAAATTTAACAATACGGAATATCAGTATTATGAATATTTTTCATCAATAAATAACCATATACTCACAGAATTGAGTAAAATTGTAAAAAAAGATTGCAGTGTTCTATCAAACATACTGTATATATAATTCAGCGCCCCCTCCCTACTCAAACTAGGTCAAAGTTTCACCTGTCAGTTAGAGTATTAGAGTTGGCTGTGATCTGCACAACCTTTAACATAAATACATATTTTATTTTTATCCCACGTGACTTCCCAGAGCAACATCTTAAAATAATTTGTCATCTCCTTTTAGCCGACTTTTACCGCCGTAGCCCGTCATCTAATACTGATGTATGTCGTCTGCCTGGATGATTGTTGACGTCTGTATGTTTCCACTTAGTCCATAGGGAGATTACTGTGTGTTAGTGTTGTTGCTATGCGCGCTTGTGCAGTTCACGTAGTTGAAAGTTAGATTTGAGATTGTACCGAATATTTGATTTGCTGTACAAAGGAAGAAAATGTATCGAATCGATTTAGTGCTGAATTTGATCAAATGTATCGATTCGATCGAATATATTGTAGGCTACAGTCAATACTGGTTATTGGTTATTAAACTGACGTCATTGCACTCCGGCAGACCCATGTGTGCTCAGTCTTCCCCAACAGATATCGAAGAGTATGCATACTGATGGTTCCTATGGCTCGCTGGTTAAACACACTCCTCACTCTGCCTATCAGGCATCCAGTTCGACTTGTACAATGGGTAACTCCAAACTGCCTAAATCGCTTGATCGATTCAACATCTATTTTAGTGTCTTCATCCAACAGGCAGTCGTGGAGAGACAGAAGAACATCCCATTTATCCATCATCAACTCCCCAAAAATAGATGCTGTTGATGCAAGCCTCTCCGCTCTTTCATTGCCGCAAACACCCGCATGCTCAGAGCAGTAGATCCCCGTAAGCATCTGGAGGTTAGAAACACTTCTATAGACGACGTCCACTCATATCGTAACCTGCCCTTGTGGATCTTGTGAGAGATCCAGAGAGAAAATGTACAGTCAATACAAGATTATTAGTCATTTTTAGAATACCTATGACATTTCTAAGCAAACAATCCATATTACATAACAATGGATTCTTTGCAGAGTTAATTCTTATTTTCTATGTTTGTTTGCCAACACGTTCTGATATAACCAAAAGCAAGACTGCTATCTACTCGTTTAACAATGTAAAATCCGTTGCCTTCTGCCTTAAGGACAGACAACATCCATAAAAGTAAATTTTAAGAATCTACGTTTTTAATATGGTTAAAATTGTCAACATGATGTCAAAACCCAATAAAAATAATAATAATAATAATAGCCGTCCATCTCAAGCAAAGATGACAACAGTTTCAGACGTGTGCTTCTGCACTTCTCTGGTGTGTGCGGAGATGACTATCCAATCCTAGATCAAAATTCCCTACCACAGGTGGGGCATACATGATCAAGGCTAGACATGTTCGTGTTGTGTGTTCTGTCTTTTCGCGCAGCTAGTTTTATTTGTGCCTCAACGACACGATGATTCTCAGCTATGCGGGCTCCTCTTGTGTTGTTACAGCGCCACATTTGGCGATTTTGGCGATTTCAAGAGATTCCCAGTATGTGGTGTCTATATCGAAGCATTTCAGAGACACTTTAAGAGTGTCTTTAAAGCGTTTTTCTGTCCACCAGCAAAACGTCTGCCCCCTTCAAGTTCGCCATAAATCAACTCTTTGGGAATGCGTTTATCAGGCATCTGAGCAACGTGACCGGCCCATCTTATTTGGGCCTTCTGCAACAGTGTTGACGCTTGGGATCTTTGCTCTTGTGAGGACTTCGGTATCTGAAATTTTGCCTTTCCAGCTTATTTTTAGTATTCTGCGTAGACAGCTTGTGTGGACGTGATATAGTTTTCTTGCGTGTCTGCTATACACTGTCCATGTCTCGCTTGCGATAAAAATAATACTAAAAGTTCAAACATGTATATTCTCCGCAAAAGGTTTAAATATTGAGGTCTTTTGGTTGAAAAAAGTGCCAAAAGTGACCTTGCCAAATACAGGATGATACAGAAGTTCTATTTCTATCCATTTTCTATCTAAACGTAAACGGTATTATTCTTGTAGAATGTAGGAAAGTGCAGAAATAGCTCTAAAAATTGCGGTAAATGTCGGGGAAATGTTATCTATATTCAAAATGGCCGACGTAAACAATGGAAGAGGAGCTTCTTATTCCGGGCCAGACCAAATTGGATCTATTTCGATAGAGGGACTGAGCTGCCAGACATCAAGTACAACTTTGAAATATTTGACAGACACTTACTGTGCATCAGTCTATGTAGGGGAGACATTAAAATATGATCTCATTGTCAACAGACATTCAACATTGGACAGAAATGCATGGATCAAGTACATAACTCGACTAACAAGTCAAGCAACGATACTGCCATATGTTGATCCTTCAAACACTCGACAGTCACACACAACGGGCAGTGGGTCCCCCGGTGTCATAATTGTTGAGGAAAAGGAGAATGAAGCAACAACTAATGGTCTTTTATGTCATGTGCTTGCAACATTTGTTGGAAACTCTACAATGGTCCCATCGACTAATGAAAATGTTTGTACATTGAACACATATTTGTGTCTGTCATATTGTAACTGTTCTGGTTGTGTGTGAAAATGAAGTTGCCAAGAACATTAGATGATAGTAGTTCATGACTGTTTGTCAGTGGGCAGTTATATCTTGTTGGGATACAATTATTCGTCTCTTTTCAAGTGTCTATTTAAACTTGGTAATGAAAATATTATAACTAACAAATTGGCTCTACATGTTTTGGTCTGTTTTGTTGAGAAACAATTTCATAAGAATGAACAGCTGTCAATAATCTATTTGAACTGGTCTTCATGCTTCTCTGTGCAATTTTTTCATTTTGATTCTTCAAAATAATCTGTCATTTCTACACAAAGTTGGGTATTATATATGCATTGGGTATCCATGTTATCATTGTGTGACTTGCACAAATCTATCTTCCTGTTTAGCTTTTGTCTTTGAGTGGTTGTACACATAATCTGTTTTTGAGGTTTCCATTTTCTGCACATTGAATGATTGCTATATAAAATATTTTGTTTCTCATTTGAAATTTTTCAAAACCTCGAGATGCGTTCTCTCCATGATCTAGTGATACACCACAGTGACAGCCCTATTCCATGTCAGATATCTCTTCTTCTTCCGCATTCTCACTAGATTGGGATTTCGAATTCTGTAATAAAGGCAGCCTTCTGCTTCATATTATCAGCCACACCATACAGTTTGTCTTGGCCGCTCATGTAATTGGGCCACATCTTTCTTCTCAAGTCTGCATACTGGTGGCAGTTCTGTGTTCTGTAGGATATAATTCCTTTGATTTCTGCTTCCCCGTTTATGCCGACCTCTTGCCGCAGTAAGTTTTGGCCACCCTCGTGATGGTAGGTCTTTTTTTTTCTCTTTCGTCCGCTTTAACTCAGACGAAGTTTCATCTCTGAAACTGATTTTTGCGTGAAAATCCGTTTTCCAATTTCTTACAATGGCAACAGCGTGCACATTGTAAATTACTTTACACTGGCAGCCGTGTGCTCAATGTACTCGTAATTAGTATTCCTCGCCATACAGGCAGATTTTCTCCGACTTCAGAGGTACTCACGTTATCGTCCTGAGTAAGACCAGGGACTCGAACAAATGCCGGACAGTAGGTTCGAACCCGAGCTATGAGGCGTCTCACAGCTAGCAGGCCGAGCTACTATCAACTACTCTAGGCAGTCCCCTGATGGTAGGTCTGACATTCTTACTGTGCGGCTAAATCTCTGAGGCAGATTGGCAACCGTAGAATCTGTTATCCCATTCCTCATTGTGAGGGTCGTTGCACTATGTTATGCGCCTTACGACCTGGTGCATCCATTTTCTGCAAGCATTTGTTTTGGGTTAGCATTCCCTAACGGACACATGCATCCCATTTCAGCCAAACCTCCTTAGTTGCCTCTTACGACATGTGTGGCAGGTAACAGTGGTTCTATTCTTTACACCCCAAATTTGGGCCCTGGTAACCACTCGGGCGTGTCAGATATCTCAGCATAGTCATTAACTGTATAATGTGTACTATACCCTTCAACATAAGTTGGGGGAGACTGAGCACCTATGGATCTGCCCGTATTGGTGTGACGTCAGTTAAATAACCAGTAATGTGTACATGTCATACTTGTAGAGGTGACATGTTCCTTCTTCAGTTGGACAGTGTGTGACAGTATTCTCAGATTGAGTCAGATAAGAAAATTTTAGAGATCAGTTGCATGGAAAATATATCACAGTGTAGAAATATGTGTTGGCGTCACATGATACCATATCCCCTCTTCTCTCTTTCATTTTTTTTCCATTTTTCAATGACTGCAAGTTGTCAATAACATTTATATTAACTTTCCAGTTCAGTGTTTCAAATGGAACATAATTCTGGCATTTCTCTTGTGTCAGTTTCTTTATTGCAGTTTCTGTAACAGTCATTTTGATATATTTGAGCTGTTAGCTCTACCGCAGCTTATGATAACCTGAAAAGGATGGGGGTATTGTCCATTCGACATAATTTTGTACAGATTGGTTACTGATAATATTTTGCAAACATAAAACATCACTTAATAATACAACATCTACTGAGTTATACTGTAACATTGTGTCAAAAGATAGACTTGGGAAAAATATATACAATATTTCAAGCACAAATAAGGAAGGAATAAAGATGTAGAACCTGCAAGCTACAGGAACTACCAGCATACATTCTTAGCGATCTGTTGAGAATGAAACAGAGCACAGGATGTGTGGGTTTGTCCATTGGATAGTGTTTGTTGTTTTGTTCGCACACTATTAATTTAAGCAAAGTCATGGCACTATTATATGACACCTTTGATTGATTTTTGTATGAAGACTTGCTTTCCTTATCACTAGTGTCCCTTGTCATTCAGGTGAGTCTTACCCCCAAATACAGATGTACTTCTAATTTAGATTCCCAAGCAAATTCTTCTTCTTCAGCGATCTCTGGTCATGCGCTTAATTTACTGTGGACCACAAACTGGGCAGACAGCTTCAGGTCTGTCAGGTTTCCCCAAAGCTTAGTTTTCAGGTCGACTGGGTGTGGCCACATGTTGCTTCTCAGCTCACACAGAAGAGGACAGTCTTGCAGGATATGCTCTGGTGTCTGTTCTGCCTGCTGACACTGGCAGAGAGCTGTTTGACTTATTCCTAGTCTGTATAAGTGTTTGTTGAGTCTGCAGTGTCCGGTGCGTAGTCGAAATATAATGACCTGGTCTGTTCTGCTTAGGTCTTTGAGGAGTCTTTTCCATAATCATATCCAGTGTTTGTCTTCCAGTCTACTGCAGATTTTCTCTGTATGAGGGTTTTGACCTCTTGAAAAGACAAGGGTTGGTAAATTTGCTCTTTGGCACTGCCCTCCTTAGCTAAGACATCAGCACTCTCATTGCCTGCAATGCCACAGTGAGATGGAATCCACTGCAAGTGAATTTCTGCCTTTTCTGAAAGCTGAGCAAGTTCTCTTTGTAGTTTTTGTACTGTGCTGTCAGTGAATTTAGCCTCCAGGGCATGTATAGCTGACAATGAGTCTGTAAGAAATACCATCTTGCTTGCAGCTGCTTGCAGCTTATTCATGTGCTGTGCTGATTCCCAAGCAAATGATTAGGTTTCCTGTCATCCAAAAGTGCACCATGTGCACACTAAGAAATTTAGGCCCAAGCTAGCCTCGCGACCCAGAGTTTCCATGGCATGTGGTTACTAGAGCAGCGTGTTAACAACTTTGCTATCGGGGAAACTTTCCATTGGGTAGTTTATATTGTGTATGTTAACTAATTAACCATCTAACATAGCTAGCTAGTACTGACTGACCAATCGTCCGACTGACTAACTAGCTAGCTAGTACTGACTGACCAACCATCCGACTGACTAACTAGCTAACTACAGGGTGTTCAACTTAAAAGCAGCCCCAGTGATAAATATAAATTTGCCAGGTACGCATTGCATCTTGTCTATTTACTATTTAAACCGGTTCTGACTAGCTTGTCCTACGTCACATTTGTTCATCGCCCCTTCCTGCACTTCAATTACACACCATCACACAACCTTGACCTATACTACGTCATAACTGAACCTTCTCATTTCCATACATATATGCCAGATTAGCTCCATTCACAGGCTGCTTTTAAGTTGGACACCCTGTATAATTGAAAATCTGAAAGTAGCAAAACATTGATAAGAATTAATTTGTTGAAATATTGTTATTTTCAGGATAACTCCTGCAAACCATACTTTCGTGACGATAGCACCTATGTCATACCAATGTCTTCACATTTACAATATGTGTCAGGAGATTGTCATTTTGTACAACTGCGAACGGTTGTGTGGCTGTACTCGGTGAGTACCACTTGCTCCGAGATGTCAACAGAGTTGATGAGCAATGTGATGGCAGAGTCAACTACAGATGAAACTAAGGATACATTGAGTGGTATGTTTGTTTCCTGATTTCTTTCACTCTTAGTGATTCCCAAGTTGAAATGTCGACTTATTAGATTTTTTTGGTGACACTGATGATAACAAAACAGAAAAACTTGATTTCTTTTCTCTAATCCTGTTTTGTCTCACAGCGTCAAGAATAGAGATTTCTGGAACAGGCTTTTGTGTGAGCTTAATAAATAGTGTTTCTTTCACCGCCTCTGTTATTTCGGAGGTCCATGTTTTGTGAGGGCGGCCTTTTGTTTTGTATCTGCTGTATCAGAAAACCCTGGATCACGGACGAAACATGGCAGAGGGTGGAGGAGAGGAAGAAGCTGAAACAAGAAGTAAACCAGTCACGAACAAGACAGCAAAAACAGGCGGCAGCAACTAGATATACCGAGATGGCTAGAGAGGTAAAAAGACAGCTGAGAAACGACAAAAGAACATTCATAAATGAGATAGCAGAAGAGGCAGAGACAGCAGCTAGCAAAGGTGACCTCAGGGCTCTCTATGAGACAACCAGATTGTTGAGTGGGAGGAAAAATAAGCAGAGCAGGCCAGTGAGAGATAAGACTGGAAAACTTTTGACTAAAATTGATGAACAACTGTGGCGCTGGAAAGAGCATTTCCAGGAAGTGTTAAATAGACCTCCCCACTAAACCCACTAGATTTAGGGCAAGGAGACCCGCTGGACGTAAACGTAAGGGAGATCACAAAACAGGAAATCCGCAATGCCTTGAAAAAATTGAGAAAGGGCAAGGCGGCAGGAGTTGATAATATCCCAGCGGAAGCTCTGAGGGAGGGAGGAGAAGAGATGGTAAACCAACTCCACATATTGTTCAACTTGGTGTGGGACAGGGAGGAGATACCAGCAGATTGGAAGAAAGGCCTCCTCGTGAAACTGCCAAAGAATGGCAATTTGTCAAACTGTGACAAGTGGAGAGGGATCATGCTGCTCTCCATTCCCAGCAAAGTCCTCACTAGGGTTATTCTGGACAGGATGAAAGACGCTATAGACCAGAGGCTTAGGGACGAACAGGCGGGATTCTGGAAAGATAGATCTTGCAATGACCAGATAGCCACCTTAAGAATCATAGTGGAACAAACAATGGAGTGGCAGGCTCCGCTCTACGTGTGCTTTGTTGATTTTGAGAAGGCATTTGACAGCATAGATAGGAAATCAATGTGGGGATCCTAAGAAACTATGGGGTGCCGGAGAAGACTGTCGACATCATCAGGCAGCTGTATGAGGGTTTGCCTGCCAGGTTATTCATGATGGAAGACTGTCAGAGGAGTTCCAGGTCACTACTGGTGTTAGACAGGGATGCCTGCTGTCCCCCTCCTCTTCTTGGTGCTACTTGATTGGGTCACACGCACAGCCTACGACAGGTCTGGAAAAGGCATACAGTGGACACTTATGTCAAAGCTAGAAGACCTGGATTTTGCGGACGATCTCGCCTTGCTTTCGCATAGACTACAAGACATGCAGGAAAAAGTGGATGCTCTGGCACAAACGGCACGAGTCGGCCTTAAAATCAGTCAAGAGAAGACTAAAGTAATGCGTAGCAACAACATACAGCAAGATCCAATACGGATTGAGGGAAGGGACATAGAAGATGTGGATGAATTTGTCTACCTTGGAAGTAAGATCAGCAGATCAGGAGGTACAGATGAGGACATTAATGCTAGGATTAGGAAGGCCCGACAGGCCTTTGCGATCCTGCACATGGTGTGGAAGTCCGCTGCCATCTCCACGAAAACAAAGCTCAGGATTTTCAGCTCAAATGTGAAGTCGGTGTTGCTGTATGGCTCGGAAACTTGGCGAGTCACTAGGGCAAATACAAATAAGATCCAGACCTTTGTCAACGGATGTTTGCGGCGGATTCTCAGATTGAGATGGTATGATAGAGTTACAAACACGGATCTGTGGATAAGAACAGGGCAGGAACCTATGATGACACAGGTCAAGAGGAGAAGATGGCGATGGATAGGCCATACCTTGCGGAAGACACAGTCGAGTGTCACTAGACAGGTGCTCGAGTGGAACCCGCAGGGAAAACGAAAAAGAGGACGCCTAAGCAGACTTGGAGACGAGGTCTTACTGAGGAGCTGAAGAGTGCTCAATTGACCTGGGAGAACATAAAAAGAACAGCCAGAGACCGAGAAGAGTGGCGAACAACTGTTGAGGCCCTATGCTCCACGAGGAGCGAAGAGGATTAATGATGATGATGATGATGTATCAGAGTATCATTGCTCTTTGAGGCACACTGTATGTTGGTAATCTGCTTTTGTGGGCGAACAATTTAATTTGTTGTTTCTTGATGAAGTTCAGTACTGATGTAACAGGAGAAACGTGGTAGTGAAAGAGTGGAGTTTTTGACAGTCTAGCAACGTTAGAATGAGTCATGATTGAGTTCACGAAGAATTCTGGAGATTAAGGGGTTATCATGGAGCTGTGACATGTGAAATTATATGTATAATGTCAAGCATACAAAAGTGTATTAGTGTCACACCACACACACACATATATATTTGTGTGTTAGATATTGAAGAGCTGGCAGCATATACTAGCGTACATACCTCACCAAAGAAGAAGAAAGGTATATTCTATCCTTCTCACTGTATGACCTTTGCACTCTATGACCTATCTATCTCCACTCTATAGCTTATCCATCTACAAACTATGACCTAGATATCTACCTTGAGATATGACTCTCTTGTCTTGAAACTATGTACAATCTCTTCACATTGACTGAATTCCAGTGTGTCGGTGCCAGCTGGTGAATTTTACACAGGTTTCATGTGACCTTATGTGTAATGAATTAAAGGTGTCAGCTCAGCACTAGGGTCAGTGAACTTCTTTACCTTATTTTGGTGGCCGTTGACACAGGCTACAACATTATAGTCTGACAAAGTGGGTGTGTTTCAAAAGGGAAGTTATCCATGAAAGGAAACAGTAGTAGTGTGAGTGCAGAGGTGCATGAGAGGAGGTGATGTTACCTGGTAACAAGTTTCTATCACTGACTCGGCTCTGTAAGACAAAGCACAGCATGCTTCGCTCTTTGACATAAATGACATACAATTCACAATGAACAGTTGTTAAATAGTTGTTTTACTAGAACAAATGTAGACAAAGCACTTATGTTCTTTCACATACAGATCACAAAGTATGGTTAGAAAATGATGTTTTCAAATCTTATACAAAGTAATGTTGACATGTGGTGTTTTTATAGTGAACCGCAGAGGTACCAGTATGTTGCAACCGTTTCAACCAAACAGTAAAGGGGAGGGGGTCATACGCTAGTCATGCATGCACCCCAACGTCTAGGGGAGGGATGAGACATACGCTAGTGAGATGTGTGTCCCAACCTCTGTAATGAGGTCATACGCTAGTGAAGTATGTGTCCCAACGTCTGTGGTAGGGTCCCATATGAAGGGAACACATTCTAAGATAAAACAACTCTGTGCCTGCAAATCATTGCGGTAATCTAACGCTGACTGTCAGATTCAGTTCTTAGGGAATGCTAACCTGAAACAAATGCTTGCAGAAAACGGATGCACCAGGCCGTAAGGCGCATAACATGGTGCAACGACCCTCACAATGAGGAATGGGATAACGTATTCTACAGTCGCCAATCTGCCTCAGAGATTTAGCCATGCAGTAAGAATGTCAGACCTACCATCACGAGGTGGCCAAAACGTACTACAGGAAGAGGTTGGCACAAACGTGGAAGCAGAAATCATAGGAATTATATTCTACAGAACTGCCCCCAGTATGCAGACTTGAGAAGAAAGAGGTGGCCCACTTACACCAGCATCCAAGACAAACTGAATGGTGTGGCTGATAATATGAGGCAGACGGCTGCCTCTATTAGAGAATCCGAAATCCAACGAAATCCAAATCTAGTGAGAATGCAGAAGAAGAAAGAAGAAATTCTGTTCTGCTAAAAAGTTGAGGTGGGGTGTGGAAAGAGAAAATTGTTGATACATCTCACTTCCAGCTTCTCAGGTTTTTTCTCTCTTTCATGCAGGTACTCAATTCAGGAACAATATCTCTGTCCATGAACGGTTGACTGAGGATGTTGGTAGTGTTGGTGATGAAGATGATGTTGTCAAGAGAAATGAACATCTGAGCCTAGACCTGAGTCCAGTGACAGTTTCTAGCAGTCATCGTAGTCTGCAGGAAAAAACTGGTACTGACATGGCTGTCATATTTTGAACTAGTTATCGTGTCTGTCTGTGTCGTTCTGTCTGTGCCATTCTGTCTGTGTCATTCTGTCTGTGTCCTGTCTGTGACGTGTCGTTCTGTCTGTGTCCTTCTGTCTGTGTCCTTCTGTCTGTGTCCTTCTGTCTGTGTCGTTCTGTCTGTGTCCTTCTGTCTGTGTCCTTCTGTCTGTGTCCTTCTGCCTGTGTCCTTCTGCCTGTGTCCTTCTGTTCATCTATCTATACAGTCTTTGACATCAGTGTTGATTGATTGATTCTTCTTCTTCTTTGCGTTCGTTCTTTACAACCAATTTTAATCACTCTTTGTGATATGTTTGATCTTTGCCAAGAACGTGTATACGTTGCACATTGGTTTGGTAGGCCCCTAAACGCATAGACTTCTACACGTTTAGGACAAAAGCATCCGATTTCAACCAAACCTCCTTAGTCGCCTCTTACGACATGCGTGGCAGGTAACAATGGTTCTATTCTTTATACCCCAAATTTGGGCCCCGGTAACCACTCGGGCGAGATTGATTGATTGATTGATTAGGACTATCATCATTGTACTTTGGTGAGTAACCATGTTTGCTCTGATCTCTTTCATACAAAGGAAGCTCACAACGACAGTGCATGTACTCCGTAACACTGGCAAGGCTCCCAAATGTAACATTGAAGATGGTGAATATTTTTGTAGGAATTTTGTTTTAATCTTTTCATGAATGTTTCCCAGGCAGCAACTTTCCAGCTTACTTGTATAGATTTTAATCTGTCAAGGTTTCTTTTGTGTGATCAACGTGAACACAGGACATACGTTTTATCACCCGTCTTTGATAGGATCGTTTTATCACCCGTCTTTGATAGGACTAGGAACTCAATCTCATATACATTGAGATTAGGGATCTATGAAACTGATTACTCCACATGAGGAATGAACCAAGTTTCATTGGGGAGAGAGATGACCACCTCACCTTCATACCACAGAGAGCCTCATGATATCAGTGTTTTCTGTCTCATCTTTTTTTTTTTTCCCGATCCAGAAGCACTTGAGCTTTTCAGCTCTTCGGCTTGGTGCCATGGACATCGTAACCCTTCGGTTTGGTGCCACGAACACCGTAAATCTGGGGAATCTGGCTTTTCTGCCATCCCGCGGAATTGAACCCGCCACACAGAGGGATAGTCACCCGTAGTCCAACGCGCTACGAACACGCTGGGCAGATGGGCTCTGTCTCATCTCATAGATGTCTTCACACAGAGAAGAACAACTTCTGAATAAATTGTCTGTACTGACCATTGACTTAATGTATGCACTGGCCACTGACTTAATATCTGTACTGGTCAGTGACTTAATGTTTGTACTGACCATTGACTTAAATGTCTATACTGGTCAGTGACTTAATGTTTGTACTGACCATTGACTTAATGTTTGTACCGACCATTGACTTAAATGTCTATACTGGTCAGTGACTTAATGTTTGTACTGACCATTGACTTAATGTTTGTACCGACCATTGACTTAAATGTCTATACTGGTCAGTGACTTAATGTTTGTACCGACCATTGACTTAATGTCTGTACTGGTCAGTGACTTAATGTCTGTACTGGCCATTGACTTAATGTCTATACCGACCATTTATGTAATGTCTGTACTGACCATTGACTTAATATATGTACTATTCATTGACCTAATGTCTGTCTGTATACTCTGTTTCATGCAGTAATGACAAAACTTCAAGTCCAGGGATCTCCAGAGCTGAGAATAAGACACAGATGTGCAGGACAGAAGCACTTAATTCTTCTAGCAGGTATGTGTACTCACTTCTGCTCTTGTTAGAGACAAATTCTTCTAGCAGGTATGTGACTCACTTCTGTCTTTGTTAGAGACAAATTCTTCTAGCAGGTATGTGTACTCACTTCTGTCTTTGTTAGAGACAAATTCTTCTAGCAGGTATGTGTACTCACTTCTGTCTTTGTTAGAGACAAATTCTTCTAGCAGGTATGTGTACTCACTTCTGTCTTTGTTAGAGACAAATTCTTCTAGCAGGTATGTGTACTCACTTCTGTCTTTGTTAGAGACAAATTCTTCTAGCAGGTATGTGTACTCACTTCTGTCTTTGTTAGAGACAAATTCTTCTAGCAGGTATGTGTACTCACTTCTGTCTTTGTTAGAGACAAATTCTTCTAGCAGGTATGTGTACTCACTTCTGTCTTTGTTAGAGACAAATTCTTCTAGCAGGTATGTGTACTCACTTCTGTCTTTGTTAGAGACAAATTCTTCTAGCAGGTATGTGTACTCACTTCTGTCTTTGTTAGAGACAAATTCTTCTAGCAGGTATGTGTACTCACTTCTGTCTTTGTTAGAGACAAATTCTTCTAGCAGGTATGTGTACTCACTTCTGTCTTTGTTAGAGACAAATTCTTCTAGCAGGTATGTGTACTCACTTCTGTCTTTGTTAGAGACAAATTCTTCTAGCAGGTATGTGTACTCACTTCTGTCTTTGTTAGAGACAAATTCTTCTAGCAGGTATGTGTACTCACTTCTGTCTTTGTTAGAGACAAATTCTTCTAGCAGGTATGTGTACTCACTTCTGTCTTTGTTAGAGACAAATTCTTCTAGCAGGTATGTGTACTCACTTCTGTCTTTGTTAGAGACAAATTCTTCTAGCAGGTATGTGTACTCACTTCTGTCTTTGTTAGAGACAAATTCTTCTAGCAGGTATGTGTACTCATTTATATCTTTGTTAGAGACAAATTCTTCTAGCAGGTATGTGTACTCATTTATATCTTTGTTAGAGACAAATTCTTCTAGCAGGTATGTGTACTCATTTATATCTTTGTTAGAGACATAATGTTTGAGTAACATCATTTTAAAGATAACACAATACATCACATAAATGGTTTATTTATCAACATATAAATGTCTTGTATGTGTCATGTCTCAACATATAAATGTTTTGTTTATGTCATGTCTCAACATATAAATGTCTTGTTTGTGTCATTCAACATATAAATGTCTTGTCATGTCTCAACATATAAATGTCTTATGTCATGTCTCAACATATAAATGTCTTGTATGTGTCATGTCTCAACATATAAATGTCTTGTTTGTGTCATGTCTCAACATATAAATGTCTTGTTTGTGTCATTCAACATATAAATGTCTTGTCATGTCTCAACATATAAATGTCTTATGTCATGTCTCAACATATAAATGTCTTGTATGTGTCATGTCTCAACATATAAATGTCTTGTTTGTGTCATGTCTCAACATATAAATGTCTTGTTTGTGGCATGTCTCAACATATAAATGTCTTGTTTGTGTAATGTCTCAACTTATAAATGTCTTGTTTGTGTCATATCTCAACATATAAATGTCTTGTAATTGGCATGTCTCAACATATAAATGTCTTGTATGTGTCATGTCTCAACATATAAATGTCTTGTTTGTGTCATTCAACATATAAATGTCTTGTATGTGTCATGTCTCAACATATAAATGTCTTATGTGTCATGTCTCAACATATAAACGTCTTGTATGTGTCATGTCTCAACATATAAATGTCTTGTTTGTGTCATGTCTCAACATATAAATGTCTTATATGTGTCATGTCTCAACATATAAATGTCTTGTATGTGTCATGTCTCAACATATAAATGTCTTGTTTGTGTCATTCAACATATAAATGTCTTGTATGTGTCATGTCTCAACATATAAATGTCTTATGTGTCATGTCTCAACATATAAACGTCTTGTATGTGTCATGTCTCAACATATAAATGTCTTGTTTGTGTCATGTCTCAACATATAAATGTCTTGTATGTGTCATGTCTCAACATATAAATGTCTTATATGTGTCATGTCTCAACAGTAAACAACAAGACAGAGAAACATATGGTGATCAAGAGTATTGAGATTTTGTCCAGCTCAAGTCCAGTCAGTGACAGCCATCTTGTGGAGGATCAGCAGGGGTATGTCTTGCAACATTGATGGCATTTCTGATCTTCTCATTATGTGTCAGCGGTTTATAGTTTTCTGTGTACATACACACATACACTTGCTTGCACATGTACACACAGTTGTCACACACGCACACTTGCTTGCACCGTACACATAGACTTCTTCTTCTTTTGTCAGCACACTGTTACCGGGTTGTTAACCTAGTGTTGTGGTTTTATGTATTTGTCTTGCGCTTCTCTGGTGACTTGTGTGATGGTTTTCTTAGTCCCTGGCAGAATTCAACTACGTTATATATCCACCTTTTCCTCTGTCTTCCTCTCGCCTTCCTTCCTGATATTATGTTGTGGAAAGCTTCATAGACAGTTTGGTCTGTTCGCATTCTTTCTTACAAAGTGGCGAAACCACTTCATTCTCTGTTTCGCTATATAGTTCACATAGACTAAGACAGATAAATCTTTTATATGTATTATAATGATTATAGTTTTTCGTTGCAAGCAGTGAGGACGACAACAAAAGTCTTGCTAGCAATGAATTAATGCCACGGTTGCAGAAGCACATTTGAAAAGGTATCATGCAGTCAGACTTCAGCAGAGACAACCCTATAATATTCAAAACTTGCACAACTATATCAGAAATATCAACCATTCCATCTCTTTGTGTGGTGTGCCGTCCACTCGTCCCATCATCTCGCTGTTATCCCATCATCTCGCTGTTATCCCATCATCTCGCTGTCATCCCATCATCTCACTGTTATCCCAAGCTTAGGTGATCTGATGCTGTGGCTTCTGCTACATATAAGTAAGGGAGAGTTGTATTGTTCTTCATCCTGACTGTTACTTCCGGGTAGAAACAGAGGACTAAACAGAAGCTGCCCAAGGTTACCGTGGTTACCGGGGCCCAAATTGGGGTTAAAGAATAGAACCACTGTTACTTGCCACGCATGTCGTAAGAGGCAACTAAGGAGATTGGGTGTGGGCTAGCTACCCACACCGTAAAAACACTAGATGGCTAAAGAATGGAGAGTGAACCGAGTAAACGCTGGTTGAAACAGGACATCGCCGAAGGATAAGCACCAGAACTCCAAATGGTGCTGAAGATGTGATGTAAAACACACCAATGCTAAGGTTGCATGAATCAGATTTCCACATGAATAGAATTTATGGGGAAATCTAGTACATCTGTCTGGGCGGTGATCACGAGAGAGAGAGAGAAGTCTGGCTACGTTTATGGAGATCAAAGAGGAAGAAACTAACTGGGTATTGACTTTCTTCTTGAACGCCCATATCAACCACTTGTTAAACCACTCTTTGTGATTTGTATGTGATCTGAGCCTAAGAGCGATTGTACATTGTGCCAGTTATGCGCCTACAAGTAAGCAAGCACATATGATTTCTGCGACGCTTTTTATTTACTAGGGTAGCTTCCTAGGCCCCTACCTCAGTCGCCTCTTACGACATGCCTTGTAGGTCGAGTGTTACTATTATTTGCTTCCTTTGAGGGCCCAGGCAACGCACGGGTGGGGTATTCACCAAAAGGCTATGTTAAAGTCAGGCCAAAAGGTGCAGATACCACAGCTAACGCTGAAAACTGTCACACAATGCAGTCCGTTCTTCGGACTCCATCCTGCTATAACCAGTGAGAGTATGAGAACGAATGAGGAAGAGGTCATGTCGCAACTGTCCAAGATTCATTATTGTAGTAGAAGGTATAATTTGCCATTTTTGGTTGAACATGGAATGTCTTCATATTTCTTTGGGGTGGCAACATATCCTTTCTTGATGACTTCTACAATTGTATGTACATTGATCAATGTATTTATTATCTACACAGAAGTTCAATGAAATGGGAGGCTTGTCATCAAGTTATGCATCTGGAGAGTCCCAAGCGAAGCCATGCCTTTCCTGTCATGCTCAGCTCATGGGAGGAGTTCAATCTCATCTACAGACTTCATCTATCATCAGTGCCAACTGATTCTGTAAGTTTTACTTGTGCTAGCTGATTCTGTGAGTTTTAGTTGTGCCAGCTGATTCTGTTTTACTTGTGCCAACTGATTCTGTGAGTTTTACTTGTGCCAGCTGATTCTGCGAGTGTTTTAGTTGTGCCAGCCGATTCTGTGAGTGAGTTTTAGTTGTGTTGTATCAGCTGATTCTGTGAGTTTTACTAATGCCAGCTGATTCTGTGAGTTTTACTAATGCCAGCTAATTCTGTGAGTTTTAGCTGTGTCAGCTGATTCTGTGATTTTAAGTTGTGTTGTACCAATTGATTTTGTGAGTTTTAGTTGTGTCAGCTGATTCTGTGAGTTTTAGTTTTAGCAACTAAACGAGGGAGCAACTATCTCAAACATTGCAACTAACTGACACGAAACTTTCTCTTGTTGTAGGAGCTATCATTAAGGGCAAATGTCAAGTGGACTCATGCAGGAGCTAGTAGTGAGATTACCACTGTGTACAAGTAAGTTGTTTAATAACAGTGTTGTCTGTGATATAAAGGATGTGAGAGAGAGAGGGGGTGTTTACGGTAATGAGAGAGCGGACAGATTTGCATCAACAGCATCGATTGTTGGGGAGTTGAAGATGGATAAGGGGATATTTTTCGGTCTCTTCGCGACTGTCTGTTGGATGAGGACACTAAAATCGATGTTGAATCGATCAAGCAATTTAGGCAGTTTGGAGTTACCCATTGTACAAGTCGAACTGGATGCCTGAGAGGCAGAGTGAGAGGTGTGTTTAATCAGCGAGCTACGGGAACCATCAGTATGCATACTCTTCAATATCTGTTGGGGGACACTGAGCACCTATGGGTCTGCCCGGAATGCAATGACGCTCAGTTTAGTAACTAATAATCAATAAAGGATGATGATGATTTGATTCTGTGTTTATAGTTTTGATATATCTTGTAGAGATAGAAGCTGTTGATGCTGGTTATCAAAGATCTGTATGTATACATCAGCTAGATGTTGCCTTTATGAAATCAGACTGTTCTGTCATGTATGTGCCGCCTGTATGTTATTCATCTTCCACAGTTTCTCATGCTCAGAAGAAGTTTGTACATGCTCGCGATCACCGCTGAGACCGATGTACCAGATCTCCCATAAATTCTATTCATGTGGAAATCTGATTCATGCAGCCTTAGCATTGGTGTGTTTTACGTCACATCTTCAGCAAAATTTGGAGCTCTGGTGCTTATCCTTCGGCGATGTGTCCGGTTTCAGCAACCGTTTACTCAGTTCGCTCTCCATCCTGTAGCCATCTAGTGTTTTTTACGGTGTGGGGTAGCTAGCCCCATGTCCAACCTCCTTAGTCGCCTCAACGACATGTGTGGCAGGAAACAGTGGTTCTATTTTTACACCCCAAATTTGGGCCCTGGTAACCA
This sequence comes from Arion vulgaris, assembly GCA_020796225.1. Taxonomy (NCBI): domain Eukaryota; kingdom Metazoa; phylum Mollusca; class Gastropoda; order Stylommatophora; family Arionidae; genus Arion; species Arion vulgaris. Next base: position 11,555,761 of record CM036771.1, on the reverse strand, counting down.
CTCTGGCGGTTGTATATATAATAGTCGTGAATGGCATTGTGTGTAAACAATAAAGGGACATAAGTATAAAATATATTTTGTTTAAAACATCTGTTAATTAAGAGTAATCTGTAATGTTGACACTGAGTAATGTCTCAATGTTTAAGTAGAATCCTGCACATTTTCTGACTAAAATATGATAACAAATGAAGAGGTTTTGAAATGAGCAAACTGTGCGTCATTGGATAACATCGTTAAAAGATGAAGATGGCGGTGGATAAGGTATGTATGACGTATGCCAGTAGGGGCGTTGGCTAGGACAGTTCTCCATTGGATAGCGGATTGGAAAAGGTCTGGGAGTCCAAAGGAAACCTGGAGAAAACTGTAGAAAGAAAGTTGAAAGATTGTGGTCTGACATAGAAAAACATTTAGTAGTGACTATTTTCTACAATATATAGAGATAATAGAAGTTTTCAAGAAATATTTTTGCCTGCCTGCCCAGCGTGTTCATAGCGCATTGGACGACGGTGTGACAAGCTGTCTGTGAGTGCAGATTCAATTCAATTCCGCAGGCTGGCAGAAAAAGCCACAGGTTCTCTAGATTAACGGTGTTCGTGGCACCGAACCGAAGGGTTACAATGTCCATGGCACCGAGCCAAGAGCTGAGAGCTCAAGTGCTTAGGATCGGAAAAAAATAAAGATTTACTTTTTTCTCTACCATCCTGGGATAATGGTTTCTACCATCCTGGGATGATGGCTTCTACCATCCTGGGATAATGGCTTCTACCATCCTGGGATGATGGCTTCTACCATCCTGGGATGATGGTGTATCATCCTTGGTTGTAGAACATAAAAATATCAACACAGTTGTGTATCTTCTGCAGAATTCTATGTAGTAATATAGACATGTCTTTTGTTGCTGCTAGGATTCCCAGAATCATGATCCGATGTCCACCTTTTGTTGTGACCATCAGATGTGATGAGCAGACGGATCTCAATAAAATGTAGGTAGCTTTAACCAATCATCTCAGTTCATTCATGTCGTCTGCTTGTTTTCTTTTTTTTTGATCGAAATGTGGGGAACAAACAGAATGTTGTGCATCTATTAGTTATTTGGATGTTGCCAAATTTGTAGCAGAGACAGGGCACAACTAGCTAGTGGTGGTGAAGGCAGGCTAGTGGTGATGAAGGCAGGCTAGTCATGGTGAAGGCAGGTTAGTGGTGGTGATGGCAGGCTAGTGGCGGTGATGGCAGGCTAGTGGTGGTGGTGAAAGCAGGCTAGTGGCGGTGAAGGCAGGCTAGTGGCGGTGATGGCAGGCTAGTGGCGGTGATGGCAGACTAGTGGCGGTGATGGCAGGCTAGTGGTGGTGAAGGCAGGCTAGTGGTGGTGATGGCAGGCTAGTGGCGGTGGTGAAAGCAGGCTAGTGGTGGTGGTGAAAGCAGGCTAGTGGTGGTGATGGCAGGCTAGTGGCGGTGAAGGCAGGCTAGTGGCGGTGATGGCAGGCTAGTGGCGGTGATGGCAGGCTAGTGGCGGTGAAGGCAGGCTAGTGATGGTGAAGACAGGCTAGTGGCGGTGGTGAAGGCAGGCTAGTGGTGGTGGTGAAAGCAGGCTAGTGGCGGTGGTGAAGGCAGGCTAGTGGTGGTGATGACAGGCTAGTGGCGGTGGTGAAGACAGGCTAGTGGCGGTGGTGAAGGCAGGCTAGTGGTGGTGAAGACAGGCTAGTGATGGTGAAGGCATACCTGAGACAGTGAAGACATTATTAGCCAATATAAACATGACAGAGCATCAATTGGGAAATCCCTTAATGAATGATAAGATATATATTTGAGACTGTATATGCTGTATATGTCATACACAGTATATGTTACTAGTTTATGTTGGTTCTGGCAGGTTCTATGTGACGTACACCATCTCCAACCAATTGCATGACTTCATGAGTATGAGGTTGTACTATACCCTGGACAGTACATGCAAGATGCTGACAGAACATGGTAATACTCATCTCTCACATTTGTTATTTGTTACTTGCAGCGTAATGTTGGTATGATAACCTGAATGGTGATAATCTCAATATTTGTCAACTATCAGGCTGACATTCCTACTATCTCTTCTCTACTATCTCTTCTCTACTATCTCTTCTCTAATATCTCTTCTCTATCTCTTCTCTAATATCTCTTCTCTACTATCTCTTCTCTAATATCTCTTCTCTACTATCTCTTCTCTACTATCTCTTCTCTACTATCTCTTCTCTAATATCTCTTCTCTACTATCTCTTCTCTACTATCTCTTCTCTACTATCTCTTCTCTAATATCTCTTCTCTAATATCTCTTCTCTACTATCTCTTCTCTACTATCTCTTCTCTGCTATCTCTTCTCTAATATCTATTCTCTAATATCTCTTCTCTAATATCTCTTCTCTGCTATCTCTTCTCTATCTCTTCTCTAATATCTCTTCTCTAATATCTCTTCTCTAATATCTCTTCTCTGCTATCTCTTCTCTACTATCTCTTCTCTACTATCTCTTCTCTAATTTCTCTACTATCTCTTCTCTACTATCTCTTCTCTACTATCTCTTCTCTACTATCTCTTCTCTAATATCTCTTCTCTAATATCTCTTCTCTAATATCTCTTCTCTACTATCTCTTCTCTAATATCTCTTCTCTACTATCTCTTCTCTACTATCTCTTCTCTACTATCTCTTCTCTACTATCTCTTCTCTAATATCTCTTCTCTAATATCTCTTCTCTACTATCTCTTCTCTACTATCTCTTCTCTAATATCTCTTCTCTACTATCTCTTCTCTAATATCTCTTCTCTACTATCTCTTCTCTACTATCTCTTCTCTACTATCTCTTCTCTAATATCTCTTCTCTAATATCTCTTCTCTACTATCTCTTTTCTACTATCTCTTCTCTAATATCTCTTCTCTATCTCTTCTCTAATATCTCTTCTCTAATATCTCTTCTCTACTATCTCTTTTCTACTATCTCTTCTCTACTATCTCTTCTCTACTATCTCTATCAAGCACTGGAAATAGAAGGGAGTCGCTGTGGCTAAGTGGTTAAGCCTTGCGAGTTGAAGAGCGTCTTCCTGTGCACAAGTTCATTTTTTTCCAGAGACCCCTAAGATTGTTGCCGGAGCTATGGAGTTCGTGCTTTATGCAATACTCTCGACAGGTGGTGTGTCATTTCTGAGGAGAGGGACCAAGCCATATGGGGTAAAACCCGGTGCAATGAAGTCAATTCTTCAGCTTTAAAACCCCTTTTAGAAAAGTCATATTTCTGAACTATTAAACTAGAATTGTATATAGCAGAGAAGAATTATGTATTGTGTTAATCACTTGGAGTCAAAATCAGTGACACTAAATTTGTTAACCTCCGTCCCTAAACAGTCAAAGATGGCTAACTTAATCCAGTAAAGAAAGCAGCCACAATGAAATACCTTCACAACATGTTTCCAGAAGACAAGAAGTTACACAGACTGATCGGCAATAGAGGCAACCTGAGGCATCATGATAGAGGCAATCATGGAACAAGAGTTTACATTAAGCACCCAGATGTCACTATTGTGTCTCTGGTAGCCACCTATGGACGAATATTTTCAACTACAGAGCAAAACTCTCAGCTCTCCTGATGGGAGCAGAGCACATCAATAAGCTGCAAGCACCTGCAAGCAACATGGTCTTTCTTACAGACTCACTGTCAACTATACACATAATCACAAAGTACTGTAGTTTTACAAATTACAAAAACAATGACAAAATACAGCAATGTTTTGACCAACCTTTATCAAGCAAACGAACAACAGGAGTGACAAATTAAAAAAACAAATGGACGACCAAAAACAAACGTTTCTAATGAAAATCTGGGAATAAAAACAAATAACGAAATAAATGTAACACAAAAACACACATAAAAACTAGAAATAGAACGGAAGAGAAACACTGAAAAATCTAGTAAATATATAACTTGAATACATGCAACATATACCCATATAGATTACAAGGCATGGGAATAGAAAGTACTAAGAAGCATAGAAATGTAATACGTTGAGCCCACGTGGTCGCAAGGTACCATACAAAGAAATCAACCGATTCTCCAGAGCAAATCGACAGCGATCATCCGAGGAACATGATCGGATGGCTGTGACCTGTCAACTATACAAGCCCCAGAGACTAAATCCGCTGACAGTACGGTACAGAACCTAGAAAAAGAACTTGACCATCTGTCAAAAAAGGCAGAAATTCACTTGTAGTGGATTATATCTCACTGTGACATTGAAAGCAATAAAAGTACTGATGTCTTGGCTAAGGAAGACAGTGCAAATGAACAAATCTACCAACCCCTGTCTTTTCAAGAGGTCACAACCATCATACAGAGAAAATCTGCGGTAGACTGGAAGATAAATACTGGATATGATTATGGAAAAGACTTCCTCAGAGACCTCAGCAGAACAGACCAGGTCATTATATTTTGCCTATGTACCAGACACTGCAGGCTCAACAGACACTTACATAGACTAGGAATAAGTCAAACAGCTTTCTGCCAGTGTTAGTAGGCAGAACAGACACCTGAGCATGTCCCGCAAGACTGTCCTCTCCTGGGTGAGCTGAGAAGCAACATGTGGCCACACCCAGTTGATCTAAAAACTAAGCTTTGTGGAAACTTGACAGACCTGAAGCTGACTACCCAGTTTGTGGTCTTCAGTAAACTACAGACCAGGGATTGCTGTAGAAGAATAATCACTTAACTGATAAGTTTACTAACATAGCTATGTGTCATTTTCTGACTTTGACAATCTTGATAACTTTGCTATCTGTCAAACATCTGTCAAACATCCCCTCGACTCTGACAATCTTACTGTCTGTCAACCATCTATCAGTAATGATTGACAGTTATGACAACCCAGCTGTCTGTCATAGCTAGTAACCGCTTGACAACCTGATGTTGTCACTGCTGGTCTGTCTCTTTAACAGGAGGCACAAAAGAAGAGGTCTGTCGTGTGGAACAGTTGAGAGATTCCATTGTCTGCCATGATCCAAACATTGACATCAGGTAGGTCTTGTATCCTATGTTGAAACTTTATGAAGTGATTGTACCAGTAATGTTGTTGGTGAGGCTTTGTAAGTGGCTGTACCAGTAATGTTGTTGGTGAGGCTTTGTTAGTGCTTGTACCAGTAATGATGTTGGTGAGGCTTTGTAAGTGCTGTACCAGTAATGTTGTTGGTGAGGCTTTGTTAGTGCTTGTACCAGTAATGATGTTGGTGAGGCTTTGTTAGTGCTTGTACCAGTAATGGTATTGGTGAGGCTTTGTTAGTGCTTGTACCAGTAATGGTATTGGTGAGGCTTTTTGTAAGTGCTTATAACAGTAATGGTATTGGTGAGGCTTTGTGTAGCTAGTTGAGTCAATACATGACATAGACAGATATTGACATACTCAGATGATGGACATATGAAGATGTCCTCCCTATCCTCAGTTGCTGCCATCATGGTTCATGTGTCCCAGTTCAAGTAGGTTTCCATGTTCACAAGCCAGGACTGTACGAGGTAAGTCGGATATCTTTATTCAACTAAATTTGTAACTGGTGGCAAGTAGTAACTGGGGCGCAGGTAATAACTGGGGCGCTTGTAGTAACTGGGGCGCTGGTAGTAACTGGGGCGCAGGTAGTAACTGGGGCGCAGGTAGTAACTGGGGCGCAGGTAGGAACTGGGGCGCTTGTAGTAACTGGGGTGCAGGTAGTAACTGGGGCGTAGGTATAAACTGGGGTGCTTGTAGTAACTGGGGCGCTTGTGGTGACTGAGGCGCAGGTAGTAATTAGGGTGTAGGGGACTAGGAATCTTACCGTAGACTAGATCTGTCATTTCATTTCTATTGTCTGCTTTTTTGTTTTTTATTTTTCTATCAACATATTCTTTCTTTGTAAATATATTTGTTTTAATATCTGCGTACATCATCAGTTAGTTTACATTCTTTCTGTCCGCAATGTCTGTGTACTCTCTATCCATGTTCTTTTTGTCAGTCCGTGTCCTCTCTGTCAGTCCATGTCCTCTCTGTGTCCTCTCTGTCAGTCCATGTCCTCTCTGTTAGTCTGTGTCCTCTCTGCCCGTCCGTGTCCTCTCTGCCCGTCCGTGTCCTCTCTGTCGGTCCGTGTCCTCTCTGTCCGTCCGTGTCCTCTCTGTCCGTCCGTGTCCTCTCTGTCGGTCTGTGTCCTCTCTGTCTGTCCATGTCCTCTCTGTCCGTCTATGTCCTCTCTGTCCGTCCGTATCCTCTCTGTCGGTCCATGACCTCTCTGTCCGTTCATGTCCTCTCTGTTAGTTCGTGTCCTCTCTGTCAGTTACTGTATTCATTCATACAGACTTATCTAATGATAGACATTAAATGTTAGACTATGTTCATGTTTGTATTGTCATTAGTTGATAACTTGAAATCATGACACTTCATCAATTTTGTTGTTATTCTAATATCAAGCTGAGTCAACTCATGAAGGTCAAGCTACAGTACTCTCTTCTGGACATTCAACTGCCACCTGTTGCTTGTGGTGACCAAGAGAATCAGTCAGTGTCCAGCAATGCTAGTATCTCCTTCCAGTCCAATGATGATCATCTCCTGTCTGCGTCCGAGGAGTTGTGGAGGGGAAGAAGTGGTAGTACAGCCTCACTGGCCACACCTATCATTTTCCAGTCAGCGGAGGAACGCAGAAGAAGTTTTGCAGCAAAATCGTACTCATTTGGAGACTTGGGTCCAACAGTGTCTGCAGACTCGGATGAAGCTGGCAACTTGAGGTGAGTTGGGTTTGTGTCTGCGAAATTGGATGAGGCATGAAACTTAAGACATGTCGGATCACATACTGTCTGCATGCAGGTGATGCTGACAGCATTTTCTGATGATTAATTCTGTCATTTATTAGTTCTATCAGTTATTAGTTCTCTTAATGTTTAGTTCTGTCAATAATTAGTTTCTGAACGTAAAGACTCTCAGGTCAACCCAGCTTTAATTGGGTACCAGGAAAAGCACTGGAAAGTAAAGCGGATGGCGTGATATTGACCACATCACCCATCATGTGCCAACGGTCAATGAAAAATACAGGCCTAACACTGTATTACCCAATATACCTTGAGATATTTTTTTTTTTCCCGATCCAGAAGCACTTGAGCTTTCCAGCTCTTCGGCTCGGTGCCATGGACATCATAACCCTTCGGTTCGGTGCCACGAACACCGTAAATCTGGGGAATCTGTGGCTTTTCTGCCATCCGCGGAATTGAACCCGCACACACAGAGGGATAGTCACCCGTAGTCCAAGCGTTACGAACACGCTGGGCAGACGGGCTACCTTGAGATATAACAAGGATGTCTTTACTAACTTTATTAAAAATTTGTATTACTTAGTTCTCTGTTTGTTTGGTTCTGTCAATGATTAGTTCTTTGCTTGTTTAGTTCTGTCAATGATTAGTTCTCTGCTTGTTTAGTTCTGTCAGTGATTAGTTCTCTATCTGTTTAGTTCTGTCAATGATTAGTTCTCAGCTTGTTTAGTTCTGTCAATGATTAGTTCTCTATCTGTTTAGTTCTGTCAATGATTATTTCTCTATCTGTTTAGTTCTGTCAATGATTAGTTCTCTATCTGTTTAGTTCTGTCAATGATTAGTTCTCTATCTGTTTAGTTCTGTCAATGATTAGTTCTCTATCTGTTTAGTTCTGTCAATGATTAGTTCTCTATCTGTTTAGTTCTGTCAATGATTAGTTCTCTATCTGTTTAGTTCTGTCAATGATTAGTTCTCTGCTTGTTTAGTTCTGTCAATGATTAGTTCTCTATCTGTTTAGTTCTGTCAATGATTAGTTCTCTATCTGTTTAGTTCTGCCAATGATTAGTTCTCTATCTGTTTAGTTCTGTCAATGATTAGTTCTCTGCTTGTTTAGTTCTGTCAATGATTAGTTCTATATCTGTTTAGTTCTGTCAATGATTAGTTCTCTATCTGTTTAGTTCTGTCAATGATTAGTTCTCTATCTGTTTAGTTCTGTCAATGATTAGTTCTCTATCTGTTTAGTTCTGTCAATGATTAGTTCTCTATCTGTTTAGTTCTGTCAATGATTAGTTCTCTATCTGTTTAGTTCTGCCAGTTATTAGTTGTCTATGTCTAGTTCTGTCAAGTAAAAGTTCTAAAATCTTAAACTATGAAATAGAACATTAGTTGCTAATTCGGTCAAATTTCATAATGTCATAATTTCTTATGCTAAACTAATCATATTTTGTTTTCTCTCCTCATCATTATCTGTGGTCAGCCGCAACAACAAGTTCATTAAAAGATCCTCCGCTGTACCAGCAGTAGCTCCTCGTCCACATCCACCCAGAATGTTGAGCCAGACAGAACGTGAACTCATCAAGCCTACCAACTTCCTGAAACAGCCATATTATATTTATATCAGCGATCCTCTGACAATGTAACCCACAAGACATGAATCTTGGATGAGAGATGATACAACATTTCAAGAGTTTTCCAACGTCTACTGCTGTCGACATCATTCCATCATTTTAATGTCTACATTTTTGTGAGATCATTTTAACTTTAGTTAAATATTTTCTGTTATTTTGGAGTCGCATCTCTATACTGATCTGAGAGTTATATAGTATTTTGTCCATGTATGGCTGCATTCATATACAGGGTGTTCAAGATAAAAGTAGCTCTGTCAAGGGAGCCAATCTGGCATATGTTTAGAAAATGAGAAGGTTAAATTATGACGTAATATAGGTCAAGTGAGCCAGTCTTTTTGTGATGATGTGTAATTATGATGCGGGAAGGGGTGATGAACAAATGTAACAAAAGGATGAGCTAATCAGAATCCATTTAAATAATAAATAGTAAATAGACAAAACGCAATGTGCAACTGGCAACTTTTGATTTGTCAATGGGGATGCTTTTATATTGAACACCCTGTATTATTTTGTCCATATATGTCTACAGTCATATAGTATTTTGTTCATACAATGGCTGCTAGTATTTTGTCCATATATGGCTACATTCATATAGTATTTTGTTCATACAATGGCTGCTAGTATTTTGTCCATATATGGCTACAGTCTTATAGTATTTTGTCCATATATGGCTGCATTCATATAATATTATGCTGATCTGTGAGGTCTAGTATTTTGTCTCATGTCCATACATTGGCTGCTTATCTGCAAGTGTTGTGCTACTATTGTAGATCTGACATAATGTTGATGTAGCACATGCTATGCTCATCTCTCTAGACATGATAGATGTTTGTCTATGTCTGTATAGGTTAGAAGATATGCTGTCTATGTCTGTATAAGGTTAGAAGACATGCTGTCTATGTCTGTATAGGTTAGAAGATATGCTGTCCATGTCTGTATAAAGTTAGAAGACATGCTGTCTATGTCTGTATAGGTTAGAAGACATGCTGTCTATGTCTGTATAAGATTTGAAGACATGCTGTCTATGTTTGTATAAGATTCGAAGACATGCTGTCTATATTTGTATAAGATTCGAAGACATGCTGTCTATGTCTGTATAAGATTCGAAGACATACTGTCTATGTCTGTATAAGATTGAAGACATGCTGTCTATGTCTGTATAAGATTCGAAGACATGCTGTCTATGTCTGTATAGGTTAAAATACAGACTGTCTATGTCTGTATAGGTTAGAAAACAGGCTGTCTATGTCTGTATAGGTTAGAAGACATGCTGTCTATGTCTGTATAGGTTAGAAAACAGGCTGTCTATGTCTGTATAGGTTAGAAGACATGTTGTCTATGTCTGTATAGGTTAGAAGACATGCTGTCTATGTCTGTATAGGTTAGAAGACATGCTGTCTATGTCTGTATAGGTTAGAAAACAGGCTGTCTATGTCTGTATAGGTTAGAAGACATGCTGTCTATGTCTGTATAGGTTAGAAGATATGCTAAGTTTTTGTAAGAAGATGTTACATCAGTAATCTCTGTGTTTGTGTGTCTATGTGTGTGTCCATGTGAATGGGACATGGGAAACAACAGCATATAGCTCCTAGTTGAGTATGTTGTATGTGTGTGTTCCAATGCATGTGTACAGTCATATGTGTGTGTGTGTCTCTTCCCTGTGAAGTGTTGCGGAAAACAGAGTATATAACTCCTAGTTGATAATGTCGGTCTATGTATCTGTCTTTGTGTGGCTGTCTCTGTGTGTCACACACACATGCTTCCGTGCACATGTCCCCATGCCAAGATGGATGACAGACTGTATAGCCCCTAGTTAGGTATGTTTCTGTTTGTGTATGTTGATATGTTTATAAAACCTCATGATCTGTGTGTGACGATCTGTGTGTGACGTGTTACCTGTCACAGGTGTGTCCATGTATCTAGAAACTGCTCATTCTATCATCACTTGATGAGTTAGTGTATGTGTTTATATATTTCCTTGTAAGCCACCACAATTTCTTGTGATTGTGAATATATTATAGTCGTTGAGGACCACCTGCTCATGTACCATCCCACCCCGCTCACATCATAATTCAGAACTACACCCTGCTTCCCTCACATTCTACTCCAGTACCACTCACTTCCTCGTCACTTATTTGTGAATGTGTCGCTATTTTGCCCGCTGCCATATTTTAAGCCATGCTCAAGTGCAATATGATATGTTGTCTGCTAATTTATTCAATGTTGACATTATTTATTTGTTTCCTGCTCATTGGCTTGTGATGATATTTTTTATTTTAACCAGGGATGTAATTTGTGCTATCAGCTTAAACCACACAGAAAACAGATTCTATTTTATTTTTAAATGGTTGTTAAGAATCAAATCTTTTTAAAAAAAATTGATTCTCTAGACGTTGTGTAGACATTTTATATATTGCATTGACGTTTGTTATGACATCCTTGCTATTGTTGTTATATTTGAGATTGATATTATTACATATTATCAAAGTTAGTGTTGCCTGCTCAAGTTTATTCATCATCAAGTAGCTTGTCCCTTCCGGAACTTGGATCCCAAGACAGCAGTCCTGAAAAACTCTCTGTTCTGTGCAAATTGGCTGGCGTCAGCAGAAGTCATTCTCAGATCGTCAATGACATCCTGCACCCATCGTCTTCTAGGTCTTCCTCTCTTTCTTCTTCCAGGCACCATTCCTTCCAAAATTATTTTATTAATGGTTTCATAAATCTCTGATTGGAATGTAACAGCAGATATCTCTTTCTCTCGCGATCCCCGCCTAGACTAATGAACCAAATTTTATCATGAATTTTATTGTTGCTTTTAGGCCCTCCGTACAGCTTTTCACGAAGCTCTGTGTTATCGGGCCATGTTTCTTTTCCCAGGGCTGCTAACAGCTGGCAGTATGTGCTCTGCTGTCATGTCCGCCTTTTCACAATGGCACAGACTAGTTGTGCCAATTCTGAATTTGTTAAAAACAGCAGATATAATAATCCAAGTCTCTACTCTCTCAGTGTTACTATTAGAGTAATACACAGACAGACTTGCTAACTAAAAGCAGAAATATTTAAACATACATGAGATCAGTTATTCATATCTAGTATAATAACAATAGAGTTAGTTAATCAATATTGCCGAGCCCCAGCAAAATGTTTTCTTATCAAGTAAACGATACAAAATAATAATAATATTCATTAAAAAAAATATTAAAATAAAATTTTCTACAAATATTTTTGCCATCTTTAAATTGACATTGGGAGCGCTTAGAGGTGCTGTAGAGTTGGTGCACTGCCGTTAAGATCTTCCTGGGTAAGAAAGAGATCAGAGTACATATGGTTATTTGCCAAAGTGCTAGGATGATGTTCCATTCAATCAATTATTACCTTCTCTTTTCTCAATGTTACATGTTTTTAACATCATTTCTTTCTGTTCAATTTTGATTAAATTTTATATTAGTTTTATTTCTGTTTGAGATCATTTCAAATTTGGTTTGTCACCAAATTTTAAAGTTAAGTGCATATCCTTTACAGGACTTTGCGAATCAACCCCAGATTTTTAACGCTGTTTGTGATTTTTCTAGGCATTATTACGTTCAGTAGTTTGCCATTGTTTCCTGAACGGGTGGTGTCATCGTCCTTTTGTAAAAATCCTCCTCGAAACAATTTGAAACCAAACTGTCTGCAACATGATTCAAACTCAGAACATCATGGTTAATAGGCCGAGTTACTATCCCCTAAGCCACAGACTCCACCCACCCAATTTTACAAGTAGATTATATCTCTCGTTTGAGATCAGTTTTTCTTGTATGGTTAAAGCATGGAGGATCAGCCTATTGTTGAATTGTGTAATATTAATATACTTCATGTTTAGTTATTTCTCCTCCATCATCAGCGTGTTACTTGCCTTGTTTGACCATGTGTTGCATGGGCAAAGTTGTGTTTAGATATTTCTCCTTCATCATCAGCGTGTTACTTGCCTTGTTTGACCATGTGTTACATGGGCAAAGTTGTGTTTAGATATTTCTCCTCCATCATCAGCGTGTTACTTGCCTTGTTTGACCATGTGTTGCATGTGCAAAGTTGTGTTTAGATATTTCTCCTCCATCATCAGCGTGTTATTGTTTGTTTGCCCATGTGTTACATGGGCAAAGAATAGTAAAGCTGTGACCTACATGGCATGTTGTAAGAGGCAACTTAGGTAGGTGCCTAGGGAAGCTACCCTAGTAAATAAAAAGTGTAGCAGAAATTGGTTGTGCTGACCTACTTGTAGGTGCATACTGGCACAACATACAATTGCTCTTAGGCTCAAATCACAAAGAGGGGTTTAACAAGTAGTTCGAAGAAGAAGAAGACTAACCTTCTTGATGTAACAACAGAAATGTATCAATAATTCTGTTTGATTCTGTCCTATATTTAGTCTGGTACCATTTACTGCTGATCACAATTTTGGTGAAGATCTGCTATAGCTCATTAGTTAGAGCACTAACCTCCTAGACTGATGGTTTCAGTTTGATCCCCTACCATGGGATATTTAAAACACTGCAAACAACATTCAGGTTGATGCATCCTCATTTGAATAATATAGGGTGTTCAAGATAAAAGTAGTACGATTGACAAATTGAAAACTTGCCAATCGGGCTACTTTTATCTTGAACACCCTAACAGTTCTGGGAAGTGGCCGTCATCATAAACTGCTGGTCAAAGAAAAATGTGGCTCTATAACACCATTAGTTCCCCAGGATATACCTCATATGGTTCTTGTTTAGTGATTACGATTTGATTGTTGATCAGAAATGAGATATTTTGTGCATACATGTCAGTTATTTATTGATGAAAACTTGATTGTTAACCAGAACTAGTTTCTCTCAGGTGTCAATGAAGATATATTTCTTGTAGAAATATTTTACTCAGATTTGGTTGTAGAAATATTTTACTCAGATTTGGTTGTAGAAATATTTTACTCAGAATTGGTTGTAGAAATATCTTGCTCAGATTTGGTTGTAGAAATATTTTGCTCAGATTTGGTTGTAGAAATATCTTACTCAGATTTTGTTGTAGAAATATTTTGCTCAGATTTTGTTATAGAAATATCTTGCTCAGATTTTGTTGTAGAAATATTTTGCTCAGATTTGGTTGTAGAAATATCTTGCTCAGATTTGGTTGTAGAAATATCTTGCTCAGATTTGGTTGTAGAAATATCTTGCTCAGATTTAGTTGTAGAAATAGTGAATTTTTTGTCGACAGTTTAAAAAAAAAAAATCTTATCAAAGTTTTATTTGTAGAGAAGACAACTCTGACAGCTTTTCGTATGACCAATCAGATCTGACTTCATACTACAGTATAGCTCTGTAAACGTGATACTATAAAGCAAGATTTTTAATGTTTGTATTTTTATTTTATGTTTGTTTCCGTGCCAAACCTGGACGCTGACATCAAACGATAGAAGAAAACTGGTCACGACAGAGATGAAGTGACTACGCAGAATGCTGGGAGTATCAAGAAGAGACTGTATGAGAAATGAAGACATCAGGAAAAAAGTGGGTACATCAGTTCTGAACTTCATCAAGAAACAACAAATTAAATGGTTCGGCCACATAAGCAGATTACCAACAGACCTCCCAACAATCTAGCTTGCTGTTTGTGGTGATCACCCAACACTAGCTTGCTGTTTGTGGTGATCACTCAACTCTCTAGCTTGCTGTTTGTGGTGATCACCCAACTCTCTAGCTTGCTGTTTGTGGTGATCACCCAACTCTCTAGCTTGCTGTTTGTGGTGATCACCCAACTCTCTAGCTTGCTGTTTGTGGTGATCACCCAACTCTAGCTTTCTGTTTGTGGTGATCACCCAACTCTAGCTTTCTGTTTGTGGTGATCACCCAACTCTCTAGCTTTCTGTTTGTGGTGATCACTCAACTCTCTAGCTTGCTGCTCATGGTGACCACCCAACTCTCTAGCTTGCTTGTCTTCTCATGAAATGATCTGTAATAAAATGTCTGCTAAACTGAATGTTTGAATTAATTATGTTTTTATATTATTTATGTCACAGTATTACCGTAGACAAATATCAATATTTTGAAGATCTGTTTAAAGCAATCTTTGCAAATTTATGTCAACATCTCAATTGTTTGTTTGTTTGCAGTTGATTGACTTGTTTGATGGGTGTGTTGTCCAGCAATAAATATTATACCTGAACATGTTTATCTGAAATTTAAGTATTGGCATTTCTAGGCTTTGATTTGCATATTCAACATTCCTTTCTCGAACATTTGCATATTCAACATTCCTCTCTCTAACATGTGCATATTCAACATTCCTCTCTCGAACATTTACCAGTCAACATTCCTCTCTCGAACATTTACCAGTCAACATTCCTCTCTCGAACATTTACCAGTCAATATTCCTGTAATAATACTTAGAAATGTATAATACATACAATATTGCCATTTCTCTAGCATCTCAGATGTTTTACAGTTTAATATTGTCAAGTTTACAATTATAATTTGACATTCCATATCTGTTAGTCCTAATTTGATATTTTTGACTGATAGTTCCAACCAACTTGACATTCCTCGAGGAATATTCCTATGTTATCTATGTTCATAACTTAGACTTGTCTTGCTCAATGGCTCAGGTAGATGACCTACTTTCTTACTTTACTTATTACCTGAGTACCTGTCTATTTCATCATAATGTCAGATTTTGTTTGAAATATTAATTTGAATTGAGTGTGTGAGACCAAGTGTATGGCACTTTATAATAATGATTTAAAAAAAAAAAATTAATTGCATATCCTTTACAGGACTTTGCGAATCAACCCCAGCTTTTTAACTCTGCTGTTTGTGATTTTTCTAGGCATTATTACGTTCAGTAGTTTACCATTGCTTTCTGAACGGGTGGTGCCATTGTCCTTTGTAAAAATCCACGTGAAACAATTTGCAACCAAACTGTCCGCAGCGTGATTCGAACTCAGAACGTTGGGGTTAATAGACAGAGTCACTATCCCCTATGCCACAGACGCCACCTAATAATGATTATGAGAGAACGAAAATGGTGGGAGAGGGGGAGTGTGTGGAGGTATACCTAGTTGTTATGGTAACAGACATGTTCAACATTTGATGTCAATGATGGAGTTTATACTGCATATCATTTTTCAGTGATTGTAAACATTGACTGATGTCATCGCTTATATGTTACCGGGACTCACACGGGGAGCAAGGAATAGTAACACTGCAACCTACAAGGCATGTTGTTAGAGGCGGCTGAGGTAGGGACCTAGGGAAGCTACCCTAGTAAATAAAAAGCGCACAGAAATCGGATGTGCTGAGTTACTTGTAGGCACATAACAGGAATAGCATATAATCGCTTAGGCTCAGATCCCATAGAAATCGCAAAGTGTGGTTTAACAAGTGATTGATATGGAGCGATCGAAGAAGAAGTAGTAATAGACTGATGTTATAATATGTTATTGACTAAATTGAAATAGTTGTCATAATTTTTTATTGAAAGACTTTGCCTATCCCACATTTGTAAAGTTCTCCTTCTTCTTCTGTGTTCTCACTAGATTGGGATTTCGGATTCTCTAATAAAGGCAGCCGTCTGCCTCAGATTATCAGCCACGCCATACAGTTTGTCTTCTGCTCTCACTAGATTGGGATTTCGGATTCTCTAATAAAGGCAGCCGTCTGCCTCAGATTATCAGCCACGCCATACAGTTTGTCTTCTGTGTTCTCACTAGATTGGGATTTCGGATTCTCTAATAAAGGCAGCCGTCTGCCTCAGATTATCAGCCACGCCATACAGTTTGTCTTCTGCTTCTCACTAGATTGGGATTTTGGATTGTCTAATAAAGGCAGCCGTCTGCCTCAGATTATCAGCCACGCCATACAGTTTGTCTTCTGCGTTTTCACTAGATTGGGATTTCGGATTCTCTAATAAAGGCAGCCGTCTGCCTCAGATTATCAGCCACGCCATACAGTTTGTCTTCTGCGTTCTCACTAGATTGGGATTTCGGATTCTCTAATAAAGGCAGCCGTCTGCCTCAGATTATCAGCCACGCCATACAGTTTGTCTTCTGCGTTCTCACTAGATTGGGATTTCGGATTCTCTAATAAAGGCAGCCGTCTGCCTCAGATTATCAGCCACGCCATACAGTTTGTCTTCTGTGTTCTCACTAGATTGGGATTTCGGATTCTCTAATAAAGGCAGCCGTCTGCCTCAGATTATCAGCCACGCCATACAGTTTGTCTTCTCGTTCTCACTAGATTGGGATTTTGGATTGTCTAATAAAGGCAGCCGTCTGCCTCAGATTATCAGCCACGCCATACAGTTTGTCTTCTGCGTTCTCACTAGATTGGGATTTCGGATTGTCTAATAAAGGCAGCCGTCTGCCTCAGATTATCAGCCACGCCATACAGTTTGTCTTCTGTGTTCTCACTAGATTGGGATTTCGGATTCTCTAATAAAGGCAGCCGTCTGCCTCAGATTATCAGCCACGCCATACAGTTTGTCTTCTGCGTTCTCACTAGATTGAGATTTCAGATTCTCTAATAAAGGCAGCCATCTGCCTCAGATTATCAGCCACGCCATACAGTTTGTCTTTTGCATTCTCACTAGATTGGGATTTCGGATTCTATAATAAAGGCAACCGTTTGCCTCAGATTATCAGCCACGCCATACAGTTTGTCTTCTGCTTCTCACTAGATTGGGATTTTGGATTCTCTAATAAAGTTAGCCGTCTGCCTCAGATTATCAGCCACGCCATACAGTTTGTCTTGGACGCTAGTGTAAGTGGGCCACCTCTTTCTTCTCAAGTCTGCATACTGGGGTCAGTTCTGTAGGATATAATTCCTATGATTTCTGCTTCCTGTTTGTGCTGACCTCTTCCTGCAGTAAGTTTTGGCCACCCTTGTGATGGTAGGTCTGACATTCTTACTGCGTGGCTAAATCTTCAAGCAGATTGGCAACCGTAGAATCCGTTATCCCATTCCTCATTGTGAGGGTCGTTGCACCATGTTATGCGCCTTACAGCCTGGTGCATCCGTTTTCTGCAAGCATTTGTTTCTGGTTAGCATTCCTTAGCGGACACATGCATCCGATTTCAGCCAAACCTCTTTAGTCGCCTCTTTCGACATGCGTGGCAGGTAACAGTGGCTCTATTCTTGACACCCCAAATTTGGGCCCTGGTAACCACTGGGCAATAAAGTTCCATTTAAACAGTATTCAAAGTTGTTTTTTTATTAGTGCATTCAATCTTCATCTTCAATAATAGAAATAAAAATGTTAAGCCTATCCCACAACAAAAAATTTTTGAGTGTACATACTATATGGACTCCAGAGATGGACTCCAGAAGGTAAACGAAAACGTGGAAGACCCAAGACAACCTGGAGGAAAACGATAGAGCAAGAACTGAAAGAAATGAATCACAGCTGGAACACAATACAGAGGAAGGCCATGAATAGAGAAGAATTGTGTGCATTTGTTGCTGCCCTAAACGCCAAGGACATAACAGGCTAAATAGAGAGATAAATACTACATGGTTTTGGGAGAGGGGGGTCGCTCTGTGGCTAAGCCCTTGCCTTGTGAGTCGAAGATCGTGGGTTCGAATTCGGACCATGCCTTCTTTTCACAAGTGAATTTTTTCCAGAGACCCCTAGGATTGTTGCAGAAGCTGATGAGTTTGTGCTATACTTTCAGCAGGTGGCGTGCCAGTTCTGCGGAGAGGAACCGAGCCATATGTGGTAAAACCGGGTGCAATGTAGTCAATCATTCAGCTTTAAAACCATTTTTTAATACCAGATTGTTCCAGCTACCGTATTATGACCAAAAAAACACCTAATTTTAATGGCAGATTGGGTAGGCCCTTCTTCCACTAAGACCTTCAATTGTAAGGTTTGACTGGAGACAGTTGTCATTATAAGTTATCACTGACAAATGACATTGTGTATTATTGTAAGTATTAAATGACAAGACATTGACATACTATACGACATTTGATCATGTCCTGACAAAGATTTGTCAAAATGTTGTGTATGAAATGTGCAATAAATATTATATGGAACAAACAACCTTCGACTATTTCTTTCTTTCTTTTCTGTTACAAAACTTTTGTTTCAGTGGAACACTTGGTCTCTGATATACCAATGTTACATAGGTGTGGCACATGATGCTATCAATCAGAAGCAATCAAACGCTCAATCAGTGAGAGTTGATGGTCAACTTTTCTAGAATTTATCTGATTGACTAGAATTTTAATTTAATAAAAACATGAAGTTTGAACATAGATAAATAGCAGAAATATGAATAAATTAGTCTGTTCTAGCTTTGGTTTATATGTTTATATATTAGTTGATATCTTGTATGTTCTAGCCTTGGTTTATATGTTAGTGGACATCTTGTATGTTCTAGCCTTGGTTTATATGTTAGTGGACATCTTGTCTGTTATATATGTTAGTAGATATCTTGTCTGTTATATATGTTAGTAGACATCTTGTCTGTTATATATGTTAGTAGATATCTTGTCTGTTCTAGCCTTGGTTTATATGTTAGTGGACATCTTGTCTGTTTATATATGTTAGTTGACATCTTGTCTGTTATATATGTTAGTAGATATCTTGTCTGTTATATATGTTAGTGGACATCTTGTCTGTTATATATGTTAGTTGACATCTTGTCTGTTATATATGTTAGTTGATATCTTGTCTGTTATATATGTTAGTGGACATCTTGTCTGTTATATATGTTAGTAGATATCTTGTATGTTCTAGCCTTGGTATATATGTTAATAGACATCTTGTCTGTTATATATGTTAGTAGATATCTTGTATGTTCTAGCCTTGGTATATATGTTAATAGATATCTTGTATGTTCTAGCCTTGGTTTATATGTTAGTAGACATCTTGTCTGTTATATATGTTAGTTGATATCTTGTCTGTTATATATGTTAGTTGATATCTTGTCTGTTATATATGTTAGTAGATATCTTGTCTGTTCTAGCCTTGGTTTATATGTTAGTAGACATCTTGTCTGTTATATATGTTAGTTGATATCTTGTCTGTTATATATGTTAGTAGATATCTTGTCTGTTATATATGTTAGTAGATATCTTGTATGTTATATATGCTAGTAGATATCTTGTCTGTTATATATGTTAGTTGATATCTTGTCTGTTATATATGTTAGTTGATATCTTGTCTGTTATATATGTTAGTTGATATCTTGTCTGTTATATATGTTAGTAGATATCTTGTCCGTTATATATGTTAGTGGACATCTTGTCCGTTATATATGTTAGTTGACATCTTGTGGGTAATGTCTAGACATGAGGTTTGTCTGCTTCTCATGTGCTATAAGTTTGTCATCAAAGAAAAGATAATTAGTCATCTCTGACCCCTCTACGTCACTGTAGATATGCCCATGGTTCTCTCCAATGTCAAACAAGAGGTCAAGGTCGTATCCGTTGTCAGTGATATATGCCTGAGAAAAGAGATGATTACATTAGAAAGACTGTGACATTATGTGACATCATCGCAGGACATTAGGAATTCAAAGCTATTGCAAGGATGGTAAAAAGTGAGAAGTGGGCTGAGTTCTGTCAACGGGTGAGCAATGACAAATCGTTGAATCTGTTCTGGCGATTGCACAGAAGTATGAATGGTACAGTAAAGAATCGGTGTGTTATTGACTTCCAGAGCTTGGATCTTACCTGGCAGAGGACAGATGAAAACAAGGGTAGGGCTCTGTTTGCGCACTATTTAGAGCAGAGTGACCAGCAAGACATTGTAGGGCGAAACACTGCAAGACAATCCATTGCAGCTAAATGTAAGAACCAGGAATTAGATGTAGATGATTTGGTGACGGTGGAGGAAATCAAGGATGCTGTACGGAGAGCAAAAACAGTGCACCTGGTCCAGATGGCATACGATATGGTGACATTGGCGAGTTGTCTGATGGGGAGTGGGAAGAACTGGCTGGCATCTACAACAAAAGCATTACGACTGCAATAATCAACGAAGAATGGTTGCACAGCTACCTGGTACCTCTGCCGAAGCCTGGCAAAGACCACACAAAAATTCAGGGCTATCGGGTAATCACCATGCAGAATACAATAGTCAAGTTGCTGGAGAAAATAATTGCCAGGAAAATATCCTGCCAACTAGAGAGGTTACGTCTCCTTCCACCCACCCTTGGAGGGTACCGTCCATATAGAGAGACATGGCGTAACGCAGCCGTGTTCGCCTACGATGTCTATGAGGGTTTTCACTCGGACATTGAGACATGTGCTGCTGCAATTGACCTTGAAGATGCCTATAATAGAGTGCCGTTGCATTTTTAATGGTGCAGCTGACTGAACTCAATATCAGCCCATTCCTCCTCAATTGGATCTTTGCGGCCCTCTTCCAGCGAAAGATAGTGTTTAAATGTGGCAGTTGAGCGTCATCACCAACAACAATCCACCCTGGCTTACCACAGGGGTCACCATTATCTCCGGTGTTGTTCAATGCCTATACTGTGAGCATCACAAAGGAGCAGATCACAGGTAGAGGAAGGACAATGTCATATGCAGATGATGTGTTGGTGTATCGTCAGGGCAAGGATAGAGAACAGCTTGTGGAGGAACTTCAGTCAGAACTCGACCGCATAGGTAGATGGTGCGTTGAAGCAGGAGCATTGGTCAACCCCACAAAAGCAGCGGTGACATGGTTCTCTTTAAACAACCACATCGTCAACACTCCAACACCATCTGTGGTTTTGTGTTCAGAGGTGGTGGAGCGGTCTCAGTCTATGAAATACCTGGGGCTGCGTTTTGATCGTAGTCTAGCTTTTACGGAACACATAGCTCATGTGATAATGAAGGCGAGGAAAGGTTTGCTGGCGATGAGGGTAATGGCTGCGGCGGATTGTGAACAGCGCCATCTTTGTCTTTTATACCAGGGTCTGGTCCTTTCTGTGCTTGAGTATGCGCTGGCGATCCTGACTCTCAGTCATAGTCAGATAGAACGACTGGAAAGAATACAGAACGAGGCGATGCGCATTATACTTGGTTGCACTAAAGACACGTCGTGCAGGGCAATGCGCTTTCTCCTTTACTATCCTACTATGGAGTATAGAATACTGATGAGCCGTGCACGAGCATACCTTCGAGTCAATGCTGACACACAACATCCTCTGCACTTGGAAATAAAGAGACAAAAAGGAAATAGGTTAAAAAGAGGAAAATCTTGGATGGGTCAGGCCGAGGACTGTATTGAACAGGTGTGTACACTTGAAGATATTGATCCCGGTGAAGAATGGATACCAGTGCCAAGAGGAATCGCTACATCCTTTTCTGTATGCATCGAACTTGATAAAGAATGCAGGCAACACAACCCACTTGTCGTGGAGGCAGAGGTTCAGGCATTAATTTCTGAGAACGCATCTGAGCATGATGTAATCATTTATACGGATGGTTCGGTGATTCGACATGTGCGGAGCTCGTGGGCTTTCACTGCTCAGGTCGGAGGTGATGTTGTGAAGGAAGACAGTGGTGGTTTTGCCGTGACTACAAGCAGTCTCACTATGGAAATCATGGCGGTTACCAAAGCGATGATTTGGCTAGAATCACAGACTTTTATCCATGCATGTTTTCTCAGTGACTCAATGAGTATGCTCAGGAAGATTGAAACAGGATGGCTAGGAGACATTGGATAGAATCGCTGGGGTGGTCTCAGCTGACAAAGATCAGTTTTATTTTGTGCCAGGGCATGCAGGTGTAAGGGGAATGAACGTGCGGATAGGCTTGCAGGTATGGCTGCTGTCCAAAGCGGACGAGCAATGGACCAGGCTGATATTATAAATTCCTTAAGGGAGAGGGCGTGTACATGATTCACGTAATAGCGGTGAATCCACAACACTAACCAGACTGCAAGAACTCAAAGTTAAGTGTGGTGTAGCTCGACAAGAACGCTATGCTGGCAGACAAAGAAGAATTGTAAACCAACAAAGAACTGGTGTCGTTAGTCGCCACACGCTGATGGACATACTGAGGGAGAGATCGGAGCACTTATGGACTAATTTGTTCGACGTGCAGTGATGGTGATCCGACGACTAAACTAAACTAAAACTTCTCTCCTTCACAATTTATTATCTGTAGCCATACTTTTCTCCTTCACAATTTATTATCTGTAGCCATACTTTTCTCCTTCACAATTTATCATCTGTAGCCATATTTCTTTTGTTTATCATTATCTCATCCCTTTTTATCAGTTTATTTCTATATCTTATCATTATTATTTATAGAACATCTCCCCATCTCATCAGAACTCCCTTTCACAGTACAACTCTCTCTCTATCTCTCTCTATCTCTCTCTAACTCTCTCTATCTCTCTCTCTCTCTCTCTCTCTCTCTCGTTCTCTGTCCACCTGTCCATATTTCCCATCTACAGTACATCTCTGAAAAATCTCATAAGAATGATTTTCTGGCCAACACTATGTTAACAGTGTCAAACATGGCCAATAATAGCAGCTAATGAGCTGGAAATCATAACGACAGAGATGAGGTGTCTTAGAAGAGCTGCAGGTGTGACAATAAGAGACAACATTAGAAATGAAGAAATCAGAAGAAGACTGGATGTGAAACCAGTCATGCAATTCATAAAAGAACAACAGATTAAATGGTTTGGACACATGACCAGAATGCCCTGGTATCACCTACCACAGAGAGCCACACAGAAAAAGTATAATGAGTACAAAACAAGAGGAAGACCACGCAAAAGATGGAGGGACGGCATCAAGAACAGCCTTACGAAAATGAACATCAACTTACAAAGTGCCAACAAGCACACACAAGATCACTAAGTTTCACCCCAACACTTCTATAAAGAAGTAAATGGTGGAAGAGAAGAGGAAGTACATTTCTCTCTTTCTTTCTCTGTCCATACTTTCCATCTACATTACAACTCTCTCATTCTCTCGTTCTCTCTCTCTTCCTCTATCCACACTTGCCCTCTACAGTACAACTCTTGAATGTATCAATTCTACAATAATCTTACCATGCACTCTATGGGGCTACCATCGACGTAGACGTTCATGTTGTCACGTGCTGTAATAAGAACATTATACATTCAATCTGACATATGGATCGGACATGGAAACATGTTAACATTCAGTCGACAATAGATAATATGACATTCATCCAACAATAGATAATATTGACATTCATCCAACAATAGATAATATTGACATTCATCTAACAATAGATAATATTGACATTCATCCAACAATAGATGATATGACATTCCTCTAAGACAGACATATAACAAACAGACATCAGACACATAGACAGACAACGGAGAAAACAGGCCACAAACTGGCAACATGGAAAATATGTTACAGATAGACAACAAGCATAGACAATATAAGGAAAGGCAGACAGACAGTAACACGGCATGCAGACAACATACAAGAAAACAGTAGACAGACAACAAAGATACAGCAGGCAGACATCATCCCGCCAACAAAAAAAACAATAAGTAGATAACACATAGGAATGTGACAGAACTGTCAACATACAGCAGACAACAATCCAATAGACAACTGACATCAGGTAGATAACATACATACAGAAGGTTAATAACAAGCAGTCAGTAAACAGACAACAGTCAGACGTACAAAAGGCAGACAGACAACAGTCAGACAGTCAACCAGACAACAGACATACGTACAAAAGGTAGAGAGGAAAACACACAACAGACAGACACCAGTCAAACATACAACAGACAGACAAGATAGACATTATGAAGAAGAATGAAGACAAATAAACTTACAAAATGACACTGTTTTCTTAGTTCCAGCTGACACAACCCGCCAAGATGATGTGATCGAAGGCTTCTGTCCCTCATTCAACTTGCCAACTTTCCTGTGGGTAATATTCGTACCTCTAGAGACCTTCCATTATACCAACATCTCAACATTTACTGATATATCTCTCTAACACAGTGGTTCTCAACCTTCCTAATGCCGCGACCCTTTAATACGGTTTCTCGTGTTATGATGACTCCCCAACCATAAAATTATTTTCGTTGCTACTTCATAACTATAATTTTGCTACTGTTATGAATCGTAATATAAATATCTGATATGCAGGATGTATTTTCATTGTTACAAATTGAACATAATTACAGCATAGGGATTAATCACAACCAAATAAAAACACCAAGATTTTAACGGAGTAGCTGATCTCTACACATGTGTGACTGGTCCGCATAAGTACATTATGGCGCCAACCCTGTCACATACACCTGTATGTGTACGGGATGTATGTGATGGGGTTGGCGCAATGATGTCATCACGCAGGGCCTTCGTATGTGATCGTATCTGTATGTGGGTGGACCCGCCTGGAGACGGATAGAGGAGCAATGTCTCGGTTCCTAAGACCATTGGAAATATGTGTTTTCCGATGGTCTTAGGCGACCCCTGCGAAAGAGTCGCTCGACCCTCATAGTGGTCGCTATCCACAGATTGAGAACCACTACTCTAACGTCTTATCTCGCAGCATACAATAAATCAGAATATTTGGAGTCGAATTTAATCATTTCTAACCAAGTCTATCATCATCTACTCAAGTCTAGCAATACTCTCGGCAGGTGGTATGATCATTTCTGCCTTGAGGGACGCAGCGATACGAGGAAACCCGGTGCCATGAAGTCAATCATTCACCTTTAGACCCTTGTTTAATATCTATTCTAAGTGACAAAAGTATACTGAAACTATACTGAGCATCTACTAAACTATACGGAACATCTACTAAACTATACGGAACATCTACTAAACTATACGGAACATCTACTAAACTATACGGAACATCTACTAAACTATACTGAACATCTACTAAACTATACTGAACATCTACTAAACTATAATGAACATCTACTAAACTATACTGAAAATATACTGAACATCTACTAAACTATACTGAACATCTACTAAACTATACTGAACATCTCCTAAACTATACTGAACATCTACTAAACTATACTGAAAATATACTGAACGTCTACTAAACTATACTGAAAATATACTGAACGTCTACTAAACTATACTGAAAATATACGGAACATCTACTAAACTATACTGAACATCTACTAAACTATACTGAACATCTACTAAACTATACTGAACATCTAGTAAACTATACTGAACATCTAGTAAACTATACTGAACATCTAATAAACTATACTGAAAGTATACTGAACGTCTACTAAACTATTGGAGTATATTAAAACCTTCCAATGGCCAATATATATTATTATACTCTCAGTGGTACCGTTATACGTTACATAGGGCATGCAAGCAGTTTCTTCATACCGCTCTATCCTGGACAACTAACTCGATCTCCGTTGTGGAATTAGTGATATTTCTCGTCGCCTCACAAGGTTTCTCTAGTGCGTTCTTTCTTTCTTGAACACTTGTCTCCAATTTCAATGCTTGCTTCGTGATTCTTTGATTGTTTCTGGATTGATACGCTGAGGTGAAGGGCAATGAGAGAGCAGATGCACTGGCGGGCAATGCTACGTTTGAGAATGGGTCTTCTATGGACAGAAGCGATATCATCAACGCTCTCAGAGAAAATATACGCTCTGAAGATTTCAACGGCGATGATAAAGGGTATTCTCTATCTCGGTTGCGCAAGTTGAGCATACCGATAGGTGCGGCAAGACGGGAAAACCACGAGAGAAACCCAGTAGATACATCAATCAACACAGAACGGAAGTTGTTAGCCAAAACAAAAAGCGTTACATGCTTAAGAGGCATTTTTTATTACGTGTACTGAATGTCTACACACGTTTAATGAAAGATAAATTATATGCATACAAAAAGTTAGTCTAATACCGTATTACCCAATATGCCTCGAGGGATGAAAAGTGGTTCCTTTACCTTTTTTTTATTACGTGTACTGAAAGTCTACACACGTTTAACGAAAGATAAATTATATGCATACAAAAAGTTAGTCTACAAAACTGGTTCGAATTCTTTGCGTTTAGTGTATTTCCATCAGTGTAATATCCTATTTCAATGCAGCCATAAACGATATTGTTCAAGTGTTTCTTCTTTCTTCGTTTGTCGTCACACTACTACCGGGTTGTTGCCCAGTGTCGTCACACTACTACCGGGTTGTTGCCCAGTGTCGTCACACTGCTACCGGGTTGTTGCCCAGTGTCGTCACACTGCTACCGGGTTGTTGCCCAGTGTCGTGGTTTTCTGTTTTTGTCTTGCGCTGTTCTGGTGGCTTGTGTGATTGTTATCTTTGATCTTTCACAGGATTCTGCTACGCCATCTAACCATCTTTTCCGTGGTCTTCCTCTTGCCTTCTTTCCCGATGTTCTGTTGTAGAAGACTCTGTATACTGTGGAGTTTCGATGCATTCTTATTAAGTGGCTAAACCACTTCATTCTTTGTTTCTCTATGTAATTCAAGCACGGTTTTGTGTCAACTTTCTTTCTTATGCTGATGTTAGTGATTCTGTCTTTTCTTGTGTTGTTGGTAACTTTTCGCAGGCAACGCATTTCACATGTAGTTATTTTTGTGACTGCGCTTTGCTCAATGTCCATGTTTGGCTCTGGTAGCACAAAGTAGGTATAAAAATGCTGTTGATCATCTGCTGCTTAGCTGCCTGTGAAATTTTGGGTGCCTTAACAATGGGGCTAGCTGGTAGGTTACAGCATTTGCTTTTGCACTCTAGCCTATATCTCTCTATCCAGTTTTCCATCTTCTGTGAATATGCTTCCTAAGTATTTGAATTCTTTCACTTGGTTTATTTTAGTGCCATTGACATGGATGTCTAGATTATTATGTTTTCTTCCCATATTCATTATTTATGTTTTAGTGTTGATTTTCATGTCATGTTTTACACAATTTTTGTTCAAGTTGTCAATATCAAGTGTTTCATGGCTGTTAATTCATCTGACGCAGCTAAATCTCATTGCTCCTCAGTGTTTGGCCTCAATGGTTTGTTTTATTTCTACGTTCAAGAGTTTTATTATATTGTTTTCTGGTGGTCTACTTATTGCCATTGTCTCTGTCTTTATTATATTTATTTTGCCCGCCTGCCAAGCGTGTTCGTAGCGCGTTGGACTGCGGGTGACAAGCCCTCTGTGAGTGCGGGTTCAATTCCGCGGGCTGGCAGCAAAAGCCACAGATTCCACAGATTTACGGTGTTCGTGGCACCGAACCGAAGGGTTACGATGTCCATGGCACCGAGCCGAAGAGCTAAGTTGTACATCCTTATGCTTAAATTATGCAAAAGATCAGAGATGGAACAGAAAATATTCAATATTTGTCTAAAAGCAAAATGTTGACTTTTAGAAAGATAATATTAGCAAACGGAACTCGTAGACTAACGGCGCAAGTCGTTCGTAGCCTGACAGCAGAGAAAGATAATATTAGCAAAAGGAAGTTATCAAAACTAATGGAGCAAATTATGACCCGGCAGCAACGGAAACCTTGCTATCAAAACAAGTGACACATATTACAAGACAAACATTCAGACACTTCTCATATTCAGCATGTGCTCAATGATATCACCGATCGTTGAGAGAAGATGAAGGAAGTGCTGGGATGAAAACATGCTGAACTATGTCGGAGTGCTAGGATGACAACCAACATGTGGAACTATGCAATGGAATCAGGTTTCTGAAGCTGGTGTAATGAAACGTGTCTCGGGCTAACGATGCTAGTGTACTCAATCGTTTCCATTTATGAAAACATTCGACCAAGATCACAATCTATTGTTCAATTAAATATGGGTATTAAATATTAACATTGCGGATATTGATTTCTTGATGGTCAAGGACAGATCATATATTGATCTATTACTCTACTGGCAGCTGGTAATATCGATTGTGTCAATGTTGGCTGTAGGCACATCTCTTTACAACCACACATACACATAAACATACACGTAAACACACACATGTGACCAGGTCCGTGCGGAAAATTTTCTCAGTATGATGCAAGTCTTCGAAATGCCGCCCCTTAAATATTTTTCCTTTAAAATAACCTTCACTTGTGATTTTTATTTCGCTGCTTATGCCGCCCTCCCCCTTACAGTCCCGCCTGATGCAGCCGCCAATCTGTATCATAGCACGGTATGGTCCTGCATGTGACCACTAACACATGTAAACACACAAACACGAACTGTTGTAAGAATAATATCTTCATAAAAAGTGTACAACAAAACGACATATAGTTATACTAGAGATATATCATCATGAAATCAAAACAATGTCACTTCTGACAAGGAGAAACTTGTAGAAACTTCCACAGATAAATAATCACATCTGACAAGGAGAAACTTGAAGAAACTTCCACAGATAAATAGTCACATCTGACAAGGAGAAACTTGTAGAAACTTCAACAGATAAATAATCACATCTGACAAGGAGAAACTTGTAGAAACTTCAACAGATAAATAGTCACATCTGACAAGGAGAAACTTGAAGAAACTTCCACAGATAAATAATCACATCTGACAAGGAGAAACTTGAAGAAACTTTCACAGATAAATAGTCACATCTGACAAGGAGAAATTTGTAGAAACTTCAACAGATAAATAGTGACTTTATTATGTTACTTTTTTGTGACTGGTTACCATCGTCAAATTCTCATTGGTTCTACGTGTTAAGCTTCTGACCGTATGGATTAGGGCGCAGCTCCCATGCGGGAGACCCGTGTTCAATCCACGGTAAGGCCAAGTATTTTTTCTGTCGGCGACATAAAGGAAAAATTGTAACCTGGACAGTTTCGCGGTGATTGCACTAGTCATGCTGCCTTAAATTTTCTCAGGATATGGTCCCCCCTGTTCTATACTGCCCTAAAAAGCGATACTACAGGTAGTAATGAAGTTACCATGAGATGCAAAGCACAATAGATGCTTTAAGTGATGGAAGAAAACATTGTCGCAACAAAGGTAACTCATCTAGCCCTAGAACGCAAATTAAAGCTCCCATCCCTACGCTTAATGGCAAGAGTGGACAGCCAAATACATCTTCCACCTGGGAATAGACAATAGACAATAGACAATAGAAAATACTGTTCTGTCTATGTCTTCTTCATTCAATCTATGGCGTCAACTAAAATATGTTCAAAGAAAGAATTGGTCTATCTCAGGTGATCAAGATCTTTATAGAGTTTGTCATACTGTCTCTCTCGTGATCACCTAAAAGACCGATGTACTAGATCTCTCCATAAATTTGTTCATGTGGACATCTGATTCATGCAGCCTTATAATGAGTGGGTTTCGTCACATCTTCAACACCATTTGGAGCTCTGGTGCTTATCCTTCGGCGATGTGTCCGGATTCAGCCAGCGTTTACTGGGTTCGCTCTCCACTAGCCTTGGGCTGTCCCCAGAAGTCCTGCAAGGCAGCAGGTTGATATTTAGGACACAAGCATCCAATTTCAGTCAAACCTCCTTAGTCACCTCTTACGACATGTGGGGCAGGTGACAGTGGTTCTATTCTTTACACCCGAAATTTGGGCTCCGGTAACCACTGGGGCGGTTTGTCATACAATGATACTGAGCCATGCCCCGTCTTCTCTGTTCACCATCTTCATGAAAGTTGTCATACAATGGTACTGAGCCATGCCCCGTCTTCTCTGTTCACCATCTTCATGAACGTGATAGGCTGAAAACTTCGGTTTCGGATGCGTTCGTCCAACACTAGTAGGGGCTTAACGAGGGCGCAACCTTCTAATCGTTCTAGGCAAAAACTGTTTATATATCACAAAAAGATTGATCAAAATGGTCGAGAGAACGAACGAAAAAACAAACAAAACCAAAAACACGAAAGTGATATATCTTTACAAATATGGATTCTAGTTTAGATGTTGGTATGTTCCCACTATTGTAATTATCAAGGACATACTTTGTTATGGTTTCTCTATCATGAAATGTTCTCTCAAGTTCTCAGTTTTATTATCTAGTAACAACGTTCTTTCTTTTGTTCATGAACTTCTCACAATTTCTGAAACATGTATGACGTGAACAAATATATACTGGCAAGAGAGAAAGAAATCGCAGACGTCAATAAAACGATGACATTTAGCAGTTTAGTTTAATGAGTCAACAAATGCTACAGACGGTAACAGTGGTAGAACTCACCTTACAATCCGTTTCTTTTGTTCAATGGCATTCTTGCGTCCAGAGAGAAGAATCACAGACATAATGAAGACTGGCAGAGCTGTGTAAGGGAGATAATCGATGAATTTTGAGCAGCTCGGTGTAAGGGAGTTAACCGATATAATACTTTTTTTGTTGTTGCTGATATGCAAATAGTTCTATAGTTTACAAGTTTACATGCCTTACCTGAAGTTGGGAAAACTGTGCTCCCGCCGGAGAAGCAGGGTAATAAATAAAAGACAGACATTAAATTAAATTAGTTCTAGGTACGTGTTCACTATCTCCTTCTTTAATCGTCCCACTGTTACCGAGTTGTTGACCAGTGTCGTGGTTTTCTGATTTTGTTTTAAAGGTGCTTTAAAGTCGTAGGATGGCTTAATTGCATCGGGTTTTACCCCACATGGCTCGGTCCCTCTCCGCAGAAATAGCACGCCACCTGCCGAGAGTATTGCCCAAAGCACGAACTCCGTAGCTCTGGCAACAATCCTAGGGATCTCTGGACAAACAATGCACTTGTGAACAGTCTTGCGCTGCTCTACTGACTTGGGTGATAGTTATTTTTGCTTTTTGACAGGATTCTGCTATACCATCTATCCATCTTTTTCGTGGTCATCCTCTGACTCTCTTGTTGTAGCACTCTGTATACTGTGAAGTTTAGAACCACTTCATTACCTGTTTCTCAATTTAATTCAAACAAGGCTCTGTGTCAACTTTCTTTCTTATGTTTGACTTTTTCTCGTGTTGTTGGTAACATTTCGTAGGTATTTCACATGTAGTTATTTTAAACCTTGTGCTTTACTCGGTCATTGCTCACTATACCTGTTTTCAGTGGCGCCTCGTGATTATTTTTGTTGGTGAGCCAGCATGTATATCATCATCATCAGGTGCCGTGCCGGCTGGCGTAAGCGATCATGGATCTCCACAAATCTCTGTCGTTGGTGTTTACTATCAACTCAGATGTTAACGCTCTACCGTGCCATGAAGTCAGGCCATCCAACATTTTCTCTCTCTGTCTTCCCTGTCTCGTCTACCCTCGATTTTACCGGTTGTCACGATGTATTCTAAACCTCCCTGCCTCATCACATGCCCGAAAAATGATGACTGCCTCTTTCTTATATTGATTATAAGCATGTATATACAGATGTATATTGATGAAACGAGCGATTGCTATACGCTATTCAGCGATGGTTAGTTAATTATTTCGATTATTTTATATATAAATAGGTATTTGCGCACCGGACTAATTTTTAGTGCAATAACACAGTTTAACTGTGTACTGACTTGGCCGTGTAAGAATTACCCCAATGAATGAAAATCACATACTTGCCTGTGCAAGTATATAACCACTGGAGAGAGAGGTTGCTATATTTCTATTTTTCAGACCCCATTTCTAAATAAACCACTTTTCTACTGGCCCTAAAAAAACAGTGCGGTGAAGTTTACTAATTAGGTAAGAAAGATGCCGAATTTCAGATTGTATATATTAGCGCTATATATATAACACGTTAAAAGTAATAATTATGAACAAATAATTTATAAAATAATAAATACACATTGCACGTTATTTTTAGTGGGTCCCGCCCCACTTGTCCTTAATGACGAGTCGCCACTGCCTGTTTTACATTTTAAGGCTTGAACCGTTATACCTTACCAATTGAAGCAATGATACTTACCCGATTTCTCCGAGAATATGATCGCTTGAAGTCTGACAGGAAACCGTTGAAACGCGTGAAAGTTTTAGCAACTCATAAACTCGAGCCCTGGTCTGTAGTCACACACAACAACAGAGGTTGGATATTCCTCTATAACAAACTTGTGGACCAGGAAATTCTATCGATCGTGTCTACAAGCAGCGAATCTTCGTGTTAGAAATTGAACACTTTCAATCGTTACATCGATTTAGAATCGATCTGTCAATCAATGTTTCACTCAAACATGATTATAAAACTAATTTCTAGAAGGCGTTATTATATTCTCTTTCTGCCGGCATCCATTGTTACGTCAGTTCTTCATCTTCTTCTTCTTTATGTCAGTAATCGTTAGATTAGTTAGTAGCTCTGAGGCATCTCACTCTATAAAGGTTGTGGTGAGTTGGCATGTTTCTTCTGAGGTGCCGTATGGCTATATTTGGTGCCTCAAGGCTGTAGGAAGTAGTGAAGAAGTTGTGCCTCAAATAGTGGTTTAACAAGTAGTCGTTATGGAATGTTCGAGCCCGCCTGCCCAGCGTGTTCGTAGCGCGTTGGACTACGGGTGACTAGTCCTCTGTAAGTGCGGGTTCAACTCCGCGGACTGGCAGAAAAGCTACAGGCTTCCCAGATTTACGGTGTTCGTGGCACCGAGCCGAAGGGTTACGATGTCCATGACACCGAGCCAAAGGGTTACGATGTCCATGACACCGAGCCGAAGGGTTACGATGTCCATGACACCGAGCCGAAGGGTTACGATGTCCATGACACCGAGCCGAAGGGTTACGATGTCCATGGCACCGAGCCGAAGAGCTTTCAGCTCAAGTGCTTCTGGATCGGGAAGAAAAATGAAATATTCGAAGAAGAATTATCCTTAGAACACAACAACTAAATACACATGTACATGTTTCCATTAATCTCTTGTTTAATTTGACAAGTTCATTGAATATTGAAGGATGCCTCAACAAACAAATAATAAAGGGCGGATTAGATGAATATCAATATGGAAAACGTGGACTTTGTAGACAACAGAGGTCATTTACTGGAATTTTAAATGTAAATTAGGCAACGCTTCCCGGGTAGAAAAAGGGGACCGACCACAACCAGGCATATTTACCAGCGACGGATACTGACGAACAGCGACTTCCAGACATAGCGCGTTGTTAGATGCTTCAGAGCTGGCAGTGGTGCTACGTAGCAGGGTAACAGGTGACAGTGGTGCTACAAATAGAATAAACAGCGTCTGAAGGTGGGAACATCATTTCAGCAAGATTAGATATAAGATACGCCCCAACACAAGACGATTACTATAATATGAGCAGATTGGAACAAGTTGTTATTCTGCGCCTTAGAACAGGACACAATCGGCTCCGCAGCTACATGTATACAAAATTCAAGATTGGCAATTCAGCCATGTGGACAGGCACACCAGACTGCAGAGCACATACTTCAAGACTGCCCCTAATATGATACACTGAGGCAAACTCACTGGCCTAACGAAACAACACTCGACATAAAACTACAGGGACCTCTGTGTGAGCTACAAAAGACAGTGAAGTTCATACAAGAGACAACATTGAATATATAGACAAAATTCAAGCGAACGAAAGGAAGGAAGATACGCCCATGTGGTGCCGGGGCCCGCAAGGAAGCAAAGAATAGTACCACTGCAACCTACTATGCGTGTCGTAAGAGGCAACTGGTGTAGGACCTAGGGATGCTACTCTAGTAAATAAAAAGCAACATAAATCGGATGTGCTGGCTTACTTGTAGGCGCATAACTGGCACAATATACAATCGCTCTTAGGCTCAGATAACATACAAATCACACAGAGTGGTTAACAAGTGTTCGATATAGAGCGTTCGCAGAAGAAATAAGATCTAGATAATATGGAGAAGGAAACATCGTTGAACAAGCCAACCCAAGACCAACTCTACTCAAGGCCGGTAGTGCCTTGTAGTGCCGGTAGTACAGCTGGTAGTGATGTAACTGGTTAAGGCCCAGACACCAACAGTTAAGACAGCATGTTGTATTTCTGCCTCCATTTCCCTATTCTGTTGGATTTATGTGCATTCTGATGTCAAGGATTATTCTTGTAAAGTGTCTGTCTGAATGTCGGTCAAACTACAAGAATTATATACTAGTGATGCAGTTTCCATCTCTCTCTCGCGATCACTGCTTAGACTGATGTACCAGATTTCCCCATAAATTCTATTTATGTGGAAATCTGATTCATGCAACCTTAGAATTGGTGTGTTGTACGTCACATCTTCAGCACCATTTGGAGCTCTGGTGCTTATCCTTCGACGATGTGTCCGGTTTCAGCCAGCGTTTACTCGGTTTGCTTTCCGTTCTGTAGCCCAACCTCCTTATTCGCCTCTTACGACATGCGTGGCAGGTAACAGTGGTTCTATTCTTTACACCCCAATTTGGGCCCTGGTAACCACCCAGGTGCGTTTCCATCTCAAACACGCATCCCCAAGCTTCGAGAAAAAGGTATTGGAAGTATTCCTGGTAAAGATTGGGTTCCAACCAAATACAGTTTTGCGTGTATGATACGTTTTCAGAATGAAGAAGTACAGTAATTACTTCAGAGAAATTTAGAGATTCTACTGTGACAGAACACACTGTTCAACATCGTCCAGTTTTAAAACAAGATGCATATTCTGCTATTTTTCCAGGCTAGTCGAGCAGCACTCTTCAGTTCCTTAAAAAGGTGACCGCGAGAGATAGAGTTCCTTAAGAAGACTTTGTCTCCAGGTCTGTTTAGGGCGTCCTCTTTTCGTTTTCCTTGCGGGTTCCACTCAAGTGCTTGTCTAGTGAAACTCGACTATGTCTTCCATATGGTATGTTTAACCAATCACCATTTTCTCCTCTTGACCTGGGTCATCATGGGTTCCTGTCTGGTTCTTACCCACAGATCTGTGTTTGCAACTCTATCATACCATCTCAGTCTGTGAATCCAGCGAAGACATCCATTAACAAAGGTCTGAATCTTATTTATATTTAACTTAGTGATTCGCCATGTTTCTGAGCCATACAGCAACACAGATTTCCCATGCTGGATATCCTGAGCTTTGTTTTCGTGGCAATGACAGTGAACTTCAACACTGATAGAGCTCAGTATCAAAATTGTTCAAGACATGTCTTTCATTGTTTATATTAAGAAGGATTCAGTTCATACATAATCATTTAATTGGCTTTTAAATAATGAAAATATAGTGATAGTCCCAGTCAGAAAATTTGTTTAGTCATTGTTTAGGCACAGATATAGAAAACAATGTAACTCTTGATACCTCACAAAATCTCATGAGAATTTGCTAAAGGCGATGAATTTAATCTCTAATTTAAATACAGAGAGTATTGTTAAAGAAGAAAATCTGCAGTTTCTGGATGAACACAGCTGTTGTTGATGAGAATTCATGACAGATGGAAGCATTATAGCAGTAGAACTCAATGTTTGGCATTTATGACTTACATCAAGTCTCCTGCCTGCTATAGGTTTTAGTGAAAATCAAAATTGTTATACCTTCCACATCCATCTACACTTAAAAACTTGATTATCATCATGTCAAGATCATCTGGCTTTGATATAAGCAAATCATCATCAAATAGCTTGTCCTGAGCAGAACTTTGCCACCCCTTCACACAGTCCTTCAGAATTTCTCTAATAGGCCAGATGTCCTGCCTCTGCAACAGTCATGTTCAAATCATCTGTTACATCCTGAATCCATCTTCTCCATGGTCTTTCTTTTCTTCTCTTTGCCGGTATACCTCCTTCCATGATGGTCTTCTCCAGCCCTTCATGTCTTTTTATATGTCCAAAATATCTCAATTTTCTCTTTTTTATTTGTAGCATCAGCCAGTTTTCTTTGATTTTGAGTTCTTTCTGGATAGATCTATTTGTTCTCTTCCTGTCCAAGATATACGAAGGACTCTTCTGTAACACTTATATTCAAAAGCACATATATGTTTTTCTACTGCTTTATTAAATGTCCATGCCTCACACCCATACGTTGCTACTGGGAATATGCATGTTCTTAGTATTCTAATGTTTGTTTTCTTATCAGTTCTGTTCCATACTGTTTTGAGTTGTTTAATTTTTTGCAAAGCCATGATTGTTCTTCTTTTAATTTCCTTCATCCCATTTCCATCTGTTGTTAGCAGTGAACCAAGATATTCAAAACTGTTCACATTTTCTACTTTCTCTCCATTGATAAAAATATAATTTGTCATGTTCGTTTTATCTGTTGTCATTATTTTTGTTTTTGCCACATTGAGATATAGATTTTGTTTTTCGCTTTTATCTTTCACTTCTCCTAATAATTTCTCAATCCCTTTTTGTGATGTTGACAGTAACACTGTATCGTCAGCGTATTGTAGTTCATGTATTTCTCTTCCTCCGATTATAAAAGGATCGTATTTTTCTTTTCCGTTATCTTCTGTAACATTCCTCATGATGTTTTCTGCATATATTATAAGCAAATACTTACAGGTAAAAAGTAACACTTT
This sequence comes from Arion vulgaris, assembly GCA_020796225.1. NCBI lineage: Eukaryota > Metazoa > Mollusca > Gastropoda > Stylommatophora > Arionidae > Arion > Arion vulgaris. The sequence continues at coordinate 11,519,011 of CM036771.1, read as the reverse complement.
ATCTACAAGAGAAAGATTAGTTGCTGTTCAAATGGATGAGATATATGTTAAATCTGCTCTGAACTACACAGAAGGACAATTAATCAGGGCAGCCTATACCGCAAATGAAAGTGCTACAACTGTACAAGCATTCATGATATCATCTATATTTGGCAGCTACACTGAGGTAGTAGGACTAATCCCCAGGAAGAAGATGACAGCAGGTGATCTGCGGACTAAGTTGCTTCAGACTTATACAGTGTGTGCAGTCATCTGGATTCACTGTACTAGCTGTCATTGCTGATAATAGTGCAGTTAACAGAAGAGTTTACAAGGAACTGTGTTCACAAAACAAATACAGCTTTGATAATCTTCAGCATGATGAGAAACCCATATTCCTAATTCATGACTGCTCATTTGTTGAAATGTATTTGGCACAACTGGCTAAATTTAAAGAATGCAGAACAGACATTTGACTGCCCTCCATACCCTGTAAGCTCTGATAATCCAGTTTTGAAAGCTACACTGTCTAGTCTGAAAACTGTGTATTTTCAGGATGTACACAAAATTGTTAAACTGGCACCAAGTCTAACGAACAAAGCACTCTTCCCATCCAATCTTGATAGGTAGAAGGTACCACTGGCCTTAGGTGTGTTTAATGATTATAATATAGCAGCGCTGAAACTAGCCGGTGAGAATAACAGTGCCAGTTTCATCAGTATAATCCTTCAGTGGTGGAACATTGTCAATGTGAAGAGTAAGTTTGGCGGCATGAGAACTCGCAACCATTTCTCACAGCCTGTCCCTAATGAAGATCAGGCTAATTTGACACACCTAATGCAGTTTGCTAAGTGGCTGGAGGCATGGCAACATCTTGATGGTCAGAGCGGTAAACTTACTACTGAGACCTTCAATGCACTGACTCGTACCATGAATGCAGTGATCCAGTTGTCTGAGTATGCCCTCAGCCCTTTAGGCATTGAATATATTCTACTGGGAAAATTGCAGACAGATAACATTGAAGCAAGATTTAGTGAATACAGGCAACTGTCAGGAGCGAACTATCTTGTTTCAGTACAACAGATACTGGAATCAGAGAAGAAGTTGAAAATTTATTCTGTACTAAGCATGTGTTCATCAAGCTGTGGTGATGTTCTTATTTCTGACCTGTCAACAGTATTCACAGCTTGGCTGATATTGACACTAAGGAAACAACCTCGATTATACCAAATGTGTTCAGCCATTCATGGTTCCTGATTAATGTGAAAACAAGTGAAATTCTTGTTCCAGATGGAACAATGAATGTGCTGGTGTAAATAAGCAGATTTATTGCCTTCAGTGTATCAAAAAATAGTGTGATCTACATGCTACGAGTTTCTGTAGCAAGGACAAGTATTTAACTGTAGACGTTGAAACAGACCTCTCCATTGTTTTATGGATCAAGTACACTCGGCTACTCGACAGAGGTGGTTTAAAATATCAAACACATTCTTTAACAGTTTTTAAGTTTTATAGCTTACCTTGTTGTGCAACACAGACACACACAGAAACAATAGTTCATTAACATCAGACACAATTAAGTCAAAAACAAGAAGACAATGTGAACTTGATCTCATCAATGTGGAGATATATTTAAGCTAACAACCCACCTGGACTTGAAGACCAGGGCAAAACAAATGCTAAATTACAACTGCTACCAGTGCACATAGGTCAAGTTACAAGATGAGAGGATAGTCATGACATCAGAGCAGATTTTGATTGTAGCCGACAAGATGGATGAAAATTATTAAGAAGATGGTAGACAGTCTTCTTCTTTGCGTTCGTTCGTTACAACCAATTTTAATCACTCTTTGTAATCTGTTTGATCTTTGCCAAGAACAGGTATACGTTGCACATTGCTTTGGCAGGACCCTAAACGCATAAGACTTGTACACGTTTAGGACACGTGCATCCGATTTCAGCCAAACCTCCTTAGTTGACTCTTATAACATGTGTGACAGGTAACAGTGGTTCTATTCTTTACACCCCAAATTTGGGCCCGGTAACCACTTAGGCGAGACAGGCAGTGAGGTTGTAGTATAGATGATGTAGAAAATGGAGGTTGGAAGAAAATAGATATCAATGTTGTTACTGCAGTTTTCATGCTGGGTCATAGTCATAAGATCATTTCTAGTTGAAGGCTTCACATGAAGATGTTGCTATCCAAGTTGAGACATCCTCACATGAAGATGTTGATGTCAGCCGAGACATCCTCACATGAAGATGTCAATGTTAGTTGATATATCCTCACATGAAGATGTTGATGTCAGTCGAGAAGAGTAGATCCTCACATGAAGATATTGATGTCAGTCGAGAAGAGTAGATCCTCACATGAAGTTGTCAGTCGAGAAGAGTACATCCTCACATGAAGATGTTGATGCCAGTCAAAATAAGCACATCCTCACATGAAAATGATGTTAGTCAAGACGAGTACGTCCTCACATGAAGATGCCGATGTGACTCACATGAAGATGCCGATGTGATTCACACGAAGATGCTAATGTGACTCACGTGAAGATGGTGGTATGGCAGTGGTAGAAAAGAACATAGTCGCAGATATGTACACCACAAACTAGACTCTAGAACAATGAACCAACATTAAAGAGGAATGTTGGCATGTTTCTTCCATGGATTGCTGCGGGATTTACTGGACAACATGTTCAAGTCCTGGTTGATCCTCATACGGGTTGCTCTTGGCTCAATAATATCATCGACAAACCCTGCATAGACAGAGAGAAATCAAACAGTCATTGACTACTTTAGTAACTGCTCATACCTAGATTTAGATTATATTTCAATATGACTCAATACATCTATTGAAAATGAAAACCATGGCATATCTTTCTTTTTTTTTTCGATCCAGAAGCACTTGAGCTTTCAGCTCTTCGGCTTGGTGTCATGGACATCGTAACCCTTTGGTTCGGTGCCACGAACTCCGTAAATATGGAGAACCTGTGGTTTTTCTGCCAGCCTGTGGAATTGAACCGCACTCACAGGGGCTTGTCACCCGTCGTCCAATGCACTACGAACATGCTGGGCAGGCGGCCTGGCATATCCTTTATAGGACATTGCCATCAACCTCAGTAAACGAATAGTTGACTTTCTAGGCACCACTTATACGTTCAGTAGTTTGCTATTGCTTTCTGAAGGTCTATTTTTACTGTTCGTAAAATCCACGGAGCAAATTTGCTTCCAAACTGTCCGTTGCAGAGTTTTAACCAGGTACTGTTGGGTTGTGATAGAGCGCACTACCGCTACGCCATCAATTACTTGTTGACATCTCAAGTTGTTATCTATTAATTCAGTTTCAGTTTGGATTATCTTCATTACACTCAGGATTTCCATAGGTGTTCCGATCTCATCTACAATATCTTTATTGCACTCCGGATATGTCCATAGGTGTTCCGATCTCATCTGCAATATCCTCAACAGCATACAGCGAGAATCCGCATCAGTTCTTACTCCTACGCATGTTGTGCTGCTCGTTTCTGGCCACTCCAATCTTCAATCCAAACTCTTGCAATCTAACTATTGATGTGGATTGGTTTAGCTGAAGGTCATCTTTTCGGCCACACTATACAAAGGGCGTCCCTAATATCAGCTCCACTCATTGGCTGACATCCCCCAAATATGGTTGCAAAACCAGTCTCTCATTGTGCCCTCATTGTCACCGACTCGCTGAGAAACATACTGAGGAGATTGGAGCATTTATGGACTAATTAGTTCAATGTGCAGTGATGATGATCTAACGACTAAACTAAGCATATATCTACTACCTGACTGCCATATCATAACAAACTACTACTATCTGCAAATCCTGATAATACCTGTAAATCCTGATAATACCTGCACAGGTAGTCATCTGATATCCACCTATACTCTCTTTGTGTTCCGTTTGACAAATGAGGTTTCCTTCCACAACAGATGTCCTTTGCTGCATTTCTTTAGATTGTTTCCCATGCCAGGTCACAATCTTTCAACTCTCTTTTCACCACATTTCCTTTGGACGTCTATTGTCTATTCCCAGGTGGAAGATGTAGTTGGCTGTCCACTCTTGCCGTTAGCGTAGGGATGGGAGCTTTAATTTGAGTTCTAGGGCTAGATGAGTCGCCCTTGTTGTGTTGTATCCGTGTTTATGTAATGTGGTCTTGATATTGTCTATCCATCTTTTTCTTGGTCTTCCCTTAGCTCTAGTACCCAATGTAGTTTGGATATCTTTGACTTTCTTTTCCCATTCGAAGTCCATCAGAGAGCTGTCCTAGCCAATGCCCCTTACTGGCATACGACATATATACCCAATATACCTCCATCACATGCAGATTCTGAAAGTACCTGTTCAGGTAGTGACCATAAACACTGTAGTTTGTAAGCCCACACCACACCTGTAATTTACCTGTATTACACCTGTACTATCTAGAAACTAGAACCTTGAGCTCTTGTGGTTACACCACCTAGATTGAGGTTAAACTCTCTGAGACAAATCAACTGCACATCACTAACAGACTATGGTTGTGATCTACTAGGCAAATACAAAACTGGGACATACCTCGCACGGCGGCAGGAAATGGATTAGCAAACTTCTCAATGTACTCAGCCTCCATATTTTTCTGGTTATTGTTGCCACGGAAGATGATGGACACTGCACCCTGTGGACCAGGAAAAATGTACACAGTCAAAATTTGTCCTGTCAAGCATGATTGGTTAAGTAGATCTGATAAACAATTTAATTAAGAGACTGCAGACTATCAACTTAACAAAGACATGAATCTCTAGTTAACCAAGTCTCACAACATCCATATCTTTACAGTATGTCTCTTGATTAATTCAATGATGAGGATTCAAACAAATGATCGCCCGAGTGGTTACCGGGCCCAAATTTGGGTGTAAAGAATAGAACCACTGTTACCTGCCACGCATGTTGTATAAGAGGCGACTAAGGAGGTTTGGCTGAAATCGGATGCACATGTCCTAAACGTGTAGAAGTCTATGTGCTTAGGGACCTACCAAACCAATGTGCAACGTATACACATTCTTGGCAAAGATCAAACATATCACAAAGAGTGATTAAAATTGGTGGTAAAGTACGAATGTAAAAAAGAAAACAACTGATGAGGTTTTAAAAGAAACCTGCACACAAAGAAACCTTATAGAAGAATAAGAATCGGACAATCAAGGTTCATCAGGCATATCATGCGAAGAGAAGGTTTAGAACATTTGGTGACTACATGTAAAATTCATGGAAGAAGAGATCGTGGAAGACAGAGGTAGACGATGTTGGATGGTCTGACATAATGGATAGACAAAAGATCAACGTCAGAACTGATTAACTGCACCCCGGAGAGAGAGCATGCAGAGGCTTGATCACCTATGCCGGCAGGCATAGCACTTGATTGATTGATTCATAGGTTATTGGTTACTGAACTGACATCACAGCACTGCGGTCAGACCCATAGGTGCTCAGTCTTCCCCAACAGATGTTGAAGGGCATGCATACTGATGGTTCCTGTGGCTCGCTGGTTTAACACACTCCTTCCTCTCTCTGCCCCTCAAGCATCCAGCTCTACTCAGTTCGTAAATACTTGTGGGAAAGTCGATCTGTCATCTTTCTAAACCATCTCTATCCAGCCCACATCTTACACCCACTTATTTACTCAACCTCTTTTTCTATACGCATATTTCCTTGTGTCATCTGCTGGAGGACCCAACAACAGTGCACAGACTCTGTAGCACCCACTGGAGGTCATTGGAAATATTACAACTTACAAAACAATATAAACTTGTATACAAAGAGCATTCAACATTATATCTGGTTAATAAGTGTAAATTTCAAGAATATAAAACGGTCAGTGGTGCCGGGGCCACAAGGAAGCCAAGAATAGTACCGCTGCAACCTATAATGCATGTCATAAGAGGCAACTGATGTAGGCCCTAGGGATGCTACCTAGTAAATAAAAAGCAGCGCAGAAATCGGATGTGCTGTCCTACTTGTAGGTGCATAAATAGCACAGAGTACAATCGCTCTTAGGCTCAGATCACATACAAATCACATAGAGTGGTCGATATGGAGCATTCGAAGAAGAATATAAAACAGGTCATTGTTAGTTTTTTCTTTTGAATCAACTAGTATTCTTCTTCTTCTACGTTCTCACTAGATTGGGATTTTGGATTCTCTAATAAAGGCAACCGTCTGCCTCAGATTATCAGCCACGCCATACAGTTTGTCTTCTGAGTTCTCACTAGATTGGGATTTTGGATTGTCTAATAAAGGCAGCCGTCTGCCTCAGATTATCAGCCACGCCATACAGTTTGTCTTCTGAGTTATCACTAGATTGGGATTTTGGATTCTCTAATAAAGGCAGCCGTCTGCCTCAGATTATCAGCCACGCCATACAGTTTGTCTTCTGTGTTCTCACTAGATTGGGATTTTGGATTGTCTAATAAAGGCAGCCGTCTGCCTCAGATTATCAGCCATGCCATACAGTTTGTCTTGGACTCTGGGTGTAAGTGGGCCGCCTCTTTCTTCTCAAGTCTGCATACTGGGGACAGTTCTGTAGGATATCATTCCTATGATTTCTGCTTCCCGTTTGTGCCGACCTCTTCCCGCAATAAGTTTTGGCCACCTCGTGATGTTAGCTTTGACACTCTTACTGCGTGGCTAAATCTCCGATGCAGATTGGCGACCGTAGAATCCGTTATCCCATTCCTCATTGTGAGGGGTCGTTGCACCATGTTATGCGCCTTACGGCCTGGTGTATCTGTTTTCTGCAAGGATTTGTTTTGGTTAGCATTCCTAGCGGACACGTGCAACTGATTTCAGCTAAACCTCCTTAGTCACCTCTTACGACATGCGTGGCAGGTAACAGTGATTCTATTCTTTGCACCCCAAATTTGGGCACCGGTAACCACTCGGGCGAGTCTGATCTAATAAGTGCTACTTGAACTAGTTCCTACCTTGGCTCCCATGACAGCAACCTCAGCTGTTGGCCAGGCATAGCTGACATCACCTTTTAAGTGTTTCGAGCTCATGACATCATATGCTCCACCATATGCCTGTAGATGAGGCAAGTCTCAATGTTTAATGGTGTCATGTGTATAGGGAGGCACATGTTATGTGTGTTAGAGTAGTGGTGTTTTGTGTGTGAGGAGAGGCTGGCGTTTTGTGTGTGAGAAGTGACTGGTGTTTTGTGTGTGAGGAGGCTGTATGAGGGATGATTTGTGTCCTGTGTGAAGGGAAACTGGTGTTTTGTGTGTGAGGGGAGATTGGTGTCCTGTGTGAAGGGAAACTGGTGTTTTGTGTGTGAGGGGAGATTAGTGCCCTGTGTGAAGGGAAACTGGTGTTTTGTGTGTGAGGGGAGATTGGTGTCCTGTGTGAGGGGAGATTAGTGTCATGTGTGAGGGTAGATTAGCATCCTGTGTGAAGGTAAACTGGTGCCCTGTGTGAAAGGAAACTGATGTTCTGTGTGTGAGGGGAGATTAGTGTCCTGTGTGAGGGGAGATTAGTGTCCTGTGTGAAGGGAAACTGGTGTTTTGTGTGTGAGGGGAGATTGGTGTCCTGTGTGAGGGGAGATTAATGTCCTGTGTCAGGGGAAATTAATGTCCTGTGTGAGGGGAGATTGGTGCCCTGTGTGAGGGATGGCTAGTATCTTCAGTGTGTCATATCTAGTAGTTCTTGCAACATGTATACTGTGCGAGATGACTAGAATCTCTACAAGACAAGCATGTGGTTCCCAACAAACTTGGAATACTACCAAACCGTACCTTTCGTGTGATGATAGTGATCTTGGGAACTGTGGCTTCAGCAAAAGCATACAAAAGTTTAGCTCCATGACGGATAATACCACCGTACTCTTGAGCAGTGCCTGATGAAGAAAGCAGAAAAAGGTTAGGTTTAGCCACAAGAAACTATTACTGTTAATATCAGTCACAGATTGTAGATCTCATCCAGTGATGGAGAATTCATTCAAAAAAGATTTAAAATAAAATTCCTACGAAATATCTTCAGCATCTTCTAAATTACATCGGGACCCTCGACGGTGCTACGGAGTTCTTGTACTGTCACTAAGATCTTCCTGTGTAAAAAATAGATCAGAGCACACATGGTTACTCACCGAAGCGCAATGATGATGGTCCAATTAATCAATCAATCAATTTATGGAGACTTATATACATAAAGGTGGTTTCTGTGGCTACGCCCTTGCATGTGATCCGAAGATCATAGGAACATCTGGACCACACCGTTCTGTTCACGCTTGTATTTTTTCCAGAGAACAATAAGATTGTTGCCAGAGCTACGGAGTTAGTGCTTTGTGCAATACTCTCGGCAGATGGTGTGTCAATTCTGCGGTGAGGGGCCGAGCCATATGGGGTAAAAACCCAGTGCAATGAAGTCAATCCTTTGTCTTCAGACATAAAGAAACAACATAACAAACTTGATGCCTACTCATTTATCATACACTTATCTACATCTTACTTCGAGACAAGACAGAGAGATTACTTGTGATTCACGAAAGAAGTCACAGCCTGGACGTATAACTTTACTTCACATGAAAAGTCACACAATTCCCTCTCACACTTGTTAGTTCTCTCTCATAGTTTTATGTTATCACACACAGTCAAGTCAATACTGCAGATACAGACATAAGCTTACAGCTAGTTACCCAGCAGCCACTACCAGGCCCCCAACAACCGCTACCAGGCCACCAACAACCGCTACCAGGCCACCAACAACCGCTACCAGGCCCCCAACAACCGCTACCAGGCCCCCAACAACCGCTACCAGGCCACCAACAACCGCTACCAGGCCACCAACAACCGCTACCAGGCCACCAACAACCGCTACCAGGCCACCAACAACCGCTACCAGGTCCACAACAACCGCTACCAGGCCACCAACAACCGCTACCAGGCCCCCAACAACCGCTACCAGGCCACCAACAACCGCTACCAGGCCACCAACAACCGCTACCAGGCCACCAACAACCGCTACCAGGCCACCAACAACCGCTACCAGGCCACCAACAACCGCTACCAGGCCACCAACAACCGCTACCAGGCCACCAACAACCGCTACCAGGCCACCAACAACCGCTACCAGGCCCCCAACAACCGCTACCAGGCCACCAACAACCGCTACCAGGCCACCAACAACCGCTACCAGGCCACCAACAACCGCTACCAGGCCACCAACAACCGCTACCAGGCCACCAACAACCGCTACCAGGCCACCAACAACCGCTACCAGGCCACCAACAACCGCTACCAGGCCACCAACAACCGCTACCAGGCCACCAACAACCGCTACCAGGCCACCAACAACCGCTACCAGGCCCCTAACAACCGCTACCAGGCCCCCAACAACCGCTACCAGGCCACCAACAACCGCTACCAGGCCACCAACAACCGCTACCAGGCCACCAACAACCGCTACCAGGCCCCAAACAACCGCTACCAGGCCACCAACAACCGCTACCAGGCCACCAACAACCGCTACCAGGCCACCAACAACCGCTACCAGGCCCCTAACAACCGCTACCAGGCCCCTAACAACCACTACCAGGCCCCCAACAACCACTACCAGGCCCCTAACAACTGTAAGATCATCCTTACCTGGCAAGAATCCTGGAACATCTACAAATGTAATGATAGGAATATTAAAGGCATCACAGAACCGTACAAATCGAGCAGCTTTCACTGAGGCATTGATATCAAGGCAACCTGAGGAGCATACAGATCACATCTGATATTTACTTAGTCACAAATGTATTCAAGCTGTGGGACTCTAACAAACAGAAATACTATCAGACTAATCTCGATATCTCCTACATTTTGTTTATGTTCTATATCATAGATTCCCTAACTTTTTCTGCCCACTTTGTACAACATAAACTTTGTAGCACCCTCCTCCACATTATAACAGTTTGCCAACGCGCCCCCAATCACATATATACATGCTTTATTTTCTCTTTGACATAGACAATTGATATATATATTTATGTAATACATGGTCAATTTTCAAATGATTATATACATGAAATAGAAAATTGATGCAAAAATGGATCGTGTAAGACGGACATAAGATGAATTTAAATGCAGAATTCAAATTTTAAATGATCACAAAATCATGAAAATAATTTATTTTAAAATATTTATTATTAATTTCTTCTTTTAGGAGCCACCGACCCTTAATCGCCACCCAAATTCTTCTGAACCCACTATTGCCCCCTAGAACGCACAGCGACCACAGGGAAGGGGGCGCAGTATCGCCCACTTTGTGAAATGCTGTTTTATATCCATGACAACATGTACGTACAAAATCAACATCAAAGTATGTGCACAACTGACTTACCTGCAGCAACCTTGGGCTGATTGCCCACAATGCCCACAGTACGACCATTCATACGTGCAAACCCAACAATTATGTTCTTGGCATATGTGGGCATAATCTCGAAAAATTCTTGTTCATCTATAATCTGTGAACATCAAGCAAGGAACAAACGTAAAGTGAAGAATCCATCGTTATATCATGTGCTATAGTTGGGGGACGGGGGACATTGGGGTACAGTATCATGTGCTATATTGGGAGAATAATGGGGTGGGGGAATCATGTGCTATATTGGTGGGATAATAGGGGATGGACAGTACCATATGGTATATATTGAGGGAATACCGGGACAGCACCATGTGCTATATTGAGAAAATAATGGGGGTTATACCATGTGATATATTGGGGCAACACTGTGTGCTATATTGGGGGAATACTGGGGGATGTGCCATGTGCTACATTATGAAACAATTGAGTCACACCACATGCTATATTGGGGAATATAGGGGTGGAATACCACCTGTTATATTGGGAAATATATGGGGGCTATTTCCATATTTGTCTGTAACCGACAGGGCATGATGGATGATGTTGTCAACATTACGCCGGCCATCTTTACTTATGTTACTCCAGCACATATTTGAGGGAGTCAACTGTGAGCCATTTGAGGGAGTCAACTGTGAGCCATTTGAGGGAGTCAAATGTGAGCCATTTGAAGGAGTCAACTGTGAGCCATTTGATGATCAGGGATTACTAGAAACTAGACTGAAAGTTTCATATGAGATGAAAACTGAGCAACATTTAGAGTGGAATGTGAACACATTAACGTAACGTCACTAACACACCAAAGTGTAGCAAGCAAAATCAATTATATATTCCATTTCAGATTTCTTAAAACTTGCAAACACATCCAGACTTTTTTGACTTAAGAATGCTTGCAAACACATCCAGACTTCTTTGACTTAAGAATGCTTGCATATTTTGTTCGAAATTCTGACTACTTTCTTTCTAAATCAAATCATTTTATATATATATCTGACAACACAAGGGAAATAATGGTAACCACATTTATTAATTATTTGAAGTAGCTTCCCTTTATAAATTTTTATTTTTATTTCGTCTGCTTTGAATTTTGGCATAGTTATGGTGCTTAATATGATACTTCTGGCTGATTTTTGTGTGAAGGCTTGTTTCCTTATCACATGTGTCCCTCGAAATTCAGGTAAGCTTTACTCTGACCTCATGGTAAGTCTCTTCTTTTTTATTCCAATTGGTTTTTCTGACCACAGACAAATGTCACACTGACCGGAATAAAGTGGAAACATTTTTCTCTCCTTCAAAATTATTTCTCAGAAAAGGAACGCTAAATGGTGCAATCAACCACACTTAAACTCAGTGCAGCTCTCATTCAAAATTATTTCTCAGAAAAGGAATGCTAAATGGTGCAATCAACCACACTTAAACTCAGTGCAGCTCTCATTCAAAATTATTTCTCAGAAAAGGAACGCTAAATGGTGCAATCAACCACACTTAAACTCAGTGCAGCTCTCATTCAAAATTATTTCTCAGAAAAGGAACGCTAAATGGTGCAATCAACCACACTTAAACTCAGTGCAGCTCTCATTCAAAAGAATGACGACACTAGGAGTTTACGTGCTCAACTGTAACGGGTCCACTCGCTGTCACACTTTCGAGTAGGACCCAATTAACCAAAAAAAAAGGGTTCATCAAGAAGTTGAAAGAGCAGGTCTTGGCTTAAATAGGCTTTAGTTTCCAAAAATAAAAAAAAGGTTTGTCATGAAGTTGAAAGAGAGTCTTGGTTTAAATAGGCTTTAGTCTCCATAAATAAAAAAGGGTTGTCGTGAAGTTGAAAGAGCATGTCTTGGCTTAAATAGGCTTTAGTTCCCATAAATAAAAAAAAAAAGGGTTTGGTCATGAAGTTGAAAGAGCGTGTCTTGGCTTAAATAGGCTTTAGTCTCCAAAAAAAAAAAAAAAAAGGGTTTGGTCATGAAGTTGAAAGAGCGTGTCTTGGCTTAAATAGGCTTTAGTCTCCAAAAATAAATAAAAATTAATAAGTTTGAGATAAATGTCTGAATTGTGGCTAGTGATGGCTGACCCAATACAAGAGTAGTATAACTTACACCAGTAATAACATCATGCATGTCATAGGCAGCTGTTGACTCTAAAGGTACAACTGTGTCCAGACCTGTCACAATACGATCCCTGCAAGAGAAGAATATAGAGAACATGACCAGGCAGTTCACCTCTCTTATAAAATGGGTGGGTCACAACACACTTCCTTTGGGTCATCACATTCTCTCTGACCATGGGTCATCACATTCTCTCTGACCGTGGGTCATCACATTCTCTTACCATGGGTCATCACATTCTCTCTTACCATGGGTCATCACATTCTCTCTTACCATGGGTCATCACATTATCTGACCGTGGGTCATCACATTCTCTGACCGTGGGTCATCACATTCTCTCTTACCATGGGTCATCACATTCTCTGACCGTGGGTCATCACATTCTCTCTTACCATGGGTCATCACATTCTCTTACCATGGGTCATCACATTCTCTTACCATGGGTCATCACATTCTCTCTTACCATGGGTCATCACATTCTCTCTTACCATGGGTCATCACATTCTCTCTTACCATGGGTCATCACATTCTCTCTTACCATGGGTCATCACATTCTCTTACCGTGGGTCATCACATTCTCTCTTACCATGGGCCATCACATTCTCTCTTACCATGGGTCATCACATTCTCTTACCATGGGTCATCACATTCTCTCTTACCATGGGTCATCACATTCTCTCTTACCATGGGTCATCACATTCTCTTACCATGGGTCATCACATTCTCTCTTACCATGGGTCATCACATTCTCTCTTACCATGGGTCATCACATTCTCTCTTACCATGGGTCATCACATTCTCTGATAGGTGCCTGATCTTTGTTGTTCAAAGGCAAGTAGTTGAAGAACTCTCGCAGGTTCATTAAAGCATCTACATCATTCTCAAATGCTCTGTGTGCAACACCTGCAATTAAAGAAGGCAACATCTGTGACTCCAACCAACAACAACAACTAACTCCACTCCCTTGTGAAGCCATCTGGATATTTTTCCAGAGCTCCCTGATCACAGTGTAAGTGAGATCAAGTTCCTAGTCCTATGGTTATTGTTTACTAAACTGACGTCATTGCACTCCGGGTAGACCCATAGGTGCTCAGTCTCCCCAACAGATATGCAACAGTCCTATGGAAGACTGACAATGAAACGTAGATCCCGAGTTAACTTTGAGCAAGTAAAAGAGCCCTTAGCAGTTCCAAATCGAGAAGAGCACAGCTGGAAAGCCACTGCCCAGGCAAAATTCATTAGAAAAGATTAAAAATAAAATTATTACAAAAATATCTTCACCATCTTCAAAATTACATCTGGAACCCTCGCTGGTGCCACAGGGTTCATGCACTGCAGCTTAGATATTTCTATGTAAGAAAGAGATCGGAGCACACATGGTTACTCACCAAAGTGCAATGATGATGGTCTATCAATCAAATCAATGAATCAAACAACAACTAACATTTAAACAACATATTTCAGAGACATGCGATAGTGTACTGTAGGAATACATTATGTGAACATATTAAACAATATCTTCTTCTTCTTTGCGTTCGTTCTTTACGACCAATTTTAATCACTCTTTGTGATATGTTTGATCTTTGCCAAGAACGTGTATACGTTGCACATTGGTTTGGTGGGCCCTAAACGCATAGACTTCTACAAGGTTAGGACATGTGCATCCGATTTCAGCCAAACCTCCTTAGTCACCTCTTACGACATGCATGGCAGGTAACAGTGGTTCTATTCTTTACACCTCAAATTTGGGCCCGGTAACCACTCGGGCGATTAAACAATATAATAAACCATGATTTGTTTCTTGAACTACTAACAACATAGTACATCTTGCACATCACAGTGCATCATACTACATAATGCACATCACAGTACATCAACAGTTGTTCGATCTCTAATAAGTTTTACACAAGTCAACTGAACATGTCCCTTGAGTTTGTATGTGTAGGTTAGAACGGGACACTGCAGTCTCAGAGCACACCTCCACAGAATGGGTCTCAGGGACTCGGCAGCCTGCACCTGTGGAGCACCAAAGCAGTCTCCAGAGCACATCCTGCAAGACTGCCCTAGTCTGAGTAGTGAGAGATTGGAGATCTGGCCAGCAGAAACAACACTACAAGACAAACTATGGGGAACCGGTGAAGACCTCAGCGCACCGCCCTGTTTATGACACATACCGGAGTTGTCACATAGCAAAAGATGATCGCAGAAGAAGTATGTGTAGTATTAGTAATTAGTAAGGACTATCAATATTGCGTTCTGGGCAGGTCTACATGTGCCCAGATCTCCTCCTCAATATTTCCATCAGCGTAAGGTGACTGAGCACTCTTGTTCTGTGTTGATTAATCAAACTCCTTGTACCACTAGTAAAGTGTTCATGTCTGACAGTTCCCAGTTTCAATCTGATCTCCTTCATACATGATAAAGATATGGATACATGAGTCAGTAAAAAAAAGAGTCACCTATTCGAACTGCCTCTCATACTGTATTGATGGTGTTTGACCTGTCAATTACATGCCCTTCCTTGATCACTGCTGTATCAGCTAGACCATAGATTCCCAAACTTTTTCGGCCCACCGCCCACTTTGCACGACATAAACTTTGTAACACTCCCTCCCTTCCCCATTATAACAGTTTGTCAAACCCCTCTCCCCACCCCCATATATATATATATATATATATATATATATATATATATATATACATATATATACATGCTCTATTTTCACTTTGACATATATTTCTGATATTTAAAATTGATATATATTTCTGTTATACATGGTCAATTTTCACATGATTATATCATGAAATAGAAAATTAATGAAAAAATGGATCGTGCAAAGATGGGCATAAGATGAATTAAAATGCAGAATTCAAATTTTTAATGATTATTCAATCTCAAAATCACGAAAATAAAATTCCCTCAAATGCTTCTGAGCCCACTATCTAAAAACAGACATTGATATAACATTTCTAATGAGTTTGAAGTTACAAAGCAAAAAGTCTCATTAATACTATACGCGCATTTCCGCAAAAGAGGCACATATGGGTAATCTGTACAACAGTATACAAGAACCAGAGAAAAGAGCTATTTTATTGTAGTGATACCTCCTACTATAGTAGAAGTAGCGATTTGAAAAGAACGTCTTCAAGTAGCTCCGTCATTGCCAGTCCCAAGCCAGGACGTGAAAGGGGCATAGCATTATGACATGCCAGCTAACTTAAACTGTAATGTAAGTTATTTAAAAACAATAATACAACTATGTCTACATTTCTTGTTTATTTCATGACTCTATTGCAAATATCAACATTGGCCCCCATTTATAAGCTGGGATGACCCGCCTTTGCATGAGACTTGTCATCAAATGTCATATTGGCGCATTTACTGAAAAAACTAAAATTTCGTTTCAGACTCATCAAATATGTCCACCAACATCAAAGGAAACCGTTATATTTCAAAATCCAGATTTCCTATAGCAATTTCTTCCATCAGACATTTGCGTCGGTATAATTCTAAGATTGGGTGAAAAGATTGGGTGAAAAGATTGACTAGAATAGATGGTTTTGCTACAATTTGCATTGGACTATGGGCATGAGTTGTTTTCTTTGTGAGGCTACTCGTTGTCACAGCAAAAGAACCACTTGCACCCCTGACATATTTGCAACTCGGACTTGTGAAAAGAGTCATGCACTTCACTTGCATGGAAGAGTCATGCACTTCATTTGCATGGAAGAGTCATGCACTTTACTTGTATGGAAGAAACATGCACTTTACTTGCATGGAAGTCATGCACTTCATTGGCATGGAAGAGTCATGCACTTTATTTGCATGCACTTCATTTGCATGGAAGAGTCATGCACTTCATTTGCATGGAAGAGTCATGCACTTCACTTGCATGGAAGAAACATGCACTTCACTTGTATGGAAGAGACATGCATTTCCCTTGCATGGAAGAGTCATGCACCTTCACTTGCATGGAAGAAACATGCACTTCACTTGTATGGAAGAGCCATGCACTTCACTTGCATGGAAGAGGTACCCATGTAAAGTACATCATCACCATCTCTTGTGTTATATATATATTTGTGTTTCGATGATCTCAGAATCAATCCTAGCATGTCAGTAGTATATTTGAAAAGGTTCTAAAGATAGCCATATGCCGGGTCTGGAACATATAGATATATGTGGGGTTGGGAGGCATATAGGTACATCAGGGGTGGCAGACATATAGGTACATCAGGGGTGGGAGACATATAGCAGCTATATGTGGGGTGGGAGACATATAGGTACATCAGGGGTGGGAGACATATAGGTACATCAGGGGTGGCAGACATATAGCAGCTATATGTGAGGCCTTATATGTGGGGTTGGGAGGCATATATATATATATGGGGAGAGAAATGCAGAAGAAAAGAATATACAAACCTGAGACTGATGTATGCGTTTTGGCCCCTCCAAGCTCCTCCTGTGTGACATCTTCATTTGTAACAGACTGCAATCAGAACGAGAACTAGAGATGAATGTCAACTATAGGACAAAAAATAGAGAGACAGCGAAAGAGTAACAGAGAGAGAGAGATATATCAACAATGGAACACTACATGGACAATAACACGAGTGGGTGATGATAGTCAGAGAGAGGAGAGAGAGACAGACAGAGAGGTAGGGAAACTCACACAAATGTGCGATAGGGAGACACACAAATGTGCGATAGGGAGACACACAAATGTGCGAGCATGTAAGTTGTAATGTCTATAATGTTTACCACCATGTGTTGTAATGTCTACCACCAAGTGTTGTAATGTCTACAAT
Source organism: Arion vulgaris (assembly GCA_020796225.1). Lineage (NCBI taxonomy): Eukaryota > Metazoa > Mollusca > Gastropoda > Stylommatophora > Arionidae > Arion > Arion vulgaris. Next base: position 11,501,713 of record CM036771.1, on the reverse strand, counting down.
GTTTACCCCCCAAGTGTTGTAATGTCTACCACCAAATGTTGTAATGTCTACCACCAAGTGTTGTAATGTCTACAATGTTTACCACCATGTGTTGTAATGTTTACCACCAAGTGTTGTAATGTTTACCACCATGTGTTGTAATGTTTACCACCAAGTGTTGTTGCGATGTCTACAATGTTTACCACCATGTGCTGTAATGTTTACCACCAAGTGTTGTAATGTCTACAATGTTTACCACCAAGTGTTGTTGTAATGTCTACAATGTTTACCACCAAATGTTGTGAAAACAACATACCCCAATTGACTCGTGTCTATGCACAGGAATGTTTGTACGTGTGCGTTCTTCGTCTTATCTGACTAACTTTCTCTCGGAAACATGTCACCTCCACAAAAACCTCCGACATATTTTCACAGTAATTATCGTCTACCAGTGAACGTTGACGGCAGAAAGGCGTTGTTCACATTCTCTCACTTAACCTCCTCCTTCTCCTCCTAATCATCAACACGGAATACAGACACTGATACCACAGGTGCTTAATCCAACAATGAGTCTGTGAGTAATGTAGAACACATGATACCACTTGTAACGGTTATGTTCAATCCGTGAGGATAATTGAAATAACGGCGTGAGATAGCATGTCATAGTCCACAAGCCGAACCGCCGCCGCCCCGACCGCTTACACAGAGCCAACTATAAACTACTATAGCCTGGCTGTGGCTTACACCACTTACTTGTTTTACACCCCCAATCACACTGGCAAGTTCCAACGAATAAAATTAAACTAGAACATGCACACACTTCCTGGTGGAGTTTTTAATTCTTGTTATTATCGTTATTGTGTTCGTTTACAGTAATAATGCCAGAAGCTTGGGAAATCGAGGGAAATCAAATACGTTTATCTTCCACAATCCAGTCAGAGGAAACGTGGGGAAACAGCAGCTACAACTGGATATCATTGATGTCAATGTAGACAGGACTCTATTAATGCGTGGTCCCTTCTAGTTATACGGACGTTAATTGAAAGTGTCAGCGCCCGAACACTTATACGAGGTACGTGAGCAAGACAAAACTTGGTACAGACTAGGCATCCATGACCTTGTTCCGCGCTGGCGTAAAGTCGTAAACTTGGGCGAATATTATGTGGAAAAATAGGTATAAACCACGCTTTGTGATGATCTTTCCAGATTCTTGCCCTTTCAGTATGAGTACATGGTGTGATCTTTACAGAAACGCTACGGTTTTCGGTTCAACGCATTCGATTTCGTCGTGTCATTTTTTGTTTGGGCTCGCTCTCCCTGTTGCTTTATGGTGATATATTTGGTAAAAGTTAAATTTAACAACATTTAACTTTAAAAAAAAAATTAATTAAATTTGATCTTTGCAGCGGCATACAGCGTAATTTTATTTACATTTTTTAACCGCCACGGGATCTGTAATGTTCACAGTTTATACACGGGATCTGTAATGTTCACAGTTTATACACGGGATCTGTAATGTTCACAGTTTATACACGGGACGTTCGTGTAATTTTTCATCCACCTCCGATCGTACTAAACGTTTATTTCTATTCACATATGCTGACGCCAGGAGTCGAAGACATTTCTTCTGAATTTTTTTTCCCCTGCTTAAACGTAGAAACGAACTTGTTAACTTCTGTGCCGAAGACGCCAGCTCCTCTAACTTACACGCTACAACGACCCTCAGGAATTGGCTGTACGGGGAAATGATCACGGTAAGTTGATGATAAGATTCAGTTGGCTGCAACTGCATGTGTTCATACTCTCCTGAGAGACTACAGTCTCAGGAATGCAGCACCCAAGTAAATCTAACACCGGTACAACATACGCATACACATATCAATACATCAACACTTTGATAGAAACAACAAGATGGGAGAAATGCAGTTCAGACAATTCAGACAAACATAAGGTAATAAACAAGGCAGAAACAATTCTTCTGAACAAAAAAATAAATAATGAACAATGAGCAAGTTTTTGTAGGTGGAATTAAGAATAATACATTTCTGATAAGACGTACATACAATCCTGTTCTACAGAAGCAAACCATGGACAGTTAATAAACAATTAGAAGATTGATGAAGGTTATATAAGTTTGACAGAAGAATGATAAAAGAATATGTAAAAATAACATTGTATAATATAGTTTTTTAAAAAGGGTTTTAAAGCCGAAGGATTGACTTCAATGCACCGGGTTTTACCCCATATGTCTCGGTCCCTCTCCCCAGAAATGGCACGCCACCTACCGAAAGTATTGCACAAGCACGAACCCGTAGCTTCAACAATAATCCTAGGGTTCACTGGAAAAAACGGCACACGTGAACAGAACGACGTGGTCCGGATTGGAACGCACGACTTTCGACTCAAAAGGAGAAGTGCTTAAATATAATATAGAGTAACATATTGTTGGGGAGTTTAGGATGGATAAGGGGGGAATGTTTCTTCGGTCTCTTGGCGACCTACTGTTAGATGAGGACACTAAAACTGATGTTGAATTAATCCAGCGATTTAGGGAGTGTGGAATTACACGTTGTACAAATAAAGTTGGATGCTTAAGAGACAGAGAGAGAAACGTGTTTAAACAGCAAGCCACTGGGACCATCAGTATGCATACCATTCGAAAACTGTTGGTGGAGACTGAGCACCGATGGGTCTGCCCGGAGTGATGTGACATCAGTTTAGTAACCAAAACAAAAACTCAAACAAAACACATTATGTAGGAGTATTTCTCCCCCAACAGATATCGAAGAGTGTGCATACTGATGGTTCCCGTGGCTCGCTGCTTAAACGCACACCTTATCACTCTGCCCCTCGGACATTCAGTTCTACTTGTATGTAAGAGTAACATTATGTAAGAGTAACGTTATGTAAGAGTAACATTATGTGAGAGTAACATTATGTAAGAGTAAAATTATGTAAGAGTAACATTATGTAAGAGTAACGTTATGTGAGAGTAACATTATGTAAGAGTAACATTATGTAAGAGTAACATTATGTGAGAGTAACATTATGTGAGAGTAACATTATGTAAGAGTAATATTATGTAAGAGTAACATTATGTAAGAGTAACATTATGTGAGAGTAACATTATGTAAGAGTAACGTTATGTAAGAGTAACATTATGTAAGTGTAACGTTATGTGAGAGTAACATTATGTGAGAGTAACATTATGTGAGAGTAACATTATGTAAGAGTAACATTATGTCCAGACAATGAAGAAATAACTACTGAAATAGAAAACTTAAGACAAAGAAAGGCACACATGTAAGAAAGTTACAGGAAGGCACACGAGGAAGAAATAGACAGGGGAAGCAACTAATATAAAGAAGACAAGAGAAGAAAAGATGGCAAAGAATAACATACAGAACGTGAAAGGTTTTCTGTAAATGAAGAGAAAATTCACGAGTCAGACATTTTCTCCTGATCTGAAGAGTAAACTATCAACATTGTGCCTGTGTCACCTCGTGTACACATTGTGAAGATCCATGATCGCCTACGCCAGTCGACATGACACAGATGATTGTTAATTTATTCCTAATTCACTCTTGGCCGTTTGCTTCTGTTTCACGCAACGCGACACTATCATATCATACAATTTTTTTGTTTAAACAAAATTCTTACAGCTGACAATCTTGTTAGTTACAACTATATCCTTCGTCTGTTGTTATCTGCTTAAGTTATTTTCTATCAATCTTCGTTGTGGTCTTCCTATTTTCTGCTGCTTGTTATTAAATAATCAACAAAACAATCAAAATTAATTACTCTCTTTAATTACTATAGTGGATAAGGTTACATTATATTAAAAACCCCGTAAGAAAAACAGTTTACATCATGCAAAACTACACCACATATCTTTGTTGAACTGGTTCGGAACATATGTTCAACGAAATAATGTCCTCTTGTTTCACGCACGAACTATATTTAGCGAGTAAGCATGGATGTACTCTAGATAGCTATAACTGGATTCTCCGAAAGGAGTTAATACTTATTTTTCATGTTTGTTGGCCTACACGCTCTGATATAACCAATAAAAGGTTCGCCTTAGGTTGAAAGGGCGTGCCTCGGCTTAAAGAGGCTTTAATCCCTAATAAACAAACAAACAAACATGTACTCTAGAACTGACCAATGAACGTTGGGTCATGACCTATATCCTGTTTTTAGTGTTTCTAGAGCTTGTGAAGACGAATAATGTGATAACCACCCCCAAATGAAACATATCAGTGTAGACACCATGTAGTGCTGATTTGCACTGATCCTGTTTATGGGTATGGTAAGCTGATTACGTGTTAGAATCTTAGTATATACCACATCATCATCATAAAATAGTTTGTCCTGAGAAAAACGTCGCCACCCTAACAGTCCTTCGAAGTTTCTTTCCCTCATAGATCACATGTCCCACCTCTGCAGCCGTCATGCTCAAATCACACGTTACATGCTGAATCCATCTTCTCCGTGGTCTTCCTCTGCTCTTTGCCGGGATGCCTCCTTCAATAATTATCTCCACGGAAAAGATATCACTTCTTCTTCTTTGAACGCTCCACATCGACCACTTGTTAACCACTGTGTGATTTGTATGTGATCTGAGCCTAAGAACGATTGTACGTTGTGCAAGTTATACGAATACAAGTAGGTCAGCACATCGAATTTCTGCGATGCTTTTTATTTACTAGTGTAGCTTCCCTATGTTCTACATCAATCGCCTCTTACGACATGCCTCCTAGGTAGCAGTGGTACTATTCTTTGCTTCCCTTGCGGACCCTGGCACCACACGGGCGAGATATCACGTACAAGAATTCGAATCTCGTCTATAACAAAAGCAAGAGTCGACTTTCTCAAGACTCACAGTTTCTGCCTAGGTAAGCATCAGCATGTGACATCGGCATACGCGGAAAGTTTATGATAATATAAATGGCGGCAGATGCTAGCCCCATCAGACGAAGGAAATCAAAGTTTATCAAAATAATACTGACTTGCACGATCTACCTGACGAGACGTTAGCTCTGAATAAACACCAAGTACCCGGCACGATGATACACCTGTTGAGGATGATACACCTGTTGAGGATGATACACCTGTAAATGGGTAAGCGAAATCTGATGGGGGAGAATATGTGACATATCAGATCTGGATAGAGAAGAATTAACCGGAATTATCAACAATGTGTTCACTCTTATTGTTCATATTTGTATAGTCAATACCAACACGCCCATAGGCGTACACACGTTAAGGAAGAGTGTCTCCTTTCTCCCCTCCAGGAAAATGACTTTTTGATGGGAATCTGGTCTTCTCGATTTCCGCGTAGTAACTACCAACAATTTTTCTAATAATCCCCCTCCCCGCGAAAATGTATGTGGACGCCCATGAACACGCCCTGATATGACTGTTCTATATATCTCTTCTTATCCTAACACTGTGAGGTAAAATATGATTAAAGATAGGAAGAAGTACACTAATTGACCAATGAGAGAGAATGCATTATTTGAACTAATTTATTAATGAGATAGAAAAAGACATTAACCTGCCATTGTTTATACGATATTAAAAAAATATATATAGTAAAAAAAAAAACAAGAAGAGAAACAGGCCTCTGAACTGAGAGATAGAGAATCACATTCCACAGTGTGAAATTGCTATCAAGAAATAAACTCACCACAAATATGTCTTGTCTTGGAGATGGATGATCTACTATAGTTCGTTCCAAAATTCGTGATCACACTAAGGTTAAATGTGTACGAAATCTACCGGACGGATAAGAGTAATACTTTTTGCAGGCAGTCTTACATACCTCATGACCTTACGAATTCATGTTTAACTAATTGGTAGGTAGCTTAGTTAATGCAAAAAAAACCGTTTTTTGTTATATAATTTTACATAAGCACAACAAAATGATAATCAAAGTTTAGAATTTACAGTAATACACAAAAATGGTGGCGAATGTTTGCAAAGGCGTATCCCTATTACATATTATAAAAAGCAATGTGACATAGTGAACAAATGATATCTTCACCTTGACAGTCGTTAAGATACATTGTGAACGTACTAATTTCACGGGATTCCCGATTTTCACTTGCGCTGAATTGCATGTGGAGCACGTAAATGCGAAATTATAGAACAACTTTATAGTACTGCTAAACTTCAACATGTATATCAAATCAACATCGCTGTTATTTTAGTAATAACACATAAGTAAAATCTTACAGCACTAAAGGTTTGGATGGGCAAAAAATACATTAGGAAGCTCGCCACTGTTACCTATATAAAAATCAATGGTACTAGTGTAATAATTTACCCCAAACAAGCGGCTGTGGCTATTTTTAGATATGTCGTGACGAGTCGGAGGAAGTCGTAGGATGGTCCATTTTAGGACAGGTAAACCAGTTACAAATTTGGTAGCAATTGTGTCTATTTTTAGATATGTCGTACAGTTACAAATTTGGTTGGTAACAAATTGTTAGTATTCGACGTTAGTATTAAATTCAAAGAAAGCGGAAATTGTGTCATTTTCGGTATACCTCCTGTTTTATCACACTGAAACCCCTATAAGCGTTAATGGAATAAACCGCGACTCACCATAAACAGTATACACACCCCCGGAAGTCCGTCTCCCATTTGCTTGGTGTAAATTATTACACTAGTACCTTCATCAGTCTTCGTCGCGCCCAAGGTCACATAAGGCAGAGACAAGAAAAAGCCCACTCAACTCGACCGTGCGCGTTTTTGTCTACCTCAAACTTAGTTCCACGCAAGGCCCTCAAGCCCGCTTCCATGTGACCCTACTCCCAGACATCCCCTACCTTCGTTGTCCTAGCAGTGTCTACTACACTGCACGCCGCCTTTATTTTCTCAACCCGAGGACACGTCCAATCCACCATCTTTCCTGTATCTCTCTATTAATGTCTCCCTAGACCTGTCAGTTCTTGAAGTACGATAATACCAATCTCACCCCCTTCCTCTTCTCCGCCGACAAACCCAGACATTTCCTAACGTTCCCCTAAAGTTATTACTAGGTGTTCACTTTATTCTGCTTCAGTAGCACAATCTCTGTGCATTTCGTCTGTCTGTCTGCCTAGTGTGGGCAACTGTCAATATGTTGCGAATTATGTCTTAATGCTTGGGAATTTGATCTATATGCTGTGCAGTCTGTTGTGAATTGTGTTTGACTGCCCTGTGTGGGGATGTCTCTGTACATTTTTTTGTCTCTTTGTTGTGAATTCTGTCTTTGTACATTTTTGTATCTTTGTTGTGAATTCTGTCTTTGTACTTTTTTGGGTCTCTTTGTTGTGGAATTATGTCTTTGTGAATTTTTGTCTCTTTGTTGTGGAATTCTGTCTTTGTACATTTTTGTATCTTTGTTGTGAATTCTGTCTTTGTACATTTTGTCTCTGTGTGGTGAATTATGTCTCTGTACATTTTGTCTCTTTGTTGTGAATTATGTCTTTGTGAGTTGTCTTTCTGTGGATAATTTTGTCTCTGTGTGGTGAATTATGTTTATTTGTTGTGAATTGTCTCTTTGTTGTGAACTGTCTCTTTGAATTCTGTCTATCTCTGGTGAACTACTCTCCGTTGTGAATTATCTCTGTGAATTATATCTCTCTGATGTGAATGTCCAAATAACATGCAACCTTACCTCCTAATACAAAGATCAATAACTGCGAGGTCTCTAACACTTAGTTCCCTATGCTACTATTTGCTATGAGATTACCATCATTCCTATATTTGCATCCGTTACAACCAAGCAGCGGACAGGAAAGACTAAGATTAAAACAGTACGCGCACACGTACACGTGGTGGCGGCGGTGGGAAGCGCATTAATTAAATCCGTTTCATGTCAACCTGAATTATGAACTAGAAGGTAGATCTAAGACATGATGGAGCCTCTCGTTAGACAAGATGACATATGGAGAACAGCTGGGGAAACATCCCGCCAGCAAGAATGTCAGTTCCGGACGGACAGTAAGTGCTCAATTTCAATTACGACTCCCTTCCCTCCCCCTCTCCCACTCTTTCATCATGTCTGCAGGAAGCTCACACCCGACACTCCCACAAACAGATGAAAGATTTGGGCTATCGTCATCTCCTTAACCTGGTGATGACATTTGCAATATACATATCATTATCGTAATTATGTGTCCATCATCTATGCAGCGACGGGTAGTTAGTGGGAATATTCAGTTCTCGTTGTTGGATCACGCGTGTTGCACCGACTGTTGTAGGCAGTGGCGTATATGCTAGGCGTGTTTCGCACGCTCAAGTGAAACTTTCAAAATGTATTTTTAATAGTAAAGAGAGCACCAAAAGACCAAATTATGTTCGCAAATTTTCATCAAATTGTCAAGAGCTAAGGGAAGACCAAGAAAAAGATGGATAGACAATATCACGACCACACTACATAAATACAGATATAACACAACAAGGGCGACTCATCTGGACCTAGAACGCAAATTAAAGCTCCCATCCCTACGCTTAACGACAAGAGTGGACAGCCAACTACATCTTCCACCTGGGAATAGACAATAGACAATTGTCAAGCCATGTTTGTAATAATGAAATAATTATGTATTGATGAAATAGTTGATGTGTTATTGATGATAAAAGTGAGAAATTTAGTACACTACTTGGAAATATAAGTTATAAACCGCTACTCGCGTGCAGTGAAAATCCAGCACACATCTTTCTATTCTATTCCAAGCTATGCGAGAGAGAGAGACAGTGACGTCACTGCATACATTAAGCTACCAGTAATACATGTGGACATGTGTGCGCTAGCAGTTCAACACGCTGCACGAATATTCAAGGTAAGAGTTTTGTTTTATACTTGAAGTACATACTCGTTTATTTACTACCATGGAGAGACTAATCTATTAGTGTCCCGATCTCATTCTTACACAGGAAGATCTCAGCGACAGTGCACGAACTCCGTAGCACTGGCGAGGGTCCCGGTGAAATTTTGCAGATGGTGAAAATATTTTGTAGAAATTTTATTTTTAATCATTCTAATGAATTTTTCCTGGACATGGTTTTCCAGCCTGCTCTTCTCAATTTTGAACTGTTAAGGGTTCCTTCAAGTGCACAAATTGAACACGGGACCTACGTTTTATCGTCCGTCTGCGATAGGACTAAGAACTCGACCTCACCTATACTGAGATCAGGGATCTCTGGAAAAATATATCCATGGCTCCACGAGGGAGCGAATCGAGTACATATGGAACGTGTGACGAGTACCTAACCATCACTCCACAGCAAGCCCGTGAGCACAGAGATACAATTCAAAGACATATCTAACAAGACAAGAAACTAGACAACAGATTGCGAGATTAACAACACATTGTAGCAGCAGAAACAGGGTCTGACTTTTTAATGTAAGAGTTGATCATGTGTGTGTGTGTGTGTGTGTGAGAGAGAGATAAATTGAGAGACAGAGAGAGACAACAGAGAGAGAGAGAGAGAGACGGCAATCTGTTATATTCTGGTAACATTGGAGACGTTTGTGTAAGAGGTCTGAGAAAACAAGAGGTGAGGAAAGACGAGTGCGGAAAGATTACAAAAGAAAATGGGTGTATGCGGAGAAAAGACTCGGCAATGAAAGAGAGTTCAGAGAAAGGGAGAGAGACAGCAAGTTCAAGAGAGAGCTAGAGAGAAGTATATAAATAAAGGCGTGGTCTTGAGTTAGTTTTAATAATAGAAATTCTAGAAGTGCCAAACTGTGCGCTATAGAAACTGAAATAGAAAATAAACTTTGGTGTGCTTGTTCTTCGTTCTCTTATCATGTTTTGCCTCACAGTGTCAGGATAAGATGAGATTTATAGACTGGGTTTTTGTGTGCGCTACATAAAGTGTTTTTCGTCGCCTTTGTTATCTCTGAGGTCCAACTATTACTTTGTATCCAGTGTATCAAACATTTCTCTTTGATGTGCACTGTCTGTAGGTAATCTGCTTATGTGGCCAAACTATTTAATTTGTTGTTTCTTGATAAAGTTAAATCAATATAGATGGAGACTGCAGTCAAACTATGTAGACTAGCGAACACGTAATAACAAAGTACTGTAGTTTTACAAAATACAAAAACAATGACAATACACAACAACGTTTCGACCAAAAGGCCTTTTGCAAGCAAACGATACAACAGGAGTGACGAATTTCAAAGCACACTACATTTGGACTCTGACAAAGGTATTACAACGGTAAAAAAAAATATGAAGATATGCGACTAAAAACGAAATAAATGCAGAAAAACTAGAAGTGGAAAAAGAAGAGAAACAATACATGTAGGCACTCATTTCAACGGAACTGACCATTTGGGAGCTCGCGACGTCCAGGTCACGGTCATCCGATCATATTCATCTGATGATCGTAGTCGATTTGCTCTAGAGAATCGTTTTATTTCGTTATATGATACATTGCGACCTCATGGACTCAACGCTCTACATTCCTATACTTCCTAGTACTTTCTCTTCTCATGTTCCATATTCTATATGTGTATATGTTAAATGTATTTAAGTCATATATTTACTTGATTTTTTGATGTTTCTCTTCTTTTTCCACTTCTAGTTTTTCTGCATTTATTTCGTTATTCGTCAAGTGACCAGTACAAATAAAGTGACCAGCACATGTCAAGTGATCAGCACAAGTCAAGTGACCAGCACAAGTGAAGTGACCAGCACAAGTCAAGTTACCAGCACAAGTGAAGTGCCCAGCACAAGTGAAGTGACCAGCACATGTCAAGTGACCAGCACAAGTGAAGTGACCAGCACAAGTGAAGTGACCAGCACAAGTCAAGCTACCAGCACAAGTGAAGTGACCAGCACAAGTGAAGTGACCAGCACAAGTGAAGTGCCCAGCACAAGTGAAGTGCCCAGCACAAGTCAAGTGACCAGCACAAGTGAAGTGACCAGCACAAGTGAAGTGACCAGCACAAGTCAAGCTACCAGCACAAGTCAAGCTACCAGCACAAGTGAAGTGACCAGCACAAGTGAAGTGACCAGCACAAGTGAAGTGACCAGCACAAGTCAAGTTACCAGCACAAGTCAAGTTACCAGCACACATAAAAGTCAGGTGCCTGCTTAGACGTAGTACATATCATACTTTTTCTCTCACTAGCAAGAAGACAATACTTTCGGTGACTCCAGTTCTCTGTGTGTGGCTGTAATGTTCTCTCTGTGTGATCTAAAAGTTTCATGTATGACTACACATTTCTCTCTCTGTATGACTACACATTTCTCTCTCTGTGCGACTACACATTTCTCTCTCTGTGCGACTACACATTTCTCACTCTGCAACTACACATTTCTCTCTGTGTATGACTACACATTTCTCTGTGTATGACTACACATTTCTCTTTGTGCCTACACATTTCTCACTCTGTGACTACACATTTCTCTCTCTGTATGACTACACATTTCTCTCTGTGTGCCTACACAGTTCTCACTCTGTAACTGCACCTTTCTCCCTGTATGATTGCATAATTAACCTTGAAAGTTTCCCATTTCTCTATAACTGAAGTTAGACATCATTAATCAGTTTGTCCACCTTTAACGATGATGTTACCAGACATGGCAGCTTTACCAGACCGTTTCCCTGGTCTGATATCATTTTGATTAATATTATTCCCACGTGATGAGAGAGTTCAGGCAACCTTCTTCATAAGCCTGCACCTGCACGTAAAGATGGACTCAGTGGGAGCTGGTGCGTAGCATATTAAATTTGATTTAGACAAGGTAGATAGCAGGGACGTCAAACGGCTTGGGTTCTATTTCGGTCGTAGGTTGGAGATCATCTTTACTTTAAATGAATCTGCATACATGTGTAAGCTCATCTATGAAGAAATGAATCTGAATACATGTGTAAGCTCATCTATGAAGAAATGAATCTGAATACACGAATAAGCTCATCAAACAAGAAATGAATTCCAAGCCTTGTGAGCGCTGATTGCAAGTGAAATATCAATTTACAAAGTACGGTAAGTTTTCAAATACATAGTACAACATACTAAACTGACGTTTCGATTAAAATGACTTCATCTAGCAAAGAATATAAGATAACAAGTAACGGCAAACACGACCATACAGTTGGAAAAGCGACACCAAGAGAACTAATTAAGTGCCTATCTATGTCAAAGAAGAGCGTAAACGCAAAAAAAAACCCGTGTAAACTGATGGTACTAGCCCATCACGAGTGATGATGACCACACAAATTTTCATCCAAGGAAATGTAGTTGCGCTATGTTTGTCTGTGTGTGCGTAGATGATTAGTGAGCCCGATACGGGCTTGAAATGTTCTTGTACAGTGTGGGCAAGGTATACTTGCACTTATGGGATGTTTTAATGCCTTTCTGTTTTGACGTTTTGGCTCCATCCGTGCTGTTCTACCTGCCTCGCAGGCCGAGGAACCGTGTCGAAGAAGTGTGCGCCAGGCTGATCTGTCTTGCGCAGCATTCTCCCAGTTGTTGACATCTATGCCAAAAGATTTCATCGAGTTCTTGAGTGTATCTTTGAATCGCTTTTTCTGCGATTTTCTAAGAGTATCACACATATGATTGTAGTATATGTGTCTGTGTACCGAAACGTCCTGTGTTGTTTATTTTCTATTTAATCATTTATTTTTCACAACTTATGTAATGCTGTATATACATGTCTTTGTTCTATCGTCCATTTACTTATGTAACATTATATAAACAAGTCTTTGTTCTATCGCCCATTTACTTATGTAATATTGTATAAACATGTCTTTGTTCTATCGCCCATTTACTTATGTAATATTATATAAACATGTCTTTGTTTTATCGCCCATTCACTAAGTATTACCGCAGCCACCCAAACGATTTTCTCCTGATCTGATCCGGTCTGACCACCTCAGATTTGTAAATTTTCGTACATCGCATATATGTGTCTGTGTGTGGGTCAAGTGGAAAAACAGCAATGTAAAATCTAGAAAAATCTAGAAAATGTCGGACGACAAGTGGATAACACAATTGCTGTAACCTGGATGTCCCAACTATCTTATCTATTACATGTGGACATCAATTTACACGTCTCGTCTCTAAAGCCGAAGGATTGACTTCATTGCACCGGGTTTTATCCAAAATGACTCGGCTCCTCTCCGCAGAAATGGCATACCACTTGCCGAGAGTATTGCATAAAGCAAAAACTCCGCAGCTACGGCAACAATCCTAGGAGTCTCTAAAAAATACACTCGTGAACAGAACGGTGCGGTCCGGATTCGAATCCACGACCTTCAGAACGCGAGGCGAGGGATTAACCATTTAGCCACAGAGACCCTCGTCTCGTGTGTGCATATTTATTTGAATAATACAAAATAATATAATGAGGATACAGAAACAAAGACAACGGTATGGTGGAGGATGACCTATCTGTCAGATGACCAGTGATGTGACCCTAATAAAATGTGGAAGAATGGACCCTGATAGATGGAAAAATGACACAATTTCCTAATGTTGTCATTACTCTTAGAAGAGAATGTGGGTGTGGCAATATGAAGATGAGGATATTGCAATGAAACAGTTGATATCAGATAATGCAGGAGATTGTGATCTTCTTCTTTGCGTTCGTTCTTTACGACCAATTTTAATCACTCTTTGTGATATGTTTGATCCTTGCCAAGAACGTGTATACGTTGCACATTGGTTTGGTAGGTCCCTATCTACACGTTTAGGACACATGCATCCGATTTCAGCCAAACCTCCATAGTCACCTCTTACGACATGCGTGGCAGGTAAGTGGTTCTATTCTTTACCCCCACATTTGGGTCCAGGTAACCACTCAAGCGAGGAGATTGTGATGTGTTGGCTATATGTAATGAGTCCGTGCATCGTGGGGATAAACAGGGTTGGGGTTTTCTAGCTAGAGTGTATGGTTGGGTCGTTGCAGAATGGAAGGGTTCTTATATGATAACTACTTGTAGCACGAGGATGGATGTTGGTGCCATTACTGCTGCCCTCTAAGACTTCATTTACTGGCACCATTATTGTGCCCGACTCTCAGTCCACGCTTCGGAAGTTTCAAAGCGGCCGGTTGCGTTATTAGTAAATGTCATCTATCGAGACTTCCAACTTAGGTGGGGGAGGAGAAGGGGGAGAGGAGAGAAAGGAGAGAGAGGAGGAAGAGGGGGAGAAAGAGAGGGGTTGGGGGAAGAGGTGTATATCTTAAATGGATACACTGCTCTGGAGGTGCGGATGTTTGCGGTAATGAGAGCAGCATCAGAAAGTCTTGCATCAACAAACACAACGTTTCATGTTTAATCTATACATCACTTTACTTTCAGGATTGTAAAATAACACTTTGTGGAGTAGTATGAGAAGTGTGTTTAACCAGAGAGCCAGGAGAACCATCAGCATGCATACCATTCGACATATAATGTAGGATACTGAGCACTCAGCTATGGGTCTGTTCGACGTATCGGCTCGGTAACCAATAATAAAAAAGGACGACCCATCATCCCGACCCAGCTGTTATATAAGCAAATGACGCGCGGTGGACCATACACGAAACGTATTGCCTTATTTTACAGACAAGTCTGCCGAAATTATTTTCCAGAAATCGGATTACAACTTACAAACGTAATGACTACATCTTAATTGTGATATGAAACCAGAATGTCAATAGTTTTGTACGTACACAAACCTGGCATAGCAAATGTTGCGACTACACATAATATACATATCATAATACACATATTTTAGCCTTTTTAAAATCGTTCATTCCGAGGACTGGCTCAGTGACAGTCATCTGGATTTGTGCAGCCATGTGCAGTAGTTCAAGTCCCAGTACAGCAGATTATTTCTGAAAAGTCGCCGGAGCTACTGAACATGTGCTCTAAAGCAGATATTATAAGTATCCAGATAATACTTTATCTACTACTCCTGTTACTACTACTACTACTACATCTTCTTAGTAACCAGGCTGCAATTGCTACCATTTACTACAGCGTAAAATACTTATACTACATCTACAACATCTGATGCTGCTACTACTTCTACCGCACCTATCACAACCATAGGCTGCCTCCACCAGCACTACATCTTATACAGGGTGTTCAAGATAAAAGTGGCATGTGAATGGAACCAATCTGGCATATATTTATGAAAATGGAAAGGTTCAGTTATGACGTAGTATAGGTCAAGGTTGTGTGACGGTTTGTTATTGTAGTGCGGGAAGGGGCGATGAACAAATGTGACGTAGGACGAGCTAGTCAGAACCGGTTTAAATAGTAAATACACACCACTCCCTGTGTAACTGGCAACTTTCGATTTGTCAATGGGGCTGCTTTAATTTTGAACACCCTATAGTACCTATGCTGCAATTGATATCAGCTACATCCTCTTATATGTCTACTACATCTACCGCTTACTAATAACTACTACAATCATATGCTGCTGCTACTACCACAACCACAGACTACCTCCACCACTACAACATCTGCTGTTACTAATACTACATCTGCTTTTGTTAATACTGCTACTACTACCACAACTACAGACTACCTCCACCACTACAACATATGCTGCTGCTACTACCACAACCACAGACTACCTCCACCACTACAACATCTGATGTTACTAATACTACATCTGCTTCTGTTAATACTGCTACTACTACTACCACAACCACAGGCTACCTCCACCACTACAACATCTGCTGTTACTAATACTACATCTGCTTCTGTTAATACTGCTACTACTACTACCACAACCACAGACTACCTCCACCACTACAACATCTGATGTTACTAATACTACATCTGCTTCTGTTAATACTGCTACTACTACCACAACCACAGACTACCTCCACCACTACAACATCTGATGTTACTAATACTACATGCGTCGCTGCCGTCACTACCACTACTATCACCACCATAATACATTCACATTTACTACTTATGCACTAAACTTGACAAGAAGTCATGAAATTTAAACAAGAGAATAAAATAGCTGTGCACATAAAACAAAGCTCATGAGCGACATCTCAAGAAGCTCTGAAGTACATCAGTACAGATAAACCAACCAAACGACAATGAAATAACATTTTGTTTTCCCTGATGCCAACCTGACACATCTTGCAGAGGTGTCTTATCAAAGCAGAGATAAAAGTGGCTGAACATTATAGTCAAGAGTGATGGGGGAATGTCTGGTAAAGAGAAGATAACAACGAGAGAACAAACAGATCTGAAATATTTAACTCTTCTTCACACTCAACCTTCCAAGCCACCATTTTTAGAACATCACTATTTTAGCCTGGTTATGATCAGGAGGCCAGCATTCAGGTGAGTCAAGGATAGCCAGTTTTCAGACTTAGCGAGAGTGATGGAAAAACAGATGGTGCCAAATTGGACAAGCAAAATATTTTTGAAATGACATAAATAAATAGGAAATATTTTGATTGTCTATTGTCTTTCCCCAGGTGGAAGATTGAATTGTTTGTCCATTCTTGCTGTTAAACGTAGGGATATTTCGATAGTAAACATTATACGGGGAAAAGATTAGAATGATTTGTACAAGAAAACAGATTTGGACATAACGTGCACATAACGATTCTTTAATTGGTGATCAATAGAAGAAAATACGCAAGTGAACAAGGAAGATGACCGCCAATGGAGAAAATAAATGAGGGTTGGCGATGTCAACAAATAAACAATATAATTGGTTGGCGTACATACTGATATGAGGGGTGTCTCTGTGGCTAAGTGGTTAAGCCCTTTGCCTTGTGAATCGAAGGTCGTGGGTTCGAATCCGGATCGGGGTAACATTGCTCTTTGAGGCGCACTGTCTGTTGGTAATCTGCTTATATGGCCGAACCATTTAATTTGTTGTTTCTTGATGAAGTTTAGTACTGATGTTGTACCCACTTTTTTCATGATGTCTTCATTTCTAAACCAGTCTCTTGGTACTCCCGGTATTCTGCGTAGACACTTTGTCTCTGTCGTGACTAGTTCTCTTCTTGATACTCCCAACATTCTGCGTATACACTTCATCTCTGTCGTGACTAGTTCTCTTCTTGATACTCCCAGCATTCTGCGTAGACACTTCATTTCTGTCGTGACTAGTTCTCTTCTTGATACTTCCAACATTCTGTGTAGACACTTTATCTCTATCGTGAGTTAGCTCTGTTGCAGAATTAAAACATAGACTACGACAACTTGACGTAAGACTGAATGCGTCTAGAAAGTTAAGTTAATTGCATATCCTTTACAGGACTTAGCGAATCAACCCCAGCTATTTAACGTTGTTTGTGATTTTTCTAGGCATTATTACGTTCAGTAGTTTGCCATTGCTTTCTGAACGGGTGGTGTCATTCGACATTTTGTAAGAATCCACGCGAAACAATTTGCAACCAAACTGTCCGTAGCGTGTTTCGAACTCAGAACGTTCGGGTTAATAGACCGAGTCACTATCGCCTAGGCCACAGACGCCACCAATGCGTCTGGAAGCTAGCAGTGAAATCTACTGAACGTTGTAATGTTTTCTCCAACAAGTCAAACTTGACGTTTAGTATTTAGCTAAACAGCCAAGTAACAGTAGACAGGATACACCATTAAAAAAACACCGCCACTTATGTCGGACAGTATAGAGGCAGATATCTGTTTCCTAGATTAGAGTAGACATGTGCTGAACTGGGAAAATTAGACACCGGAGGTCTGTTACTATGACTACCGATAGTTAGGACCGATCCATGCTGGTTTGGGGGCGTATAACTAACGATTGGTAGTAGGTTTACTAATTCACTGCATCTCTAACTTTTCTGATCGATCTCAAGCCGTTTTTATCATTCTATTGTGATATATAAACAGCCAGACATCAGAACGGGATGTACGTGCACAGTTTTCAGTACCAATTGGAGCTCAGGTGCTTATCCTTCGGTGGTGTGTTCGATTTCAACCAGCGTTTACTGGGTTCGCTCTCCGTTAGCCTTTTGCTGTCCCCAGCCAAAACCCACAAGGCAGCGGGCTGCTATTTTCTTTCAGGACAGCAACCCGTAAACGACCTGCCCTCCCGGACTGATGAGCGTCATCTGCCCAGCTATACGCGTCTTGTTAATGGACTACTTGGTTTGCCTACCGTCCAGTTTTGTGTACGGTTTGCTCGCTAGCCTTTGATTGTCCCCAATCAAACTACAAGGCAGCAGTATAGCTTTTCTGATCTAAGGATCAATAAAACTAGAAGCACTAGCAGAGACCAGGTATAAGTATTAGTGAATTAACAGGAATTAGTGAATTCCTACACAGGAAGATCTTAGCGGCAGTGCACGAACTCCGTAGCACAGGCGAGTGTCCCCGATGTAATTTAGAAGATGGTGAAAATATTTTGTAGGTATTTTATTTTTAATCTTTCCTAATGAATTTTTCCCGGGCAGCGGCTTTCCAGCCTGATCTTCACGAATTTGAGCTGCCAATGGTTCTTGTACGTGCTCAACGTGAACACGGGACCTATGTGTTAGCGACCCAAACGGGATATGGGCTTTATATATTATATTATATTATATTATATTATATATAAGCTACTGCGGTTCTCAATTGGATTATGTGCTCCCTTGTTTCTGCTAGCACGGCCCAGGCGAGTATTTACTGTCATATAACATGTAGAGTTGGGATTGGGAATTAGAGTTGGGATTGGGGATTAGAGTTGGGATTGGGGATTAGAGTTGGGATTGGGGATTACAGTTGGGATTTTGGGATTAGAGTTGGGATTAGGGATTATAATTGGGGATTAGAACTGGGATGGGGGATTAGAATTGAGATGGGGGTGTCTCTCTGTGACCCCAAACTAAGATGTTCACCTCATGCTGTAAAGAGCCGCGGTAGTGTAGTTGTTAGAGAACTCCCTTCATAGGCGGGTGGTCCAGGTTCAATTCAACAGTGGGCGTGGAGTAATTTTTCCGACCGTGACGGCTATCAGGCCGATCCAGCCTTAACTAGGCACCATGAAAAGCATTGGGAAGTAGAGGAGGCTGGTGTGATGTGGACCACATCATCCATCGTGTGCCGACCGTCAATGAAACATACGGGCCTAACACCGTATTCTCAAATAAACCGCATGGTATGAAAAAGGGTCAGAAAATGATAAACTCGCACTATTTCTTCTTCTTTTTGTGTCGTCAAACTGCTACCGGGTTGTTGCCCAGTGTCGCCACACTGCTACCGGGTTGTTGCCCAGTGTCGTGAAACTGCTACCGGGTTGTTGCCCAGTGTCATCAAACTGCTACCGGGTTGTTGCCCAGTGTCGCCACACTGCTACCGGGTTGTTGCCCAGTGTCGTCAAACTGTTACCGCGTTGTTGCCCAGTGTCGCCACACTGCTACCGGGTTGTTGCCCAGTGTCGCCACACTGCTACCGGGTTGTTGCCCAGTGTCGTCAAACTGTTACCGCGTTGTTGCCCAGTGTCGCCACACTGCTACCGGGTTGTTGCCCAGTGTCGTCAAACTGCTACCGGGTTGTTGCCCAGTGTCATCAAACTGCTACCGGGTTGTTGCCCAGTGTTGCAGTTTTCTGTTTTTGTCTTGAGCTGTTCTGGTGGCTTGGGTGATTGTTATTTTTGCTCTTCGAAAGGATTCTGCTATGCCATCTAACCAATTTTTTGAGGTCTTCCTCACGTCTTCTTTCCTGTTGTTCTGTTGTAGAAGACTTTGTATACTGTGGAGTTTGGATGCATTCTTATTAAGTGGCCAAACCGCACTGATTAAGCTAAACGTTAACATAGTTATGTTTCTATAAAACTGTGGTGACTGCCACACAGGAGGTGCTTTGGAGGCCACCTGGACAGAAAATATGTATTAGTCCAATGGTATATAGAGGTCAAGAGGGCAGGGCGCGTGAACATCATGTTATCTAGGTGAATAACTGTTGACGGTGTGAGCAATGTGGAGGTCAGATACAGATTGGGGCACGTCTGAGTGAGTCTTTCATACCAGCACAGATAAGGATCACCACAGCATAGTTCAGACTGGGGGAACCGGGTAGTCAGAAGCGTACATAGTTTGGACATGAGTCTTCACTCAAAGGGGGGTGGGTTTATATGTGTACGATCAAGATAGGGGGTCTCTGTGGCTAAGTGGTTAAGCCCTTTGCCTTGTGAGTCGAAGGTCGTGGGTTCGAATCCGGACCGAGCCGTTCTGTTCACGAGTGCAGTTTTTTCCAGAGACCCCTAGGATTGTTGCTGGAGCTACGGAGTTCGTGCTTTGTGCAATACTCTCGGCAGGTGGCTGCCATTTCTGCGGAGAGGGGCCGAGCCAATTGGGATAAAACCCGGTGCAATGAAGTTCATCCTTCGGCTTTAAAACCCTTTTTTAAAAAAGATAGTTCGCATACTTTCGCTGACTACAAGAAATATTAAACTCAGATACTTTCTTCTATACTGAAGGTCACAACAAACTGGCCGATAAACTGTCTTTATACCATGGCCCGCCTGCCCAGCGTGTTCGTAGCGCGTTGGACGGTGGGTGACAAGCCCTCTGTGAGTGCGGTTAAAATTCCGCGGGCTGGCAGAAAAATCCCCAGGTTCTCCAGATTCACGGCGTCCGTGGCATCGAACCGAAGGGTTACGATGTCCATGGCACCGAATAAAGAGCTGAAAGCTCAAATGCTTCTGGATCGAAAAATAAAATAAACCAAAAAAACGTGGCCATTAGGGTGAAGTTCTCATCTCAGATTGTTAGTGAGGTTTACCCGTCTCAGATGTGATGTTCACCCGTCTAGGATGTCAGGTTCACCCGTCTAGGATGTCAGGTTCACCCGTCTCGGATGTAAGGTTCACCCGTCTGAGATGTCAGGTTCACCTGTCTAGCATATGAGGTTCACTCCGCCTAGGATTTGAGGTTCCTTCCGTCTCAGATGTAAGGTTAGCTTAGTCTCGGATGTGAGGTTCCCCCGTTTCAGATGTGATGTTCACTCGACTAGGATGTAAAGTCCCCCGTCTATGACGTAAGCGAGGTTCACCCCTTCCCTCCGTCTATGACGTAAGCGAGGTTCACCCCGTCTAGGATGTAAGTGAGGCTCACCCCGTCTAGGATGCAAGCGAGGTCCACCCCCGTCTATGACGTAAGCGAGGTTCACCCCGTCTAGGATGCAAGCGAGGTCCACCCCGTCTATGACGTAAGCGAAGTTCACACCGTCTAGGATGTAAGTGAGGTTCACCCCGTCTAGGATGCAAAGTGAGATTCACCCCGTCTAGGATGTAAGTGAGGTTCACACCGTCTAGGATGTAAGTGAGGTTCACCCCGTCTAGGATGTAAGTGAGGTTCACCCCGTCTAGGATGTGAGGTTCACTCCGTCTAGGATATAAGTGAGGTTCACCCCGTCTAGGATGTAAGTGAGGTTCACCCCATCTAGGATGTAAGTGAGGTTCAACCCGTCTAGGATGTAAGTGAGGTTCATCCCGTCTAGGATGTAAGCGAGGTTCACCCCCTCTAGGATGCAAAGTGAGGTTCACCCCGTCTAGGATGAAAAGTGAGGTTCACCCCGTCTAGGATGTAAGTGAGGTTCACTCCGTCTATGATGCAAGTGAGGTTCACTCCGTCTAGGATGTAAGTGAGGTTCACCCATCTAGAATGTAAGGTTCACCCCGCCTAGGATGTAAAGCGAGGTTCACCCCGCCTAGGATATAAGATTCACCAATCTCAAGATTCAGTACTTCATCTCTAATCAAATTCTACCACAAGCTGTCCCAGGCCAGGTTTCTCTGACAGGTGAATTTCATTTACACTCGTCAAACACGAATAACGCTTATATTTTCTCATCAAGTTTAACAAAAAAACTGAAAATGTTTCATTTATTTTTGTGTACGACGATGAATTTTTTTTGGGTGATGTTGAAACTTTACCGCGCCTGCCAAAAAAATATGTTTCTCTCACCGCTCGCACTCATTTGAGTATGTGTATGGCGCGCATTTTTTTAAAACTAGATCAAGCCAAGACCAGGTTTTACATTGATATAAAGACGACGCAGAGGCAAATCTCATTTCTATTCCAGACAAACCTGGAGTGGTCCTCTATCTCGCGCGAGTTATTTATTTCCTGCGATTGGGGCAGGTAACGGGTTTTAGTGAAGTCTACATCAGGGTGTAAATAGGCGACGAGGACACTTTAGACGACTCCATAACAAATTGATATCTGATGTGAGTACCACAGTTTGTATCTAATTATTCGCTCTGTCATCTATTTGTTTAATTATCTACTTCCTTCTTTCATCTATTTGTTTAATTATCTACTACTTCCTTCTTTCATCTATTTGTTTAATTATCTACTACTTCTTTCTTTCTTTCATCTATTTGTTTAATTATCTACTTCCTTCTTTCTTTCTTTCATCTATTTGTATAATTATCTACTCCTTCTTTCATCTATTTGTTTAATTATCTACTTCTTCTTTCTTTCATCTATTTGTTTAATTATCTACTTCTTCTTTCTTTCTTTCATCTATTTGTTTAATTATCTACTTCTTCCTTCCTTCTTTCATCTATTTGTTTAATTATCTACTTCTTCTTTCTTTCATCTATTTGTTTAATTATCTACTTCTTCTTTCTTTCTTTCATCTATTTGTTTAATTATCTACTTCTTCTTTCTTTCTTTCATCTATTTGTTTAATTATCTACTTCTTCTTTCTTTCTTTCTTTCATCTATTTGTTTAATTATCTACTCCTTTCTTTCTTTCATCTATTTGTTTAATTATCTACTTCTTCTTTCTTTCTTTCATCTATTTGTTTAATTATCTACTTCTTCTTTCTTTTTTTCATCTATTTGTTTAATTATCTACTTCTTCCTTCCTTCTTTCATCTATTTGTTTAATTATCTACTTCTTCTTTCTTTCTTTCATCTATTTGTTTAATTATCTACTTCTTCTTTCTTTTTTTCATCTATTTGTTTAATTATCTACTTCTTCCTTCCTTCTTTCATCTATTTGTTTAATTATCTACTTCTTCTTTCTTTCTTTCATCTATTTGTTTAATTATCTACTTCTTCTTTCTTTCTTTCATCTATCTGTTTAATTATCTACTCCTTCTTTCTTTCATCTATTTGTTTAATTATCTACTCCTTCCTTCTTTCATCTATTTGTTTAATTATCTACTTCTTCTTTCTTTCTTTCATCTATTTGTTTAATTATCTACTTCTTCCTTCCTTCTTTCATCTATTTGTTTAATTATCTACTCCTTCTTTCTTTCATCTATTTGTTTAATTATCTACTTCTTCCTTCTTTCTTTCATCTATTTGTTTAATTATCTACTCCTTCTTTCTTTCTTTCTTTCATCTATTTGTTTAATTATCTACTCCTTCCTTCTTTCATCTATTTGTTTAATTATCTAATCCTTCTTTCTTTCATCTATTTGTTTAATTATCTACTCCTTCCTTCTTTCATCTATTTGTTTAATTATCTACTTCTTCTTTCTTTCATCTATTTGTTTAATTATCTACTCCTTCCTTCTTTCATCTATTTGTTTAATTATCTACTTCTTCTTTCTTTCATCTATTTGTTTAATTATCTACTCCTACCTTCTTTCATCTATTTGTTTAATTATCTACTCCTTCCTTCTTTCATCTATTTGTTTAATTATCTACTTCTTCTTTCTTTCATCTATTTGTTTAATTATCTACTCCTTCCTTCTTTCATCTATTTGTTTAATTATCTACTTCTTCTTTCTTTCATCTATTTGTTTAATTATCTACTCCTTCCTTCTTTCATCTATTTGTTTAATTATCTACTTCTTTCTTTCTTTCATC
Organism: Arion vulgaris; assembly: GCA_020796225.1. Lineage (NCBI taxonomy): Eukaryota > Metazoa > Mollusca > Gastropoda > Stylommatophora > Arionidae > Arion > Arion vulgaris. Next base: position 11,477,978 of record CM036771.1, on the reverse strand, counting down.
TATTTGTTTAATTATCTACTTCTTCTTTCTTTCTTTCATCTATCTGTTTAATTATCTACTCCTTCCTTCTTTCATCTATTTGTTTAATTATCTACTCCTTCCTTCTTTCATCTATCTGTTTAATTATCTACTTCTTTCTTTCTTTCATCTATTTGTTTAATTATCTACTTCTTCTTTCTTTCTTTCATCTATCTGTTTAATTATCTACTCCTTCCTTCTTTCATCTATTTGTTTAATTATCTACTTCCTTCCTTCTTTCATCTATTTGTTTAATTATCTACTCCTTCTTTCTTTCATCTATTTGTTTAATTATCTACTCCTTCCTTCTTTCATCTATTTGTTTAATTATCTACTCCTTCTTTCTTTCATCTATTTGTTTAATTATCTACTTCCTTCCTTCTTTCATCTATTTGTTTAATTATCTACTCCTTTCTTCTTTCATCTATTTGTTTAATTATCTACTCCTTCTTTCTTTCATCTATTTGTTTAATTATCTACTCCTTTCTTTCTTTCTTTCATCTATTTGTTTAATTATCTACTACTTCCTTCTTTCATCTATTTGTTTAATTATCTACTCCTTCTTTCTTTCATCTATTTGTTTAATTATCTACTTCCTTCTTTCTTTCATCTATTTGTTTAATTATCTACTCCTTTCTTTCTTTCTTTCATCTATTTGTTTAATTATCTACTTCTTCTTTCTTTCTTCTATTTGTTTAATTATCTACTCCTTCTTTCTTTCTTTCATCTATTTGTTTAATTATCTACTACTTCTTTCTTTCTTTCATCTATTTGTTTAATTATCTACTCCTTCTTTCTTTCTTTCATCTATTTGTTTAATTATCTACTCCTTTCTTTCTTTCATCTATTTGTTTAATTATCTACTCCTTCTTTCTTTCTTTCATCTATTTGTTTAATTATCTACTCCTTTCTTTCTTTCATCTATTTGTTTAATTATCTACTTCTTTCTTTCTTTCATCTATTTGTTTAATTATCTACTCCTTCTTTCTTTCTTTCATCTATTTGTTTAATTATCTACTCCTTTCTTTCTTTCTTTCATCTATTTGTTTAATTATCTACTTCTTCTTTCTTTCTTCTATTTGTTTAATTATCTACTCCTTCTTTCTTTCTTTCATCTATTTGTTTAATTATCTAATCCTTCCTTCTTTCATCTATTTGTTTAATTATCTACTTCTTCCTTCTTTCATCTATTTGTTTAATTATCTACTCCTTCTTTCTTTCTTTCATCTATTTGTTTAATTATCTACTTCTTTCTTTCTTTCATCTATTTGTTTAATTATCTACTCCTTTCTTTCTTTCATCTATTTGTTTAATTATCTACTTCTTCTTTCTTTCATCTATTTGTTTAAGTATCTACTCCTTCTTTCTTTCTTTCATCTATTTGTTTAATTATCTACTTCTTTCTTTCTTTCATCTATTTGTTTAATTATCTACTCCTTCCTTCCTTCTTTCATCTATTTGTTTAATTATCTACTTCTTCTTTCTTTCTTCTATTTGTTTAATTATCTACTCCTTCTTTCTTTCTTTCATCTATTTGTTTAATTATCTAATCCTTCCTTCTTTCATCTATTTGTTTAATTATCTACTTCTTCCTTCTTTCATCTATTTGTTTAATTATCTACTCCTTCTTTCTTTCTTTCATCTATTTGTTTAATTATCTACTTCTTTCTTTCTTTCATCTATTTGTTTAATTATCTACTCCTTTCTTTCTTTCATCTATTTGTTTAATTATCTACTTCTTCTTTCTTTCATCTATTTGTTTAAGTATCTACTCCTTCTTTCTTTCTTTCATCTATTTGTTTAATTATCTACTTCTTTCTTTCTTTCATCTATTTGTTTAATTATCTACTCCTTCCTTCCTTCTTTCATCTATTTGTTTAATTATCTACTTCTTCTTTCTTTCATCTATTTGTTTAATTATCTACTTCTTCTTTCTTTCTTTCATCTATTTGTTTAATTATCTACTTCTTCTTTCATCTATTTGTTTAATTATCTACTCCTACCTTCTTTCATCTATTTGTTTAATTATCTACTTCTTCTTTCTTTCATCTATTTGTTTAATTATCTACTTCCTTCCTTCTTTCTTTCATCTATTTGTTTAATTATCTACTCCTTCTTTCATCTATTTGTTTAATTATCTACTCCTACCTTCTTTCATCTATTTGTTTAATTATCTACTCCTTCTTTCTTTCTTTCATCTATTTGTTTAATTATCTACTCCTTCCTTCTTTCTTTCATCTATTTGTTTAATTATCTACTCCTTCCTTCTTTCTTTCATCTATTTGTTTAATTATCTAATCCTTCTTTCTTTCTTTCATCTATTTGTTTAATTATCTACTTCTTTCTTTCTTTCATCTATTTGTTTAATTATCTACTCCTACCTTCTTTCATCTATTTGTTTAATTATCTACTCCTTCTTTCTTTCATCTATTTGTTTAATTATCTACTCCTTCTTTCCTTCTTTCATCTATTTGTTTAATTATCTACTACTTCCTTCTTTCATCTATTTGTTTAATTATCTACTTCTTCTTTCTTTCTTTCATCTATTTGTTTAATTATCTACTTCTTTCTTTCTTTCATCTATTTGTTTAATTATCTACTCCTTCCTTCCTTCTTTCATCTATTTGTTTAATTATCTACTTCTTCTTTCTTTCATCTATTTGTTTAATTATCTACTTCTTCTTTCTTTCATCTATTTGTTTAATTATCTACTCCTTCTTTCTTTCATCTATTTGTTTAATTATCTACTCCTTCTTTCTTTCATCTATTTGTTTAATTATCTACTTCTTCTTTCATCTATTTGTTTAATTATCTACTCCTACCTTCTTTCATCTATTTGTTTAATTATCTACTTCTTCTTTCTTTCATCTATTTGTTTAATTATCTACTTCCTTCCTTCTTTCTTTCATCTATTTGTTTAATTATCTACTCCTTCTTTCATCTATTTGTTTAATTATCTACTCCTACCTTCTTTCATCTATTTGTTTAATTATCTACTCCTTCTTTCTTTCATCTATTTGTTTAATTATCTACTCCTTCCTTCTTTCTTTCATCTATTTGTTTAATTATCTACTCCTTCCTTCTTTCTTTCATCTATTTGTTTAATTATCTAATCCTTCTTTCTTTCTTTCATCTATTTGTTTAATTATCTACTTCTTTCTTTCTTTCATCTATTTGTTTAATTATCTACTCCTACCTTCTTTCATCTATTTGTTTAATTATCTACTCCTTCTTTCTTTCATCTATTTGTTTAATTATCTACTCCTTCTTTCCTTCTTTCATCTATTTGTTTAATTATCTACTCCTTCCTTCTTTCTTTCATCTATTTGTTTAATTATCTACTTCTTCTTTCTTTCATCTATTTGTTTAATTATCTACTCCTTCTTTCTTTCATCTATTTGTTTAATTATCTACTCCTTCTTTCTTTCATCTATTTGTTTAATTATCTACTCCTTCTTTCTTTCATCTATTTGTTTAATTATCTACTTCCTTCCTTCTTTCATCTATTTGTTTAATTATCTACTTCTTCCTTTCTTTCATCTATTTGTTTAATTATCTACTCCTTCCTTCTTTCATCTATTTGTTTAATTATCTACTTCCTTCTTTCTTTCATCTATTTGTTTAATTATCTACTTCCTTCCTTCTTTCATCTATTTGTTTAATTATCTACTCCTTCTTTCTTTCATCTATTTGTTTAATTATCTACTCCTTCTTTCTTTCATCTATTTGTTTAATTATCTACTTCCTTCTTTCTTTCATCTATTTGTTTAATTATCTACTTCCTTCCTTCTTTCATCTATTTGTTTAATTATCTACTTCTTCTTTCTTTCATCTATTTGTTTAATTATCTACTCCTTCCTTCTTTCTTTCATCTATTTGTTTAATTATCTACTCCTTCTTTCATCTATTTGTTTAATTATCTACTCCTACCTTCTTTCATCTATTTGTTTAATTATCTACTTCTTCTTTCTTTCATCTATTTGTTTAATTATCTACTCCTTCTTTCTTTCATCTATTTGTTTAATTATCTACTCCTTCTTTCTTTCATCTATTTGTTTAATTATCTACTTCCTTCCTTCTTTCATCTATTTGTTTAATTATCTACTTCCTTCTTTCTTTCATCTATTTGTTTAATTATCTACTTCCTTCCTTCTTTCATCTATTTGTTTAATTATCTACTCCTTCTTTCTTTCATCTATTTGTTTAATTATCTACTTCCTTCCTTCTTTCTTTCATCTATTTGTTTAATTATCTACTCCTTCTTTCATCTATTTGTTTAATTATCTACTCCTACCTTCTTTCATCTATTTGTTTAATTATCTACTTCTTCTTTCTTTCATCTATTTGTTTAATTATCTACTCCGTCTTTCTTTCATCTATTTGTTTAATTATCTACTCCTTCTTTCTTTCATCTATTTGTTTAATTATCTACTTCCTTCTTCTTCACCTATCTGTTTAATTATCTACTTCTTCTTTCTTTCATCTATTTGTTTAATTATCTACTTCCTTCCTTCTTTCATCTATCTGTTTAATTATCTACTCCTTCTTTCTTTCATCTATTTGTTTAATTATCTACTTCCTTCCTTCTTTCATCTATCTGTTTAATTATCTACTCCTTCTTTCTTTCATCTATCTGTTTAATTATCTAATCCTTCCTTCCTTCTTTTATCTTCCTGCCGACTTTACTCTCATATATTTGATACTCACTCCTGCCGACTCTCTTATTTGATACTCACTCCTGCCGAGACTCTCTTATTTGATACTCACTCCTGCCGAGACTCTCTTATTTGATACTCACTCCTGCCGACTCTCTTATTTGATACTCACTCCTGCCGAGACTCTCTTATTTGATACTCACTCCTGCCGACTTTAGACTCATATTGGAATGGCACTATTTTCTAGATTTCACTTTGCCGTTTCCAAGATAAGGACCTCATGTGACTAGCAGTTAGAGTTAGTTTTACCTGTTGCTATCCGTCATTATCTACCTGTTCAAACTGAGGTCCCTCCTCTCTTGCATGCTACAACCTCGTCCTATCTCTCTCTCTCTCTCTCTACTATTCTAGCAGCCAGATGTCTAATCGAGAAATCTGTTACTGGAGAAGATAAGCAATCATAAACTAGAAGCAGACGAGAACAACATTCTCTGGAAGCTAGTACGGTCAAACCGACATCATCATGGTTATTTCTTGTCATTGTCCTTGTGCTGAAGGACAAAAAGCAACTCGCGATTAGTTGTTTCTTTTTTATATCTCTCTGGTCTGACCTCTCCACACTTCAGTTTTCTGTCTCTCTCTCTCTGGTCTGACTTCACTTTTATCTCTCTGGTCTGACCTCTCCACTTTGATCTCTCCACTTCAATTTTTATCTCTCTCTCTGGTCTGACTTCTTCACTTTTATCTCTCTGGTCTGACTTCTCCACTTTTATCTCTCTGGTCTGACCTCTCCACTTTTATCTCTCTGGTCTGACTTCTCCACTTTTATCTCTCTGGTCTGACTTCTCCACTTTTATCTCTCTGGTCTGACCTCTCCACTTTTATCTCTCTGGTCTGACTTCTCCACTTTTATCTCTCTGGTCTGACTTCTCCACTTTTATCTCTCTGGTCTGACCTCTCCACTTTTATCTCTCTGGTCTGGCCTGTCCACTTTTATCTCTCTGGTCTGACCTCTCCACATCACATTTCTCTCTCTCTCTGGTCTGACCTCTCCACATCACATTTCTCTCTCTCTCTGGTCTGACCTCTCCACATCACATTTCTCTCTCTCTGGGTCTGACCTCTCCACATCACATTTCTTCTCTCTCTGGTCTGACCTCTCCACATCACATTTCTCTCTCTCTGGGTCTGACCTCTCCACTTTTATCTCTCTGGTCTGACCTCTCCATTTCAATTTTCTCTCTATTTCTCTGGTCTGACCTCTCCACTTCAATTTTCTCTCTCTTTCTCTGATCTGACCTCTCCACTTCAATTTTCTCTCTCTCCCTCTCTCTGGTCTTTCACTTTTATCTCTTTGGTCTGGCCTCTCACTTCAATTTTCTCTCTCTCTCTCTGGTCTGACCTCTCCACTTTTATCTCTCGTCTGACCTCTCCACTTTTATCTCTCTGACCTCTCCACTTTTATCTCTGTGGTCTGACCTCCCCACATCTCTCTCTCTCTCTGGTCATTAGAAAATTAAATCCCTTATCATTATAGTACATGTAAACCAGGCAGCGATTGTTTCTACTTCATCTGATTGACCAGACTTCCATTATGTATTAACCTCAACAAACTTGACTCTTATCACTTCTTGTACCCATCAAACTTGACTCTTATCACTTCTTGTACCCATCAAACTTGTCTCTCTCTTCTTGTATCCATCAAACTTGTCTCTTATCACTTCTTGTACCCATCAAACTTGTCTCTTATCACTTCTTGTACCCATCAAACTTGTCTCTTATCTCTTCTTGTACCCATCAAACTTGTCTCTTATCACTTCTTGTACCCATCAAACTTGTCTCTTATCACTTCTTGTACCCATCAAACTTGTCTCTTATCTCTTCTTGTACCCATCAAACTTGTCTCTTATCTCTTCTTGTATCCATCAAACTTGTCTCTTATCACTTCTTGTACCCATCAAACTTGTCTCTTATCTCTTCTTGTACCCATCAAACTTGTCTCTTATCTCTTCTTGTACCCATCAAACTTGTCTCTTATCACTTCTTGTACCCATCAAACTTGTCTCTTATCACTTCTTGTACCCATCAAACTTGTCTCTTCTTGTACCCATCAAACTTGTCTCTTCTTGTACCCATCAAACTTGTCTCTTATCACTTCTTGTACCCTTCAAACTTGTCTCTTATCTCTTCTTGTACCCATCAAACTTGTCTCTTATCACTTCTTGTACCCATCAAACTTGTCTCTTATCACTTCTTGTACCCATCAAACTTGTCTCTTATCTCTTCTTGTACCCATCACACTTGTCTCTTATCTCTTCTTGTATCCATCAAACTTGTCTCTTATCTCTTCTTGTACCCATCAAACTTGTCTCTTATCTCTTCTTGTACCCATCAAACTTGTCTCTTATCTCTTCTTGTACCCATCAAACTTGTCTCTTATCACTTCTATCTGAGGCCAGTATCTTATACGCATTAAAAGCGTCACACACGGGCAGAGTTCTAATCTCTTCACCAACCGTTGACTCACTCCCCAGCTGCGCACTCCAGGTGTCAATCTCAATCATAGACAAGATTGCGTGATGTATGTGTGAATCTCTTCATGCACTGAATTTAACGGCAGTAATGACAACCTCAGTGCCTCCGGAGATTTGTCCAAAATATTTAAACTGTGCACTCAATAATATGTTTAAACCATACCATGTGTGATAGCGCGTGTGAAGCTCTGACGGTGAGATCAGAGAAGGTGTACAGATATAAAATGATTTATATCTCTCCTCTCAAAGAAAGAATTCAGTAAATAAATAATCAATCAAGATGTTTGCTGATGTCGGTGAGTTTTAGATGAGGGTATATCATGATGATGCTCGTCCATCACGAGTGATGATGACCACATAAATTTTCATCCAAGGGAATGTAGTTGCGTTATGTTTGTTTGTGTGTGCGTAGATAGATGACTAGTGAGCCCGATACGGGCTTGAAATGTTCTTGTACAGTGTGGGCAAGGTATACTTGCACTTGTGGGAAGTTTTACTGCCTTTTTATTTTGACGTTTTTGTTCCATCCGTGCTGTTCTATCTGCCTCGCAGGACGAGGTACCGTGTCGAAGAAGTGTGCGCCAGGCTGATCCGTCTTGAGCAACATTCTCCTAGTTGTTGACATCTATGCCAAAAGATTTCATCGAGTTCTTGAGTGTATCTTTGAATCGCTTTTCCTGGCCCCTCTGTGAGCGTTTACCGCTATGCAGCTCACCATAAAAGAGTCGTTTGGGTATTCTGCAATCTGGCATTCGAGCCACATGTCCTGCCCATCTTGTCTGGGACTGCATCAAGATTGTGTAGATGCTGGGGAGAGCAGTTCTTTTTAGGACCTCTGTATCTGGGATCATATCCTGCCATTTGATGTTCATTATTTTTCTAAGGCAGATTGTGTGAAAGTGGTTTAGCTTCCTTGCGTGTCTCTGCTATACAGTCCCAAGGGTATATCATACGCACACTAGGACAGGCCACAAGTGGACATACTCAATCACAAACATGGGAGAGGGGTGAAGAGTATTACAATAAGCGTGGCCCCCGACAACTTAAGACCGGATAGCTCAGAAGGGAAATCGAAAATTTATGTTTAATGGCGGCTGGTTTTTGTATATGCTTGATAGAACACTGTAAGCTTTTTTGCAAACTTACTCAATGCTACGAGTCTATGGTTATTTATTGATGAGAAATATGAATAATACTGATACTCCTTATTGTTAAACTTAATTTATTACATAATATAATGCTGTGTTGTTTTTGAAATGGAATTCGTCTTTATACAACAATACTTGAATGCGAGGTTACTGGACGGTTACTGGACGGTTGTGGTCTTATTTCCTAGGAATTTATTTTACCTGAGTCCGCCGGCCGTATGTTATCGGAAGCCACGACAATAAGTAAGATACCAAATAATTTGGTTGAAAAGTAGTTGATTGGTATAATCTCGGTTGGCCCGTCTGCCCAGCGTGTTCGTAGCGCGTTGGACTACGGGTGACTACCCTCTGTGTGTGCGGGCTCAATTTCGCGGGATGGCGAAACAGATTCTCCAGATTTACGGTGTTCGTGGCACCGAACCGAAGGGTTACGATGTCCATGGCACCAAGCCGAAGAGCTGAAAAGCTCAAGTGCTTCTGGATCGGAAAAAATAAATAAATCTTGGTTGGACATTTTGTTCAACGCAGAACATGAACACACCTGGTCTAGCAAACATGACACAGTCAAACAGATACTATTATATGATCAACAAATGAACAGATACAGGTATGAAGAGCTTCCGAAAAAACAAGTAGACAAACACGGGACTCGAACCACTTACCTAGTCCTTACGACACCAATCGCCTAGCCTAGCAATACGAGCGTCCTACGTACACAACCACGCTCGTATTGCTGGCTAGCGATTGTGTCGTAAGACTAGGTAAGTGGTTCGAGTCCGTGTTTTCTCTGTTTTTCGAAGCTCTTAATACCTGTATCTGTTCATTTGTTGATCATATTCGTTACTTCCGTTGCTTCCTCTGGGGTTCTTGTAAAAACAACTCCTTGTGCTCATCTTAGATACTATTATAGTAAGGAGGTCGCCGACTGCCAAGTTGATAACGTTATGTGATAGTGACCATGTACCTAGGACATTTCGGGTTCGAGCCCAACTGGGCCAACAATTCTCGGTGTGCAATATGCAGACGGACTAATGCTTGCTTGAATGGCGAGAGGGGCACATATCTTAAGAAATGCAAACATTCACGCAAAAATCAGTTAGATGCAACATTTTACGCGAGCGCAATGACAAAACGCCTGAATTCATAATTGAGGACGACCAAAAAAATATAGACACGACAGAGACAATACACTATTAGACAGACAGTGACACGACAGTCAGACAATATAGATTCAGACAGACGCTAGTCACACATGGACAGGCACTAGACACAACTTGACAGACACAGGTCACAACTAGAAACATCTCGCTGTACGACTACACATCAATGTAAACATCTCTCCGTGCAACTACACATCAATGTAAACATCTCTCCGTGCAACTACACATCAATGTAAACATCTCTCCGTGCGACTACACATCAATGTAAACATCTCTCCATGCGACTACAGAACAACGTAAACATCTCTCCGTGTGACTACACATCAATGTAAACATCTCTCCATACAACAACTACACATCAATGTAAACATCTCTCCATGCGACTACAGAACAATGTAAACATCTCTCCATACAACAACTACACATCAATGTAAACATCTCTCCATACAACAACTACACATCAATGTAAACATCTCTCCATGCAACAACTACACATCAATGTAAACACCTCTCAATACAACAACTACACATCAATGTAAACACCTCTCAATACAACAACTACACATCAATGTAAACACCTCTCAATACAACAACTACACATCAATGTAAACATCTCTCCATGCAACAACTACACATCAATGTAAACATCTCTCCGTGCGACTACAGAACAATATAAACATCTCTCCATGTGACTACAGAACAATGTAAACATCTCTCCATGTGACTACAGAACAATGTAAACATCTCTCCATGCGACTACATAACAATGTGAACATCTCTCCATGTGACTACAGAACAATGTAAACATCTCTCCATGCGACTACACATCAATGTAAACATCTCTCCATACAACAACTACACATCAATGTAAACATCTATCCATGCAACAACTACACATCAATGTAAACATCTCTCCATGCGACTACAGATCAATGTAAACATCTCCCTAGTGCAGGTAGTTTATAACGAACTTAGGCAGAAATGAATTGGCTAAATCTCTATACCTTTCATTGGTCTAATTTAAAAAAAATATCTTTCCCTGATATTTGATCTCTGTGACATTTCTCGCGTTAGTCTCGCTCTCCAGTCTTCAAATATCAACTTACAGGTCTGACCTCCCACTCGCAGGACACGTCGAGAGTTACTTCCTAGAGCGTACAGAGTTACTCCCTAGCGCGGCGTGCAGTTCTACTTGACGACATTTTAATGTAAACAGTTTTATCTGAAAGTTGGCGCAAGCTGAATGAAGAAGGAAACCAGAAGTCAGGCGCTGACAGCTTTAGTGATGGACAGAAGAAAGCAAAGCAACACTTTTGTTGGACAAATAAACACGGATTACTGTCACTCAGCATGAGTGGGTTGTTTTTGAGGTGGGGTGTGGGGGTGTGGTGGTGGTATGTGGAACTGAGTTGTGCGACCTAGTTATGTATTAGACGTTCAAGTAGTAGCATATCCCTTGCGGTACGTTGCTACAGCCAGCCTGAAAAACAATGTCTCTTGTAAGTTCTCTCACGTCCTCCAGCGTCATGTTCAAGGTTTCTTTGATGTCTCCTGCCTCGTGCTCCAGAGACCATACCCTCCATTACGGTTCTCTCCAAACCACTGTGACCTTTAACCTGGACAAAATATTTCATCTTCCGGGATATTAGATGAGTGATGTCGCCTGACTGGTTACCGGGGCCTAAATTGGGGTGTAAAGAATAGAACCACTGTTACCCGCCATGTCGTAAGAGACGACTAAGGAGGTTGGAAGTGAGGCTAGCTACCCCAGACCGTAAAAAACACTAGATGGCTACAGAACGGAGAGCGAACCGAGTAAACGCTGGCTGAAACCGGACACATCGCCGAAGGATAAGCACCAGAGCTCCAAAATGGTGCTGAAGATGTGACGTGAAACACACCAATGCTAAGGCTGCATGAATGATATTTCCACATGAATAGAATTTATGGGGAGATCTGGTACATCGGTCTGGGCGATGATCGCAGAGAGAGATGAGTGATGTGACCTAGTTATGTATTAGACATTAGATGAGTGATGGAGCGGCGGGGAGACCTAGGGTATGGTCATGGACACGTCATAGCTAAGAGGATTAATACGATTGTGCTGATGTTATGTTATGTTATGCGATCGACGTCACAGCACTTTGGGCATTCCCATGCATGCTCTGTCCTCCGCTGCAGCAGCCATCCTGAAGTCCATTTGCTCACCGTACCCATGAGAAGTTGATTACTATATCTTCTCTCTCTACCACGAAGACGACACTGTCTGGCATGTCCACACTTAACGCCTAATTCTCGAACTCGTTCCAGTGTCTGAGACGTGCCCATGTCACATAATTGAGAGCTGATGATCAGAAACTCATCACTGAGTCCCCAGTGTCTTCCAACCACTATATGTGCTACATAATCACTGAGTCCCCAGTGTCTTCCAACCACTATATGTGCTACATAATCACTGAGTCTCCACTGTCTTCCAACCACTATATATGTGCTACATAATCACTGAGTCCCCACTGTCTTCCAACCACTATATGTGCTACATAATCACTGAGTCTCCACTGTCTTCCAACCACTATATGTGCTACATAATCACTGAGTCCCCACTGTCTTCCAACCGCTACATGTGCTACATAATCACTGAGTCTCCACTGTCTTCCAACCACTATATGTGCTACATAATCACTGAGTCTCCACTGTCTTCCAACCACTATATGTTGCTACATATCATAAATATAATACCTCCAGCATCTCTCAAACACATAAACATTATCTCCTGAATAGAAAAAACTTCAATATCTCCCAACTACAAAATCTTAAACATCTCTAAACTACAAAATATTAAACATCTCCCAAATACAAAAATATTATCTCCCGAATATTTGGTTATTGGTTACCAAACTGGCGTCATTGCACTCCGGGCAGACCCATAGGTGCTCAGTCTCCCCAACAGATATCGAAGAGCATGCATACTGATGGTTCCCATGGCTCGCTAATTAAACACACCTCTGCCTCGCAGGCATTATCTCCCGAATAGAAAAACTCATAGAAAGACATCCTACAAGACCTGCATATCCAGGAGCATTGGTTCATAAATACCATCATGTCCGCGAGGATTATATATTTTGGTCTTGTTAAAGGCCATAGTGGTTTGGAGAGAACGGTAATGGAAGTAATGGTTCCTTAAGTACACGGCGACAACCAAGATGAAGGTGGAAGCAGAACATCAAAGAAACCTTGAGCTGGAGGAGGCGGGAGAACTTACTAGACAGGAAGTTTTTCTGGCGGGCTGTGATGAAAGTGATGTCCGTAGGGGACAAACTAGTACTTGAACGCACACTCTCTCTCTCTTTGAAAGTAATTTTTCTAATTTGAAATACTTTTATAATCTCTACAGATACGACTATGTGTGGACCAAACCAAGAGTGGGCATGCTAATGTCTGACTAGACAGAGTTAACCAGAAGTGTATCCTGGCACAGGAGACATGCTCAACTGATACCAGCAGCGCCAACTCCCCACACTATTGTATGACAATGATGACGTCAAGCATGTACAGGATGGTATCCACCATGCTGATCATCGTATGTGTTTTGTACCTGTGTCTGATCAGTGTCTCACACCTGGATTTTCAGACTACACACCTGTACAATCATGAGCACACAGTGTCCTCAACTAAAGATCAAATATTTGCATACATTGATCCACAAAACTGGACACGTCAGAAACATAGTACATTAGTAAACAAAAGTGTACAACATCAACATTCCTTATTGATAACTACAACCCAACCAAAGATGCATCAACATTTACCTATTTATAGTTCAGACAAATATATGATGAATGTTTCCAATCAGATCAAGTCTAGTGTTGACAATTCCAAGAAAAAACGACTGGATGATGAAAGGCACAATTCCAGGAAAAAACGACTAGATGAATGGAAACCTGAGTTAGTCAGAAAGCTGGCAGAGACAAGAAAAAGTCAGCAGACAACTGGTGCAAGTCAAGCATACATGGAACCACATAGTAATCATCTCATCTCTGGGACAAATGCATTGAGAGTGTCACAACACAATGTGAACTTTCTTCCTCTTGGAGAACTGTATGTGTATGGTACCTTTCTGGACAGAAGGTATCCTGAAGGTGGGTATGTCAGAAATCTCATTCTCAGACCAAGTGCCAACCAGACCAGACAAGTGTGGTGTCAATTTTATGGAACTCATAACAGAGTCGTCAATGTCAAGGCTGAACCTTATGAAATGTGTGAGAATCATGGGAAGAAAAATGGAGGCTGGATTTACTCTTGTCCAGTGCCTGAGATAGCTAGCGACCAGCATCAGACAGTTACCTTGTTGTATGTCACAGATAACAGGGTGACTGTGGATAGTCTTATGTCCATCCCCCTTCAAACACTGGACATTGTATCAGGAGAAGGTAACAGGAAGTCAGAATACAACCTTGACATTCAACAAAAGCTGGGATTTAATGACGATGCAATCATATCAACAACACAAACAACCTGGGAACACAAACTTCATGTAGAAGAAACAAATCTGAGCCTAGGAGTATGTGTACCTCCACTGTATGGCAACATCTGCTTGTCAAAACTGATAAATTTCATTGAAATGTGTCGACTACTTGGTGCAGACAAAGTTTTCTTATACATTTATGATATACCCAAGGATATTTTATCATTTCTACAGAACTACACAGGATCACAGCCAGACATTCTGACATTAGTTCTCTGGAACTTTCCCATTACAAACCAGAGAACATCACAAACAGACAATAACCAAGACATTTGGAATCATGGCCAACTATTGGCTGTTCAACATTGTTTGTACACAAACATGGCACAATTTGATTGGCTGCTTTTTATTGATATTGACGAAATGCTGGTGCCGCTAAAAGCTAGAACCTGGCCAGAACTGTTGTCTGGAATAGTTGGTCTCGACACAACTATAGCAGGAGTCTCGTTTGAAAGCGCTTTTTTCCAACAAGATTTTCAAACCCAGGTTACAAATTCTATAGATTACTTTCAGTATCTTTATCGAACAAAAGAGACCAGTATTCAACGATCAAAACTTTTCGTCCGACCATCACGAGTGTTTGAGTTAGGCATTCATCACCTCAGTAGGACTACCTCGGATAACATGTATGTGGTCAAGGCTGGAACAGATCACGGCCTGCTGCACCATTATCGGAAGTGTATATCTGATTATGGTGCTGAGAATGATCTCCGATGTCAAGTTCTGGTGAAGGATGAAACTATTTTAAAATATGAAGTTCCATTGACCATTTCAAGTCGGCAGGTCACCACTGGTGCTATGGAGTATTTTGCTCATTATAGGTGATAGTGACTCTGTTCATTACAAGTGACATCAGTTTTTGTGTGTGCTAACCGCAAATTATACATGTGATTCTTATTAGAATACATCTCTTGTTAACTTGCTAGCACATTCAGCTAAAATATGGTCTACAGGTGAAGGATTGACTTCCCTGCGTCAGGTTTTCTCGCATGGCTCCATCCCAGTCTGCAGATATGCCGAAAGTGTTTCACAAAGCACGAATTCCGTAGCTTCAGCAACAATCCTATGGATCTCATGAAAAAATTACATGTGACTCGGACTGGATTCGAACCCCCAACCTTCACAACGACAGGCAAATGTCTTAACCACTTTGCCATATAGACACCTAACTGCTACTCTCTACCTACAATAGTAGAAGATCTAGTCTGAGAACTTGAGGAAGACCAAGAGACAGATGACTAAACTACATTAAAGAAATGCTATGACAACATGGGTTCACAACAATCTGTGTTAAGCAAATAACGCTGCAACAATGGGAGTGTAAGCTTCACTCAACACTTACCACTATGTAGATAGACAAAAAACAGTGAGAGCGTAAGCTTTCCACAATACTTTTCGAAACGTGGCTAGACAATCAAATGTGTATCCTGTTGGATACTATGCATACACCTTGGTCGAAATTTAGATACACTGACTGTCCTACATGCCGTAGCAATCTAATAGAGGCGCAACATACTCACGTTCTCGCCACAAATTACACAGTTCATAAAAAGTGGTTAACTTGGTTGATAAAAACAAACGCAAACAAGCTTCCTAGTGTTTCTCTGGTACCCAATTGAGACCGGGTCGACCTGCGAGCTGTCGTTTGACAAAAAATCTAACTCCGACTGTGGGATTTGATCTTGGAAATGCAAAGAAAGTGCACTAACCATTATGCTAATGCAGCTCTTGTGATTCAAACTGTAAAAATGACTATACCTGGAGTTACGACAGTTGACACTTGAAATGTTCCTCTGTCTGTTGATCACTGCTGTGTCAGCCAGCTGATGAGTTTGCTCATTGCATGACCCCGTACAAAATAAATATTATATGAATCCTTTTTTATATGTTTAGTGTGTTGAGCGATTAATGTTGTATATCACCAGACTGTATTTTCTTAAACATTTTCATTGAGTCACTTGGAATACATGCAAATTTGTAATCCTGTGGGCCAAGCCAGCACAACAACCAGGTCACCGCCACTGTTTCCATTGTAAGGCTACTTGTTGTTACAGAAAAAGCACCACTTGGCTCAACTGTATTGACACACGACCTTGTTGTGGAGGCCCAAACACTTCCCTTACTTTGAACCATTGAGAGGTCTGTGTACACCACAGTATCACTATCTTTCATGTTTTCTTGCAACCGTAGCAAGAATGTGTTCTCGGCAACTACTATCTTGTATGATTTTTTTTTTTTTTTTTTCCGCTCCAGAAGCACTTGAGCTTTTTAGCTCTTCGGTCGGTGCCATGGACATCGTAACCCTTCGGTTCTGTGCCGCAAACACCGTAAATCTGGGGAATCTGTGGCTTTTTCTGCCATCCCGCGAATTGAACCGCACACACAGTCACCCGTAGTCCAACGCTTACGAACACTCTGGGCAGACGGGCTATCATGTATGATATGGAACAAGTATGCTCTTCATACTCTGGTTGATTTCTACATGTTCTCTATAATTAAAATAAAATGTTTCAACACCTGTATTGTTGTATTTGTATTATTGTTTACTATTTGTCTTCCTGTGGGACATAGAGATGTGTTCACTGGGTTTCATTGTGTGTAATCTTCATCAAGTCCAAGGGTGGGGTCACTGACAAAGTTGATAACACTCTGTGCTACTGCCTATGCACCTCTGAACCCCCACCCCCACAAAAAATAATCTAATTCTCGGTGTGCATACAATGCACAGTTGGACTACAGCAGACTATGATCCTTTATTTGGGGGATTTAAATTAAGCATCTTTGAAGTCAAAGCACAGCTCGTTCGAATAACTGGTGATAAGGAAAGCTAGCCTTCAAGCACAAATCAGAAGCCATATAGATGCCAAGATGATGTCTGAATTCATAACAGAGAAACGGAAAAAATGACCCAAGAGTTTCCAGCTGATTTGAGCTCTTCTGCTGTTGTTGAAAGTATGGAGGTGATGTATTTATACAAGAAACAACTAAAAAGTGTAACTAGACATGCCTTTAAACGGAAGCCGTGGGAGAATAGAAGGGTGAGGATATCAGTCTAGAATCTGAAGAACATTTACAACAATGGAGAGACTCGACTCGCCCGAGTGGTTACCGGGCCCAAATTTGGGGTGTAAAGAATAGAACCACTGTTACCTGCCATGAATGTCGTAAGAGGTGACTACGGAGGTTTGGCTGAAATCGGATGCACATGTCCTAAACGTGTAGAAGTCTATGTGTTTAGGGCCTACCAAACCAATGTGCAACGTATACACGTTCTTGACAAAGATCAAACATGTCACAGAGAGTGATTAAAATTGGTTGTAAAAAACGAACGCAAAGAAGAAGAAGAAGAGAGACTCGATTCTAGTTGACATGTTTACTTTGCCGTTGTACTATCATAATCTATCAGACAGACAACAGAAATCTCAAGTGCACCAACAACAAAATATACAGACAACACTCAGACAAAACAAGAGGACTCTCAACTGCCCAACATCTCTGAACTGTCCCAAAATGACAACATACAGTTCTTAACTAGACTACAAACAAATATTGATCTTACCTTGACGACATCTGGACCAGTAATAAATAGATAGGAAGTATCCTGTATGAGAGAACAAGTCACAATACTGTCAGTGATGTATCTCCATTTATATGTGTATCATGTCAGATATTTTTACAAAGTAATAACAAAAATCTCTCAATATGATGTACCTTCAGAACTCTCAACATTCTAATACAAGATTTTATACTGAGACTAGGTCATTGACAAAAGTTATCAAAGTGAGCTTCATAAAGTCCTGGTCAACTACACAGCAAGTGTTTACCAGAACTAATCAGAATACTCATAACTTGTTCATTTTCTAAATTTAAATATAGTCAGAATATGTGCTCCAGAATTCGATAGAAAACATACGTATCGCAAATTAGTCGCCAGTGCAAGGGCGGCTCTTAATAACAAGTGGCATAATGCTTTGAGGGAAGATTCTTCACATTTGTTGGCACCAGAGAATACCAAATACTGAGATCACCCGGCACCAACAATATCAATGAAGTAAGAAGGTTTTATTTAACACATTAAAAATGCAAAATACCAGGACACCCACATGGAACTATCCACTGGTTGAAAACTTAGAACACTCTCACTCATTGCTTATCGTTTCTATATATTATCATTAGTTTACTGTGATTGCACAGTAGTTTGGGTTTCTTTATGTAGACAAAACATTCAACTTTGTCTCAACAGTGTCTTACAGTGTTTAAAAAAAAATCATGTTACATAAAAATGTTAAGAATCCTACTTCCTTCAACACCCAGTTCAGTTATTATCTAGAGAAGGTCAATACATTGTCTATAGACCACAGACAGGCCCCTGTAGGCTTCGTTAGCACATACACACGATTTTCCACATCTATGATTCAGCAATGTGCCCACGTGACACTGCCCCAGAAAATGCTGCCTTCCTATACGCTCTATGCCATCTTAAGAGACAGCTTCCCTAATCAGACTGAGAGGCCCGCCTGCCCAGTGTGTTCAAAGCACGTTGGACGACAGGTGAAAAGCCCCCTGTGAGTGCGGTTCAATTCCGCGGGCTGGCAGAAAAGCCGCAGGTTCTCCAGATTTATGGTGTTCGTGGCATCGAACTGAAGGGTTACAATGTCCATGGTACCGAGCCGAAGAGCTGAAAGCTCAAGTGTTTCTGGATCGGAAAAAAATTCAGACTGAGACATAGCTGAATGTTAGAAGGGAAGACCTGGATGGCACCAAACGTTTTATCAAAGTCACTGGCCTCCTAATAACTCCCTTCTCTTCTTCTTTGTTCTTTCAGACAGTATCTGTCCGAGTGGTTATCAGGGCCCAAATTGGGGTGTAAAGAATAGAACCACTGTTACCTGCCACACATGTCAGAGGCGACTAAGGAGGTTTGGCGTGGGGCTAGCTACCCCACACCGTAAAAATACTAGATGGCTACAGAATGGAGAGCGAACCAAGTAAACGCTGACTGAAACCGACACATCGCCGAAGGATAAGCACCAGAGCTCCAAATGGTGCTGAAGATGTGACGTAAAATTACGTTCTTGGCAAAGGCTGTTTATATATCACAATAAGAATGATCAAAATGGCCAAAAAGAGCGATCACGAGAGACAGTATCAGTAGTTAATGGTGAATACGGTAATGCTAGATAACTCTTGTATCAACATCATGCAGCTTATAAAGTGCTTCCGAATGTTTATCTCCAACGACTCTATGATACAATGTCAATTTCAACACTGCTCCTAATGACAAAACGTTAAGATTAAAGTAGAGAAAAGATCATAAAATCCAGTCATTCATTCAAGTTTCTTACCTTCACCATAAAAGTGAAGTCTGTGAGAGCAGGTGAATAGACAGCACCACCTGAAACAAGAACAGTAAGCAAGAACAATATTAGTTGCTAAGCAATACAAGGGAAACAACAATTATAATTCTCATGTATTATCTTTCCTGATCTTCGAAAGCTCAATATTGATTCCTTGTTAAACCACTCTTTGTGATTTTAATGTTATCTGAACCTAAGAGCGATTGCACGTTGTGTCAGTTATGCACATTCGATTTCCGCAATGCTTTTTATTTACTAGGGTAGCTTTCCTAGGTCCCTACCTCAGTCGCCTCTTACGACATGCCTTCTAGGTTGTAGTGGTACTATTCTTTGCTCCCCTTGAGGATCCTGGCAACACATGGGCATTTCCTGATCTTGTCCCAATTATTAGGTTGGTAAAGGGGGGACTGCCTAGAGTAGTTGATAGTAGCTCGGCCTGCTAGCTGTGAGACGCCTCATAGCTCGGTCCGAACCTACTGTCCGGCATTTGTTCGAGTCCCTGGTCTTACTCAGGACGATAACGTGAGTACCTCTGAAGTCGGAGAAAATCTGCCTGTATGGCGAGGAATACTAATTACGAGTACATTGAGCACACGGCTGCCAGTGTAAAGTAATTTACAATGTGCACGCTGCTGCCATTGTAAGAAATTGGAAAACGGATTTTCACGCAAAATCAGTTTCAGAGATGAAACTTCGTTTGAGTTGAAAGCGGACGAAAAAAAAAAAAAGGTTGGTAAAATAATGTTAAAGTTAACCCCAGTTGTGGTGTTCACTATTGAACATTTGTAACTAACTATGACAATGTATGTCTGTGAATATGCATGACTGAACATAGATGACTGTTAACAAACTAAATATGAGCATATGCATGACTATGAACATACCAGACTGTGAGTAAAATGTTTGGCTACATACCTGCACAAGGGCCCATTATCATAGAAATCTGTGGGATAACTCCTGATGACTCCACATTTCTCTGAAACAATGATCAATCATTTCTTGTAGCAGATATTTGTTTAATTATACTCTACATGTACTCGGATGGCAGTTTAAGACTTATAGACAACATGTATTATCCATATAAGAGAAGACTGCAGTTATGTTATGCGATCGACGTCACAGCACATTGGGCATTCCCATGCATGCTCTGTCCTCCGCCGCAGCAGCCATCCTAAAGTCCATTTGTTCACCGTACCCATGAGAAGTTGATTACTATATCTTCTCTCTCTACCACGAAGACGACACTGTCTGGCATGTCCACACTTAACGCCTAATTCTCGAACTCGTTAGACTGCAGTAAAACTATGTAGCAATAGCGAAACACATAGTAACAAAGTTATGTAGTATTACAAAATACAAAAACAATATACTGAGACATTTCGAACAAAATGTCTTTATCAAGCAAAGGATACAAAAGAAGAGAAAAAATTCAGACTTCCTATGCGACAGACATAACATATTACCCACACTTTCTGAGGAAATTTGAAGGGACTGTGTGCAAGTGTTGTGGTGTAGATACTTTTAGCTGAATGGCAGACTCAGTACCTAGGGTAACCCTCATCTGCACTTGCATTCAGTCTAACAGACATAGATCAAGAGTTTACGGGATCGCGAGAAGAAGATCAAGAGTTTACAAGCTAGTAAAACACTGTTAATGACACAGTTACAGCACTGTTAATGACACAATTACAGCACTGTTAATGACACAGTTACAGCACTGTTAATGACAGTTACAGCATTGTTAATGACACAGTTACAGCAGTGTTAATGACACAGTTTCAGTACTGTTAATGACACAGTTACAGCACTGTTAATGACACAGTTACAAAAAAAGAGAATCGTTATCAAACTACACTGACCTGGAAGATATCTGCATAACCTGCCAGGGACTCAACTCCCTCTTGGATACGAGCCCCTCCAGAGTCATTCAAACCAATAACTGGGGCTCCTACCAGCATAGCTTGGTCCATTATCTGTGAACATTATCATGTATTACAAAAATCACAATCTCAATCTATAACTAATTCACATTTCATTCTTACAATTCACACGTTTTATGGCTATTTTACAACTGGCATCCGTCAGTTCATGAGAGAGGCAGGGAGGGGTCACCATCTATCAGTTCATGAGAGAGGCAGGGAGGTACCACCATCCATCAGTTCATGAGAGAGGCAGGGAGGGGTCACCATCCATCAGTTCATGAGAGAGGCAGGGAGGGGTCACCATCTATCAGTTCCTGAGAGAGGCAGGGAGGTATCACCATCCATCATTTCATGAGAGAGGGGTCACCATCCATCAGTTCATGAGAGAGCCTGGTAGAGGTCACCAATAGCAAAGTTGATAACACACTCCGCTAGTGACTACATGCTGTGGACATTCTGGGACTTACATGTTTCACAATTGTGCTACAGGAAACCCCGATCCTTTACTTGGGGATCTACATTACAAGTACCTCTCAAGTCAGAGTAAGGCTCGCCTAAAAGGCAGGGGACACCGGTGATAAGGAAAACAAGCTTTCGCGCAAAAATCAACAAGAGGGGATGGCCGAGACGAAGGTGGCAACAGGACATCAAAGAAATCTTGAACACGACATTGGGAGAGGCGGTAGAACTTACTAGAGACAGAGAGTTTTTCAGGCGGGCTGTGGTGAAAGCAACATTCTGCAAGGGACATGCTGCTACTTGACTAGAAAAGAGTGTGAAGCTCTCTGGTAATATTTATATTTAAAAAATATAACCTCTTAAGTTGGAGTACGGCCGGACTGAATGGTGAGGGACACTGGTGATAAGGAAAGCAAGCCTTCATGTAAAAGTTAGTCAAAGCTATTGTGGTTCACTCACCTCACATGACAAATCTCAATTCCTGACAAACCTCATTTCGCCCCCCATGACAACACAATACCTCTCTCATCTCATATGACAACACCCCTCTCATCTAACATGACCACACCCCTCTCATCTCATATGACAACACCCCTCTCGTCTAACATGACAACACTCCTCTCATCTCATATGACAACATCCCTCTCATCCCATATGACAACACCGCTCTTATCTCATATGACAACACCCCTCTCATCTCATATAACAACATTCCTCTCATCTCATATGACCACACCCCTCTCATCTCATATGACCACACCCCTCTCATCTCATATGACCACACCACTCTCATCTAACTTGACAACACTCCTTTCATCCCATATGACAACACCCCTCTCATCTCAATCAACAACACCCCTCTCATCTCATATGACCATGCCCCTCTCATCCCATATGACAACACCCCTCTCATCTAACATGACAACACTCCTCTCATGACAACACCCCTTTCATCCCATATGACAATACCCCTCTCATCTCATATGACAATATTCCTCTCATCCCGTATGACAACACCGCTCTCATCTCATATGACCACACCCCTCTCGTCCCATATGACAACACCACTCTGCTCATATGACAACACCCCTCTCATCCCATATGACAATACCACTCTCATCTCATATGACCACACCCCTCTCATCTCATATAACATCCCTCTCATCCCATATGACAACACCCCTCTCGTACCATATGACAACACCCCTCTCATCCCATATGACAACACCCCTCTCATCTCATATGACAACACCACTCTCATCTCATATGACCACACCCCTCTCATCCCATATGACAACACTCCTCTCACCTCACTCGACAACACCCCTCTCATATGACAACACCCCTCTCATATGACAACACCCCTCTCATCTAACATGACAACACCCCTCTCATCTCACTCGACAACACCCCTCTCATATGACAACACCCCTCTCATCTAACATGACAACACCCCTCTCATCTCACTCAACAACACCCCTCTCATCCCATATGACAAACTACTTCTCACCTTGCAGACTTTTTTTGCATGAGCTCCAGACAAACTTCCTCCAAAAACTGTAAAATCCTGGAATATGGTCAAAATAATCCGAAAATGTCAAAATACAGGGAAAAGTGAACAAGAAAACATGCAGACAGATACATCAGCAATATCAAACAAACATGACAGCATATCACACAAATACACAGACTACATACTATCATAAACCCTGTGTTATATGGTTGCCGGTGGCGTCTGTGGCTTAGGGGATAGTGACTCGGTATATTAACCCCACGTCCAGAGTTCGAATCACGCTGGACAATTTGGTTGCAAATTGTTTCGCGGATTTTACAAAAGCACGATGGCTCCACCCGTTCAGAAAGCAATGGCAAACTACTGAACATGATAATGCCTAGAAAAATCACAAATAGTATTAAAAAGCTGGGGTTGATTCGTAAAGTCCTGTAAAGGATATGCAATTAACTTAACTTATATATGGTTGCCAGTAGTTGACTGTTCATGTTTACTGAACGTTTATATTCACTTTCAATCCCTATATGTTGTAGAGAACAAGTGTTATTGAACACTTTGAGTAAGATCACACTTGAAGATCTAAACTTCAAGCACCTCTGAAGTCAGCAAAGGCTCACCTGAATGGCGGGGGACACTAATCAAACGGTAAAGTAGGCTTTCATGCAAAAATCAGTCAGAAGCGCCATACCAGGCGCCTTGGCTAACGCCTGAATTCACAGCGGGCAAACGCAGAAGATGAATTTTTGAGTAAAGTATATTGTATGTCTGTTGCTGCAAGTATTTCTGCAAATATTACTTATTCATCTGTCTCTGCTTTTCCTCATGCTCCAAATCAAGAACTGACACTAATGTAGGATATTTGAGATGTTATCGATCCAACTGTCTCTTGGTCTTCCTAATGCTTTAAAACGAGATCTTCTTCTTCTGCATTCTCACTAGATTGGGATTTCAGATTCTCTAATAAAGGTGGCTGTCTGCCTCAGATTATCAGCCACGCCATACAGTTTGTCTTCTGCGTTCTCACTAGATTGGGATTTTGGATTCTCTAATAAAGACGGCTGTCTGCCTCAGATTATCAGCCACGCCATACAGTTTGTCTTGGACGCTGGTGTAAGTGTGCCACCTCTTTCTTCTAAAGTCTGCATACTGGGGAGCAGTTCTGTAGGATATAATTCCTATGATTTCTGCTTCCCGTTTGTGCCGACCTTTTCCCGCAGTAAGTTTTGGCCACCCTCATAATGGTAGGTCTGACATTCTTACTCTGTGGCTAAACCTCCGAGGCAGATTGGCGACCATAGAATCTCCTATCCCATTCCTCATTGTGAGGAGTTGTTGCACCAGGTTATGCGCCTTACGGCATGGTGCATCCGTTTTCTGCAAGCCTTTGTTTCGGGTTAGCATTTCCTAAAAAAAACCAGATCTTAAACTACTGTCATTGAGATATCCAAGAAAATGGCGATGGGTTGGGCATACATTGCGGACAACACAGTTTAGTGTCACTAGACAGGTACTTGAGTGGAAGCTGCATGGGAAATGGAAAAGGGGACACCCCCATCCCAAAACAGATGTGGAGATGCAGGATTATCCTCAGAAACCATAAAGAAAACAACTAGAGACCAGGGAAAGTGGAAAACAACTGTTGAGGCCCTATGCTCCATGAGGGGCAGAGAGTAATAAGCACACTAATGTTGGATTTCTGAGACACTAATGATCCACCTGTCTCTTGGTCTACCTTGTGCTCTAAAACCAGATCTACTATTGAAGAATTTCTGTGATATTCTATGCAAACAAATGTTGCCATTAAATCCCTCTATCGTAGACACATTATATGGAAATAAAGAACAAGTGTAGAAGACAGTATCACCAACTGTCACATGAAAAAACCCAATGAAATTTGTAACTATGGAAATAGTAAAAGTAAACCCAAAAAATGCTTACTTTTGGGTTTTTACTTATAGTTGTCCTCTTAATATTTCTCACCAACCAACAGTGCTGTCTTCTTATTGTCTTTGTTTTATAATGTGGATTTTATTAGTGTCTTCTCTAAGTTTTCATCGTTCCCGTACCCTTTGGTCAAAAGAACAGCAACTACCATTCTTTAGAAATCTCTAATCTGATCCGTCTTATTGCTGTGAGTTCTGACAATGAAATAATAGAAAACTCTGGACTTCTTTCCTTCTGCTCCTGACCGAGTATTTTTGTACATCTCTTGTACATCTTCTATTCATTTCTTTTGGCAACTGTCTTTTTATTTTTTATTTTTATTGTGTGAGGACATATATTTTGAACTGACTGTTTCCAGGAAATGCAATCCATCTTTCTGTAAACAATATGCACCTTCTACTGGAGAATACTATGCCCCTAGAGGTGTGCACAAAGTGAACTGAGGTCAGTTTAATAACCGACATCTTCTATCTGCTTCTTCAATGTTCTTGTAATTTTCAAATGAGCATAGTGAGTGCTATGGTGATCGTATATTGGAGTCTATGCAAGCAGCAGAGCGACAAATGAAATATACAAGCAGCAGAGCATCAAATGAAATATACAAGCAGCAGCTATAAGTATATGACGTCAGATGAATGATTAATAACTATTGATCTTATTTCTGCATCATGCAATAATAACGAATATTTGTATACTTTGTTATCTAAAACAACAGATGTTGCTGCACAGATCGAAAAATCTCTGAGGGCCACAGAGATGTGGTTTTACAGAAGAATGATGAGAATCTCATGGACTGCTAAAATGACTAATGTTGAGGTGTTCTTCTTTGCGTTCGTTCTTTAAGACCAATTTTAATCACTCTTTGTGATATGTTTGATCTTTGCCAAGAACATGTATTTGTTGCACATTGGTTTGGTAGGCCCCTAAACGCATAGACTTCTACACGTTTAGGACACATGCATCCGATTTCAGCCAAACCTCCTTAGTCACCTCTTACGACATGCGTGGCAGGTAACAGTGGTTCTATTCTTTACACCCCAAATTTGGGCCCGGTAACCACTCGGGCGGTTGAAGTGTTGAATGAGATCAAGACACAGAGGAAGCTTATCATCAATATAAGAAAGAGGCAGTCATAATTTTTCTGGCATGTGATGAGGAGGTTTAGAACACATTGTGACAACCGGTAGAATCGAGGGTAGACGAGACAGAATATTTTGGATAGCCTGACTTCATGGCACGGTAGAGTGTCAACATCTGAGTTGATAGTAAACACCAAAGACAGAAATTTGTGGAGATCCATGATCGCCTACGCCAGCCGGCACGGCACCTGATGATGCTGCACTCAGGACAGACACATAGGTACTCAGTCCTCTTTAGAAGACAGCGACGCGCATGCATGTTGCAAGTTTCTGCAAATGCACTATGATATATATATATATATATGTGTGTGTGCCCCACTCTATCCATATATACATTGTGTGCATGTGTGCGTGTTCTATTGACAGATATATATTGTGCATTGTGGACAAATAAGAGGACAAATATAGATATCCCACCCAATCTGAACATAGAGGATCGTTAACTAATAAATAATATCAGGTCTTGGAAACGAAAACATTGTGGTTATGTGAAATGTCATCTCAGTGGGTTAAAAGAGAGAAATCATTGAGGACATGGTTCTGGCAGACAAGACTGCTGGATGACCAAGATGACACAGGCAACAGGACATTAAGAAAACCTTGAATACGACAATGGGGGAAGTGGGAGAACTGACTAGATTAAAAGTCTTCCAGGCAAGTTGTGATGAAAGTGATGTTCAGCAAAGAACATAAAGGAACCCCTTTTTCATATCACGAGGTATATTTGGAAATATGGAGGCTAGGCTTGTATTTTTTCACTGACCATCGGCACACGATGAGTGATGTGGTCAACATCGTGCCTTTATTTTCCAGTGCTTCAAAGAATATGCTACACAAAGAATATATCTATCGCTCCAAGGCATCATTTTCCAATCAGTTTATACCAATAAAATTATCTCAAGACAAAGGATGGACTTCTTTAATTCTATATGGCTCGGTTTCTTTCTGCAGAAATGGCACGCCACCTGCCAAGAGTATTGCACAAAGCACAAATTATGTAGCTCTGGCAACAATCCTAGGGATCTCCAGAAAAAATGCACTTGTGAACAGAATGGGATTGTCCAAATTCGAACCAAGTCTTTGGAACGCATGGCAACGGCTTAACCACTGAGATCCCCAAAGTATCTACTAATAAATTAGTTATATTGGTGATTGTATTTTTAGCACACAACAATAAGAATAATGATTCCTTAGCTTTTATGTCAAGCATCAACAGCAACATCTGGTCATCATTTGTGTTTCTCTGTTCCACAAAATGACTGACTGTGATCGAGCATGTACTGATTGAAATCAACCTTTAAAACAGTTATGTACACACCCACAAGATAGTAGCTAGTGACTTGGAGAAGAGAAGATACATGCTCGTAAGCATGTGTAAGTGTGTGATATATAGGTCATATCTAAATCTAGTTGACTGACCTGGCTAAACACAAACACGGTTCTGCCATTGATGAGTCCTCGTCCAGTAACCACACTGTCGCCTGGATACTAAATAAAGAGGAAACAACAACATTACTCTCTAATAAGAAATCATAATTCTCATTAAAATAAACAAATAAATCATACCTCATAACTACTAAACTGTGAACTAACTTTTCACTTTCAATACACCAACTCCATTAACCCAACGAGACTGCAAAGTCGATATATCGGTTCAGAGTAATGTTCATGATGTTGCAAAACCGATATATCGGTTCAGAGTAATATTCATGATGTTGCAAAACCGATATATCGGTTCAGAGTAATATTCATGATGTTCTTCTTCTTTCTTTTGTCGTCACACTGCTACCGGGTTGTTGCCCAGTGTCGTCCCACTGCTACCGGGTTGTTGCCCAGTGTCGTACACTGCTACCGGGTTGTTGCCCAGTGTCGTGGTTTTCTGTTTTTGTCTTGCGCTGTTCTGGTGGCTTGTGTGATTGTTATTTTTGCTCTTTCACAGGATTCTGCTACGCCATCTAGATGTTCATGGTGTTGTAAAACCGATATATCGGTTTTTGGATGTATATTGACGAAAACGAATGTATCTTCCCAACCCCTCTACTGAAGTTTAAAAAAATCTTCAGAAACGGAAAGTACTTATATGTAGGTACATTTCTAACTCCTTTTAACAAAGATTTGAAAGCGGAAAGCAATGTATTATTATGTTGAAGTCAAGTCATATTTAGTTTTCTTACGATAATGTTTCCGACATTTGCGACATGTATACAAAATTGGCAATTGAGTCATGTGTACCCAGGCTGCAGAGCCCATACTTCAAAAAAGAACAACACAAGCCTCTGTGTGAGCTACAAAAGACAGTGATGTTTATAAAGTGATAACATTGAATGTATAGACAATATTTCAAGAGAACAAAAGGAAAATAATGTTGGACTTGAACAGTTACCTTCTGCTTGTCCATTCCAAAATCAGAACAATTGTGTTCTAGGAACATGTCATACTCTATGAAGCTGCCATCATCCACTAAGAGTTGTACTCTCTCACGAGCAGTCAACTTGCCCTGCAAATAAAAATACAATTTAGATTAATAAACTAGGTCCATGACTCCAATATTCCTATAACTTGGTAGTCCACACTAGAATTCTATATTTATATCATCTTTGTGTCCCATTTCTCTCTCTCCCTCACGATCCCCGCCTAGACTGATGAACCAAATTTTAGCATGAATTTTGCTGTTGCTTTTAGGACCCCCGTCCCTCCGTACAGTTTTTCATGAAGCTCTGTGTTATCGGGCCACATTTCTTTTCTCAGGGCTGCTAATAGCTTGCAGTATGTGCTCTGCTGTCATGTCCGCCTTTTCACAATGACACAGGCTAGTTGTGCCAATTCTGAATTTGTTAAACAGCATCCCATTTGATACATAAGGCTTCCAAAATAGATCTCAATTGCAGCCGCTCTGCAGCCTTTCTAGCAATCGTTTCCCATGTCAGGTCACAATCTTTCAGTATGGACAGCGCCGATATCAATGCGGTACGCTCTCAATTGTGTGACATGGGCGGGTCTCAGACACTGGAATGAGTTTGAGAATTAGGCGTAAAGTTTGGACATGCCAGACAGTGTTGTCTTCGTGGTAGAGAGAGAAGATATAGTAATCAACTTCTCACGGGTACTGTGAGCAAATGGACTTAGGGATGGCTGCTGCAAAGGAGAACAGAGCACGAATGGGAATGCCCAATGTGCCATGACGTCGATCGCATAACGTAACGTAACATAACACTCTTTCAACTTTCCACAGTTCTTCTCTGTATTAACTTTGAACTTTCAGGCTTTCTTTTCCTATACTCTGCCCATCGGAGAGCTGTTCTAGCCAATGTCCCTACTGGCATATGACATACTGGACCAATCCACCTGCATCGTCTTTTAATGATGGTCTTCAGTGATGTACAGTTTGTTTTAAAAGATCTTCATCGTCTTTTAATGATGGTCTTCAGTGATGTACAGTTTGTTTTAAAAGATCTTCATCTGTTTTTGTATTTGGCCAAAATATTCATAGAATTCTTCTTCAACATTTATTTTGGAATGTCTCCAGCTTGTGTATGATATTGTGGATCATTTTCCAGCACTCGCTACTGTATAACACTCCAAGGACACCACCTTTATATAATCTAAGTTTTCTTTTCAGATTTAATCCTTTAGCTTTCCAGATTTTGTTGATCATGGCAAAAGGTTTACTTGCTTTCTTGATTTTTCCAATGATGTCCTTTTCTGAATCACCATCCTGTGATACTGTACTTCCCAGCTGAACTTTATGATTTCATTTTGTAACATAATTGGGTTTACTGTTGTTTGGTTATTTCTCATTACATTTGTTTTTGCAATATTAGTTTTCAATCCTATTGTTTGAGCTGTTCTGGAAAGTGTATCTATTTCCGTGTGAGCATTCTCTTGTTGGCTAGCTAAAAGACTAATATCGTCTGCATAAACCAAATCTTCCAGTACTGAGGTAAGTGCCCATCGAATGCCTCTGCTGTTATCCTTTGTGGTCTCTCTTCAACCAGCCTATGGCAAGATTACTATTAGGATTGGTAAACCACATTAAGATAGATTATCTAAGTAAAATTGTGAAAAATATGACATGAAAATTAACACCTCCAAAACAGAAGCCATGACAATAAGTAGATCAACTGGTCAACTAAACATACATGTGAATAATGTAAAAATACAACAGACTCCAGGATTCAAATATCTCGGGAGTATATTCACAGCAGATGGAAAGATGGACAGAGAAATCGAGACTAGATGCCAGAAGGCAAACGCAGTGACATATGAACTGTCACCACTATTAAAACATCCAAGCATTAACATGGCAGTCAAACGACAACTGATAAACTGTATTTATTCCAAATCTCTGCTATCAATGCCAAACATGGCCCCTTACTAAGACACAAGAAAGAAAGATTACAACATGTGAAATGAGATGTCTACGAAAAGCTATCAACATTACAAGGAGAGATAGAGTGAGAAACGAGAATATCAGAAGCATCGTTGGTACTATACCATGCATACAGTACATCAAGAAGCAAAGAATCAAATTGTTCGGACATCTAATGAGAATGAAACCACATTTACTACCATCACATGCCTACAATAATCGACACTCAGGGTGCAGAGCACGAAGCGGGCCAAGAACATGATGGATAGATAACATCTCAGAGTTCCTGCGAAAGCGTGGACTAACGACGTCAAGCGCAACAAACCTGGCACAAGATAGAAAACTAACTCTCCCCACGACGCTTCAAAGCAAATGTGGTTAAGATAAGATCGAAGTATCATGAGTAAAGTATTCTTCTTCACCCCTAGGGAGGCATACGTTCACAATCAAGGTCTTCCAAGCCCTCCTACCCAACGCCATCTTTACCAGATCTCTCCACTCTCTCCCCACTTTCTTGCATTCTATCTACAACTCCCTTATGTCAAGTACATTTGGTATTAAATGTAAAAGTTGAGACTTGACTAGCCCAGCAACTCTAGTTCTCAACAACATCATCTAGTTATTCCTTGTTCAAGATTTACATCGATAAAATTATTCGTTCAACAATGTAACACGAATCTTCTACCAACTTTGTTAGATAACTTGTTTTTTACAGGGACGTGTTTATTCAATGTCCAATTTCTTATAAAATGTAGCTGGCCTCACGCACAAGTTCCCCTTTTCAACCAGCATTGGAAGAAACATAATTTGCTGGGTATTTACTGCAGCCAAGCTTCTCTGTGGAGATAGCACACGCTGATTAAACTAGTAGTGATAAAGTAATGAATACTTTTGCCCAGGTGAGGCAGGTGTTATTCAGTACTTTCAGATTCAGACAATAAATTAATAGTATTGATTTTTGGAGTAATTCACCTACCAATACTCAATTAACTCAATACAAATATTAAATCCCCAGGTTATGTTAAGTGTGTGCATGTATATTGATTGTTGCTGTATCAGGTGTACACACGCTGAAGCGGCTAAAATCACTGATAAATCAGATAAACAGACAAGAGATTTTCAGATTATCTTATTTGAAAATCTCATTAATCTGAATGAAAAAAAAGAAAGCAATTACATCGTAAATAAATAGTACAGATGATGATAGTAATCAATAATTCTAATGCATTTTCAATAAAAGTTTATTTCCAAAATAATTTGCAATTTAATGACCATATATCTTTCAACCTGTGGTCAACAATTAAATCGTTTTCTACGAATCAAGTCGTCGTTAGTTACTAAGCATACCGGTCGAATGTTTGACCCCAGCACACTTCAATCATGCCATGGCAACACACTCACACATGTGATGTTCAGGTTGCGTCGGTGATTTAGAAAGTCAACAACACATCTAATCCACGTCGTACAGTGTCAATAACATTTTACATACTTTTTTGTGTTGAACTGCTATGCGTTGTAATCCACCTCCCAATAAAGCCTGCTTCCTTGTTTCCTCAATTCTACGTTTGACAGCCAAGGTCTGTTCAACACTCGCCATGATTGCCTTATGCCGACCAGCCGACACAGACAGGGAGCGCTGAAAACGCCGGACATCGACAGATACTTCGCGCGCAGCCAATGATGGTAGCCATTGTTGACAGGATCAAAGTTCACTTACTCGTAAGTTCATTGACTACTATAAAATAGGGAATACGCGAGGGTTATGAATCAATATTGAAAAAAAAACCAACTAAAAATGAATGTTAGAAGTTATGTTATGTTATGTTATGCGATCGACGTCATGGCACATTGGGCATTCCCATTCGTGCTCTGTCCTCCGTTGCAGCAGCCATCCCAAAGTCCATTTGCTCACAGTACCCATGAGAAGTTGATTACTATATCTTTTCTCTCTACCACGAAGACGACACTGTCTGGCATGTCCAAACTTAACACCTAATTCTCGAACTCGTTCCAGTGTCTGAGACCCGCCCATGTCACACAATTGAGAGCGTACCGCATTGATGATATCGGCTCTGTCCATGCTTCTGCCCACTTGAGTCGGGGCACTGTTTGCAAGAGAATGTTAGAAGTGAATACTGACAGCAATTGGAACATCATGGATAAAAATCAGCGCATAACAAATTGTTATCTTGAGATCATAACAGCCTTTACAACATTGTTTCTTTTTCTTCGGCGATCTCTGGTAATGCTCAGGTTTCTACAAAGCTTAGTTAACTTAGTTTTCATGTCGACTGGTTGTTTCCACGTTTCTTGTCAGCCACCCAGGATAGGACAGTCTTAATCATGGGTTTGCTCCGGTATTTGTTCCACCTGTTGACACTGGCAGAGCTGTTTGACTTATTCTTAGTCTATGTAAGCGTCTGTAGTGCCCGGTACGTAAGCGATACATAATGACCTGATCTGCTCTGCTGTCTTCGAGACGTCTTTTCCATGGTCTACTGCAGAATTCTATTTTTACGACCAAGCGTCATTTTACGATTGGTGTCATTCATTGAAGGTGTGAATAAATGTCTGGACAGAATATACATCATGAATGACATCTTCCCCACATAGTGGAAACATAGACACTAAACCTTCTGAATGAAATGTGGGTTAAGTGCGGACAAGTAGAAATATGTGGGTGTTATCTGCGGGGTAGAATGAGAAGATACTAACCAAGCATCTCTTAAATGAACACGGTGCGTGCGTGGAAACAATAAGATAGCTGCCGTATTGGAGGATGGAGCATACATGGGTTTGTTCAGTGTGAGAGAATGTCTTCTTATTTGCGTTCGTTCTTTACGACCAATACACGCTTAGGACACGTGCATCCGATTTCATCCAAACCTCCTTAGTCGCCTCTTACGACATGCGTGGCGGGTAACAGTGGTTCTATTCTTTACGCCGCAAATTTGGGTCCCGGTAACCACTCGGGCGTGAGAGAATGTCGAACATATGAACTGAACTATTTACACGTTCTGTGATCTGCAAGTTTTATAATTCGATGAGCATAAATTAGATGCCATAAAGCAAATCTAATCATAGCACAAATGGCAATAGCTTGGAAATTGCAAACAATGGTAAACATGTCACAATGAACACTAAAAGAGCATTGTTCAACACAATATTTCTCCCAACATTATGCTATCTGTGCCAACCATGGACGCTGATATCAAACGATAAACTAGTCACGACAGAGATGAAGTGTTTACACAGAATGCTGGGAGTATCAAGAAGAGATATGAAATAAAGGACAGAAAAATACATTTGGTTTAGAAATGAAGACATCGGGAAAAAGTGGGTACAACATCAGTACTGAACTTCATCAAAATACAACAAATTAAATGGCTCGACCACATAAGCAGATTACCAACAGACAATGCGCATCAAAGAGCAATGCTGCTCCGATACAGTGGATGCAAAGCAAAAGGCCGTCCACGAAAGAGATGAACCTAAGAAATAACAGAGGTGGGAACAAACACTATTTATGAAGTGTACACAAAAGTTCGTTCTAGAAATCTCTTCTCATCCTGACGCTGTGAGGCAAAACAGGATTAGAGAAAAGAAGAGGGCAATATACCAGAAAATGAAATGTATAATTTGTAACAAGTACTTTTCTATTATCGAGAGAATAAGAATCTGACAGTCAAGGTTCTTCGAGCATATAATGCGAAGAGAATGTTTAGAACATTTGGTGACAACAGGTAACATTCAGGGAAGGAGAGATCGTTGAAAACAGAGGGAGAAGATGTTGGATGGCCTGACATCATGGTTCGACACGAGATCGACATCAGAACTGATTATATGCACCAAGCAGAGAGAGAGAGAGAGAGCTGTGGAGAGACATGATCGTCTGCACCGGTAGGCATGGCACTTGATTGACTTGTCTATTGAGTCAAGAAAAATAGTTATACTTTGTTACATACGCGCAATACTGATAAATGACAGTGACTATTTGACAATAAACAAACGTTCCAGAAAAATTAAAACTGGCCTCGGAGATGTTGTTGTACATGAAAATATTAGGAATCTCACTGATTGCTAAATATATTATTAATGTGGATGTCTTGAAAGAGGTCAACAGAAAATAGAAACTTCGCCCGAGTGGTTACCGGGCCCAAATTTGGGGTGTAAAGAATAGAACCACTGTTACCTGCCATGCATGTCATAAGAGGCGACTAAGGAGGTTTGGCTGAAAATGGATGCACATGTCCTAAACGTGTAGAAGTCTATGCGCTTAGGTGCCTACCAAACCAATGTGCAACGTATACACGTTCTTGGCAAAGATCAAATATATCACGAGTGATTAAAATTGGTCGCAAAGAACGAACGCAAAGAAGATGAATAGAAACATTCTGACAAACATCCGAAAGCATAAGTCATCGGTGTTTTGTGTGCATGTCATACATAGTTGACAGTATAGTATGGAAGAGAACAACTGAGTAGATTACCAACGCAGAATGTTGAGGTTCATGATCGTTCAAAAAGCGGATGATTATTTTAGATAGCACAAAATATACAGAAGGTGCAGCTAACTCAGTCACATACATAATGACGTAGTAATGTGAAGAGTGAGAATTCGTAATACTAGTTTTAATATCGCTCGTGTGTTACTGAGGCCCTCACGGGGAGCAAAGAACAGTAACACTGCGACCTATAAGGCATGTCGTAAGAGGCGACTGAGATAGGGGACTAGTAAATATAAAGCGTTGCAGAAATGGGATGTTCTGGCCTACTTGTAGGCGCATAACTAACACAACGTACAATCGCTCTTAGGCTCAGATCGCATACAAATCACAAAGAGTGATTAACAAGTGGTCGATATGGAGCGTTCGAAGAAGTAGAATTGAGTATTTATATATTATCAGACGTGAGCGTCTTTAGCTCAAGCGGTAGTGAGCTCGATCACAAACCCAAGCGTACCTGGTTCAAACCCCACGGTGGACAAGTTTGGAAGCAAATTCGTTTCCGTGGGACCTTTACAAAAAGGTAAAATAGACCTCACCGTTCAGAAAGCAATGGCAAACTATTGAACGTAAAAGTGGTGTCTAGAAAATCAACGACTAGTTTACTGTAGTTGATGGTTACGTCCTGTAAACGATATACCAGGATTTTCATTTTTTTTTTTCATATTATCAGACAAGTTTTCTATCTATCGACTTTCTCAGACTAAGTTTTCTAACTAACCGACTTTCTTAGTCAAGTTGTCTGCCTAATCAACTTTCAGACCACGTTTTTCTACCTAATTCGACTTCTCAATATTTCATTATTAAAACCATTTTGGACTAAGCCGTTAAACGACTACGGCGTTATTAGGTTCGGTAAGCCAGCGTGCTGGCCACTTTACGTCATCGTCCTAGCCACTTGTCTACGTCTCGCAATTGTTCAAACCACTTGACCTCGCTTGACATTAAAGATAACATCAACAGGGTTATGACTTTGTGTGCAAAGGTGTGTGACCGGAGAGGAGGGGGATGTAGATAATTGAGTTAACTAAGTGGAGATCTAGACATTATGATTAAACGAACAGTCAATACAAGATGGATGGCACAGAACTGGGTTTTTGTGTTTTTTCCCGATCCAGAAGTGCCTGAGCTTTTCAGCTCTTCGGCTCGGTGCCACGAACATCGTAAATCTGGGGAATCGGTGGCTTTTTCTGCCATCCCGCGGAATTGAACCCGCACACACAGAGGGATTTCTTTTTCTTTCTTTCTTACACAGAGGGATAGTCACCCGTAGTCCAACGCGCTACGAACACGCTGGGCAGACGGGCAACTGTTGTTTAGAGAAGGGTGTTCATAATCTGTTATAAATGAAACTACTAAATGATATTACGAAGGAATGAGAAGAGGAGGTTAGAAGAGGAGGTTTAGAACACATTGTATGTGACAACCTGTAAAATCGAAGAGAGACGAGACAGAGGAAGACGCAGAGCGAATATTAGATAGCCTGACTTCGGCACGGAACAGCGTCAACATTTGAGATGACAGCAAATATCAGGGGCATAGATTTGTGGAGATCCATGTTATGTTATGCGATCGACGTCATGGCACATTGGGCATTCCCATTCGTGCTCTGTCCTCCGTTGCAGCAGCCATCCCAAAGTCCATTTGCTCACAGTACCCATGAGAAGTTGATTACTATATCTTCTCTCTCTACCACGAAGACGACACTGTCTGGCATGTCCAAACTTAACACCTAATTCTCGAACTCGTTCCAGTGTCTGAGACCCGCCCATGTCACACAATTGAGAGCGTACCGCATTGATGATATCGGCTCTGTCCATGCTTCAGCCCACTTGAGTCGGGGCACTGTTTGCAAGAGAGTCAGCACGCTCGTTACCCCGCACTCCAGCATGTCCAGGCGTGTACAGCCAAGTCATTTTCTTGAGATGTGATCTCCGAATGCTGTTCACCCATTCCACCCGCATACTCCCAGATGCAATCAGTTGAAGCATACTCATCGAGTCTGATATGATGATCGTATGGGTAACCTGTTGCTCAGCCACCCATGACAGAGCCCTGGAGGCAGCGGTGATCTCCATAGTCATGCTCGATGTCGTTGTCTCAAAAGCCCCGCAGTCCTCATGAAGTGTGCGACCGTTTCGTTGTGCTGAGTAAGCCCACGATGATCTGGTGCCACGCTTGACAGAGCCATCGGTGTAGATAATGATATCACCTGGGTGGGAGTGCTGATCCACGAGTGCAAGAATTTCTGCATTGACGACGCCCGGGCCCATTCTCTACAGCGGCGTCCAAGTGTGCTGATAACCCTGGCGTAAGCAGTCATATATAGGCGTCCATTCGTCACCGTGCCTCAGCTCATCTAGAGTACAGACCTGTTTAATAATATCCTCTGCCTCGGCCATCCAGGATCGACCTCTCTTCAATCGCCTTCCTTGTTCTCATTTATGGATTTGTGCAGAGGATGATTTGTGTCCGCAGAAACTCTCAGATACGCTTTTACCTGTGCGACTTTGTGTCTCGTGGCCATCGTTGGCAATCCAAGGACATAGCGCATGGAGATCCATGATTGCCTATGCCAGCCAGCACCCAAGGCCGTGCTGTGTTATGATGCAGAGAGGCGGCCTCACCAGGTGGCCCATAAGGAGGGCGGCATAAGCAGCAAAATCAAAATTGAAGATTGTTATAAGGAAAAAACATTTAAGGGCGGCATTTCGAAGACTTGCATCATACTGAGAAAATATACCTCATGGCCCTGACGACACCTAATGATGATGACTACTAAATGTTCTAGTTGAAGTCAGTGTGTAAAGAATGTGTGTTAACACGTTAACAATATGTAGTTCATGTTTAAGAAGTGTCAAAGAAATTTAAAAAAAACTAAAACATATGATTGTAATATGGAGATTTACTGAGAAAACATATGACTGTAATATGGAGATTTACTGAGAAAACACATGATTGTAATATGGAGATTTACTGAGAAAACATATGACTGTAATATGGAGATTTACTGAGAAAACATGATTGTAATATGGAGATTTACTGAGAAAACATATGATTGTAATATGGAGATTTACTGAGAAAACATTATTGTAGTATGGAGATTTACTGAGAAAACATATGATTGTAATATGGAGATTTGCTGAGAAAACATATGACTGTAATATGGAGATTTACTGAGAAAACACATGATTGTAATATGGAGATTTACTGAGAAAAGTTGAAGAATATGAAGAGAGAAAATATAATCAGTTAATAATTCACATAGATATATCTGTATCGGATCCATGGACGTCCAAATACATTTTTCCAGGAGGGGACAATTGAGTTTAAAAGACTTTAGTTGATAGTTTACTTCGCAAAAGGGGAGAAGATCAGATTTGCATAAAACTGTGTTATCAAAAGCATTTTTTCCAGGGGTAGTACTTGCCCCCTCTTACCTTAACGCCCATGATATGATCCATGATCATCAGTGATTTCAGACAGTTACTAACATGTGATCGTGGGAGAGAATATGACAAGATCAGATAGAGCTAGGAATCTGAAGAAAGATGTGGAGATGGATGGATTTACACACTACGAAAGATATTAACACACAATGTTACCAAAACAATCACTGTCATGGCAGGAGAGTGGAGCGAGAGGCGTAGGTCGAAGTGGTTAAGCCGTTGCCTTGTGTTCCGTAGATCGTGGGTTCGAATCCGAGTGAGTTTTTTTTCCAGGTGGTTCCTAGGATTGTTTCCGGGGCAACAGAGTTCGTGCAATATTCTCGTCAAGTGGCGTGATATTTCTGAGGGGAGAGGGACTGGATAAAATGGGGTAAAATCTGAAGCAATAATGTCAGTCTTTCGACTTTATAAGTGTCGTCTGCTTGGTCATATCTTCACTCACAATATCAAGATTTTATCAATATTTAGGTTAAATACGGTAATAACAAACTCATACATATACATGATTCACTCTGTTGGTAACATATGATTGGTAGTGAAGGTAGCGTGATGTTGGCGTTGCTAATAAATCATTATGAAGCGTATATGAAGGATGCAATTAAAAAATTTATTCAGTTGGTTAGATCTGGTTGTTTTTTTTTTGCTGCTTATATATTCATTGTCAATGCTGTCGTGTGATATCGTCACCATTTTTGTTATCGGTGATGTATTCAGTGTTATTCTTTTGTATGCTGTTGCTATTTATGTTGCAGATAGTTATCGCTATCCACAATGAGGTTATTTCTCCCACTATTTAATCAGATGTAGTCATCGCGCCTCAGACATATTTTTGCGATAAGCCTTGCTTTCCTTCAGCTCAAATATCAGATCACTATCATCATAGCACTCCGGACAAGTTTATGAGTGCTCCGATCTCCGCCTCAAGAAATCCAGCAGCGGCCCAGCACGTCAGTTCGATGTTGATTAATCAATCTCTTTGCATATTTGCTTGCTTTCCTTACCACAAGGGACCCTTACCATTCAGGCGAGCATCACTCCGATTTCAAAGGTATTTGTAATTTAGATCCTCAAGTCAAGGGTTTCCTTAATTCAACCGCGTACCATACGCACACCGAAAATTGTTGGCTCGAACCACATACTTTCCATGGCATGTTGCCACTAGCGCAGAATGTTATCACATTCGTTATCTGACCCCGTCCACATTTATGTATCCAGTGATGTTCTTGTATGTTTTGTTGCTGCTGTTGCTGCTAACTGTTGCTGCTAACTGTTGCTGCTATAGTCTGTCCATTAATTCGTGAGCACGTTTGAAATTGATTTTCTCGAAAACTACCTGTTGGATCTCAGTGATTTTTGCAAGCAGCCTTAGAATATCCATGACGCTAGAGAAATATTTTTTCCAAGAAAATTTGATGTAGTTTGAAATATTTCTTCTTCATGTTATATTAAAATCAACCTCACCGGATTGTACACAATAGTAACAGATCTACGGTACACAGACGCGTTGTTCTAAAATACATTATGGTAACATAGAAATATCGTGAGTATACAACAATTTCACGAAATCCCGTGCACCTAACCCAGTCGACTTTGAAAGCGGAAAGCATATGACGTTATAATTGGGATACCGTTGTATAGTCATAGGTGTATCTCGCTATTTGTATGAAGCTATTGTATCATATTTGTTGGCTTATCAAAACTGACATTGATATCACATTCATAATGAGTCTGAAGTGCACATTTATAACAATGCAGAAGGTTACAGTTTTACTATACCAACACTTCCGTAGGGAATCTAAGAGAGGTCATCTATATTGCGATATTCATAACCCTGAGAAACGAACGCAACTGGCGCTTGGTCTGAATAGAGAATCCTTTTCCCGATGGATTAAACAGGACACAAAGTGCACTAATGTCAAGCAAGGAGGAAAAGAACAATTGACGACTTTGACATAGATGTCATAAGACGGGAGCTCTTGAAAATGTTTGCGACAAATCAACTTGTTACTCTCAGGAAACTGAAATTAAAACTGCAATCAGATTGCAGCATAGACATTTCTAAAAGTACTCTATGGAAAATTGTAAGAGCCGCCGGCTTCACCTTCGGAAAAACTATAGGCGGCAGGAATATTATTTGTGAAAAGCCACATTTAATTGCTGCCCGAAGTAAATACCTGAGGCAGATCCGTGAGCGGTGGAGGCAAGGCTATGATATTGTATATTTGGACGAATCCTGGGTCAATGCTCACCACACCAATGCTAAAGAATGGCAATCAGTAGATGGTGAACAGAAAAGAAAAATACCAAGCAGCAAAGGCCAGCGTATTATACTAACACATGCAGGAAGCAGTGAAGAAGGTCTTGTCCATGACGCTGGAATTATTTTCCAATCAAAAAGTACCGACGGTAGGGACTACCACACATAAATGAATGGACATATTTTCAGGCACTGGATGGAGAAAGATCTACTTCCAATTCTAAACAGACCATCATGCTTGGTAATGGATAATGCATCCTATCACAACGCAGTATCAGCGGAAGACAAAGTACCAACTGCATCAAATACAAAAGATCAAATTAGGACTTGGCTTGCTAAGGAAAATGTCAGCTTCGATGATACATATTTGAAACCCGAGTTGTTGCACCTGGTGAGGATGACAAATAAGACAAAGGTGTTTCATATTGACAAAATCATTGCGGAATACGGCCACACGTCTTTGCGACTACCTCCATATCATGCTCATCTCAATCCTTCCTTCCTTTGCGTTCCCGGCCTAGCCTGATGGACCAACTTCTATCATGAATTTAACTGTCGTTTTTTGGGACTCCGTTCCTCCGTACAGCTTTTCGCGAAGCTCTGTGTGTTTTGGCCAGTACTCTTCTCGTATACCTGCTAAACGTGGACAGTCTTGCAAGACGTGTTCTGCCGTCATGTCTGCCATATTGCATGGGCACAGGCTAGTTGTGCCAATTTTAAATTTATGGAACATGTGCGCTCTGAGCTTGTTGTGGCCGGTACGGAGGCGAAATATGGTAACTTGTTCACTGCGCGAGAGACCATAGTAACCGTCACTGTCTGTGAACTGCGGGTGTTCTTTTGCCCACTTGCTTCGATAGTGCGAACCGATGGTTGTTTTGACTTCCTCATAGCTGATCTCGAGATCAGTCTGGGGTAGTCGCCCGCCCTCTTTGGCTAGCTTGTCGGCCGCTTCGTTTCCCCTAATGTTGCAGTGTGACGGTATCCACTGGATGACAGTGCGTTTGAGTGAACTCGTTAGTTCAGCGAGGGACGTTTTGAGCTCATTCATCTCAGTTTTGCCAACGCATTTGAGTGCCGTGATGACCGATAGAGCATCGGTGAATATCACGACCTTGTTGCGTGTAGTGTTTCTTCTCTCCAAGATCATTTCGGCCGCCTTTTTGATTGCCTCTGCCTCAGCTCGGTAGTTATTCGAGTATTTGCCAGTTGCAATCGCTTTCTTGACCGTGACTTTCTTGGAGATTTTAAGCACTATTCCTCCTCCGCCATCGCTTATTGCGTTATTTGCCGATCCGTCCGTGTAGACGTGCGTCCACTCATTTTCAGGGTACTCTGATTCTATGTACTCTTCTGCTGCAGTTTTTCTGTCGAGGTTCGTTTGGTCCCTTTTGCACATTATGCCTGGGATTGATTCCCTTAGTTCTGGCATTTTTGTTTTCCATGGCGGGCACTTGTCGATTGCCGGGATTGTTTTAGCTGTGCATTTGGACAGGACTGGGTGGTCTGTGGTCAGTGCGTTAGAGATTCTAACGAAGTTAGATCTCTGTATTCTCCACTTTCCGGATTGAAACATTCTTTCATGCATTGGATGCGATTCGAGCCGTTTGAGTTTTCCGCAAGTACTACTACTTTCTTGTCCCTTCGGTCAGTCATTGGTTGGATGCCTGTGATGGTCTCCATCGCCTTTATGGGCGTGGACTTTATGGCTCCAGTGATAATGCGTAGGGCCCGGTTTTGACTGCTGCTCACTTTTGCGAATTGCTTGTTCGATGCATTGCTCCACGCTGCCATACCGTACTCTAGGACCGGTCGCACTCTACCAGAGTAAAGTGTCTTGAGAATTCTGCTGTTTGCTCCCCATGTGGAACCTGCGAGTTTTCGCATCATTGTTAGCCTGTGTCTCGCTTTTGCCGTAGCATTCTCGATCTGGGTGCACCAAGTCAGCTTTCTGTCGAGTGTGACTCCTAGGTACGTTGGGGTTTTATTTTCTGGAAGGTTCTGCCCATTGACTTTAAGCGTTATCTTGTAATCCTTGTTATTCTGGGAGAACACAGTGTAAGTGGTCTTTGAAGGATTTATTTTCATATTCCACTTTGCTGACCACACTTCAAGGTTATTTAATGTAGCTTGCAGTCGATTTTCTGCTGTGGGCATTGACTCCTCTCTCGCCCATATTGCCAGGTCGTCGGCATACATGGCAGAGTGAACTCGTTCTGGGAGGCATGTTGCAATGTCATTGACGAAGACTAGAAAGAGAGTCGGTGAGAGCACTCCTCCTTGGGGACTCCTTGCTCCAGTGTGGCCTTCATACTTTTGTACCCCTGAACCTGAACCCTTGCTGTTCTGTTCTCTAGGTATCTATCGAGCCAATTGTACATTCTTCCCTTTACGCCGAGGGTGAGCAGTTTTAGCCTTAATCCTTCTTTCCAGACTGTGTCAAAAGCCTTCTCCATATCTACCAAGACCGCCAGTGTCTGTTTCTTTTCTTGGAAACCGTCCTCGATTCCCTGGACAATGTAGGTTACTTGATCCTCTGTGGATCTGTATCTCCGAAAACCGCCTTGTTGTGCCATAAGCAGCCCTTTGCTCTCCAAGTGCCAGGATAAGCGTTTGTTCACCATGCGCTCCATAAGTTTGCCCGTGCAGCTTAGGAGGCTTATTGGTCTGTAACTCGCTGGGTCAAGTTTATTTTTGCCTGGTTTTAGGATGGGCACCATGATTGCTTCTTTCCATTCTTGCGGTACTATGCCTGTTTTCCACGACATGTTGAGAACGGCCAGTAGAGCGACCTTTGCTCTGATTCCCAGGTTTTTAAGCATCTCATTGGTGATCCCATCTTTTCCGGGCGACTTTCTGGGTTTCAGGTCCCTTAAAGCCTCTTCCAGCTCGTTACTGGTGAATGTGTCCGTTAGGTGACTATCTGCTTTTCTCGGCTCGCCTTGGAAGCCGAGCTTTCTCTTGGTGGCATCAACTTTTTCCTTTGCTATGCTTACTCTGCTGACTTCGGCATATTGTTGCATCAGGATGTTTGCTGCTTCCTTACCCGAAGCCATCTTCTTGTCTTGTTCGAGGACTATGGTGGTCTGCTGATGTTTCATCGCTCAGCGCTTTGGCCAGCTTCCACAGTTTATGGCCGTCCCTATCGAGGTTCAGGGATTCGGTTGTTTTGACCCAACTCTGTCTCGCCGCTCGTTTTACCTCTCTTCTGTATTTTGCTGCTGCCGCCTTGTAGACAGTGTTTGTCTCCTCTGACTGTGCATGCTCTGCCTCACTCCTTGTCTTCTCAAGGTCTTTTTCAAGCTTCTGAACCTCTGCTGTCCAGTATGGCTTGTAATCCTTTCGTGCGCCTCTGGGGATGG
Source organism: Arion vulgaris (assembly GCA_020796225.1). Classification (NCBI taxonomy): domain Eukaryota; kingdom Metazoa; phylum Mollusca; class Gastropoda; order Stylommatophora; family Arionidae; genus Arion; species Arion vulgaris. The sequence continues at coordinate 11,433,662 of CM036771.1, read as the reverse complement.
TTTCCCGTGCCGCTTTCAGGATTGCTTCTGACAGTTCCTTTGCCACGATTCGCACGTTTTTCTTGTCATGCATGTTGATTCGTTCAACATTTGCATCAGTCAGTGCTCCATACTGTTTCCAATTGGCTCTCTTATAGTTCCACCGTGGCAACCACATTTTGGGCTCAGGTACAAAATTGAGGTCTACTTGCAATTTGACAGGTCTATGGTCACTATCCCTAGTTGGTGGGTAACCGTACGGACTACTTTGGTGGATATATCGCTTGTTGCAAAGGCCAGATCAGGGGTACTCGTTGTGTGCCACGTTCTCGAGTAGAAAGTTGGTGGATCGTCTGGAGCGTTGATGAGGAACAGATTGTTCTCGATCTCCCAGTCTTCCACCTCAACTCCTCTACTGTTTGTTTCGGAGTACCCCCCATCTCTCCGAGCGGCTGTTGAAATCACCGACCACAATACATGAGTTCTCACTGATATTCATTGTTTCGAGTGACAGCGGCGTGTAACTTGGACAGTAAAGATTGTACAGAATGATCTGTATGTCTTTGCACGTAATTTGCACACCTATGATCTCAACTGCTCCGGGGTTTCCCTTTGTTCTCAATCCAATAGAGCTTGTCTGGGCTAAAGTAAAAGGGCAAGTTGCCGAAAAGAACAGGACGTTTAAAATGTGTGATGTTGAAGTTCTGACACGTGAGTCCCTATCAATGATAGACATGCAGTTCTGGAAGAAGTGTGTTGAACATGTGCTCCGAGAGGAAGACGAGTACTGGCACCGAGATGGATTACAATTTGTCCAGCCAGTAACAATTATCAACCTCATGGAATCGTCAGATTCGGGATGATACAAATCATATTTTGATTACAGACTGAAATAGCAACGTATACATTTCCATATCCAAATGCGTCTACCATCATACAATTTGTGGTGAAGTTAAGACACCCTGGGGTCTAATGGTGACCGAAGGAGAGGACTAACTGTTGCATATTGTATCCAAGTTCACGATTGCACATAAAGGGCAACACAATTAATTACTTGACCTATCAAGTTAATATGGAGATACACCTATGAATAGAATTGACATGGACAAATTCTAGGGATTACTGTAAAATCTAAAATTTGAGCCCCCAGATTTGCAATTGTCATAAAAGATCAAAGGAATTCGCCGATGTGCAAAATCCGTAGCATCTATGAACTACTGGTTAGCTTTATTTTAGCGTCATGGATATTCTAAGGCTGCATGCAAAAATCACTGAGATCCAACAGGTAGTTTTAGAGAAAATAAATTTCAAACGTGCTCACGAATTAATGGACAGACTATAACTGTTGCTGCCCACAATACAGTTGCTAGTATCCATAGTTCTACATTTGGTTTATTCCTGTCCAAGTTTACTAATCCATTTTTTCTCTCGTCAAAAATGAATAGGGGCAAGTACATCAAGTTTTGTAGAATTTATGAAATATAATAATGAAAGATGGACGAAGTGACATGGAAGTTAAGAGAAGAATAAGGTCTACAATGTATGTACTGTACCCAATAGAGCACAGGTCGGCGAGTCTACAATGTGTGTTCTGTACCCATTAGAGTAGAGGTCGACTAGTCTACAATGTGTGTTCTGTACCCAATAGAGCACAGGTCGGCGAGTCTACAATGTATGTATTGTACCCAATAGAGCACAGGTCGGCGAGTCTACAATGTGTGTACTGTACCCAATAGAGCACAGGTCGGCGAGTCTACAATGTGTGTACTGTACCCAATAGAGCACAGGTCGGCGAGTCTACAATGTATGTATTGTACTACAATGTATGTATTGTACCCATTAGAGCAGAGGTCGACTAGTCTACAAGGTGTGTTCTGTACCCAATAGAGCACAGGTCGGCGAGTCTACAATGTGTGTACTGTAACCAATAGAGCACAGGTCGGCGAGTCTACAATGTATGTATTGTACCCAATAGAGCACAGGTCGGCGAGTCTACAATGTATGTATTGTACTACAATGTATGCATTGTACCCATTAGAGCAGAGGTCGACTAGTCTACAATGTGTGTACTGTACCCAATAGAGCACAGGTCGGCGAGTCTACAATGTGTGTATTGTACCCATTAGAGCAGAGGTCGACTAGTCTACAAGGTGTGTTCTGTACCCAATAGAGCACAGGTCGGCGAGTCTACAATGTGTGTACTGTACCCAATAGAGCACAGGTCGGCAAGTCTACAATGTGTGTACTGTACCCAATAGAGCACAGGTCGGCGAGTCTACAATGTGTGTACTGTACCCAATAGAGCACAGGTCGGCGAGTCTACAATGTGTGTACTGTACCCAATAGAGCACAGGTCGGCGAGTCTACAATGTATGTACTGTACCCAATAGAGCACAGGTCGGCGAGTCTACATTGTATGTACTGTACCCAATAGAGTACAGGTCGGCGAGTCTACAATGTATGTATTGTACCCATTAGAGTAGAGGTCGGCGAGTCTACAATGTGTGTACTGTACCCAATAGAGCACAGGTCGGCGAGTCTACAATGTATGTACTGTACCCAATAGAGTACAGGTCGGCGAGTCTACAATGTATGTACTGTACCCAATAGAGTACAGGTCGGCGAGTCTACAATGTATGTATTGTACCCATTAGAGCAGAGATCGGCAAGTCTACAGGATATGTTCTGCGCCTGGCTCTACATCCAGTAGAGTTGGGATCAGCTAGTCTACAAGGAAGTTGAAACATGTCATCATCACCATCTTATTGTAAACAATATGAGAGTTGACAGTTGAAGTTGAGAGAGCAAGACAGATATATTATTGGGAAGGAAACACCAAGAGGGAAACAGGCAGCAGCCTGTCAAAGCAACCTATCAAAACAAGGAATATAATTTGCTGGAAATTTACTAAACTAATGTTAGATTTGGAGATGGCAAATGATGAAGATCATTTGTATCAAAGTAAGATGGCAACAAGGAACACAACATCACCAGCTATACAACATCAGCAACCACACATCACCAGCTATACAACACCAGCAACCACACATCACCAGCCCCACAACATCAGCAACCACACAACATCACCTGCTAATATAGTATCAACAACTACTTGACACAAGCAGCAACATAACACATGTCACTGTATATTATATATAAAAAAGCAATATTTTATTTTCTATTAAAAATGACATGTATTTTGATAATTGTTGTCATAAAACAAATCACAGTTCATCAATGATAATGTCTATGTCAAGGGGAGGAAATAACAAAGGGAGAAAAACAACTTGGAATTCATAAAGTCATCAAAGGGAAATAACCATAGTAAACGAATGTCAATATTGTAATGCAGAAATCAAACATCAATAATAAAAATTATTTGGTGAGATAATGCAAAGGATTATGATGGTATTAACTCTTTCCACGCTTGAGCTATTTCCTCAATTTTTAAAACAGTTAATTCAAGGGAGGTTTAAAAAAATCCTAACTGCTCAGTCAATAAATAAACATATATATATATTATTATATACTAAATTGAAGAAAACTGGACAACCAATAGAATAACAAGGTTAAAAAGTAGTATAAGTAAAATAGTATAAGTAAAATACACTGTAGTATAAGTAAAACTAGAAAGACTTCTTATAAGGGAAGCAACTCTATGGCACAGTGTGCGGCTAATGACATTCAACGGACTTCCGCTATGGCGCAGTGTGCGAAAACGTGGAAAGAGTTAAATATACAATTATATACAGATGTGTATGTGCATAGTTGTGTAAAATCTGGATGCAGTTTCATTACAGGTACACATGGTAGGGCTAACACTGAGTGGACATGAGACTACATAGCAATTATGAGAATGACAATCGTTACTTGCTGTCAATTGACAACTCCCTGATATTCTACATACTAGTATGGTAAATTTAGTTATTTGACTCACAATCTTCTTCTTCTTTCTTCTTTTGTCGTCACACTGCTACCGGGTTGTTGCCCAGTGTTGTCACACTGCTACCAGGTTGTTGCCCAGTGTCGTCACCACTGCTACCGGGTTGTTGCCCAGTGTCGTCACACTGCTACGGGTTGTTGCCCAGTGTCGTCACACTGCTACCGGGTTGTTGCCTAGTGTCGTCACACTGCTACGGGTTGTTGCCCAGTGTCGTGGTTTTCTGTTTTTGTCTTACGCTGTTCTGGTGGCTTGTGTGATTGTTATCTTTGCTCTTTCACATGATTCTGCTATGCCATCTAACCATCTTTTCCATGGTCTTCCTCTTGCTTTCTTTCCCGATGTTCTGTTGTAGAAGACTCTGTACCGTGGAGTTTTGATGCATTCTTATTAAGTGGCCAAACCACTTCATTCTTTGTTTATCTATGTAATTCAAGCACGGTTTTGTGCCAACTTTCTTTCTTATGCTGATGTTGGTGATTCTGTCTTTTCTTGTGTTATTGGTAACTTTTCACAGGCAACGCATTTCACATGTAGTTATTTTTGTGACTGCGCTTTGCTCAATGTCCATGTTTGGCTCTGGTAACACAAAGTAGGTATAAAATGATGTTGATCATCTGTTGTTTAGCTCCTGTGAAATTTTGGGTGCCTTAACAATGGGGCTAGCTGGTAGGTTACAACATTTGCTTTTGTACTCTAGCCTCTATTTCTATCTAGTCTTCTGTGAATATGCTTCCTAAGTATTTGAATTCTTTCACTTGGTTTATTTTGAATCAATGCATCAAAAGGTTCAGATCAAGTGATCTGATGTAAAACAGTCATTGTTTCTGTATATCTCTTATAATGAGAATCTGATGCCTTGTAGTTCATTGTTTCTGTGAATCTCAAGAGAGCAAAAGTGTGATGTAGACCCGTGTGTCCTGTTTGTGAACTATTTAGCTCAAGATTACATTTGACTTAACGATTACCATGCTTAAATTAGGACATGACAGCAACAGAGGGGTGTGAGGCATTTATAACTATTAAGGCTGTAAGCAACATCTCTCAGAAGTTAGTGTAATGCTACCCACTTATACCATTTTCTCAACATTCGTCATTTTTGAAGTATGAACTCAGAGTCAAACATGATAACTGCCCTGGCCAATAAGGTCTCAGAAATATGTTTAATGACTGCAGAAGATACATCATTTTCCATGCTTATATCCAATGTTATTCTTATGTATGGTATACCCTGCTGGTCAACAATCCTGTCTAGCATGCTAGCTAAGAGACCCCATGATGATGTCTCCCCCGCTCAAATTTGGGGGGTAAAGAATAGATCCACTTTTGCCTGCACGCATGTCGTAAGAGGCGACTAAGGAGGTTTGGCTGAATCAGAAGCACATGTCCTAAACGTGTAGAAGTCTATGCGTTTAGGGGCCTACTAAACCAATGTGCAACATACACACATTCTTGGCATAGATCAAACATATCACAAAGAGTGATTAAAATTGATCGTAAAGAACGAACACGAAGAAGATTCCCCATGCAGTAGACATCTGCTCCATTTTCTATGCAAACACACACAAAATAATGACATAAGTAGAAATAAAAGTAAATAACTCTTGCATAACGTGTAAGATATGGAAAAATAAGGCGGTAGATCTGTATTTTTTCTGACCAACAGTCCACAATGAAAGATGTGGTCACTCCCTGCTGACCGACTTTACTTCTCAGTGTTTCTAAAATACCCATTTGAAGCCATGTTCTCATGTGAGCCTTTGGGGTTTTTTTTTGTACCATACCCAGAAGAGCTACAATGAGTGTACCAAGTATGGTGGAATTGTGTTAACTCATTGTTTAGAATGAGAGCAGCTTGGAGTTTGTTTAAGTGTCGTTTATTGTGTCATTTTATGAAGGCTCCCACCATTTTCTGTAATCAAGTGAGTACTGCACTTTGATCTTAACCAAAAGACAGAGAAGCGACTGGGTGGTCAAAAAAACTCACTTCAACTGGGGATCGAATTGAGACCACTCATCTAGAAAGCAAGTGCACTAACCACTTTTCTAAGGTGACTCCACAAAATGATGATGATGTACACATAAAATATATATATGTATAAGATTAAACATTATTTCATACATAGTAAATGGATGTTGGGTACATGTAAAAAATATAAATGAAAAAAATTTATAATTCACAGATTTGTCATGTAAGTCTGTCTGCTGCCTTCAATAGCATTCAAGTTGACATTGTATGTAAGGTTTCTACTGTTTAATCATATATAACACTCATATATACATACAGACATCACTCTCTATCAAAAACATTTCTTTATGGAACAATAAAGTGTGGTAGGAGAAGAGGAAGGCAAAGAAAAGCATGGGCAGATAACATCAAGGATTGGTCAGGAAAAGACTTGTCCCTATTCATCTATCATGCAAAGAAAAAAAACCTTTGGAATTACTTATGTGTTGGCGGCTCCATCGTAGAGCTGGTACACCTATAACACAGTTCCACAGTAGAACCGCTACGCCATCTTAGAACCGCTACTCCACCTTAGAACTGCCACTCCATCATAGAACCGCTACTCCATCATAGACCTCCATCATACTTTGGTGTTCCCCATATTCAGTGTTACTTTGGTATTCCCCATGTTCTAGTGTTACTTTGCTGTTCCCCATGTTCTAGTGTTACTTTGCTGCTTCCATGTTCTAGTGTTACTTTGCTGCTTCCATGTTCTAGTGTTACTTTGCTGTTCCCCATGTTCTAGTGTTACTTTGCTGTTCCCCATGTTCTAGTGTTACTTTGCTGTTCCCCATGTTCTAGTGTTACTTTGCTGTTCCCATGTTCTAGTATTACTTTGCTGTTCCCATGTTCTAGTATTACTTTGCTGTTCCCCATGTTCTAGTATTACTTTGCTGTTCCCATGTTCTAGTGTTACTTTGCTGTTCCCATGTTCTAGTGTTACTTTGCTGTTTCCATGTTCTAGTGTTACTTTGCTGTTCCCATATTCTAGTATTACTTTGCTGTTTCCATGTTCTAGTGTTACTTTACTGTTCCCCATGTTCTAGTATTACTTTACTGTTCCCCATGTTCTAGTATTACTTTGCTGTTCCCATGTTCTAGTATTACTTTGCTGTTCCCATGTTCTAGTGTTACTTTGCTGTTCCCCATGTTCTAGTGTTACTTTACTGTTCCCCATGTTCTAGTGTTACTTTGCTGTTCCCCATATTCTAGTATTACTTTGCTGTTTCCATGTTCTAGTGTTACTTTACTGTTCCCCATGTTCTAGTATTACTTTACTGTTCCCCATGTTCTAGTATTACTTTGCTGTTCCCCATGTTCTAGTATTACTTTGGTGTTCCCCATGTTCTAGTGTTACTTTGCTATTCCCCATGTTCTAGTGTTACTTTGGTGTTCCCCATGTTCTAGTGTTACTTTGCTGTTCCCCATGTTCTAGTGTTACTTTGCTGTTCCCATGTTCTAGTGTTACTTTGCTGTTCCCCATGTTCTAGTATTACTTTGCTGTTCCCATGTTCTAGTGTTACTTTGCTGTTCCCATGTTCTAGTGTTACTTTGCTACTCCCCATGTTCTAGTGTTACTTTGCTACTCCCATGTTCTAGTGTTACTTTGCTGTTCCCATGTTCTAGTGTTACTTTGCTGTTCCCATGTTCTAGTGTTACTTTGCTGTTCCCATGTTCTAGTGTTACTTTGCTGTTCCCCATGTTCTAGTGTTACTTTGCTGTTCCCCATGTTCTAGTATTACTTTGCTGTTCCCATGTTCTAGTGTTACTTTGGTGTTCCCCATGTTCTAGTGTTACTTTGCTACTCCCCATGTTCTAGTGTTACTTTGCTACTCCCCATGTTCTAGTGTTACTTTGCTGTTCCCCATGTTCTAATGTTACTTTGCTGTTCCCCATGTTCTAGTGTTACTTTGCTGTTCCCCATGTTCTAGTGTTACTTTGCTGCTTCCATGTTCTAGTATTACTTTACTGTTCCCCATGTTCTAGTATTACTTTGCTGTTCCCATGTTCTAGTGTTACTTTGCTATTCCCATGTTCTAGTGTTACTTTGCTACTCCCATGTTCTAGTGTTACTTTGCTACTCCCCATGTTCTAGTGTTACTTTGCTGTTCCCATGTTCTAGTGTTACTTTGCTGTTCCCATGTTCTAGTGTTACTTTGCTGTTCCCCATGTTCTAGTGTTACTTTGCTGCTTCCATGTTCTAGTATTACTTTACTGTTCCCCATGTTCTAGTATTACTTTGGTGTTCCCCATGTTCTAGTGTTACTTTGCTGCTTCCATGTTCTAGTATTACTTTACTGTTCCCATGTTCTAGTATTACTTTGCTGTTCCCATGTTCTAGTGTTACTTTGCTATTCCCCATGTTCTAGTGTTACTTTGCTACTCCCCATGTTCTAGTGTTACTTTGCTACTCCCATGTTCTAGTGTTACTTTGCTACTCCCCATGTTCTAGTGTTACTTTGCTGTTCCCATGTTCTAGTGTTACTTTGCTGTTCCCCATGTTCTAATGTTACTTTGCTGTTCCCCATGTTCTAGTGTTACTTTGCTGTTCCCCATGTTCTAGTGTTACTTTGCTGCGTCCATGTTCTAGTATTACTTTACTGTTCCCCATGTTCTAGTATTACTTTGGTGTTCCCCATGTTCTAGTATTACTTTGCTACTCCCCATGTTCTAGTGTTACTTTGCTGTTCCCCATGTTCTAGTGTTACTTTGGTGTTCCCCATGTTCTAGTGTTACTTTGCTGTTTCCATGTTCTAGTGTTACTTTGCTGTTCCCCATGTTCTAGTGTTACTTTGCTGTTCCCCATGTTCTAGTGTTACTTTGGTGTTCCCCATGTTCTAGTATTACTTTACTGTTCCCCATGTTCTAGTATTACTTTGCTGTTCCCCATGTTCTAGTATTACTTTACTGTTCCCCATGTTCTAGTGTTACTTTGGTGTTCCCCATGTTCTAGTATTACTTTGCTGCTTCCATGTTCTAGTATTACTTTACTGTTCCCCATGTTCTAGTGTTACTTTGGTGTTCCCATGTTCTAGTATTACTTTACTGTTCCCCATGTTCTAGTATTACTTTGCTGTTCCCCATGTTCTAGTATTACTTTACTGTTCCCCATGTTCTAGTGTTACTTTGGTGTTCCCCATGTTCTAGTATTACTTTGCTGCTTCCATGTTCTAGTATTACTTTACTGTTCCCCATGTTCTAGTGTTACTTTGCTGTTCCCCATGTTCTAGTATTACTTTGCTGTTCCCCATGTTCTAGTGTTACTTTGCTGTTTCCATGTTCTAGTGTTACTTTGCTACTCCCCATGTTCTAGTGTTACTTTGCTGTTCCCCATGTTCTAGTATTACTTTGCTGTTCCCCATGTTCTAGTGTTACTTTGCTGTTCCCATGTTCTAGTGTTACTTTGCTGTTCCCATGTTCTAGTGTTACTTTGCTGTTCCCCATGTTCTAGTGTTACTTTGCTGCTTCCATGTTCTAGTGTTACTTTGCTGTTCCCCATGTTCTAGTATTACTTTGCTGTTCCCATGTTCTAGTATTACTTTGCTGTTCCCCATGTTCTAGTATTACTTTGCTGTTCCCCATGTTCTAGTATTACTTTGCTGTTCCCCATGTTCTAGTGTTACTTTGCTGTTCCCCATGTTCTAGTATTACTTTACTGTCCCCATGTTCTAGTGTTACTTTGCTGCTTCCATGTTCTAGTATTACTTTACTGTTCCCCATGTTCTAGTATTACTTTACTGTTCCCATGTTCTAGTGTTACTTTGCTGCTTCCATGTTCTAGTATTACTTTACTGTCCCCATGTTCTAGTATTACTTTGCTGCTTCCATGTTCTAGTATTACTTTACTGTTCCCCATGTTCTAGTGTTACTTTGCTGTTCCCCATGTTCTAGTATTACTTTGCTGTTCCCCATGTTCTAGTGTTACTTTGCTGTTTCCATGTTCTAGTATTACTTTGCTGTTCCCCATGTTCTAGTATTACTTTGCTGTTCCCATGTTCTAGTGTTACTTTGCTGTTTCCATGTTCTAGTATTACTTTGCTGTTCCCCATGTTCTAGTGTTACTTTGGTGTTCCCCATGTTCTAGTGTTACTTTGCTGCTTCCATGTTCTAGTATTACTTTGCTGTTCCCCATGTTCTAGTATTACTTTGGTGTTCCCATGTTCTAGTATTACTTTGCTGTTCCCATGTTCTAGTGTTACTTTGCTGTTCCCATGTTCTAGTGTTACTTTGCTGTTCCCATGTTCTAGTATTACTTTGGTGTTCCCCATGTTCTAGTGTTACTTTGCTGTTTCCATGTTCTAGTATTACTTTGCTGTTCCCCATGTTCTAGTGTTACTTTGGTGTTCCCCATGTTCTAGTGTTACTTTGCTGCTTCCATGTTCTAGTATTACTTTGCTGTTCCCCATGTTCTAGTATTACTTTGGTGTTCCCCATGTTCTAGTATTACTTTGCTGTTCCCCATGTTCTAGTATTACTTTGCTGTTCCCCATGTTCTAGTGTTACTTTGCTGTTCCCCATGTTCTAGTGTTACTTTTGCTGTTCCCCATGTTCTAGTGTTACTTTGCTGTTCCCCATGTTCTAGTATTACTTTGCTGTTTCCATGTTCTAGTATTACTTTGGTGTTCCCCATGTTCTAGTATTACTTTGCTGTTTCCATGTTCTAGTATTACTTTGCTGTTCCCATGTTCTAGTGTTACTTTGCTGTTCCCCATGTTCTAGTGTTACTTTGGTGTTCCCAATGTTCTAGTGTTACTTTGCTGTTTCCATGTTCTAGTATTACTTTGCTGTTTCCATGTTCTAGTATTACTTTGGTGTTCCCCATGTTCTAGTATTACTTTGCTGTTTCCATGTTCTAGTATTACTTTGCTGTTCCCATGTTCTAGTGTTACTTTGCTGTTCCCATGTTCTAGTGTTACTTTGCTGTTCCCATGTTCTAGTGTTACTTTGCTGTTTCCATGTTCTAGTGTTACTTTGCTGTTCCCATGTTCTAGTATTACTTTGCTGTTCCCATGTTCTAGTATTACTTTGCTGTTCCCCATGTTCTAGTGTTACTTTGGTGTTCCCCATGTTCTAGTGTTACTTTGCTGTTCCCCATGTTCTAGTATTACTTTGCTGTTTCCATGTTCTAGTGTTACTTTCTACTCCCATGTTCTAGTGTTACTTTGCTGTTTCCATGTTCTAGTGTTACTTTGCTGTTCCCCATGTTCTAGTATTACTTTGCTGTTTCCATGTTCTAGTGTTACTTTGCTACTCCCCATGTTCTAGTGTTACTTTGCTGTTTCCATGTTCTAGTGTTACTTTGGTGTTCCCCATGTTCTAGTGTTACTTTGGTGTTCATACATGGACAGAAGTCTGTCTTGGAGAATATGTTCTACTGTTTGTTCGTTCTACCCAATATAAGCATATATCTATCTGTCTGTGTGAAGAATGGGTGGACAGAGTTCGGAGGTCACATCTCAAGATACTGACTTGGCTGTATAGACTTGGACATGTTCGAGTGCAGGGTAATGAATGTGCTGACTTTCTTGCAAACAATGCCCCAACTCAAGCTGGCAGAAGTATGGACCTCTCTTTTTATTGTATGCTATTATTGGTGGTTGGTTGTATTTCATTCTCATTAAATTGCAGAGCTACTGAGTTAGTGCCTGAGCAACGCTGTGAGCTATGCATGTTACATGGAATGCTTTTTGTTGTGTCAACCGTGCATTTGTTGTGGGTATTCAGAAAATGGTGGACAGCGGTTTTGACAAACCGACTCAATCTGCTGTATGCAGTGATATTGCGTGTGCAGAAAGCTGGATTTTGTCATGATTGATGTTCCCTTTGACTTGAATTGCAATTCATGTGATGAACAGTTTTGTGTTGACATTTTAGCGATGGCCATATGCATTTATATGGTGCGGTTGCTTTTTGTGGCTGTACGGGTGTTTCATTCTGGAATTAGTTCACATCACAGGTGTTAGCATTTCGTGTGATTTTCGTTGGCACAGGAACGGAGAAATTATGGGATGACCCGTTGCAGTGAAGTTAGAACCGTACATATGAACTATCTCATTAAATGTCCAAACCACTACATTTGTTGTCTTTCAATGTATTCGGTGCATGAAGTTATCAATTCTTCTGATAAATAGTGACATATTTCTGTCCTTATCTCACTATCTGTTGTTCCCTACAACATTTTCATAACAGTTATTTGTTTACATGCAAGTAATCTGAATCATGTTATACTGACAGAAAGTCATGAAAAGTTATTATCAGAGAGAGAGAGAGAGAGAGAGAGAGAGAGAGAGAGAGACAGAGAGAGAAAGAGAGAGAAGAAATAAGATTTAACAAATGTTACATGATATTAACTCTTTCCACGCTTTAAGCCGCACACTGCGCCATGGCGGAAGTCCGTTGCACGCTTTAAGCCGCACACTGCACCATAGAGTTGCTTCCCTTATAAGAAGTCTTTCTAGTTTTACTTCTTCTGTTTTACTTATAGTACTTTTTAACCTTGTTATTCTGTTAGGTTGTCCAGTTTACTTCAATTTAGTATATAATAATATATATATGTTTATTTATTGATAAGTAGTTGGGATCGTAATTTTTTTTTTTTTACTTCCTTGAATTAACTGCTTAAAAATTGAGGAAATAAATGGGCGTGGAAAGAGTTAGAACCAAAAAAATGATCATATACAGGAAATAATATGTACAAAAATAGAGTTTTCTAGTTATTACTATCACATATAGAGTATGTATTGCGTAACATTATAACAGATGTTGTCTATGTTATATGACAAGAGAATTAGCTGCATAAATTATGTGATGTAACCAAATCGTAACATAATATGTGTGTGTATGTGTAACACTAGCACTGGAATGAAATACAAGACCCTTTTCAGACTGATACAAGTACAGTAGCAGATAAGAGTACACAAGAGCATTCAGAAAATATGTGTCTCGTGTAGTCACATCTCTCATCTAGAACCACATCCCCCATGAAAGTGCATCTCTCTTATAGCTTCCCAATGCAGGTTTCACTCTTAAGTAGATTCAAATAAATCATGTAGATACACTAATTTTAAAGTGATGTCTCACATTTAGTCCCATTTCTTAATCACAGAGCCCTGATGTAGTCACATCTCTCAGTCCTGACGTAGTCACATTTCTTATCACACAACCCTGCTGTAGTCACATCACTCAGCCCTGCTGTAGTCACATCTCTCAGCCCTGCTGTAGTCACATCACTCAGCCCTGCTGTAGTCATATCACTCAGCCCTGCTGTAGTCACATCTCTCAGCCCTGACAAAGTCACATCTGGCAGGTCAAGCCACACAACTCTCACCTATTAATGAGAACACTTGAGTCTTTCTCAAACATTTGCTGTTAATTGTTGTATGTTGATTTGAGTCTGTTTCAGTTGCAATGACCAATCAAATGAATTAATTTACACAATCAATGTCACATATCTCTAGTCAGAACCATATGGGCTGTACCTTTTAGCAGATTATGAAGGCTGACAGTTCCTATAGCTCACTAGTTACACATATACACAAATCAATTCCTTCTGACATGCAATGAAACTGAGAACAACAAACCAAACTAAGGAATGACTGACACATATATGCAGCATTATGTGCAACACAAAAGACAATCATTCCTCTCTTGTCAGACGATGAACGAGAACTAGAAGACAGTCAATACAGAAACATTTTATACATAGAAATATCACAAATGCTACAACTACATGCACATGGGAAACAGTTGTGAAAGGCAGATGCACCTGGACAAAGGAGGTGCAGAATGGGCTGCTGTATTTTATTTTGAGCAGTTTAATCAAACAAGCAGAGTAAAAGAGGTTTTTGTTTCAGGACACAATCTAATTTCAAGAAACCCTGCATCATCATCATTATTTAGGTGTGAGAATTGTGACAGAACATGTCACTGAGAGACATGCTATAAACCAACTGCTACATATAAGCAAACCACCTGTATATGAAACTACCAGGGCACTATTGTATAGAAATGGGTGACCTACTTTCCTACAGATGACTATGTGAGCTAATTATAACCCACACAAACTGTCATCAATGACATACTTCCAGATGTTGTGCACATTCTCATCTTGTCATAAATAAAATACAGGTTGTATCAAATGCTAAAACAATGCATTAGCAGTTATACAATATAGAATATAATCATTCACATATTGCTTGTCTCATGCTAGTTCCTATATTCTTTAACATAACTGCGTACACATACAACATAACTGCATACACATACATCATAGCTGCATAGACATACATAAATGATGAATTCATTAACTGACAAAAGCTGCATGATGTGCCAGTTTGTCTGTTCCGTTTGTCCATGAGCTGTGGACTATGACATGATTTGTTTTATTGTCAAATTAGCTCTAAATTTACAATAATGATGTAAATTGACAATAATGCATTTCAGTTGTTGCTAACTTCAAATATATTCTTTTCTATTCTATTAGCTTATGATAACATTACATTATTGTATAATTTATTTATGAAATTAATTGTCTTTCATCAAATTTCATTTTAAAAAAAAACTACAGCACAATTTTTACATATACTTGTGAAATGAAAAAAATAATGAATTTGGCAACAGCATATTTTTCAGTAGAGTAGTTAGTATGTTAATACATAAAACATATTCGAAACCTTACGATGGTTGTGCATATTTACTAATCAAGAATAACAAAGAAAAGCTGCTTGCTGCAGTAAGGCACAGACTTAAGAATATATTCACCGACCCAATAACAAAACTCTTGTACTTCTGTGGTCAATGGATATATTTCCGGACACAATAACTGGACACTTGTACTTCTGTGGTCAGTGAATATATTTCTGGACACAATATAAATGGAACATTTGACTCTTGTTTGCCAATAAATGGAATCCATTTAGCAACCATTCTTGGTGTCTAGGATTACAACTTTAGCAAACGCAGTCAAGTCTGAGCCTAAAGTCATTGATAAGATCATATGACTTTTAAATGTCAAGGTCAGAATATTGTATTTATTTAAGTCCAGGTAAAATGAAGGACCAGGTAAAATGAAGAACGAAGAAGTAAAGTCAATACCAATTGGCTACTTTGCGAGTAGCTGATGTTCTCATATGACAATATTCTTTCTGCCAGGTTCTGGACTGTAGTCCTCAATTTTAATTCCCAAAGTCTCAAAGTCTAGATCCAATATTTCTTCTTCGGGTAATGCCTGACTATCGCTGTACAGATGCCTCATTGCATTATTTGTTGCCTCATCTTCAAACTGGGACTGCCCAAACACTTCATCGTAGTAGTACTCTTCCCGACCTCCAGCAGGGTCACTAGCAGGATCAGTAGCATTCTCAAATTCATCGATAGTGAACATGTCATCATCTTGTCCATCTGGTTTAGGTCGTGAAGTGTTGTCCATGACTTCATGCTCTTCTAAAGCTCTTCTACTACTGGAGGTAGAAGATCTTCTTGCTCGTGTGGACGGTCTAAACCATGACAGCTTGGCCAGTTTTCTGTGGAAGACATAGATCACGTCAATGCTAACATTATAGAACTGGATTATGTGTCAATTGTATAAAAGCAACTGAAGTTTCAGTTTGATAGAACTAACTAATGTGTGGTTGCCTGTGGATTTGTGGTAGTGAGTTCGATCACAACCCAAGAGTACCAGGTTCAACCTCTGCGGTGGGCAGTTTGGAAGCGTATTTGTTCACATGGGTTTTTAACGATTAGTACGCCCGCGTGCCCAGCGTGTTCGTAGCGAGTTGGACTTCGGGTGACAAGTCCTCTGTAAGTGCGGGTTCAACTCCGCGGACTGGCAGAAAAACTACAGGTTCCCCAGATTTACGGTGTTCGTGGCACCGAACCGAAGGTTACGATGTCCATGACACCGAGCAGAAGAGCTTTCAGCTCAAGTGCTTCTGGATAAAAACCGATTAGTATAAATAGACTTTACTGTTCAGAAAGCAATGGCAAACTAATGAACTTATAAGTGGTGCCTAGAAAATCAACAACTTGTTTAATGTGGTTGATGGTGACATCCTTTAATGGATATGCAATGATTTTCATTCCACTAAAGTGTTATATAGAACATGTGCTGCTGATGTGTGCATGTGAAACATGGACAATAAGCAAAGAAGATGAGAAACATCTAATGGTATTGGAGATGTGGTTTCTGAGGAAAATGCAAAGAATACCATGGATGGACAGAAAAACAAATAAGACAATCTTTAAAAAAACAGATGAAAACCGCAAATTAAAAAGAGAACAAGGCGCACCAGGCCTGGCACTGTACACTCTGCATCCAGAAGAGTTGTGGGGAATTAGTCTCTCTTTTCTCTCTCTCTCTCTCATGCTTTTTAACTGATCTGGGGCATAGGTGTTGACCCATCTTTAGCTATCTCTTGCAGCTCCTTCCAGCTCTTCTGCATATCTTTATCTCTACCTTCAAATGTCTTCTCTGTGTATTTCTAGGATTCCCTTTCTTTTACTTTCAGGAAAGGGGACCTTCCTATTATATTCCACTCAGGTTTTTCCTCTAGGTATTATTATGGTGTAGACCAGGAAACTTTGACTGTTGCTTCTTCAAACGCTCCATATTGACCACTTGTTAACCACTCTGTGTGATCTGTATGTGATCTGAGACTAAGAGCAATCATACGTTGTGCCAGTTATACGCCTACAAGTAAGCCAGCACATCCGATTTCTGCTACGCTTTTTATTTACTAGGGTAGCTTCCTAGACCACTACCTCAGTCGCCTCTTACGACATGCCTTGTAGGTCGCAGTGTTACTATTCTTTGCTCCCTTTCAAGCCCTGGCAACACACCGGCAACTTTGACTGCAACAGTACAAGGCTAACATGGCTCTGGCTTACTAAGTGAATGAAATTGCCTAGGTCACAGATTTTTGGGAGGTCTATGACTTAGGGAGGTGAACTAAAATAAAAAAACTTGCAGAATCTGGTTCTGTTGGCTTACAGGTCTGTAGGTGCCAAACTGGCTCAACAAACCAATGCTCTAAAGAGCAAATCACACACAGACCAGAAAAAGTCTGTGGTTGATGTAAAGCGAAAAAATAAATATAATAAAACCAGAGCAAAATTCGCAGTCTTCTCCAGATTTAGGCACTAGTCTCATAAAGGTTTGGCTTATCTCATGCCTATATGTAACTGATAAAAGCAACAACATATTACTACATTTATCTGTCTATCGGGCATGTCCATATTCTTCTATTTCGTACATATGATTTGTCTAAGCCATGGGTTCCCAAAGTGGGCGGTACCGCCCAAGTGGGCGCTGAAGCCTTCTAGGGGTGCGTTAGTGTGTTCAGAAGCATTTGGGGGAGGGGGGAATTCAGGAGTCAGTGGCTTCTTAAAGAAAAAATTAATAATATATATTTTAAAATAAATTATTTTCGTGATTTTGTGATTGAATAATCATTTAAAATATGAATTCTGTATTTTAATTCATCTTAAGCCCGTTTTACACGATCCATTTTTCATCAATTTTCTATTTCATGTATATAATCATTAAAAATTGACCATGTATGACAGAAATATATATAAATTTTCTACGTCAAAGAGGAAATAGAGCATGTATATAAGTGGGGGGAGGGGGGCATTGGCAAACTGTTATAATGGGGAGGGGGGAGGCGTAACAAAGTTTATGTTGTGCAAAGTGGGCAGTGGGCCGAAAAAGTTTGGGAATCTATAGTCTAAGCCATTTAGTTGACGTAATCCATTTTCTGAAGACAGTAGATCAAGTTGTGTGTTTTGTATATGTTGTCTTTCATAGTTCTCCATCTTTGGAGGGTGACATCGAGGCAACAACAGGCTTGTTTGTTTACTAAGGTTGCCTTTTGTGTGACTTGATTTATTTCTCTCTGCTTCTTGTGGAGCAGTAGGGTCTCAACAATTGTTCGCCACTCTGTTTCAGTCTCTGGCTGCTTTCTTTATGGTCTCCGAGGATAGTTCAGCATACTTCAGCTCCTCAAGAAGACTCCATCTCCAGGTCTGTTTAGGACGTTCAGTTTTTCCTACGCGTTCCACTCAAGTGCTTGTCTAGTGACAGCTGACTGTGTCTTCTGTACGGTATACCCAACCCACCGCTACTTTCTCTTCCTGACCTAGGTCATTATGAATTCCGGTCCTGTCTTTATCAACTGGTCTGTGTTTGTCACTCTGTCATACCATCTCAGTCTGGGAATCCACAGAAGACATTTAGTGTCTGTAACTTATTTTGTTTTTGTAGATGGGTAGCTAGCCCATTGCAAAACTCCCAACTTGAAAGATCAGAAGGCCACATTTAGTCTGATCTCTCTTTTGACCTGCCTCTTTGGGTCATTGACGAACACAAGCCCCTCAATACAATATAATGGTAGAGGATATACAATCATAAAATTATCATACATTCAATCATACAATCATTCATATCCTACCCTTGTTTCCTCATGTAGCAGTAGATCAATATTAGGAATGCTGATATCAACACCAGTACTAGGATGATGGCTATTGCTATCCCTGCTGCTCCTGTTGATGTTAATATAAGAGTGAACATGTCAATGACTGAGTAAACATGTCAGTAATTTGAGTAAATATGTCAATGACTGAGTGAACATGTCAGTAATTTGAGTAAATATGTCAATGACTGAGTGAACATGTCAATGAATGACTGAGTGAACATGTCAGTAATTTGAGTAAATATGTCAATGACTGAGTGAACATGTCAGTAATTTGAGTAAATATGTCAATGACTGAGTCAACATGTCAATGACTGAGTGAACATGTCAATGACTGAGTGAACATGTCAATGACTGAGTGAACATGTCAATGACTTAGTGAACATGTCAATGATTGATAAAACATTTGCAGGTCAGGATGTTTGTAGATCTATATGAGAACTATGAATTGGTTAGTTCTGTGTGTGAGTATGTTTTGGGTAGTTCTGTGTGTGAGCATGTTTTGGGTAGTTCTGTGTGTCAGTATGTTTTGGATAGTTCTGTGTGTCAGTATGTTTTGGGTAGTTCTGTGTGTGAGCATGTTTTGGATAGTTCTGTGTGTGAGTATGTTTTGGGTAGTTCTGTGTGTATGTTTTGGGTAGTTCTGTGTGTGAGCATGTTTTGGGTAGTTCTGTGTGAGAGCATGTTTTGGGTAGTTCTATGTGTGAGCATGTTTTGGGTAGTTCTGTGTGTGAGCATGTTTGGGTAGTTCTGTGTGTGAGATTCCTGAATTTGGTAGTTCTGTGTGTGAGTATGTTTTAGGTAGTCCTGTGTGTGAATGTTTTGTTTAGTTCTGTGTGTGAGCATGTTTTGGGTAGTTCTGTGTGTGAGATTCCTGAATTGGGTAGTTCTATGTGTACGATTCCAGAATTTGGTAGTTCTTTGTATGGGATTCCTGAATTGAGTAGTTCTGTGCGTGGGGAAACATACAGTGGCATGTTGATTACTACTAAAACATACACCCCCCATATCATATATCTAAGGCTGACCTAGATACTTACCATTGTTATTAGGCAGTGGTGTTGTTGTGTACTGGGTGATGTTGTTAGTTGTATAGTCTATGCTCTGTTCTGATGCTGCCGTTGAATTCTGGATAATTGATGATGAGCCACTAACTGATAGTGCTGAATCTGTGGATATTTCATTCAGGCTGGAATATGAGGATGAGTTTGTTGTGTCTTCCATCTCTGCTTCGTTGTCGTCACGAGTTTGAATTCTCAAATCTTGTGTCTCCGTTTGAAATAATAAACTACTAGACATCTTAGAGCAGCCACATGCTGCAGTTTCATGTGCTATAATGAGAACTAGGCAGGTTTCATGTGCTATAATGAGCACTAGGCAGGTTTCATGTGCTATAATGAGCACTAGGCAGGTTTCATGTGCTATAATGAGCACTAGGCAGGTTGCATGTGCTATAATGAGCACTAGGCAGGTTTCATGTGCTATAATGAGCAATAGGTAGGTTGCATGTGCTATAATGAGCACTAGGTAGGTTTCATGTGCTATAATGAGCACTAGGCAGTTTCATGTGCTATAATGAACACTAGGCAGGTTTCATGTGCTATAATGAGCACTAGGCAGGTTTCATGTGCTATAATGAACACTAGGCAGTTTCATGTGCTATAATGAACGCTAGGCAGGTTTATGTGCTATAGTGAGCACTAGACAGGTTTATGTGCTATAATAAGCACTAGGTAGGTTTATGTGCTATAGTGAGCACTAGGCAGGTTTATGTGCTATAGTGAGCACTAGGCAGGTTTATGTGCTATAGTGAGCACTAGGCAGGTTTATGTGCTATAGTGAGCACTAGACAGGTTTATGTGCTATAGTGAGCACTAGACAGATTTATGTGCTATAGTGAGCACTAGGCAGGTTCATGTGCTATAGTGAGCACTAGGCAGGTTTATGTGCTATAATGAGCACTAAGCAGTTTCAAGTGCTATAATGAATATGAGGTATCAGAAGCCACTGACTGATGATGTTCATCCATTTATCCACTGCTAAGTTCCTGTTAGTGACTTCTGACTGATTTCTTCCGAGAACAGGATTCTGTTAATAATCTGTAAAAATAAAATGTATTTAAGTTCACTTACGTGTGTAGGGGGTATTTAACTCTTAGTGGACCAAAGCAAAAGCCACGTTTTACAAGCCCTTTTTTTTTAGAATAAAAACGCCCTTTAGTGTGGCTCCTGGTAAAAAGGCGTCCAGTCCAAAGACATATAGTGTGGCATTTGGCCCACAAGGAGTTAATGAATTTACTTAAATATAGGGAGATTTATAATGAATTTACTTAAATATAGGGAGATTTATAATGAATTTACATACATGTAGGGGGTAAGATATTGATGTATTTACATGTACAGAGAAAGAATATGGATCAATAAAGAGAATCAAAAAGAGTAGATCCCAAGAAATGAGAAGCACAACTGGAGACATAAAAATGAGAGATGAAAATGACTTGTTTGTTTCGTTACTTATCATTTTTACTGACCTCGGAGTATTCTTATTGGTTAATCAACCTAAGCCCATACGACACGCCGATCAGATCCATAAGACACAACCAACACAGCTCCAACGGATGGAGAATATAAGAGACAGTAGAACCCAAAAACAAGACGACAGATTTTAAAATGTAACAAAGAATATAATAGACAGTAAAAGTGATGTATCAGATCATTTAAATGATGTAGCAGATCCCTTAGTCTACTTTATCATGGCTGGAGGGTTTGTGTGTCTTGATGATCCTTCAGGCTATGTCAGTGGGAGTCTTCTAACCAAGTCAAATAGACTGAAGGTGAAAGGCTAGACTAAAAGGCAGGGAGCAGGATGGGGCTCTATGAGGTGGCAGTGCAGAACCCACAAGCGAGTAGTAAATGATCTGGCTGCAACCAACTCATCCCTCAGCAAAGAAACTCCTATGAGGCTTTCTCAAGTATATGGGGATTAAAATAAAGTGTCCAGGGAGCACATCTTACATAACAGCCTGGTTTGGTGAGTCTGATGGCAAAAGGCTGAAATCACCTAGAGCAGGATGGCTCCAGACAAATCCGGGGAGATAGACCTCAGCAGAGAACTTCAACTGTCTAGCTAGAGGCAAAAAAAAGATGTTTCCAGAAACAGAATGTGTCAGTCATTATTGGTGGGAAGAAATCTACACATGCCACTACTATGTCTCAAGTGGCCCCCACCTGTTATTGGTTACTGAACAGCCATCATAGTACTTTGAGGAGACCCATAAGTGCTCAGTCTCTCTCAACAGATGTTGAAGAGTATGTATACTAATGTTTCCCTTGGTTTGCTGGTTAATTCCACTCCTCACTGGATGAATATGTTCCAACTACAATGCAGAACCTTCAGCCCTCCTGATGGCAGCACAGCACATATATAAGCTGCAAGCACCTACAGGCAAGATGGTATTTCTTACAGACTCACTGTCAGCTATACATGCCCTGGAGGCTAAATCCGCTGAAAGCATGATACAAAACCTAGAAAGAAAACTTTCAGAAAAGGCACAAATTCACTTGCAGTGGATTCCATCTCACTGTGGCATTGAAGGCAATAAGAGTGTCAATGTCTCCGCAAAAATGGCTAGCCACCTGTCGAGAGTATTGCACGAAGTTTGAAATATGTATCTCCTGCAACAGTCCTAGTGATCTCAGGGAAAAATTAGCCCATAAATAGAATAATACTATCCAGATTCTAACTCATGACCTTCAGAACCCCAGGCAACGACTTAATCACAGAGATTCCCAAACAAATGGTTGTTTTTTATTTTGATTACCATGTTCTAACTTTTGTAATGCTCTAATTTATTATCAGCATGTAGCATATTCTTTGCTGAATATCGCTCTCATCTCACCTGAAAAAAAACCTGTGATCTGTAGCCTGTTCTCCAGTGTCCTCAATTCAAGATTCCTTTAAATATTCTGCTGTCACTGTCGTTCCCCGTGTCATCTTCAAGAAATCATTCCCTACAGTTCTCTAAACTACCATTATGATGATGTAATCAAAAATATTTCAGTTTCCAAGACATGAATTGTTAAGAACCAATGTTCCTTGATGATGTTAAGGTCTTACAGGATGTCTTTATTTTTCTCCTTCGCTGTCTAGGGCGTTTTAATAAAGGTAATTTTCTGTTTTTCTAAATACCGCCAGCTTGTTCAGTTTTATTGCAGAACCTACGTCCTGGTTCCTTTAGGTACGATTACCTCAGACATTTTAATATTCTGTTATTGTCTGTATCTGTACAGAATTGATTTGTTTGTTTCGTTACTTATCCTTATTACTGACCTCAGAGTATTCTTATTGGTTAATCAACCTAGGCCCATACGACACGTCGATCAGATCCATAGGGGCCCAGTCAGTCTCCACCATCAGGTGCTTAGTTCCTCCATCATAGCAGACAGGGGCGGTTCGTCATTAAGGGCCAGTTTCCCACCAAAAATCAAAAGGGTAAAAAACTTCCCGAAATAGACAAATAATAGTAAATACTCAAAAACCATGATTTTTCCGAAAATTTGTGTCTGGCCCCACCAAGAAAATTGACCACGAGCCGCCACTGATAGCAGATATAGAAGGGAACGATTGTTGATGGTCGCTGGTTTTAAAAAAATACTCATTTTGTTTGACATATGTCCAGTTCTGCTTGTGATTTCAAATCAATGTGTAGATTCAACATCAATTTAAGTGTCATCATCTAACAAATGTTCACTGAGCAGTGAGCTACCCCAAGGATGTTCTCCTTATCTGTCAGTGTCTTGAGTCTTCAACACTAGTAATATTGTCACTAATGACAGATGAAGCAGATGCAAGTGCCAAGTATGTCTGCTCACAAGTTATCGCGAACACAGGTTTAGGTCAGTATATACACAGCCAACTCAAAATACTGAGTTTATAGTTGATTGTGGTAGATCCAAGTCACCTCCTGTAGACAGTGTAGTTTTATAGCCTCGATAGTTCGATATCCGTGAGCGTCTGTAGCTCAAGCGATAGTGAGCTCGATCACAGACCCAAGCGTACCTGGTTCAAACTTGCCCACGGTGGGCAAATTTGGAAACAAATTCGTTTCCGTGGGATTTTTGCAAAAGGTTAAATTAGACCTCACCGTTCAGAAAGCAATGGCAAGCTACTGAATGTATAAGTGGTGTCTAGAAAATCAACGACTAGTTTACTGTGGTTGATGGCTACGTCTTTTGGGATATGCCACGATTTTCATTTCAGTACGAGATATACACTCAAACCGGATACTGTAATTTACTGTAAATTGTAATTTGTTAACAAATAATACGGTGGGATACTCTACCTTTCCAAGTCAACGCCAAAAGTGGCTTGAAACATTGCGTATAAAAATAACTATCCAGTATCCTAGTTCAATACACTGATCTAGAACTTACTCTGTTGTTGGTATACACAGTTAGTAGTAGTGGAGTGACACGTTCGTGTATCTCACCTGACATACAGCACAACACGTGTATTGGTTGGCCTGGAAACACATCTGCCGTCAACATATTAAAAACTCTGGTCTATTTCCTGTGACCTCGTTCAGGGACAGGTCGCTTATCTCAATTTGACTTGAGATCGGATATAAAGGTGAATGGAAATACTAATCTGATCTTCAAGTTTTTCCGTTCTGTTTGTTTGTGTGCTGGTCGACACGCTCTGATATGAACAAAATGGACTCGTTCTTAGTTTAAAAGGGGCGTGCCTCGCATTAAAAAGGATTTATTCCCGCACGTAAGAAACAAACATCTGATCTTCATCTCTACTTCAGCAGTTACATCTTCTTCAGGAATTACATCTTTTATTATCAGTGGCGGCTCGTGATCATTTTTGTTGGAGACACATATTTTGGAAAAAATCATGGTTTTGGGTTAGGTTAAATTTCAATATATACAAGTTACACATTTTTGGGGGAAGGGGGCTGGCTCTAATGACGAGCAGCCATTGTCTCTATTATATATATTGATCTGCACGGGTGCGCCTTAATAAGCTCTGTTCTTAGGTTGGAAGGGGCAGAATTGATGCATTTGAGATGTGGATATATAGAAGAATAGGCAGAGTTTCATGGACAGAAAAACAGACAAATAAACAAGTTTTAGGAAAAATAGGCATGAAGAAACAATTATTAAGAGAAATGAAATTCAGACAAGTAAAGTATTTTGGGCACATAAAAAGACATGACACCATGATAAAACATTTACTAGAGGGAAATGTGAGGGGGAGAGCAAGAGGAAGACCGAGAGATAAGTGGGAGGGGAAACTTTAAGAAATGGTCAGGTTACAGTCTGGCAGTGTGCAACACCAAGGTGAAAGACAGAGGATGCTGGAGATTCATTGCAGCCAACCTTCGATGTGGAGACGGCACCTGATGATGATGATCTCCTTTACAAGAAAAACATGTTCACCTGATATCCCCACAAGGATATAATTTTTATTTTGCATGTGTGCTTTGTCTGTACAATTTGTTGAGCTTTCAGCTCTTCGGCTCGGTGCCATGGACATCGTAACCCTTCGGTTCGGTGCCACGAACACCGTGAATCAGGGGAACCTGTGGCTTTTCTGCCGGGCCCACGGAATTGAACCCACTCTCACAGAGGGCTAGTCACCCGCATTCCAACGCTGGAACACGCTGAAAAAATATAACCAAAACAAAACTTGTTCTTAGGTTGAAAAATGCGTGTGCCGGCTTTCCATGAAGAAAGACACACACTAACAAAAGATAAACACGGATAAGCACTTGATAATCAAATAGAATTTCTCGTGAATAAATCATCATTTTATTGTCAACTTTCTGATATCCACATGAAAATCGTAGAATATATTCTTTACGTAACTTCACCATCAACCACAGTAAACTAGTCGTCGATTTTCTAGGCATCACTTATACGTTCAGTAGTTTGCCATCGCTTTCTGAACGGTGAAATCTATTTTCTATTTTCTGAGGTCTATTTTTCCCGTTCATAACAATCCACGCCGAACAAACTTGCTTCAAAACTGCCCGCCGCGGTGTTTGAACCAGGTACGCTTGGGTTGTGATCGGACTCACTTCCGCTTAAGCTACAGTCGCTCACAGATATCCCATTAGAAGAACAAAAAAAAAAGAGACAAGGTTCGTTTATTAAGTTGAAAAAATTTACCTCTGCATAAAGGAGCTTATTAAGTTCATATGAAGAAAATCCCCCCACACATGCGCACGGATAACACATTACCAAACAGTGAAATCTTGTTGGGCAAGTTACAGTCGTGTGTGTGTTTGTAAACGATGTACAGACAAGACATGAAAAATCTTGACAAAAATAAGCTGTGCGATATCACGTCAAGTTTCGATTCACATTTGTACCTTTTGTGTGACCTCATTTTGTTGTGATCATAAACAAGTTCAAAGGACAGAACGATGCGATATTGCGCAAATTCAAACACAGCATTGAAGCAATGCTTCACACTTTCCAACACACATAATACAACTCATAGAATCTCTATACCACGAACAACAGGCAACCATTAAAATAGGAGGTGAAATAGCTGAATGGTTCGAGATTCAAAAGGGGTACGACAGGGATGTATTTTGTCACCTTACTTATTCAACATATATGCGGAGAACATCATGAGGAATGTAAAAGACGATGCCAACTATGTGAATTACGACCCTCTCACTATAGGCGGCAAATGCATACCAGAGCTTAGATACGCAGACGATACAGTATTATTATCCACCAGCAAAGAAGGTTTGGAAAACCTAATCATGACGACCAACAAACATAGTGAAGACCAACATCTATATTTGAATACATAAAAACAAAAATAATGTCAACTGACAAAGCAAAAGGCTCACCTAACATCCAAATAAACAATGAAGAACTCCAATGTGTAGAGAGCTACGAATATCTGGGCTCAATAATTAACAATAACGGTGACTGTTCCAAAGAGATCTCAAGAAGATTGGCAATAGCAATCAAGAAGTTAAACGCAATGAAGAACATGTGGCAAAGCACCAGCAAAATACTAAAATTAAAAATATTGAGAGCATGCATTTTCCCAGTGGCTACTTATGGTTGTGAATCATGGACTATTAACAAAAATTAAGAACGAAAATCCAGTCCTTCGAAACTAAATGCTACAGAAAGATCCTACGGATACCATGGACAGAAAAAGAAAGAACACTGATGTCCTGAAAGAATTAAATGTTAAAGAGAATTGGCTGATAAACAACATACTATTCAGAAAAATTACATACTTTGGTTACATCAAGCGTCACGATGGCCTGGAAAGAACAATACTAGAGGGCAGACGAAGTGGGTGAACTGGCAAGAGACAGAGTGAATTTCAGATGTGCTGAAAGAGAACAACGTCCTATAAAGGATACGCACCTTGATGATGATGATTGAAGCAATAACAATGCAGTTCTAAGAACGTTTGTGTGCTTTGAGTTATAAGGATTTTATATGAGGTCATTTGTTACATGTGACCGGTTGTTTTACTCAATCTTCTTGCTATCGTATATTATCAGTAATATGAGGACTATCATTATACAGGGTGTTCAACTTAAAAGCAGCCCCAGTGATAAATATAAATTTCTCAGGTACACATTGCATCTCGTCTATTTACTATTTAAACCGGTTCTGACTAGCTTGTCCTACGTCACATTTGTTCATCGCCCCTTCCCGCACTACAATTACACACCATCACACAACCTTGACCTATACTACGTCATAATCATCTCATTTCCATACATATATGCCAGATTAGCTCCATTCACAGGCTGCTTTTAAGTTGAACACCCTGTAG
Source organism: Arion vulgaris (assembly GCA_020796225.1). Classification (NCBI taxonomy): domain Eukaryota; kingdom Metazoa; phylum Mollusca; class Gastropoda; order Stylommatophora; family Arionidae; genus Arion; species Arion vulgaris. Next base: position 11,406,445 of record CM036771.1, on the reverse strand, counting down.
TACTCCGGACATGTCCATAGGTGCTCCGATCTCCGCCTCAGCAAATCCAGCAGCCCAACACGCCAGTTCGATGTTGATTATCAATCTCCTTTCATATTTAGTATGTCGTTCTTTTCGTGCTGCACCAATATTGACACCCATCTCTCTCAATCTGGTCAGCGAGTGGGATTAACAGCCCTGAAACTCCTCTGCTCGGAAAGACTCTCTCAATGCGTGAAGAATGTCATTTCGATCCATGGCAGCCCCCTCTGATATTGTAGCCAAGCCAGCCAATCTATCAGCTCGTTCATTCCCCCTAACGCCTGCGCGCCCAGTGACAAAAATGAAGGTGATTTCTCTGATCATTGTCTGTACTATAGTCTGTCCATTAATTCGTGAGCACGTTTGAAATTGATTTTCTCGAAAACTACCTGTTGGATCTCAGTGATTTTTGCATGCAGCCTTAGAATATCCATGACGCTAAAATAAAGCTAACCAGTAGTCCATAGATGCTACGGATTTTGCACATCGGCGAATTCCTTTGATCTTTTATGACAATTGCAAATACGGGGCTCAAATTTTAGATTTTACAGTATCCCTAGAATTTGTCCATGTCAATTCTATTCATAGGTGTATCTCCATATTAACTTGATAGGTCAAGTAATTAAGTGTGTTGCCCTTTATGTGCAATCGTGAACTTGGATACAATATGCAACAGTTAGTCCTCCCTTTCGGTCACCATTAGACCCCAGGGTGTCTTAACTTCACCACAAATTGTATGATGGTAGACGCATTTGGATATGGAAATGTATACGTTGCTATTTCTCAGTCTGTAATAAAAATATGATTTGTATCATCCCGAATCTGACGATTCCACGAGGTTGATAATTGTTACTGGCTGGACAAATTGTAATCCATCTCGGTGCCAGTACTCGTCTTCCTCTCGGAGCACATGTTCAACACACTTCTTCCAGAACTGCATGTCTATCATTGAGAAGGACTCACGTGTCAGAACTTCAACATCACACATTTTAAACGTCCTGTTCTGTTTGGCAACTTGCCCTTTTACTTTAGCCCAGACAAGCTCTATCGGATTGAGGTGAGCATGATATGGAGGTAGTCGCAAAGACGTGTGGCCGTATTCCGCAATGATTTTGTCAATATGAAACACCTTTGTCTTATTTGTCATCCTCACCAGGTGCAACAACTCGGGTTTCAAATATGTATCATCGAAGCTGACATTTTCCTTAGCAAGCCAAGTCCTAATTTGATCTTTTGTATTTGATGCAGTTGGTACTTTGTCTTCCGCTGATACTGCATTGTGATAGGATGCATTATCCATTACCAAGCATCATGGTCTGTTTAGAATTGGAAGTAGATCTTTCTCCATCCAGTACCTGAAAATATGTCCATTCATTTCTGTGTGGTAGTCCCTACCGTCGGTATTTTTTGATTGGAAAATAAGTCCAGCGTCATGGACAAGACCTTCTTCACTACTTCCTGCATGTGTTAGTATAATACGCTGGTCTTTGCTGCTTTGTATTTTTCTTTTCTGTTCACCGTCTACTGATTGCCATTCTTTAGCATTGGTGTGGTGAGCATTGACCCAGGATTCGTCCAAATATACAATATCATAGCCTTGCCTCCGCCGCTCACGGATCTGCCTCAGGTATTTACTTCGGGCAGCAATTAAATAAGGCTTTTCACAAATAATATTCCTGCCGCCTATAGTTTTTCTGAAGGTGAAGCCGGCGGCTCTTACAATTTTCCATAGAGTACTTTTAGAAATGTCTATGCTGCAATCTGATTGCAGTTTTAATTTCAGTTTCCGGAGAGTAACAAGTTGATTTGTCGCAAACATTTTCAAGAGCTCCGTCTTATGACATCTATGTCAAAGTCGTCAATTGTTCTTTTCCTTCCTTGCTTGACATTAGTGCACTTTGTGTCCTGTTTAATCCATCGGGAAAAGGATTCTCTATTCAGACCAAGCGCCAGTTGCGTTCGTTTCTCAGGGTTATGAATATCGCAATATAGATGACCTCTCTTAGATTCCCTACGGAAGTGTTGGTATAGTAAAACTGTAACCTTCTGTATTGTTATAAATGTGCACTTCAGACTCATTATGAATGTGATATCAATGTCAGTTTTGATAAGCCAACAAATATGATACACTAGCTTCATACAAATAGCGAGATACGCCTATAACTATAAAACGGTATCCCAATTATAACGTCATATGCTTTCCGCTTTCAAAGTCGACTGGGTTAGGTGCACGGGAATTCGTGAAACTCACGATATTTCAATGTTACCATAATGTATTTTAGAACAACGCGTCTGTGTACCGTAAATCTGTTACTATTGTGTACAATCCGGTGAGGTTGATTTTAATATAACCTGAAGAAGAAATATTTCAAACTGCATCAAATTTTCTTGGAAAAAAATATTTCTCTAGCGTCATGGATATTCTAAGGCTGCTTGCAAAAATCACTGAGATCCAACAGGTAGTTTTCGAGAAAATCAATTTCAAACGTGCTCACGAATTAATGGACAGACTATAGTACCTCCACCCAGTTGCGTCTCACCATTCCTGATTCGACTTTACGAATCATGCTCACGGAGTCACTGAGTATGAAAACTAAGTTGCTATCGAATGTATGGTAGCATATGAATGAAATTGTCACTAATAAATATCTCACATCATACATCTACATAAAATGGTGTCAGCATACCATTCATCTACATACAACAGTGATTGCACGCACCCACTAAAGTGAACGGTGACCACATATCTACACGTCTGCGCACAACTGGTAGACGGCGTGGTGACAACACACTTCATCTACATAGAATATAGAGAATTCTGGAGTCAATGCTCAAGAAGATGTCTTGATTTGACACAAATGAAGTGATGGACATGATGGAGTAATGTACATGATGGAGTGATTGAAATGGTGAAATGACGGAAAGTGAGAGATCAAACAAGCAGTTTGGCACTGCGTTAAATGAAATCGAAAAGGCATGACCAGTGCTGGCACCATCCTAGGCTACAAATATGATAAAAACAACAAAATCAAACATATTGAACATATGTCTGGAGTCGTGCACACGAACATGTGTGTTTTCTGCAGAGTAAAGATAGAGAGTGTGAGACGTAGATGATGTGCTTGTTAACCAACCAAAACTTCATGTGAGCTTAGCAACCTTTCTTTATCATTTTTCTCGTTTGAAATTTGCTTATATTTTCAACTTATGTCTTCTGCTGTACGCGGGGCAGAGGCAAACCTCTACCAATGGAGATGTAATGCGTCATCTTTCCATACTAGACGCCATTGGACAAGGTGGAATGTCCATTTAGCCCCCTCCCGGGCAGAATAACGGGAAGCAGGTGGTGAATGAGTGTGGGAGAAGCTGACATAATGTTAATGGTTATTGTCTCAAAACTCAGGACGGTAGAGGATCTTGTAATAGAGACAATGGCTGCGATCATGGATCAGCGTGGTCACTGCCAGAAAGGAACGTAGTGTGTTCAATACTGTGAACGGTTTGACTTTAAAAAAAAAAGTATACTTGTAATGTTTTCAATTGAATAATGGTCTATTCTTATCTCTCTCTCTCTCTCTCTCTCTCTCTCTCTCTCTCTCAGCTATCTTTAATATAACTTTAAAAAGGGAACAAAATAACTTTCCTTGTCAACTGTTGTCCTTCTAGTCAAATTATTGTCCTTCTAGTCAGACTGTTGTCCTTCTAGTCAAACTGCTGTCCTTCTAGTCAGATTATTGTCCTTCTAGTCAAATTGTTGTCCTTCTAGTCAGACTTTTGTCCTAGTCAAACTGTTGTCCTTCTAGTCAGACTGTTGCCCTTTTAGTATGACCGTTGCATTTTTTTTGGTATACATTTTTACTCTATCTAGACAGTAGTAACAATAGCTACATGTATTGTAAGGATAGATAGACATCAGTAGCAATAGCTACATGTATTGTAAGGATAGATAGATAGACAGTAGTAAGAATAGCTACATGTATTGTAAGGATAGATAGATAGACAGTAGTAAGAATAGCTACATGTATTGTAAGGATAGATAGATAGACAGTAGTAAGAATAGCTACATGTATTGTAAGGATAGATAGATAGACAGTAGTAAGAATAGCTACATGTATTGTAAGGATAGATGGATAGACAGTAGTAAGAATAGCTACATGTATTGTAAGGATAGATGGATAGACAGTAGTAAGAATAGCTACATGTATTGTAAGGATAGATAGATAGACAGTAGTAAGAATAGCTACATGTATTGTAAGGATAGATAGATAGACAGTAGTAAGAATAGCTACATGTATTGTAAGGATAGATAGATAGACAGTAGTAAGAATAGCTACATGTATTGTAAGGATAGATAGATAGACAGTAGTAAGAATAGCTACATGTATTGTAAGGATAGATAGATAGACAGTAGTAAGAATAGCTACATGTATTGTAAGGATAGATAGATAGACAGTAGTAAGAATAGCTACATGTATTGTAAGGATAGATAGATAGACAGTAGTAAGAATAGCTACATGTATTGTAAGGATAGATAGATAGACAGTAGTAAGAATAGCTACATGTATTGTAAGGATAGATAGATAGACAGTAGTAAGAATAGCTACATATATTGTAAGGATAGATGGATAGACAGTAGTAAGAATAGCTACATATATTGTAAGGATAGATGGATAGACAGTAGTAAAAATAGCTACATATATTGTAAGGATAGATGGATAGACAGTAGTAAAAATAGCTACATATATTGTAAGGATAGATAGATAGACAGTAGTAAGAATAGCTACATATATTGTAAGGATAGATGGATAGACAGTAGTAAGAATAGCTACATATATTGTAAGGATAGATGGATAGACAGTAGTAAAAATAGCTACATATATTGTAAGGATAGATGGATAGACAGTAGTAAGAATAGCTACATATATTGTAAGGATACATGGATATACATCAGTAACAGTAACAATAGCTACATATATTGTATTAAGGACAGATGGATAGACATCAGTAAGAATAGCTACATATATTGTAAGGATAAATGGATAGATATCAGTAACAACAGCTACATATATTGTAAGGATAAATGGATAGACATAAGTAACAATAGCTACATGTATTGTAAGGATAAATGGATAGACATAAGTAACAATAGCTACATGTATTGTAAGGATAAATGGATAGACATAAGTAACAATAGCTACATATATTGTAAGGATAAATGGATAGACAGTAGTAACAATAGCTACATGTTAAAAATTGCATGGAAAAAATCAAGCCAGAAATTAGTTAACACAATTTAGTAATTTTGCTTGTTACAAGCCTACCTTGCTCTCTAAGTAAAGAGCCCTCGACCAAGCCTCAACTACCAAGATAAGATAACGTATGGTAAAACAACAGCTTGTTGTTCGTAATTAGCTCAGTGAACATGTGACATATGTCTCCAAGATAAACACTGACCTCGTGCTGTAGTTTGCATCGAATAGATCTAGAGTGATGGTTCTTGATAGCCTATCTGGTTTTATAATAATAATTCCTCTCGTACTTTTATACGTTGCATAGGGCCTGCAAGCAATTCCTCCATACCGCTCTATCCTGGGCAACTAACTCAATCTCCTCCATGGAACTGAGACCGATATTTCTTGCCTCTCTCAGCAAAGCTCGTTTCAGGGTCTCCATATGTCGTCCTCTCTTTCTTGAACACTTTGCATCCCACTTCAATACCTGCTTTGATATTCGGGGATCATTTCTTCTCAAGGTGTGTCCAACACATCTCCATCTTCTCCTTCTTATAACAGTTGTCTCTAGTGGTTGTCCAACCATTTCTCTGATTTCATCACTTCTCCTGAATTCGTTCCATTTTATATTCATTATTTCTCGCAGACATCTATTTTCAAATGCATTCAACTTGCTTTCTATATCTTTAGTCATTTTCCATCTAGTTTAAAAAAAAAAGGAACCCTTTCATACCTCGTGGTCAATACAATGTTAGGCCTGTATTTTCATTGACCGTCGGCACACGATGGGTGATGTGGTCAGCATCACGCCGGCCCCAGAGCATGTTTGGTACCCAGTTGAGGCTGGGTCGACCTGAGAACCGCCGTGGTCGGGACAAATTACACGCACAATGCGGGAGCTGAAACCAGACCACCAGCCTTGCGAAGCGAGTTCACTAACAACTACGCTACAGCGGCTCTCTCCATCTAGTTTTACCAACATTAAAATACATACGTTTATTATTAGGGTTCTCTGTGGCGTAGATGTTAGCTGCTCGCTTCTCGTTCCAAAGGTAACCGGTTCGCTCCCTCGTGGAGCCATCGGAATATTTTCCAGAGATCCCCGATCTCAGTGTAGGTGAGATCAAGTTCATAATCCTATCGGAGACGGACGATAAAACGTCGGTCCCGTGTTCACATTGGGCACGTAAAAAACCTCTTAGCAGTTCAAAATCGATAAGAGCAGACTGATAAGTCACTGTCTGAACAAATTTCATTAGAAAATAAAACAACATTTCTACAAAATATTTGCACCATCTTCTAACTTCTCTCGGTATGCATCGCCTAGCCACGAAGATTACCGTTTTTCAGACGACGAGTAGCTAGCTCTCCAAAAAAGGAGCTTCACTTTGTCGCATCTTTCAAACAGTATCGAATACGCAACATAGAAAAATCAGGTCAGATTTGAACAGTGCTTGCACAAACTCATAAATATACTTGAAACTATTTATGAATGATGTGTACATTACATGTATGTTATATGTTTATACTTGTGTGTATGTGTGCAGCTGTTTCGCCTCATATATACAAACACAAAAGCTAATCAACTCAAGCGTGCAGAAGCATGGACAGAGCCGATGTCATCAATGCGGTACGCTCTCAATTATGTGACACGAGCGAGTCTCATACACTAGAACGCGTTCGAGAATTAGGCGTTAAGTTTGGACATGCCAGACAGTGTCGTCTTCGTGGTAGAGAGAAGATATACTAATCAGCTTCACATGGGTACGGTGAGCAAATGGACTTTAGGATGGCTGCTGCAGCGGAGGACGGAGCACGAGTGGGAATGCCCAATGTGCCATGACGTCGATCGCATAACATAACATAACACAAGCTAATCAACATAACACAAGTATTGTACACATATTCCGTATTCCGCGCATAATATTCTCATGATTTTCACATCTGAGGTTCTGGAAATTGACAAATGGTCAAAATTAACAATGTTTGAGATCAAATCTATTGAACTACCGCATTGCTACCAAACATTCTCAATAAACTTCTTCTTCTTCTTCTTCTTCTTTGCGTTCGTTCTTTACGACCAATTTCAATCACTCTTTGTGATATGTTTGATCGTTGCCAAGAACGTGTATACGTTGCACATTGGTTTGGTAGGCCCCTAAACACATAAGACTTCTACACGTTTAGGACATATGCATCCGATTTCAGCCAAACCTCCTTAGTCGCCTCTTACGACATGCGTGGCAGGTAGCAGTGGTTCTATTCTTTACACCCCAAATTTGGGCCCCGGTAACCACTCGGGCGTCTCAATAAACAAAAGGCGTGTGCCTGCAGTGAAGGGCCCATTTCTCAATATCTTAAGATTAAGTATCCTACCCAAAAATACAGAAAAAACCCCCGTAATACCGGTATGATTATTATAAATATATGCCGGTCAGTATATGCTCCATTATAACAGAAACAGAGAGCAGTTTAAAGAGTCTAACGACAGAGGATTTACTTCATTGCACCGGGTGTCCCCATATGGCTCGGTTTCTCTCCGCAGAATGACCTGCTAAGAGTAAGCCTTATTCTACAAAGAATGAACTTCAGAGCTCTGGCAACAATCCTAGAGATCTCTGTGAGAAATGTACTTGTCAGCAGAACGGTAAGGTCTAGATTCGAACCAACGACCTTCGAAACACAAGATAAACGCCTTAACACAGAGACACCCAACAGAGGACGGAACACAAGGTAAACGCCTTAATACAGAGACACCCAACAGAGGACGGAACACAAGGTAAACGCCTTAACACAGAGACACCCAACAGAGGACGGAACACAATACAACTGAAGGTTAACAAGGAAACAAAAAGACGATGAATTTGATACATCTTCGGGAAACAACAGAGCAGCATAGCCACACACACACTTAGACTGGAACTCACAGGAGTAGAGAAGAGTGAGAAGATCAGTGGCGGCTCGTGATAATTTTTGTTGGTGGGGCCAGACAGAAATTTTCGGAAAAATCATGGTTTCGGTTAGGATATATTTTAATGTATAAAATAATAAATACACGTTATATCTTATTTTTGTGGGCCCGGCCCCACTAACCCTTAATGACGAGCCGCCACTGGAGAAGATCAAACATTTTTGGTGAAATACTGGGTAGAGTACGACAGAGCAGTTTGAGCTTCATGTGCGGAGCTGAAGGTATTGTACAGAATAGAGTACGGTGCAGAGCTGAAGGTATCACATAGAATATAGTACGGAAAGAACAGAGGAACAAGAGAGGCAATACTTTGTATAAGACTACTCGCTGACAAGTATATAGAAGTGCAAAAAGTATCTACTTGTGTTTCATCGATTATAGCAAAGCTTTTGACAGAGTCCAACATGAAAAGCTAATCATATGTCTACAAGAAATAGGCCTAGATGGGGATGATATTAGACTAATAAGTAACATATACTGGGAACAGACAGCAATAATCAAATATGAAAATAGCTACTCTCCATACATAGACATAAAGAGAGGAGTGAGACAAGGATGCATACTGTCACCAAGCCTATTTAACATCTACACAGAGAAAATCTTCAAACAACTAGAGGGAATGCCAGGACTCAAGATCAATGGAAAAATAATAAATAACTTAAGATATGCAGATGACACAGTATTGGTAGCAGAAAATGAACAAGATCTACAAGAATTAGTGGACCAATTGGACAGAACTAGCAAGGAATATGGATTAGACATTAACATACAGAAAACAAAAACTATGGTAATCAACAAGGAAATGGAAAAACCTAAAATGAATATAAAAATACATGGAGAATTACTACATCAAGTAAAAGCTACTCCTATCTCGGTCAGATGATAACAGATGATGGCAGATGTATAACTGAAATTAAAAAGAGAATAGGAATGGCCAAGGATAATTTCAATAGTATGAGAAAGTTACTGACATCCAAACAAATCACAAACAGGCTAAAAATTAGAATGATCAAATGCTATATATATCCTATATTAATGTATGGCTCGGGAAAAATGGACAATGAACAAGCAGTTAGAAGACAGAATTGATGCATTTGAGATGTGGATATATAGAAGAATAAGCAGAGTTTCATGGACAGAAAAACAGACAAATAAACAAGTTTTAGGAAAACTAGGCATGAAGAAACAATTATTAAGAGAAATAAAATTCAGACAAGTAAAGTATTTTGGGCACATAAAAAGGCATGACACCATGATAAAACATTTACTAGAGGGAAAGTTGAGGGGAGAAGAGCAAGAGGAAGACCGAGAGATAAGTGGGAGGAAACTTTAAGAAATGGACAGGTTACAGTCTGGCAGTGTGCAACACCAAGGCGAAAGACAGAGGATGCTGGAGATTCATTGCAGCCAACCTTCGATGTGGAGACGGCACCTGATGATGATGATGATAGTACGGTTCAGAGAGATAGTTGAAATCCTATGTTCCATTGGGAACAAGACGATTTAGTAGTAAGCATGTTGACTGATACACACACCTGCATCCACACCTGCAGAAGAAGTATATACTGTTTCACTTAGACTTACCTTGCTTAAAACAAATGTCAGGTGAGATAAAACAGGTGATAGCTATACACGTATTATCCTACAGGCGAAGTGAAGTCCCGACTCTCAACTAACAATTAAAACGATCTGACTTGGCTAAGGTCATTTCCTGTAGCCAGGACTTGGCCTAGATCATTGATGTTACTGGCGGCACATTACGACAGTTTATAAATACACTTCTGCTGATATGTTATTTAACAAAGTTGGTGATATTCTGTTTCCTGGAGGTGTGTGTGTGTGTGTGTGGGGGTAAGAGGAAGAATGACAGTACCCGGATCTCAAATTTGTACTCTTATCTGTGTTTGTTAGGACTACAAAGGATCTTTTTTGGGTCGTGTTAGATTTGTACAATTTACACAGGGAAGTAGGAGGGGCGTGTCTTTGTGGCACAGGAGGTAAAACCGCTCGGCTCTCACCCCAAAGATGTTCGGTTCGCTTCCAGGGGAAGGGTCAGTTGGGATATTTTTCTAGAGTTCCATGATCTCAATGAAGGTGAGTGTAGGCAGTGCCGTGCGGTATATTTTCTCAGTATGATGCAAGTCTTCGAAATGCCTCCTTAAATGTTTTTTCTTTAAAATAGCTTATGTTATTTCGCTGCGTATGCCGCCTCTCTTACGGTACCGCCTGATGCGGCCGCCTCTCGGTATCATAGCACGGGACGGCCCTGAGTGTAGGTGATATCGAGCTGCAGTCTTATCGGAGAAGGACGATTAACTGTAGGTCCCGTGTTCAAGTTGAGCAGTAATAAATCATTGTCAGTTGAAAATCGATAAGATTAGACTGCGAAGCTGCTGCCTGGACAAAATTCATAGACAAAAGATTAAAATAAAATGGGAGCACACATCTTTATTCACTATTAAGCTCATTGATGAGGATAACATCAATTAATCAATTAATCAATAATACTAAGATGCAGTGGCGGCTCGTCATTAGGGGCCAGTGGGCCGGACCCCACCAAAAATAAGGTGTAACGTGTATTTATTATTTTATACATTAAAATATAGCCTAACCGAAACCATGATTTTTCCGAAAATATCTGTCTGGCCCCACCAACAAAAATGATCCCAGCCGCCACTGCTAAGATGTTGTTTACAGAAGAATAGTTAGAATCCCATGTACTGCCAACACGACTAATATAGATGTGTTGAGAGAAATCAAACAATAAAGGAATAGAATACATTGTGACAACGGGTAAAACAGATGGGGAAAGAAATAGAGGATGACAGAGTGAGAAGATACTGAGCAGCCTAACAACATGACATGGAAGAATATCAATAATTATGTTGGTCATCAACGAAAGCATAATCTAGTGAGAACGCAGAAGAAGAAGAAGCAGAGACAGAAAGTTGTGAAGATACATGCAATGTCAGCAGACAAGACACATGATGATTGCAATGATGTCACTTAACAAATAAATTAAGCAATCAAAGAGATAAACAAAACACTGCTTCTGATTCTTCTTTTTCGTTCCTGAATACGGATGTCGTGTGGAGGAGGGCACATATGATGATAATCAAATCAGCTTCTAGCAACTCTACCTGTTTTTGTCTTTTTTCTCATGTCAATTGCTCTATAGTCTATCTATTGTTTTATATTGTCAATACATTATTGCCTTCCTCTGTTATATTTCTACCCTTGTTCTACCATATCTCTCATCATCATCAGGTGCCGTCTCCACATCGAAGGTTGGCTGCAATGAATCTCCAGCATCCTCTGTCTTTCGCCTTGGTGTTGCACACTGCCAGACTGTCCATTTCTTAAAGTTTCCCTCCCACTTATCTCTCGGTCTTCTCTTGTTATTCCCCCCTCAACTTTCCCCTCTAGTAAATGTTTTATCATGGTGTCATGTCTTTTTATGTGCCCAAAATACTTTACTTGTCTGAATTTTATTTCTCTTAATAATTGTTTCTTCATGCCTATTTTCCTAAAACTTGTTTATTTGTCTGTTTTTCTGTCCATGAAAACCATATCTCTACCCTTGTTCTACCATATCTCTACCCTTGTTCGATTCTATTTCTACCCTTGTTCTATTCTATCTATACCTTTATTCTATTCGATTTCTACCCTTGTTCGATTCTATTTTTACCCTTGTCCTGTGTAACACGTCACATGTGTGCGATACTACTACTATGTCTCCACACCCTGTAACAACTGTCTCACGTCCACATGATATTCACGTTATCTCGTCTACTGATAACAGTAGCAAGCACGATGTTTATTAACGAACTGTAACCCATCTTTAGCAATATACATATATCATATATCCTCATTAGGCAACATGCATTTATTATCAGTCAGAAGCCACTGCCTTCGATCAATTGTCGTCCATATCTTTTGTTTGTCAAATTATTGGTTAGTGAAATCTTTGACTAGTCATATCTTTAGTTAGTATGCCTGAGAGGCAGAGTGAGAGGTGTGTTTAATCAGCGAGCCTGCCCGCCTGTTCCAGCGTTGGACTGCGGATGACTAGCCCTCTGTGAGTGCGGGTTCAATTCCGCGGGCAGAAAAGCCACAGCTTCCCTTGGTTCACGGTGTTCGTGGCACCGAACCGAAGGGTTACGATGTCCATGGCACCGAGCCGAAGAGCTGAAAGCTCAAGTGCTTCTGGATCGGAAAAAATCAGCGAGCCACGGGAACCATCAGTATGCATACTCTTCTATATCTGTTGGGGAAACTGAGCACCTATGGGTCTGATAATGATGTCAGTTTAGTAACAAATAACCAATCTTTAGTTAGTCAGATTTATGAAAAATCAATTTCTAGCTTGTCAAATCTGTGGATACTTAAGTTCATTATGTGTTACATCTCTGAATGATCACATCTCTAAAATGTCACACATCTTAATAGTTAAATCTCTCATTTCTCAAATCTGCAGATGTTCAAAATTTGTCAGATATCTGAATGGTCAGATCGCTAATTTACCAAATCTCTGTAGACATAAACCTCTAATATTTTTCGTCTCTAATTGATTAGTACCACAATTTTCTACACATCTGATTGGTTAGATCTATAATTTGATAGACATCTGATTGGTTAAATCTATAATTTGATAGACATCTGATTGGTTAAATCTATAATTTGATAGACATCTGATTGGTTAGATCTATAATTTGATAGACATCTGATTGGTTAGACCGTTAGATCTATAATTTACTACATTTATAATGCGAACTGACTAATATGACTATAGCTAGTACCTTTTTCCCACACAAAGACATCAATAAAACAACTTGGAATTCTCCTGACCAACATACAAAAACCAGATTGATCACTTCTGTATAAACTCGAAATTTCGTACGTCCGTCTTAGATGTAAGAGTATACAGAGGGGCAGATATTGGCAGTGACCACAACTTATGCATTGCTAAAATAAGAACTAAATTGAAAGTACTATACAAACCGCAAAAAAGCAAGAAAATAGATTCTAAACGCCTACTGTTACCAAACATTCAAAGTTCCTACAATATTGATATTCATAATAGATTCACCAACTTACATAACGTCACTACAACAGGACACACCGAGAAGAACATAGAAAATCATTGGAACTTTTTTAAGAACGCTATTAAATCTGCAGCAGCAGAAACAGCGGGATATACAAACAAGGAAAGAAAGAATCGGTTAAGTGAAGAAACGTGGCAAAAAATCCAAGAAAGAAAAGAAGTTAAACTAAGAATGCTATCGACTCAAAACGAATCAACAGTCCTTGAATATAGACAACTGGACAAAGATATTAAAGCAAATGCTCGCAAAGATAAACGTGATTACATCCGAAAGTTATCTAGAGGCAGAAACAGCATCCAAAACTGTGAACAACAAAACACTCTTTCATATTATGAAACAGCTAACGAATCATCCGCCGACGGCAAGCTGTCCTGTGAAAGGGAAAAACAACGAATCCATACCATCGCAACAAGCACAATCGAAAAGATGGGCTGAACATTTTAAAGAGGTATTAAATAGACCCAAACCAGCGATAATACCAGTTTTTGAAACAGAAATACAAATGCTATCATTAAATGCACCCATTGATGACTTCTCAATGAGAGAAATTAAACAAGCCATCAAGAAACTGAAAAACAACAAAGCCAGCGGTAGCGACGATATTTCAGGAGAGTTGCTAAAAGCAACTGACGAGGAATCAATGGGATTCCTACGTACCTTAATGAACGATGTTTGACAGAATGAGACCCCTCCAAAAGATTGGAAAGACGGAGTGATATTCAAGCTCCCAAAATAAGACGATTTTCATAAATTGCAACAACTGGCGCGGAATAACTCTGCTATCAACACCTGGCAAGCTATTCCGCAGTATTTTGATGGAGAGGCTGAAAAAAGCCGTCGACGCAAGGCTAAGAGAAGAACAAGCTGGCTTTCGTCCACATCGTTCTTGTACCGATCATATCTTCACGCTGAGATCCATTATAGAAGAATCAATTGAATTCAAGTCACCACTAGTGATACATTTTATTGACTTTCAGAAAGCGTTTGATAGTCTTCATAGTCTGGGAGATTCTTAAGACCTACGGCTTACAGGAAAAATACATCAACATTATAAAAGCCTTCTATTCTGAAGCATCCTGCTGTGTAAGAACAGATGCAGGAAACTCAGACTGGTTCACAGTCAATTCGGGTGTGAAGCAGGGCTGCGTTATGTCACATATGCTTTTTGGGATAGCTATAGACTGGATCATGCGCAAATGCACCCAAGATGATAAACTAGGCATCAAATGGCTTAATAACAGCAGACTATTTGATCTTGACTTTGCCGATGACGTGGCCATATTGAATTCAACCACACAAGCAACCCACAAACTAACGAGCAATCTTTGCACACTTGCAGAACAGGTTGGTCTCCAGATTAATTCTGTCAAGACCAAAATTATGGACCTCACATACTCGACCGATAACATCGTAATAAATGGCCAAACACTGGAGAAAGTTGAACATTTTACATATTTGGATAGTAAAGTGTCAAACAACGGAGAGACGATGAAAGAAATAAACTCTCGTATTGCTATAGCAGCTAGTGCCTTCACTAAATTAACGAATATCTGGCAATCTCAAGACCTTAGTATATGCACACAAGTTAAATTATTTAGGTCATGTGTGATTCCTGTACTGACCTACGGTTGTGAAAGTTGGAAATCAACAAAGAAAATTGATAAAAAACTGGACAGCTTTGAGAATAAATGTCTCCGAAAATTATTAAAAGTAAAATGGAGTGATTTCGTTTCTAACAACACAGTGAGAGATAGAACACACCAACAACCCATATCAAATATTATAAGAAAACGAAGGTGGAAATATTTAGGTCATGTTCTTAAGATCAGACGAAAAGAGACTAAATCGACAAGTCCTTATGTGGTCACCAGTTGGGAAAAGAAAACGTGGAAGAACTAAGACCACTCTTCGAAGAACCATCCAACAAGAAAGTAAACTATTGGGATGTAAAACCATACAAGATCTCCAACTGCTAGCAAAGAACCGCATCACATGGAGATCTAAAACCTCTGCCCTTTTGCACGAAAGGAACAAACTAACTATAATTTACTACAACTCTTATTGATTAGATCTATAATTTGCAGTACTTCTGATTGGTAAAATCTGTATATGCCCAAATAAACTACTCCTCAAGATGTATTATGTGTTGTCTCAAGGTACATATATGAGCGTTCATCAAACTAGAATCTTTCCTCAGTTTTATCTGCTCTATTCTCTTGCTCTCTTTCTCTCGTCTTCATTAGCTGTCACAAGTGAATGACAAAGTCTCGCGTGAAGTTATGGAGCCCTGCTGATTCTCCTTGGGAAACAATGGTAAGTTGCCATATCTTCGTGTGAAGCTATGTTTGACTGACGTATCCTAGCAGAAAGTCATATCTCACGAACAATCCTCGCATGTATCCATGCGTGATTTGCCTGTTTCTTTCAGATACTGTAGACAGGAAGGTAAGAACTCTAATAATCCAAAGAGAAACCACATGGACATCAAACATAATGATTTAGCGGTCTCACAAACTAACGAATATTGCACATGTATATGAGTCACTGAGGAAACACAAGACAACAAACAAGAAAGTTGAATATTCGTAATAGACAATTAGATAATACATATATACATTAATAGTTAGATTAAAGGTAGATAGATAGACAGACTAACAGACATTCAGACAAATAGAACGCTAAATATAAATATTTTTGTATTTTGACGTAATTAAATGGATTCGCAACAAATGGTTGGATTATATATATCATTTATTTTTCTGGACAATTATTTGGCGGCTCTAGATGTTGTAAAATGTACACACACTTTAATGACGTCATATATTGAAGTCTGAAAAACATTGCACCGCCGGTGATAGTAGACATCACGCATCCAGAAAGTTCCTGGGTTCCTGAGTACTCATAGGTTAGTCTACGCGTGAACTGGCCGACTTGACCAAAGAAAGTCATCCTGACAGCAACACACGTCAATATTATATTCACTAGCACATAAACAGACGAACATGTCGCATTCTACATCATTTCCAATCATTCATGTTTTACCTTGTCATAGACAGGCTGATATGAGAGACCGTAAAGGATAACAGAAGAGGTATTCGATGGACACTTACTTTAGTACTTGAAGATTTTGATTCTGCAGACGATACTGGTCTTTGGCCAGTCGATACGAGGATGCTCAATCGAAAATAGATTCACTTTCCAGAACAGCTCAAATAATAGTACTCAAATGACCGTGTGTTGTCAGGACTCTCAATGGGAACAAAGAATAGTAATACTGTGACCTACAAGGCATGTCTTAAGAGGCGACTGAGGTAAGGGCCTACGAAAGCTACCCTAGTTAATAAAAAGCGTCGCAGAAATCAGATGTGCTGGCCTACTTGCAGGCGCATAACTGGCACAACGTACAATCACTCTTAGGCTTGTATCACAAATCAACCACTCTTTGTGGTTAACAAGTGGTCGTTACGGAGCGTTAGAAGAAGAAGCAGACACGAAAGTAATGAGTAATAAACAAAAATCAGAAAATGCAATTATGTTACAAAATAAAATCATAGAAGAAGTTCATGATTTTATATATATGGGAAGTACAGTATCGCAGTAGGGTGATTCGAAAAAGAACATCATTGGAAAAATCAAGAATGCAAATCAAAATTTCATCATGCGCAACAAAATCTAGAAAACCAAAGGATTAAATCTTTAAACAAAACTTATAATATATAGAAGCAGTGTCCTATGAGTGTTATTATACAGTAGTGAGTGCTTGAATGAGTGTCCTGGGAGTGTGATTATACAGTAGTGAGCGCTAGAAGCAGTATCCCATGAGTGTTATTATACAGTAGTGAGTGCTGTAAGCAGTATCCTAGGAGTGTTATTATACAGTAGTGAGTGTTGTAAGCAGTGTCCTGGGAGTGTTATTATACAGTAGTGAGTGCTGTAAGCAGTGTCCTGGGAGTGTTATTATACAGTAGTGAGTGCTGTAAGCAGTGTCCTGGGAGTGTGATTATACAGTAGTGAGTGCTGTAAGCAGTGTCCTGGGAGTGTGATTATACAGTAGTGAGTGCTGTAAGCAGTGTCCTGGGAGTGTGATTATACAGTAGTGAGTGCTAGAAGCAGTGTCCTGGGAGTGTGATTATACAGTAGTGAGTGCTGGAAAATGATCCTAAACATCATACACAAACTGAAGACATACCAAAATAAATGTTTAAGCAGAATCCTGCGTCTACACAGAATCTAAACAACCAATAGGAGGGATTATACGCGGTGGCGGCTCGTTATTAAGGGCCACTAGGGCCTGGCCCCACCAAAAAAAAGTATAACGTGTATTTATTATTTTATAAATTAAAATATAGCAACCAAAAACCATGATTTATCCGGAATAAAATGTCTGGCCCCCACCAACAAAAATGATCACGAGCCGCCACTGATTGTACGTATTTCACATATAGTAGATAGCCAACGGTTGGGGTGTGGGGTTACCATGGAAAATATTGATAAAAAAACATGTCAAAGTGATATCATAAATATCCATATGCTTCCGCGTGCGGTGAACGTGTTTTATGTTGGCATAAATCAGGAATATCAGATGTAGGTTTATAGGAAGTGAATTAGCAATATCTAGCGACTCTAAAAAATCGAATGTCCTTAGCCAATAATTTTAGTATATGCGGAGTCGTGGCGGGGAGGACTCTGATGGTGAAAGTGGTGGTGGTCGTGGATGTGACGTGCAGGCACCCGTCCAGACCCTGGATCCGGTTCATCAATCCAACATTTTACTCGTCAGATAACCAACAATGAAACCTAAGGAAAAAAGATTTTATGATTCTTCTATAACTTTTTACCATTTAGTGTATGTCTACATAAGCAATCTACATATATGTTATACACATATGTTCTACATACATAGACGTCTACATATGTGATATTCGCAGCACACGTATACGCGCTGTTTGTCATCTAGTGTATGCGTGTATGCGTGTGTGCGTGCGATCGTATATATATATATGTTATATTTTATATTATACGATCGACGTCATGACACATTGGGCATTCCCATTCGTGCTCTGTCCTTCGCTGCAACAGCCATCCCAAAGTCCAGTTGCTCACCGTCCCCATGAGAAGTTGATTAGTATATCGTTCTCTCTAATACGAAGACGACACTCTCTGGCACGTCCAAACTTAACTCCTAATTCTCGCACTCGTTCCAGTGTCTGAGACTCGCCATATCACATAAATGAGAGCGTTCCGCATTGATGACATCGGCTCTGTCCATACTTTTGCCCGCTTGAGTCGGGGCATTGTTTGCAAGAACGTCAGCACGCTCGTTACCCTGAACTCCAGTATGTCCAGGCGTGTACAGCCAAGTCATTTGCTTGAGATGTGATCTCCGAATGCTGTCAACCCATTTCACGCGCATACTTCCACATTCGCCCGCCTGTCCAGCGTGTTCGTAGCGCGTTGGACGACGGATGACAAGCTCCTGTGAGTACGGTTCAATTTCGTGGGCTGGCAGAAAAGTCACAGGTTCTCCAGATTTACGGTGTTCGTGGCACCGAACCGAAGGGTTACGATGTCCATGGCACCGAGTCAAAGAGCTGAAAGCTCAAATGTTTCTGGACCGGGGGGGACGGGGACCCAAAAACGTCCATATTCAATCCGCTGAAGCATATTCATCGAGTCTAATATGATAATATGATATATGTACAGTGGTGGCTCGTCATTAAGGGCCAGTGAGGCCGGGCCCACCAAAAATAATGTGTAACGTGTATTTAGTATTTTATAAATTAAAATATAACAACCAAAAACCATGATTTTTAAAAAAAACTTCTGTCTGGCCCCACCAAAAAATGTATCACGAGCCGCCACTGTATAATATATATATATATATATATATATATATATATATATATATATATATATATATGAATATATATCATCATCAAGTAAACAAGGCGAAAGCTGATGATACAGTTGTTTGATCATGCCTCTCCACTGTACCCTCCCTGTCATCTATATGTGAGTATCTTTAAATTTAGTTTTATTGCCTGAGTGGTTACCGGGGCAAAAATTTGAGGTGTAAAGAATAGAACCACTGTTACCTGCCACGTATGTCGTAAGAGGCGTCTAAGGAGGTTTGGCTGAAATCGGATGCACATATCCTAAATGTGCACACGTCTATGCGTTTAGGGGCCTACCAAACCAATGTGCAACGTATACACGTTCTTGGCAAAGATCAAACATATCACACAGAGTGATTAAAATTGGTTGTAAAGAACGAACGCAAAGAAGAAGAAGAAGAAATTTAGTTTACATTTCAACACTAACAAGGGCTAAAGGAGAGGAATCGATTTCATTGCATTGGGTTTTCCCATACGACCCCGTCTCTCTCCACAGAACTGGCAGGACACCTGCTGAGAGTGTTGTACAAAGCATGAACTTCGTAGCTCTAACAACAACACTAGTGTTCTTCGGGGAAAAATGCACGAGAATTGAACGGCTCAATCCGGATTCGAACCTACAACGTTTAGAGCACAAGACAAACGTCTTAACCGCTACACCACAGATATATGTGAACAGTGGTATATCTCTGAATGAATGTACATTGAATGATGTATTTCAACGTCATGTTTCTCCTTCCTTTGTCAACTGCCCTACATTATCTTCTGTAGGAGACATTTTGAGAACTCTTAAATGAATTTCTTTTGCAGACGATCAGGCAATCATATCAACAACAGAAGAACAGCTACAACAACACATCAACAGACTCCAGTTAGCATGTAACGAATACAACATGAGAATTAACATCGACAAAACAGAAGTAATGACATTCGCCAGAGAGGAAAACACTACCAACATCTCCATCGATAATCATCTACTAAATCAAGTAAAAGATTTCACATACCTGGGGAGCTTTTTTTCAGCAAATGGAAGAATAACTAATGAAATTCAACACAGATGCAACAAAGCAAATCAAATGATAGGGCAAATGGCGCCAATTTTAAGATGCAAACACGTCACCATGAACACAAAAGAGCAATGTTCAACACAATCTTTCTCCCACATTATGTTACCAGTGCCAAACCTGGACGCTGACAACAAACAATAGAAGAAAACTAGTCACAACAGAGATGAAGTGTCTACGCAGAATGCTGGGTGTAACAAGAAGAGACCGGTTGAGAAATGAAGACATCAGGAAAAAGTGGGTACAACATCAGTACTAGACTTCATCAAGAAACAACAAATTAAATGGTTCGGCCACGTAAGCAGATTACCATCAGACAGTGCACCCCAAAGAGCAATGCTGCTCCGATACAATGGGTACAAAGCAAAAGGCCGTCCACGCAAAAGATGGACCTCAGAGATAACAGAGGCGACGAAAGAGACTATCTACGAAGCGCATACTAGGGCCCGTTTTAGAAATCTCTTCCTGACCTGACGCTGTGAGGCATACAGGATTCGAGAAAGAAAGAAAGAAAGAAAAAAAAGGAGACATTTGTGTGCACATATTATAACTAAAACAGAACAGTCGATATTTGTATATCATTTTTTACTTATTGTTTATGAATATCTTCCTCATGACTTTGAAAACCTGTTTACTTGATCTATCCAGTCATCTCTTCCTAACCTGTGATAACAGCTGCACATCGATAACAGCTCTACATCGATAACGGTTGCACACCAATAATAGCTGCACATCGATACCAGTTGAATATCGATAATAACTACACATCAGAAACCTTAAAGTTCTAAATACGTTCTATTTTATTCAGTTCATATTGATAAGACAAAACGAGCAAACCGAGTCAGATTTATAGTGTTAAGATCGTGTCTGTTTACAACTGACATCCTCTCTAATGACTGCTTATATATTTAGATCACCGCATTTTGGATATAAATATATGCATCATCGTCGTGTGCCATGCCGACTAACGTAGATGATCATGGTTCTCCACATACGCCTGTATACTGACTATCAGTTCGAATGTTGATCTTTTTTCTGGTCATGAAGTTAGGCTGCCCATAATTTTATCTCTTTGACATACATATATACACACATTCATAGTACGCATCTATAACAGTTGTAAGCGAAAGTCTGGATTTTTCCTTTCTTCTGACATAAATATACACACATGCGTCCTTACACATGCCCTACTTACACATGTTCTACTTCTACTACATGTCCTACTTACACATATCCTACTTACACATGTCCTACTTACACATGTCCTACTTACACATGTCCTACTTACACATGTCCTACTTACACATGTCCTACTTACACACTTCCTCCTACTTACACATGTCCTACTTACACATATCCTACTTACACATGTCCTACTTACACATGTCCTACTTACACATATCCTACTTACACATATCCTACTTACACATGTCCTACTTACACATGTCCTACTTACACATATCCTACTTCACACATCCTACTTACACATATCCTACTTACACATATCCTACTTACACATGTCCTACTTACACATGTCCTACTTACACATATCCTACTTACACATGTCCTACTTACACATATCCTACTTACACATATCCTACTTACACTTCCTACTTACCATGTCCTACTTACACATGTCCTACTTACACATGTCCTACTTACACATGTCCTACTTACACATATCCTACTTACACATGTCCTACTTACACATGTCCTACTTACACATGTCATACTTACACATGTCCTACTTACACATGTCCTACTTACACATATCCTACTTACACATGTCCTACTTACACATGTCCTACTTACACATGTCATACTTACACATGTCCTACTTACACATGTCCTACTTACACATATCCTACTTACACATGTCCTACTTACACATATCCTACTTACACATGTCCTACTTACACATGTCCTACTTACACATATCCTACTTACACATGTCCTACTTACACATGTCCTACTTACACATGTCCTACTTACACATGTCCTACTTACACATGTCCTACTTACACATGTCCTACTTACACATGTCCTACTTACACATGTCCTACTTACACATGTCCTACTTACACATGTCATACTTACACATGTCCATCTTACACATGTCCTACTTACACATGTCCTACTTACACATGTCCTACTTACACATGTCATACTTACACATGTCATACTTACACATGTCCTACTTACACATGTCCTACTTACATGTCATTCCATGTCCACTTACACATGTCTACTTACACATGTCCTCTTACACATGTCCTACTTACACATGTCCTACTTACATGTCCTACTTACATGTCCTACTTACACATGTCCTACTTACACATGTCCTACTTACACATGTCCTACTTACACATGTCCTACTTACACATGTCCTACTTACACATGTCCTACTTACACATGTCTACTTACACTGTCCACTTACAATGTCCTACTTACATGTCCTACTACATGTCCTACTTACACATGTCCTCTTACACATGTCCTACTTACACATGTCCTACTTACACATGTCCTACTTACACATGTCCTACTTACACATGTCCTACTTACACATGTCCTACTTACACATGTCCTCTTACATGTTCTACACATGTCCTACTTACACATGTCCTACTTACACATGTCCTACTTACGCATGTCCTACTTACACATGTCCTACTTACACATGTCCTACTTACACATGTCCTACTTACACATATCCTACTTACACATGTCCTACTTACACATGTCCTACTTACACATATCCTACTTACACATGTCCTACTTACGCATGTCCTACTTACACATGTTCTAACCAATGTTCTATCAGTTATACAAACGACATCTACTTATTCAAGCAATTCATCCTAGCTGGTCCGAGTCACTCATTCATCTATACACTTATCCAGTCTTCTAATCCAACTAAACACACATGTATGTTACATACCCCCTACAGCTGTCAGGATGAATGGCAGGGCTGATGCTCGTTGAATCACGTTCTGAGTTAACACTGGAGTAGTAGATGTTCTTATAATTTCACCACCCATTTCACAGAAGCAAGGTACTTCAGAACATATATCTAACTGTGCCATTTTTTGGAAATAACTTTCGATTGTCAATCTGTTGGCATAATTCAATGAAAATACATCGATACGTGTGCCATTAAGATAATGTGTGTGTGTGTGTGTGTGTGTGTGTGTGTGTGTGTGTGTTTATATGTTTTATTATTTGCTGGGGCCATAAAAAAAAGTGACCGATTTAGAAATGAAGACATCAGGGGGGAAAATGAGTACAACATCAGCACTAAACTTCGTCAAGAAACAACAAATTAAATGGTTCGGTCACATAAGCAGATTACCAACAGACAGTGCACCTTATCGAGCAATGTTACTCTGATACAGTGGATACAAAGCAAAATGCCGTCCACTCAAAAGGTAGGCTTCAGAGATAACAGAGACAGGGAAAAACACTGTTTATGAATAGCACACACAAAAGCCCGTTCTAGAAATCTATTCTTATCCTGAAGCTGTGAGGCAAAATATGATTAGAGAAGAGACGGAAGACTGTCTGGTCCTGGTGGGAAGAGGGAAGGAGGGGGGACTGATTCAAACGTGTAAGGTCATGGGACATTTGTGTAGGATTAGTTTTAGTTATTGTCTCGTTAAGTCGTATGATGTCGGGAAATGTTACAGCAGATAACAGTAATTTTTTTCAGTCAATAGTGGTCCACAAGGTGTGTTCAGCGCCTGGCTCTGTATCTAGCAGAGTTGGGATCAGCTAGTCTATCTTAGGCAGAGCGAAACGTGAAAATTAGTAGCGTGCTGCTGACTCCTAGCACACACAAGCCAACCCCACCTTCCAAGTAGTGTAGACAGGGAAACTTTGACAATGACGTAATCGTTACAGTTAATGGTAATTGTTTCAGTCAATTAAAACAAGTCATCGAATTATAACTGAAGAAAATGAGTTCAATACGCTAAGATCCTATTAGCGAGTGGTCCATTTTAACTGAACGTGTTATCGTAAGAGCACTTGCACTATAGCTTTGGCAACGAGTCCGTGAAAATCGACGGCAAAGTGATTTCTCAAAGAGGCAGAGAAATATGTGATCAACGGAAAAGAAAAGATGGAAGACGGAAAATGCATCAACCACCGACTTCATGTTTCTTGGAGTGACCAGTTACAGATATTGATGGAAAAATATCGATAATAGAGTAGCCTGCTGGAAACGATATACCCAACGGCGCTGACCCCTTTGAAGCGGGAATCTTCCCAACTCATGGCATTGCACATCCTATTAAGAGCAGCCGAGTCTCCTATGTATTATGAAAAGCTCTGGACAATCTTTCTTACATTTAATAGGAGAAATATGAAGACTGGAACTTTTTTGTGGATGGAACAACAACAACAAACATAGCCACAAACATAACAGAGATATATCGTTATGCTCATTATTAGCAGTTTATGTAACAACTTTCAAACAGTGATGTCGTATGATATCATAAGTTTCTTGTATTCTCTACTTGTGTCCCGCATGAGCAAATAGATATATCCAGAAATAACTCAAAATCGAAGAAAACTTGCCGATGATGCAAATAATAAAATTTGCCCGCCTGCCCAGCGTGTTCGTAGCGCGCTGGACTACGGGTGACAAGTCTTCTGTGTGTGCGGGCTCAATTCTGCGGACTGGCAGAAAAGCCACATATTCCCCAGATTTACGGTGTTCGTGGCACCGAACCGAAGGGTTACGATGTCCATGACACCGAGCAGAAGAGCTTTCAGCTCAAGTGCTTCTGGATCGAAACAAAATAATAATAATAATTTAAATATTGTGAGCTTATTAAAAAAAAAAGAAGTGAATGGTTGGAAAAGACCATTATGGAAGGAGGCATCTCAACAAAGAGGAAGATTACGATGAAGATGGATTCAGGATGTGACTGATGAGTGTGACATGCCGGCTGCAGAAGTTAAAGGTATGGCATACAAGAAATATAAATTTAAAAAAACTGTTACGGTGGGAAAGTTAAGCACAGGACACGCTACTAGATGATGATGATCCTCTTCTTGATAAAATGTATATAAATCAAAACGTTGATCTGTAAGAAATGGAAAGAACAAGTCATACTAGATAGTATAATATTGTGGCAGTGATCATCATATTGCACACATTTCTTCATCTACTGAAGGCAACTGTGCACCTATGTGTCTGTATTAGAAGTGCATTGATATGTGGTCAGTTTTAGCAGTAACTACAAATACTAAGAAAACAATATGAACAAGAAAGTTAGCAACATCGACTGACTTGGAAAAGAAAAGACACAATTTATCAGTGGCGGCTCGTGATAGTTTTTGTTTGTGGGGACATACATTTTTTTCCGGATAAATCATGGTTTTTGGTTGCTATATTTTAATTTATACAATAATAAATACACGTTATACTTTATTTTTGGTGGGGCCCGGCCCCATTGGCCCTTAATGACGAGCCGCCACTGCAATTTATGTTGAATCTATGCATCGTTTTAATAAGTTAAGATGTATAGTCAGGATCCCACTCGCTGAGCAGATTGAAAAGAGATGGGTGTAAATATTGGTGCAGCCCGAAAAGAACGACATACTAAATATGCAAAGAGATTGATTAATTAACATCGAACTGGCGTGTTGGGTCGCTGGACGCTGCTGGATTTGCTGAGGCGGATATCGGAGCACCTATGGACATGTCCGGAGTGCTATGATGATAGTCCTCATATAACTGATTTACTAATTGACATTTAAATTTAATGAGATTAAGTTTATTTAACTTAAGATTATTTTTCTTGAGGGAGATTATTCACTATACGTCTTCTCTGAGTATTGTGACGTCTGTTCGCTAACTAACATCAGAATCAATAAATATATTCATGGGTAATAAGTTATGGAGAGTCATGATCACTGGTGTCAGTTGTAGAAGGAGATGGTACACAGACATAGGAAGAACATCGTCAAGTAAGAACACCTGTTGTTGAATCAAGAACCGGACTTTTAGTCCCAGCCTTTTCTGGAGTTGAACCCAGTTGTTGATATCACCCCGAGCAGGCGAAAAACGTGTGCTTATGCACAAAGGAAGCGAGGTCGGAGTTAGATAGCTTTTGTTACTGCTTGTCACAAAGTATAATAGAAAATTCCAGCAATTGTTGACAATTTACACCGTGTGTACCACCGCCATGATGACAACAACAACACAGATAACTCTTGTGGCGTCAGAGAAAGTGTGCATATTAATATAGAAGTTAGCGCACTGCAACGCACTAGTTAGATCACACATCAGTTATGAGAGACATGTGCAAACGTTCTTGCGCATGATGTGAGCTGAAAGTAGCATTAGAAACTATTCGTTGTTCAATTTCATATTTCTATTCTATCTATATATAACGAAACACGTAATAACAAAGTATTGTAGTTTTACAAAATACAAAAACAATGGCAATACACAGCAACATTTCGACCAAAAAGGCCTTTATTAAGCAAAACGATGCAACAAACCTGACGGAAGTGTTCTGAGTTATCCGTCAGGTTTGTTGTATCGTCTTGCTTGACAAAGGCCTTTTGACAAAGTTGCTGTATATTGCTTTGTTTTTGTATTTTGTAAAACTACAGTACTTTATTATTACGTGTTTCACCATTCTACATAGTTTTACTGCAGTCTCCATCTATATTGTAATTGTCTATATATATATATCATCTTCGTGTCTCGTTTGAACACATAAGACTTCCACAAGAGATTTCACTTGCTGCTATTCTGTTGCATTTGTTTTTCCATGCCAGGCCACAATATTTCAACACTCTTTACACAGTTCTTCTCCATGTTTTCATTGGACGCCCATGCTGTCTTTTCCCATATGGCCATCCGCTGTTCACCTGAGAGCTGTTCTAGCCAATATCCCTACAGGCATACGACATACATGACCAATCCATCTCCATCTTCGTCCTTTACTGATGGTCTCCAGTGATGTACAGTTTGTTCGTTTTAAAAGCACTTCATTTGTTTCTGTATTTGGCCAGCATACTCGCACGATTCTTTTTATTGATTGACTTATTGACACATTTTTATATTTCCCATCTTATGACTCTGACATCAGCCAACTCTAGGCTTTGGATAATGCTGTACTTTCTTTCGTAAATTGAAGCAGAGCATAGTCCTATAGTCATGTGCGACTTGCAGGGCCGTGCGGTATATTTTCTCAGTATGATGCGGGTTTTCGAAATGTCGCCCCTTAAATGTGTTTTCTTTTAAAAAAACTTCAATTGTGATTTCAATTTCGCTGCTTATGCCGCCCCCCTTACGGTCCCTTGTGATGCGGCCGCCTCTCTGCATCATAGCACGGCGCAGCCCTGGCGACTTGGTTTAATAAGTAACATTTCCCGTAGCCTTTTCAGACCGTAGGGTATAAAGTGCTTGTCACTTTCAAGGTCCTAGTGTGCAGGAGGCATGAGGGTCAATTCCTTTCCTCATGCGTGTAACGTCGAGTGTGGGATTGAACCAACATCCTCCTTGTGTTCGAGTCGAAATACGAACGCTTACGCATTACGCTAATCCGTCCCACTATGACGTTGTTTCTTCTTCTTCTTCTTTTGTCGTCACACTGCTACCGGGTTGTTGCCCAGTGTCGTGGTTTTCTGTTTTTGTCTTGCGCTGTTCTGGTGGCTTGTGTGATTGTTATCTTTGCTCTTTCACAGGATGCTGCCACGCCATCTAACCATCTTTTCCGTGGTCTTCCTCTTGCCTTCTTTCCCGATGTTCTGTTGTAGAAGACTCTGTATACTGTGGAGTTTGGATGCATTCTTATTAAGTGGCCAAACCACCTCATTCTTTGTTTATCTATATAATTCAAGCACGGTTTTGTGCCAACTTTCTTTCTTATGCTGATGTTGGTGATTCTGTCTTTTCTTGTGTTGTTGGTAACTTTTCTCAGGCAACGCATTTCACATGTAGTTATTTTTGTGACTGCGCTTTGCTCAATGTCCATGTTTGGCTCTGGTAACACAAAGTAGGTATAAAAATGCTGTTGATCATTTGTTTCTTAGCTGCCTGTGAAATTTTGGGTGCCTTAACAATGGGGCTAGCTGGTAGGTTACAGCATTTGCTTTTTGTACTCTAGCCTCTATCTCTCTATCTATTTTTCCGTCTTCTGTGAATATGCTTCCTAAGTATTTGAATTCTTTCACTTGGTTTATTTTAGTGCCATTGACATGGATGTCTAGATTATTATGTTTTCTTCCCATATTCATTATTTCTGTTTTAGTGTTGTTGATTTTCATGTCATGTTTCACACAATTATTGTTCAAAGTGTCAATATGATGTTGTAGATCTTGTTCATTTTGATGTATCAGGCACTGATCATCTGCAAAAGTAGTTCATTTATTTCATCATTATCTGAATTCGACTCTTGAGTTATTTTATCCATATATGCGATAAAGAGTAGTGGTGAAAGGACACAACCTTGTCTAACACCTGATGTAATGGAGAACCAGTCGGTCATTCCTTCTGTAGTTCTTACTGTACTCTGGCTATCTTGATATAAGGCCATGATGTTACCTAATAGTTGTCCTTGGACGCCATATTCTTCAAGGATCTTCCATAGTTTGCACCTGTTTACTCTATCAAATGCCTTTTCTTGGTCTATAAATATAAGCTGTTTACTTTGATTGTATTCAATTGTTTGTTCGCAGATCTGTCTTAGTGTAAATATTGCGTCTGTGCAGCTCTTACCCCTCCTAAACCCAAACTGGCTATTGCTTAACTGGGGCTCTAATATATGTCTTGCTCTTCGCTCCAATATTTTTGCAAACATTTTTCCTATTTGGCTCAAAGAGAATACCCTGTATGTTTCACATTCTCTTTTGTCTCCTTTGTTCTTCCATATTGGGACTATAATAGCTCTCTGCCAGTCATCTGGAACCTCTTGTGCCTCCCAGGCTATGTTAAAAATTCTGGTCAGCCATGTTATTGCTGTTGTCTTACACGCAAGTAACATTTCTGTTGTTATACCATCTATCCCTGCTGCCTTCCTTCTTTTGCTTTGATTTAGTGCCATTTCAACTTCGGATTCTAAGATATTCAATTGTTGGTATTTTCCATGTTTCAATTGAAATGTTTCTGTACCTTGTGTTTCGCAGTTTAACAGTTCCGTAAAATATTCTTTCCATCTGTCTTTAATATCTTTGCTGTTGGTAAGAGGTTTCCTAGACTTGTTATTTATAATGGTGACTGGATTGAATTGTTCTTCTCTTAGCCTCATTGCCTTAATGCTTCTGTAAAATTTTCTTGGTGCCTTAGTGCATAGTTCAGCTAAATGTTCTCCATATTTTGCCCAAGATTCTGATTTTGATGACTTTACTTTATTTTTACTATACATTCTTGCTGTTCTGACGTTGTTTACCTATCGTAAATTTGACAAGTCTGCAACAGATGTTATAGGTTGGTTTCACAGGTACACATAAACATGTTGTATAAATCGTGTGTACTTGAGCTTAGTTTCATATCATCATCATGATCAGGTGCCGTGCCGGCTGGCGTAGGCGATCATGGTTCTCCCGAAATCTTGGTCTTTGGTATTTGCTATCAACTCAGATGTTGACGCTCTACCGTGTCATAACGTTTCCTATAATGTAGACATAATATTAATACAAGTAATAACAGAAGACATAAAGAGAGGAGTGAGACAAGGATGCAAGATCTACACAGAGAAAATCTTCAAACTAGAGGAAATGCCAGGACTCAAGATCAATGGAAAAATAATAAACAACTTAAGATATGCAGATGACACAGTATTGGTAGTAGAAAATGAACAAGATCTACAAGAACTAGTGGACCAATTGGACAAAACTAGCAAGGAATATGGATTAGACATTAACATACAGAAAACAAAAACTATGGTAATCAACAAGGAAATGGAAAAACCTAAAATGAACATAAAAATACATGGAGAATTACTACATCAAGTAAAAAGCTTCTTATATCTTGGTCAGATGATAACAGATGATGGCAGATGCATAACAGAAATTAAAAAGAGAATAGGAATGGCCAAGGATAATTTCAATAGTATGAGAAAGTTACTGACATCCAAACAAATCACAAACAGGCTAAAAATGAGAATGATCAAATGCTATATATTAATGTATGGCTCGGAAACATGAACAATGAACAAGCAGTTAGAAGACAGAATTTATGCATTTGAGATGTGGATATATAGAAGAATAGGCAGAGTTTCATGGACAGAAAAACAGACAAATAAACAAGTTTTAGGAAAACTAGGCATGAAGAAACAATTATTAAGAGAAATAAAATTCAGACAAGTAATGTATTTTGGGCACATAAAAGACATGACACCATGATAAAACATTTACTAGAGGGAAAGTTGAGGGGGAAGAGCAAGAGGAAGACCGAGAGATAAGTGGGAGGAAACTTTAAGAAATGGACAGGTTACAGTCTGGCAGTGTGCAACACCAAGGCGAAAGACAGAGGATGCTTGAGATTCATTGCAGCCAACCTTCGATGTGGAGACGGCACCTGATGATGATGAATAACAGATGAAAACGTAATCCCAACTAAATGTTTAGTTTTTTTGTGGTAGAGAGAGAAGATATAGTAATCAACTTCTCATGGGTACTGTGAGCAAATGGACTTTGGGATGGCTGCGGCAACGGAGAACAGAGCACGAATGGAAATGCCCAATGTGCCATGACGTCGATCGCATAACATAACATAACAACATAACAAACGTTTAGTTTTAAAAATAATATTATAAGTAGATAATTATTGTGAAATTTAACACATGATATTCATCTTGTTTGATGATACTTCTAATGTTTAGTGAACATTCAGATTGCACAGGATATTCATCTTGTTTGATGATACTTCTAATGTTTAGTGAACATTCAGATTGCACAGGATATTCATAGTCTTCTATGGTTAGTGAAGAAATGTTACGCTACATTGCTTCTGTTTTGAAACTTATAAATATGCTACAATGATCCAATAGTTTGTCATCAGCAGAACATTGCTACCCTAA
The DNA here is from genome assembly GCA_020796225.1 of Arion vulgaris. Taxonomy (NCBI): domain Eukaryota; kingdom Metazoa; phylum Mollusca; class Gastropoda; order Stylommatophora; family Arionidae; genus Arion; species Arion vulgaris. The sequence goes on along the minus strand of CM036771.1, from coordinate 11,375,114 downwards.
CAGTCCTTCGGAATTTCATCCCCCGATCCAGAAGCACTTGAGCTGAAAGCTCTTCGGCTTGGTGTCATGGACATCGTAACTCTTCGGTTCGGTGCTACGAACACCGTAAATCTGGGGAATCTGTGGCTTTTTTGCCAGTCCGCGGAATTGAACCCGCACACACAGAGGACTTGTCACCCGTAGCCCAACGTGCTACGAACACGCTGGGCAGGCGGGCTCAGAATTTCATATAGGCCAAGTGTCCCGTCTCTGCAGCCGTCATGCTCAAATCTTGTCACATCCTGAATCCATATTCTCCTCTTTTCCTCGTTGCGGGAATGCCTTCGTCCATAATGGTCTTCTCCAACCCTTTGCGACTTTTTTATATGACCAAATTACTTCAATTTTCTTAATTATAGGAATCAGCAAGCCACAGGAACCATCAGTATACATACTCTTCGATATCTCTTGGAGGAGACTGAGCACCTATTGGTCTGCCCGGAGTGCAATGACGTCCGTTTAGTAACCAATAACCACTATTTGTAGGATCAGCCAGTTTTCTTTGATTTTGATTTCTTTTTAGATAGATCTATTTGTTATCTTCTCTGTGCATGGTACACGGTGACCTCTTCTGTAACACTCATTGGTTGCCAATTAGAATATGTATGCTCTTAGTATTCTGATCTTTGTTTTCCTATCAGTTTCATCCCATAATGTTTTTAGTTTAATTTTTGTGTAAGGCCATGTTTGTTATTCTTTTAATTTCATTCATCCCATTTCCATCTCTTGTTAGTAGTGAACTGAGGTATTCAGAACTGTTCACATTTTATATTTTCTTTCCATTAATAAAAATATCATTTGTCATGTGTGCTATATCAGTTGTCAATAATTGTGTTTATGCCACATTGAGATATAGATTTTGTTTGCCACTTTTCTCTTGCACTTTCTTTATTAATGTCTCAACTCTTTTTGCAATGTTGTCAGTAATACTGTATCGTCAGCATATCTTAGCTCTGGTATTTTTTGCCCGGATTAAAGAAGGGTCATATTGTTTTGTTTTTTGTATCACCTTTAACATTCCTCATGATGTTTTCAGCAGATATGTTAAACAGACAAGGCCACATGTACACTATAACTACACAATATACACATAAATTTGTGTATTTATTCAATAAAACAATACGGATCCTCCTATTCTAACTCTATTTATATCTATACATTTGAAAAGATGTCAAAGAAATTATCAGCAAACAAGAAAGTAATAAAAGTTGAGTAATAGACATGTCCGGAGTGCTATGATGATAGTCCTCATTTAACTTATAACTGAAAAGTTGAGTACAATTTGATTAAATTTGAGTTTACAAGAAGAATACAATCTCTGTCGTATATCTATATCCACTTCAGTCATCTGCTTCTATTTGTGGTTTGTAGTTCAGTTAACAATTCAGTAATTATCCTTCTATCATTCATACTTTTCAATTGATCCTTCTATCACTCATACTTTTTTCTATTCATCCTTAGCTGTCACGTAACATATTAGTGTGCCACGTTCCGTATCACTTAGTGAGATAACAGCTGCCCGTCGCAAGCGATGATGACACGTCTCAGACTTGTGTTGCTGCACCTCTCTGGTGTGTGCGGAGGTGATTGTAAAGTCCAATTCTCGAACACAACCCTCTACCACAGGTGGGGCATACATGACCGAGGTTAGACAGGTGGGTGTTGTGTCTGTCTTTTCATGCAGATTGCTTTCTCTATGCTTCAACTAGCATGTGGTGTCTATATTGAAGCATTTTATAGACATTTTAAGAGTGTCTTAAAGCATTTTTTCTGTCCACCAATTGATAGTGGCGTCTGTGGCCTAGGGGTTAGTGACTCGGTCTATTAACCCCGACGTTCTGAGTTCGAATCACGCTGCGGACAGTTTGCTTGCAAATTGTTTCCGTTGATTTTAACAAAGGACGATGGCGCCACCCGTTCAGAAAGCAATGGCAAACTCTTGGTCTTCCTGAATGTATAAGTGGTGCCTAGAAAATCAACGACTTGTTTACTGTGGTTGATGGCTACGTCCTTTGGGATATGCCATGATTTTCATTTTCAATTGATTGTCTGCCCTCTTCAAGCTCGCAATACATCAACTGTTTTGAGATGCATTTATCAGGCATCCTAGCAATGTGACCTGTCCATCTCCCTTGGGTCTTCTTCAATAGGGTGTTGATGCTTGGGAACTTGGTTTTTATGCCAAATTATTTGATACCAATTAATTGAAATACGAATTTTCAATTCAAATGTTGTATCAATCCTAACATATGCTAGCGAGAATTGGAAAATGACTAAAGATATAGAAAGCAAGTTGAATGCATTTGAAAATAGATGTCTGCGAAAAATAATGAATATAAAATGGAATGAATTCAGGAGAAGTGATGAAATCAGAGATATGTCTGGTCAACCACTAGTGACAACTGTTATAAGAAAGAGAAGATGGAGATATGTTGGGCACACCTTGAGGAGAAATGATCAACGAATATCAAAGCAGGCATTGAAGTGGGATGCAAAGGGTTCAAGAAAGAGAGGTGGACCTAAGGAGACCCTGAAACGAACTTTGCTGAGAGAGGCAGGAAATATCGGTCTCAGTTCCATGGAGGAGATTGAGCGAGTTGCCCAGGATAGAGCGGTATGGAGAAATTACTTGCAGGCCATATGTAACGTATAACGGTACGAGAGGATTTATTATTATTATAATTGAAATACACATGCAAAGATAGACAACCATAATCCCACCGTTTACTAATGTTATGATTTATCTTATGTAGAAAATTCAAGTACACAGTTTATATAGAATGAAGATCAAGTATAGTTATTGGTTACTAAACTCACGTCATTGCACTCCGGGCAGACCAATAGGTGCTCAGTCTCCCTCAACAGATATCGAAGAGTATGCATACTGATGGTTCCCGTGGCTCGCTGATTAAACACCCCTCTCACTCTGCCTCTCAGGCATCCAGTTCGACTTGAACCACGAGTAACTCCAAACTGCCTAAATCGCTTGATCGATTCAACATCGATTTTAGTGTCCTCATCCAAAAGACATTTGCGAAGAGACCAAAGAATATCCCCCTTATTCATCTTCAACTCCCCAACAATCGATGCTGTTGATGCAATCCTGTCCGCTCACTCATTACCGTTAATCAAGTATAAAACTAGACCAATGCAGTCAAATGATTTTGTCAAAAAACACAAATACGACAATTAGAACATGAGAAACACATTTATTTCCAATTATAAGAACATCCCTTTCATACATGTCGCCAACATCATGTTGAAATATGTTTCACAGTTGAAATATATGAGACACACAGAAATGATATGGATGTAGGAATTGATAGAGAAAGCGACACAATATGCCTACAAGTGCACACAGTTGTTTGTTTGTTTGTGAACATTCTTTACGACCAATTTGATCATATTTATTGTGATGTATAATTGGTCTTTGCGAATAACAACTATATGTTGTACCTCGGTTCTTAGCCCCCAGATGTGTTTGGTACCATACACATGGAGAGCAGGGCATCCGAAATTTTGGCATAAAGTACACACAGTGACATCATGTCATATGTACGTATAAATATCCAAATGTCAGTGTGTTGAAACTACACCAGACCTTGAATATATGAAGTTGCTCAAATATATATATTCAGTGAAGACATCACAAGAGAATCAAGCTAAAACAGTTTTAGTTAGTTGACTACAATAGTAGAAAATGTGGTTTTAGAACATGAGGAAGACCAAGAGACAGATGGATAGAAGGAAGACCAAGAGATAGATAGATATAAGGAAGACCAAGAGACAGATGGATAGAAGGAAGACCAAGAGAGATGGATAGAAGGAAGACCAAGAGACAGATGGATAGAAGGAAGACCAAGAGAGATGGATAGAAGGAAGACCAAGAGAGATGGATAGAAGGAAGACCAAGAGATAGATGGATAGAAGGAAGACCAAGAGAGATGGATAGAAGGAAGACCAAGAGACAGATGGATAGAAGGAAGACCAAGAGACAGATGGATAGAAGGAAGACTAAGAGATATATGGTTAGAAGGAAGACCAAGAGACAGATGGTTAGAAGGAAGACCAAGAGAGATGGATAGAAGGAAGACCAAGAGACAGATGGATAGATAACATTACAGAAATCTTACAATAGTAGAAGATCTGGTTTTAGAACATGAGATGAGCAAGACCAAGAGACAGATGGATAGATAACATTAGAAATACGTGACTATAGTACGAGGTAAGAACCAATGCAACATTTTTAATTGAGTTTAAAATTTCAGCTCCCATGATGTGATCAAAAGCAGACATAAATATAAGTTGTGAGGTGATATTATTAAAAGCTGTTGAGCAACAATAATGATCAACAAATAAACATGGTACAGGTATTAAATAATGCGAAGAGAAGGTTTAGAACATTTGGTAACAAAATTTAGGGAAGGAGAGATCGCGGTAGACAGAGGGAGAAGATGCTGGATGGCTTGACATTATGCTTCGACACAAGAGATCGACGTCAGAACTGATTACACGCACCAAGCAGAGAGAGTTGTGGAGAGACATGATCGCCTACACCGGCACGCATGGCACTTAATTGATTGTGTTGTGTTGATTGATTGGACCATCCTCATTGCACTTCAGTGAGTGCTCTGATCTCTTTCCTATGCAGGAAGATCTCAGCTGCAGTGCACGAACTCCATAGCACCGGCTAGGGTCCACGATATAATTTTGAAGATGATGAAGATATTTTGTGTGTTAAAATGATCTTGTTCTGACAAAAGAACAAGAAAGGAAAATTACCACATGCGAAATGAGATGCTTGAGGAAAGCAGTAAATAAAACAAGAAGAGACCATATAAGAAATGAGGAAATTAGAACAGTCGGAACAACACCTGTTATTAGATTTATTGAAAAACAGAGACTCAAATGGTTTGGCCACTTGGTCAGAATGAACCCGAATACACCAGTTGCAAGAGCGTACAACCTGAAAATGGAATTATCAAGAGGAAAGGGCAGACCAAGAAAAAGATGGGTTGATGGAGTTACAGACATCTTAAAACTCCACAATACCACACCATATCAAGCGACCGAGCGTGCATTATCTGAAACCGAACATCAGTTAAACCTGCTACGCCTAGCGGCAAAAAAACAGAGAAGGACAAAAGAAAGAAGAAAGAAAATGATCTTGTCCACTCCACATATGAACTAAACATTGATATAAAAAATATACACCTCAAAAAGTTGTGTACAAAATAGTTTTTAGTAATTACTATTATTAAATAAATACCCTTCATAAACTACGAATCAGCTTAATAAAGCTTTGATTCAGTTTAAAATATGAAATTGGCAAAGTAAATTTTTTTAGAAAAACATGTACAACTTGTTCTTCCTCATGATTGATTGATTTAACCAGGGGGACACATTTATAAAGTGGACATCATCAAACCAGGTGACCATATTTATGAAACAGTTATCAACAAAGCAGGTGACCATATTTATGAAACAGTTATCAACAAAGCAGGTGACCATATTTGTGAAACAGTTATCAACAAAGCAGGTGACCATATTTGTGAAACAGTTATCAACAAAGCAGGTGACCATATTTGTGAAACAGTTATCAACAAAGCAGGTGACCATATTTGTGAAACAGTTATCAACAAAGCAGGTGACCATATTTATGAAACAGTTATCAACAAAGCAGGTGACCATATTTGTGAAACAGTTATCAACAAAGCAGGTGACCATATTTATGAAACAGTTATCAACAAAGCAGGTGACCATATTTGTGAAACAGTTATCAACAAAGCAGGTGACCATATTTGTGAAACAGTTATCAACAAAGCAGGTGACATATTTGTGAAACAGTTATCAACAAAGCAGGTGACCATATTTATGAAACAGTTATCAACAAAGCAGGTGACCATATTTGTGAAACAGTTATCAACAAAGCAGGTGACCATATTTATGAAACAGTTATCAACAAACCAGGTGACCATATGTATCAAGCGGTCATCATCTAACCAGCTGTCTATCTTTCTGAATAAAATCAACCTCTAATTAAATGATCATCTTTCTAAAGAAAACATCATCTAGCCAGGGAGTTCAGATTTATGTTGAAAATATCCCATCAGAAATTCAATATATCTCAAGACATATCATCTAACCAGGTGACATATAACCATGTGACATATAACCATGTGACATATAACCATGTGACATATAACCATGTGATTGAAGCAACCAAAAACTAAACTAAATATGTCTCCAGATACTTGTAACACACACTATCTCTCTCTCCATACTTTTAACATACATTCTCTCTTCTTCTTGCTCTAACATATACTATCTCTCTCCATCTAGTTCTAACATATACTATCTCTCTCCATCTAGTTCTAACATATAAGATCTCTTCTTCTGGTTCTAACAAATACTGTCTCCAGCCGTCTCTGCGATGTATCCAGACTTTTTCCGCATCTGAATGTTCATAATCCATGCCATATAAGACATCAGCAAGTCATCCATGTTGTGACCCTGTGGATACAGAAATGTGTATGTCAAAACTGTATAAGATATCACAAAACAAAATCTATATTTCATGCTGAATCATCTCTTTAGCTCAGTGGTAAGTACTCTGACAACCAGCCAACTAACTAACTAGCTCATCTGTTGTTCACATGATTGTATCATACATATCTAACTAGACACAAGCAACACACATGTCCCACTGTCTGTGGTAGCATAACACTCACAGGGAACATGTTCCGAGAGAAACCAGTTTAGTACCAGCAGACAATATTTCCAGAGAAAACAGTCTAGAAAGATCTGCCCAGCGCTACATATGAAATGAAAACTAATACTACCTTGGGGATTCTTTACAAGCAGGCAACATCAGAACATACCATTGTGGATTCTACAAGCAGACATATACATGTCTAACAATAACCTACAGCAACAGACAACATCAGAACATACCACTGTGGTTTCTACAAGAAGACATACATTTCTAACAATAACCTATGACAACAGACACACGTCTAACAATAACCTACAACAATAGACAATATCAGAACTTACCACTGTCGTCTCTACTAGCAGTTTTGTGATCTTTCCTGATTCCGCAACGATGAGAGTAAATGAGCAGTCATCATAGGCCCAGTTTGGGACAGACTCAAATGTGTATGTTTTAATGATGCTCTAGAAATACAAGAACAAAATAATTTGATTATCTACTGATATAAGAGTCACATACCAGTTTGCATATGTGCACCACTATATCACACATATGTACCATAGATATGTACCATCGATATGTACCATAGATACGTAGTGTGCTTTATGATGTAATAGACAACTACATTTCATGAATGAGACACATATTGTTAAGTTAAGGGGGGATTCTGGTCTTGAAACTTTTTCGTTGCTTTCATATTAATGTAGAATTTGTATTATAATTTTGAGATATTATGACTTAGAAGAGTAAAAAAAGTTTAGTTTTCAAAAATATGTCAACACGTTGCCATGGAAACAATAAAAATGGCCGCCAAACACAAAATTTTAAATCCCTAAGGCTCTGAAAGTAATTAATATAAATGAATTCTGTTTTCACTCTAAGGTGAGCAATTGTAATATCTAAAAATTACACATGATTTTTAGGATATATTAGATATTAAATTTTTAAAATGAATTTTTGGGTAAACACACCCCCCAATAACAGCTATTTTTTTACCGAATTTTGAGGACATTTTAAACTAAAAATTTATAAAAAATTAAATATTTAATATATCCTAAAAATCATGTGCAATATTTTAGATATTACAATTGCGCACCTTAGAGTGAAAACATAATTCATCTACATTCATTAGATTCAGAGCCGTAGGGATTTGAAATTTTGTTTTTGGCGGCCATTTTGTATTGTTTCCATTTCAACGCTTTGACATATTTTTTTTTTGCTAATTTTTTTCTACTATTCTAAGTCATAATCTTTCAAAATGGTTATACAAATTTTACATTAATGTGAAAACAACGAAAATAGCTTCATGATCCCTTTACTACCGAATAACCCCTTAATAAACAAATAACTGACACCTAGGACAAATGAAGTGTGACAGTACTAAAAGTATGGTATTTATGTCATTCAGACAATACATTCTTCTTCTTCTTCTGCATCAGTTTCTGCTATGTGACTACTCCGGTATGTGTCATAAACAGGGCGGTGCGCTTTAGGTCTCCCATAATTTGTTTTGTAGCTTCTATTGGTCAGCAACTTTTGTGAACAATCAACTACAGTGTAGTTTTTATACTTCTCTCCAACAACTATTTACACAACATATTCCTATATACACAATACTTGTGTGTCTCCTCTCTCTCACACAATCTTCCTCTAGGTATACATTCTTTACTTAACAAATCTTGTAACAGACACTCTCACTCATTGATGCTTTATTTCCATCACATCTCCTGACCACATACCCACTCCCTGTGTCTCCCTTGTATATCTAATTCATTTCTTTCTCTATCTAACAAACTTCTACCTTCTCCACATCGTGTTACCTCTCTCTCTCTCTCTAACACTCTCTCTAACTCTCTCTCTCTCTCTAACACTCTCTCTAACACTCTCTCTAACTCTAACTCTCTCTCTAACACTCTCTCTCTCTGTCTCCCTCCCTCTCCCTCTCTCTCCACCTTACCTTTGTCTGAGCATCAATGATATGAATCCCTGAATAGTTAATGGCTATTAAACAGAATGTGGGCAGAAACTTGACATGAGATTGCTGTCGATAGAATTGATATATGTACATCTCATAACAAGCATCACATGTCGAACATTGACACAAAATATATTTAGTAAGTTCATCGACAAGACATGGACAGAGTTAGAGAAGCTGGATGTAAGAGAAAAGTTGGACAAGAGAAGTTGGACATGTGTGAAGTTGAATAGGAAAGAGAAGTTCAATATGAATATGAGAAATGAGAAAGGATATGAGAAAGAGGTTTGGAAAAATAGAGAAATTGAACAGGAAATAAGGACATGGGAGATAAGCTAGGCAATAGAGAAAAGTTTATGTTTATGAAGTGAGTAGTTTCTGACCTATGTTTTCAGCACTCATTTTTGGTACCAGTTTTGCCTTTCATCTGAGATCCTTACTTGCTTATCTAGAATGCAGTAACACAACTTAATGCCAGAGCCAATTCTTGAAGATGGAGTAGTGGACTTGGTCAGTTCTTGAAGATGTAGTAGTGGACTGGGTCAGATTTTGAAGATGGAGTAGGGGACTTGGGTCAGTTCTTGAAGTAAGAGTAGTGGACTTGGTCAGTTCTTGAAGTAAGAGTAGTGGACTGGGTCAGTTTTTGAAGTAGGAGTAGTGGACTTGGTCAGTTCTTGAAGTAAGAGTAGTGGACTTGGTCAGTTCTTGAAGTAAGAGTAGTGGACTTGGTCAGTTCTTGAAGTAAGAGTAGTGGACTTGGTCAGTTCTTGAAGTAAGAGTAGTGGACTTGGTCAGTTCTTAAAGTAAGAGTAGTGGACTTGGTCAGTTCTTGAAGTAAGAGTAGTGGACTGGGTCAGTTTTTGAAGTAGGAGTAGTGGACTTGGTCAGTTCTTGAAGATGGAGTAGTGGACTTGGTCAGTTCTTGAAGTAGGAGTAGTGGACTTGGTCAGTTCTTGAAGATGGAGTAGTGGACTGGGTCAGTTCTTGAAGATGAAGTAGTGGACTAGGTCAGTTTTTGAAGATGGAGTAGTGGACTTGGTCAGTTCTTGAAGATGTAGTAGTGGACTTGGTCAGTGTTTGAAGATGCAGTAGTGGACTTGGTCAGTGTTTGAAGATGTAGTAGTGGACTTGGTCAGTTCTTGACGTTGGAGCAGTGGATTTGGTCAGTTCTTGAAGATGGAGTAGTGGACTGGGTCAGTTTTTGTAGATGGAGTAGGGGACTTGGGTCAGTTCTTGAAGTAAGAGTAGTGGACTTGGTCAGTTCTTGAAGTAAGAGTAGTGGACTGGGTCAGTTTTTGAAGTAGGAGTAGTGGACTTGTTCAGTTCTTGAAGTAGGAGTAGTGGACTTGGTCAGTTCTTGAAGTAGGAGTAGTGGACTTGGTCAGTTCTTGAAGTAGTAGTAGTGGACTTGGTCAGTTCTTGAAGTAAGAGTAGTGGACTTGGTCAGTTCTTGAAGTAAGAGTAGTGGACTTGGTCAGTTCTTGAAGTAAGAGTAGTGGACTTGGTCAGTTCTTGAAGTAAGAGTAGTGGACTTGGTCAGTTCTTGAAGTAAGAGTAGTGGACTTGGTCAGTTCTTGAAGATGGAGTAGTGGACTGGGTCAGTTTTTGAAGATGGAGTAGTGGACTTGGTCAGTTTTTGAAGATTGAGTAGTGGACTTGGTTAGCTTTTGAAGATGAAATTGTGGACTTGGGTGAGTTTTAGTTGGCTGAATCTGTCATCTGATTCACTATATCTTAGACACCTGGTGAACATTCTTCTTTTTTTCTTGACTCTCGTTTTGCCTCACAGTACCAGGATAAGAAGAGATTTATAGAACGGACCTATGTGTGCACTTCCTAAATAGTGTTTTTCACCCTCTCTGTTATTTCTGAGGTCCACCTTTTGCATGGACAGCTGTTTGCTTTGTATCCACTGTATCAGAGTAACATTGCTCTGTGTGGTACACTGCCTGTTGGTAATCTGCTTATGTTGCCGAACCAATTAGTTTGTTGTTTCTTGATGAAGCTAAGTACTGATGTTGTACCAACATTTTTTCATGATGTCTTCATTTCTAAACCGGTCTCTTCTTGATACTCCCAGTATTCTGTGTAGACACTTCATATCTGTCGTGACAAGTTTTTTTCTATCATCACCCAAGTTTGGCACTGATAGCGTAATGTTGGGAGAAAGATTGTGTTGTACAGTGCTCTTTTAGTGTTCATGGTCACATGTTCAAACTTGGCGCCATTTGTCCTATGATTTGGTTTGCTTTATTGTATCTATATTGCATTTCATTAGTTATTAATCCATTTACTTAAAAAATGCTAGTGAAAGAATAACTAATGAAATCTTACCTTGACTTCACAAAATACAGAACCATATGTGGCAAGCCGAGACAACTCTTGTAAAAACACTGTCCTAGCCTGGTCAGGTGTCAGAGTTTTACGTTGCTGAATCTCCTGCAGTATTGCCTATAGAGCAAACAATAACAGAGATCAAGACAGCAAGATGGTGGACGTATTGCTACACAATTCAACAACAGATGTAGTTGTGAAAACACAGTAGATACAGTGTGACGGAATAGTGATATGAATAGAACGTTCAATTTTGTTTAGAATTGAGAGAAAAAAATTGTGATGGGTTCAATGTATGCAACTGATATTCACACAAGTGAGGAAAGGGACTGGTCCATCTACCTCCTGCTACTTGGTTTAGAAATACAAAGCGGCAGACAATTCATTCTGCAAAGATTACATACATTTTTCATTCACAGTAGATGGATAAGAAGATAAGAAAATAGGAAGATAGGAAACTAGATAAAATAGGAAGATAGGAAAATAGAGAAGATAGAAAAATAGGGGAAATCAGAAAATAGAAAGATAGGAAAATAGAGAGGAAAATAGAGAGGAAAATAGAGAAGATAGGAAAATTGGAAAACAGGAAAATAAGAAAATATGAAAAAGAGAAAATAGGAAGATTGGAAAATAGAGAAATAAGGAAGATATGAAAATAAGAAGCAGACAGAACAAAATATGGTTGCAGTTTAAAAATATGTATAAAATAAATCTGAGGGGGGTGAGACTGTTGTAAAAATAGATGCCTGACATGTAACCAAATACATGACCAGAGACACTGACCTTTTGACAGTGGAGAGTGGAAGATTCAAACAGATTAAACAGGACAACAATTCATGTTAAAGTTAAAGTTAATTGCATATCCTTTACAGGACTTTGCGAATCAACCCCAGCTTTTAACGCTGTTTGTGATTTTTCTAGGCATTATTACGTTCAGTAGTTTGCCATTGCTTTCTGAACGGGTGGTGTCATCGTCTTTTGTAAAAATCCACGCTTTGAAACAATTTCAACCAAACTGTCCGCAGCGTGATTCGAACTCAGAACGTCGGGGTTAAGAGACCGAAGAGACCGAGCTACTAACCCCTAGGCCACAGACGCCACCACAGACAATAATTCATGTAGTGGATCAAAACCTAAGATAACAGTAGAATTCTCGAACTGAGATAGTATGAGAGAGTGGCAAACACAGAACTGTGTGTGAACAAGAACAGGGCATGCACTAATGATGATTTCTCATTTAATGATATGTTTAACTTTCCTTCATTCTCTCTCCCACATTCTCTCTCTCCCACATTCTCTCTCTCCCACATTCTCTCTCTTCCACATTCTTTCCCTCCCACATTCTCTCCCTCCCACATTCTCTCTCTCCCACATTCTCTCCCTCCCACATTCTTTCCCTCCCACATTCTCTCTCTCCCACATTCTCTCCCTCCCACATTCTCTCTCTCCCACATTCTCTTCCCACATTCTCTCTCCCACATTCTCTCATACAATTACCATTTGATGTTATGACTTTAATTCTTCAAGTTATCAGTAACAAAGCCTCTATGTGAGATTGTATTTCCCAGGCATGCGTCATTGAGAGGTCACTTCATGGTCAACTTTTTTGACCAAAATGCAAGGAAGATCTAACATCATGCAGCAAAAAAAAAAAAAATTGATAGTGGTTGGCCAAAGACAGGCACTCATGGTGAACGACGGCTCAAAAAGGAGAGAAGAAAAACACCATCACGTATCGAGACAAAAGAGAGTGCAGAGTGCAGAGAGACCATCCTATGTATCAACTAAGGCTCCAGTTTCACTTGCAGAAACTGTAGCTAGAATTGCCACTCCAGAATAAGTCATTACAGTCACAACATACATTGTGATTCAGCACAGAATAAACTACTTGACGCAAAACCTTTTGTCTCCTGAGACAAAGAGGTCAAAGGTCATGATGATGATGATAGGAGATTGGTACTAAATACACATCTTTGTTTTTTTGGTCAGAAGTGATGAAGTATATTTTACCTGTTCAACTTCTGGAACTTTCTTTCCTTCCAAGTAACCTTGAGGTATGATCTGTGACAAGACTTCCCTGGATAATAAACATCAGTTGAATCAAACACGGACATAGTCATCTGTTGTTTATTAGATAAATCTTGTTGTCTTTGTTGACATTGTGAAATTTGTACCGTTTCAAGTTCTTCCACTCATGCCACACCAACATCTAGTTTGTATCAGAAGATATTAGCAACACAGTACACACACTTTACAACAATTAACTTGTATCAGAAGATATTAGCAACACAATACACACACTTTACAACAATTAACTTGTATCAGAAGATATTAGCAACACAATACACACACTTTACAACAACTAACTTGTATCAGAAGATATTAGCAACACAATACACACACTTTACAACAACTAACTTGTACCAGAAGACATTAGCAACACAATACACACACTTTACAACATCTGTTCACAATAAACACACTCAACACCAGTTGACCAAATGTTTCTGTGCTAATTTAACAAATGAAATAAATTTATTGGAAACAAAATAATGTTTGATGGAAGTGCGAAACAAAAATGTTGAGAAGGGGATAGAAATAATAAAAGTTATAGTTAAAGCCCTTTCGCTGCTACATACTTTTCGAAGGCTGAGCTAAAAATAGCTTTTCTTTGTTTCTAGGTCACAAACGTGAATGTACGCCTATAGCAGTGACAGTAGCAATGTATAACGTGTTAACACGTCTTTAGCCCACAGAGGAGAGATAATAACAGACGTGTTAATGCGTCTTTAGAGGTGAATGGGAAAAACGTATATATACGTCCTTAGCAGCTAAAGGGTTAAGAGTTACCACCCAATTGCTATTATAGGAATGTCTGGTCAACCACTAGTAGCAACTGTTATAAGAAGGAGAAGATGGAGATATGTTGGTCATACCTTGACGAGAAATTATCAAAGAATAACAAGCAGGCATTGAAGTAGAAGGCAAAGGGTTCAAGAAAGAGAGGACGTCCTAGGGAAATCCTGAAACAAACTGTGCTGAGAGAGGCAAGAAATATCGGACTCAGTTCCATAGAAGAGATTGAGTGAGTTGCCCAGGATAGAGCAGCGTGGATAAATTACTTGCAGGCCCTATGTAATGGCACCAGAGAAATTTATATATATATATATCGCCCGAGTTGTTACCGGGGTCCAAATTTGGGGTGTAAAGAATAGAACCACTGTTACCTGCCACGCATGTCATAAGAGGCTACTAAGGAGGTTTGGCTGAAATCGGATGCACATGTCCTAAAAGTGTAGAAGTCTATGCGTTTAGGGTCTACCAAACCAATGTGCAACGTATACACGTTCTTGGTAAAGACCAAACATATCACAAAGAGTGATTAAAATTGGTTGTAAAGAACGAACGCAAAGAAGAAGGAGAAGGATATATATATATATTTTCTTTGTCCAACAGCACCCAACGATTGATATGGTCAACTGATTCATGTCTGCTGTCTTTACTGTGAATTGTTTCTTTAGTGTCAATTTGAAATTGAATCAACCTGGATCCATTTGCGGTCAGAAAATGTCACAGAAGGAGATTTAAATATAACAGATGATAAGATACAGTAAAGATAGTAACTGACCTGAATTTCTGGGAAGATGTTTCAACATGTCCAAACTCAATGATATAAACAAGGGCAGCAAACTTGACCACTAGAAGATCTGGAAACTGGTGGTAGCCTCGTAGATAGTTTGGCATTTCCTAAATGAAAAGTAGCCATGTTTAAAGTGGTTTTAGATAAATACTAGACATTCTGTGATGGAAAACATGTAGACTTATTTTGTTTCTCATTCTTTCACATTTAGTTTCTGGTCAGATAGAGTAACGATGATTCGAAGATGTTGAAGATGTCCTGTTTTGAGCAGTTTATCGCAAGTGTGGTGCCGGGGCCAGCAAGGAAAACAAAGAATAGTACTATTGCAACCTACAAGGCATGTCATAAGAGGTGACTGATGTAGGATCTAGGAAACTCCCCTAGTAAATAAAAGCATCGCTGAAATCGGATCTACTGGCCTTCTTGTAGGCGCATAACTAGCACAATGCACAATCGCTCTTAGGCTCAGATCACATACAAATCACACATAATGGTTAACAAGTGGTCGATTTGGAGCATTCTAAGAAGAAGAAGAGTAGTTTCTACCAACAATTGATACCACACAAAGCTACCAACAATTGATACCACACAAAGCTACCAACAATTGATACCACACAAAGCTACCAACAATTGATACCACACAAAGCTACCAACAATTTATACCACACAAAGCTACCAACAATTGATACCACACAAAGCTACCAACAATTGATACCACACAAAGCTACCAACAATTGATACCACACAAAGCTACCAACAATTGATACCACACAAAGCTACCAACAATTGATACCACACAAAGCTACCAACAATTTATACCACACAAAGCTACCAACAATTGATACCACACAAAGCTACCAACAATTGATACAACACAAAGCTACCAACAATTGATACCACACAAAGCTACCAACAATTGATACCACACAAAGCTACCAACAATTGATACCACACAAAGCTACCAACAATTGATACCACACAAAGCTACCAACAATTGATACCACACAAAGCTACCAACAATTGATACCACACAAAGCTACCAACAATTGA
This sequence comes from Arion vulgaris, assembly GCA_020796225.1. Lineage (NCBI taxonomy): Eukaryota > Metazoa > Mollusca > Gastropoda > Stylommatophora > Arionidae > Arion > Arion vulgaris. The sequence goes on along the minus strand of CM036771.1, from coordinate 11,359,364 downwards.
TACCACACAAAGCTACCAACAATTGATACCACACAAAGCTACCAACAATTGATACCACACAAAGCTACCAACAATTGATACCACACAAAGCTACCAACAATTGATACCACACAAAGCTACCAACAATTGATACCACACAAAGCTACCAACAATTGATACCACACAAAGCTACCAACAATTGATACCACACAAAGCTACCAACAATTGATACCACACAAAGCTACCAACATAATTGATTTCATTACCAACATAAGCTCTTCATATTTATATGAGCATAACAAATTAAATATTAAACCCTTGTCGACTTACTAGACCTGTCACAGTGTCTTCAGAATCTCCTAGATGGGGTAAATCGGTGCAGAAGTTTATCACATTCAGACTAGAATAGCAGAAGTTTATCACATTCAGACTAGAATAACACAAATTCCTTCCAAAGAAATTTGAAATTGACTCAGATAAAATTATAATCCACTTTCAAAGTGCAGTATCATTCCTGTGATATCTTTCATATTGCTATCATCCACATATAGTGGCTGAAAGATAGCATTTATGTTTTCTTACCAAGTCTTCCATCTTCGTTGATGGATCTTTTTTTCCCTCATTTTAATTCCATGATTTCCCCATTTCTTTCTTCGTTCATCTGCTATGACTACAGGCACAGTCATAGTACCTAATATGGCATCACTGAATGATTTTTCCGTGAAGGTTTACTTTCCTTATAACTATGTATCTTGAAATTCAGACGAGTCTTACTCTAACTTCAAAGGTAAATGTAATTTAATATCTCCATGTAAAGAATCAGTCTCTTGCAGTTTGATAACGGATAATTTTCTCCCTGTTCACTTGATATTTATGTCATTTAGACCATGGGATAATACAATAAAAGCATCAGTGATCTTTTCTGTTGTCATACTGAAAAAGTATCCACATTTGATCCATAACTGCATATTTATCACTCACCTACTAGTAATGCTGCTGTAACACTGTAAAAGTATCCATGTTAGGTTGCAATTGAGCGTCTGTAGCTCAAGTGGTAGTGAGCTCGATCACAAACCCAAGCGTACTTGGTTCAAACCCCACGGTGGGCAAGTTTGGAAGCAAATTCGTTTCCGTGGGATTTTTACAAAAGGTAAAATAGACCTCACCGTTCAGAAAGCATTGGCAAATTACTGAACGTATAAGTGGTGCCTAGAAAATAAACGACTAGTTTACTGTGGTTGATGGCTACATCCTTTAGGATATGCCACGATTTTCATTTCAGGTTGCAATTGCATATTTATAACTTACCTGTTGGTAATGAAAGATTCTGTCTGCAATGAGATCTATGCCAGGTTGTCCATTTACCCAAATCTTCTTCAACATAACCAGTGTTGAAGTGGGTGAGTGAACTGTTCTGCCGCTGACATCTGTGAAAGACATGTTTTAGATGTACACCAGACAGTGTGAGAAGAGGTTGGAAATAAAATATGACTGCTATAAAAATGATTAATGTGTATATGTTCAGTCATCATCATCAAGGTGCGTATCCTTTATAGGACGTTGCTCTCTTTGCAGCGCATCTGAAATTCACTGTCTCTTGCCAGTACACCCACTTCGTCAATAGTCATGTTCATGGTTTCTTTAATATCTTGTAGCCATCTTCTTGGTCTGCCTCTGCGTCCTGGGACCCTGCCCTCAAGAATTGTTCTTTCCAGGCCATTGTGACGCTTGATGTGACCAAAGCATGTAATTTTTCTGTATAGTATGTTGTTTATCAGCCAATTCTCTTTAACATTTAGTTCTTTCAGGACATCTGTTCAGTATAGATATTAATATGGCCTGTTTCATCTTTACAGACGGTCAATTGACAAGTGTTTTACTATGACATCTTCAGAGTTTGGGCTTGTTTCTCTTGCGTTTCAGCTCATCTCTAAGTCTCTCTGCAAAAGATTTTGCACCTTTGTGTAATGTTATTCTCCACACAACTCTGTCATCAGCAAGTTTTTCCCATGTGTTGGGACCGATATAAAAGCTTGAAGCCCTGTAGATATCCTTATATCTGAGAAGTGGTCTGCCTCGGTGCCTCCTCCCCTCTGAAAGTTCACAGAACAGCACTTGTGGTATGCCACTATTGTCCATTCTTCTCACATGCCCTAGTCATCTTTGTCTTCTAGCATGCAGTAGAAGACTAAGATGAGTATAGATGTGTACAGTATAGATGTGTACAGTTTAGTTTTTTTTTAGTTTAGTCGTCGGATCACCATCACTGCACGTCGAACAAATTAGTCCATAAGTGCTCCGATTCTCCCTCAGTATGTCCATCAGCGTGTGGCGACTAACGACACCGGTTCTTTGTTGGTTTACAATTCTTCTTTGTCTGCCAGCATAGCGTTCTTGTCGAGCTACACCACACTTAACTTTGAGTTCTTGCAGTCTGGTTAGTGTTGTGGATGCACCGCTATTACGTGAATCATGTACACGCCCTCTCTCCCTTAAGGAATTTATAATATCAGCCTGGTCCATTGCTCGTCCGCTTTGGACAGCAGCCATACCTGCAAGCCTATCCGCACGTTCATTCCCCTTACACCTGCATGCCCTGGTACAAAAATAAAACTGATCTTTGTCAGCTTAGACCTCCCCAGCGATTCTATCCAATGTCTCCTAGCCCATCCTGTTTCAATCTTCCTGAGCATACTCATTGAGTCACTGAGAAAACATGCATGGATAAAAGTCTGTGATTCTAGCCAAATCATCGCTTTGGTAACCGCCATGATTTCCATAGTGAGACTGCTTGTAGTCACGGCAAAACCACCACTGTCTTCCTTCACAACATCACCTCCGACCTGAGCAGTGAAAGCCCACGAGCTCCGCACATGTCGAATCACCGAACCATCCGTATAAATGATTACATCATGCTCAGATGCGTTCTCAGAAATTAATGCATGAACCTCTGCCTCCACAACAAGTGGGTTGTGTTGCCTGCATTCTTTATCAAGTTCGATGCATACAGAAAAGGATGTAGCGAATGCTCTTGGCACTGGTATCCATTCTTCACCGGGATCAATGTCTTCAAGTGTACACACCTGTTCAATACAGTCCTCGGCCTGACCCATCCAAGATTTTCCTCTTTTAACCTATTTCCTTTTTGTCTCTTTATTTCCAAGTGCAGAGGATGTTGTGTGTCAGCATTGACTCGAAGGTATGCTCGTGCACGGCTCATCAGTATTCTATACTCCATAGTAGGATAGTCAAGGAGATAGCGCATCGCCCTGCACGACGTGTCTTTAGTGCAACCAAGTATAATGCGCATCGCCTCGTTCTGTATTCTTTCCAGTCGTTCTATCTGACTATGACTGAGAGTCAGGATCGCCAGCGCATACTCAAGCACAGAAAGGACCAGACCCTGGTATAAAATACAAAGATGGCGCTGTTCACAATCCGCCGCAGCCATTACCCTCATCGCCAGCAAACCTTTCCTCGCCTTCATTATCACATGAGCTATGTGTTCCGTAAAAGCTAGACTACGATCAAAACGCAACCCCAGGTATTTCATAGACTGAGATCGCTCCACTACCTCTGAACACAAAACCACAGATGGTGTTGGAGTGTTGACGATGTGGTTGTTTAAAGAGAACCATGTCACCGCTGCTTTTGTGGGGTTGACCAATGCTCCTGCTTCAACGCACCATCTACCTATGCGGTCGAGTTCTGACTGAAGTTCCTCCACAAGCTGTTCTCTATCCTTGCCCTGACGATACACCAACACATCATCTGCATATGACATTGTCCTTCCTCTACCCGTGATCTGCTCTTTTGTGATGCTCACAGTATAGGCATTGAACAACACCGGAGATAATGGTGACCCTGTGGTAAGCCAGGGTGGATTGTTGTTGCTGATGACGCCCAACTGCCACATTTAAACACTATCTTTCGCTGGAAGAGGCCGCAAAGATCCAATTGAGGAGGAATGGGCTGATATTGAGTTCAGTCAGCTGCACCATTAAAAATGCAACGGCACTCTATTATAGGCATCTTCAAGGTCAATTGCAGCAGCACATGTCTCAATGCCCGAGTGAAAACCCTCATAGACATCGTAGGCGAACACCGCTGCGTTACGCCATGTCTCTCTATATGGACGGTACCTCCAAGGGTAGGTGGAAGGAGACGTAACCTCTCTAGTTGGCAGGATATTTTTCTGGCAATTATTTTCTCCAGCAACTTGCCTATTGTATTCTGCATGGTGATTACCCGATAGCCCTGAATTTTGTGTGGTCTTTGCCAGGCTTCGGCAGAGGTACCAGGTAGCTGTGCAACCATTCTTCGTTGATTATTGCAGTCGTAATGCTTTTGTTGTAGATGCCAGCCAGTTCTTCCCACTCCCATCAGACAACCCGTCAATGTCACCATATCGTATGCCATCTGGACCAGGTGCACTGTTTTTGCTCTCCGTACAGCATCCTTGATTTCCTCCACCGTCACCAAATCATCTACATCTAATTCCTGGTTCTTACATTTAGCTGCAATGGATTGTCTTGCAGTGTTTCGCCCTACAATGTCTTTCTGGTCACTCTGCTCTAAATAGTGTACAGTATAGATGTGTACAGTATAGATGTGCACAAGAAGTCAGTCCTAAATATAAGTTGTGCTGTTTTGTACCAATATATAGTAGATTGTATATGAGTATTCATTACATTAATGTCTTGAGTAGTTAGAGATAAATTATAGGATAAGCAGTTAGTAATCTAAATTAGAATGTCCACATGAACAATAAATGTTTCGATGGATATTTTTTAAAAAAATACTGGAAAAAAACAATCTTCAATCTTGTCCACAAAAAATAAATTATTATGATTTAAATTAATGAATGAACTAAGATTTAAATTAATGGAAGAACATGATTTAAATTGAAAAATATATCAGAACTAACAGAGTAGACAATCAAGTGCCATGCCTGCCGGCGTAGGCGATCATGTCTCTCCACAACTCACTTTGCTTGGTGCATGTAATCAGTTCTGATGTCGATCTTTTGTTGAACCATGATGTCAGGCCGCCCAACATCTTCTCCCTCTGTCTTCCACGATCTCTCCTTCCCTGAATTTTACCTGTTGTCACTCACCCAATGTTCTAAACCTTCTCTTCGAAATTAAAGGCCCAAAGAAGCTTGATTGTCGGATTCTTATTCTTTTGATAAGGTTTCTTTGTGTGTAGGCCTGATGTAAAACCTCATTTGTTTTCTTTGCTTTCCAGGAAATTTTCAGCATTCTTCTGTTAAACCACATCTCTGTGGCTTCCAATGATCTTATTTATTGCTTGTTTATTGTCCATGATTCACTACCATACATAAGTATTGGTTTAATATAGCACTGGAGTACTCGTTTTTACTCAGGACAAAATATCTCAGGACAAAATTGGTCTCCAAATAAACACCACAAAAACAAAAATTGTTGACCTTACCAGCAGTCCAGAAAATATTCAACTAAAAACTACACTCTTGAAAAAGTCAAAAGTTTTACATACCTAGGGAGTATGATGACATCTACGGGGATACAGCGCCAGAAATTCCACACAGAATCGCATTGGCATCAAGTGCTTTTAACAAATTGTCAAATATATGGAAGTCCAATTCACTCAGCAAGCACTTAAAATTAAAGATCTTTAACTCTTGTGTGATTCCAGTATTAACTTATGGATGCGAGAGTTGGAAAGCAACAAAAGCTCTAGAAAGAAAATTAGATAACTTTGAGAATAAATGTCTTAGAAGAATATTGAACCTCAAATGGTCAGATTTCAGACCCAATACACAAATAAGACAAGAGACCAAGCAAGAAAATGTATCAAATTTGATAAGAAAGCGCCTCTGGAACTACATCGGCCACACACTTAGAATGGATGAGAGAAGACTCCTTACCAATCCCTCATATGGACACCAGAGGGAAAAGAAAACGAGGAAGACCAAGAGAGACTCTGCGTAGAACCATCACCAGAGAAGGCTCAACGATGGGCCTAGTAAACATTAAAGACTTAAAACAAATAGCAACGAACCGCGAGACATGGAGAGCTATGACCTCTGCCCTATGCGCCGCCCACAGGCCCAAGAGGAAAGACTAACTAACTCGTTTTTGCAATGTCATTGGTAGTGAGTTCACACATAGTGTGTTCTTCATTTTCAGAAAAGTTGCATTTGCTTGAGCTATTCTACTCCTAATCTCTGTTGTACATCTTCCATCTGATGTTAGAAATGTTCTTAGATATTTGAATCAGTGAACTTGTTTCAGTGTTGTATTATTTATTTTGATATTACATTTTGGTTTTTCCTGTTTCTTGGAGACATAGAACGGTATAATAAAACAAACAGAGAGATCAGAGAAAGGTATAGAACAACTAATACAGAAATCAGAGAAAGATTTAGTCAAAACTAATAGAGAGAAAAAGAGAGAGTACGGTAATAGGGGTAGTGGTGTTTGTGGTGGTAGCTATATGGATGATATATTCGAGATGATGAAAAGTGATAAGAAGATGGTAGTGGTGAGAATGTTGGTTGTGCAGTAGTAGATGTTAGTAGCCCTGTCTCTGACAGACAGTGTATGTACTCACCACTATTCCTTCTGCTCTCTTTAAACAAATATATATCTGCATGAGTTAAACAGTCAAAGTAGAAGGCCCGGTCTGAGAGACAGTGAACTGTGGACAAGAATTGAAATGATGCTCTTCATGTAACAAAGAATAATAATCTAGTACAGGTAACTCTATTATTTTACTGTATATCCAATATCTCTATCCAGACTTCAGTATTAATTTGATATATTTGTACATATCTGAGTAAGTTGTACTTGAAGTGTTCCATATTTGTTCTAGCACTACATTCATTACTTGTGTGCTTCCTTTGTGAGTTCCTGCAAATTTTTCTTACAAACATTACATTGAGAAAAAGATACAACTCTGCAAGCCAGTTCTCACAACACTTAAAGCTAAGAAGCCAAACACACAGATGGGTCTGTGCGTCATATTATGAAATCAGGCCTGGGATTTATAATCAGAGTGCATGACAAGGCTGTTGTTGTGCAGAAAGGATCACACTGAACAAATACTTTCAACACGAAAAATTTGGGTTGAAGCTGATACTGCTGTTTTTCAATAGCTCAATGAAAATCAATTTACTGAGGCAATTATTGTGTCCAATTTGTAGTTTATGCTTTAGATAGCCCAAAATGGTAGATTGCGATATGAATGGATGTCGTCAATAGAGTATTTAATCCTCCAGGGATTTATGTTGTGGATGCGCTGTCCTGAATATGCTAGGATGTTCACTGTAGTAAGAAAGTAGGCATGACTAAATCAAAAGCACACAGATAGTTAACACCACTGTCACACAGAGATACCGCTAACAACTAAAGCAAATCTCATAAGAACGATTTTCTGGCCAACACTATGTTACCAGTGTCAAACATGGCCAATAACAGCAGCTAATGAGCGGAAAATCATAACGACAGAGATGAGGTGTCTTGGAGGAGCTGCAGGTGTGATAATAAGAAACAAAATTAGAAATGAAGAAATCAGAAGGAGACTGGATGTGAAACCAGTTATGTAATTCATAAAAGAACAACAGATTAAATGATTTGGACACCTGACCAGAATGCCATGGTATCGCCTACCACAGAGAGCCACACAGAAAAGTATAATGAGTACAAGGCAAGAGGAAGACCACGCAAAGATGGAGCGACGGCATCAAGAACAGCCTTACAAACATGAGTATCAGCTTACAAAGTGCCTTAAAAAAGCACACACAAGATCACTACGTTTCACCCCAACACTTCCATAAAGAAGTAAATGGTGGAAGAGAAGAGGAAGACACAGATAGTTGGGATGTTCAAATTGGATTTGTGCTGTTGAAGTTCGATGAAGTGAACATACTTTGGTTTCTCAATCACCTTCTGTTGGATGAACACATGACACTTAATGATGAATCTATACAACATTTCAGAAAATTTGAAATCAAATGTTGTAAAAGTAAAATTGTCTATCTGACAGGGAGAACTGTGTTTAACCAGAACAGTGAGTTACAGGACCCATCAATATACATGCTCTATGTCAGCTGTCTGGACGTGAGAGGGGTTATATTGAGCACCATTGAGTCTGCTTGAAATTACAGGAAATATCAGATCAGTAACAGATAAAAGATGAAATTAATATTATCATTATTATATTCAGGTAATACTTTTTTTAATTAATCTTTACAGAGTCATACTGTTGTTTCATTAAAAGAAAGAAATATGGAATTTTGATGATGTAGTATGTTTATGAAATATAATTTCACATTGTGCGACACAATTGGTTCAAGTTGATGAAATGAAAATTAATGAATAGAATGGGTTATTATTTCATCATGTTTGTACACTCCCATTTTTTGTAAAACTGATCCAGAAGCACTTGTGCTTTTAGCTCTTTGGCTTGGTGCCATGGACATCATAACCCTTTGGTTTGGTGCCCAGAACACCGTGAATCTGGTGAACCTGTGGCTTTTCTGCCAGCCCGCGGAATTGAACCCGCGCCCATAGGGAGCTTGTCACCCGTAGTCCAATGCGCTACGAACACGCTGGGCAGACAGGCTACACTCTAATTACTGACAATACCTAGTAACATCACTAGCCTTTGAGGGCTACAGTAGCGAGGTTGTTAGTGAACTCACTTCTTAGGCCTGTGGTCCACGTTCAATTTCACAGTGGGCACAAAATATTTATCTGATCATAACGGCTCTCATGTCGACCCAGTCTCAATTTGGTACCAGGAAATTCACTGGGAAGTAAAGGCAGCCGATGGGATGCTGACCATGTGTACCAACGGTCAATGAAAAATATGGACCATTTTACCTAATGTACCTCAAGGTATAAAAAGTGTTCCTTTACTTTTGCTCTCTTCTTCTTCTTCTTTGCGTTCGTTCTTTACGACCAATTTTAATCACTCTTTGTGATATGTTTGATCTTTGCCAAGAACGTGTATACGTTGCACATTGGTTTGGTAGGCCCCTAAATGCATAGACTTCTACACGTTTAGGACATGTGCATCCGATTTCAGCCAAACCTCCTTAGTCGCCTCTTACGACATGTGTGGCAGGTAACAGTGGTTCTATTCTTTACACCCCAAATTTGGGCCCCGTAACCACTTGGGCATACTTTTGCTCAATATCCCTAGACTTTGTGCTCTAAGGCTTACAGAAGTAGTAGCTATGAATCCTGTTCCCTCATTCCCTCTGTTGATATAATATCTAAAAAACAGACTTCAATATTCAGGCTTTCGAGATCCACAGATACTATGGTTAACCTTGAGAGAGCTTCTAGTGAAGTGTGTGTGCTGCATTCTCACCTTTGTCTTGTGCTGTCAAAAACAAGCTATATTCATGGAAGGACTTCAGTTGTAGCCTGGTGGCAATCTCCTTCTTCAGGTCAAATATTCTTGTGTGACTTGTCACATCCAATGTCTAGGCGTAAGATTGACATAAAACAACTTTACTCGAGATACTAAATTTGCATATTTTAGTTATTTGATCTGCATTCAGATATAATAAACGTTAGTGCTGACCAAAATTTATTATTGGACATGAGAAGAGCTTTGTCTGAAACAAACACCTCATCACACAACCATCGCTATCACCACCACCACCAAAACTACCACAACTGTCTACCCTCCAATATATCTGTCACCTTTAGCAACATCATCACCACCACCACCAAAACTATCACAACTGTCTACCCTCCAATATATCTGTCACCATTAGCAACATCATCACCACCACCTCCAAAACTATCACAACTGTCTACCCTCCAATATATCTGTCACCATTAGCAACATCATCACCACCACCACCAAAACTACCACAACTGTCTACCCTCCAATATATCTGTCACCATTAGCAACATCATCACCACCACCACCAAAACTATCACAACTGTCTACCCTCCAATATATCTGTCACCATTAGCAACATCATCACCACCACCACCAAAACTACCACAACTGTCTACCCTCCAATATATCTGTCACCATTAGCAACATCATCACCACCACCACCAAAACTACCACAACTGTCTACCCTCCAATATATCTGTCACCATTAGCAACATCATCACCACCACCACCAAAACTACCACAACTGTCTACCCTCCAATATATCTGTCACCATTAGCAACATCATCACCACCACCACCAAAACTACCACAACTGTCTACCCTCCAACATATCTGTCACCATTAGCAACATCATCACCACCACCACCAAAACTACCACAACTGTCTACCCTCCAATATATCTGTCACCATTAGCAACATCATCACCACCACCACCAAAACTATCACAACTGTCTACCCTCCAATATATCTGTCACCATTAGCAACATCATCACCACCACCACCAAAACTATCACAACTGTCTACCCTCCAATATATCTGTCACCATTAGCAACATCATCACCACCACCACCAAAACTATCACAACTGTCTACCCTCCAATATATCTGTCACCATTAGCAACATCATCACCACCAGTATCATAACCATGATCGTCATCATTTTAACTATAATTAACATCATCATCCTCATCATCTAACTCTGAGTATCACATTCTTTCGAACAAGAGCTGATCTAAGTTTTAAAAAAAGATTTTTATAGTGCCCACCCCGGACAGACGTGCGACACCTAGTGGATGGACCTAGTGCTAATGAAAATGAAAACGTTTGTAAAACTCCAAGCATCATCAATCCTTTGATCGAGTGCGCTCAGAGTTTTGTAAGGTGTCGTACTTTGCCATTTGGCATTTAAGTTAGTCTCTCACCCTTTGGCCGCCATCAAGTGGGCACTAGCACTGCCAGTTATCAGTTATATGTGGACTATCATCATAGCACTCCGGACATGTCCATAGGTGCTCCGATCTCCGCCTCAGCAAATCCAGCAGCGCCCAGCGACCAAACACGCCAGTTCGATGTTGATTAATCAATCTCTTTGCATATTTAGTATGTCGTTCTTTTCGGGCTGCACCAATATTGACACCCTTCTCTTTCAATCTGGTCAGCGAGTGGGATTCACAGCCCTGAAACTCCTCTGTTCGGAAAGACTCTCTCAATGCGTGAAGAATGTCACTTCGATCCATTGCAGCTCCTCTGATATTGTAGCCAAGCCAGCCAATCTATCAGCTTGTTCATTACCCTAACTCCTGCGTGCCCAGGGACAAAAATAAAGGTGATTTCTCTGATCATTGTCTGTACCAGTAGGCTACCTCCACCCAGTTGCGTCTCACCATACCTGATTCGACTTTACGAATCATGCTCATGGAGTCACTGGGGGACTGCCTAGAGTAGTTGATAGTAGCTCGGCCTGCTAGCTGTGAGACGCCTCATAGCTCGGGTTCGAACCTACTGTCCGGCATTTGTTCGAGTCCCTGGTCTTACTCAGGACGATAACGTGAGTACCTCTGAAGTCGGAGAAAATCTGCCTGTATGGCGAGGGAATACTAATTACGAGTACATTGAGCACACGGCTGCCAGTGTAAAATAATTTACAATGTGCACGCTGCTGCCATTGTAAGAAATTGGAAAAACAGATTTTCACGCAAAAATCAGTTTCAGAGATGAAACTTCGTCTGAGTTGAAAGCGGACGAAAAAAAAAAAAAAAAAAAAGGAGTCACTGAGTATGAAAACACGAGAGTAATTGTGAGATGCCAACCAGTTCACCGCCTCCGTAACCGCCCGAACCTCCATTGTCAAGCTACTTATGTTTGTTGCCTGGGCCCCACTGGCTTCTCTTATTATTTTTCCTCCTGAGCGTGCTGAAAAGCCCACGCACAGCGTTGTTGGCGAATGACTGAACCATTGGTGTAAATAACCACATCTGTATCATTGATGATGTCATTCAAGAGAGCCTCCACCTCCACGTTTAGCAGTGATAGATTATTTTGTTCGCAGTTTTTCTTAATAGATGTAATAACGGTGAAAGCAGTCGGAAATTCTCTCCTGTTTCAATGCCGGAAGGATCACATATTTTCCTAAGCGTGTCTTCCGCCTGACTCAGCCATGATCTGCCTCTCTTGAGTCTACACTCTTTCTCCTTAATGAGTTCTTCATGGAGAGGATGATCCTTGTTTGCATTGATTCTTAGATATGATCAAACCCTCCAAGTTTCAATTCTGTTAGCAATAGTTGAGAGATCAAGAAGGAATCGCATTGACACTCCTGGTGTATCTTTGGTGCATCCCAGAATGATGCGCATAGCCTCATTCTGAATTCTTTCCAGTCTAACTGTTTGCGTAGGACTAATTGTTAGGAGAGCGCGTGCATATTCTATACATGACAGAACAATACCTTGGTACAAGAGCACAAGAAGGCGTTGCTCAATGTTAGCAGCCGCCATGATTCTCAGTGCGGATAGTGCGTTGCGAGCCTTGGCAATAACTTGGTCGATATGGTCCCTAAAGCCTAGACTGTGATCAAATTTTACACCTAAATAACTCATAGATGCTGTTCGGGTGAGTGTATGTCCATCTAACGTAACATGTGGTATGTCAGACGTCACAATGTGATTATTTAGGGAGAACCATGATAACACAGCTTTGGTATGGTTTATCGATGCACCAGAAACATCACACTAGGTCATTATGCGGTTCAGTTCTTCCTGGAGTTTATTAGCAATTTCATTCCTGTTTCTCCCCTGTCTGTACATCTTGATGTCGTCTGCAAATGACAGTGTTCGTCCCCTGCCAGATAATTGCTGCTTAGTAATCATTATGGTGAATACATTGAATAGTACTGGAGATAGTGGAGACCCTGGGGTAGGCCCGGTGAAATTTTTGTCTGCACAGAGTACCAATTACCACACCTGAGTGCCACTTTCCTCTCGAACAGGGCCCTTGCAACTAGCACTGTAAGAACAGATACTACACTTTGATCCAAACCAAAAGGTCGAGAAGCAATCGGAGTTTGTTTAGTGTGCCTGTTGGCATTTATAAAGGTCTAAAATTATCTATGGTACAAAACGAAAGATTTACCTGCGAGGATTTATCAGGTAGGAAAACATGAACTCTGACGCTAGGTTCCAGTTTCAATATCATCTCGTACTCTAGATAATGACTGGGGTAGAGACGGTAACCTCCACGTCTGAAAGTAAAATGAAAATAATGATGATTATTGTAGCAATCATGACAATAGTGGCGGTTGCTGTTTTGATTCTAACGATGCTGTTAGATTTGAAGGGTAAGTAATTAAAGTAAAATGGAAAGTAATTACAATGGAGTGCACATAGTTACCTTCTCTTTGTCTTAATATTTATCTCACACTGCTTGGCCAGGGGGTGTGACCATGACTGAAGGAAGGACACGACATGGTCTACAAGTTCACTACTGGGTGGAGTTAATGAGGTCAACATGGCCAGTAATTGCCAGCCCCGATTAGCGTTTGATCTAGAATGCAAAGAGAAACGTGTCAGACTAGGATACAAATATCATGTCAGTTTATCAATTCATATCATATCTGACCATAAGCTTACTGGTCACACATTACAACATACTGACTGACCAACCCTACTGCTCATATATTACAATATACTGACTGACTGGTCACACATTACAATATACTGACTGAGATAGTAGTAATTAGTATACTGCAGGAGTTAGGGGTAATGAACAAGCTGATAGATTGGCTGGCTTGGCTATAATATCAGAGGAAGCTGCCGTGGATCGAAGTGACATTCTTCAAGCATTGATGGAGTCTTTCCGAACAGAGGAGTTTCAGGGCTGTGAATCCCACTCGCTGACCAGATTAAGAGAGATGGGTGTCAATATTGGTGCAACCTGAAAAAAACGAGATACTAAATATGCAAAGAAATTTGTTAATCAACATCAAACTGGCATGTTGGGTCGCTGGACGCTGTTGGATTTGCTGAGGCGGAGATTGGAGCACCTATGTACATGTCCGGAGTGCTATGAGGATAGTCCTCATATAACTGATAACTGAACTGATAATGACTGACTGGTCACACATTACAATATACTGACTGACCACACATTACAATATATTGACTGACCACACATTACAATATACTGACTGACCACACATTACAATATACTGACTGACCACACATTACAATATATTGACTGACCACACATTACAATATATTGATTGACTGACCACGTATTACAATATACTGACTGACCACACATTACAATATACTGACTGAGTAACCACACATTACAATATATTGACTGACCACACATTACAATATATTGATTGACTGACCACACATTACACTATACTGACTGACCACACATTACACTATACTGACTGACCACACATTACACTATACTGACTGATCACACATTACAATATATTGATTGACTGACCACCCATTACAATATATTGACTGACCAACCCATCATTCAATTGTCCACACGGTCATTCCTTTTTACACTCTATTCTTTCAACTATTCTCCAATCAAATAGTTTACTCATGCACACATCAACAAGCACTCTCTCACCTACTTACTACTCCCCTATCTACCCACTTTCTCACTAGGTTATATATACAACTGCATTCATCCAGCCCACATCAACACTCCCATATCTACCTAACAAAACACCTCAGAGACATTCAACAAAAGAAACAACAAAGAATTCATCAAAATAATCGCCCGAGTGATTACCAGGGCCCAAATTTCGGGTGTAAAGAATAGAACCACTGTTACCTCTCACGCATGTTGTAAGAGGCGACTAAGGAGGTTTGGCCGAAATCGGATGCATGTTGTAAGAGGCGACTAAGGAGGTTTGGCCGAAATCGGATGCACATGACCTAAACGTGTATGAGTCTATGCATTTAGGGGCCTACTAAACCAATGTACAACATATACATGTTCTTGGCAAAGATCAAACATATCACAAAGAGTGATTAAAATTGGTCGTAAAGAACGAATGCAAAGAAGAAAATTAAAACAATTCTTACTTGTCAGGATTATTGGTCAGCTGTTTGACAATCTGGCAATAAACTTCTTCTCTCAAATATCTCTGAAATAGAAGAAAGATTTAGTTCAGTGATATCTTTTTAGTTTCACTTTAGTGGTCACTTTTCCCCCATGAAATCTTTTATAACCCTAACAGAAATGTGTTTTTGTTAAACTCTTATTTATTTCATTTTTAACTGGTCAGAATTGTAAACTATTTAGAATTTATTTATATATATCCTTTTTTCAGTTCGTTTGCTATCAATTCAGGTGTAGTCACCACACTTAATATTGCACCTTTGATTGATTTCTGCCTGAAGGTTTGCTTTTCGTATCACCAGTGTCTCCCCATCATTCAGGAAAGCATTACTCATATTTCAAAGGTATTTGTGATTTAGATCTCCAAGTAAAGGATCAAAGCTTCCTGTGGTCCAGTCCTGTACCATGTGCACACATATCTCATCTTTGGTAGTTCATATAAATAACAGAGGCAATGGGAAAACAACATGTGTAAAGTACATACATGAGTATGTTATAGAAATCTCTTCTTATTCTGATGTTGTGAGATTTGTTCCAGAAATCTATTTTTATCTTGATGTTGCGAGTCCTGTTCCAGAAATATATTCTTATCTTGATGTTGAGAGTCCTGTTCCAGAAATCTATTCTTATCTTGATGTTAAGAGTCCTGTTCCAGAAATCTATTCTTATTCTGAGGCTGTGAGGCCCATTCTAGAAATATCTTCTTATTCTCATGCTGTAAGACAATTCAGGATTCAAGACAGAAAGATGACAGTCATTGTCTTGTCTTTCTGTCTTCATCTACCAAGCCTCCAAAGACACATCTGTCTTTTTGTCTTTCATTCAATCAAAATTTCAAGTGTCTATTATCTAGTTCTCTATCTAACACTCTCTAGTTCTCTCTCTAGTTGTACATACATTTCGTTGTGCAGGGCTAAGTATCCACTGTGTGCAGAGGAGATAACTGACAGCATCATCATTCACTACCTGGTTATTCATGTACTTTTGTATCGGTCAACAAGGGTCAAGGTCAATAGTGCTGCCAGTAAGATTATGTGCTACTAGATTTTGTTCATAGAGACAAGTAACAATCATCACCACTATCGTTATCATCATCACCACTATCATCATCATCAGTATTGTCATCAACATCACCAGTATCGTCATCATCATCACCACTATCGTCATCAACATCACCAGTATCGTCATCATCATCACCACTATTATCATCGTCATCATCACCAGTATCGTCATCATCATCACCACTATTATCATCGTCATCATCACCAGTATCGTCATCATCATCACTACTATTGTCATCAACATCACCATCACCGTCGTCCCCACTGTCGTCATCATCATCACTATCATCATCAACATTATTACCTTCATCATCACCATCATCCTCATCTTCATTACCATGGTCCATGTGTAATTTGCAACTAACATGAGAGAAAACATCATCTTTTCTAATGAGGACACACACACAACCAAGGGCAAGATAACCAAACTTAACTAATGTAATAATATAAACAAGGGAGAGATAACCAATTATTCATAATACCCATAGTAAGAGCAGAACATGTGGGAAAGCACCAGCAAAATATTAAAACTAAAAATACTGTGAACATGCTTTTTTTCCAGTGACTACTTATGGTTGTGAATCATGGACCATTACACAAACAACAAGAATGAAAATCCCATCCTTTGAAACGAAATGCTACAGAAAGATCCTACGAATACCATGGACAGAAAAAGGAAGAACACCGATGTCCTGAAAAAACTGAATGTTAAAGACAATTGGCTGATAAACAACATACTATACAGAAAAATTAAATAATTTGGTCACATCAAGCGTCACAATGGCCTGGAGAGAACAGTATTAGAGGGCAGGGTCCCAGGACGCAGAGGTAGACCAAGAAGAAGATGGCTACAAGATATTAAAGAAACCATAAATATGACCATCAGCAAAGTGGGTGAACTGGCTAGAGACAGAGGGAATTTCAGATGCGCTGCAAGAGAGCAACGTCCTATAAAGGACACACACTTTGATGATGAAGAGCAGACAAGATGGCATCAAGACAAAATGAGAAATATAACATAATAGATATCAAACAAGGCATAGGTAATGCAAAACAATGAACAGTATAATGTATTACATGACAAGACATCACTTGGGTAGAAAACATGAACAATCAAGATCCATGTGTATAAAGGATGTCAGAATGATCAATCAGAGCACACAGTCAAGTCTGTCTTTCAAGGTTTGATTGATTGATTAATTGATTGATTGATTAATTGATTGATTGATTAATTGATTGATTGAACAGCAAAGTCTATAATTCAAGGATATAAGTGAAACAATGGATGGCCAATTTGCGGACATCATCTCTATTGTTGGCTCTCTTTAGTAACGGTTTCTTCAAGGCATCTCGGCTCCAGCTCCACAACATCTCTCCATCCTTTCTCTTCATGGATGCCTTGCTCAAGAACTTGGTCACAACACTCTCGTTTGCTAATCTTCAGGAAAAAAAACAATAATAGATGTAATCCCGCCCGAGTGGTTACCGGGGCCCAAATTTGGGATGTAAAGAATAGAACCACTGTTACCTGCCATGCATGTCGTAAGAGGCGACTAAGTATGTTTGGCTGAAATCGGATGCACGTGTCCTAAACGTGTAGAAGTCTTATGCGTTTAGGGGCCTACCAAATCAATGTGCAACGTATACACGTTCTTGGCAAAGATCAAACATATCACAAAGAGTGATTAAAATTGGTAGTAAAGAACGAACACAAAGAAGAAGAAGATGTAATCTGTAGTCAAAATAAATAATGATCAAGGTTTTAGTAAAACTAAAATAATGACTAAAAACAAGAAGGATCTGAAGATAAAGGTTTGACTTCCTTACACCGGGCGTTACCCGATATGGCCCGGTTCCTCTCCACAGAAATAGCACACCATCTGTTTATTGCTCAAAACACGAACTCTGTAGCTCAGGCAACAATCTTAGGGTTCTCTGGAAAAATTCACTTGTGAACAGAATGATGCGGTTCATATTCAACCCACAAACCTCTCCCACAAACTTCTCCCACAAACCTCTCCCACAAACCTCTCCCACAAACCTCTCCCACAAAAAAGAGCACAAGGCAATGGCTTAACCACTTAGACACTCCCCAGAAAAAACCAAACAATTAAATAATGAGCTATAATGTAATAAAACTAAATAATGAGATTGATTATGATAAAATTATATTGTTTTTTTATCGCAACATTATACATCACAAGAGACATGTAAGCAATTTCTCCATACCGCTGTATCCTGGACAACTTGTTGAATATCATCTATGGAATTCAGTCTGATATAATAATAATAATTCTTCTCATACCGTTATATGTTACATAGGGACTGCAAGCAATTTTTCCATACCGCTCTATCCTGGGCAACTTGCTCAATCTACTCAATGGAACTGAGAACAATATTTCTTGCGTCTCTCAGTAAAGTTCGTTTCAGGGTCTCCCTAGGTCGTCCTCTCTTTCTTGAACCCTTTGCATCCCACTTCAATGCCTGCTTTGATATTCGTTGATCATTTCTTCTCAAGGTGTGTCCAACATATCTCCATCTTCTCTTTCTTATAACAGTTGTTACTAGTAGTTGACCCAACATTTCTTCTCAAGGTGTGTCCAACATATCTCCATCTTCTCTTTCTTATAACAGTTGTTACTAGTAGTTGACCCAACATTTCTTCTCAAGGTGTGTCCAACATATCTCCATCTTCTCTTTCTTATAACAGTTGTTACTAGTAGTTGACCCAACATTTCTTCTCAAGGTGTGTCCAACATATCTCCATCTTCTCTTTCTTATAACAGTTGTTACTAGTAGTTGACCCAACATTTCTTCTCAAGGTGTGTCCAACATATCTCCATCTTCTCTTTCTTATAACAGTTGTTACTAGTAGCTGAACAGCCATTTCTCTGATATACTAAAAGTGACAATAAGAGACAAAATTAGAAATGAATAAATCAGGAGACTTGATGTGAAACCAGTCATGCAATTCATAAAACAAACAACAGATTAAATGGTTTGGACACCCGACCAGAATGCCCTGGTATCGCCTACTACAGAGAGCCACACAGAAAAAGTATGGGTACAAAGTAAGAGGAAGACCACACAAAAGATGGAGTGATGGCATCAAGAACAGCCTTACGAACATGAATATCAGGTTCAAAAGTGCCTTAAAACAAGCACACACAAGATCACTACGTTTCACCTCCAACACTTCTATAAAGAAGTAAATGGTGGAAGAGAAGAAGAGACTAAAAGTGAAATATCTAAAACTGGCGGTCAAGTAGTTTTACAAAATCTAACAGCAGACTTTAGATTTAAGTTTCTATGAAATGATTTTTATGATGGCAGATGTATAACAGAAATTAAAAAGAGAATAGGAATGGCCAAGGATAATTTCAATAGTATGAGAAAGTTACTGACATCCAAACAAATCACAAACAGGCTAAAAATGAGAATGATCATCATCATCATCAGGTGCCGTCTCCACATCGAAGGTTGGCTGCAATGAATCTCCAGCATCCTCTGTCTTTCGCCTTGGTGTTGCACACTGCCAGACTGTAACCTGTCCATTTCTTAAAGTTTCCTCCCACTTATCTCTCGGTCTTCCTCTTGCTCTTCTCCCCTCAACTTTCACCTCTAGTAAATGTTTTATCATGGTGTCATGCCTTTTTATGTGCCCAAAATACTTTACTTGTCTGAATTTTATTTCTCTTAATAATTGTTTCTTCATGCCTAGTTTTCCTAAAACTTGTTTATTTGTCTGTTTTTCTGTCCATGAAACTCTGCTTATTCTTCTATGAAGAATACTCTACTCTGCTTATTCTGAGAATGATCAAATGCTATATATATCCTATATTAATGTATGGCTCGGAAACATGGACAATGAACAAGCAGTTAGAAGACAGAATTGATGCATTTGAGATGTGGGAAGTATCAAGGAAATCACAGAACAAATGTCTCTCACCTGAAGTGTGTTTTAGCCCACATGTCTCTCACCTAAAGTGTGTTTTAGAACAAATGTCTCTCACCTGAAGTGTGTTTTAAAACAAACATCTCTCACATGAAGTGTGTTTTAGAACAAATGTCTCTCACCTGAAGAGTGTTTTAGAACAAATATCTCTCACCTGAAGAGTGTTGTAGAACAAACATCTCGTACCTGAAATGTGTTTTAGAACAAACATCTTTCACCTGAAATGTGTTTTAGAACAAACATCTCTCACCTGAAGAGTGTTTTAAAACAAATGTCTCTCACCTGAAGAGTGTTGTAGAACAAACATCTCTCACCTGAAATGTGTTTTGGCATAATGTTGTAAGGTGTACTCCTGTTTCTTGTTCACTGAGATAAAACCAACAGCATTCTTGCAGATCTGTGTAGTCAACCTCTCCTTGTAAGAAGATTTTCCAAACAAAAAAATGATTATGCAACCTCCGCATAAAGCAACTAGAGTCAACCGTTTCCTTGGTAAAATTAGGATTACTATCATCATCATCATCATGTGTCAGCTACTTGAGTAAACTATTCGGAATTTCTACATTACGGCTATACTATATAATTACTTTCACAATTTTTGAAGTTGAAACATTTGTTGCCATGTTAATACCATTTGTAGTGAGTGCTACGTACAGTATGCCTTAGTTAACTCCATCAATCTTGTAGTGAGTACTACGTACAGTATGCCTTAGTCAACTCCATCAATCTTGTAGTGAGTGCTAGATACAGTATGCCTTAGTCAACTCCAACGGTCTTGTAGTGGATGCAACATACAGTATGCCTTAGTCAACTCCATCAATCTTGTAGTGAGTGCAACATACAGTATGCCTTAGTCAACTCCAACGGTCTTGTAGTGGATGCAACATACAGTATGCCTTAGTCAGCTCCATCAATCTTGTAGTGAGTGCTAGATACAGTATGCCTTAGTCAGCTCCATCAATCTTGTAGTGAGTGCTACATACAGTATGCCTTAGTCAGCTCCATCAATCTTATAGTGAGTGCTAGATACAGTATGCTTTAGCCAACTCCATCAATCTTGCAGTGAGTGCTACATACAGTATGCCTTAGTCAGCTCCATCAGTCTTGTAGTGGATGCAACATACAGTATGCCTTAGTCAGCTCCATCAATCTTGTAGTGAGTGCTAGATACAGTATGCATTAGTCAGCTCCATCAATCTTGCAGTGAGTGCAACATACAGTATGCCTTAGCCAACTCCATCAATCTTGCAGTGAGTGCTACATACAGTATGCCTTAGTCAGCTCCATCAATCTTGTAGTGAGGGCTAGATACAGTATGCTTTAGCCAACTCCATCAATCTTGTAGTGAGTGCTAGATACAGTATGCCTTAGTCAGCTCCATCAATCTTGTAGTGAGTGCAACATACAGTATGCCTTAGTCAGCTCCATCAATTTTGTAGTGAGTGCAACATACAGTATGCCTTAGTCAGCTCCATCAATCTTGTAGTGAGTGCAACATACAGTATGCCTTAGTCAGCTCCATCAATCTTGCAGTGAGTGCTACATACAGTATGCCTTAGTCAGCTCCATCAATCTTGTAGTGAGTGCTAGATACAGTATGTCTTAGTCAGCTCCATCAATCTTGTAGTGAGTGCAACATACAGTATGCCTTAGTCAACTCCATCAGTCTTGTAGTGAGTGCTACATACAGTATGCCTTAGTCAGCTCCATCAATTTTGTAGTGAGGGCAACATACAGTATGCTTTAGCCAACTCCATCAATCTTGTAGTGAGTGCTAGATACAGTATGCGTTAGTCAGCTCCATCAATCTTGTAGTGAGTGCAACATACAGTATGCCTTAGTCAGCTCCATCAATCTTGTAGTGAGTACTACATACAGTATGCCTTAGTCAACCTTCAGTCTCCTATGAACATTCAGATCTGATACCATGTTGGGAGTCTGTGGCTAAGTGGTTAAGCCCTTTGCCTTGTGAGTCGAAGGTCGTGGGTTCGAGTCCGGACCGCGCAATTCTGTTCATGAGTGCAGTTTTTTCCAGAGACCCCTAAGATTGTTGCTGGAACTACGGAGTTCATCCTTTGTGCAATACTCTCGGCAGGTTGCATGCCATTTCTGCGGAGAGGGACCGAGCCGTATGGGTTAAAAACCCTGTGCAATGAAGTCAATCCTTCGGCTTTTAAACCCTTTTAAACTATGTTATAGTGTAACTCAGTAGATGGTGGACTATAAAAATGGAGTTCTATGTTCGTTTAGTCCTATTCGTAGCCCATCCACTGGACACTATCTCACCCCCTCCCCACCTGGTGGTGCAGGGTTAGAGCTAACAACCTAACTTTTATACATGTTTGATGTCATACATACTTGATGCCAGTGGTGGCTCGTCATTAAGGGCCAGTGGGGCCGAGCCCCACCTAAAATAGAGTGTAATGTGTACTTATTATTTTATAAATTAAAATATAACCTAACCCAAAACCATAATTTTCCCGAAAATTTGTCTCTGGCCCCACCAACAAAAAAGATCATGAGCCGCCACTGCTTGATGTCATACATGTTTGATGTCATACATAGTTGATGACATACATAGTTGATGTCAGATATGTTTGATGTCATACATGTTTGATGTCATAGAACTGAGACCGATATTTCTTGCCTCTCTCAGCAAAATTCGCTTCAGGGTCTCCTTAGGTCGACCTCTCTTTCTTGAACCCTTTGCATCCCACTTCAATGCATGCTTTGATATTCTTTGATCATTTCTCCTCAATGAACTCTGCCAATGCCGGTTCCAAACCCGGATGAAAAAGTAGGAGGACTTGTGCGTGAGGCCAGCTACCTCATCACAAGAAATTGAAATAGCTACAGAAACTTGTAAGAAAGGATATATAAAATAATAATAATAATAATAACAGTCAATCAAGAGCGATGATAAAAGTCGCACATGTATGTTGTTGCTGCAACTCTTTAACGTGTGCAGAGATGACTTCTTCTTGCTTTTTTTCTCGAATCCTGTTTGCCTCACAGCGTCAGGTCAAGAAGAGATTTCTAAAACTGTTTACCTCACAGCGTCAGGTCAAGAAGAGATTTCTAAAACTGTTTGCCTCACAGCGTCAGGTCAAGAAGAGATTTCTAAAACTGTTTGCCTCACAGCGTCAGGTCAAGAAGAGATTTCTAAAACTGTTTGCCTCACAGCGTCATGTCAAGAAGAGATTTCTAAAACTGTTTGCCTCACAGCGTCAGGTCAAGAAGAGATTTCTAAAACTGTTTGCCTCACAGCGTCAGGTCAAGAAGAGATTTCTAAAACGGGCCCATATATGCGCTTCGTAGATAGTGTCTTTCATCACCTCTGTTATCTCTGAGGTCCATCTTTTGCATGGCCGGCCTTTTGCTTTGTACCCATTGTATCAGAGCAGCATTGCTCTTTGAGGTGCACTGTCTGTTGGTAATCTGCGTACGTGGCCAAACCATTTAATTTGTTGTTTCTTGATGAAGTCTAGCAGAGATGACTACAGTGTTCAATCCTAGAAAGCAATCATCTACCACAGGTGGGACATACATGATCAAGGTTGGACATGTGATTGTATTTTGTTTTGTTTGTTAGGTAGGGGATTGAAGCCTCTTTAAGCCGAGGCATGCCTCTTTCAACCTAAGACGAACCTTTTATAAGTTATATCAGAGCGTGATGTGGTTGTACACATCAAACTCTAGTACATATCTGTGTACTTACTATCAAAGTATCTGAAGGCTTGTCCACAGTAGCGATAATGTACAAGAGTTTCACTGGTATATCACATGGCTTCTGTGTCCGCGTGCACAATGCTGTTACTACATCATTGTCGCCTAGATCAGTCAGACATTGGGAAAGTTCCAACAGATCTCCCTTCAGAACTACAGAGTCTGCACCTCTATCTGAAGAAATCATCTTACAATAATATTTGGCAGAAAACTTGAGTTATGTATCATATCAACTAAACTTGAGTTATGTTTCATATCAACTAAACTTGAGTTATGTTTCATATCAACTAAACTTGAGTTATGTATCATAGCAACCAAACTTGAGTTATGTATTATATCAACTAAACTTGAGTTATATATCATAGCAACCAAATTTGAGTTATGTATCATACGTTTTCAATGTTGCACCAAGAAAAGTTGAAGCAAGATAAGTTAGACAAGTACTTGTGTGAAGTGTTAAATTAAGTTAGGTAGTACTTCTGTGAAGTGGTGATTTAAGTTAGACAAGTAACTGTGTGAAGTGTAAAGTTAAGTTAGACAAGTACTTGTGTGAAGTGTTAAGTTAGACAAGTACTTGTGTGAAGTGGTAAACACGTAAAAACAAAGTACTACAGTTTTACAAAATACATAAACAGTGACGATAAACAGCAACGTTTCGACCAAAAGGCCTTTATCAAGCAAACAATACAACAAGAATGACGAATTTCGAGGAACACTACAAATGGACGATTACATGTGGAAACATAAACCTATCTGATGAAAATCTGGGAATAAAAACGAACAACGAAATGAGTGCAACACAAAAACCGAAAGTGGAAAAGAAGAGAAACAATAAACAATATAGTGGATAAATGACACATATATGGAGCAAACACACATATAGATAACAAGGCACGAGATAAGACAGTACTAAGAAGCATAGGAATGTAATGCGTTGAGTCCAAGAGGTCGCAAAGGGCCATAGAATGAAATAAAACGGTTCTCCAGGGCGAATCGACTGCGATCATCGGAGTGAAGTGTTAAGTTAAGTTAGACAAGTACTTGCGCGAAGTGTTGTGTTAAGTTAGACAAGTACTTGTGTGAAGTGTTAAGTTAGACAAGTACTTGTGTGAAGTGTTAAGTTAAGTTAGACAAGTACTTGTGCGAAGTGTTGTGTTAAGTTAGACAAGTACTTGTGTGAAGTGTTGTGTTAAGTTAGACAAGTACTTGTGTGAAGTGTTAAGTTAGACAAGTAACTGTGAAGTGTAAAGTTAAGTGAGACAAGTACCTAACTGTACGAAGTCTTGTTTGCTGATGGCAACTGTTGATCGTTTCTTCAGCTCATCAATGTGGTTGGTGACAGTGTTGAAGAAATCGTCTGAATGGTTAGTACTAAACACAAAATCGTCCATATTGGCTACACCTAGGGTTAAGTGATGCCTGAAAATAGATCATCGTCACAAATAGAAAATAGATCATCGTCACAAATAGAAAATAGATCATCATCACAAATAGAAAATAGATCATCATCACAAATAGAAAATAGATCATCATCACAAATAGAAAATAGATCATCGTCACAAATAGAAAATAGATCATCGTCACAAATAGAAAATAGATCATCGTCACAAATAGAAAATAGATCATCATCACAAATAGAAAATAGATCATCGTCACAAATAGAAAATAGATCATCGTCACAAATAGAAAATAGATCATCATCACAAATAGAAAAGATCTGATAACGTCAAGAGACAAAATGTTAACCGTTGTGTGCTGCATCCTCATCGTGACCTCATTTTTAATCCATCTTTCTTTTCTTCTGTACAAATCTGTGTAGGCACTTAAGTTTTTGGGGCACAATCCTAATAGGAATGTAAATGAATATGTATATTAATGTGCCCACCAACTTTCTTATTCTCCTAACTTCCTTTGAAGCATAAGGCATCAACAAATTTCCTCCAACCAGATCTGTCTTGAACAAGCCAGCTTAGTTCATTCCAGGTCTTTCCCTCTTCTCTTTCTCTGTCTACAGTTCGTCTCCATGTTTCTCTAGGTCGCCCCTTACCTCTCTTGCCTCCCGGATTCCATTTAAAAGCCCAATGTGGGTGTCTGGTCTTCAGCATTCTTAATGTATGTCCCAACCACTTCCATCTCCTACGTTTTATTTCCTCGTTGATATTGTTGATGTATGTGTGCCGGGTGATCGCAGTATTTGGTATTCTCTGGTCCCAGCAAATTCTGAGAATTCTTCTGAGACATCTTCCCTCAAAGTCTCTCATCTGACTTAAAACCACTTAAGCCTTCCCACCAACTACACGGTGGAGACACCGCTGGGAGGGGGCCTACCCAACTCATCATCAAGGTGCGTATCCTTTATAGGACGTTGCTCTCTTTGCAGTACATCTGAAATTCACTCTGTCTCTTGCCAGTTCACCAACTTCGCCAATGGTCATGTTCATGATTTCTTTAATATCTTGTAGCCATCTTCTTCTTGGTCTGCCTCTACCTCTGCGTCCTGGGACCAGAGCTTGATGCAGAACATGAAATTAACCCAACTATATGATCTTAATACTATCTTTTCTATTTGTAATGAATAGACTATTTTGTCCATGAATTAATTTAATACCCAATTTTGATATGATAATAAAACTATATATATATATAAATCTCTCTCTCTCTCTCTATATATATATATATATATAAAACCGTTTGAAACAAAGTGCTATAGGAAAATGTGTCCTCACAAAGGAAATATTTGCATAACTTGTAATGTAGTATATTGTGTTTTGGATGTAGATGATCTAGTAAATCTATCTTCTTCTTCGATACTCCATATCAACCCATTCTTAAACCACTCTTTATGATTTGTATGTGATCTGAGCATAAGAGCAATTGTATGTTGTATCAGTTATGTGCCTACAAGTATGCCAGCATATCCAATTTTTGCAATGCTTTTTATTTACTAGGGTAGCTACTCTAGGCCCTTACCTTCATCGCCTCTTACGCCATGCCTTGTAGATCGCAGTGTTACTATTATTTGCTCCCTTGTGAGTCATGGCAACACACGGGTGAATCTATATTCAAAGTTATTGATCTACATACAGATCTATTGATACATACATAGATCAACATTTACAACATCTTTTGCCCCTGGGTACGCAGCAGTCAGGGGTAATGAACAAGCTGATAGATTAGCTGGAATGGTTACGATGTCAGAGAAAGCTGCAATGGGCCGAAATGACATTCTTAATGTATTGTGAAAGTCTTTCCAAACAGAGGAGTTTTACGGTTTTGATTCCCAGTCACTGACCAGATTGAGAGAGATGAGTATTAATATTGGTACAGTCCAAAAAGAATGACAGACGAAATATGCAAAAAAAATTTATTTATTAGCATGGAACTGGCGTGTTGAGCCGTTGGATGCTGCTAGATTTGTTGAGACAGAAATTGGATAACTTATGGACATGTTTGGAGTGCTATGATGATAGTCCTCATAAAACTGATAATATCTATAAATCTAGACATACTTCAGGTAAATACAATCTTTGAATATGCTTTTACATCCATGTTCCTCAACAACCCCCCACAAACCCCAACCTTGTTTTATATCCTGAATTTAAATAACAATGAAATGTATTACAACTTTTTGATATGTTGACTCTTACTAAACTTTGACTACAAGAAAGCAACTCACTTAGTTTTAGAGATGTCCACAATCTCTGGGTACTCCACCTGGAGCCTTAATGTTTCTGTATTATCCACAATATATATACCTCGATTGTTAACACCAACCACCACCTCTAAGATATGTAGGTTTGGCCCTACTACCTTAACGACATCGTAGTACCGGGAGAAGAGAATTTGAAACTTGTCCTTGGCAAATCTGACAATGCTCGTTTTGACTGAATGTATCAATGGCTTTTCAATGCCAAGTTTTAACTCCTCAAAGACAATCCTTACTTTCTCCTGTCGAAATATTAAAGTAAAGGATTTATGTCACAATTTGAGTTTCTGATATTCAAATATTAAAGTCAATTTATTTTTACTTGTACACATTATCTAAGCATGTACATTATGTATGTGTGTACATTATGTATGTGTGTACAGCAAGCATGTGTGTACATTACGTATGTGTGTACATTATGTATGTGTGTACAGCAAGCATGCGTGTACATTATGTATGTGTGTACATTATGTATGTGTGTACATTATGTATGTGTGTACAGCAAGCATGTGTGTACATTATGTATGTGTGTACATTATGTATGTGTGTACATTATGTATGTGTGTACAGCAAGCATGCGTGTACATTATGTATGTGTGTACATTATGTATGTGTGTACATTATGTATGTGTGTACAGCAAGCATGTGTGTACATTATGTATGTGTGTACATTATGTATGTGTGTACATTATGTATGTGTGTACAGCAAGCGTGTGTGTACATTATGTATGTGTGTACATTATGTATGTGTGTACATTATGTATGTGTGTATAGCAAGCATGGAAGTACATTATGTTTGTGTGCACATTATGTATCATCAAATAGCTTGTCCTGAGCAGAACTTTGCCACCCCCAACTGTCCTTCGTAATTTCTCTCTTGTATGGCAGATGTCCCGCTTCTGCAGCCTTCATGTTCAAACCATCAGTTACATCCTGAATCCATCTTCTCCATGGTCTTCCTCTCTACTCTTTGCCGGTATGCTTCCTTCCATGATGGTCTTCTCCAGCCCTTCATGTCTTTCTATAAGTCCAAAATATCTCAATTTTCACTTTCTTATTTGTAGACTTGGCTAGTTTTCTTTGATTTGGAGTTCTTTCTGGACATTATGTATGTGTGTACATTATGTATGTGTGTACATTATGTATGTGGGAAGAATGGATCCCAACAGATGGTAGCATGATGAACTATCTCAACGTTATCATTACTCTTGGAAGAGAATGTAGAGATTGGGGCAACATGAAGACTGATCTCGCAGTTAAGCAGCTGATAGAAGATAATTCAAGGGATGATGATGTTGTTGTATATACCGATGGGTCGGTTCAACGTGGTGAGAAATCCGGCTGGGGTTTCTTGGCTAATGCGCATGGTAGGGTTGTTGCAGAGCGAAGTGGGGCATACAGGACAACTACTTCTAGTATGAGGATGGAGGTTGAGGCCGTTACTGCTGCCCTCCATTGGATTTATGGGACTTCATTTACTGGGGCAGTTGTTGTATCTGACTCTCAGTCGATGCTTCACAAGATCCAGAAGGGCAGGTTTCGGTATGAGTGGATGTCGTCTATAGAAGTTTCTAACCTCCAGCGGCTTACGTGGATATACTGTCCTGGGCATGCGGGTGTGTACGGTAATGAGAGAGCGGAAAGGCTTGCATCAACAGCATCGATTGTTGGGGAGTTGAAGATGGATAAGGGGATATTCTTCGGTCTCTTCGAGACTCTCTGTTGGATGAGGACACTAAAATCGATGTTGAATCGATCAAGCGATTTAAGCAGTTTGGAGTTACCCGTTGTTCAAGTCGAACTGGATGCCTGAGAGGCAGAGTGAGAGGTGTGTTTAATCAGCGAGCCACAGGAACCATCAGTATGCATACTCTTCGATATCTGTTGGGGAGACTGAGCACCTATGGGTCTGCCCGGAGTGCAATGACGTCAGTTTAGTAACCAATAACCAATAACCAATAGTACATTATGTATGTGTGAACATTATGTATGTGTGAACATTATGTATGTGTGTACATCAGGTATGCATGTACATTATGTTTGCTTGTACATTTATGTATGTGTGTATATTATATATTTGTACAATTTCTATGTGTATATATCACTCTTCGTCAACTGCAAGAGAAAATCATTATTCATTGCTTTCATCAATCTGTCAAAGGCATTGGACACAGTCAGCAGACCAGGACTTTAATGAAACATATTGGCTGTAACCCAAAAGGTGATGGAACTGATCATCTCCTTACATCGGGGCATGAAAGCCAACATACAGTTCAATGGCAGCACATTTGATAGCTTCGAAGTTAAGAGTGGAGTCAAATTGGATGTGCCCTTGCTCCCACTCTCTTTGGCATCTTCTTCGCAGTCCTTTTATACCATGCCTTTGGGGAAGCTGATGACAATGTTTTCATCTACACTAGATCTGATGGTTCACTCATCGAGATATAAGGATGCCTGCAAGGCCTTAATGAAGAACTTTTCTATCAGTCAAATGGACAAAAAACTAGCTGACAACCAAATTATTTGGAAAACAACATTACACAAAGGTGCAGAATCTTTTGAAAAGAGACTTAGAGATGAGCTGAAAGACAAGAGAGATGAGCTGAAAGACAAGAGAGATGAGCTGAAAGACAAGAGAGACAAGCGTAAACTCAGAAATTGTCACAGTAAAACACTTGCCAATTGACCGTCTGTAAAAAACAAAAAATTGTCATATATATATACACACACACATATATATATATTTGTGCATTATATATTTGTGTGTGTGTGTGTATACATAAGATGACACATGTACACATTTAATATATGTTCTGTTCTTTACCTTTGGTGGCGTCTGGGGCTTAGGGAATAGTGACTCGGTCTATTAACCCCGATGTTCTGAGTTTGAATCACGTTGCGGACAGTTTGGTTGTAAATTGTTTCGCAGGGATTTTTACAAAAGGATGATGCACCACCCATTCAGAAAGCAATGGCAAACTACTGAACGTAATAATACCTAGAAAAATCATAAACAGCGCTAAAAAGCTGGGGTTGATTCGCAAAGTTCTGTAAAGGATATGCAATTACATTTTGTTTTCTTTACCTATACATATACAATCTGAGAGAGTCAGTCTTACAGTCAGATATTGGTACAGTTTGTGTACATTGTAAGAATAATGTGTACCAATTGTGTACATGGTGAAAAGGTATACAAACTGTGCATATAACAAGAATAATGTGTACTAAGTGTGTACATTTTTTACAGAAAGCAAGAATAATGTGTATTAACTGTGTACATATAAAAAAAACAATGTGTGCTTCATGTAAACTATAGTCATTATACCCTTTGTTGATACTACTATTTTAAAAACACGACCAAGTTCAAAATGGCACTATTTACCTCATAATAACCTTTTGGTCTTTTTTCCAACTGACTTCCTGGTATAAATGAACTGATAAATGTTGCCATATTGTAATATGCCATATCATCCGGGTACTCCATGTAATATAATTTGGCAATGAGATTCAGCAAAACTTCCTCCTGGTGACAAGAATGACAACAAATAATTAAACACTTTTCCATTATTCGTAATTTATTTTCTTATTTTTCTCACACAATACCACAATAAGCTGATATAAGCTTTCACAGATATGACAGTCTCTGGGCAGATGATGCTCATCAGCCCGGGAGGGCAGGGCGTCTATGGGTCGCTGCCCTGAAAGAAAATAGCAGCCTGCTGCCTTGTGGGTTTTGGCTGGGGACAGCAAAAGGCTAACGGAGAACGAATCCAGTAAACACTGGTTGAAATCGAACACACCGCCAAAGGATAAGCACCTGAGATCCAATAGGTACTGAAGGCTGTGCACGTACATCCGTTCTTGATGCTTATATATCCCAATAGAATGATAAAACCGGCCTAAGAACGATTGCGAGAGAGAGATAGGACAGTCTAAACATAACATTGTTATGTATATTGTTAGTTTTCTTTAAATATAAGTCTAATCATTTTTATTATCATCATATACTTATTCTTAACATGGACCTACTGTTGGACGAGGACACTAAAATTGATGTTGAATCAATCGAGCGATTTAAGGAGTTTGGAATTACCCGATGTACAAGTAAAGCTGGATGATTGAAGGGCAGAGAGAGAGAAGTGTATTTAACTAGCGAGCTACAAGAACCATCATTATGCATACCCTTTGACATCTGTTGGGGAAGAGTAAGCACCTATGTGTCAGCCCACTGTGACGTCAATTCATTAACCAATTAACATCATCCTATAATTATTATTAACATCGTCATCATTAGTATATTATCGCAATTTTCACTATCATCCTGAGTATATCATCATCAGTCTTAATGTTTGTGTCACCAGTAGTCTACAGTACTGCCTATATCCTCTTTGTGTCGCGATTGACACATAAGGCTTCCACAAGAGACTTCCACTGTTGCCATTCTGCTGCCTTTCTTCTACCAACCGTCTCCCCCGTCAAGCCACATTCCTTCAACTCTCTCTCCACCTATCTACAGTACAGCAGAATGTAAAGATTCTTCATTGAAGAAAATCAATAACAGAATTAATCCTTTCACTCTGTAATTTATTTTACTTTTGGACGTATTTATATTGTAACGTATACTATATTAACCAGTATAACGGCTTCTGCGTCATCTTAAAAAATACTGTAAACTTGTATAGAAGCTCAGAAGGGCGAACAGGTTAATAAACAGAACTTATGACTGGAAATTTGTTGACTGGGAATTTGTGGACTGGAAATTTGTTGACTGGAAATTTGTTGACTGGAAATTTGTTGACTGGGAATTTGTGGACTGGGAATTTGTGGACTGATACTGTTGTATATTCCAGCCAGACATTAAATTTTCAAACTTTCATCAAATATATTTTCTCACCAACTTTCTTATCTATTCTGATCTTCATGCTTCTCTCCATCACTATCTTTTACTAAAATTTCATACTCGACTTGCTTCATCTTACTTCATCTACCTAAGCCTTACCTTCTCAATTCTGTACTCCCCCATAGTAATGCCACGTTTAACTTGTTGGAAGACCAGGTCTGTATCAACAACATCTTCTCCAGGAATATACCATGGACTGTTGAGATGAACAAAGAAGTGATCACAAGAGGGATCTACATTTGGCAATGTAGACATGTATTTGATTGATAATACAAGTTAGCAACATTCTGTCAACACTAACAAAGATAAGTTAACAACAGATTAAAAATATATCTACATATTTGAACTAATGTAGTACTCATAGCTAAAAGATAAGACATGAAATGTTTGTACAGATTTGTTCTCATGTAGCACTCATGACCAGAGTCCAGGTAGTTAAGACAAGAGCCAGATGGTTAGAACAAGAGTCAGATGGATAGGACAAGAGTTCAGGTAGTTAAGACAAGAGCCAGATGGTTAGAACAAGAGTTAGATGGTTAGGACAAGAGTTCAGGTAGTTAAGACAAAAGTCATATGGATAGGACAAGAGTCAGATGGATAGGACAAGAGTCAGATGGTTAGAACAAGAGTCAGATGGATAGGACAAGAGTCAGATGGTTAGAACAAAAGTCAGATGGTTAGGACAAGAGTCCAGGTAGTTAAGACAAGAGCCAGATGGTTAGAACAAGAGTCCAGGTAGTTAAGACAAAAGTCATATGGATAGGACAAGAGTCAGATGGATAGGACCAGAGTCCAGGTGGTTAAGACAAGAGTCAGATGGATAGGACAAGTCTAGGTGGTTAAGACAAGTCAAATGGATATGACAAGAGTCCAGGTGATTAAGACAAGAGCCAGATGGATAGGACAAGAGTCCAGGTGGTTAAGACAAGAACCAGATGGTTAGGACAATAAAAAAGTATGATCTTCAAAATAATATTTGATGTCAGGTTGTTGTTTCTGTTATTGATCCCTAAGAAAGAATGAGTTTACACTCTTGTTCCTTGTACCAGAAAGTAGAGTTTCTACTGTTGACTCCAGTTTTATGAATCTCCAAGCAACTCTAGGTGATGGAATAGATTTCCTGATATGTCTTCCAATTCAAGAAGGCTGCTTGACTTGATGTGACAAAGGGTGCAATGCTGGGAAGTTTCCTACTTCAGAGAAGACATTGTGACTCTTGTAACCTCCAGAAACAAACATAAGAAAAATAGGGGTAGATTTAATCCCAGCAGATCAGGCAGCAGTCTCCATCAGACGTTATCAAACAAATATGATGTCTATCCTTGCTTCGTTAGACAGAGATATCTGCGTTTGAGATGCACCACAGGTGCATGAAGCAATGTCTTGGACCAATATGTTTCCTGCTCATGATGCCTAACCATGAGCCATCTCTACACCCCATAATTTCAGGTAATCATATCTACAAATTTCATAGAAGAGACTGAACGAATTTCCCAGGACAGAAAGGTATGGAGAAATTGCTTGCAGGCACTATGTAAAGTAAAATAGTATGATAGGAATATAATAATAGTAATATCTACAAATATTAAATTGAAAGTAGTTATAATAGGTAACATAGTGATATTTCAGGTAAACCTGAAGTGGGAAGAATGCATCCAAACTTCACATTATACAGAGTCTTCTACAACAGAACATCAGGAAAGAAGGCAAGAGGAAGACCACGGAAAAAAGGGTTAGATGGCATAGCAGAATCCTGTTAAATCAAAAATAACAATCACCCAAGCCACCAGAACAGTGCAAGACAAAAACAGAAAACCAAAACACTGGGCAACAACCTGGTAGCAGTGTGATGACAAAAGAAGAAGAGGAAGAAATCTTCTTCTTCTTCGCGTTCGTTCTTTACGACCAATTTTAATCACTCTCTGTGACATGTTTGATCTTTGTCAAGAACGTGTATACGTTGCACATTGGTTTGGTAGGCCCCTAAACATATAGACTTCTACACGTTTAGGACATGTGCATCCGATTTCAGCCAAACCTCCTTAGTCGCCTCTTACGACATGCATGGCAGGTAACAGTGGTTCTATTCTTTACACCCCAAATTTGGGCCCCGGTAACCACTCGGGCGGAGAGGAAGAAATGAAGTGGGGTAATATTTCAAGCAGAAATGAAAATAACTGGTTTTATCATAGAATGGGGAAAGATGAGATGTACTGTAAAAGTGAAGAGAGTTGAAATAAGTGTTAAGAAAGATACAATTTGAGATACAAATGATAAAATATGAGATTTTAAGTAAAACTGGTAAAATATCAGATAGGATTAATGAAAGATAAGAATTCAAGTACAAATCATGAAAAATAAGGCTTAACAATTTAACTTTACATTTTCACTGAAGCTAGTTGGACTGATCTGAAACACAAGACTTTGACTAAATGATACAACTGACCTAAAGGTTGCACGACTGGCCTACTAAAGCTTGTATGACTGACCTACTAAAGCTTATCCGACTGACCTACTAAAGTTTGTACATCTGATCTAATAAAGTTTGTATATCTGACCTACTAAAACTTGCGTGACTGACATACTAAAGCTTGTACGACTGACCTACTAAAGTTTGTACATCTGATCTAATAAAGTTTGTATATCTGACCTACTAAAACTGGTTCAACTGACCTAAAAAATTCTCTACGGAAGTACATCTTCCAAATGGTCCTACTTTCTCTTATACCCATGTGTTTGGCTTGCTGCTCACTTTCAGATATGGCGTCCATGATTCGATGCTGTCCATGACCTAGACACGAAATCTGCAGAGACATTTTGGATAGGGGTTATTTACTTTCATATTCTATACAAAGTCCATCTTTAACACTTTGTAGACGCTGCGCCCCTCTAAGTCTGGCAGTTGATCGTAGCAAAAAAAAAAAATAAACAACCAAAAAACAAACAGTCACAAGTACAAATAAAAACTAATAATAATGAACATAATGAGATGCTGTAGATAAAATCAATACAATATTCTTTTTCTTTCTTCTTTTCTCCAGTCCTTGTTTTGCTACACAGCTTCAGGATAAGAAGAGATTTCTAGAACAGGCTTTTATGTGCACTGTCTAAACAGTGTTTTAATCGCATCTGTTATCTCTGAGGTCCACTTTTTGCGTGGATTGCCTTTTGCTTTTGTATATCAATTGAATAATTTCTCAAAATAATATATATTGCTACTAGTTTGTTTGAAGATGAAATGTATGTAACTCTGTCATGAGAAATGCACTGAGATGGACACTGGAAGGTAAACTAAAATGGGGAAAACCCAAAACAACCAGGAGGAGAACAGTAGAAAAAGAGCTTAAAGAAATGAATCACAGCTGGAACACAATACAGAGGACAGCCAAGAACAGATCTGAATTGTGTGCATTTATAGCTGCACTAAACGCCAAGGACATCAAAGGCTAGAAAGAGTGACATGTATGTATTCTTAAATATTTTATATATTCTTCTTTTTCTTTCTTAACAAAAGTCTAGGCCTAAATAGGATAAAGTCTAGGCCTAAATAGTATAAAGTCTAGGCCTAAATAGGATAAAGTCTAGGTCTGAATAGGATAAAGTCTAGGTCTGAATAGGATAAAGTCTAGGTCTGAATAGGATAAAGTCTAGGTCTGAATAGGATAAAGTCTAGGTCTGAATAGGATAAAGTCTAGGCCTGAATAGTATAAAGTCTAGGTCTGAATAGTATAAAGTCTAGGTCTGAATAGTATAAAGTCTAGGTCTAAATAGTATAAAGTCTAGACCTAAATAGTATAAAGTCTAGACCTAAATAGTATGAAGTCTAGGTCTGAATAGTATAAAGTCTAGGTCTGAATAGTATAAAGTCTAGGTCTGAATAGTATAAAGTCTAGGTCTGAATAGTATAAAGTCTAGGTCTGAATAGGATAAAGTCTAGACCTAAATAGTATAAAGTCTAGGTCTGAATAGTATAAAGTCTAGGTCTGAATAGTATAAAGTCTAGGTCTGAATAGGATAAAGTCTAGGTCTGAATAGGATAAAGTCTAGGTCTGAATAGGATAAAGTCTAGGTCTGAATAGGATAAAGTCTAGGCCTAAATAGGATAAAGTCTAGGTCTGAATAGGATAAAGTCTAGGTCTGAATAGGATAAAGTCTAGGCCTAAATAGGATAAAGTCTAGGTCTGAATAGGATAAAGTCTAGGTCTGAATAGGATAAAGTCTAGGTCTGAATAGGATAAAGTCTAGTCTATAGATAGTCTAGGTCTAATAGTATAAAGTCTAGGTCTAAATAGTATAAAGTCTAGGTCTGAATAGTATAAAGTCTAGGTCTAAATAGTATAAAGTCTAGGTCTGAATAGTATAAAGTCTAGGTCTGAATAGGATAAATCTAGTCTGAATAGGATAAAGTCTAGGCCTAAATAGGATAAAGTCTAGGTCTGAATAGGATAAAGTCTAGGTATGAATAGGATAAAGTCTAGGTCTAAATAGGATAAAGTCTAGGTCTGAATAGATAAAGTCAGGTCGAATAGTATAAGTCTAGACCTAAATAGTATAAAATGTAAGTTATGTTCATCTTCAAACATATCATATTCTATTATTATCATAGGAATCACACGCTTACAAAGCAAGTATACTAACCACACGCTTACAAAGCAAGTATACTAACCACACGCTTACAAAGCAAGTATACTAACTACACGCTTACAAAGCAAGTATACTAACTACACGCTTACAAAGCAAGTATACTAACCACACGCTTACAAAGCAAGTATACTAACTACACGCTTACAAAGCAAGTATACTAACTACACGCTTACAAAGCAAGTATACTATTAATACTAACTACACGCTTACAAAGCAATTATACTAACCACACGCTTACAAAGCAATTATACTAACTACACGCTTACAAAGCAAGTATACTAACTACACGCTTACAAAGCAATTATACTAACCACACGCTTACAAAGCAAGTATACTAACTACACGCTTACAAAGCAATTATACTAACTACACGCTTACAAAGCAATTATACTATTAATACTAACCACACGCTTACAAAGCAAGTATACTAACTACACGCTTACAAAGCAAGTATACTAACTACACGCTTACAAAGCAATTATACTAACTACACGCTTACAAAGCAAGTATACTAACCACTATGCTGTCACAGATCACTTTCTAAAGATATGTCCGGAGAATAGTGTTTACCTGTACTTGATATGTGACAGGACATACCTTAACGAGGACATTTCTTTTGAATCGATCTATAAGGACTCCTACCAACTTTAAGCAAATTGTCTAGCTTTGATCATAATATTAGTAGTTTTTCTGTTATGTTAATCTGATGCTCGTCCATCACGAGTGATGATGACCACATAAATTTTCATCCAAGGGAATGTAGTTGCGTTATGTTTGTCTGTGTGTGCGTAGATGACTAGTGAGCCCGATACGGGCTTGAAATGTTCTTGTACAGTGTGGGCAAGGTATACTTGCACTTGTGGGAAGTTTTACTACCTTTCTATTTTGACGTTTTTAATAACATAAGTTATCTTATTAACCCTGTAACTCCGTAATTTTTTTTGACGTCAGGACGTATTTATATTGCAAGGGATACTGAAGTAACCAGTATGCTGGTTTTCCGGTGTGTTGGCCAAGATGGCGGGACGTGTTTTCTTCTAGCTTGGCCCACAAACTGTTGATCGTCGGCCCGACAAGTCGTCATCGTAAAAATCACCACTGTTTAAGAAACAGAGTTTAGGCTCTAAATGCATCGATGATTCGTTCAAACCTAATACACAAATAAGACAAGAGACCAAGCAAGAAAATGTATCAAATTTTATAAGAAAGCGCCGCTGGAACTACATCGGCCACACACTTAGAATGGATGAGAGAAGACTCCTTACCAATCCCTCATATGGACACCAGAGGGAAAAAGAAAACGAGGAAGACCAAGAGAGACTCTGCGTAGAACCATCACCAGAGAAGGCTCAACGATGGGCCTAGTAAACATTAAAGACCTAAAACAGATAGCAACGAACCGCGAGACATGGAGAGCTATGACCTCTGCCCTATGCGCCGCCCACAGGCCCAAGAGGAAAGACTAACTAACTAATTGGAGTAACCAGTATGCTGGTTTTGCGTAATGTTAAAACATACTGCAAGCCAGCATATCGGTACAGAAGTGCGAAAGGGTTAACTAGACTACTCGTGTGACCTACCATTGTTATGTTATTAACTAGACTACTTGTGTGACCTACCATTGTTATGTTATTAACTAGACTACTCGTGTGACCTACCTTTGTTATGTTATTAACTAGACTACTTGTGTGACCTACCATTGTTATGTTATTAACTAGACTACTTGTGTGACCTACCATTGTTATGTTATTAACTAGACTACTTGTGTGACCTACCATTGTTATGTTATTAACTAGACTACTTGTGTGACCTACCATTGTTATGTTATTAACTAGACTACTTGTGTGACCTACCATTGTTATGTTATTAACTAGACTACTTGTGTGACCTACCATTGTTATGTTATTAACTAGACTACTTGTGTGACCTACCATTGTTATGTTATTAACTAGACTACTTGTGTGACCTACCATTGTTATGTTATTAACTAGACTACTTGTGTGACCTACCATTGTTATGTTATTAACTAGACTACTTGTGTGACCTACCATTGTTATGTTATTAACTAGACTACTTGTGTGACCTACCTTTGTTATGTTATTAACTAGACTACTTGTGTGACCTACCATTGTTATGTTATTAACTAGACTACTTGTGTGACCTACCATTGTTATGTTATTAACTAGACTACTCGTGTGACCTACCATTGTTATGTTATTAACTAGACTACTTGTGTGACCTACCATTGTTATGTTATTAACTAGACTACTTGTGTGACCTACCATTGTTATGTTATTAACTAGACTACTTGTGTGACCTACCTTTGTTATGTTATTAACTAGACTACTTGTGTGACCTACCATTGTTATGTTATTAACTAGACTACTCGTGTGACCTACCATTGTTATGTTATTAACTAGACTACTTGTGTGACCTACCATTGTTATGTTATTAACTAGACTACTTGTGTGACCTACCATTGTTATGTTATTAACTAGACTACTCGTGTGACCTACCATTGTTATGTTATTAACTAGACTACTCGTGTGACCTACCATTGTTATGTTATTAACTAGACTACTTGTGTGACCTACCATTGTTATGTTATTAACTAGACTACTTGTGTGACCTACCATTGTTATGTTATTAACTAGACTACTCGTGTGACCTACCATTGTTATGTTATTAACTAGACTACTTGTGTGACCTACCATTGTTATGTTATTAACTAGACTACTCGTGTGACCTACCTTTGTTATGTTATTAACTAGACTACTTGTGTGACCTACCATTGTTATGTTATTAACTAGACTACGTGTGTGACCTACCATTGTTATGTTATTAACTAGACTACTCGTGTGACCTACCATTGTTATGTTATTAACTAGACTACTCGTGTGACCTACCTTTGTTATGTTATTAACTAGACTACTCGTGTGACCTACCATTGTTATGTTATTAACTAGACTACTCGTGTGACCTACCATTGTTATGTTATTAACTAGACTACTCGTGTGACCTACCATTGTTATGTTATTAACTAGACTACTCGTGTGACCTACCATTGTTATGTTATTAACTAGACTACTCGTGTGACCTACCATTGTTATGTTATTAACTAGACTACTTGTGTGACCTACCATTGTTATGTTATTAACTAGACTACTCGTGTGACCTACCATTGTTATGTTATTAACTAGACTACTCGTGTGACCTACCATTGTTATGTTATTAACTAGACTACTTGTGTGACCTACCATTGTTATGTTATTAACTAGACTACTTGTGTGACCTACCATTGTTATGTTATTAACTAGACTACTCGTGTGACCTACCATTGTTATGTTATTAACTAGACTACTTGTGTGACCTACCATTGTTATGTTATTAACTAGACTACTCGTGTGACCTACCATTGTTATGTTATTAACTAGACTACTTGTGTGACCTACCATTGTTATGTTATTAACTAGACTACTCGTGTGACCTACCATTGTTATGTTATTAACTAGACTACTCGTGTGACCTACCATTGTTATGTTATTAACTAGACTACTCGTGTGACCTACCTTTGTATGTAGTGAAATGTAGATTGAGTATCCAGAAATGTCTTGTAGACCTAGTCTTTCTCCTACATTTCTGATGACCTCAGCAACAGTCATCGCAGAGTCTACCTCAAACAGCATCCTATGACCACTCATAAACGTTAGAGGTACCAGTAGAGGTTTACCATTTTTTGCTGCCTGTCAGTTATCAAACAAAAAATAGTGGTTATTTACACTGATGGTTCAGTCATTCGCCAACAACGCTGTGCGTGGGCTTTATCAGCACGCTCAGGAGGAAAAATAATAAGAGAGGCCAGTGGGGCCTACGCAACAGCCACAAGTAGTTTGACAATGCAGGTTCGGTCGGTTACGGAGGCGGTGAAATGGTTGGCATCTCACAACTACTCTCGTGTTTTCATACTTAGTGACTTCATGAGCATGGTTTGTAAAGTCGAATCAGGAATGGTGAGACGCAACTGGGTGGAGATACTGGTACAGACAATGATCAGAGAAATCACCTTCATTTTTGTCCCTGGGCACGCAGGAGTTAGGGGTAATGAACGAGCTGATAGATTGGCTGGCTTGGCTACAATATCAGAGGAGCTGCCATGGATCGAAATGACATTCTTCACGCATTGAGAGAGTCTTTCCGAACAGGGCTGTGAATCCCACTCGCTGACCAGATTGAAAGAGATGGGTGTCAATATTGGTGCAGCCCGAAAAGAACGACATACTAAATATGCAAGGAGATTGATTAATCAACATCGAACTGGCGTGTTGGGCCACTGAACGCTGCTGCATTTGCTGAGGTGGAGATCGGAGCACCTACGGACATGTCCGGAGTGCTATGATGATAGTCCTCATATAACTGATAACTGATATCAAACAAGAAAAAAAAATAATGAAAAGAATTGCAAACTTACTTTTTTCCATTCATTTCCCCGATATACAAGAATTTGATCTACAAGAAACTGCATTTACGATCATCATAATAATTAAATATTTATTTTCAAAATCGTATAACGATCACAAGTATTGTTACACTTATTATTTAAGGTTGCAATAAAATAACATTTGATACAAAATATTTTTCAATTTACCGAGCGATATTTCAATTAATATCCTTGACTGACGTTGAGAACTATTCTTTCCTTGTCTTTCATTTTATCATTTTCCTTTAGTTTTCTAAGCTGTCACTACTTATTACAGACACTGTTGTTGTAGTATGTGGTTGACGGTGTATGTCTACCTTTTTGACATCCTTGTCAGAGACACTATTAGGGGAAATCTTACTATTATGTAACATAACATGATGACATTTCTCTTACAAGTTGCTAAATTAGAGACATGTTGCTGACAAAGATCATTTTAAACTTTCAAGTATTGGCTCTAGTAGCAGGCTGTATTATTGTAACCTTGCTAAGAGAAAATAAATTTGAGATAGAAAGTAAACTAGTTACAAAAATGCAGCGCCAAAAAGGAATGTTTTAGTATTATTCAAAACTGTAACACGATGTCACTAATGCTCTGTGTCGATGTTTGGAACAACCTACGTTGATGATAAACAAAAATGATCGGTACTGCCTGTGGTACTGCTTTTTGGGACGGAGTAGGAAATGAGGGTCATGACCCTGCGAAATTTAATGGCTGCACAGCTAGTGCAGTTGCTGTGAAACTGTTCAGGTAAGGATGTTTTCTTTATGCCCAGACAGAAAAAACTCCTTGGTCTTACCGTGGATGGAACCCGGGTCTCCTGCATGGGAGCCCTTCTCTAATCCAATCGACCAGACGCTCCACTGTCAATGAAACACATGAAGAAAAATATCAAAATATCTTACGTCAATACAAAAAAGATATTTTGAAACAAAAACAAACAACTCTACTTGTAAACCAACGTTGAAAGCTTACTTGAAACTCTATCCAACTGGGTGGATAAGCTCTGGTACCAACACCACATGTTCTTCTCATCAACTTGTCAACTTTCTCGGATAACTCTGCCGGTCCTTCCTTCAAGAAGTCGATCAGGATGTGGGCAAACTTCAGACATAAAACAAATCAAATAAAAAACACTTAACAGACATTTGTGATAATTTTGTGGTTTATGTTCTGTGTAGTACATTTTGAGACTAAAGTTTTTGTGTTTGTTATAGAAATTAGGGTGTAGTCTGTGGCTTAGGGAATAGTGAGGCGTCTACTAACCCCGACGTTCTGAATTCAGATCATGCTGCGGACAATTTGGTTGCAAATTGTTTCGCGTGGATTTTACAAAAGACGATGGCACCACCCGTTCAGAAAGCAATGGCAAACTACTGAAAGTAATAATGCCTAGAAAAATCACAAACAGCGTTAAAAAGCTGGGATTGATTCGTAAAGTCATGTAAAGGATATGCAATTAACTTTTTTTAATAGACATTATAATTAATGTTTGTGTGTTTATATAGAAATGATAACTGAAGCTTGTTATTGTATAGAAATAATAGAAGTTTGTGATTGTATATATAAATATGATAACCTGCTCGGTACAAATCTGATTACAGTGAACTTACATTTTCTGATGGCGTGAAGCTACCCACAAATAGGGCTAAGAGAACCCAGCCCCTCATGACACTGTTTCTGGACGGGTTGTTGGTTAGTTGTTTACACAGCTGACAGTACAGCTCATCTCTACATGTAATACATAGAATATAAATAATGTATTTATAAATCGATGTAATACATAGAATATAAGATGCTGAGATTTATTTTAATGTATTTATAAATCGATGTAATACATAGAATATAAGCTGTTGAGATTTATTTTAATGTATTTATAAATCGATGTAATTTTATGAAAACGTGTGCTGAGAATGTTATAGACCAATGTTTATGGAGGTCCATGATCACCTGCTCCAGCTGGACATTGTAGATGATGATATATTGTTGACAGTTAGCAAGTAATACCAACCACAATCTTGATGATGACAACGTAGATGATGACAACGTAGACGATGACAACGTAGATGATGACAACGTAGATGATGACAACGTAGATGATGACAACGTAGATCATGACAACGTAGATGAAACAACGTAGATGACAACGTAGATCATGACAACGTAGACGATGACAACGTAGATGATGACAACGTAGACGATGACAACGTAGATGATGACAACGTAGATGATGACAACGTAGATCATGACAACGTAGATGAAACAACGTAGATGACAACGTAGATGAAATGTGA
The DNA here is from genome assembly GCA_020796225.1 of Arion vulgaris. NCBI lineage: Eukaryota > Metazoa > Mollusca > Gastropoda > Stylommatophora > Arionidae > Arion > Arion vulgaris. The sequence continues at coordinate 11,315,608 of CM036771.1, read as the reverse complement.
GAATTGTTTAATAAACTGGTTCTACTTCACACCCCTTTTCTTTTTTTATACTTCGGATTGAGTGACTGATCTTAAAGGGTTTTAAAGCCGAAGGATTGACTTCATTGCACCGGGTTTTACCTCATATAACTCGGACCCTCTCCGCAGAAATGGCACGCCACCTGCCTAGAGTATTGCACAAAGCAGAACTCCGTAGCTCCGGCAACAATCCTAGTGGTCTCTGGAAAAAACTGCACTGTGAACAGAACGGCGTTGTCCGGATTCGAACCCACGACTTTCGACTCGTAAGGCAAAGGGCTTAACTACTCAGCCACATAAACCCTCGATTGATTGATTAGTTGATTGATTAGTGGTTGATTTTTAGATGGGTTGATTGATTTATTGATAGATTGTTTAATTCGTTGAATGATTGATAGCAGCATAAATCAGATACATTTTTAAAAAAAACATGTATAAACTAAAAATAAATATGATTGCAAACACAATAGTTACAATAATGTAAAGGTTGCAGTTTAGTGTGTGACTTCTTATTCATCACCTTTCATCTCCCAATGGAGCACAGGTCTTTAACAAACTTCTTCCAGCTCTTCCTCTCTCTTGCCATCCCTTCCCATTCTTTTCATGTTTTACCTATCCTTTTAATCTCAGAATCCAGCTCTCTTCTCCAGGTCTGTCTAGGTCTTCCCTACTCCTCTTTCCCTGCGGGTTTCAAAACAATGCCTGTCTTGCAATGCTTCCAGTCGGTCATCTCAATGTATGTCCTATCCATCGCCAGCGTCTCTTCCTGAACTCTTTCTCCACTGGTACCTGCTTAGTTCTTTCTCTGAGTTCCTCGTTTGTAATCTTATCATACCATCTCAGTCCCTCTTTTGTACGTAAACATAACTTAAATCTTATTTAATTATGCTGTACAGATCTCTGTTAGAAGCATACGTCAATCAGTATGTTTTATGTCTGTCAGCTGTTACAGGCAGATCACATATGTTTTTTTTCTGTTACTTCTGAGCATGTCAAACTGGTCGCAGTAGAATATTAATTAATTATTTTGTTAATTCTTCTGCTTCTTTTTCTTTACCCTTCGCCGCTAACGAGGCGTAGGTCCTCTACAAAGTCATTGCAATCTCTCATACGCTTTGTTGTGGTTTTTATAACTGAGTGTTTTTACAGGATGGAGTAGCTAATCACACGTCAAACCTCCACCATCGTCGTATACGACATGTGCTAGGTAATATTGGTTATATTCTTTACCCCTAGCCCGCTTCCACCAGCGTGTTCGTAGCTCGTTGAAAGACGGGTGCAAAGTCCCCTGAGAGTGCGGTTCAATTCCGCGGGCTGGCAGAAAAGCAAAATGCTCTCCAGATTTACGGTGTTATTGGCACCGAACCGAAGGGTTACGATGTCCATGGCACCGAGCGGAAGAGCTGAAAAACTCAAGTGATTGTGGATCGAAAAAAATATAAAAATTCGTTACCCGAAATTGGGACCCGGTAACCACACGGGCGTCAGATTTGTATTGTCTGTCGTCTTTTACTATTTAATGGACAGGATAGACGTATAGGGAGAGCCGCTGTAGCGTAGTTGTTAGTGAACTCGCTTTGCAAGGCTGGTGGTCTGGGTTCAGCTCATGCGCAATGCGCGTAGAATTTTTCCTGACCACGACGGCTCTCAGGTCGACCCAGCCTCAACTGGGTACCAGACATGTTCTGGGAAAGTAAAGGCGGTCGGCGTGATGCTGACCACATCACCCATCGTGTGCCGACGGTCAATGAAAAATACAGGCCTAACACTGTATTGACAGGTTTGATGTATGAAAGGTTTCCTTTACTTTTATAGATGTATAGATGCATTCACTGAGATACTCGTCATCTATATTGCGATCAGATCTCATATCAGTCATGCTCGTTTATCAGTCATACTCGTTTATCAGTCATGCTCGTTTATCAGTCATGCTCGTTTATCAGTCATACTCGTTTATCAGTCATGCTCGTTTCTTGTTTGTTAAGTCGGGGATTTTTTTTTTTCCCGATCCAGAAGTACTTGAACTTTCAGCTCTTCGGCTCGGTGCCATGGACATCGTAACCCTTCCGTTCGGTATCACGAACACCGTAAATCTGGAAAACCCGTGGCTTTTCTGCCAGCCCGCGAAATGGAACCCGCACTCACAGAGGGTTTGAGTAGGGGATTAAAACCTCTTTAAGCCTAGGCACGCTGCTTTCAACCTAAGGCGAACATGTTATTGGTTATATCATAGCGTGTAGGCTAACAAAGATGAAAAATAAGAATTAACTCCTTTCGGAGAATCCAAGTATTAATGTAATATAAAATTATGTATATCAGTCATGCATGCACCTACACTTCTACTTTACCAGAGTAGTTCTCCTTCGATCCCTACTCACTTAGCCAGAATTTTATTAACTAAGATGCTTTAAAATATCATCATATATAACACTTGATGTCATGAAATTTTCATCCTCATAATTAATCCTCTCCGCTCCTCGTGGAGCATAGGGCCTCAACAGTTGTTCGCCACTCTTCTCGGTCTCTGGCTGTTCTTTTTATGGTCTCCCAGGTCAATTGGGCACTCTTCAGTTCCTCAGTAAGACCTCGTCTCCAAGTCTGCTTAGGGCGTCCTCTTTTCGTTTTCCCTGCGGTTCCACTCGAGCACCTGTCTAGTGACACTCGACTGTGTCTTCCGCAAGGTATGGCCTATCCATCGCCATCTTCTCCTCTTGACCTGTGTCATCATAGGTTCCTGCCCTGTTCTTATCCACAGATCCGTGTTTGTAACTTTATCATACCATCTCAATCTGAGAATCCGCCGCAAACATCCGTTGACAAAGGTCTGGATCTTATTTGTATTTGCCTCATGAAATTTTTTTTTTAATTTTTATTTTTATTTTTTAAATAAAAAAAAAAAAACATGAAATTTTAGTTAAGCTTAAAACTAAAATCTGATATTACTGACCTAAGTCCCGGCTTGAAGATTCCAATGGCACAAATAAACTGGATTTTGTCTAGCATGGTTTCAGCAGATTCCGTCATGAACGGGATTGATTGTGTATCGGTTCCAAGCGGATCTTTGAACTAGGGTTGGATTATGTTCATATATTAGCCTTATGTTTGTACTGACAACTAGAGAAATCAATCAATCAATGATTGTCGAAGTATGTAATCATAGAGAAATTAGAAAGAAGGTTGAGGAAGGATAGGGAGAAATGAAGGGAGGAAAATTACAAAGAACAGATATGAATAGATGGAGCATAGAGGAAAAGAGGGGCAGAAAGAAGAGGAAAACAAGAAAAATAGAAAAGAGGGTGAGGTGAATAGAAAGGAGAGAAAGAATGCGCAATAACGAGAGAGAGAGGGGGGTATGGAAGTATAGAGAAGGAAAGAGAAATAGAAAGGAGAAAGCGAAAGAGAGAGGGAGAGAGAGAAAGAGAGAAAGAGATAGAAAGAGAGAGAGAGAAGGTATGGAAGTATAGAGAAGGAAAGACGACTAGAAAGGAGAAAGAGAGAGAGAGAGAGAGAGAGAGGCAGACATAATCAACACACAATGAACGTATGAATAATTTATATAATAGTTAAAGCATACTAGAATATGATTGGACGATCAATAGGAGAGTATATAGTGTTCATCTAATGTGACAACAATAGATGTGACAGCTATAAATATGACAGCTATAAATATGACAGCTATAAATATGACAGCTATAAATACGACAGCTATAAATATGGCAGCTATAAATAGAACAGTTATAAATATGACCGCTATAAATACGACAGCTATAAATATGGCAGCTATAAATATGATAGCTATAAAAATGACACTAGTTATAAATGTGACAAAAATATATGGGACAACGGTAGATATGACAAGATTAAATGTGGCAACAAAGAATGTAACAAAGTAGATGTGGCAAGAAGGAATGTAACAATAGTAGATGTGGCAAGAAGGAATGTAACAATAGTAGATGTGAGCAGAAAGAATGTGACAATAGTAGATATGAGCAGAAAGAATGTGACAATAGTAGATGTGAGCATAACGAATGTAACAATAGTAGATGTGAGCAGAAAGAATGTAACAATAGTAGATATGAACAGAAAGAATGTAACAATAGTGGATATGAGCAGAAAAAATGTAACAATAGTAGATGTGAGCAGAAGGAATGTGACAATAGCAGATGTGAGCAGAAGGAATGTGACAATAGCAGATGTGAGCAGAAGGAATGTAACAATAGTAGATGTGAGCAGAAAGAATGTGACAATAGTAGATGTGAGCAGAAGGAATGTGACAATAGCAGATGTGAGCAGAAGGAATGTGACAATAGTAGATGTGAGCAGAAAGAATGTAACAATAGTAGATGTGAGCAGAAATAATGTAACAATAGTAGATGTGAGCAGAAAGAATGTGACAATAGTAGATGTGAGCAGAAAGAATGTAACAATAGTAGATGTGAGCAGAAAGAATGTAACAATAGTAGATGTGAGCAGAAAGAATGTGACAATAGTAGATATGAGCAGAAAGAATGTAACAATAGTAGATGTGAGCAGAAAGAATGTGACAATAGTAGATATGAGCAGAAAGAATGTAACAATAGTAGATATGAGTAGAGAGAATGTGACAATAGTAGATGTGAGCAGAAAGAATGTGACAATAGTAGATGTGAGCAGAAAGAATGTAACAATAGTAGATGTGAGCAGAAAGAATGTGACAATTGTAGATGTGAACAGAAAGAATGTGACAATAGTAGATGTGAGCAGAAAGAATGTAACAATAGTAGATGTGAGCAGAAAGAATGTGACAATAGTGAATGTGAGTAGAGAGAAAGTGATAACGTACCAAGTCTGAATACTTTCTCTGTGCTTCATCGATATCTTTCTTACTATATTTGACCTTGAACGCAGACTTGAGCTTGGAAACCGGTGAAACATAAGAAGTCTGACAAGAGAAATCAGACAACTTCTACTTCAAACATCAATCAACTTGACAGGTCTTTGATTTATTTCTCTCCCTCTCTCTTTCTCTCTCTTTCTCTCGCTCTCTCTCTCCCTATCTCTCCATCTCGGTGTGCGCATCTATCACTTGATTTATCCGAGTTGACTCTGCCTTGTTTCTGCATGCACACATACACGCAGGCACATGTACACGCACGCCCACACTCACTCACAAAAGTACTCACACAGACATACACACATCACACGTACACACACACGCAGACACACATACACTCAAAGGCACAAGCACACATACATACAGTACATGCACAAGCACAAAGGTACATGCACACACACATACGCGTCTATTGTTTGATGGTAACTCATGGCTCAGTTTCTACTACCAGATATTCTATAAGTCTATCTCTGACCATTGTAAAACACAGTGGCGGCTCGTGGTCATTTTTGTTGGTGGGGCCAGACATTTTTCCGGATAAATCATGGTTTTTGGTTGCTTTATTTTAATTTATAAAATAAGAAATACACGTTATACATTATTTTTGGTGGGGCCCGGCCCCACTGACCCTTAATGACGAGCCGCCACTGGTTGTACATTTCATGAACATATTCTGAAGATAAGTAGTTTGACAAGGACCAGCACACTTAAACAGACTTGAAACTGACACAGGTGTGTTAGGTTTGCCAGGTACATAAATACCAGACACTGAAAATGATTCTAGCGCCTTGTTTCTTATCTGCAACACAGCCCCTCATGCAGGTGTCATGCAGTTTTCTATCGAGTTTATGTGGTCGCTTGTTCATGAATAATATTTATGATCTCTGAAAAGTATATTTAAAATCTCAAATCTTTCTTTCACATGAAACAAATACAGAGTACTGATTGTATTTTTGAAATAGTTTGTGTTTTATTGGTTTTTAGTCCAGAAAAACGGACAAAAAAACAGCCAAATAAACAAGTTTTAGGAAAACTAGGCATGAAGAAACAATTATTAAGAAAAATAAAATTCAGACAAGTAAAGTATTTTGCGCACATAAAAAGACATGACACCATGATAAAATCTTTACTAGAGGGGAAGTTGAGGGGCGAAGAGCAAGAGGAAGACCGAGAGATAAGTGGGAGGAAACTTTAAGAAATGGACAGGTTACAGTCTGGCAGTGTGCAACACCAAGGAGAAAGACAGAGGATGTTGGAGATTCATTGCAGCCAACCTTCGATGTGGAGACGGCACATGATAATGATGTCAGGAAAGTGGTTGTCGCCCTGGGTGAAATCTAAAGATAAATAATGTTACAATTCTTACTTTACAACTCTTGCGATATCTATCTCGGTGTCTCATTCTTCCTCTGTAATTTTCTTTCTATCTCTCACACTCTTTCTCGAATTCTCTCTTTCTGTTTGTAACTCGACTTTATTTTGCAATCTGAGTCTTTGTCTCACTATACAATCCCTCTTGTTCCCTGGCATCTTCCAAATATATTATTATGTTCAAAGTTAGAATTAAAAATAAAATTAGTATAAATGTTTCACTTACGTTCAGAGTCATATATCGCTGTTATTTTTAAACTTGTTACCATTGTCCATGTTTGACACACATACATAAGACTGACGGACACTAGTGGACAGCTTGATTCACCTACTCCAGGAACAACCAGACTGTTACCACTGTCCATGTTTGACACACATACATAAGACTTATTGGTTATTGGTTACTAAACTGACGTCATTGCACTCCGGACAGACCCATAGGTGCTCAGTCTCCCCAACAGATATCGAAGAGTATGCATACTGATGGTTCCTGTAGCTCGCTGATTAAACACACCTCTCACTCTGCCTCTCATGCATCCAGTTCGATTTGAACAACGGGTAACTCCAAACTGCTTAAATCGCTTGATCGATTCAACATCGATTTTAGTGTCCTCATCCAACAGACAGTCGCGAAGAGATCGAAGAATGTCCCCCTTATCCATCTTCAACTCCCCAACAATCGATGCTGTTGATGCAGGCCTGTCCGCTCTCTCATTACCGTAAATACATAAGACTGACGGACACTAGTGGATAGCTTGATTCACCTACCTCAGGAACAATCAGACTGTTACCACTGTCCATGTTTGACACACATACATAAGATTAACTAACACTAGTGAACAGCTTGATGTCAAGTCTAGTGTAGCTAGACAAGAACACTATACTGGTAGCCATTGAAGAATAGTTAACCAACCAAGAACCAGGGTCGTTAGTCGCCACAGGCTGAGAGACATACTGAGGAGGAGATCGGAGCACTTATGGACTAATTGGTTCGATGTGCAGCAATGATGATCTCACGACTAAACTAAAACTAAACTAGAATAAAACTTGATACACCTACCCCAGCAACATCCAGATTGTTGACATTGTCCATGTCTGGTAAATCTCCCATAATTCTCAAAATGGTCACCCAGCAAGCTAACGCTGCCTGTAGATACACAGAAATAACAGATTTCTCTAGAATTGAAATCTAAACAAAAACAATATATTTACCGTGAAATAATCATCTATTACTCGCATAAACAAAACACTACATAGAAAAACATTCTCTATCTGTCTTTGTGTCTCCATTCACCTTCTTCTTCTTAGCACACATGAACAGTGCGTTTGTTTCACGATGTAGCGAAGTTTGCTTAGCAATTGTTATATCTTAAGGAATCAGCGGTTCCCAAACTTTGCAGTACCGTGGACCCCCTTTTCAGTACATTTTGCTGTCTTGCACCTCCAAAAGTTTCTATATATGAAAATGGACAGGAATGAATTCTCTCTGTGTTACAAAGTAAACAATGCCTGCAATTTAACATTTTAATAAACAGCAAAGAAAACATTGGGCCTATAATTAGGTTTATTAACATTTATTTTTCTGTTTGAAATGTCAAAGATCATAATATTTCTTCAAGGGCTTGAGGTCCCCCAGTACCTCGCGGACTACACGCTGTCTTAAACCGGTTTTTTTGGGTCCCCCGATCCAGAAACACTGAGCTGAAAACTCTTCGGCTCGGTGTCATGGACATCGTAATCCTTCGGTTCGGTGCCACGAACACCGTAAATCTGGGGAACCTGTAGCTTTTCTGCCAGTCCGCGGAGTTGAACCCGCACTTACAGAGGACTAGTCCCCCGTAGTCCAACGCGCTAGGCACGCTGGCAAGGTTTTTTTGTTTAAAACACAGCTGTACACAAATGTAAAGCCACACATGTACTCACCAAGTAATCTGCCTTGTTATGTTTAGGAAGCAGCGGCTGAGGCAAGGCGGAGCAGCTGTAGGTAGGCAGAATCTTCATCTGAAACTTAGATAAACCAAAGGTTGTGAACGTGGTGATGTTCATCTCAGAGTCCTCACTTTCGTTGCTGGTGCTGGCTCTGCTCATATCGTCAGCTTGATCATGAGAGCTAATGGAGTATTTACGATATTTGCTCCCACCGTCATCTTCATGGTCTGGTACACTGTCTTGTTGGACAGACTCCTGTATTGATTGCATTAATGATATAGGAATTCAAGGGTTTTATTAACACTGGGTGAGATAACTATCACTGGTTGAGATAACTACAAATGTTCGAAATAATTATCAATGGTTGAGATAACTACAAATGTTCGAAATAATTATCAATGGTTGAGATAACTACATATGTTCGAAATAATTATCAATGGTTGAGACAGTTATCATTATGTGAGATATCATATCATCTTCGAATGCTGCATATCGACCACTTGTCAACCACGCTGTGTGCTTTGTATGTGATCTGAGCCTAAAAACAAGTATACTTTGTGCCAGTTATGCGCCTACAACTAGGCCAGAACATCCGATTTATGCGCTGCTTTTTTATTTATTAGGGTAGCTTCCCTAGAGCCTACATCAGTCGCCTATTACGACATGCATTGTATGTTGCAGTGGTACTATTCTTTGCTTCTCTTGTGGGCCCCGGCACCACATCATATGTCATGGATGAAAGAAATGTTTGAAGACAAGAATGAACAAAACAACGTACAACGGAACAGTTACTATCGGTTTCCTGAATGAAGAATATCCATGACCTCTTGGTCCTGGTATACATGAATGGGTCAGCAAAAACCCAGTACAGAATGGAGGAGATATGAATACAGAATATCCAAACAACCATAGCGATTCGATCAGAATAACAGTGGGAAAATTCTTACATAAATATAATGAAGAAATCCAGGAAATCGAGATGTCAACTGGGAATCACCAATCTCAGTTCATAAGCTTTGACATTCTGGACATATGCAAGATCAGTACACCAAACACTTCAATACAGAACATGCTAATTATACAAGACCTAATGATGAACAAAGAAATACGAAAGAGAAAATTGATATATTTTGGACATATCAAAAGACACGAAGGGCTGTAGAAGACCATAATAGAAGGAGGCATACCGGCAAAAAGAAGAAGAGGAAGACCACGGAGAATATGGATTCAGGATGTAGCTGATGGTTTGAACATGACGGCTGCAGAGGCAGGACATATTGTCTATGAGAGAGAGAGAAATTCCAAAGGACTGTTGGGGTGGCAAAGTTCTGCTCAAGACAAAATATTTGATGATGAATGAACCAGTGCAATGACGTCATGTAATAGATATTGTCAAACTCAGTGGCGGCTCGTGATCATTTTTGTTGGTGGGGCCAGACAAATTTTTCCGGATAAATAATGGTTTTTGGTAGCTATATTTTAATCTATAAAATAATAAATACACGTTATACATTATTTTTGGTGGGCCGGCCCACTGGCCTTTACTGGCGAGCCGCCACTGGTCAAACTGTGGAATAACAGAAAATTAGACGGTAGACCTAATGGTCAAGGAAGATGCTACAGAAGAGCAACAGGGTGTACCAGTTGCGCATAATCAGGAAAAGATAGTAATTAAATCAATCAGAAAGCCACAAATACTAACACAAGATGGTTACCAAAGTATGAGTAGATTAGAACAAGATGTCTTCTGCACGTCAGAACAGAACATGATGTCTTCTGCACGTCAGAACAGAACATGATGTCTTCTGCACGTCAGAACAGAACAAGATGTCTTCTGCACGTCAGAACAGAACATGATGTCTTCTGCACGTCAGAACAGAACAAGATGTCTTCTGCACGTCAGAACAGAACATGATGTCTTCTGCACGTCAGAACAGAACAAGATGTCTTCTGCACGTCAGAACAGAACATGATCAGCTCTGCAGCATCAAGTATACAAAGTTCAAGATTGGTAATTCAGCCATTTGAACACGTGTACAGGAATCCCAGACTGCAGAGCACATACATCGTGATAAATCACGAATAAAAGGCAATTTAGCTCAATCGGTAAATCGGGAATACCCCTTGATGTAGGCTGACTATTATACGTGTTTGGTAGAACACAATAAGCTTTATTGCAATTTTACACAAGTTCATGGTTATTTATTGATGAAAACTGTTAATAATACTAATATAACTGCACGTTAAAATGTTAATTTGTGACATAATTTAACCGTGTTGTTGCATGCTAGGTTGCATGAGTAATGTACTAGTGGAGCTAACAGTCTTGCTTGATATCATTAGATACTCGTGAAAGCTAACAGTCTCGCTATGTAATGATTAATTGTACAAATAATTTTGTATCAACAAAATAATATTATACTATAGACCTTCTGTCAATATACCAGTCGTTGTGGTCAAACCTATGCTCAGTTGGGATCGTGTACAGATAAGAGAAACATTATTAATGTAAATCTAAACATAACATTTTTTTTTCCTTTTAACTTGTAAACAATGTCTCTATTTTTTTGCTAAGACAATGTCCACATTTCACACAATGATGAACCCTATTTCATACCATAAGGTTTATGGCGGAATACGCTGTTAAATCTATAGTTTTTACTGACCACTGGCAAACACGATAAGTAATGTTGTCAACATCGTGCCGACCAGGCAGACACGATAAGTAATGTGAACAACATCGTGCCGACCGGCAAACACGATAAGTAATGTGGTCAACATCGTGCTGATCCTTTTTCTAACCAGTGATTTTCCGGTATCCAATTGAGTCTAGATCGACCTGAGAGAAGTTACGATCGGACAAAAATTCTACTCAAGAAATTGAACCTGGACCACATGGCAAAGAAGCAAATGCACTGACCACTACGCTACCACGGCTCGATAATGTTCACATCGACTGTCTGTTATAGCAATGTCACAATTAAAATGAAATCTGAGTTGAAAAGATCAAATGAAACTGAATGCAGAATAAATATTCCAAATATGTAACAAGTTAATCACAAATAACTATAAACAACACAGATCTGTCATAGATTGATGGTGAGAAAAAGAGCAATGACAGCAGAGACCTCTCTTGTCAATTTCTGCAACAAGAACTGTCATAGATTGATGTTGAGATAAGCAACAATGACAGAGCTAACAACGGCAGCAGAGACCTCTCTTGTCAATTTCTGCAACAAGAACTGTCATAGATTGATGTTGAGATAAGCAACAATGACAGAGCTAACAGTAGCAGTAGAGACCTCTCTTGTCAATTTCTGCAACAAGAACTGTCATAGATTGATGGTGAGATAAGCAACAATGACAGAGCTAACAATGGCAGTAGAGACCTCTCTTGTCAATTTCTGCAACAAGAACTGTCATAGATTGATGGTGAGATAAGCAACAATGACAGAGCTAACAATGGCAGTAGAGACCTCTCTTGTCAATTTCTGCAACAAGAACTGTCATAGATTGATGGTGAGATAAGCAACAATGACAGAGCTAACAATGGCAGTAGAGACCTCTCTTGTCAATTTCTGCAACAAGAACTGTCATAGATTGATGGTGAGATAAGCAACAATGACAGAGCTAACAATGGCAGTAGAGACCTCTCTTGTCAATTTCTGCAACAAGAACTGTCATAGATTGATGGTGAGATAAGCAACAATGACAGAGCTAACAATGGCAGCAGAGACCTCTCTTGTCAATTTCTGAAGTTTAGATTTCCCAAATGTCTCATACTGCTGGCTCTTCACTTTGGATCTGGTCTCGCTGTCACGTGATAGTTCTGACACCGTGAATGACTCATCGGTTATATCGTCGCCGAAGGCTGCGGCTGCGTTGAGGGTGAAGGTGATGACAGAACTTTCTGGAAGCAGCTGTCAAAGATAAAAAGGGGTATACATTAATAACATTTCACGGTGATCACATGACAGCGACCACAGGACAAACGACCACAGGACGACGACCACAACATAATGAGTGAATGTATGTGTGGTATAACATAATGAGTGAATGTATATGTGGTATAACATAATGAGTTAATGTATATATGGTATAACATAATGAGTGAATGTATATGTGGTATAACATAATGAGTTAATGTATATATGGTATAACATAATGAGTGAATGTATATATGGTATAACATAATGAGTGAATGTATATGTGGTATCGCCCGAGTGGTTACCGGGGTCCAAATTTGGGGTGTAAAGAATAAAACCACTGTTACCTGCCATGCATGTCGTAAGAGGCGACTAAGGAGGTTTTGGCTGAAATCGGATGCATGTGTCCTAAACGTGTAGAAGTCTATGCGTTTAGGGCCTACCAAACCAATGTGCCACGTATACACGTTCTTGGCAAAGATCAAACATATCACAAAGAGTGATTAAAATTGGTCGTAAAGAATGAACGCAAAGAAGAAGCATAAGATATGTGGTATAACATAATGAGTGAATGTATATGTGTTATAACATAATGAGTGAATGTATATATGGTATAACATAATGAGTGAATGTAGAAGTAATAAGAACAAAGTTAGGGGGTATGTGTATAGTGGTAGATAGAAAATAATGACATGTGCATTTAACAACGAAATAAGTGAATATGCTGTCTTGTAAGAAGATTGACAGACTGTATTAGAGATATGTTTAGAGTTGTGGGTAGTTTTAGAGATATGTTTTTTGGAGTTTTTTTCCGATCCAGAAGCACTTGAGCTTTTCAGCTTTTCGGCTCGGTGCCGTTGACATCGTAACCCTTCGGTTCGGTGCCACGAACACCGTAAATCTGGGAATCTGTGGCTTTTCTGCCATCCCGCGGAATTGAACCCGCACACACAGAGGGATAGTCACCTGTAGTCCAACGCGCTACGAACACGCTGGGCAGACGGGCAGAGATATGGCTAGAGATGTGGGTAGTTTTAGAGATATGTTTAGAGATGTGGGTAGTTTTAGAGATATGGCTAGAGATGTGGGTAGTTTTAGAGATATGTTTAGAGATGTGGGTAGTTTTAGATATATGTTTAGAGATGTGGGTAGTTTTAGAGATATGTTTATAGATGTGGGTAGTTTTAGAGATATGTTTATAGATGTGGGTAGTTTTAGAGATATGTTTATAGATGTGGGTGGTTTTAGAGATATGTTTAGAGATGTGGGTAGTTTTAGAGATATGGCTAGAGATGTGGGTAGTTTTAGAGATATGTTTAGAGATGTGGGTAGTTTTAGAGATATGGCTAGAGATGTGGGTAGTTTTAGAGATATGGCTAGAGATGTGGGTAGTTTTAGAGATATGTTTATAGATGTGGGTAGTATTAGAGATATGTTTAGAGATGTGGGTAGTTTTAGAGATATGTTTATAGATGTGGGTAGTTTTAGAGATATGTTTATAGATGTGGGTAGTTTTAGAGATATGTTTATAGATGTGGGTAGTTTTAGAGATATGTTTATAGATGTGGGTAGTTTTAGAGATATGTTTATAGATGTGGGTGGTTTTAGAGATATGTTTAGAGATGTGGGTAGTTTTAGAGATATGGCTAGAGATGTGGGTAGTTTTAGAGATATGTTTAGAGATGTGGGTAGTTTTAGAGATATGGCTAGAGATGTGGGTAGTTTTAGAGATATGGCTAGAGATGTGGGTAGTTTTAGAGATATGTTTATAGATGTGGGTAGTATTAGAGATATGTTTAGAGATGTGGGTAGTTTTAGAGATATGTTTATAGATGTGGGTAGTTTTAGAGATATGTTTATAGATGTGGGTAGTTTTAGAGATATGTTTATAGATGTGGGTAGTTTTAGAGATATGTTTATAGATGTGGGTAGTTTTAGAGATATGTTTAGATTTGTGGGTGGTTTCTAATGTTGAAGAAGATAGCGACAACAGTTACCAAACAGTGAGCGCCCACACACACACACACACACACACACACACATATGTATATATATATATCTGTGCAGAGAGACACAGCATATATTCTTACTGTAAAACTCCTTGTGTTGTAATGTATATAAAACAATGCTGCTAAAATACAGTGGATACAATGCAAAAGATTGACCAAGTAAAAGGGGGAGCACAGAAATACCACAGAAAGGGAAAGACGCCATGTACGAAGGACACACAAGAACCCGTTCAAGAAATGCTTTCTTTTGACGCTGTCTGACTGTATATTTTATTTCCTGCGTATAGGAAGTCTGAATTTCTACGATTCTTTTGTAACCTTTGATTGATGAAGGCCTTTTAGTCGAAACGTTCCTGTATAATGTTTTTGTACTTTGAATAAGGGGCCATCCATAAATTATGTCAACAAAATAGGGGGGGGGGGGGTCTGGAAAAGTTTGACAATTGTTGACATGGGGAAGGGGGGGAGGCAAGATAAATTGACGTCAACAATGTCATTGTTATTTTAACCGGATTGAGCTCTTTCCAAGGAAGTTATAGTCTTTTGACATCAATGCATCATATTATTATGTGTTTATCTTCAATGTAGACTGCTGACAGATTAACCACATATGGTATTAATCTGAATATGTTTAACGGATGCCTGCATGGTCTTCTATTATTAATAATGCTATTATATATTTAATAGAAGTCCATGGAATACTGATAAAGTAGTCTGTTTATAAATTCAAAGTTTAGTCAATTTGAAATATGTTAAACAATGTAAAAAGTGTAATATAATTAATTAATAATTTGTGTAGACCTTTTATTTTATTTCTGCATTAATATTTAAGTACTAAGCGAGTCGTATAAAATACGGTTCGTCTGTTTGGAGGTGGGGGTAAATATTTGTTGACATAATTTTATTAGGGGTCGCTGGAAGTTTGACAGTTGTTGACAAGGGGAGGGGGGGTCAAATATTGCCTAAAAGTTGTTGACATAATTTATGGATGGCCCCTAACTGTATTAATTAATTTTTTTTACATTTTCAACTAACGCTGTGAGATAAAACAGAATTAAAGAAAAGAAAGGATAGAAAGAAGAATGCATTATCACATAGACACCATTCATTATATTGTATTCTTTAGACAACTATGTGTGTCGTGTTGAGAAGATGAAATCACTTTTCACGTCTGACAACACGATAGCAACCAAGTGAGAGAACTTACAAGTTGGCTAGAAGAAGCACATGTGGAACAGTCACGTGTGACACCACGAGAGCAACCAAGTGAGAGAACTTACAAGCTGACTAGAAGAAGCACATGTGGAACAGTCACGTGTGACACCACGAGAGCAACCAAGTGAGAGAACTTACAAGCTGACTAGAAGAAGCACATGTGGAACAGTCACGTGTGACACCACGAGAGCAACCAAGTGAGAGAACTTACAAGTTGACTAGAAGAAGCACATGTGGAACAGTCACGTGTGACAGCACGAGAGCAACCAAGTGAGAGAACTTACAAGTTGACTAGAAGAAGCACATGTGGAACCGTCACGTGTGACAAACAGTCGTTCAAGTTTAAACTCACTTAATGTTCCAACCGCTCTCAAACAGAAGCCACAACTACAACAACTACAACAGCTTATCAATACTTACTGCTGTGGCACCGCCTGATGATTGCGACATTCTTGTGTAGACAGTTGGCCTGGTCTATAATAGAACTGAACACCGATTTCGTCTTTTATTAATGACAGAACACACTGACAGCAATTCCAAGTCTCATTCATGCGACACACTCGTGCTGTTACATATTCCAAGAATGTGGGCGTGCCTGGTGCTGTTACATATTCCAAGAATGTGGGAGTGCCTACAATGAATTGGTTATTGATAGTTTTTCTCTTCTTATCTGGTGACGTAGTCTCTTACTTGACAACTTCAAAGATGTCTGGGGGGAAAAAAGACAAGAAGAAAGAAGTGGATTAAATTCAGAATACAGAAATATTTGTTGATTTTTGTGTGTGAGTTTGTGTAAAAATGTGTCTTTCTTATTCCGAGAACTGGGAACTAGGTCAGACCAGTTATTGTGGCCAAGTGTCTGTGTTTCTTAATCTGAATTCAATATGTTCAACATTTAGAACGCAGATCTGACTCAACATGTACAACTGACCAGACTTACAACAGTGACCTGACCTACAACATTGACCTTTTATGATCTACAACATTGGCCTGACTTACAACACGAACTTGATCTGTAACACCAATCTGACCAACAACACTGACCTAATATAACCTACAACGCTGATCGGATAATATCTACAACACTGGCCGACCTACAACATTGATTTGACTTGACTTGCGTTTACTGACCTTGATGACCTACAACAGTGACCTGATCAAGAACATTGATCTAACCTATACAACTTCACCTAAATGTGACATCATCTGACTAACGTGTCCTACTCTATAATAATTATATGATCCAAAACAATCACATTCCTCTCAATACTTACATGACCTGTAATACTGAACTGACCTTCAAAACTGAGCTGACCTACACTACCGACCTACATTAGTGAACCGACCTACATCAATGAACTGATCTACATGCCTGAACTGATCTACACTTCTGACCTACTTCACTGAAATGACCTACATCGTTTAACTGACCTACACCACTGACCTACACCACTGACCTAAATCGCTGACCTACTCCATTGAACTTACAACACTAAACTAACCTAGTCGTGTAATAAAATAAACAAAAATCAAGGATATTGATAAACTAATTATGCGATGAACGTTCTGACTGAATTACTTGCTTATACATACGAGTGTACGCATGTAGTGTGTACGCATGTAGTGTGTACACATCATTAAGTTTGCTTCTATTATATATCCAGAAATATCCACCTTATCATAATTATAAGACATATATTCATATCGTGTTTTATGGTCCACATTTTAGATTCAAGAAACTGGTCCTGTCAGATCAAAATGTTATAAAAATGTCATAACAGTACACACGAAATGTCTCTGCTATTATAGCACTCGCGGCTACTACAACCATAAGTTGTCTCTCTCTCTCTCTCTCTCTCTCTCTCTCTCTCTCTCTGTCTCAGGTACTATAGTTCGTTCCAAAATTCGTGAACATCTACCGACCGATATAAAATCATCCCTTCACATAAATTGTTGATTTTTACATTTTTATATAGGTAACAGTGACGACCTTCCAAAAGTATTTTTACTCACCTAAACCTTTAGTTCTAAAATATTTTATTATGGTATTACTAAAATATTTGTATTATATGTCATTACTAAAATATTTTTATTATATGTTATTACTAAAATATTTTTATTATATGTTATTACTAAAATATTTTTATTATGTTATTACTAAAATATTTTTATTATATGTTATTACTAAAATATTTTTATTATATGTTATTACTAAAATATTTTTATTATGTTATTACTAAAATATTTTTATTATATGTTATTACTAAAATATTTTTATTATATGTTATTACTAAAATATTTTTATTATATGTTATTACTAAAATATTTGTATTATATGTTATTACTAAAATATTTTTATTATATGTTATTACTAAAATATTTTTATTATATGTTATTACTAAAATATTTTTATTATGTTATTACTAAAATATTTTTATTATATGTTATTACTAAAATAGTTTTATTATATGTTATTACTAAAATATTTTTATTATATGTTATTACTAAAATATTTTTATTATATGTTATTACTAAAATAGTTTTATTATATGTTATTACTAAAATATTTTTATTATGTTATTACTAAAATATTTTTATTATATGTTATTACTAAAATAGTTTTATTATATGTTATTACTAAAATATTTTTATTATATGTTATTACTAAAATATTTTTATTATATGTTATTACTAAAATTATAGCGATGTTACTTTGGTATACTTGTCGAAATTTTACAGTACGATTGTCAAGTTTGTCTATAACTAAGCATTTCCGTGTTCCACATGCAATTCAGTGCACGTCAAAATCGGGAATCCCGTGGAATTAATCAGTTCACAATGTTTCCTACCGACTGTCATTGGCGTATGTACGCAACATTTACTTTCATTTATAGAAGTGGAAGGTATCATTTGTTCACTATGTGACTTTTCTTTTTATAATATGTAATAGTGATACGCTTTTGCAAACATTCGCCACCATTTTGTGTATTACTGTAAATTCTAAACTGTGGTTATCATTTTGTTGTGCTTATGCAAAATTATATAACAAAAACGTTTTTTGCATCAACCAAACTACCTACCAATTAGTTAAACATGAATTTGTAACGTCGTGAGATATATAAGACTGCTTGCAAAAATCACTGGTATGCATCAGGTAGATTTCGTACAAATTAAACCTTAGTGTGATCACGAATTTTGGAACAAACTATAGATAAGAAAGAATATGTGATAGCTTCACATCGAGCAGGTCATTGGGCGTACCCTAACCATCTTATTGTGACCTGATCACATCCATTCTGAGTTGCTTACTCACATTCGCTGTGCCTTAACAAAGTGTTCATGACTGACAATTCCTTGCATTTTCATCTATTTCTCTCTGGCTAGAGATGTAGGTTCATCTATTTCTCTATGTCTAGGAAGGAGATGCAGATTCCTCTATTTCTCTATGTCTAGGAAGGAGATGCAGATTCCTCTATTTCTCTATGTCTAGGAAGGAGATGCAGATTCCTCTATTTCTCTATGGCTAGGAAGGAGATGCAGATTCCTCTATTTCTCTATGTCTAGGAAGGAGATGCAGATTCCTCTATTTCTCTCTGGTTAGGGAGGAGATGCAGGTTCATCTATTTCTCTATGTCTAGGAAGGAGATGCAGATTCCTCTATTTCTCTCTGGTTAGGGAGGAGATGCAGGTTCATCTATTTCTCTATGTCTAGGAAGGAGATGCAGATTCCTCTATTTCTCTATGTCTAGGAAGGAGATGCAGATTCCTCTATTTCTCTATGTCTAGGAGGAGATGCAGATTCCTCTATTTCTCTATGGCTAGGGAGGAGATGCAGATTCCTCGATTTCTCTCTGACTAGAGATGCAGATTCCTCTATTTCTCTATGGCTAGGGAGGAGATGCAGATTCCTCTATTTCTCTCTGACTATAGATGCAGATTCCTCTATTTCTCTCTGACTAGAGATGCAGATTCCTCTATTTCTCTCTGACTAGAGATGCAGATTCCTCTATTTCTCTCTTAGAGATGCAGATTCCTCTATTTCTCTCTGACTAGAGATGCAGATTCCTCTATTTCTCTCTGACTAGAGATGCAGATTCCTCTATTTCTTTATGTCTAGGGAGGAGATGCAGATTCCTCTATTTCTCTATGTCTAGGGAGGAGATGCAGATTCCTCTATTTCTCTATGTCTAGGGGAGAGATGCAGATTCCTCTATTTCTCTATGTCTAGGGGGGAGATGCAGATTCCTCTATTTCTCTATGTCTAGGGAGGAGATGCAGGTTCATCTATTTCTCTATGTCTAGGAAGGAGATGCAGATTCCTCTATTTCTCTCTGGTTAGGGAGGAGATGCAGGTTCATCTATTTCTCTATGTCTAGGAAGGAGATGCAGATTCCTCTATTTCTCTATGTCTAGGAAGGAGATGCAGATTCCTCTATTTCTCTATGGCTAGGAAGGAGATGCAGATTCCTCGATTTCTCTCTTAGAGATGCAGATTCCTCTATTTCTCTATGGCTAGAGATGCAGATTCCTCTATTTCTCTATGGCTAGGGAGGAGATGCAGATTCCTCTATTTCTCTCTTAGAGATGCAGATTCCTCTATTTCTCTCTGACTAGAGATGCAGATTCCTCTATTTCTCTCTGACTAGAGATGCAGATTCCTCTATTTCTCTATGGCTAGGGAGAGATGCAGATTCTCTATTTCTCTCTTAGAGATGCAGATTCCTCTATTTCTCTCTGACTAGAGATGCAGATTCCTCTATTTCTCTCTGACTAGAGATGCAGATTCCTCTATTTCTTTATGTCTAGGGAGGAGATGCAGATTCCTCTATTTCTCTATGTCTAGGGAGGAGATGCAGATTTCTCTATTTCTCTATGTCTAGGGAGGAGATGCAGATTCCTCTATTTCTCTATGTCTAGGGAGGAGATGCAGGTTCATCTATTTCTCTCTGGTTAGGGATGCGTTCATATAAAATGTTAACAATTATTGATTGTACCCGCTTCCATGACATTGGTGATATCTATACTGTCCAGTTCTTGTCCCTTCCTGGCCACAGGTGTATCATCCAGGTAACCTGCTCACTCGTGACATTGGTGATATCTATACTGTCCAGTTCTTGTCCTTTCCTGGCCACAGGTGTATCATCCGTGTAACCTGCTCACTCGTGACATTGGTGATATCTATACTGTCCAGTTCTTGTCCTTTCCTGGCCACAGGTGTATCATCCGTGTAACCTGCTCGCTCGTGACATTGGTGATATCTATACTGTCCAGTTCTTGTCCTTTCCTGGCCACAGGTGTATCATCCGTGTAACCTGCTCGCTCGTGACATTGGTGATATCTATACTGTCCAGTTCTTGTCCTTTCCTGGCCACAGGTGTATCATCCAGGTAATCTGCTCGCTCGTGACATTGGTGATATCTATACTGTCCAGTTCTTGTCCTTTCCTGGCCACATGTGTATCATCCAGGTAACCTGCTCGCTCGTGACGTTGGTGATGTCTGTACTATGCAGCGCTTGTCCCTTCCTGATCACAGGTGTATCATCCAGGTAATCTGCTCGCTCGTGACATTGGTGATGTCTGTACTATGCAGCGCTTGTCCCTTCCTGATCACAGGTGTATCATCCAGGTAACCTGCTCGCTCGTGACATTGGTGATGTCTGTACTATCCAGTGTTTGTCCTTTCCTGGATAGAGCTGATATTTTGAACGCCCTCGTAGAGTGTGGCCGAAAAAAAAGATTTTCATTCAAACCAATCCACGCCAATTACCAGATTGCAGGAGCTGGGTTTGAAGATTGGAGTAGCAAGAAAAGAACAGCATAACAGGTACGTGAGTAGTCTCATCAATCAAAACTGAAATGGTACGGTCAGTCGCTGGACGTTGTTGGGGATATTGGGAAGAAGATCGGAGCACCTATGAACATGTCCGGAGTGCAATGAAGATATTCCAAACTGAAACTGTCCTTTCCTGACCACAGGTGTATCATCCAGGTAATCTGCTCGCTCGTGACCTTCTACGTTATTTATTCCCGCACCTATTGCCTAGTCCAGGTGAAAAACACTCCTCAGTAAAGCTATTTAAAAAAAATAGCTCTCTGGTTGTGTTTATAAACACGCTCGTATTTTCGGTTAGACCAGCGTTTCCCAAAGTGGGCGGTACCGTCCCCCTATGGGCGCTGAAGCCTTCCAGAGGAACGATAGTGGGTTCAGAAGCATGTGGGGAGAGTTGTTTTTTTCTAATTTTGTCATTGACTAATCATTAAAAATTTGAATTCAGCATTTTAATTCATCTTATGCCCATCTTACACGATCCATTTTTCATCAATTTTCTATTTCATGTATATAATCATTTGAAAATTGATCATGTATAACATAAATATATATCAATTTTCTATGTCAAAGAGAAAATAAAGCATGTATATATGTATGGAGGGGCGTTGGCTAACTTATAATAGGGGGCGTTACAAAGTTTATGTCGTGCAAAGTGGGTGCTGTAAGACAATGGGTGCTGTAAGAAATAAGAGTTTGTGGTTCGAATCCTGTGTGTGGTATTTTATTTTTTTCTGGAAGCTCCTAATACTTGTACACTGTGTATTTATTGATCATATTTATTACTTTCGTTGCTTCCCCTGTGATTCTTTAAACTCTTCATTCTCATTCTGACCTTCCACGTTAACAAAAATAAGTTAATTGCATATCCTTTACATGACTGCGAATCAATCCCAGCTTTTTAACACTGTGATTTTTCTAGGCAACGTTCAGTAGTTTGCCATTGCTTTCTGAACGTGCCATCGTCCTTTGTAAAAATTCACGCGAAACAATTTGCAACCAAACTATCCGCAGTGTGATTCGAACTCAGAACGTCGGGGTCAATAGACTGAGTCACTATCTCCTAAGCCACAGACGCCACCCTACGTTAACAAAGCAGGGGCAAAAATACAATTTAAGTGAACCAATACTTGGATTCTCCGCAAGTAGTTAAATTCTTATTTTCTTTAAAGTTTGTTTCCTACAAGCTCTGGTAAAACTAAAACAAGACTTATTCTTGAGTTGGAAGAGCGGGGATGTTTTTATCGAAACTTTGCTGTACCTGTTTATGTCTAAAGAGAAAAGATTCACTTCATTTTTCCCGGTTTCCCCAAATGACTCGATTCCTCTATCCGTAGAAATAGAAAGAAAGCCACAAGATTGAAATGAGTGGAAATTTTGTACCCTACCTTATGTATTCCTGGACGCAACGACACAGACTGATAATGATAATCTTGTTTTGTACATTTCTAATACAGGATACGTGTTACTATTTATAGTGAGTGTTGTCAAATTGTCCCAAACTTTTGTGTTACGTTTCGTGTTACAAGACAAAAGACAATCTCAATAGGTTTTGAAAATCTAGAACACATGTGAGGGGGAAGGAGAAAGAGAGTTACGATCGTTGGGGTGTAGACTTCGTACTTATTTCATTGTTATCAAAGGTGTATGCCTGGTTTAAGTAGGGTGCAAAATGTAATAAAAATGTGGATTAAAATAGACGCGAATCAAAGAAAGATCACGAACTTGTAAGCTATATTTCCTGTAGACAGTCGTCGGGTGAATGCGTAATGTGAGAAATATTGTCTGTAAATCTGGTTTGAAGACAGAAGGTATCGATGGGAACATTTTCTATCCAGGTTTGAAATGTTGTGTACAATATAGTACACGATATAAGGGTCAACGGGTAATGGCACAATCGTTGATGGACATTTGAAGATATGTACAGATCTGCTTTTTCACAGTGTCATGACGACCTAAAGCCGTTCTAAGAAACCAGAAACATAACGATTCATTGTTCTTTCTCAACTTTGGATTATCGTTACTGGATTAGTATCAATATTCTCTTCATATCTCGTTTGATGCATACAGCTTTCACAAATAATTTCCGTTGTTGACGTTCTGCTGCCTTTCTACTAATTATTTTCTATGTCAAGTCACAAACTTTTATCCCTCTTTCCACTGTTCTTTCCCATGTTTTATAAAGGGTCGTTAACGAGGATGAATTTCATTGCACCGGGTTTTTTAACTCAATGTGACTCGATCCCTTTCTCAAGAAATGGCACATCAGCTGTCAAGAGTATTACACAAGGCACGAACTTCGTAGCTCTTGCAACAATCGTAGGGAGCAAAGAATAGTACCACTGCAACCTACAAGACATGTAGTAAGAGGCGACCGAGGTAGGGGCCTAGGGAAGCTACCCTAGTAAATAAAAGTGTCGCATAAATTGGATGTGCTGGCCTACTTGTAGGCGCATAACTGGCACAATGTACAATCGCTCTTAGCAAGTCTCAGACACTGGAACGAGTTCGAGAATTACGCGTTAAGTTTGGACATGCTAGACAGTGTTGTCTTCGTGGTAGATAGAGAAGATATGGTAATCAACTTCTCATGGGTACTGTGAGCAAATGGACTTTAGGAAGGCTGCTACAGCGGAGGACAGAGCACGAATGGGAATGCCCAATATGCCATGACGTCGATCGCATGACATAACATAACATATTTTACCGACAAGACAGTCTAACAACTTAAAATTCACATTCTACTCTAATCTTCCCCTATGACAGCATGGAGATAAAAGAAAGAAAGAAGAAGAATATACAAAGAGGACGCAGTAGCAGCCCATCTCAATATTATGATAATATCTTCAGGCTGAAATTTATCAACACATCATCTCAAGTAATAGGCACTGGTTAAAACTAACTGTACACATTAGAACTTGATATCAACTTTGCATTCAAACTTCAACTCTGAATGTTATTATCAACGTTGCAGTTTTATATTTGAATTTTTTCCTGTTTGATCTTATCCAGCTGTAAAAAATGTGAATGTGGTTTGATAACTGGGGTGTGTCCCAAATCATATATTTCAGCACAATAGTTCGAGAATCGTGATGTTCAGGGTGTCCCACCCGTTCCAAAAATAGAATTTACATTTTTTACTTGATAAACGTATTTTGTGAACTATTCGTTCGCAGTTACGCTATGGTTAATTTATGGTTATGCCTGCACTGTAACACAGCACTCAAGCGTGTCAGAGTTAACCTGAATTCTATATGTAATACATCTCTGACGTCAGTTTGACCGTGCTGACAAAGGGGCGTGATTTGAGTGTGCTAGGGGTGTGGTTTATACGTTTCATTGTTTACTTCAATGCACGATTATTCCAGTTACCACACAATCTTCAGTAAATGGTTATGATTTTATTCAACTTTCTAAACACTGTCAGTGCTAACCACCTCTGTTGTTGACATGTTACTTTACCATGAGGTTGAGCTGTGTAGTATATTCTCTCGTTAATGTTCTCTGTAGCTTCGTATATTTTTTTAAAAATTACAATACGGTCACTAGTTGAACAACGAGCGCACAACCTGAAAATGGAATCATCAAGAGAAAGAGGCAGACCAAGAAAAAGATGGATTGATAGAGACACAGACATCTTAAAACTCCACAATACCACAACACATCAAGCGACCGAGCGTGCACTATCTCGGAAACCGATTATCAGTTAAACCTGCGACGCCTAACGGCAAAAAAGCAGAGAACGACAAAATAAAGAAGTTCCTAAAAAGTTACATAATATAAATGTCAGTGATAATGTCAACAACATAATGACATTGTTATGTATATTGTTAATGGTAGTGTTATGTATATTGTCTGTATCGTAATATCAGGGACACAGTGTCAGTATCATAGTGTCGGTGTAACTAGGGTTGCAATACGTCCTCATTGTTGCGAACATATCCTTCTTTCACAAGTAAATCTGTGCGTCTGCAAACAATTATGCAAATCCGTAGATTTGTCCTCAATTTTACAAGCTAAGACAAAATTAACACTGTCAGCGACATCATGTGGTAACCACGTGGTAACTGATGAAATGTAACTCTGAAATCGTGAAGATAGCACATTTCTTCTTGGCTATTCCAGCACCTAATGCTTCGGTAGAAAGAATACATGCCCAATGTACAAATGAGAGAAATCGTCTTAGTTTGGATGCATGTAAATTTCACTTGTAAAATTTAATTTCACACATTTCACATGCAGGCAATTTTATTGACATTTGATGCAAAAGAAAGATATTCTAAAAAAGATCAGATCATCAGAAAAATATACATGGAACACAATTTTAATGTAATGTTAGAAGTGTCCTCATTTTGGAGGATCAAAATATGGCAGCCCTTGGTGTCACGAATAGTGTTATAATGGTTTAAGTTGAATATACGAAGGCCTATATAGCGTTGAGTTATTGTGTTCGACTCACTCTGTACAAGTACTCCGCTCTCACGTCACATGTCGAGCGACGGAAACCTGGTCTTCGGAGTAGGTTAGTTCGAACTAGTGATAAGTGAACGTAGTGGGCTATAGGTGAGATCGAGCCAGTGATAAGTGAACGTAGTAGGCTATAGGTGAGATCGAGCTAGTGATAAGTGAACGTAGTAGGCTATAGGTGAGATCGAGCTAGTGATAAGTGAACGTAGTAGGCTATAGGTGAGATCGAGCTAGTGATAAGTGAACGTAGTAGGCTATAGGTGAGATCGAGCTAGTGATAAGTGAACGTAGTAGGCTATAGGTGAGATCGAGCTAGTGATAAGTGAACGCAGTAGGCTATAGGTGAGATCGAGCTAGTGATAAGTGAACTCAGTAGGCTATAGGTGAGATCGAACTAGTGATAAGTGAACGCGGTAGGCTATAGGAGAGATCGAGCTAGGGATAAATGAACTCAGTAGG
Organism: Arion vulgaris; assembly: GCA_020796225.1. NCBI lineage: Eukaryota > Metazoa > Mollusca > Gastropoda > Stylommatophora > Arionidae > Arion > Arion vulgaris. Next base: position 11,289,513 of record CM036771.1, on the reverse strand, counting down.
CTATAGGTGAGATCGAACTAGTGATAAGTGAACGTAGTAGGCTATAGGTGAGATCGAGCTAGTGATAAGTGAACGTAGTAGGCTATAGGTGAGATCGAGCTAGTGATAAGTGAACGTAGTAGGCTATAGGTGAGATCGAGCTAGTGATAAGTGAACGCAGTAGGCTATAGGTGAGATCGAGCTAGTGATAAGTGAACTCAGTAGGCTATAGGTGAGATCGAACTAGTGATAAGTGAACGCGGTAGGCTATAGGAGAGATCGAGCTAGGGATAAATGAACTCAGTAGGCTATAGGTGAGATCGAACTAGTGATAAGTGAACGTAGTAGGCTATAGGTGAGATCGAGCTAGTGATAAGTGAACGTAGTAGGCTATAGGTGAGATCGAGCCAGTGATAAGTGAACGCAGTAGGCTATAGGTGAGATCGAACTAGTGATAAGTGAACGTAGTAGGCTATAGGTGAGATCGAGCCAGTGATAAGTGAACGTAGTGGGCTATAGGTGAGATCGAATGACTAGTTCTATCGGAGACGGACAAGAAAGTGTACATTCCATGTTTAAGTCTATCACGTAAAAGAACCGATGACAGTTAAAATCGAAAAGAAGAATATGTAAAGTCACCAATCATTAAATAATTTGAGATATTTCAAGTCAAAATTAATTCTTATTAAATTCTACCATAATAAAATAAACAGAAAGCAAAATCGAACAAATATCGCATGATGAAATCGAATATGGTTGAAAGATATAAACACTTTCCTACAAATACAACACAATGTGCTTGTGCTACAGGGTGTTCAAGATAATTGCAGCCCCATTGACAATTGGAAAGTTGCCAGGTACACATTGAGTTGTGTTTATTTACTATTTAAACCGGCTCTGACTAGCTCGTCCTACGTCACATTTGTTCATCGCCCCTTCCAGGACTACAATTACACACAGTCACACAACCTTGACTTATACTACGTCACAACTGAACCTTCTCATTTCCATACATATATGCCAGATTAGCTCCATTCACGGGCTGCTTTTAAGTTGAACACCATGTAGAATGTCTCAAATCACACACAGATACACAAAAAATCATCACAAAGAATGATCTAAAGTGATTATACTTGAGCAAACAAAGAAAGAAGTTCATTGTGCCTGGTTCAGAAAATATACTGATCTTCAAACTCGACATTTCTGAGTTCAAAAATGTTTATCTCAAAATAATAATTATTGTTATGTTAAGCTTCTAACGTCAAGAGAAACTTATCTATTGAACGTTTTCTTTTCATATTTATTTGTGTCCTTGTAACATGTTTCTCAAGTCTTAACTACGTCAGCCCATCAAAGTTTAACATTTATTTATTTTGTGGTTGATACTCCATTTTTTTGGTCTTCTTTGTACTTTCCGTTGAGAAGTGTAAATATTATAATTACTTTTTGTTGTCTGAACTTGCTGTCAATGTTGACTACGGACCAATCAACGTTTTAAACGGTTTTGAATCACTTGAACAACAATACTACGCTTGTTGTCAAACGCAGTTTTAGCTGTAAACATCACTTGATATGTCATATATGTCATGTGTTTCTTATCTTCATTCCTGATCTCATTATTCTAGGCACTGTTCCCGTGACAAGGACAGACTAGTTTATTTCTTAAATCTGTTTGATGTGAGAATACAAGGTTCCCGTGACCAGGACAGATTAGTTCACTTCTTAAATCTGTTTGATGTGAGTGTACAAGGTTTCCGTGACCAGAAAGTGTCATGTGAGTGTACAAAGTTCCCGTGACCAGAAAGTTTGATGTGAGTGTACAAAGTTCCCGTGACCAGAAAGTTTGATGTGAGTGTACAAAGTTCCCGTGTCCAGAAAGTGTCATGTGAGTGTACAAAGTTCCCGTGACCAGAAAGTTTGATGTGAGGACACTGTGTTCTAAAACTTCCTTGCAGTTCTGTTGACACTATCACAAGTTTACCTCTGAAGTCGGAGAAGGTATGCCTGTATGGTGGTAGGGGGAGAAGGAGTGCAGGGAGGAGTGGAGGAACACTGATAAAAAGGAAAAGCAGGCCTTCACACAAAAATCAGTTAGAATCGCCATACCAGGCCCCCTGACTACGCTTGAATTCATAACGAAAGAATAACGCAGTAAGAAGACTATCACAAGTCAATATCATAAATCATTATCACAGTTTTGGTGAAATAGTTTTCTGTTTCAACCCGACAGTGCCTTCTTCTTCTTCTTCGAACGCTCCATATCGATCACTTGTTAACTACCCTGTGTGATTTGTATGTGATCTGAGCCTAAGAACGATTGTACCCTGCGTCAGTTAATCGCCTACAAGTAGGCCAGCACATACGATTTCTGCGCTGTCTTTTATTTACTAGGGTAGCATCCATATGGCCTATATCAGTCTCCTCTTACGACATGCATTGTAGGTTGCAGTGGTACTATTCTTTGCTTTCATTGCGGGCCCCGGCATCAAACGGATGGAATGTCTCCAAATGTGCTTATTCAGTTGCTGAAACAACAATGTTATCAAGTACATTAACCAAACTGAGTAATTTTCCTTCTAGTTTTGGTAAATAGTTTTGTTAAGACACCATTCTCAATTAATTTAGTACCTAGCGGAATAATAACAGACTGAAGACAGACTGCAAACATGCTGCCAACCAGATAGATATGGTTCTATTGAGATGAGTATATAGATATTTTAAGCAGACAGACACACAAGCAGAACGACAGACATAAAGTGTGTGGTTAGTCCTAGATCAGATTACAGACATTGAACAGAAAGTGTGTAGTTAGCCACAGAGCACATAATACTTTCATAACACATCACCTGTTAGTAGAATGTAGATCAGAGCTTTCCTACCAATGTTGGGTGAGCACAAGGAGTTTTTTACCAATGTTGGAGAGAGTATCAAAGATAGGTGGGGTCTGTGGCCTAGGGGCTAGTGACTCGGTCTATTAACCTCGACGTTCTGAGTTCGAATCACGCTGCGGACAGTTTGGTTGCAAATTGTTTCGCGTGGATTTTAACAAAAGGACGATGGCACCACTCGTTCAGAAAGCAATGGCAAACTACTGAACGTAATAATGTCTAGAAAAATCACAAACAGCGTTACAAAGCTGGGGTTGATTCACAAAGTCCTGTAAAGGATATGCAATTAACTTTTATAAAAGATATAAATGATGATAATGATGATGTTGCAGCTGTCGTATGACTAGATCAATCATAATTTATTAAACTGAAATCTTTAATACCTGTAGTCCCGTGACGTTACCACACTTTAAAGTGGTTTATAAACAAGAGTGTATGATCCCATCGAGTAATTAGAACATCAGAACTTGAGAACAACAAATTGTTTAATCCTTTAAATCGTTTTGAAAAATCACAGCAACATTTATAGCACTAACATCAACATTTGTAGCACTAACAACTACATTTGTAGCACTAAAAACTAGAAAAACACATTCAATAAATCACGTAACTTAGTTTGTTTGTCTGTATCCTGTTTATGTTACAGTGTTGGAAACCTAACAGAGAATTTGTGATCGCAGGCAGAAAACTACTGGAAGAGTGCGACTATATGTGAATGTCAGAAATTTATTGACAGGTTAGAGTATTACCTGGGGGGAAAGTGAACCGTGTAGAAAAATTCAGGGTGTGTAGTGTACACTGAACTAATGTGCAGTTTTATTTTGACCTCACAATTTAAAAAAAAATTCCATGTGACAAGTTAGATTAGAGAGACTGTAGTCAAGATAAGAACTTAGTCGATCGCTGAATTCCCAGAACTATCACAACATTAAACCTGGGACTAGATACGACAAGTGTTCCCATTTCAATCAGAGCAGTGGCGGCGCGTGATCCTTTTTGTTGGTGGGGCCAGACACACATTTTCCTAAAAATCATGGTCTTGGGTTAGGGTATATTTTATTTAATTAAATAATAAATACACGTTACACATTATTTTTGGTGGGGCCCGCCACTGGCCCTTAATGACAAGCCGCCACTGATTCAGTGTGAGCAGAACTTTGTCACCTCAAGTGTTTCGGAATATCCCTCTCTCGCTCTCTCTCTCTCTTTCTCTCTCTCTCTTTCTCTTCCATAGACCAGATGTCCTGCCTCTGCAGCTGTCATTCTCAAATCACCAGTCACATCCTGAATCTATATTCTCGGTGGTCTTCCTCTTGCCCTCTTTGCCTGGAGGCCTCCTTCCATAATGGTCTTCTCCATCCCTTCGTGTCTCTTTATATGTCCAAAATTACTTCAAATTTCTCATTCTTATTTGTAGCATCAGCTACTGTACTTTGATTTTGAGTTTTGTCTATATATATATGTTTCTTCTTTGTCCATGATATACAGATGACTCATTGTAGATTACCCGATATCATCAATGCAGTACGCTCTCATTTATGTGACACGGGCGAGTCTCATACACTGGAACGAGTTCGAGAATTCGGCATTAAGTTTGGACATGCCAGACAGTGTCGTCTTCATGGTAGAGAGAAGATATACTAATCAGCTTCTCATGGGTACGATAGGCAAATGGACTTTGGAATGGCTGCTGCAACGGAAGACAAGAACAGAGGAGAAATGAGAATGTCTAATGTGCCATGACGTCGATCAAATAATATAACATAACATTACTTCAGTCTACTGCAGATACTGCAAATACTGCACTGCAAATACTGCAGATACTGCAAATACTGCACTGCAAATACTGCAAATACTGCAAATACTGCAAATGATATTGTTGATTAACTCTTTCACTCCGTAAATTGTTTTACCTCCGAAAGAATTTACTTTACAATGTATACTAAACTAGCTAGTATACTGTCTTTGTGTTACATTAAAAAAATACTGTGAGACAGTATATCGACTCGTAAGGGGGAATGGGTTAATTTGAGTATGTTCCGCTAGTTTACATCTAATGTTATTATTGCTAGTGTCCGCTAAGCTAGATTGACAATTCTCTCTGTATCCACAAGCGGAGAGAGAAAGGGTGTTTCTGCCTACCAGGAGAGGCGACAGAAATAGTTTCAGGAAGTGGGGAGCATGGCCGTCCAAGACAAGGTAACAGGATGGGGCGCGGGTGAAAGAAGTGCTTCTTTTCCACTTGGAAATTGCGTTTTCATAAAACAGCTTTATTTGAATCAGTTCTTCTTCATTTACGCTTAGTAAACTACCGACTAAAATATGTTTTATTCAAGATATGTGGAAGCCCATGAACAGGGGAGAGAGAGAGAGAGAGAGAGAGAGAATGTGGTGACGGTGAAAGTAGAAAGAGAAATATAAAGAGAGAGGGAGAAAGAGAGAGCGAATGACTAGTTGTTACAGTCAAGTAAAATATTTCATGGTTGAGAAACCAAGCAAGACGTTCTACATGACTGAACTTATATGCACTATAGTGCATTTCAAAATGCATGCCCATGTTTGAAATTCTGTAAGTCCGGATCCCTTTAACGTAAAGAGGTGATATTTTGCATGTGCTCTATTAATTGTCATGACATTGCAAGGAAATAATTGCAATGAAAACAAACAGCTGGTTTTCACTTTAGTTTATATGCGGTATACAAAAAACATCAAACATGAACTAGACATACATTTGAAACGCTTACAGTAGCTTTATTGTTGTTATTGGTGCGTAATTTTAAAAACTTCAATATCCAAGTGTTTTTAGTGTTTTACCGATATTTAACGAAGACCAAAAGTGTTCACAATTGAACGGACAAGTTACGTTTGGTTTTCCGATGAGCACACGGAGCCTCTTTCAAGAACCTCAGAGGAAGCAACGGAAGTAACGAATATGATCAACAAATAAACAAGGAACAGGTATTAAGAGCTTCCGAAAAAACAAATAGACAAACACAAATGAGCCATTCTAAAAAAATGACTCACGGGGAGTGTCTTTCTCAAACGCTCGTTACAGCTAGACACAGAAACAATCAGGTAGGGTTCGAACAGTGTTTGCACAAACACATGCTGTAAGCTTATTGTGCTTGTATATATTAGAGACGTGACAATATCATACATACACACATGTATACACATATAACAAACATGTATACATCATTCAAAGTAGCTTCAAATTTATTAAGATGAGCACACGGAGCCTCTTACAAGAACCCCAGAGGAAGCAACGGAAGTAACGAATATGATCAACAAATAAACAAGGAACAGGTATTAAGAGCTTCCGAAAAACAAATAGACAAACACGGGACTCGAACCACTTACCCTAGTCCTTACGACACCAATCGCCTAGCTTAGCAATACGAGCGCTTTTACGGACAGAACCAATGAGCCATTCTAAAAAAATTACTCACGGGGAGTGTCTTTCTCAAACGCTCGTTACAGCTAGACACAGAAACAATCAGGTAGGGTTCGAACAGTGTTTGCACAAATGCACAAACGACATTATGAGGAGCTGTTAGGATGGAGGAAGGCGGGTGGGGTGGGGGAATGCAGGCTTCACATTTAGAAAATAAGTCGGTGGAAGAAACACTATCTGTAAGAAACCGCATGCGGTTGTGATGAGAAGCAAATATTTGCATGAAGTTAGAGAAATATGTCAACAAAGTTATGACATTTTGTATTTAGACGAAACATGGATTAATGCTCACCGCACCAATGGAAAAGAATGGCAGTCATCAGATGGAACGATTAAGAAATTAGTACCAAGTGGCAAAGGGCAGCGTTTTATAATTGCACATGCTGGCAGTAGACAAAATGGGTTGTTGAAGAATGATCAACTTCTATTTGTTTCGAAATCGGCTGATAATCGGGACTACCACACAGAAATGAACGGTCATATATTTAGAGAGTGGATTGAGAAAACTATACTTCCGACATTAGATAGACCCTCTTGTCTGATAATGGACAATGCATCATACCACAATGTAGTGGCACAAGAAGACAAAAGTCCGACTTCGTCTAATAAAAGAATATGCAATACAGATATTTGCATGAGATTGTTATCAATGTACACATCTGGCCCTTTTCAAGACCACCACTTCTCAACAGCGTTTCAGCAATTCTGACACTATACAGAATCAGAGATACAGGCCCAAGCAAGGAAGGCGGCGTAAAAGAGGGAAAAGATCGGGTGCCAGCAAGAATATCTTGAAGTGTGAGCGACTGGGTCGGAAAAACTTCTGGAATTGTGCCAGCGTGAAGCAGAGACGACCGGTCCTCGACAAACTCATATATGGTGCCGACATCGTTGCCGTACAAGAACCCAACCTAGGGGAAGGGACAGTCCACATTGATGGTTTTCATACCTTCTATAACAGGCGGCATCTCGGACAGGCAATTCTTGTTAGGAATGATATGTCGGCATCTGAAGTAGACATGTCAAAGTGGAACTGCGACACAATTCAGGTACATGCAGTTAGAGTACAGACACACGTCTCCCTCCTGGTGAACGTGTATGCGTGCAATGGCAAGGTCGATACACTGCAGTGGCAAAGTTTATTCGACCAGGACGAGAAGAACATCATCTTCTGTGGTGATTTTAACGCCAGGGGTAGACAGTGGGGAAACAACCCTACCAACAAGCAGGGTGAAAAGTTGGAAGACGCGCTCGTAACATCAGATCTGGTCTGTATTAATGATGGTAGAGCAACCAGACTAGCGAGTCGACCAGGGAACTCTGACAGTGTCATTGATTTGGCATTAGTGTCTCCCACCTCGTTGCCCTTGTGTAAATGGAGCGTGCTTGGATATCACGACAGTGATCACTGTCCATGCTTGATACTGGTCGAAAAACGCAGAATATGGGAGCACAAAATACGTGCGCACAGTTTTCAGTATGACACAGCAGGGTGTGATACCATAAGCAAGATCAGGCGCAGTAAAATCAGACCACATCGCAATAAACAGAGGAAGTTGACACAGCCACCATGGTGGAATGACATGGTCGATGAAGCCTGGCGGATCAAGAGGCAAGCGGTTAAATTGTGGCAGAAGGCCAGAAGGGCCACTAGAACACCACCTGCACATACCAAGGGTCTGAAAAAGACATGGAAAAGAAAACTGTGTCCTTTAAAGCGTGTGCAAATCTGGCTAAGAGTGTCACATGGGATGAATTCTGCAGTGGACTGTGCGCTGAGAAGTCCCTGTCGACGTTCTGGAGATTCCACCAGCGCATGAATGGTACTGCAAGACGTAAATGCATCCAGGATTTCCAAAGCACTGACTCGGCCTGGCAGAAGTCAGACGAAAATAAGGGTACAGCTCTCCTCCAACGCTACATACAGCAGACAGACCACAATGACGAGGCAGAAAGACTCATGACTCAGGGGGCCATAGAAGAGCTTTGCAGCGCTGTTGTGTTGTATGAAGAGTTGTGTATAACTGCGGAGGTCATCAGGACAACATTGAAAACCTCTGGAAGCACTGCGCCAGAGCCTGATGGCATTCGATACAAGGATATTACTGATTTATCAAAAGATGACATCGAGGAACAGGTAAACGAATTCAACGTCAGCATCCAGGACGGTGAGATCAGGGAGGAGTGGCTTCATAGCTACCTACTACCATTGCCGAAGCCCAACAAAGATCACTCTCAGATAGCCGGCTACAGAATCATTGCATTGCAAAACACGACAGGCAAGCTTCTTGACAAAATCATGGCATGTCGACTAGCATGGGACCTCGAAAGTCGTCATATCTTCCCACCCACTCTTGGAGGCTACAGATCTAGAAAAGAAACATGGTGCAACTCTGCGGTCTTCGTCTATGATGTCTTCGAGGATTTCCATGCAGGTATTGAAACATGTGCAGCAATGGTGGACTTGGAAGACGCATACAACAGAGTGCCCTATGATTATCTTATGCACCAGCTCATCAAACTCCAGGTGCATCCTCTATACATAAGATGGATAGCTGCTGCGCTGTTCAAAGGAAGGTTGTACTGCGATGTGGTGGTTGGTTCTCTGAATCGGTGACTGTACATTCCGGATTGCCACAGGGCTCTCCTCTCTCCCCTGTCTTATTCAATATATACACGATGTCAATCACAGAACAATAACTCGATGGCAGAGGTAGAACTCTGTCATTTGCTGATGACATCCTAGTGTATAGACAAGGGAAAGACAGGATGCAATTGCCGATGAGATACAGAGGAACTCGACCGCATCACAGACTGGTGTGATGTCTCAGGTGCACTAGTCAACCCTATCAAAGCAGCAGTGACATGGTTCTCACTCAATAATCACACCGTTAACGCATGTACGCCTAGTGTGAAACTTCGTGGTATTGTTTTGCCCATAGATAAGTCGATGAAATATTTGGGTGTGACATTTGACCGCAGCCTGTGTTTCCGGGAACATGTTGAGTGTGTCATTGTCAAGGCACGCAAAGGTTTGGCGGCAATGAGAGTCATGGCGGCTGTTAACATTGAGCAACGACTGCTTGTCATTCTGTATCAGACACTTTTCCTCTCCACCATTGAATATGCAATGGCCACCCTCACTGTCAGCAAAACGCAAATTGAAAGACTTGAGAGAATACAGAACGAAGCTATGCGCATCATCCTCGGTTGCACAAGGATACACACTGTGTGGCGATGAGATTTCTCCTGGATTTTCCGACCATGGAGTATAGACTCAAGATAGCTAGAGCACGTGCCTATCTTAAAATAAGTGCCAAAAAGAATCACCCATTGCATGAACAGCTCAGCACCAGTGGTGGAAATCGGTTAAAGCGGGCAAGTCATGGGTTGGCCGTGCCGCAGATACTGTTCAGCTAGTATGCGGGCTCAATAATATTGACTATGGGGAAGAATGGATACCGATGCCTCCAATATACTGGAACACTTTTCAACCATCATTAAATTTGACAAAGGTTGCAGAGAAGGAAATCCGTAGCGTTGAATGCAGACGTCAAAGCCATTATCGATGAAAACTGCAATGCAGACGATGTTGTGATTTACACGGATGGATCGGTAGTTCGTCACGAAAAGTCTGCATGGACCTTCTCTGCAAGCTCATGTGGCAGGATGGTCAAGGAAGCCAGTGATGCATTTAGTATGACAACAAGCAGCATGACAATGGAGGTACTGGCGGTGACCAATGCACTACTCTGGTTAGAGTCACAAAACTACACTCATGCGTGCATTCTGAGTGACTTATTGAGTATGATCCGAAAGGTAGAGGCCGGTTCGGTGCGCAGGCAATGGACTGAATCACTGCAGGCGTCAACAATTTGTAGAATTACATTTGTCTTTGTTCCGGGGCACATGGGTGTCGCTGGCAATGAGAGAGTTAGACAGACTGGCTGGCTCTGCCGCTATATCAGAGGGCCAGCCAATGGACAGAGCTGACATCGTGAACGCCCTCATAGAGCGTGGCCGCAGAGAAGATCTTCATCTAAACCAATCCACGTCAGCTGCTAGATTGCGAGAACTGGGTTTGAAGATTGGTGTGGCAAGGAAAGAACGGTACAACAGGTATACGAGTCGGCTCATCAATCAAAATAGAACTGGTACGGTCAGTCGCTGGACGCTGTTGGAGATATTGCGAAGGAGATCGAGCACCTATGGACATGTCCGGAGTGCAATGAAGATATTCCAAACAGAAACTGAAACTGAAGACCACCACAATCATCCTGGCCTCTGTATTGAAATGAAAGGACAAGTTAAAATAAAGTCATTCTTTTTGTATGATTTCCACTCACATGACAAATTTGGATACACCCATGACGTATCAAAAGTGTTAAATGTGTTTTATTATTGTAATTCATTTTGTGCTACCAAAATAATTATTAGGTAGTCACAGATCAAAGAAAATCGCCGCTTCAGTAAAACGGCAGTACCTACATAAATTTAAATTATATATTTGTAATGTCATTGAAAATCGAACACAACATGCAAAATTACGTTGTATTTCATGCAAGCGTTATTGAGATATTAGAAGAAGTTTTTTGTTGTTTTTTTCCCGATCCAGAAGCACTTGAGCTTTCAGCTCTTCGGCTCGGTGCCATGGACATCGTAACTCTTCGGTTCGGTGCCACGAACACCGTGAATCTGGGGAATCTGTAGCTTTTTCTGCCTGCCCACGGAATTGAACCCGTACACACAGAGGGCTAGTCACCCACAGTCCAACGCGCTACGAACACGCTGGGCACGCGGGCTTAGAAGAAGTTTGTGGGCACGAGATTTGAAACGCACTATAGTTATTCTTCACGTCTTCTAATCTATTAAAGTACAAGTCCTGATTGTGCTGGTGTACATGTCCAGGCTCTTCTAGTGTACATATGGTTAATGGAACCAATAACACAAGTGAAAACTGGATGTATGCAAACAAACGTATTCTTAGCAACCAGCCAGAGATGGTGCAAGCTAATATCATAAAACTTAGAGAACAATAATCACTCCAGATGATGCTATGGTAACATATAATAAACACAAACTAGTTGTAAGAATTGTAATCAACCAACTGGAAAGAGGTGACCATGTACCTACCATTCTCAAATATTCAAAATATGAGATGCATGACATTTCATGGTTTGTAACTGAAATTTAAAATAACAAATCGAAAAAAAAACTACATCTCTAGTGAGAGAAATGGACAGGTTAGACATCATCAATGTAGTAAGAGAGACAACTGGATAAATAATTTTGTTTGCAGGTTCGTTTGAAAACCGCATCCATATCCAGAGTGAAGGCCCGTCTGCCCAGTGTGTTCGTAGCGCGTTGGACTACGGGTGACTATCCCTCTGTGTGTCGAGTTCAATTCCGTGGGATGGCAGAAAACCACAGATTCCCAGATTTACGGTGTTCGTGACACCGAACCGAAGGGTTACGATGTCCATGGCACGAGCCGAAGAGCTGAAAAGCTCAAGTGCTTCTGGATCGGAAAAATAAAAATCCAGAGTGAAGTAGACGAGAGCAAAACGGAGAGCTGCCATGCAGGAACAATTTGCTAGTAGTACAAGACGTTTGGTTAATATATTCTTCGCCATCACTTGCGAGCGATGTGACAAGGCATATATCGGCAGACAAAATGCTTAGTGACAGTTTCGGTCAACACTTGCGCGATATACGTCAATGCTATTTGACCCATGTAGCCACTTATTTCAATGGAACTGATCATTTGGGAGCTCGCGACGTCCAGGTCATGGCCATCCTATTATGTTTCTCTTATGATCGTAGTCGATTTCCTCTGGAGAATCGTTTTATTTCGTTATATGGTACCTTGCGACCTCATGGGCTCTACATTCATATGCTTATTAGTACTTTCTCTTCTCATGCTTTTACTGTTTCTCTCTTTTACTGTTTCTCTTTTTTTTCCATTTCTAGTTTTTCTACATTTATTTCGTGTTTCGTTTTCAGTAACAGATTTTCATTTTCTGCCCGTTGGAATACATCTCTGTTGTGAAATTCGTCACTCCTGTTACATTGTTTGCTTGATAAAGGCCTTTTGGTCGAAATGCTGCTGTGTATTGTCATTGTTTTTGCATTTTGTAAAACTACAGTACTTTGCTATTACGTGTTTCCTGATTAATCAACACAGAACTGCCATGCACGAATACGTTGCTAGTGGTTCAAGACGTTTAATTAAACAGCACAGAGGCTGCCATGCAGGAACACGTTGCTAGTGTTACAAGACGTTTGATTAATCAACACATAACTGGGGGGATCAGTTCCTTGACACTGATGTAAATGTTGAATAAAAGTGCTCTGCTAATCTATTTAACTGATCCTCTTCTTTTGCAAGTGTACGGCCATTACGATATTTGATAACCGGATTGAAATAAACTTGTTACACAGTGAAGCATGGACATTTAACAATACAGTGGAAAAATATATCGGTGCTTTTGAATATAAGTGTTACAGAAGAGTCCTCCGTATATCATGGACAGAGAAGAGAACAAGTCTTCTACGGAAGTCTTCTTGACGAACTGAAGGGTGCTCGACTATCCATGGAGACCATAAAAAAAACAGAGAGAGAGACCAGGAAAAGTAGCCAACTACTGATGAAGCCATATTCTCCACAAGAAGCAGAGAGGGGCAGAGAGAAGCAGAGAGAAGCAGAGAGGAGCAGAGAGAAGCAGAGAGGGGCAGAGATGAGAAGAGATGAGAAGAAATGGGCAGAGAGATGAAGAGAGGAGCAGAGAGGAGCAGAGAGGAGCAGAGAGGAGAAGAGAGGAGCAGAGAGGAGCAGAGAGGAGCAGAGAGGAGCAGAGAGGAGCAGAGAGAAGCAGAGAGGAGCAGAGAGGAGCATAGAGGAACAGAGAGGAACAGAGAGGAGCAGAGAGGAACAGAGAGGAGCAGAGATGAGCAGAGAGGAACAGAGAGGAGCAGAGAGGAACAGAGAGGAACAGAGAGGAGCAGAGAGGAACAGAGAGGAACAGAGAGGAGCAGAGAGGAGCAGAGAGGAGCAGAGAGGAGCAGAGATGAGCAGAGATGAGCAGAGAGGAACAGAGAGGAACAGAGAGGAACAGAGAGGAGCAGAGAGGAGCAGAGATGAGCAGAGAGGAACAGAGAGGAGCAGAGAGGAACAGAGAGGAACAGAGAGGAGCAGAGAGGAACAGAGAGGAACAGAGAGGAGCAGAGAGGAGCAGAGAGGAACAGAGAGGAGCAGAGAGGAGCAGAGAGGAGCAGAGAGAAGCAGAGAGGAGCAGAGAGGAGCAGAGAGAAGCAGAGAGGAGCAGAGAGGAGCAGAGATGAGCAGAGAGGAACAGAGAGGAACAGAGAGGAGCAGAGAGGAGAAGAGAGGAACAGAGAGGAGCAGAGATGAGCAGAGAGGAACAGAGAGGACAGAGAGGAGCAGAGAGGAACAGAGAGGAGCAGAGAGGAAAAGAGAGGAACAGAGAGGAGCAGAGAGGAGCAGAGAGGGGCAGAGATGAGAAGAGATGAGAAGAAATGGGCAGAGAGATGAAGAGAGGAGCAGAGAGGAGCAGAGAGGAGCAGAGAGGAGAAGAGAGGAGCAGAGAGGAGCAGAGAGGAGCAGAGAGGAGCAGAGAGGAGCAGAGAGGAGCAGAGAGAAGCAGAGAGGAGCAGAGAGGAGCATAGAGGAACAGAGAGGAACAGAGAGGAGCAGAGAGGAACAGAGAGGAGCAGAGATGAGCAGAGAGGAACAGAGAGGAGCAGAGAGGAACAGAGAGGAACAGAGAGGAGCAGAGAGGAACAGAGAGGAACAGAGAGGAGCAGAGAGGAGCAGAGAGGAGCAGAGAGGAACAGAGAGGAGCAGAGAGGAGCAGAGAGGAGTAGAGAGAAGCAGAGAGGAGCAGAGAGGAGCAGAGAGGAGCAGAGAGGAGCAGAGATGAGCAGAGAGGAACAGAGAGGAACAGAGAGGAACAGAGAGGAGCAGAGAGGAGCAGAGATGAGCAGAGAGGAACAGAGAGGAGCAGAGAGGAACAGAGAGGAACAGAGAGGAGCAGAGAGGAACAGAGAGGAACAGAGAGGAGCAGAGAGGAGCAGAGAGGAGCAGAGAGGAACAGAGAGGAGCAGAGAGGAGCAGAGAGGAGTAGAGAGAAGCAGAGAGGAGCAGAGAGGAGCAGAGAGAAGCAGAGAGGAGCAGAGAGGAGCAGAGAGGAGAAGAGAAGAACAGAGAGGAGCAGAGAGGAACAGAGTGGAACAGAGAGGAGTAGAGAGGAGAAGAGAGGAACAGAGAGGAGCAGATAGGAGCAGAGAGGAGCAGAGAGGAGCAGAGAGGAGCAGAGAGGAGAAGAGAGGAGAGGAACAGAGAGGAGCAGAGAGAAGAAAAGAGGAGCAGAGAGGAGAAGAGAGGAGCAGAGAGGAACAGAGAGGAGCAGAGAGGAGAAGTGAGGAACAGAGAGGAGCATAGAGGAGCAGAGAGGAGCAGAGAGGAGAAGTGAGGAACAGAGAGAAGCAGAGATGAGAAGAGAGGAAAAGAGAGGAACAGAGAGGAGCAGAGAGGAATAGAGAGGAAAAGAGAGGAGCAGAGAGGAGCAGAGAGGAACAGAGAGGAGCAGAGAGGAGCAGAGAGGAGCAGAGAGGAGCACAGAGGAACAGAGAGGAGCAGAGAGGAAAAGAGAGGAGCAGAGAGAAGCACAGAGGAACAGAGAGGAGAAGAGAGGAAAAGAGAGGAGCAGAGAGAAGCACAGAGGAACAGAGAGGAGAAGAGAGGAAAAGAGAGGAGCAGAGAGAAGCACAGAGGAACAGAGAGGAGAAAAAGGGGCAGAGAGGAGCAGAGAGGAGCAGAGAGGAGAAGAGAGGAGAAGAGAGGAACAGAGAGGAACAGAGAGGAGCAGAGAGAAGCAGAGAGGAGCAGAGAAGAGCAGAGAGAAGCAGAGAGGAGCAGAGAGGAGCAGAGATGAGCAGAGAGGAACAGAGAGGAACAGAGAGGAGCAGAGAGGAGAAGAGAGGAACAGAGAGGAGCAGAGATGAGCAGAGAGGAACAGAGAGGAGCAGAGAGGAACAGAGAGGACAGAGAAGAGCAGAGAGGAACAGAGAGGAGCAGAGAGGAACAGAGAGGAACAAAGAGGAGCAGAGAGACAGAGCGAAGCAGAGAGGAGCAGAGAGGAGCAGAGAGAAGCAGAGAGGAGCAGAGAGGAGCAGAGATGAGCAGAGATGAGCAGAGAGGAGAAGAGAGGAACAGAGAGGAGCAGAGATGAGCAGAGATGAGCAGAGAGGAGCAGAGAGGAGCAGAGAGGAGCAGAGAGGAGCAGAGAGGAGCAGAGAGGAACAGAGAGGAGAAGATAGGAACAGAGAGGAGCAGAGATGAGCAGAGAGGAGCAGAGAGGAACAGAGAGGAACAGATAGGAAAAGAGAGGAGCAGAGAGTAGAAGAGAGGAACAGAGAGGAGCAGAGATGAGCAGAGAGGAGCAGAGATGAGCAGAGATGAGCAGAGAGGAGCAGAGATGAGCAGAGATGAGCAGAGAGGAGCAGAGATGAGCAGAGATGAGCAGAGAGGAACAGAGAGGAACAGAGAGGAGCAGAGAGGAGAAGAGAGGAACAGAGAGGAGCAGAGATGAGCAGAGAGGAGCAGAGAGGAGCAGAGAGGAACAGAGAGGAACAGAGAGGAGCAGAGAGGAGCAGAGAGAAGCAGAGAGGAGCAGAGAGGAGCAGAGAGAAGCAGAGAGAAGCAGAGAGGAGCAGAGATGAGAAGAGAGGAACAGAGAGGAGCAGAGAGGAAAAGAGGAACAGAGAGGAGCAGAGAGGAGAAGAGAGGAAAGAGAGGACAGAGAGGAGAAGAGAGGAGCAGAGAGAAGCAGAGATGAGAAGAGAAGAAAAGAGAGGAACAGAGAGGAGCAGAGAGGAACAGAGAGGAGCAGAGATGAGAAGAAGAGGAAAGAGAGGAGCAGAGAGGAGCAGAGAGGAACAGAGAGGAGCAGAGAGGAAAGAGAGGAGACAGAGGAAGAGAGGAGCAGAGAGGAAAGAGAGCAGAGAGAAGCACAGAGGAACAGAGAGGAGAAGAGAGGAAAAGAGAGGAGCAGAGAGAAGCACAGAGGAACAGAGAGGAGAAGAGAGGAAAGAGAGGAGCAGAGAGAAGCACAGAGGACAGAGAGAGAAGAAAGGCAGAGAGGACAGAGAGAGAGAGAGGAGAAGAGAGGAGAAGGAACAGAGATTAGCAAAGAGGAGAAGAGAGGAACAGAGAGGGACAGAGAGGGGCAGAGAGGAGAAGAGAGGAGCAGAGAGGGGCAGAGAGGGGCAGAGAGGGGCAGAGAGAAGCAGAGAGGAGCAGAGAGGGCAGAGAGGGCAGAGAGGAGAAGAGAGGGCAGAGAGGGGCAGAGATGAGCAGAGATGAGCAGAGAGGGGCAGAGGGGAGCAGAGAGGGGCAGAGAGGGCAGAGAGGGGCATAGAGGGGCAGAGGGGAGCAAGTAAGTAGCAATAATATAAACAATCGCACGTAACAACCAGAACCAACCTAGAATAATATGTACGGTAACTAACTAACTGAGAGCCGCTGTAGCATAGTTGTTAGTGAACTCGCTTCGAAGGCTGGTGGTCTGGGTTCAGCTCCCGCAATGTGCGTGGAATTTTTCCCGACCACGACGGCTCTCAGGTCGACCCAGCCTCAACTGGGTACCAGACATGCTCTGGGAAAGTAAAGGCGGCCGGCGTGATGCTGACCACATCACCCATCGTGTGCCGACAGTCAATGAAAAATACAGGCCTAACACTGTATTGACCCATATACCACGAGGTATGAAAGGGTTCCTTTACTTTACTTACTAACTAACTAAGTAACTAGCTAACTAATTAAGTTACTAACTAACTAACTAAGTAACTAACTAAGTAACTAACTAAGTAACTAACTAAGTAACTAACTAAGCAACTAACTAAGTAACTAACTAAGTAACAACAAGTAACTAACTAAGTAACTAACTAAGTAACTAACTAAGTAACTAACTAAGTAACTAACTAAGTAACTAACTAAGTAACTAGCTAACTAAGTAACTAGCTAACTAAGTAACTAGCTAACTAAGTAACTAGCTAACTAAGTAACTAGCTAACTAAGTAACTAACTAACTAAGTGACTAGCTAACTAAGTAACTAGCTAACTAAGTAACTAGCTAACTAAGTAACTAGCTAACTAAGTAACTAACTAAGCAACTAGCCAACTAAGTAACTAGCTAAGTAACTAACTAACTGACTAACCAACTGACAAGTAGCTGACTAAATAACTGACTAAGTAACTGGCTAAGTAACTGGCTAAGTAACTGGCTAAGTAACTAACTAAGCTAACTAACTAAGAACTAACTAAGTAACTAACTGCAACTAACTAAACAACCAAGAACTAACCAACTCAACTAGCTAACTAAGCAACTAGCAACTAGTAACTAACTAAGTAACTAGCTAACAAGCAACTAGCTAACAAGCAACTAGCTAACTAGAACTAACCAAGTAACTAACTAGCTAACAACTAAGTAACTAACTAGCAACTAGCCAACTAAGCAACTAGCTAACTAAGCTAACTAGCTAACTAAGCAACTAGCTAACAAGTAACTAACAAGTAACTAGCTAACCAAGTAACTAACTAAGTAACTAACTAACTGACTAACTAACTGACTAAGTAGCTGACTAAGTAACTAACTAAGCATCTAACTCAAGTATTACCTAAGCTAACTAACTAAGCTAACTAGCTAGTAACTAACTAAGTAACTAACTAAGTACCTAACTAAGTAACTAGCTAACTAAGTAACTAGCTAACTAAGTAACTAACTAAGTAACTAACTAACTAGCCAACTAAGTAACCAACTCTAACTAACCAAGAACTAACTAAGCAACTAACCAAGTAACTAACTAAGTAACTGGCTAAGTAACTAACTAAGTAACTAACTAAGCTAACTCAACTAAGCAACAACTGCTAACCAACTAAGCAACAACTAAGTAACTAGCTAACTAAGCTAACTAGCTAACTAAGCTAACTAGCAACTAAGTAACTAACTAAGTAACTAGCAACAAGTAACTAACCAAGTAACTAACTAACTGACTAACTAACTGACAAGCAGCTGACTAAGTAACTGACTAAGCAACTGGCCAAGTAACTTGCTAAGCAACTGGCTAAGTAACTGGCTAAGTAACTAACTAAGTAACTAACTAAGTAACTAGCTAAGTAACTAACTAGCAACTAACTAAGCACCTAACTAAGTAACTAGCTAACTAAGAACTAGCCAACTAAGTAACTAACTAAGTAACTCAACTAAGTAACTAACCTAATAACTAGCTAACTAAGTAACTAACTAAGTAACTAACTGCAACTAACAAGTAACTAGCTAAGCAACAACTAAGCTAACTAACTAGTAACTAACTAAGTAACAACTAAGTAACAACTCAAGCTAACTAACTAACTAACAGCTAACTAACTAAGTAACAACTAAGCAACTAACTAAGTAACTAACCAAGTAACTAACTAACTGACTAACTAACTGACTAAGTAGTTGACTAAGTAACTGACTAAGTAACTGGCTAAGTAACTGCTCAAGTAACAATAACTAACTAAGCTATCTAACAAGTAACTAACTAAGTAACTAACTAAGTAACTAACTAAGTAACTGGCTAAGTAACTGGCTAAACTAACCATACCTAACTAAGTAACTAACAAGTAACTAACTAAGTAACTGACTAAGTAACTAACTAAGTAACTAACTAAGTAACTAACTAAGTAACTAACAAGAACTAACCAAGTAACTGGCTAAGTAACTGGCTAAGTAACTAACTAAGTAACTAACTAAGTATCTAACTAAGTAACTAACTAAGTAACTAACTAAGTAACTGGCCAAGTAACCAACTAAGTAACTAACTAAGTATCTAACTAAGTAACTAACTAAGTAACTAACTAAGTAACTAACTAAGTAACTAACTAAGTAACTAACTAAGTAACTGGCTAAGTAACTAACTAGTAACTAATAAGTACCTAACTAAGATCTAACTAAATAACTAACTAAGTAACTAACAAGAACTAGCTAACTAAGTAACTAGCTAACTAAGTAACTGACTAAGTAACTGACTAAGTAACTGACTAAGTAACTGACTAAGTAACTAACTAAGTAACGACTAGAACTGACTAAGAACTGACTAAGAACTAACTAAGTAACTAGCTAGAACTAACAAGTAACTAACTAGCTAACTGACAAGAACTGACTAAGCAATTAACTAGCAACTAACTAAGTAACTAACTAAGCTAACCAACTAGCTAACTAACAAGTAACTAACTGCTAACTGACTAAGTAACTGACACTAACTACAAGTAACTAACTAAGTAACTAGCTAACTAAGCAAGTAACAACTAGTAACTAACTAAGTAACTAGCTAGCTAACTAACTAAGTAACTAACTAGCTAACTAACTAAGTAATTAACAAGTAACTAGCTAAGTAACTAACAAGTAACTAACTAGAACTGACTAAGTAACTAACTAAGTAACTAACTAAGTAACTAACTAAGTTAATATTACATTCTTCTTCTCGTTGTCGTCACACTGCTACCAGATTGTTGCCCAGTGTCGTCACACTGCTACCAGGTTGTTTCACAGTGTCGTCACACTGCTACCAGGTTATTGCCCAATGTCGTGGTTTTCTGTTTTTGTCTTTCGCTGTTCTGGTGACTTGGGTGATTGTTATTTTTGCTCTTTGACAGGATTCTGCTACGCCATCTAACCATCTTTTCGTGGTCTCCTCTCGCCCTCTTTCCGATGTTCTGTTGTAGAAGACTCTGTATACTGTGGAGTTTGGATGCGTTCTTATTAAGTGGCCAAACCACTTCATTCTTTGTTCCTCAATGTTATTCAAGCACGGTTCTGTGCCAACTTTCTTTCTTATGTTGATGACTCTGTTTTTTTTGGGTGTTGTTGGTAACTTTTCGCAGGCAGCGCATTCCACATGTAGTTATTTTTTGTGACTGCACTGTGCTCATTGTCCATGTTTGGCACTGGTAACACCAAGTAGGTTTGAAAATGGTGTTGATCATCTGTTGCTTAGCTATTAAATTATATTAAATATTAAATCGCCCGAGTGGTTACCGGGGCCCAAATTTGAGGTGTAAAGAATAGAACCACTGTTACCTGCCACGCATGTCGTAAGAGGCGACTAAGGCGGTTTGGCTGAAATCAGATGCACATGTCCTAAACTTGTAGAAGTCTATGCGTTTAGGGGCCTACCAAACCAATGTGCAACGTTAACACGTTCTTGGCAAAGATCAAACATATCACAAAGAGTGATTAAAATTGATCGTAAAGAATGAACTCAAAGAAGAAGAAGATCATATTATTGTCACTGCAAAGATCAAAATAGCGTTCTGAATTCCTGATTCCTGTTGCAAATTTACTCATTAAACTTTCATATCTCTCGTTTATAAATTTCATTTTTGTCTTGATGTCTCCCATTACAATTATAATGTCATGCTTTGGGACTCACCTTTGACCCCCTTGTTCGTTGGCTCTGTGTATGTATATAATTGTAACATTGTTGTTTCAACAAACCTGGAGTAGAATCTGATTCTTATTCTGATACTAACAGGTTCCATATTCTAGCATGTTCTGGTTGGCATCCATATACAGAATGATTTCCACTCCTTCCACATCATGACCATCGTTCCTTCTTGAATAGCGTATTGTTTATCCAGCGGCTAATTCTATTTGTTCATATTTTGTAGAAAAGGCAGAAATTCACTTGCAGTGGATTCCATCTCACTGTGGCATTGCAGACAATGAGAGTGCCGATGTCTTAGCTAAGGAGGGCAGTGCCAAAGAGCAAATTTACCAACTCCTGTCTTTTCAAGGTGTCAAAACCTTCATGCAGAGAAAATCTGCAGTAGACTGGAAGACAAACACTGGATATGATTATGGAAAAGACTCCTCAAAGACCTAAGCAGAACAGACCAGGTCATTATATTTCGACTACGCACCGGACACTGCAGACTCAACAAACACTTATATAGACTAGGAATAAGTCAAACAGCTCTCTGCCAGTGTCAGCAGGCGGAACAGACAGCAGAGTATATCCTGCGAGACTGTCCTCTCCTGTGTGAGTTGAGAAGCAACATGTGGCCACACCCACTCGAACTGAAAACTAAGCTTTTGGGAAACCTGACAGACCTGAAGCTGACTGCCCAGTTTGTGGTCCACAGTAAATTAAGCGCATGACCAGAGATTGTTGAAGAAGAGAAGAAGAACAATATTTTGTCCATCTCATTTTACTGAGGCACGCAAATATGCTGATATGATATCTTCTCATTTCTTTGGTTACCTGTGCTGCTTTTCCTGTCTCCACCATATTCCTAACGTTTCATGTCCGTATTCTTAGAAGTGTTTTGATGCTGCCAATGATCAAGTCAAAGATTAACAGTGGCGGCTCATTACCATTTTTGCTGGTGGGGCCAGACACATATTTTTGGAAAAATCATGGATTTGGGTTGCTATTTAAAAAAAAAATAATAATAAATACACGTTACCCATTATTTTTGACGGGGCCCGGCCTCACTGACCCTTAATGTCGAGCGGCTCTGAAGACTAGGCTTCATTTTGGATTTGGACCAGGTACGTCATATAAGACGTTTCCACCACATTCTTCGACTGATCTAATATCATTAGACTGTTGGAAAAATATGTCACCGTTTCTGTAGCTAAGAGTTTTTCGAAGGAGGATTGCCAACAACAAAAAACCCACCCTTAAACGTGTTGAGTAGATCCTCTTCGTTAGATTCTTATTCCTTGATCGGTATGGTTAAACCAACAGGTATCTGACATAACTCTCGGGATCATTGTAATATTCAATCTCTCCCACCATCTACACGGTAGGGACACAGTTGGAAGATATTACTAATTACTGTGTATTAACTGCAACAGTTTGTCTACATATGTCGAAACATATTTAAAAATCTGTGGATATCGACAAAGCTAAACGCATGCTGGTATACCATTGTAACTTCACTCCAATACATATTACCATAAATGTTATTGTATGTTTCACTCATGCTTTCTCTACCATTACAGTAGGGTACGGAACGTTATGCTAGCAAATATTCTCCATTATATTGAAGTTATCTACGCTCCTATATTTTACAGGAGATGGTTTGCATATAGTATTTTGTGCTTCAGGTTCGTCGACATTTGCTTTCTAATTGATATTTATTTTCAAAATTGTAGTTAATCGTTGAGGAATGGCATCTTAATGTAAAGTAGATTTAATTGTGTTGAAATGTGAACAAGTAAGTGTGGAAGAAA
This sequence comes from Arion vulgaris, assembly GCA_020796225.1. NCBI lineage: Eukaryota > Metazoa > Mollusca > Gastropoda > Stylommatophora > Arionidae > Arion > Arion vulgaris. The sequence continues at coordinate 11,266,891 of CM036771.1, read as the reverse complement.
TTATAAATAGATTTAGTTGTGTTGAAATGTGAACAAGTAAGTGTCGAAGAAATTATAAATAGATTTAGTTGTGTTGAAATGTGAACAAACAAGTGTCGAAGAAATTATGAATAGATTTAGTTGTGTTGAAATGTGAACAAGTAAATGTCGAAGAAATTATGAATAGATTTAGTTGTGTTGAAATGTGAACAAGCAAGTGTCGAAGAAATTATAAGTAGATTTAGTTGTGTTGAAATGTGAACAAGTAAGTGTCGAAGAAATTATAAGTAGATTTAGTTGTGTTGAAATGTGAACAAGCAAGTGTCCAAGAAATTATAAGTAGATTTAGTTGTGTTGAAATGTGAACAAGCAAGTGTCGAAGAAATTATAAGTAGATTTAGTTGTGTTGAAATGTGAACAAGTAAGTGTCGAAGAAATTATAAGTAGATTTAGTTGTGTTGAAATGTGAACAAGCAAGTGTCGAAGAAATTATAAGTAGATTTAGTTGTGTTGAAATGTGAACAAGTAAGTGTCGAAGAAATTATAAGTAGATTTAGTTGTGTTGAAATGTGAACAAGCAAGTGTCGAAGAAATTATAAGTAGATTTAGTTGTGTTGAAATGTGAACAAGCAAGTGTCGAAGAAATTATAAGTAGATTTAGTTGTGTTGAAATGTGAACAAGTGTCGAAGAAATGATAAATATATAGATTAGCAAGCATGAAGTCATGCTTAAATTACATTGAGAAGCAAATAAGGAAGTAACTCGACCACCTAATTACATTGAGAAGCAAATAAGGAAGTAGCTCGATCACCTAATTACATTGAGAAGCAAATAAGGAAGTAGCTCGACCACCTAATTACATTGAGAAGCAAATAAGGAAGTAGCTCGATCACCTAGTTACATTGAGAAGCAAATAAGGAAGTAGCTCAATCATCTAATTACATTGAAAAGCATATAAGGAAGTAGCTCGACCATCTAATTACATTGAGAAGCAAATAAGGAAGTAGCTCGATCACCTAATTACATTGAGAAGCAAATAAGGAAGTAGCTCAATCATCTAATTACATTGAGAAGCAAATAAGGAAGTAGCTCGACCACCTAATTACATTGAGAAGCAAATAAGGAAGTAACTCGACCACCTAATTACATTGAGAAGCAAATAAGGAAGTAGCTCGACCACCTAATAGGAATGTACCAAATTTCATTGTATACAATCTTCTACAACAGAACATCAGAATAGAAGGTGAAAGGAAGACAACGAAAACGATGGATAACTGGCATAGCAGAATCTGGGCAAAAAGCGAAAATAACTATCAGCAGAAAGAAAAATAAATATCACTCAAGCCACTAAAAGCAGTGCAAGACAAAAATAGAGAGCAACGACACTGAACAGCAACTCGATAATAGTGTGACACGACAAAAGAAGAAGAAGATGAAGGCATGCTTCAAGAATTACTAAAAAAAAAAAAAACATAAATACTACATGTATACGTTTCTTCTTTTCTTCTGTTGTTTATATCGTTGAGAGAAATTATATCAGAATAGTTGGTGTCAGTGGCGGCTCGTCATTAAGGGCCAGAGGGGCCGGGTCCCACCAAATATAATGTGTAACGCGTCTTTATTATTTAATAAATTAAAATATAATCTAACCCAAAGCCATGATTTTTCCGAAAATTTGTGTCTGGCTCCACAAACAAAAACGATCACGATCCGCCACTGATTGGTGTACTTAATACAAGATGAGAACATGAGTTTTTTTGTGCAAGAACCACAGAGGAAGCAACTGAAGCAAAGATTATGATCAACAAATAAACAATGTACAGGCATTAAGAGATTCCGAAAAAAGACAAATAGACAAGCACAGGATTTGAACCACTTACCCTCATTTCTTACGACACCCATCACCTAGCCTAGCAATACGCACATCCTTACGAACATAACAAGAGAGACATTCAAAAAAATTGCTTCCTGAGGAGTGTCTTTCACAAATACTTCGTTATAACTAGACACAGTTTATTTATAATATTTAGACAAGATAGGCAGGAATGGAGGTTTAGAATACATTGTAACAACTGGTAAAATCGAGGGTAGACGAGACAGAGAGAGAAAATTTTGGACAGCCTGACTTCATGGCACAATAGAGCGTCAAAATCTTAATTGATAACAAAACCAAAGATAGAGATTTGTGGAGATCCGTGATAGCCTACGCCAGCCGGCACGGTACCTGATGATGATGATGTAGGATTCTGTTTCAACATTTATATTAGAATGTCCCCGACTTCCGTATGGTGTTATTGGTCATTTTTCAGCACTCGCTACTGTATAATAACACTACCAGGACACTGTTTCTATATATTTTATGTTTTGTTTTAAGATGTAATCCTGTGGCTTTGTTGGGGTTTTTTTTTGTGAACTTTTCGAAAGTTTTACTTGTTTTCTTGATTTTTCCAATTATGTCCTTTTCATAATCACCGTCCTACGATACAGTACTTTCCATGTATGGAAAATTTGTACATTTCTTTCGAGGGGTAATTTTTACATAATAACAAATGCGAACACAATTCACAGCAGTAATTGCAGCTGTCACTGTCGTAAATGTGTCTAGTTCGCAATCTTAACTTAAATTAAAATATTAATGAAGCGAGATTCTACACAGTTATATATATGAAGGGGCGTTCCGTGCTATGATACAGAGAGGTAGCCGCATCAGGCGGAACCGTAAGGGTTGGGGGAGACATAAGTAGCGATATCAACATCACAAATGAAGGTTATTTTAAAGAAAAACATTTCAGGGCGGCATTTCGAAGACTTGCAACATACTGAGAAAATATAACTTATGGTCCCGTATAGATGCAAATGTAGCTAAGGTTTTAATTTTTATAGCTATGCTTTCTACAGTACGTTCGTACATTCGCAATTACATTTTTTTGCTGGCTTAAAACTGGTTTTTTTAAAATGTATTTTTATACCTCCATCGATCGATACGGAATTCAAGGACAACTGCTAAGCATTATTAAAGTTCAAAGGCGAAGGATTGACTTGATTGCATCAGGTTTCCCCATATGGTCCCGCCCCTGTTGACAGAGATGACATGCCATCTACCGACAGCATTGCACAAAACACGGCATCAATCCTAGGGATCTCACGAAAATATTACGTATGTGCTCCATGCGGATCCGAGCTCACAACCTTCAGTACTACAGGCAAACGACTTAACCACTTCACTATTGAGATCCCTTGAATATTATTAGAGTATTGTATCAAAAACATGCTCATTAGTAGCAGAAATAAATAATATATTGACCCAGTGGCGGCTTGTCATTAAGGGCCAGTGGGGCCAGCCCCACCAAAAATTATGTGTAACGTGTATTTTTATTTAATAAATTAAAATATAACCTAACCCAAAACCATGATTATTCCGAAAATTTGTGTCTGGCCCCACCAACAAAAATGAACACGAGCCGCCACTGCATTGACCTATGAACTCGAGTAAACATATATAGTGAGACAAGAATGTGTGATTCTACATTTGCTATTCATGATATATGTCTCAGTCTTCATTCTAATACATGAATTTGTTATCGTATAAATGTTGCTGAAGTCGCTGCCTCTGACACTAACCGAGAAACCCTAACATATTTTCTCACCACACAGCACACATGTGTTGGTATAAACTATATTAACTATATACAATGTAGTTTATGACACTTCATCTCTGTCGAGCAGAAAATCATAACGACAGAGGTGAAGTGTCTTATAAGAGCTGCAGGTGTTACAATAAGAGACGAAATTAGAAATGAAGAAATCAGAAGAAGACTGGATGTGAAACCAGTCATTCAATTCATAAAAGAACAACAGATTAAAAGTTTTGGACACCTGACAGAATGCCCTGGTATCGTCTACCACAGAGAGCCACACAGAAAAAAATAATGAGTAGAAAGCAAGAGAAAGACCACGCAAAAGATGGAGCGACGGCATCAAGAACAGCCTTACGAACATGAATATCAGCTTACAAAGTGCCTTAAAACAAGCACACAGAAGATCACTACGTTTCACCCCCAACACTTCTATAAAGAAGTAAATGGTGGAAGAGAAGAAGAACAAGCACACAGAAGATCACTACGTTTCACCCCGCAACACTTCTATAAAGAAGTAAATGGTGGAAGAGAAGAAGAACAAGCACACAGAAGATCACTACGTTTCACCCCGGCAACACTTCTATAAAGAAGTAAATGGTGGAAGAGAAGAAGAATGTAGTATATCATTTGTACAATTTATATTAATATTTGTGACATCGACACGTTACATTGACTGGTCTATGCCAGTGTAAACTACGGGAGAAGATATGATCTCACAGACACACATCAATCATTGACAAGTGACACTGACATAATATGATGAAGCAGTGGCGGCTCGTGGTAATTTTTCTTGGTGGAGCCAGACACAAATTTTCGGAAAAATCATGGCTATTGGAGTATTTACTATTATTTGTCTATTCCGGGACGTTAACCCCTTTCGATTTTTGGTGGGGCCGTGCCCCACTGGCCCTTAATGACGAGCCGCCCCTGTGATGATGTACTGACAGACGAAGCATTTTTAATGAGGTATGTGTTTCTTCTTGACAGAGAATCTACCATAAGGACAAAATAATGGGAAGGCTAAGATTGCTGAAGTGTATTATGTTGTTGTCTGTCACAACAGGAATAACTGTTGTAATTATCATAAACAACAAATGGTTCAATCAAATGTACGGAAAGTTTGTTGTTTCTAATATGAGTACAAAATCAACGTTTCGAGAACGATTTCTTCTTTGGAACAAAGCTAGACAGGACATTGCTAAAACAATCTATTCGCCCTCGAGCGATAATGCTAGCAGGTACCTCATCTACAGGTGTGACTCTGGCAGGATGAAATTCTGTGGTGGTCTGGGAGATAGGATCAAAGGCATGATAGCAGGCTATATCATTGCTAATATTACAGGTAAATTTAATGAATTGGTAGACGATAAGTTATACAATCACATTGACAATATGTTTAGCAGATAATTGATACAATCACATTGACAATATGTTTAGCAGATAATTGATACAATCACATGACTACAATATCTGATACCATCATTGACATGACTACAATATCTGATACCATCATTGACATGACTACATTATCTGATGATACCATCATTGACATGATTACAATATCTGATGATACCATCATTGACATGACTACAATATCTGATGATACCATCATTGACATGACTACAATATCTGATACCATCATTGACATGACTACAATATCTGATACCATCATTGACATGACTACAATATCTGATGATACCATCATTGACATGACTACAATATCTGATACCATCATTGACATGACATATTATAGTTATGAGATAATTATCAAACTACAACATGTCTGCAGAAAATAAATGTCTTAAGGCAGACCTACTTTTTCCCTACTTCACCCCCTCCCACTCCTAAAAATGACGTTTACTACCTTATATTGTAGCTTATCATGGGCCCTGTGACCCAACGCACGTGCCTTGTGACCTCAACACATTGACTTTCAACACATTAAAAAACTTACTTTGTCTTTCCTATCCTAATTCTGCTAATTTAGTCGGACTGTAAAGATGCAGCCTGTTACTAGGTTCACTACTTGAAGGTATAGTCTATATTCGATCCTGCTCGCAGACTTTTGTTACTTATTTTTCACTGCGTCTTACACACTGCAAATCACAATCTGACCTGATTACAATGTCATATGTAAAGGGTTTATATTTATATCACACAATATGTAAAATGGTATGGGAAACAGTAATATGGCCAAAGGAATGGAAAGGATCAAAACTTATCCCAATACCTAAAAAAAGGAAACACCAAATAATGTATCAACTTTAGAGCAGTGAATTTATTAGCCACCCATGCAAGTAAAGTCTTACTAAAAATAATTATGGGAAAACTGATGGAAAATGAAAGAAAATATCAACATAACACAAGCTGGGTTTAGACGGAACAGAGGTACATGTGACCATATATTTAACATGAGAACAATCATTGAAAAAATCTAGAGAGTGTAATGTAGATCTTTACTCTTTATTGACTACTCAAAGGCATTTGATTGTGTCGAACATCGGGGATTGTATAAAATAATCGAAGAAATGGAATTTCCATTACATTTAATTCGAACTTTATAGTGATCGAATAGCGGCTGTAAGAACATGCGACGATACATCAGATTGGTTTGAGATAAGGCAGTAAATCAGACAAGGTTCCATTCTGTCGCCATGTCTGTTTAACATATATGCTGAAAATATCATGTGGAATGTTGCAGAAGATAGCGGAAAATAGCGATAAGATCCTTTTATAATCGGAGGAAGAGAAATACCTGAACTAAGATATACTGACAATACAGTGTTACTATCAACATCGCAAAACGGGATCGAGAACTTATTAATGGCAATGCAAAAGAAAATCGGAAAACAAAATTTATAATCTGGCAAAAGTAAAAATAATGACAACTGATTTTTTTTAAAAAGCATGACATATGATATTTTATCAACGAAAAGAAAATTAAAAATGTGAACAGTTTTTGAATATTTCTGTTCAAAATAACATTGAATTGATGTGAAGACGATAACCTTATTGTTCTCCAAAATTAATTGCTTTTTCGCCGGAGTGGTTACCGGGGCCCAAGTTTGGAGTGTAAAGAATAGAACCACTGTTACCTGCCACGCATGTCGTAAAAGATCACTAAGGAGGTTTGCCTGAAATCGGATGCACATGTCCTAAACGTATAGAAATCTATGAATTTAGGGGCCTACCAAACCAGTGTGCAACGTATACACGTTCTTGGCAAAGATCAAACATATCACAAAGAGTGAATAAAATTGGTGGTAAAGAACGAACGCAAAGAAGAAGAAGAAGATGATTGCTTTTTAAAAAGTAACTAAGTATTTATTGACACAACAGATGAACATTTACAGCAGCGCACTAACACACTAAATAGCACATGTCACAATCACAACATGAATATTAATGACATTGATAAGATTCAGGCTATGCAAATATGAAAGAAAAGAAACCAAATAGCTTCATAATAAACCAACAACTAAGACAAACGGAAAACTGTATGTATTTGGAAAGCTCGAAATCAGCAGATGGACAAATCAATAGCGAAATACAGCGAAACTTGTAATAACAATTTACTGTAGTTTTACAAAATATTTAAAAAAACAATGACAATACAAAGCAACGTTTCGACCAATAGGTCTTTATCAAGCACACGACAGAAGTGACGAATTTCACAGCACACTACATATAGACCCCAAATTTTTGCTGTTTATTGTCATTGTTTTAGTATTTTGTAAAGCTACAGTACTGTGTTATTACGTGTTTCGTCATTTTTCATAGTTTTACTGCAGTCTCTCTCCCCGCAATTTCGATTTCGAAATACAGCAGCGATGCAACAAAATAAGACCAAATTCTCAGCCAAATGACACTGATATTTTAAAGACAGCATGTATCTATACAAACATAACGAACCTTATATAATACAATCTTCATCCCAACATTGTGTTATCAGTTTCAAAATTGGACACTTACGCAAATGAAAAAGTAAAATTACAAAGAAGATGAAATATCTGAGGAAAATAGTGAGAGTAACAAGGAGAGATATGATCAAATACAAGACTATTAGAGACCTGGTTGCAACAACAACAGTGCTTCTGCTTCTTCTTCTTTCTTCTTCTTTTGTCGTCACATTGCTACCGGGTTGTTGCTCAGTGTCGTGGTTTTCTGTTTTTGTCTTGTGCTGTTGAACTCACAGTGCTTGAACATATTAAGAAACAGCAAACCAAATAGTTGGGCCATGTTTTACGATTACCATCCAACAGAACACCACAAAGAGCACTATTTTGTAGACCCAATAGTTTCAAGGTCAAATGTCGTTGGAACAAACGAAATATCACAGGCGGTACGAAATACCATATACGAGGGGCACTTGCCAGAACTCTACGCATAACCTGAACGATGAAAGAAACAATATCAATAGAGTACAGAAAGAAGGAGAATCAAGATAACATTAATACAATTACATCGTGTATTCATTCATATGTAATCAGGCTGATACAACAACATCATGTATTCATTCATATGTAACCAGGCTGATGCAACTACATCATGTATTCATTCATATGTAACCAGGCTGATGCAACTACATCATGTATTCATTCATATGTAACCAGGCTGATGCAACTACATCATGTATTCATTCATATGTAACCAGGCTGATACAACTACATCATGTATTCATTCATATGTAACCAGGCTGATGCAACTACATCATGTATTCATTCATATGTAACCAGGCTGATGCAACTACATCGTGTATTCATTAATATGTAACCAGGCTGATGCAACTACATCATGTATTCATTCATATGTAACCAGGCTGATACAACTACATCATGTATTCATTCATATGTAGCCAGGCTGATACAACTACATCATGTATTCATTCATATGTAACCAGGATGATGCAACTACGTCATGAATTCATTCATATGTAACCAGGCTGATACAACTACATCATGTATTAATTCATATGTAGCCAGGCTGATTCAACCACATCTAATTCTGTATTTATTCATATGTAACCAGGCTGATACAACTACATCATGTAATCATCCATATGTAACCAGGCTGATACAACTACATCAAATCATGTATTCATTCATATGTAACCAGGCTGATTCAACTACAACAAATTATGTATTCAATCATATGTAACCAGGCTGATTCAACTACATCAAATCATATATTCATTCATATGTAACCAGGCTGATACAGCTACATCAAATCATGTATTCATTCATATGTAACCAGGCTGATACAGCTACATCAAATCATGTATTCATTCATATGTAACCAGGCTGATACAACTACATCAAATCATGTATTCATTCATATGTAACCAGACTGATACAGCTACATCAAATCATGTATTCATTCATATGTATCCAGGCTGATACAGCTACATCAAATCATGTATTAATTCATATGTAATTAGGCTGATGCAACTACATCATATAATCATTCATATGTAACCAGGCTGATGCAACTACATCATGTAATCATTCATATGTAACCAGGCTGATGCAACTACATCATGTATTCCTTCATATGTAACCAGGCTGATGCAACTACATCATATATTCATTCATATGTAACCAGGCTGATAAAGCTACATCAAATCATGTATTCATTCATGTGTAACCAAGCTGATACAACTACATCAAATCCTGTATTTATTCATATGTAACCAGGCTGATACAACTACATCATGTATTCCTTCATATGTAACCAGGCTGATACAACTACATCAAATCATGTATTCATTCATATGTAACCAGGGTGATACAGCTACATCAAATCATGTATTCATTCATATGTAATCAGGCTGATACAACAACATCATGTATTCATTCATATGTAACCAGGCTGATGCAACTACATCATGTATTCATTCATATGTAACCAGGCTGATGCAACTACATCATGTATTCATTCATATGTAACCAGGCTGATGCAACTACATCATGTATTCATTCATATGTAACCAGGCTGATACAACTACATCATGTATTCATTCATATGTAACCAGGTTGATGCAACTACATCATGTATTCATTCATATGTAACCAGGCTGATGCAACTACATCGTGTATTCATTAATATGTAACCAGGCTGATGCAACTACATCATGTATTCATTCATATGTAACCAGGCTGATACAACTACATCATGTATTCATTCATATGTAGCCAGGCTGATACAACTACATCATGTATTCATTCATATGTAACCAGGATGATGCAACTACGTCATGAATTCATTCATATGTAACCAGGCTGATACAACTACATCATGTATTAATTCATATGTAACCAGGCTGATAAAGCTACATCAAATCATGTATTCATTCATATGTAACCAAGCTGATACAACTACATCAAATCCTGTATTTATTCATATGTAACCAGGCTGATACAACTACATCATGTATTCCTTCATATGTAACCAGGCTGATACAACTACATCAAATCATGTATTCATTCATATGTAACCAGGCTGATACAGCTACATCAAATCATGTATTCATTCATATGTAACCAGGCTGATACAACTACATTAAATCCTGTATTTATTCATATGTAACCAGGCTGATACAACTACATCATGTAATCATCCATATGTAACCAGGCTGATACAACTACATCAAATCATGTATTCATTCATATGTAACCAGGCTGATTCAACTACAACAAATTATGTATTCAATCATATGTAACCAGGCTGATTCAACTACATCAAATCATATATTCATTCATATGTAACCAGGCTGATACAGCTACATCAAATCATGTATTCATTCATATGTAACCAGGCTGATACAGCTACATCAAATCATGTATTCATTCATATGTAACCAGGCTGATGCAACTACATCATGTATTCATTCATATGTAACCAGGCTGATGCAACTACATCATGTATTCATTCATATGTAACCAGGATGATACAACTACATCATGTATTCATTCATATGTAACCAGACTGATTCAACTACATCAAATCATGTATTCATTCATATCTAACCAGGCTGATTAACTACATCAAATCATATATTCATTCATATGTAACCAGTCTGATACAGCTACATCAAATCATGTATTCATTCAAATGTAACCAGGCTGATACAGCTACATCAAATCATGTATTCATTCATATGTAACAAGGCTGATACAACTACATCAAATCATGTATTCATTCATATGTAACCAGGCCGATACAGCTACATCAAATCATGTATTCATTCATATGTAACCAGGCTGATACAGCTACATCAAATCATGTATTCATTCATATGTAATCAGGCTGATAAACTACATCATGTAATCATTCATATGTAACCAGTCTGATGCAACTACATCATGTAATCATTCATATGTAACCAGGCTGATGCAACTACATCATGTATTCATTCATATGTAACCAGGCTGATACAACTACATCATGTATTCATTCATATGTATTCAGGCTGATACAACTAAATCATGTATTAATTCATATGTATCCAGGCTGATTCAACTACATCATGTTTTCATTCATATGTAACCAGGCTGATACAACTACATCAAATCCTGTATTTATTCATATGTAACCAGGCTGATACAACTACATCATCCAATCATTCATATGTAACCAGGCTGATGCAACTACATCATGTATTCATTCATATGTAACCAGGCTGATACAACTACATCAAATCATGTATTCATTCATATGTAACCAGGCTGATACGGCTACATCAAATCATGTATTCATTCATATGTAACCAGGCTGATACAACTACATTAAATCCTGTATTTATTCATATGTAACCAGGCTGATACAACTACATCCTGCAATCATTCATATGTAACCAGGCTGATGCAACTACATCATGTATTCATTCATATGTAACCAGGCTGATGCAACTACATCATGTATTCATTCATATATAACCAGGCTGATGCAACTACATCATGTATTCATTCATATGTAACCAGGATGATACAACTACATCATGTATTCATTCATATGTAACCAGACTGATTCAACTACATCAAATCATGTATTCATTCATATCTAACCAGGCTGATTAACTACATCAAATCATATATTCATTCATATGTAACCAGGCTGATACAACTACATCAAATCATGTATTCATTCATATGTAACCAGACTGATACAGCTACATCAAATCATGTATTAATTCATATGTATCCAGGCTGATACAGCTACATCAAATCATGTATTAATTCATATGTAATTAGGCTGATGCAACTACATCATGTAATCATTCATATGTAACCAGGCTGATGCAACTACATCATGTAATCATTCATATGTAACCAGGCTGATGCAACTACATCATGTATTCCTTCATATGTAACCAGGCTGATGCAACTACATCATATATTCATTCATATGTAACCAGGCTGATAAAGCTACATCAAATCATGTATTCATTCATATGTAACCAAGCTGATACAACTACATCAAATCCTGTATTTATTCATATGTAACCAGGCTGATACAACTACATCATGTATTCCTTCATATGTAACCAGGCTGATACAACTACATCAAATCATGTATTCATTCATATGTAACCAGGCTGATACAGCTACATCAAATCATGTATTCATTCATATGTAACCAGGCTGATACAACTACATTAAATCCTGTATTTATTCATATGTAACCAGGCTGATACAACTACATCCTGCAATCATTCATATGTAACCAGGCTGATGCAACTACATCATGTATTCATTCATATGTAACCAGGCTGATGCAACTACATCATGTATTCATTCATATGTAACCAGGCTGATGCAACTACATCATGTATTCATTCATATGTAACCAGGATGATACAACTACATCATGTATTCATTCATATGTAACCAGACTGATTCAACTACATCAAATCATGTATTCATTCATATCTAACCAGGCTGATTAACTACATCAAATCATATATTCATTCATATGTAACCAGTCTGATACAGCTACATCAAATCATGTATTCATTCAAATGTAACCAGGCTGATACAGCTACATCAAATCATGTATTCATTCATATGTAACAAGGCTGATACAACTACATCAAATCATGTATTCATTCATATGTAACCAGGCCGATACAGCTACATCAAATCATGTATTCATTCATATGTAACCAGGCTGATACAGCTACATCAAATCATGCATCTGGAAGTATGCGGGTGGAATGGGTGAACAGCATTCGGAGATCACATCTCAAGAAAATGACTTGGCTGTACACGCCTGGACATGCTGGAGTGCGGGTAACGAGCGTGCTGACTCTCTTGCAAACAGTGCCCCGACTCAGTGGGCAGAAGCATGGACAGAGCCGATATCATCAATGCGGTACGCTCTCAATTGTGTGACATGGGCGGGTCTCAGACACTGGAACGAGTTCGAAAATTAGGTGTTAAGTTTGGACATGCCAGACAGTGTCGTCTTCGTGGTAGAGAGAAGATATAGTAATCAACTTCTCATGGGTACTGTGAGCAAATGGACTTTGGGATGGCTGCTGCAACGGAGGACAGAGCACGAATGGGAATGCCCAATGTGCCATGACGTCGATCGCATAACATAACATAACATAACATATGTAATCAGGCTGATGCAACTACATCATGTAATCATTCATATGTAACCAGTCTGATGCAACTACATCATGTAATCATTCATATGTAACCAGGCTGATGCAACTACATCATGTATTCATTCATATGTAACCAGGCTGATACAACTACATCATGTATTCATTCATATGTATTCAGGCTGATACAACTAAATCATGTATTAATTCATATGTATCCAGGCTGATTCAACTACATCATGTTTTCATTCATATGTAACCAGGCTGATACAACTACATCAAATCCTGTATTTATTCATATGTAACCAGGCTGATACAACTACATCATCCAATCATTCATATGTAACCAGGCTGATGCAACTACATCATGTATTCATTCATATGTAACCAGGCTGATACAACTACATCAAATCATGTATTCATTCATATGTAACCAGGCTGATACAGCTACATCAAATCATGTATTCATTCATATGTAACCAGGCTGATACAACTACATTAAATCCTGTATTTATTCATATGTAACCAGGCTGATACAACTACATCCTGCAATCATTCATATGTAACCAGGCTGATGCAACTACATCATGTATTCATTCATATGTAACCAGGCTGATGCAACTACATCATGTATTCATTCATATGTAACCAGGATGATACAACTACATCATGTATTCATTCATATGTAACCAGACTGATTCAACTACATCAAATCATGTATTCATTCATATCTAACCAGGCTGATTAACTACATCAAATCATATATTCATTCATATGTAACCAGTCTGATACAGCTACATCAAATCATGTATTCATTCAAATGTAACCAGGCTGATACAGCTACATCAAATCATGTATTCATTCATATGTAACAAGGCTGATACAACTACATCAAATCATGTATTCATTCATATGTAACCAGGCCGATACAGCTACATCAAATCATGTATTCATTCATATGTAACCAGGCTGATACAGCTACATCAAATCATGTATTCATTCATATGTAATCAGGCTGATGCAACTACATCATGTAATCATTCATATGTAACCAGTCTGATGCAACTACATCATGTAATCATTCATATGTAACCAGGCTGATGCAACTACATCATGTATTCATTCATATGTAACCAGGCTGATACAACTACATCAAATCCTGTATTTATTCATATGTAACCAGGCTGATACAACTACATCATCCAATCATTCATATGTAACCAGGCTGATGCAACTATATCATGTATTCATTCATATGTAACCAGACTGATACAACTACATCATGCAATCATTCATATGTAACAAGGCTGATGCAACTACATCATGTATTCATTCATATGTAACCAGGCTGATACAACTACATCATGTATTCATTCATATGTAACCAGGCTGATGCAACTACATCATGTATTCATTCATATGTAACCAGGCTGATACAACTACATCATGTATTCATTCATATGTAACCAGGCTGATGAAACTACATCATGTATTCATTCATATGTAATCAGGCTGATGCAACTACATCATGTATTCATTCATATGTAACCAGGCTGATACAACTACATCATGTATTCATTCATATGTATTCAGGCTGATACAACTAAATCATGTATTAATTCATATGTATCCAGGCTGATTCAACTACATCATGTTTTCATTCATATGTAACCAGGCTGATACAACTACATCAAATCCTGTATTTATTCATATGTAACCAGGCTGATACAACTACATCATCCAATCATTCATATGTAACCAGGCTGATGCAACTACATCATGTATTCATTCATATGTAACCAGGCTGATACAACTACATCAAATCATGTATTCATTCATATGTAACCAGGCTGATACAGCTACATCAAATCATGTATTCATTCATATGTAACCAGGCTGATACAACTACATTAAATCCTGTATTTATTCATATGTAACCAGGCTGATACAACTACATCCTGCAATCATTCATATGTAACCAGGCTGATGCAACTACATCATGTATTCATTCATATGTAACCAGGCTGATGCAACTACATCATGTATTCATTCATATGTAACCAGGATGATACAACTACATCATGTATTCATTCATATGTAACCAGACTGATTCAACTACATCAAATCATGTATTCATTCATATCTAACCAGGCTGATTAACTACATCAAATCATATATTCATTCATATGTAACCAGTCTGATACAGCTACATCAAATCATGTATTCATTCAAATGTAACCAGGCTGATACAGCTACATCAAATCATGTATTCATTCATATGTAACAAGGCTGATACAACTACATCAAATCATGTATTCATTCATATGTAACCAGGCCGATACAGCTACATCAAATCATGTATTCATTCATATGTAACCAGGCTGATACAGCTACATCAAATCATGTATTCATTCATATGTAATCAGGCTGATGCAACTACATCATGTAATCATTCATATGTAACCAGTCTGATGCAACTACATCATGTAATCATTCATATGTAACCAGGCTGATGCAACTACATCATGTATTCATTCATATGTAACCAGGCTGATACAACTACATCAAATCCTGTATTTATTCATATGTAACCAGGCTGATACAACTACATCATCCAATCATTCATATGTAACCAGGCTGATGCAACTATATCATGTATTCATTCATATGTAACCAGACTGATACAACTACATCATGCAATCATTCATATGTAACAAGGCTGATGCAACTACATCATGTATTCATTCATATGTAACCAGGCTGATACAACTACATCATGTATTCATTCATATGTAACCAGGCTGATGCAACTACATCATGTATTCATTCATATGTAACCAGGCTGATACAACTACATCATGTATTCATTCATATGTAACCAGGCTGATGAAACTACATCATGTATTCATTCATATGTAACCAGGCTGATGCAACTACATCATGTATTCATTCATATGTAACCAGGCTGATACAACTACATAAAATCCTGTATTTATTCATATGTAACCAGGCTGATACAACTACATCCTGCAATCATTCATATGTAACCAGGCTGATGCAACTACATCAGTTATTCATTCATATGTAACCAGGCTGATGCAACTACATCATGTATTCATTCATATGTAACCAGGATGATACAACTACATCATGTATTTATTCATATGTAAGCAGGCTGATACAACTACATCATGTATTTATTCATATGTAACCAGGCTGATACAACTACATCATGCAATCATTCATATGTAACCAGGCTGATGCAACTACATCATGTATTCATTCATATGTAACCAGGCTGATGCAACTACATCATGTATTCATTCATATGTAACCAGGCTGATACAACTACATCATGTATTCATTCATATGTAACCAGGCTGATACAACTACATCGTGTATTCATTCATATGTAACCAGGCTGATGCAACTACATCATGTATTCATTCATATGTAACCAGGCTGATGCAACTACATCATGTATTTATTCATATGTAACCAGGCTGATACAACTACATCATGCAATCATTCATATGTAACCAGGCTGATGCAACTACATCATGTATTCATTCATATGTAACCAGGCTGATGCAACTACATCATGTATTCATTCATATGTAACCAGGCTGATACAACTACATCATGTAATCATCCATATGTAACCAGGCTGATACAACTACATCAAATAATGTATTCATTCATATGTAACCAGGCTGATTCAACTATATCAAATCATGTATTCAATCATATGTAACCAGGCTGATACAGCTACATCAAATCATATATTCATTCATATGTAACCAGGCTGATACAACTACATCAAATAATGTATTCATTCATATGTAACCAGGCTGATTCAACTACATCAAATCATATATTCATTCATATGTAACCAGGCTGATTCAACTACATCAAATCATATATTCATTCATATGTAACCAGGCTGATACAGCTACATCAAATCATGTATTCATTCATATGTAACAAGGCTGATACAGCTACATCAAATCATGTATTCATTTATATGTAACCAGGCTGATACACCTACATCAAATCATGTATTCATTCATATGTAACCAGACTGATACAGCTACATCAAATCATGTATTCATTCATATGTAATCAGGCTGATGCAACTACATCATGTAATCATTCATATGTAACCAGGCTGATGCAACTACATCATGTAATCATTCATATGTAACCAGGCTGATGCAACTACATCATGTATTTCTGCATATGTAACCAGGCTGATACAACTACATCATGTATTCCTTCATATGTAACCAGGCTGATACAACTACATCAAATCACGTATTCATTCATATGTAACCAGGCTGATACAGCTACATCAAATCATGTATTCATTCATATGTAACCAGGCTGATACAACTACATCAAATCCTGTATTTATTCATATGTAACCAGGCTGATACAACTACATCAAATCCTGTATTTATTCATATGTAACCAGGCTGATACAACTACATCATGCAATCATTCATATGTAACCAGGCTGATACAACTACATCATGTATTCCTTCATATGTAACCAGGCTGATAGAACTACATCAAATCATGTATTCATTCATATGTAACCAGGCTGATACAACTACATCAAATCATGTATTTATATGTAACCAGCTGATACAAC
The DNA here is from genome assembly GCA_020796225.1 of Arion vulgaris. NCBI lineage: Eukaryota > Metazoa > Mollusca > Gastropoda > Stylommatophora > Arionidae > Arion > Arion vulgaris. The sequence goes on along the minus strand of CM036771.1, from coordinate 11,249,012 downwards.
TACATCAAATCATGTATTCATATGTAACCAGGCTGATACAGCTACATCAAATCATGTATTCATATGTAATAAGGCTGATACAACTACATCAAATCATGTATTCATATGTAATCAGGCTGATATAACTACATCAAATCATGTATTCATTCATATGTAATCAGGCTGATACAGCTACATCAAATCATGTATTCATTCATATGTAACCAGGCTGATACAGCTACATCAAATCATGTATTCATATGTAACAAGGCTGATACAACTACATCAAATCATGTATTCATATGTAATCAGGCTGATACAACTACATCAAATCATGTATTCATATGTAATCAGGCTGATACAACTACATCAAATCATGTATTCATATGTAACCAGGCTGAAACAGCTACATCAAATCACGTATTCATATGTAACCTGGCTGATACAGCTACATTAAATCATGTATTCATATGTAACCAGGCTGATACAGCTACATCAAATCATGTATTCATATGTAATCAGGCTGATACAACTACATCAAATCATGTATTCATATGTAACCAGGCTGATGCAACTACATCATGTATTCATTCATATGTAACCAGGCTGATACAGCTACATCAAATCATGTATTCATTCATATGTAATCAGGCTGATACAGCTACATCAAATCATGTATTCATTCATATGTAATCAGGCTGATACAAATACATCAAATCATGTATTCATTCATATGTAATCAGGCTGATACAACTACATCAAATCATGTATTCATATGTAACCAGGCTGATACAGCTACATCAAATCATGTATTCATATGTAACCAGGCTGAAACAGCTACATCAAATCATGTATTCATTCATATGTAATCAGGCTGATACAGCTACATCAAATCATGTATTCATTCATATGTAATCAGGCTGATACAAATACATCAAATCATGTATTCATTCATATGTAATCAGGCTGATACAACTACATCAAATCATGTATTCATATGTAACCAGGCTGATACAGCTACATCAAATCATGTATTCATATGTAACCAGGCTGATACAGCTACATCAAATCATGTATTCATTCATATGTAACCATGCTGAAGCAACTACATCAAATCATGTATTAATTCATATGTAACCAGGCTGTGACTGATCAAACAACTCTCACATTCTATTAGTAAAAATTATTGTTAAAAACATGTACATCACATAACAAGTGTAAGCAATTGTATTTTATCAACTTTCAAAATATCTGATGTCTTTCCTTGCAGATCGTCAGTTTAAGGCAGAGATTTTAAAACCAAATTGTTATCTACATCAATACATCATACCTAATCTGGTCAACTGGTCATTGTCTACATCATTTCATCAGTCCCTGTACAAGACAGCATCAGACACTAAAATAGTCAACTTGATGAACAACAAAATTATTCACGACAACATCAGTAACATTAACTTCACGGAACTAATAGGTTCTAGCAAATATGTTTACTTCAAGACTAACTTGGATTACAGTCAAGGATTTCGACACTCTCATCTCCACAGAGATAAATTGTCCTGGATGGAACAAGTCACACCCGATCAAATCCAAGCCACAATTTTCAAACGTCTTTTCTCTCTGTCGTCACGTCTACAGTCAAGATTACAAAATCTCCTTGCTCAGGAACTTCCAACATCAAAACACAAGTTAATCTGTGCCCATGTTCGTATGGGCAGAAACCCATCCTTACCTACAGACTATTTTACTCGTCTAAGTTCTGAACATCTTCCCAACGTTTGGAAATTCATCAAACATCATTCAACATCCGATTTCCATAAAGTGTTTGTGATGTCTGACTCTGCAGAAGTGATGAATCAGTCCAGACTACAAGAGTTTGGGGCAAGACTAGTTCTAACTCCAGGAGTTATTGGACATGTTGACATACCAGCAAACCTCAACACGGAGGACATGTGTAGTGCTACGGAGAAGGTTATCTTTGACCTTCACTTGCTAATGAACTGTGACGTTCTGATGATCAGTAACAGTGGCCTCAGCAGACTAGCTGCTTACGTCAGAGGAAGTGACGAGGGACTCTATTGTCTGGTCAAAGAAAGTAACAATATTCATCCATGCAAGACCATACATATAAAAGGTATGCACAAAGCGTTAGGATAACAAATAAAGAAGACGTCAGAACTTCAAGAGAATGTTGCATACAAGTACGACATGGCAGAACTTCAAGAGAATGTTGCATACAAGTACGACATGGCAGAACTTCAAGAGAATGTTGCATACAAGTACGACATGGCAGAGCTTCAAGAGAATGTTGCATACAAGTACGACATGGCAGAACTTCAAGAGAATGTTGCATACAAGTACGACATGGCAGAGCTTCAAGAGAATGTTGCATACAAGTACGACATGGATCTGAGGGAGTAGCGTATAATCTATCCACAAGATCTTTGTAAATCTCGGCATACAGAGACAGACCATTGGTTTATTTGAGCACATTAAAGTTGACATCGCATAGGAACAAGAAGTAGAAGAATAATTATGTTAGAATGTCTGTATCTACTATAGAATGTCTGTATCTACTATAGAATGTCTGTATCTACTATAGAATGTTTGTATCTACTATAGAATGTCTGTATCTACTATAGAATGTCTGTATCTATTATAGAATGTCTGTATCTACTATAGAATGTCTGTATCTACTATAGAATATCTGTATCTACTATAGAATGTCTGTATCTACTATAGAATGTCTATATCTACTATAGAATGTCTGTATCTACTATAAAATGTATGCATCTACTATAAAATGTCTGTATCTACTATAGAATGTATGTATCTACTATAAAATGTCTGTATCTACTATAGAATGTCTGTATCTACTATAGAATGTTTGTATCTATTATATAATGTCTGTATCTACTATAGAATGTCTGTATCTACTATAGAATGTCTGTATCTACTATAGAATGTCTGCATCTATTATAGAATGTCTATATCTACTATAAAATGTATGTATCTACTATAGAATGTATGTATCTATTATATAATGTTTTATCTACTATAGAATAACTGTATCTACTATAGAATGTCTGTATCTACTATAGAATGTCTGTATCTATTATAGAATGTCTATATCTACTATAGAATTTCTGCATCTATTATAGGACTGTCTGTATCTACTATAGAATGTCTGTATCTACTATAGAATGTCTGCATCTATTATAGGACTGTCTGTATCTACTATAGAATAACTGTATCTACTATAGAATGTCTGCATCTATTACATAATGTCTGTATCTACTATAGAATGTATGCATCTACTACTAATAGCCGTCCATCGCAAGCGATGATGACAACAATCTCAGACGTGTACTGTTGCACCTCTCTGGTGTGTGCGGAGGTGACTGTAGAGTCCAATCCTAGAACAGAATCCCGACCACAGGTGGGGCATACATGATCAAGGTTAGACATGTGCGTGTTGTGTGCTCTGTCTTTTCGCGCTGCTCGTTTTCTCTGTGACTCAACAATACGATGATTCTCGGCTATTCGGGTTCCTCTTTTGTTGTTACAGCGCCATATTTGGCGATCTTGCGCAAGGGATTCCCAGCACGTATTGTCTATATCGAAGCATTTCAGAGACACTTTAAGAGTGTCTTTAAAGCGTTTTTCTGTCCACCAGCTAAACGTCTGCCCCCTTCAAGCTCGCCATACATCAACTGTTTTGGGATGCGTTTATCAGGCATTCGAGCAACGTGACCGACCCATCTCAGTTGGGCCTTCTGCAACAGGGTGTTGACGCTTGGGATCTTTGCTCTTGTGAGGACTTCGCTGTCTGGAATTTTGTCCTGCCAGTTTATTTTAGTATTCTGCGTAGACAGCTTGTGTGGAAATGGTTTAATTTTCTTCCGTGTCTGCTATACACTGTCCATGTCTCGCTTGCGTACAGCAGCGTGGTTAGCACTATGGCCTGGTAAACTTTCAGCTTTGTGACTATGCTTATCCCCTTCCGTTCCCACACAGTGAGACGTAACCTTCCGAACGCAGCACTGGCTTTGGATATCCTATTGTGGACCTCAGAATCTATGTTTGCCGATCTGGATAGGAGGCTGCCAAGATAAGCAAAGTTGTCCGTTGACTGGAGACGCTGGTGTTTAATGTTGATGACTGGATCGTAATACTGTTCTCTAGGGGCGGGCTGGAACATGACCTCTGTTTTTGGTGTTAATGGTGAGGCCAAACCTATCACAGGCCATTGAGAACTTGTCCATGTAAGTCTGCATTTCTTCCTCAGAGTTGGTAGCGAGGGCACAGTCATCAGCAAACAACAGGTTTGAGATAGTTGATTCTTTTACCTTGGTGGAGGATTTTAACCTCCGAAGATTGAATAGGTTACCGTCTGTCCTGTATCTAATCTTTACCCCATGTTCGTCGCCTTCCCAAAAGACATCCGTAAGCATGGCAGCAAACATCATGCTGAAGAGTGTTGGGGCCAGTACACATCCCTGTTTGACGCCGTTGGTGACATGGAAGGCTTCCGACAGCCCCTCTTCGTCAAGTACACGTGCCATCATGCCCTCGTGAAACTGTTGAACGATCTTGATGAATTTCCTTGGGCATCCAAATTTGTCCATGATCTTCCATAGACCCTCCTGTTAACGTGTCGAAAGCCTTTGTCAGATCGACAAAGACCATATAGAGGTTACGGTGCTGCTCTTGGCATTTCTCCTGTAGTTGGCGAGCAGCAAATATCATGTCTGCTGTTCCACGACCTGCCCTGAAGCCACATTGGGTCTCAGGGAGTAAGTCCTGTTCCAGGTGATCGATTAATCGATTGAGGAGGACTCTGGCCAGTATTTTGCCAGCGATTGACAGGAGGGAGATCCCCTGTGGTTATCGCAGGCCTGGCGGTTTCCTTTCCGCTTGTACAGGTGGACAATAGTGGCATCCTTTAATTCCTGTGGCACACGTTCGTTGCACCAAATGGATGTAAATAACTCTGTCAATTTTAGCATCAACGTGGGCCCTCCTTCTTTGTAGACTTCGGTTGGTATTGAGTCCGCACCCGGTGCCTTCCCGCTGGACATCTGGCTTATTGCCTTAAATCTACTATAGAATGTCTGTATCTACTATAAAATATCTGCATCTACTATAGAATGTCTGTATCTACTATAGAATGTCTGTATCTACTATAGAATGTCTGTATCTACTATATAATGTCTGTATCTATTATAGAATGTCTGTATCTACTATAGAATGTCTGTATCTACTATAGAATGTCTGCATCTACTATAGAATGCCCGTATCTACAATAGAATGTCTGTATCTACTATAGAATGTCTGTATCTGTAATGTGTTTGAATGTGCCATGTCATCAGTTTACAGCACAAATAAAAATACAACTGACAACTGTTGTTGTAGAAATTGTTCACTGTTTAAGAGCAGCTAGAATAAGATGACATAACTGTTGCCGGTATACATACTTCTCAAGTTTGATGAAATTATCTGCAGATTTGAACTGTTCATTGTTTTCTTACAATATCGATACAAACTATAGATAACTCATTTCTGAAAGTTTAAGATGAGGAAAACAAAAATGTGGTTATTTCCCTTGCTCCATAAATTTGAGAGACTTCAAAAGGAAGTCTCACAAAAACCTCTCAGTTACTTTAAATATTGGAAGCTACTAGTTGATTTTGCAACAAACACTCGTTACTTGGTAACAGTAGAAGAGGTGGTGGTGCTGGCGGTCCCAAGGTACCACAGAGCTGTGTTGCAGGATAGATGATTCTAAGCCTAGTTGGTGATTGTAAAGTATGATGCGATATCTACAGTCGCTGTCCCAATTCTCACACATAAATAATTAAGCAGGTCTGTTGTGATTGAATTCTGAAGTAAAGCTTCCCTTTGTTTGCTTGCTGGATCAGACTGCATAACATGAAAAAGCTCAATTGACGCATCCATTCTACAGCTACAGATTTGGCTACTGTTTCCCATTTGTCAATATTTCTATTAAGAGCTTTCTAATCTTGATTGTAAACATCCTTATAATCGCACTTGAGGGGCATCCATTCAGTCTGTTCCTCAGAGATCAGTTCTCCATAAAAGAGATCTTTAGGAATTTGATAATCTTTCATTTGCAAGATGTCGCCCAGCTACAAGAGACGTCTCTGCTTGAGCAGAGGGAACATTGTGGAATCAAACTTTCTCTCAAATACTCGTTACTTTGTTATATGATCATTTCCTGATATGCCAAAGATACATCTAAGCAGCGCCGGATTAGCCTAGTAGCAGAAGTAGCAAATGCTACGGGCCCGCGCTTCGAGGGGTCCGCGCCTATGTGACAAAGCTAAGCTTTATAGTAATAAACATGGAACCAAGGTTGGGAGGTGGGTAATAATATCCCCCTTTCATTCTTTTCTTATTTAGGTTAGGGTCAAGATCATGTTTACACAATTTCGGACTTAGCTAGGTACGGGCGGTCGAATTGAGCTCACTAACAACGTTATTTTTTATTTTTTGTGTAGTAGTGTCCCTTTTGCACACGATTCTAATAAACGAAAACTTGAAATTTTGAACAAAAGGACCATTAAATTTTACTCATAACCCAGTTTCTGTTTCTTCAGCAGTTTTTGCGCGCGAAACTTAGTTTAAAATAAATGCAAGTGGTCGGTTTACGAAAGGAGGATTTGACGACTGGAAAAACGCAAATAATTTGTTGAAAAGACATGAAGAAAGCACCCTCCCCCCTAGACAAGCAATAATTTCGCTGTTAGTTTGCAAAACGAAGGATGCGGGTGTCGATTCTTAACTTGTTAAGCCAAATTGAGACCGAACAAACACACACTTTTAGAGCGTATTACTTCAGTTATCCAATTTTTAGCAGAACGAGGTTTTGCATTTCGGGATAGTGATGAAACTATTGGTTCACCAAATAATAACCATTATTTAGGTTTGTTGGAATTAATAGCCAAATTTGACATTTTTCTGGCTCAGCATATAAATACTTATGGAAATAAAGGAAAGGGACATACACTATACTTATCAAAAACAATATATGAGGAATTTATCCATCTAATTGCATCAAGCTTACTGGATCATATAAGTTGCGAAATTAAGAAATGCAAGTACTATTCGGTATCACTGGACTCTACTCCAGACATTTCGCATGTGGACCAACTCACTCTAATAGTGCGTTATGTGTTACCATCTGAACCAGTGGAAAGGTTTGTGAAGTTCTTGGATATGGAAGGTCATACTGCTGAACAACTCGCTCAAAGTTTACTTGATTTTTAAAAGAAAAATGGCATTGCTATCAAAGACTGTCGTGGTCAAAGCTATGACAATGCCAGCAACATGAGTGGAAATGCCACTGCTTACAAGCACACATTAAGGAGATAAATAAGTACGCAGAATACATTCCCTGCTTTGCACATTCACTGATTTTGGTTGCTAAGTGTGCTGCAGAATGTTGTATAGAAGCATCCATTTTTTCAATTTTGTTGAAAACCTCTATACACTCTTTTCCGCTTCCACCTATCGATGGGGCATTCTTACAAAAGCACTGGAAGATACAGGCTCAAAACTCCCGACTTTGAAGAGACTGTCGGACACCAGGTGGTCTGCCCGAGCTGATGCGTCAAAGGCACTTTTATGTGGTTTTACCACTATCAAACAAGTTTTGGATGACATCTCAAATTACATGATCAAAAGGTAGAGTGTCGTAATCAGGCATATTGGTTAGTTTTGGAGATGAGTAAGTTGGAAACAGGAATATTTACCATTTTATAGAACGGAATACTAGAACGCTTGCAAGCGTCTAGCGCTTCATTACAGTCACCTGATCAAGACCTTAACACGGGATATGCTCTTTATGAATCGTTACACGGGTACGTTCAAGCAATGCGGCCTACATTTTCAGATATTGAGGCCAAAGCCAAAAATCCTGACTGTCAAGAATATCAGCAACAAACTTCAAGACGACGCAAGTGAAATACTAAATACGACGATTTCAGCGGCTCTACTACGCTCGATGAAGTTGTAGAAAATCAAACACCCAAACAAAAATTTGAAAGTCATGTTTTTATTGTCATAATTGATAATGTACGCTCTGCCTTAGCAAATCGCATGTGAGCGTACCATAGAGTGATTATTGTATTTGGAATACTTCGGCAGTTAAAATATCTTACAGCAGAAGAGATCTTGAAAAGAACTCCAAATATTATCAGCTCTTACCAAGAGGATTTGGAAGAAAGTCTAGGCGACGAACTTGTGCAGTTCTTTGAACTTCTTAAAAACTAATGTAGCTGTTGCTATTAGCAACGAAAAGCATAGGGCTCTTGAACTGCAATTTTATAAACTTAAAACGGAAAATTCATTAGAGTGGTGTTTCCCAAATGTAGAAATAAGTCTTACGAATTTACTTGTCTTTAATGATTACTAACTGCAAGCGGAGAACGTCCTTTTTCAACATTAATTAAAGCGTACAAAAAGTGAATTAAGGAATATGATAGGACAAGATCGTCTAAATAACCTCATCTTAATGAACATTGAATGTAATTTACTTAGAGAAATTAATTTGTCTAGTATTATCTCTAAATTTGCTCACATTAAATCAAGAAAAGTTTGTTTGTAAAAGTTGTGTTTTATTATTTATTATCATACAAAACCTAGGTCCCCGCGCTAAATTTTGCTACAGGCCCCGCGCTGGCCTAATCCGACACTGCATCTAAGGTATCTCCTATGAAAAACGTTGAGTTTTCTTTTCTGTCAAGATTAAATAGTCCAAGACTGAGAACTATAATGTAGTGTGCTCACCACACAAACTCTAAAGACGTGCTATTTATGTCAAGTTTACCATCTGATATTTTATGCAAGTAAATGTTCTTGTGACAGTTCCAAAGATCTGACAGCAACAAAATATGTCAAATAATGTAGAAGCAATAGCGTAGCCTTGTTTCACTCAACTGTATATGTTGCATGGTTTAAACATAGAACCATCAAATATTACGCTTCATTGTACTGTATTTTTGTGGAAAGATTTCACTGGGCTGAGCAAGGCCTATAAACGCGCTATCTCTACTATGGAAAAAAGGAAAAGACTGCAGTAAAACTTGGTAAAATAGCAAAACACGTACAAACAAAGTACTATAGTTTTATAAAATACAGAAACAGTGACGATAAACAGCAACGTTTCGACCAAAAGGCCTTTATCAAGCAAACGATACAACAGGAGTGACAAATTTCAAAGAACACTTACAAATGGACGATTACAGAAACATTCAAACGTATCTAATGAAAATCTGGGAATAAAAACGAATAACGAAATAAGTGCAACACAGAACTAGAAGTGGAAAAGAAGAGAAACAATAAACAATCAAGTAGATATATAACATATATATGAAGCAAATACACATATAGGTTACAAGGCGTGAGATGAGAAAGTACTAAGATGCATATGAATGTAATGCATTGAGTCCAAGAGGTCGCATGGTACCATACAACGAAATAAAACGGTTCTCCAGAGCAAATCGACTACGATCATCAGATGAACATGATCGGATAGCTGTGACCTGGACATCACAAACTCCTGAATGGCCAGTATCATTGAAGTGAGTAGCTACAGGGGTCACAGAGCATTGGCGTATATCGCGCAAGTGTTGGACGAATCGGTCACTGAATCTCTTGCCGGTCTCACCTATATAGGCCTTGTTGCACCGCTTGCAGGTGATGGAATTGATAATATTACGAGATTCGCACGCAAAACTGTTTTCAATAACAAAAGTGGCTTTTGGAAAAGACACAATGCGGGTCTGTATTACATAAGCACACGCGTTGCAGCGCCGACGGCCACACTGGATGGTGCCAAAATGACTCTGGATATTAGGCTTGAGGCGACTGTGAACCAACATATCTTTAAGACTTCTGTTCCGTCTGTACGCCACCAAATGATCGTGTTAGAAGATTGATCGTGTCTCAGGATCAGACTGAAGAATGGAGAGATGACGGAATAAGACTTTCTTCACAAGGGAACTATGAGGGTGGAAAGTTAAGACAAGTTTCACCCTGTCAGAATTGGAAGTTCTATGCTGGTTAGAGAGAGCCTCCTGGCGAGCAATTTGCTGAACGCGATGCATAGCAGATACAAGCACATTCTCCGGGCATAGGCGCTTGCGGAAGAAATCAAGCATCTCGTGAGTTCTATCGAGAAAATCATCGTCCTCGCTACAGAGGCGACGAAGGCGCAAGAGTTGAGAGAAAGGTAAAGAGTCACGATAAGCCTAGGGATGGGAAGAGGTATAAAGGAAAAAACTGTGTGCATCAGTATTATAGTATACTGATGTAGTGATAGTGGATAGGCATGACGTGGACGAAAGCCAGCTTGTTCTTCTCTTAGCCTTGCGTCGACGGCTTTTCTCAGCCTCTCCATCAAAATACTGCAGAATAGCTTGCCAGGTGTTGATAGCAGAGTTATTCCGGGCCAGTTGTTGCAATTTGACAAATCGCCTTTTTGGGAGCTTGAATATCACTCCGTCTTTCCAATCTTTTGGAATGGTCTCATTCTGCAAAACATCGTTCATTAAGGTACGTAGGAATCCCATTGATTGCTCGTCAGTTGCTTTTAGCATCTCTCCTGGAATATCGTCCCTACCGCTGGCTTTGTTGTTTTTCAGTTTCTTGATGGCTTGTTTAATTTCTTTCATTGTGAAATCATCAATGGGTGCATTTAATGATGGCATTTGTATTTCTGTTTCAAAAACTGGTATTATCGTTGGGTTGGGTCTATTTAATAGCTCTTTAAAATGTTCAGCCCATCTTTTCGATTGTGCTTGTTGTGATGGTATGGATTCGTTGTTTTTCCTTTGACAGTACATCTTGCCGTTGGTGAATGATTCGTTAGCTGTTTCATAATATGAAAGAGTGTTTTATTGTTCCCAGTTTTGGATGCTGTTTCTGCCTCTACAGATAACTTCTGGATGTAATCACGTTTATCTTTGCGAGCATTTGCTTTAATATCTTTGTCAAGTTGTCTATATTCAAGGATTGTTGATTCGTTTTGAATCGATAGAACTTCTTTTCTTTCTTGGATTTTTTGCCATGTTTCTTCACTTAACCGATTCTTTTTTCCTTTTTATATATCCCGCTGTTTCTGCTGCTGCAGATTTAATAGTGTTCTTAAAAAGTTCCAATGATTTTCTATGTTCTTCTCGGCGTGTCCTGTTGTAGTGACGTTATGTAAGTTGGTGAATCTATTATGAATATCGATATTGTAGGAACTTTGAATATTTGGTAACAGTAGGCGTTTAGAATGTATTTTCTTGGTTTTTTGCGGTTTGTATAGTACTTTCAATTTAGTTCTTATTTTGGCAATGCATAAGTTGTGGTCGCTGCCAATATCTGCCCCTCTGTATGCTCTTACATCTAAGACGGACGTACGAAATTTCGAGTTTATACAGAAGGGATCAATCTAGTTTTTTGTATGTTGGTCAGGAGAATTCCAAGTTGTTTTATTGATGTCGTTGTGTATGTTGGTCAGGAGAATTCCAAGTTGTTTTATGGATGTCTTTGTGTGGGGAAAAAGGTACTTGCTATAGCCATATTTGTCAGTTTGCATAATTCCAGTAGTCTTTCCCCATTTTGGTTCATGGTGCCCATGCCATGTTTACCGATGAAATCTTCTATGCCTTTGTTGTCATTGCCGATTTTAGCATTAAAGTCGCCCATAGTCACAATGAAATCGTGTCTAGATGTTTTGTTTAGCAGTGAAGCGTAAAATCTGTCCTTCTGGTCATCTGTGCTGTCGTTCGTTGGAGCGTAACATTGTATAATTGTAAGTTTAAAGTGTTTAGTTTGTAGTCGGGCTGTTATAATTCTTTCGTTGATTGGCTCCCAGCTAATAAGAGATGATGCAGCTTTATGTGTCATGATGATTCCAACTCCTTTATGAATATTGTCAGATCTTCTGGAATGAATAATAAACACATTTTCGCTAGATATATAATTTTTACCTGAATCCAGCCATCTGCACTCACTGACACCCAAGATGTCCAGGTTATAATTTTTCATTTCTTTACACACCGCAGTGGTTTTTCCCGCTTGAAACATAGTCCTCACATTCCAATAGCCGAATTTCGAACACTGCTTACTATTTAATAAACTAGAACGGGTAGCCATTTCACATTAATAGAACGATACACATTTAGATAAATAGTTTGTTTCAGAAATACTGGGGTTTTTACGATTGAGGATTATTAGGCCTCAGATCAACCGACCAGAGCAAGTAGGAAGAAAACAACACCTTCCATCTTGAAACTGGAAAAATCCTCTGATGATCGTAGTCGATTTGCTCTGGAGAACCGTTTTATTTCGTTGTATGGTACATTGCGACCTCTTGGACTCAACGCATTACATTCCTATGCTTCTTAGTACTTTCTCATCTCATGCCTTGTAATCTATATGTGTATTTGCTGCATATATATAAGTTATATATTCACTTAATTGTTTATTGTTTCTCTTCTTTTCCACTTCTAGTTTTGTGTTGCACTTATTTCGTTATTCGTTTTTATTCCCAGATTTTCATTAGATACGTTTGAATGTTTCTGTAATCGTCCATTTGTAAGTGTTCTTTGAAATTTCGTCACTCCTGTTGTATCGTTTGCTTGATAAAGGCCTTTTGGTAGAAACGTTGCTGTTTATCGTCACTGTTTCTGTATTTTGTAAAACTATAGTACTTTGTGTGTACGTGTTTCTCTATCTCCACTATGCCATCTTTGTTCACAATGTCAAATGTCTTAATGTGGCCAATGAAGACCATGTACAGTTATTTCCCCTGTTCCCTACACTTTTCCCGGAACTGTCTAAGGGAGAAAACCATGTTAATGGTGAACATGTAAGGTCTGAACTCCCACTGTGACTGGGTATTTTCTTCAAGTAAGGATATGTCTATATGCAGAAAACATCATGAGGAATGTTACAGAAGATAGCTGAAAAGAACAATACGATCCTTTTATAATCGGAGAAAGAGAAATACCTGAACTAAGATATACGGACGATACAGTGTTACTGTCAACATCACAAAAACAAATTGAGAAATTATTAGAAGTGCAAGATAAAAACGAAAAATAACATATATATCTCAATGTGACAAAAACAAAAATAATGACAACAGATAAAACGAACATGACAAATGATATTTTTATCAACGGAGAGAAAGTAGAAAATGTGAACAGTTTTGAATATCTTGGTTCACTGCTAACAACAGATGGAAATGGGATGAATGAAATTAAAAGAAGAACAAACATGGCTTTACAAAAATTAAACAACTCAAAACAGTATGGAACGGAACTGATAAGAAAACAAAGATCAGAATACTAAGATCATGCATATTCCCAGTGGCAACGTATGGAAGGGAAGCATGGACATTTAATAAAGCAGTGGAAAACATATGTGCTTTTGAATATAAGTGTTACAGAAGAGTACTTCGTATATCATGGACAGAGAAGAGAACAAATAGGTTTATCCAGAAAGAACTCAAAATCAAAGAAAACTGGCTGATGCTACAAATAAGAAAGAGAAAACTGAGATATTTTGGACATATAAAAAGACACGAAGGGCTGATGAAGACCATCATGGAAGGAGACATAGCGGCAAAGAGAAGAAGAGGTAGACCACAGAGAAAATGGATTGAGGATGTGACTGATGGTTTGAACATGACGGCTGCAGAGGCAGGACATCTAGCCTATGAGAGAGAAATTCCGGAGGACTGTTGGGGTGGCAAAGTTCTGCTCAAGACAAGCTATTTGATGATGAAGGATCTGAAGTCTCTTGAAAAGAAATCTTGCGAAAATCTTTTCTCTGATACTGAGATGAAAAATGTTCTGGTTATTGTTGCAATTAATTCTGATGTCTTTGTTTTTATACAGATTAATAATATTTGCATTCTTTATTTCTTGTAGCACTGAGTTTGTCCTACCATCATTGTTTAAGAATGTCAAGACGTTTAGTAATCAGTGTTTCTTTGGCACATTTTATTGTTTCGGATGTCATGTCATCTTATCCTGGTGCTTTGTCTGTGCTGAGGCTGGTGACATCTTAACTGAGTTTTCGGATGTCATGTCATCTTATCCTGGTGCTTTGTCTGTGCTGAGGCTGGTGAAATCTTCACTGAGTTTTCGGATGTCATGTCATCTTATCCTGGTGCTTTGTCTGTGCTGAGGCTGGTGACATCTTAACTGAGTTCAGATATACATAGTTTACTGTTAGCGCTGTTGTTAACTGCAAGCTATTCTGAAATAGCACTTGTTGTTGCGCCTAGTAAGCACTAGGTCAAGGTGGTGCCAGTGTTTGGACCTGTAGTGTCTCTATGATACCTTCTGTTCAGCAGTTCTCTTAAATAAAGTATTGGTGACGTACAGACTCCGGTGACAGCAAATTCCAGAAATAAGCTGTCCATTTCCATTCATCTTTCTAACACGAAATTAAACAAGACATAAAATAATTCCTCTCGTACCGTTATACGTTACATAGGGCCTGCAAGTAATTTCTCCATACCGCTCTATCCTGGGCAACTCGCTCAATCTCCTCCATGGAACTGAAACCGATATTGCCTGCCTCTCTCAGCAAAAAAGAAGAGATATTGGTTCAAATTTAATGTCGGAGACATCATGAGATCTATAGAAGAAAAGACAGGAATAGCAGTCGGTGGACAAAATATAAACAACCTAAGATACGCTGATGACACAATTCTCATGGCTACAAATGAACACGATCTGCAAGACTTGATAGACATACTAGTGAGAGAAAGTGAAAAGAAAGGATTAAGCATGAATATTAAAAAAACAGAGGTTATGAAACAAGAAACAAGAAACACCAACATGTAATATTAAAATAAATAACACAACACTGAAACAAGTCCATCGATTCAAGTATCTAGTAACATTCCTAACATCAGATGGAAGATGTACAACAGAGATTAGGAGTAGAATAGCTCAAACGAAAGCAACTTTTATGAAAATGAAGAACACACTATGCGTGAACTCACTACCAATGACATTGCGAAAACGAAAACTATTGTATTGATGACCCTTGCTCGCGTCCCCTCACTTCAGATTTGTAAACAGTTCCCACAAGTGTATGAGAAAGTAACAAATCAGTGTGAACAAATACAATCACTAAAGAAACGCACAAATATGTCTTTTTTTCAAACAGTAATATTAGGATTAATCAATCTTTGGTTTATTAGCTAAACAAAAATAACTTTTCAACATAAACATTTATTTATCTTTGTCAAATTTAATTCTAACACAAAACGTAGAACGCAAAATGCTTTTTAATATATACAAAAAGAAATCAATCTTCTAGAATCATAACAGCCTCCACCTGTTCCAACTCTAGGTGTCACTGTATCTGAAATGTTTCAACCTTTCGTCATCTGATGTCAAATCCTTGAGTCTACATTCTTCTATCGTATCTAGATCTGGAAGAAGAAAATCTCTTTACATCGTTACTATATCAGATAGATCTATAATCTGGTGACATAAAATGAAGTTAAAGCTCCTTTTTCTCAAAACCAACACAGCGATCAGCTGTATCACTTCTCTATGTTCACGAAAGACAATGTCTGCAATTCACTACATTTGCATTAGACGTTGGTTTCAATGAAATATTGTTATTTTTAATAGACTAATCACTCCAACCGACCAAACGTGGTTTTGTATGCAACTTCTTGTCACAATAGAAGTCTTTCCTAGTAAAACAACTAATATCTTCTCGGATCACTTAACCAAAAATAGACCCTCTGCATATATGCATTCAGCTCTAGATCTCCGCCCTTGCCATTAATAATAGATACTCTCATAAAATTATAAATTGTTCCATGTATATTAATTTCCTTTGTCAAAATACGAATCAAAGAGTTCAACCTGTGTCTAATCAGATTAAATATATGCTTTCCACTCTCAACCTTGTCTTGCCATCATTTCTATCTGCCAACCGTATGTCTGCTTTCTTGCACCTTTCGCAGACTCCTACGTCATTCTACGTTGTGCACCGACCTAGTTTTAAATCGTGCTCTATTTAATTTTAACTTCGGGAATTTCCCTTTCCAAGATTTTGTCCTAGATCTGAGGTGCGCATGGTGATCTGGTCCCTTCTTCTGGAGAACAGTTCTCTGGTGAAAGCCAGACTGGATGATTACCAAATGCGACGTAACGATGTCTACAAACAAGATTTGAAAGCTCTTGATATGAACACAAGCACATAGGAAACAGCAGCCCATGTTAGATTTACATATAGAAATAAGTTACAAATTGAACTGTTTCATTTTATGCAACACAATCACATCTATTGAGAACTGCCTAATCATTTAGATTTAGATGAAGTCCTAAATAGTGGAAAACTGCCAGAACTAAAAGAAACACTAAATGAGCTGAATACCATAAGAATGGTTGTGCTTCAGTGGATACCATCACACTGTGGTGTACCAGGAAACGAGAGAGCTGACACATTAACTAAGAAAGAGCAACATAGGAACAAAGGAATCAAATAATCACTTTCCAGGAAAAGAAAACACTAATCAAGGACATTAGAAAAGAAAACCAGCAACGAGAGAGCTGACACATTAACTAAGAAAGGAGCAACACAGGAACAAAGGAATCAAATAATCACTTTCCAGGAAAAGAAAACACCAATCAAGGACATTAGAAAAGAAAACCAGCAAACAGACAATTACCACTATCTAGATAGAGCAGGACAAGTTATATTTTTTCGACTCAGAACTGGACATAACAGACACCTACACAGACTAAAACTAGTTCCATCACCCACATGTGCATGTGGACAGACAACACAGACAGCCGAACACATCCTGCAAGATTTCATCTGATGAAATAACTGCGAAACGAACAATGGCAAACAGAGACAGACATCAACACAAAGCTGTTTGGAAACCTCGATGAACCAACAAACACAGCAAACATATATCCAGAGAACCGGACACATTGTGTAGACATTGAACATCAGCGAATGAGAAGAAGATCATTTAGGTGTGAGAATTGTGACAGTGACTGTCACGCATAGCGGTTAACATTCATCAGTGATGCTGTAAAGTATCTACATAGTGGCATAGCTCTGTGGTACCTCGGGATTGCAAGTGGTGTACTGCTTCTACTACGACTACTACTACTACTACTACTACTACTACTACTACTACTACTACTACTACTACATTACTACTGCTACTACTACTACTACTACAACTACTACTACTACTACTACTACTACTACATACTACTACTACTACTACTACTACTACAACTACTACTACTACTACTACTACTACTACTACTACTACTACTACTACTACTACTACCACTACTACTACTACAACTGTTGCTACTACTGCTGCTGATTCTGCTGTTCTGTTGCTGCTGCTGCTACTACTATTTAGCAACAATTATTTATTGCAGAACTCAACGACCGGAAAGCAATGGCAAACTACTGAACGTATAAGTGGTGCCAAGAAAATCGACGACTCGTTTACTGAGGTTTATATTATTGTTGTTGATGGGGCTACGTCCCGTAAAGGATATGCCACGATTTTTACTTCAACGAAAGTTACAACTACTTAAAAGTAACTGAAACACATATACCAGTTCGCCATGTATACTCTCAACTTCCAGGAGCAAGGGAAATAACCACATCTTTGTTTTTTGGTTCATCTTAAACTTTCAGAAATGAGTTATCTATAGTTTGTATCGATATTGTAAGAAAACAATGAACAGTTCAGATAATTGCAGATAATTTCATCAAACTTGAGAAGTATGTCTACCGAAACAGTTATGTCATCTTATTCTAGCTGCTCTTAAACAGTGAACAATTCCTACAACAATAGGGTTACCTTACTTTGAACTTCCGAAATGAGGACACTTCTCCTAACATTAAATTCCATTTAAATTGTGTTCCATGAATATTTTTCTGATTACCCTATTTTTTTTTTTTCAATGTCTTTCTTTTGTATTGGTCAGTGGCGGCTCGTGATCGTTTTTATTGATGGGGAAAGACACAAATTTTCGGGAAAATCATGGCTTTGGGTTAGGTTATATTTTAATTTATTTAATAATAAATACACGTTACATATTATTTTTGGTGGGGCCCTGCCCTCTGACCCTTAATGACGAGCCGCCACTGGTATTGGTGTTATAAACTGAAGGCAAGAAATATTCAAACAAGTTCTCATTTTAATGTCGAACAAAATTTGTCATTTCAATTTAAATATTTACGTTCGACTATTTGAACTGTGTCTCCTTCTATTCAATTTCAAAAGTAATGTATTATCAAGTGTGTCTGTGTTAACATGGTCTCTGACCTCCGAGTAATGTCAAATGTTCGTGTCTCTATTTGTCTGTTTATAGTCTGACTTTAAGGAGATGGGTTCCTATCCATTCTACTCAACAGATATTCTATAATAGATACAGACATTATATAGTAGATATAGACATTCTATATTAGATACAGACATTATATAGTAGATATAGACATTCTATATTAGATACAGACATTATATGGTAGATATAGACATTCTATATTAGATACAGACATTATATGGTAGATATAGACATTCTATAGTAGATACAGACATTCTATAGTAGATACAGACATTATATATTAGATACAGACATTCTATAGTAGATACAGACATTATATAATAGATACAGATATTCTATAATAGATACAGACATTCTATAGTAGATATAGACATTCTATAGTAGATACAGATATTCTATAGTAAATACAGACATTCTATAGCAGATACAGACAGTCTATAGTAGATACAGACATTGTATAGTAGATACAGACATTCTATAGTAGATACAGACATTCTATAGTAGATACAGACATTCTATAGTAGATACAGACATTCTATAGTAGATACAGACATTCTATAGTAGATACAGACATTCTATAGTAGATACAGACATTCTATAGTAGATACAGACATTCTATAGTAGATATAGACATTCTATAGTAGATACAGACATTCTATAGTAGATACAGACATTCTATAGTAGATACATACATTCTATAGTAGATACATACATTCTATAGTAGATACAGACATTTTATAGTAGATACAGACATTCTATAGTAGATACATACATTCTATAGTAGATACAGACATTCTATAGTAGATACAGACATTCTATAGTAGATACAGACATTCTATAGTAGATACAGACATTTTATAGTAGACACAGACATTCTATAGTAGATACAGACATTCTATAGTAGATACAGACATTCTATAGTAGATACAGACATTCTATAGTAGATACAGACATTCTAACATAATTATTCTTCTACTTCTTTGTTCCCTATGCGATGTCAACTTTAATGTGCTCAAATAAACCAATGGTCTGTCTCTGTATGCCGAGATTTACAAAGATCTTGTGGATAGATTGTGCTACTCCTCAGATCTATGTCGTACGTGTACGTACATTCTCTTGAAGTTCTGCCATGTCGTACTTTTATGCACATTCTCTTGAAGTTCTGCCATGTCGTACTTGTATGCAACATTCTCTTGAAGTTCTGCCATGTCGTACTTTTATGCACATTCTCTTGAAGTTCTGCCATGTCGTACTTGTATGCAACATTCTCTTGAAGTTCTGCCATGCCGTACTTGTATGCAACATTCTCTTGAAGTTCTGCCATGTCGTACTTTTATGCACATTCTCTTGAAGTTCTGCCATGTCGTACTTGTATGCAACATTCTCTTGAAGTTCTGCCATGTCGTACTTTTATGCACATTCTCTTGAAGTTCTGCCATGTCGTACTTGTATGCACATTCTCTTGAAGTTCTGCCATGTCGTACTTGTATGCAACATTCTCTTGAAGTTCTGCCATGTCGTACTTGTATGCAACATTCTCTTGAAGTTCTGACGTCTTCTTTATTTGTTATCCTAACGCGTTATGCATACCTTTTATATGTATGGTCTTGCATGGATGAATACCGTTACTTTCTTTGAGCAGACAATAGAGTCCCTCGTCACTTCCTCTGACGTAAGCAGCTAGTCTACCCAGGCCACTTCTACTGATCATCAGAACGTCACAGTTCATTAGCAAGTGAAGGTCAAAGATAACCTTCTCCGTAGCACTACACATGTCCTCCGTGTTGAGGTTTGCTGGTATGTCAACATGTCCAATAACTCCTGGAGTTAGAACTAGTCTTGCCACAAATTCTTGTAGTCTGGACTGATTCATCACTTCTGCAGAGTCAGACATCACAAACACTTTAT
This sequence comes from Arion vulgaris, assembly GCA_020796225.1. Taxonomy (NCBI): domain Eukaryota; kingdom Metazoa; phylum Mollusca; class Gastropoda; order Stylommatophora; family Arionidae; genus Arion; species Arion vulgaris. Next base: position 11,228,751 of record CM036771.1, on the reverse strand, counting down.
GGAAATCGGATGTTGAATGATGTTTGATGAACTTCCAAACGTTGGGAAGATATTCTGATGTTAAGCGAACGTCGGTGTCTGTAGGTAAGGATGGGTTTCTGCCCATACGAACATGGGCACAGACTAACTTGTGTTTTGATGTTGGAAGTTCCTGAGCAAGGAGATTTTGTAATCTTGACTGTAGACGTGGCGACAGAGATAAAAGACGTTTGAAAATTGTGGCTTGGATTTGATCGGGTGTGACTTGTTCCATCCAGGACAATTTATCTCTGTGGAGATGAGAGTGTCGAAATCCTTGACTGTAATCCAAGTTAGTCTTGAAGTAAACATATTTGCTAGAACCTATTAGTTCCGTGAAGTTAATGTTACTGATGTTGTCGTGGATTGTTTTGTTGTTCATCAAGTCGACGATTTTAGTGTCTGATGCTATCTTGTCCAGGGACTGATGAAATGATGTAGACAATGACCAGTTGACCAGATTAGGTATGATGTATTGATGTAGATCACAATTTGGATTTAAAATCTCTGCCCTAAACTGACGATCTGCAAGGAAAGACATCAGACATTTTAAAAGTTGATAAAATACAATTGCTTACACTTGTCATGTGATGTACATGTTTTTAACAATAATTTTTACTAATAGAATGGGAAAGTTGTTTGATCAGTCACAGCCTGGTTATATATGAATGAATACATGATTTGATGAGATTCTTGCACTCGTGGATCACACTCACATCCAGGTGATATCATTATCTACACCGATGGCTCTGTCAGACGCGGAACCAGATCATCGTGGGCTTATTCAGCACAGCGAAATGGTCGCACACCTCATGAGGATTGCGGCACTTTCGAGACAACGACATCGAACATGACTATGGAGATCACTGCTGCCTCCAGGACTCTGTCATGGATGGCTGAGCAACAGGTAACCCATACGATTATCATATCAGACTCGATGAATATGCTTCAAATGATTGAATCTGGAGGTATGCGTGTGGAATGGGTGGACAGCATTCGGAGATCACATCTCAAGAAAATGACTTGGCTGTACACACCTGGACATGCTGGAGTGCAGGGTAACGAGCGTGTTGACTTTCTTGCAAACACTGTCCCGACTCAAGCGGGTAGAAGTGTGGACAGAGCGGATATCATCAATGCTGTACGCTTTCAATTATGTGAGATGGGCAAGTCTTAGACACTGGAACGAGTTCGAGAATTATGCATTAAGTTTGGACATGCCAGACAGTGTCGTCTTCGTGGTAGACAAGATATAGTAATCAACTTCTCATGGGTACGGTAAGCAAATAAACTTTGGGATGGCCGCTGCAGCGGAGGTCAGAGCACGAATGGGAATGCCCAATGTGCCATGACGTCGATCGCATAACATAACATAACATGATTTGATGTAGTTGTATCATCCTGGTTACATATGAATGAATACATGATTTGATGTAGTTATATCAGCCTGGTTACATATGAATTAATACATGATTTGATGTAGTTTTATCAATTTTATTTCACTGTATAATTATTCGTTTCAATGAGTTTTGCTATAAGACGCAGGAAATGAGGAAGTGCGGGAACTAGATCTGACTAAGACTCTACTATACCTTCAAGTAGTGAACCTGGTAATAGGCTGCATTACCCTAGTCTGAATATATAAGTAGAACTCTATTAGGAGAGGGGAAAACTGGGTTCCAATAAATAGTTAGTTAGTTAGTTAGTTTGTTCCTTTCGTGCCAAAGGCGGCACATAGGGCAGAGGTTTTAGATCTCCATGTGATACGGTTCTTTGCTAGCAGTTGCAGATCTTGTATTTACATCCCAATAGTTTACTTTCTTGTTGGATGGTTCTTCGAAGAGTGGTCTTTGGTACTATGTTGGAAATCAATGTTTTTGGGTCACAAGGCACATGTTTTTATGTCACTATGCGCATGTGGATCCAGATTCACGGTGATCGTGGCACCGAACCGAAGGGTTACGATGTCCATGGCACCGAGCCGAAGAGCTGAAAAGCTCAAGTGCTTCTGGATCGGAAAAAAAAAAAAAATGCGCATGTGGATACAGCGAAGAAAACAAATGAGGAGGTTTTTAATCAGGCCGGCACACAAAGAAATCTTATCAAAAGAATAAGAATCCGGCAATCAAGGTTCTTCGGACATACAATGCGTAGAGAAGGTTTAGAACATTTGGTGACTACAGGTAAAATTCAGGGAAGGAGAGATCGTGAGAAGACAGAGGGAGAAGATGTTGGATGGCCTGACATCATGGTTCGATACAAGATCAACGTCAGAACTGATTACATGCCCCTAGCAGAGAGAGTTGTGTAGAGATTGCCTACGCCGGCAGGCATGTCACTTGATTGAGGCGAATGTGTTAGGCTACATGATACCTGTGTTAGGCTACATGATACACGTGTTATGCTACATGATACATGTGTTAGGCTACAGGATACACATGTTAGGCTACAGGATACACGTTTTAGGCTGCATAACACATGTGTTAGGCTACATGATACATGTGTTGGACCACAAGGCGCTGATAAACTGTAACAGCGCGTAATAAAAGTCAACTTGAACTCGTACGAAGAAGCAGGACAAAGAGGAGCAGTCATTTATCCTTCATTTTCTGTAGACATAAACGACCTTCGTGTGATATATTTTAGCTATGTCAGTCATGATACCATCAGATATTGTATAAATTATCTTCTTCTTTTGCGTTCTCACTAGATTGGGATTTTGGATTCTCTAATAAAGGCAGTCGTCTGCCTCAGATTACCAGCCACGCCATACAGTTTGTCTTCTGCGTTCTCACTAGATTGAGATTTCGGATTCTCTAATAGAGGCAACCGTCTGCCTCAGATTATCAGCCATGCCATACAGTTTGTCTTGGACACAAGTGTAAGTGGGTCACCTCTTTCTTCTCAAGTCTGCATACTGGGAGCAGTTCTGTAGGATATAATTCCTATGATTTCTGCTTCCCCGTTTGTGTAGACCTCTTCCTGAAGTAAGTTTTGGTCACATTCATGATGGTAGGTCTGACATTCTTACTGCATGGCTAAATCTCCAAGGCAGATTGGCGACCGTAGAATCCGTTATCCCATTCCTCATTGTGAAGGGTCGTTGCACCATGTTATGCGCCTTACGGCCTAGTGCATCCGTTTTCTGCAAGCATTTGTTTCGGGTTAGCATTCCCTAGCGGACACGTGCATCCGATTTCATCAAACCTCCTTAGTCGCCTCTTACGACATGCGTGGCAGGTAACAGTGGTTCTATTCCTTACATCCCGGTAGCCACTCGGGTGAAATTATCATCTAAACATATTGTCAATGTGACTGTATAATTATCCCACACCCATTCATTAAATTTACCTGTAATATTAGCAATGATATAGCCTGCTATCATGCCTTTGATCCTATCTCCCAGACCACCACAGTGACTCATCCTGCCAGAGTCACACCTGTAGATGAGGTACCTGCTTGCCTTATCGCTCGAATAGGGATAGATTGTTTCTGCAATGTTCTGTCTAGCTTTGTTCCAAAGAAGAAAACTGTCTCGAAACGTTGATCTTGTAGTAGCCATGTCTGAACTATTGCTACTATCTGCTGTTTTCTGCAGTGTCTCATTGTTGCTAGTCAAATTGTCTGTTCTGTTGTGTTTTGTTAAGTCCCTTACATGTGCCCCAGACTGTGCTCGTGAAATCTCATCCTGATATAAACTATTTGTAAGCTTCTCAGAATGTCTGTTGTTAAGTTGAGAATCAGTTATTGTTTGACTAGATTCATCAACTGACGGTGACCTGAACTTGGAGATAGAAAAATGTCCGTACTTGTGATTTACCCATAAGTTGTTTATGAGAATTACAACAGTCATTCCTGCAGTAACAACTAACATAATATACTTCAGCAATCGTAGACCTCTCATTCTTATATCTTTGTTGCAGATTTGCTGTCAAGAAAAAGCACATACCTCATTAAATATACTTCGTCTGTCATGACTTTATCATATTATGTCAATGATTGCAGTATGTCATTGATTCACTACCCAGCTGTCACTTGCCAATGATTGATGTGTATCTGTGACATAGCCCAGTCAATGTAACGTGTCTATGTAACAAATATTAATATAAATTGAATATATGATAAACTACATTATATATAGTTAATATAGTTGATACCAACACATTTGTGCTGTGTGGTGAGAAATTATGTGTGAGAGGCAGCGACGTCACCGAAGTTTATAAGATAGCAACTTCCTGTATTAGAATGAAGACTGAGGCGTTTACATCCGTGCTGAAATGGTTTCCTGTGATTTTGTTCATCAGGACAGTTATGATATGTTATGCGATCGACGTCATGGCACATTGGGCATTCCCATTCGTGCTCTGTCCTTCACTGCAACAGCAATCCCAAATTTCATTTGCTCACCGTACCCATGAGAAGTTGATTACTATATCTTTTCTCTCTACCACGAAGACGACACTGTCTGACATGTCCAAACCTAACGGCTAATTCTCGAACTCGTTCCAGTGTCTGAGACTTGCCCATGTCACATAACTGAGAGTGTACCGCATTGATGATATCGGTTCCGTCCGTACTTCCGCTCGCTTGAGTTAGGGCATTGTTTGCAAGAAAGTCAGCACGCTCGTTACCCTGCACTCCAACATGTCCAGGTGTGGACAGCCAAGTCATTTTCTTGAGATTTGATCTCCGAATGCTGTCCACCCATTCCACGCGCAGACTATTGTGTCCGACTGTCCCTACAGACTTTCTGACAGGGGCGGCTCCTCATTAAGGGCCATTGGGGCCATGCCCCACCAAAAATCGAAAGGGGATAACTTCCCGGATTAGACAAACAATAGTAAATACTCCAAAAACCATGATTTTTTTCCTAAAATTTGTGTCTGGCCCCACCAAGAAAAATGACCACGCACCGCCACTGCTTTCTGATATCTTGTTAGCCAAAGTAGTTGCTTATTGCTGTTGTTAGCTATTGTGTTCCACTGTTCCTATAGACTTTCTGATATCGATAGCTAAAATAATTGCTTATTGCTGTTGTTAGCTATTGTGTTCCACTGTTCCTATAGACTTTCTGATATCGATAGCTAAAATAATTGCTTATTGACGTTGTTAGTGAACGTTCGCTTTAGAATAACCACTTTTTCAACCACTTTTGCAATTGTATTTGTATTTGTAAGTGGATTTGTATGGAACGGGAGCCATAAACTTAAGTATGTAGTTGTTACGTGTTACACGACGATTAAATTGTTGTAGTGAACGCTTTTTTTTACACAGCACACACCACTACATGGGGTGATTGTTTGACTGCGCCTCCTTATCCCGTAACAGTCTTCACAATAAGATCAGAGAACCGCAATCTGTTGTTAGCAATATTCAGCATTGTTCTCATCTAACAATAAACTTGAAGCTACTTTGAATAAAGTATGCGTGCTTGTTATATGTGTATATATGTGTGTATGTATGATATTGTCTCGTCTCTTCTTCTTCTGCGAAAGCCCATATCGACTACTTATTAAACCACTCTATGTGGTTTGTATGTGATCTGAGCCTAACAGCGATTTATGTTGTGCCAGTTATGCGCCTATGGGTGCCTACGCCATCACATCCGATTTCTGCGTACTTTTTATTTACTGGGGTAGCTCCCTAGGTCCTTTTCCTTCGTGTTTTCATCGCTCTTTAACGATCATTTTTTGGGCTTTATGATCTTCTCCTAAGAGTATGTCTACACCAGAGATTCCCAAACTTATTCGGCTCTCCGCCCACTTTGCACAACATAAAATTTGTAACGCCCCCTTTCACATCATAACAGTTTGCTAACGCCCCCTCCCACATACAGACATGATCGATTTTCTCTTTGACATAGAACATTGATATATATTTCTGTAATACATGGTCAATTTTCAAATGATTATATGCATGAAATAGAAAATTGATGAAAAAATGGATCGTTTAAGATGGGCATAAGATGAATTAAAATGCATAATTCAAATTTTTTATGATTATTCAATGACAAAATTTAAAAAATCTCCTCCCCTCCTCAATGTTTCTGAACCCACTATATAGGCCTTGTTGCACCGCTTGCAGATAGATGAAATATTATCTATGCCATTATCTGCAAGCGGTGCAACAAGACTATATTGAAACCGGCAGGAGACTCAGTGACCGATTCGCCCAACACTTGCGCGATATACCCCAATGCTCTGTGACCCTGTAGCTACCCATTTCAATGATACTGGCCATTCAGGAGCTTGCGATGTCCAGGTTACAGCCATCCGATCATGTTCCTCTGATGATCGTAGTCGATTTGCTCTGGAGAACCGTTTTATTTCGTTATATGGTACCATGCGGCCTCTTGGACTCAACGCATACCATTCCTATGCTTCTTAGTACTTTCTCATCTCATGCCTTGTAATCTATATGTGTATTTGCTTCATATATATAATTTGTATTTTCACTTGATTGTATATTGTTTCTCTTCTTTTCCACTTCTAGTTTTGTGTTGCACTCATTTCGTTATTCGTTTTTATTCCCAGTTCATTAGATACATTTGCATTTTTCCGTTATCGTCCATTTGTAAGTGTTCTCTATAATTCGTCACTCCTGTTGTATCGTTTGCTTGATAAAGGCCTTTTGGTCGAAACGTTGCTGTTTATCGTCGCTGTTTCTGTATTTTGTAAAACTATAGTACTTTGTTTGTACGTGTTTTGCTATTTACCAAGTTTTACTGCAGTCTTCCCACTATTTCGATATAGTTCACATGCAAGTTCTCAATTTATTGTATCAAATATTTACAAAGATACAAATTTGTATCTGTGGTCATGACAAGCTGAACGGACTATAGCATGTATTTGTGCAAACTTCATTGGATCGAACCGTACCTGATTATACTGTTATAGCTAAAATGAAGAGTTTGTGAAAGACACTCTTCAGTAAAGGCATTTATTTTTTTAATGGCTCACTGGTTGTGTTCGTCGTAAGAACGCTGGCATTGCTAGGCTAAGCAATGTGTACCGTAAGAAATAAGGATAAGTGGTTCGAGTCCTGTGTTTGGTAATTTGTTTGTTCGGAAGCTATAAATACTTGTACACTGTCTACTTATTGATCTGAATGCAGCAACAACTTGGCACTGAATCACTTTATCTGAAAAGTTTGCTATGCGTCGAACACGCCTCACTAGACCGTAAGAGTTTCCCAATGACTAGTCCCAGCTACGGTTCCTCTCTATAGAAACGATCCGTAACCTCGTCCGGACACTGGTTCGTTTATCAAGAAAGTTATTTTGTTCAGACTCCCAGTCCATGCTTTCTCTCCACTCTTTACATAACAAATCGACCTCACTGTCTCTCTTGAATATGGACTCAGATAAAGAAAAGAAAGAGAAACAGACAAAACTACTAGGTTCAACAACCAGACAACTGAAAGATATTCATATGACCTATTGGGCCATGGCACCAGAACTAACTGAATAAAGCGTAACATGGACAGAAGTCCACTCATCACACGATGACCACCCTATCTCCCTTTTTTATTGTTTTATTTTTCAAACTCTCAACATAAATTTATAATAGAATACACTGACAAGTAAACAAACCAGATATCAATTTGAATAACTGAAAGATTGAATTTTATCCTGTTTTATACATCGCGTGAGAGCCGCTGTAGCGTAGTTGTTAGTGAACTCGCTTCGCAAGGCTGGTGGTCTGGGTTCAGCTCCGCAATGCGCGTGGAATTTTCCCGACCGCGACGGTTCTCAGGTCGACCCAGCCTCAACTGGGTACCAGACATGCTCTGGGAAAGTAAAGGCGGCCGGCGTGATGCTGACCACATCACCCATCGTGTGCCGGTCAATGAAAAATACAGGCCTAACACTGGATTGACCTATATACCACGAGGTATGAAAGGGTTCCTTTACTTTACTTTTATACATCGCGTAGGCCCGCCTGCCTAGCGTGTTCGTAGCGTGTTGGACTACGGGTGACAAGTCCTCTGTGAGTGCGGGTTCAACTCCACGGACTGGCAGAAAAGTCACAGGTTCCCCAGATTTACGGTGTTCGTGGCACCGAGCCGAAGGGTTACGATGTCCATGACACCGAGCCGAAGAGGTTTCAGCTCAAGTGCTTCTGGATCGGAAAAAAAATATAAAAATACATCGCGTAGCCCGCTTCCTATAGCAGACATAGCTATTTATACTTACAGTCGCCCGCTTCCTATAGCAGACTTAACTGTTTATACTTATAGTCACCCGCTTCCTATAGCAAACTTAACTGTTTATACTTATAGTCGCCCGCTTCCTATAGCAGACTTAACTGTTTATACTTATAGTCACCCGCTTCCTATAGCAGACTTAACTGTTTATACTTATAGTGCCCGCTTACTATAGCAAACTTAACTGTTTATACTTATAGTCGCCCGCTTCCTATAGCAGACTTAACTGTTTATACTTATAGTCACCCGCTTCCTATAGCAGACTTAACTGTTTATACTTATAGTCGCCCGCTTCCTATAGCAGACTTAACTGTTTATACTTATAGTCACCCGCTTCCTATAGCAAACTTAACTGTTTATACTTATAGTCGCCCGCTTCCTATAGCAGACTTAACTGTTTATACTTATAGTCACCCGCTTCCTATAGCAGACTTAACTGTTTATACTTATAGTCGCCCGCTTCCTATAGCAGACTTAACTGTTTATACTTATAGTCGCCCGCTTCCTATAGCAGACTTAACTGTTTATACTTATAGTCACCCGCTTCCTATAGCAGACTTAACTGTTTATACTTATAGTGCCCGCTTCCTATAGCAAACTTAACTGTTTATACTTATAGTCACCCGCTTCCTATAGCAGACTTAACTGTTTATACTTATAGTCACCCGCTTCCTATAGCAGACTTAACTGTTTATACTTATAGTGCCCGCTTCCTATAGCAAACTTAACTGTTTATACTTATAGTCACCCGCTTCCTATAGCAGACTTAACTGTTTATACTTATAGTCGCCCGCTTCCTATAGCAGACATAGCTTTGTATACTTACAGTCGTCATGGAAACTATTAATGATTTCTGGAAAGTCTTGAGCAAACATTGATTAACAGAATTGTCAATATATTAATCGATACCATTGATTGTAGCTGCTGATGTGTACGGTAAAAACTCACGAGCTTGTCAACCAGACTATGAAAGATTGTAAATTCATGAAGACGAAAGCTAAATATTTTGACAATTGTTATATATTCAACATTCTGTTTAACGTTTTAGAATAGTTTAGAAGTAAGTTATCGAGGGACCATCAATGAATCCAGCACTTTTTCATGTTTGATGGTTTTAAAATAGAACAATTCTTCTTGGTTAGTTAGTCATCAGATCATCCACAGCCAACTCTAGATAACTAGGCCAGACAACTGACTCCGGGTTACCTGACCTAGATCAGAAAAGGAGGCCGGAAAATATAGATGTTTGATAGAGCAATGCAAGCTTTTTGCAATTTTACTCAATTCTGTGAGTCTATGGTTATTTATTGGTGAAAAATATTCATAATATTGATATTCCTTATTGTTAAACTTAACTTGTTGCATAATATAACTTCGAGTTAGCATTTTGTGTTGATTTTAAAATGAATTCGTCTATATACACCAATACTGGAATGCGAGGTCACGGGGTGTAGTTGGGGTCTGATTTCCCATAATTCTTACCTGAGTCCGAAGGCCCATAAGTTCATAGTTGGCTCTGGATCATCCGTGTTGCACACTGAACAGTTGCATAAGTGTTCGAATCTTATCTTCACTATATCCACCAGTACGCGATGACTAACGGGTTCAGTTATATGCTGTTGGTTAATGAAATATTATATATTCTCCATTTAGTGTTCAAGCACAGTAATACCACGTTTGACTTCAAGTTTTTACAGTCCGTATATGGACTTATAATCCGAACCGACATCTGAATCCCCTGTCAGACCTTTCTCCCTAATGAAATTGGTTATTGAGTACTAAACTAACGACACCCTCCGAGCAGACCCATAGGTGCTCAGTCTCCCACAACAGATATCGAAGAGTATGCATACTGATGGTTCCCGTGACTTGCTGGTTAAAAATGCTCCCCACTCTGCCCTTCAGGCAGTTCTTTGTCAGTTCTACGTGTACAAAGGATAACCCTAAACTGTTGAAATTGCTGGAACGATTCAACATCTATTTTAGTGTCTGCATCCAACCAATATGCAGTGGCGAAGTGACCGAAGAACATCCCCCTTATCCATCTTCAACTCCCCAACAATTGATGTTGTTGATGCAAGCTTGTCCTCTCTCTCATTGCCGCAAACACCCGCATGCCCAGGACACTAGATCCACGTAAACCTCTGGAGGTTAGAAACTTCGATATACAATTCAGAATACCTACCATATCCATTGCTCTACCTACGGCCGCTGTAGCCGTACCCGAAAGTAGTCTGCTCGTTAAATTCACCCAGTCTGTGTACGAAAAATTAAGGTGATTTTCCGTCACTCAAAACTTAACACAGACTCAAGTCACTGTCTCAGCACACAACACGGACTTACCTGGAGCAGAGAAACAATTCAAAACTTGGATTGTCAGAAATTATTTAATTCTTATTTGTCATGTTTATTGGCCTGCACGCTGTGATATAACCACTAAAGTCTCGTCCTAAGGTTGAAATGTGCGTGCCACGGCTTAACGATACTTGAATCCCCTACATAAACAACAAACAAAGAAATGAGACACTAATAATTCAGACATGTGTCCGCGCTCTGCATTTCCAGTCAGTTTTTTGCTTTGATTATGGTCATAACTTCTATAGTCATGCTAAATGTGGTCACATCAACAGCACCACTCTCTTCTCTTACAACTAACATGCTACACTGATCTGTTATGGTTCATACGCTACACATATCGACTCATCCGTCTAAATAACAATGTCACTCTCTGGGGAATTATATCAGCCCTACTTGGCATAAGAAGTCATGACAATATAGACACTCTGAGATAACGGACAAGTACACCCCTAGATGACGGACAAGTACAGAATCCAATGTCAGCAGCTAAGTAGCCCGGTGGTCAGAAGTGTCACGATTTAATTATACACTATATCAGTATTACCAGAAGATTAAATGTGAAAGAGAATGCTTAGAACATGCGAGTGTACATAAGTTGAAATATGACAATAGATCATATTCAAGTAATTCATATGTAAGGGTGGAGAACTCGAGGCAGGTGGTATGTAGTATCTATTTCTTGTCGTCTTTTCTATTTAGATCTACGTTTTAGTTTATTTAATGTTTACATGGTTTAGTTGTCAAACCTATAATAGAACCACAGCTGAACATTGCTCTCAGTTTGGGTTCAGAAAGAGAAAGAGTTGCACCGATGTTCTGTTCACACTAAATTAACTCAGCGAAAACACCATAGAATATGACAAACAGCTCAACTTAGCATTCATAAACCAAGAAAAGGCCTTTGATAGAATAAACAGAAACAAACTATGGGCCATACTAAGTGAATACGGAATTCAGGGCCTACTATTAGACAATATTAGATCGCTATACCAAAAATGCTCAAGCGTAGTACGAACAAGCGACGGCCTGACAGACGAATTTGAATTATCATCAGGTGTAAGGCAGTGATGTGTGCTTTCGCCTATACTTTTCAATATTTACATAGACAGGATAACGCAAGAAACCAAGACAGATAACAACCTCGATAACAACTACAATTTAATCAACGAATTACTCTTTGCAGATGATTAGAGTATAATTTACAACAACGAACACAAACTTCAACAACACATAAATGCCCTGCAAACGACATGTGAAAAATATGACATGAAAATTAACACCTCCAAAACAGAAGTCATGACAATAAGTAGGTCAACAGGTCAACTAAATATACACGTGAATAATGTCAAAATACAACAGACTCCAGAATTCAAATATCTCGGGAGTATATTCACAGCAGATGGAAAGATGGACAGAGAAATCAAGACTAGATGCCAGAAGGCAAATGCAGTGATATAGCAACTGTCACCACTACTAAAATATCCAAGCATTAACATGGCAGTCAAACGCAGTGGCGTCACCTGTGGTTGGTGTCACCCAGTGCGGTAAACTCTTGGTGTCACCCCTCTAGACATTCACCATGCTCTTCTTCTTCCGAGTGTTCCTGTACCATATATAATCGCATACAGTCATGTTTGTCAAATAAGTCAACAAGTTAATAAGGACATAAGAAAGAAAACAAATTGAACAATATAACTTCAATACTTCAGGTAAAACATATTGATAAAATTATAAAATTTAGCAAAAATAATTATTTACATAAAAAACGAACCTGTAAACAACGTCTGTAATTTTCTGCAACCACGTGACTCAACACGTCATTAATTGGCGCGTTTGCAAATGACCCACGATTCTACTCTGACTCCGAGGCTCCGAGCAGCTCTGAATCTTATTCATTTAAGCACCAGACGCTCTGCATGGTGGCACCCCGTGCCTGCATGTATTTAACAATGAACGGTTATGAAACCCGACTAGACAGAGCTATGTCTGCTTTGTCAAATTTGCAATTTTTATATTTTGGTGTCACCCCTTGATGGTGTCACCCGGTGCGGCCGCACCCCCGCACCCCTTGTGACGCCCGTGGTTAAACGACAACTGATAAACTGCATATTTATTCCATCTCTCTGCTATCAGTGCCAAATATGGCCCCTGACTAAAACACAAGAAAGAAAGATTACAACTTGTGAAATGAGATGTCTACGAAAAGCTGTCAACGTTACAAGGCGAGACAGAGTGAGAAACGAGAATATCAGAAGCATCGATGGTACTATACCATGCATACAGTACATCGAGAAGCAATCAAGTTGTTCGGACATCTAATGAGAATGGAACCACATTTACTACCATCACGTGCCTACAATAATCGACACTCAGGGCGCAGAGCACGAGGCAGGACAAGAACACGATGGACAGATAACATTTCAGAGTCCCTGTGAAAGCATGGACTGACAACGTCAAGCGCAACACACATGGCACAAGATAGAAAACTAAATCTCCCCAAGACGCTTCACGAAATGTGGTTGAGATAAGATAAGATGTTTTCTGGATAAAAGCCTATAGTCGAAACGTCGAGTTTTGCCATTTTTTATATTTAATCTTTCATTGTTCCCCTTTTTTCCATTTGTAATACTGTAATATACTTATCTACATCCTTATCTTATGTTTATTCTGTATTGTCGCACTCTCCACATGGTTTTCTCCAGATCAGATTTGATCCGGTCTGAAAACATCAGATCTGTAGGTTTCCGTACTTCCACTTGTATTCTGGATAAGTTTGTCTTGTTTGATACATGAAATGGCCTGGAGAACGAATCTTGAGTAGCTTGTTTTTTTTGTTTTTTGCTGACACTTGTTGGCTGCTGAGAATCTGTACGGCTGTAAGGAGAGCTGTTGCCTCTGCTCTGAAGTTGGTGCATGTTTCTCCTGCTGCTCAAGAGAGAGAATGTGTGTTTCTGAATGTTCGTGGGGGTGTGTAATGTAAATTCCCTGCCCCCTTCCTGATAGTGTCTACAGCTAAGACGTGTATGAGCACACGTGTACATATTCTGGTGTGATATTGTTCTTATAGCATTAGAAGTGACATGGTTCTGTGCTCCGTCTCCGATTCTATTGGGGCGGGGGAAGTTATCCTGGAACTTCTTACATGTCTACAATTTTACATAAAAAAGGTCGCTTGACCATCTATTAACTTTCATCGTCCAAATGTTTGACCATCTACTAACTTTCATTGTTCGAATGTTTGACCATCTACTAACTTACATCGTTCGAATGTTTGACCATCTACTAACCTTCATCGTCCGAATGTTTGACCATCTACTAACTTACATCGTCCGAATGTTTGACTTTCTATTAACTTTCATCGTCCAAATGTTTGACCATCTACTAACTTTCATCGTTCGAATGTTTGACCATCTACTAACTAACATCGTTCGAATGTTCGACCATCTACTAACTTACATCGTTCGAATGTTTGACCATCTACTAACTTACATCGTTCGAATGTTTGACCATCTACTAACCTTCATCGTCCGAATGTTTGACCATCTACTAACTTACATCGTTCGAATGTTTGACCATCTACTAACTTACATCGTTCGAATGCTTGACCATCTACTAACTTTCATCGTTCGAATGTTTGACCATCTACTAACCTTCATTCAGGGCCGTGAGGTATATTTTCTCTGTATGATGCAAGTCTTCGAAATGCCATCCCTTAAATTTTATTTTTTTCAAATAATCTTCGATTGTGATTTTTTTTAAGACTGCACAAAATTTACGAATTCTATTTTTATTTTGAAAATATAAACTATTTTAAAATAATGATATCAACTATCAACTACAACAAGCTACAACAGTTTTACCCTTCTAACTTTAACTTTAGCAAATTCGTTACATTAGGAATGTGTCTAGCCAACGTAGTGGTAGCCAATGTAGATTCAATAGAAATGAATGAAAGATTTCTAAGTTTTGTTTGGTTTATTGAACTTCTTATGTAGTGTTTTTTGAATTTCAATTTGGAAACACTTCTTTCCCTACTAGCTACAAAGACAGGGAGTGTTGATAAAATTCTCAGAGCTACAACAGTATTCGGATACAAAGTAATTAAGTTATTTTGGCACAAATAATTTAAAACATCCAAAGGTTTCATAGAATATGGCAGCATGCGGGATGCATCACGTAACTCTTCTTGAAGATCATTTGCATTTAAATCTGATTTCTTTTCGACCGAAAGTATTTATTGGAGACTGGGACAATAATTTTCTAGCGTTTTGTAGCGTCTATATCCTGGAGTTTTAAAATGTCACATAAAACTGAACATTTTTCTATGGGTTTCCAGAAGCGTGAATCGTTCATTCAGAGAATTAAGAGAAATGTCCAGAATATAATTGAAAAAGTTTATTTTAAATTTATTCTCCTCTGTCAAGGGTTCATCGACAGCTTCTTCATAATCAAATTGACGCTTTTTCCTTCTGGCTCTAACTTCAATTTCGGCAGGAAATTCTGTACTGCATTCAAGATTCTCTGCAATCTCATTAGCAGCAATTTTCATCTGATCATATCCAGATTGTCCATAACTTTTCACGTTTTGTATGGTTTCTGATAACACCTTTACACAACCTGACAAATGTATAGTTACAGATTGCAATAGCTTCGAGACTGAATTTATTTGCAATAAAATATCTTACCAAAGAATTACACTGCATATAAACGTTTAATTTGTAAAGCGTTTTACTAACCGTCTTGCTTTAACTTTAGTTTCTGTATCTCTGTTGACGTCTTCTATTATTTGGAATAATCTCTCTATCACACACACAACACAAAAGTAGTCCGATATTACCTAAATAACTCTTTATCTATCACACACATACACACATTCCGTACCTGAGATATACCAAGTCCATGCAAATGCTACTTTTAATACTAATCCCTATTGTCATAGCATAATCACTTTCAATGATAATAAATAAGTAAAATTGCTGTAAAAAGCCCCAATAATTCTCTTACCTGCTCCAATTTTTTAACACAAAAACTGAATTCGTATAAATGAAAAAAAATATTATCATGATATAATAATAATAATAATAATTCCTCTCGTACCGTTATACGTTACATAGGGCCTGCAAGTAATTTCTCCATACCGCTCTATCCTGGGCAACTCGCTCAATCTCCTCCATGGAACTGATACCGATATTTCCTGCCTCTCTCAGCAAAGTTCGCTTCAGGGTCTCCTTAGGTCGACTCTCTTTCTTGAACCCTTTGCATCCCACTTCAATGCTTGCTTTGATATTCGTTGATCATTTCTCCTCAAGGTGTGCCCAACATATCTCCATCTTCTCTTTCTTATAACAGTTGTCACTAGTGGTTGACCAGACATGTCTCTGATTTCATCACTTCTCCTGAATTCGTTCCATTTTATATTCATTATTTTTCGCAGACATCTATTTTCAAATGCATTCAACTTGCTTTCTATATATTTAGTCATTTTCCAACTCTCGCTGGCATATGTTAGGATTGATACAACATTTGAATTGAAAATTCGTAATTTAGTTTTAATACTATATAACTTGCAGTTCCATAATTATTTAGACTTTTATCATGATATAGATATATTATATATCTGTTTCACTGATTTAAAGATAGCACGACCACTTGCCACTTCTCCAGACAACCTAACATTAATATCAAATATTGTCAATAATTGCAAGCTGAAAAAAGAATTATCAACACGCAACAGGTGAAATTGTCTTTTTTGATAATTGCTGCCTCAGCTTTTAGGAGCGACCTCGCGGTATATTACAAACACAAATAATAGCTTCACACTGTCAGATCAAAAGTATTTCGCCTACGATGCATCTACACCAGAAACCTAAATCAAAGGGTATCGAAAGCGCTTAAACAGAGGCGTGCGACAAATCATAAATCGTATACATCCCTATCAGAATAACATAGACAAATATAGAAAAGCGTTGCGTAAAGATTTTTATTATTGAATGATTCAAATTGTATTTTGATTTCGCTGCTTATGTCGCCCCCTTATGGTACGGCCTGATGCGGCCGCCTCTCTGTATAATAGCACGGCACGGTCCTGTGGATACTGGTGATAGGGTAAGCAAACTGTCCCGCAAAAATCAGTCAGTGCGCCGCATTAGGCGTCATGAATTCATAACGAGTGAAGAGACGCCCCAAACAAAACAAACAAATACTAGGTTCTCATTTTTATAATGATTATCATAATTTATTTTTATTAAGGGATTAGGACGACTCAAAATGTGTCATCATTTCGCGTTAAAAATTAATTATTAAATCAAATATTCGAAGATATATAATTTGAAATGCATCAGTAGTTACAAAATTATATATGGGATATTCACCTCAAATTTCGTATATCAAACTTTAGTATTAGTTAAAACTCAGGGATTTCGATACAAAAAGGTAAAATATGATTATGAGAAAACTCAATTTTAAACTTGCAATTTGAAAGAAAAAGGTATAGAATTGAGCGTTTCTTATTAATGTTGTAATGCTAATATGCAAACAAATCAATATAATTTATGTGTAATCGATGGTACGAATATTGTACTTTATTAAACTAAACACCTTGAAAAATCAATGTTTTTGACTAAAACTAAAATATTTTTAGAGAGCTAAACCCCTTAAATACAAATTAGAAAACAAATATTGTTGAACAAGCCACTTGAAATAAACAAAATTACAAGCAACTCACTTTCTAGCTCGTATAGTAGTTGCACTATTAAACGACACCTTCCAATCATGCATAATGTGCATGTAGTATTCTGTTTGTGCAACGGTACACGTTTGAGGTAGATATTATTGTTAAGAAATGTCACATCCAGACACGTTTATTTAGAGGGCAAGCTTTTTTACATGATCTTCAAAACGTTCGTCCCACGTGCTTAGATCTTTGTCATCGAGATCAATAGGAGTTAGGTCTCAGTTTCAATGTTAGGCAATTGATTTGTTTGAAACCTTAAGCACACTCTTTTATTTATGTACTATAATCATTGGCATAAAGGAGAACTCCTAAGCTGAATAGCTTCGCGTCGACTGTACTAGCCATGCAGTCATTAAATTCCCAAGACTTCGTCTCAATTTCGACACAGCAATAAAAGCGATACTACTGACAGTAACGATTTATTGACTCTGGTTCTTTTCACTTCTAGTACAAACTTTTTATGTTCCTTTACTGAAGCAGAAAATGGAAAATAGTAATATATTTTGATATGTCATGTTACACTAATGTTCCAGCCTACTTTCGTCTCAGGCAATATAGTTTATGCAATTATTGCGATTGTAAACGCCAGGTTGCAAGATAGACTTATCAAATGTGAAAACTGGACAAAGATATGGACATTAGTGAGAAGAAAATTCACGTTTACCATCTGTTACTATCTCCAGCTTACTATCCTCTATTTGTACGTATCCTCCAGTCTTCACGTTTAACCATTATTGTGGTTTTATTTTGGGTTGATCCTTAGTTTAATCTGTTTTGTTATTTTATTGATCCTGGTCGATCTATTGCTGCAGACTATCCATCAAGATATAGACAATGGTAGTAGATAACAGAATATAGACAATGGTAGTAGACAACAATATATAGACAATGGTAGTAGATAACAGAATATAGACAATGGTAGTAGATAACAAGATATAGACAATGGTAGTAGATAACAAAATATAGACAATGGTAGTAGATAACAAAATATAGACAATGTGTAGATATGAAAACCGCCCACACACACTAGAAAGTAACTCAGCGTACATGGATATTGCAATAGGCAATATAGACAAAACAGATGAACCGAACTGAACTGAAATCAATGAATTAGATACCGAATATTCACAGCAGACGGAAAGATAGACAGAGAAATCGAGACTAGATGCCAGAAGGCAAACGCAGTGATATACCAACTGTCACCACTATTAAGACATCCAAGCATTATCATGGCAGTCAAACGACAACTGATAAACTGCATATTTATTCCCAACTCTCTGCTATCAGTGCCAAACATGGCCCCTGACTAAGACACAAGAAGAAAGATTACAACATGCGAAATGAGATGTCTACGAAAAGCTGTCAACGTTACAAGGAGAGATAGAGTGAGAAAAACGAGAATATCAGAAGCATCGTTGGTACTATACCATGCACACAGTACACCGAGAAGCAAAGAATCAAGTTGTTCGGTCATCTAATGAGAATGGAACCATATTTACTACCATTACGTGCCTACAATAATCGACACTCAGGGCGCAGAGCACGAGGCAGGACAAGAACACGATGGATAGATACCATCTCAAGGTTCCTGCGAAAGCATGGACTGACAACGTCAAGCGCAACACACCTGGTGCAAGATAGAAAACTAACTCTCCCCACGACGCCTCGCGGCAAACGTGGTTAAGATAAGATAAAATAAGACCGAATTGGGATGACCTATAAGCTAGCAGGCAACCAATTGGAAGCAGCAAACAGAAAGACTATAATAAGATATAGATAGACCAGATCTCGAGGGTGCAACTCAATGCCGGAATGTTAAGTTGAATCATTCAACGAATCTGAATAAACGAAAAGATTTCTAAAGGCTGGAAAAGTGTAATAATTATGCTAATCCAGAATGTACTCATGCGAGCATTCTCTACTATAATCCTTAATGTCCGATGTGCTGTCCGTGTATACTCAGCCTCACTTTATATTCACAATTCACCAAACTTCTTCTTCTTCTTCAGCGATCTCTGGTCATGCGCTTAATTTACTGTGGACCACAACTGGGCAGACAGCTTCAGGTCTGTCAGGTTTCCCAAAGCTTAGTTTTCAGGTCGACTGGGTGTGGCCACATGTTGCTTCTCAGCCCACACAGAAGAGGACAGTCTTGCAGGATATGCTCTGGTGTCTGTTCTGCCTGCTGACACTGGCAGAGAGCTGTTTGACTTATTCCTAGTCTGTATAAGTGTTTGTTGAGTCTGCAGTGTCCGGTGCGTAGTCGAAATATAATGACCTGGTCTGTTCTGCTTAGGTCTTTGAGGAGTCTTTCTCATAATCATATCCAGTGTTTGTCTTCCAGTCTACTGCAGATTTTCTCTGTATGAGGGTTTTGACCTCTTGAAAAGACAAGGGTTGGTAAATTTGCTCTTTGGCACTGCCCTCCTTAGCTAAGACATCAGCACTCTCATTGCCTGCAATGCCACAGTGAGATGGAATCCACTGCAAGTAAATTTCTGCCTTTTCTGAAAGCTGAGCAAGTTCTCTTTGTAGTTTTGTACTGTGCTGTAAGTGGATTTAGCTCTCCAGGGCTTGTATAGCTGACAATGAGTCTGTAAGAAATACCATCTTGTTTGCAGCTGCTTGCAGCTTATTCATGTGCTGTGCTGCCATCAGAAGGGCTATGAGTTCTGCTTTGTAGTTGGAACATATTCTTCCAGTAGGAGCCGCTAGAGACACAGTGGTAGCATCTGGTTGCCTAATGTACACTCCTGCTCCACCATTCATGGTTGCCCCATTGCCGATCCATCTGTGTAAATTCTTATCCAGCTGTCTTCTGAAAACATGTAATGGAGATGTTCCATTGTAATTGCTTTTTTTTCACTAGATTAGGCTCGGCATCTTGCTTAATAATTTAGGGATGGAGGTTGAGAAGTTTAGTGGTACTGAGTCTGGTTCCCAGTGATCAAAGCAATTCTTCAGGTATGGAATTATAATTTAGTAGTTCCAAGTATGACTTTCCTATTTCTTTTGCTTGTGGTTTAGACTTGTGCGCTTTAGTCTGTTCTTTGTTCTAGCCGCCATTTTTTCATGCAGTGAATGGTGAGGCATTCTTTTGATCTTTTCAGTCTGTAGAATCACTTTTCTCCTTCTTCTGTCTTCCAAGGGCTGGATGTTGGCGCCTTTTCCATTTCTACAATTGGTGTAGATTTCATGGCTCCTAAAATAGTACGCAGACACCTGTTTTGTGTTTTTCCAGTATCGATTTGTTTGAATGGGCTGCTGATATCCATGTCGATGATGCATATTCGAGGGTCGGTCTAACTGCACCAGTGTACACCTGACTCAGGATTCGAATATCAGCTCCCCAGGTAGTTCCAGCCAGCTTCTGCATCACACTTTGTTTCCTCATAGCCTTTCTGTTTGCTTCCATTATGTGATGTTTCCATGTCAGACGACTGTCAAGCTTAACTCCCAAAAAGGTTGGAGTATGGGAACGGGGAACGATATCATCGTTAAATTTCAGTCTGAAGTGTTCTTCCTTTGTTGACAATGAGAAAGCGTTGCTATAGTTTTGCTCCGGTTTATTTCTAGACCTCCATTTACTTGCCACATTATGACGCTGTTCACTGGCCTTGGAGTTAAAGATGGCAGGACCCAGAAACTCGAGGTGTACCACACAGCTAGATCATCAGCATGGAGAGAGTGTGATACATGTCTGGGCAGAGTTTGTGGCAGATCATTAATATATACCAGGAAAAGAAATGGGGACAGTACGCTGACCTGTGGGACTCCTGCTCTTAATTTGAATCTGGGACTGTGCACTCCATCCAATTTTACAGATGCTTGTCTATGGGTAAGAAAGTCTTTATCCAATAGTACATTCTACCCTGATTCCACGCGTAAGAGCTTGAGTAGCAAACCATCTTTCCAGACTTTGTCGAAGGCCTTAGACATGTCGAAGAACACTGCGAGGGTTTTCTTCTTTTCTTGGAAGCCATTTTCTATGTCCTGTGCGAGGTATGCCACTTGGTCATCAGTGCTTCTATGCTGCCTGTAGCCTGTCTGGGCTGGATCCAGTTTATGGTTGATTCTAAAACCACTGGAGTCTAGTGGTATCACTTCTCCAGCAGTTTTGCAGTGCAACTTAGCAAACTTATAGGTCTGTAGCTCTGGGGATCCTTTTTGTCTTTTCCACTTTTGAAAATTGGGTGGATTGTGCATTTTTCCAGATGTCTGGGACTCTCCCCTGTCTCCAACTATTGTTAAAAATCTGGAGTAGAAGACTCTGTACTATTGGGCCTATTTGTTTGAGCATGTCGTTTGATACTCCATCTGGTCCCGGGCCTTTTTACGATTGAGCTTTTTCAGTGCTCTCTGCAGCTCAGTCAGTGTGATGTCTACCTCCATACAGGGTTCACTTGTTGCTTTTTTGAATGTAGCATTTATCTCACTTCTGACTTCTTTCCTTTGCTCCTGACTTATTGAGCATGAGCTTTCTTGCTTGTAACACTGGGCCATCAGGGTGGCTGCTCGCTTTCCTGTGAGAAGTTGTTCTCCTTGCTGGAGAACTGTTTTCCTCTAGATGGGTTGTCATCGTTCAGGGCTTTTGTAAGTCTCCACAACTTTTGAGTATCTTTTCCATGTTCAAAGAGGCTGTCTTTTCTTTCCAGGATTTTCTACACTGCTGGTTTCTTTCTATAACATAAAGGGCCCTTGCTCTATTGTGTTGCATTACATTTTGGTCCGTTGGTGCGAGTTCCATTGTATTTCTGGCACTGCAAAGCGAGCTATGGAGAACTTCCATCTATGGTGTCCAATATGGCTTGTAGTTTTTCTCCTCCTCTGGGTATAACCTTTTTGCAGCATCTAAAATGGCTTTATTGAATGAACGTGCATCTCTGTCCACTTTTCCTGATTGATTAATTTCTTTACAGTGCTTGTCTGCTAGTTCTTGGAATAGCTTCCAGTCTGCCTTTTGTAATTCCAACTAGGGGCAGAGTTTGTAAGTTCCTCCTTGTTAATGTTATTTATGAGGAGTTTCACTGGTCTATGGTCACTACCTCCAATCTGGTCGCAGACTTGCCTTTCGGTTATCCTGTGAATGTCGTCTGTAGCAAAAGCCAGATCTGGGGTGCTTGTTGTGCGCCACTGTCGTGAGTAACATGTGTGAGGATCATCTGGGTGGTTGAGAATGGTGAGACTGTTGGTGATCAGCCATTCTTCAAGGCTTTCACCTCGAGGATCTAGCGTGTCATAGCCCCAGCTTGGTGAGTGGCTGTTGAAGTCTCCTACTATAAGCAAGTTGTCATCTTGAACTTTGATAGCTTCCAGCTCAGTTTGAATGGAGGGTGGTGAGTATATATTGTATAGTGTCATCTTAGTGTTGTTGATAAGGAGTTGAACAGCTATGAATTCTGTGCTCATCTGATTGGACCTGTGAAGTTCAACTGCCGGTATGGAATTACGAACTAGTGTTACTACTCCACCCTTATGTCTATTTTCTCTATCCTGACGGAAGGTTTCAAATCCTCTAATGCTGAATCTATTTCCCGGATTAAGGTGCGTCTCTTGAATACAGCAGATGTCAATCTTTTCTGCTCGCAGACGTTCCTCTAGCTCTCGTTTTTGTTGGTTACCCCTTCTGCATTCCATTGCATAATTGTGAGGGGTGAAAGTTTGTCCTGCTGCCAGTAGTAATACCCTGTCCTCCCTGGCTTTGCAAGAATCAACAGGGCCGCCAGTAGCTAAGGGTGGACCCCTTCGAGGCAGGGGTCCGGTCCCACCACCACCTGGCTGTTTCCAGGTGGTGGCACCACAGTTATATAAATATTTGCGCATGGCCATTTGAGTTGTTCGTATGTGTCGATTCCTCCCCGCCAATAATGGCTGACACATTCCGTTTCTGAGGACATCTTTTTTTGAGGTTGTTCTCTAGACAGTTGCAGTCCCCGGCTGACGAGATCTGTCTTCCCGTGTTTGTCTGGAGTCGTCCTACTCTAGATGACTTCAGCCTTCTGTTGCCGGGCTCACCAACCCAGGCTTTTGTGCAGGGTGTGCTCCTGGACACTGAGTTTAATCCCTTATGCTTAAGGAAAGTGTCATAGAAGTAGAAGACAAGACAAGAACAAGGATGTCCTCCTCAAGAGAGAGAGAGGACAAGTGCTATTTGTCCCATAGCTGGGGATGGGTTGGTTGCAGCCAGAGCATTTACCACTCGCCGGTGGGTTCTGCACTGTCACCTTATGAGGCCCCATCCTGCTCCCTGTCTTTTGGTCTGGCCTTTCACCTTCAGTCTGTTCGGCTTGGTTAGACCTGCCAGGAGTTAGACTCCCGCCGACATAGCCTGAAGGATCCTAAAGGCACACAAACCCTCCAACCACGATAAGGTAGGCTAATATGGAGGGCAATTCACCAAACGTGATACAAATATTTTTCAGGATAAATTTAGATCAACTAAAGAGACAATTTTGAAATCGGAACAATATTCGTTTTTTTAAATAAATAAAATCCAATTTGCGTTGGCTAATCCAGTATTACCACATGCTCTACCTGTAGAAAGGCCACATTTGCCAAATGGTCAAAGGTATATAATCACTAAAATGACCAATTAGTCTCGGTCAAATTGATTATGTCCCCACACGTATTAGACATTTACTTTTTCGATCGCTCGCTGTGAATTCAGGCGTTAGACATGACGCCTGCATTTACGTTGATTTGCGCAAGCTGTATAATTCTAATGTCGTTATAACTTTATCTTTATTTTTCAAACTACGCTATAGAGGTTTTTAAATAATTATTTATTCTGTTCTGTCCAAATTCCATAGGTCAGATTATTACTATTATTAAAATATGCAATGCCGTCTACGAAAAAACTATTCAATCAGATTAGCACTGACTCTAAACGAAGATCAGCACGTAGATCTATAGAAAATGTGGACATATCAGAATATCTAAACATAGCTAATAGTTAGGGAATGCCAATTCTAGAATTGAAGACAACTAAGAGGATGTCTTGAACAGACATGAAGCCGATAAATCATGATAAGTCTTAACAAGAGCTGCTGAAAACGAAGATGTTGCCTTGGTTCGACGTGAAGCTAAAAAACCATGAATGGCACTTACCAGAGCTGAAGAAAGTTAAGACGCTACTTTGATTAGACGGGAAGCATTATAAGAACCACACGAACCATTAAAATCGTTTATGGACGACATAGCCGATTCAAACAAATTCTTAAAAAATATCCGAAATACAATTCATGCTTTTAGATGACATATCTTGGAAAGGCTTACCCAATTCCTCATCAAGGAATGCTAACAAATTTCACCCGTGCGAAGCCGGGTTAATTAGCTAGTATATACTAAAATAAAAAGATCACTTGATATAGTTATATCAGAAGATCAGGCATGATTTAGAAAGGCAAGCAGCTGCTGTGACCATATCTTTACTGTGTGGAATAGCATAAAGCAAGCTTTGTAATGAAATGCTACATTATACATGGGCTTTATGGGGTTTAAAAAGATCTTTGACAGTCTGTAATAGTTCGACTTTCATGATAGTTGATTTTCATGACATGAAAATCAACAACACTAAAACAGAAATAATGAATATGAGAAGAAAACATAATAATCTAGACATCCATGTCAATGGCACTTTAATAAACCAAGTGAAAGAATTCAAATACTTAGGAAGCATATTCACAGAAAACGGAAAACTAGATAGAGAGATAGAGGCTAGAGTGCAAAAAGCAAATTATGTAACCTACCAGCTTGCCCCATTGCCACAGTGTATAGCAGACACGCAAGAAAATTAAACCATTTCCACACAAGCTGTCTACGCAGAATACTAAAAATAAACTGGCAGGACAAAATTCCAGACAGCGAAGTCCTCACAAGAGCAAAGATCCCAAGCGTCAACACCCTGTTGCAGAAGGCCCAAGTGAGATGGGTCGTTCACGTTGCTCGGATGCATGATAAACGCATCCCAAAACAATTGATGTATGGCGAGCTTGAAGGGGCAGACGTTTAGCTGGTGGACAGAAAAACGCTTTAAAGACACTCTTAAAGTGTCTCTGAAATGTTTTGATATAGACAATACGTGCTGGAATCCTTTGTGCAAGATCGCCAAATGTGCGCTGTAACAACAAAAGAGGAACCCGAATAGCTGAGAATCATCGTATTGTTCACAGAGAAAACAAGCAGCGTGAAAAGACAGAGCACACAACATGCACATGTCTAACCTTGATCATGTATGCCCCACCTGTGGATTCTGTTCTAGGATTGGACTCTACAGTCACCTCCGCACACACCAGAGAGGTGCAACAGCACACGTCTGAGAGTGTTGTCATCATCGCTTGCGATGGACGGCTATTATAATCAATATTTTTCTTCTTCTTCTTTGCGTTCGTTCTTTACGACCAACTTTAATAAATCTTTGTGATATGTTTGATCTTTGCCAAGAACGTGTATACGTTGCACATTGGTTTGTAGGCCCCTAAACGCATAGACTTCTATACGTTTAGGACACATGCATCCGATTTCAGCCAAACCTCCTTAGTCGCCTCTTACGACATGCGTGGAAGGTAACAGTGGTTCTATTCTTTACACCAAAATTTGGGTCCCGGTAACCACTCGGGCGATCAATATTTTTTAAATTTTTGGTATATTGTTCTTTTCAGGTTGCATCAATATCGACACATATCTCTCTCAATTTGGTTAGCAGCTGTTATGAACAACCTATAAACTTCTCTATTTGGAAAAACACTTTCAATGCGTTTAGAGTATTATTTCGATCATTATTAACATTATTGGTTAATTCTACGGTTTACGATTATGATTGGTTACCTCTAAATTGTCACGTCTCTGATTGTTACCTTAATTTGTCCGTCTCTGATTGGTTAGCTTCCTGATTGGTTAACCCTTCCTCCTTCTGAACCGGTACAATGGCTAGTGTTTTTTAAGACGACGCAAGGCCAGGTTATTTCAGTAAAATTGCCAAATAAATTCATCAGGAGGTCCAAAAAAATTACGGAATGAATGGGTTAATTCTTGTACGTCTCAGATTGGTTAATTCTCTAATTTGTTAAATGATTTCACAATGGTTGGTTATAATTTACTACTCCATGGATTGGTTAATTAAAACCCCTTTAAAAATATAATGGCCAAATAAACTAATGTTCAATATGACGTCTACAACATTAACTACTACTACCACTACGTCTACTGCTACTCCTACTGGTATGCTACACCTACCTCGTAACGAGTATAAGTTTCATAATTAGCGAACAGTTACACCTACTTAAAAGTAACTGAAACGCATATCACAGTCCATGTATACTCTCAACTTTCTGGAGCAAGGGAAATAACCACATTTTTGTTTTCTTCATCTTAAACTTTCAAAAATGAGTTATCTATAGTTTGTATCGCTTTTGTAAGAAAACAATGAACAGTTCAAATCTGCAGATAATTTCATCAAACTTGAGAAGTATGTCTACCGGCAACAATTATGTCATCTTATTCTAGCTGCTCTTAAACAGTGAACAATTTCTACAACAACAGTTGTCAGTTGTATTTTTATTTGTGCTGTAAACTGATGACATGGCACATTCAAACACATTACAGATACAGACATTCTATAGTAGATACAGACATTCTATTGTAGATACAGACATGCTATAGTAGATGCAGACATTATATAGTAGATACAGACATTCTATAGTAGATACAGACATTCTATAGTAGATACAGACATTATGTAATAGATACAGACATTCTAACATAAGTATTCTTCATCTT
Organism: Arion vulgaris; assembly: GCA_020796225.1. Classification (NCBI taxonomy): domain Eukaryota; kingdom Metazoa; phylum Mollusca; class Gastropoda; order Stylommatophora; family Arionidae; genus Arion; species Arion vulgaris. The sequence goes on along the minus strand of CM036771.1, from coordinate 11,201,660 downwards.
CTTCTTTATTCTCTCTGGAATGTTAGCTTAAATGTACTGAAATAAAACAGTGGCTTGCGTTAGGTTGTCAAGATTTACAAAGATCTTGTTGATAGAGTGTATTCCATTCCCTCAGATCCATGTTGTACTTGTAGGCACATTCTATTGAAGATCTGTCGTCTTCTATATTTGTTATCCTAATACTTGGTAAATATCTTTCAGATTAATTTTCTTGCAAGGACTAACTCTTTCTTTGTCCAGACAATAGAGTCCCTCGTCACTTCCTCTGACGTAAGCAGCAAGTCTACTGAGGCCACTGTCACTGATCATCAGAACGTCACAGTTCATTAGCAAGTGAAGGTCAAAGATAACCTTCTCCGTAGCACTACACATGTCCTCCGTGTTGAGGTTTGCTGGTATGTCAACATGTCCGATAACTCCTGGAGTTAGAACTAGTCTTGCCCCAAATTCTTGTAGTCTGGACTGATTCATCACTTCTGCAGAGTCAGACATCACAAACACTTTATGGAAATCGGATGTTGAATGATGTCTGATGAATTTCCAAACGTTGGGAAGATGTTCAGAACTTAGACGAGTAAAATAGTCTGTAGGTAAGGTTGGATTTTTGCCCATACGAACATGGGCACAGATTAACTTGTGTTTTGATGTTGGAAGTTCCTGAGCAAAGAGATTTTGTAATCTTGACCGTAGACGTGACGACAGAGAGAAAAGACGTTTAAAAATTGTGGCCTGGATTTGATCTGGTGTGACTTGTTCCATCCAAGACAATTTATCTCTGTGGAGATGAGAGTGTCGAAATCCTTGACTGTAATCCAAGTTAGCTCTGAAGTAAACATATTTGCTAGAACCTATTAGTTCCGTGAAGTTAATGTTACCGATGTTGTTGTAGATTATTTTGTTGTTCATCAAGTCGACAATTTTAGTGTCTGAAGCAATCTTGTCCAGGGACTGATGAAATGATGTAGACAATGACCAGTTGACCAGATTAGGTATGATGTATTGATGTAGATCACAATTTGGATTTAAAATCTCTGCCTTAAACTGACGATCTGCAAGGAAAGACATCAGACATTTTAAAAGTTGATAAAATACAATTGCTTACACTTGTCATGTGATGTACATGTTTTTAACAATAATTTTTACTAATAGAATGTGAGAGTTGTTTGATCAGTCACAGCCTGGTTACATATGAATGAATACATGATTTGATGTAGTTGCTTCAGCATGGTTACATATGAATGAATACATGATTTGCTGTAGCTGTATCAGTCTGGTTATATATGAATGAATACACGATTTGATGTAGTTGTATCAGTCTGGTTATCTATGAATGAATACATGATTTGATGTAGTTCCATCAATGTTATCTTTCAAATCAGTGATATCTTTGTATTATACAGTAGTCAGTTAATTAATCTGTGCTTTTATAGTCAGTCGATGATGGTACCATCCGCTCAGTTATCTGTTATACGAGGACTATCGTCATAGCACTCCAGACATGTCCATAGGTATTCCGATCTCCTCCTCAACAAATTTAGAAGCGTCCAGCGACCCAACAGGCCAGTTCGATGTTCATTAAACATTTTCTTTGCATATTTGGTATGTCGTTCTTTTCGTGCTGTACCAATATCGTTACCAATCTCTCTCAGTCTAGTCAGCGAGTGGGACTCACAACCCTGAAACTCCTCTGTTCGGAAAGTCTCTATCAATGCGTTAAGAATGTCATTGATCGCAAAGGAAGCTTGTTCTGAACAAGACTAATGAATAACCAATTTTTCAGTTCATATTCTCTGAATTCATTCTGAGAATGTAAGAACTGAACAGTCAGGCTCATATAATAATAATGTAAACAAGAGTTGTGTGCGCCAAAATTCATTTGCTAGTCTGCACATAATCTTCCAGTGGCATAGTTTGCGATGTTATAGAATACGAGTCTTGAGATCGAGAGAGAGAGAGAGAATAATAATAATAATTCCTCTCGTACCGTTATACGTTACATAGGGCCTGCAAGTAATTTCTCCATACCGCTCTATCCTGGGCAACTCGCTCAATCTCCTCCATGGAACTGAGACCGATATTTCCTACCTCTCTCAGCAAAGTTCGCTTCAGGGTCTCCTTAGGTCGACCTCTCTTTCTTGAACCCTTTGCATCCCACTTCAATGCCTGCTTTGATATTCGTTGATCCTTCCTTTGCGTTCCCGGCCTAGCCTGATGGACCAACTTCTATCATGAATTTTACTGTTGCTTTTTGGGACTCCGTTCCTCCGTACAGCTTTTCGCGAAGCTCTGTGTGTTGTGGCCAGTACTCTTTTCGTATACCTGCTAAACGTGGACAGTCTTGCAAGACGTGTTCTGCCGTCATGTCTGCCATATTGCATGGGCACAGGCTAGTTGTGCCAATTTTGAATTTATGGAACATGTGGGCTCTGAGCTTGTTGTGGCCGGTACGGAGGCGAAATATGGCAACTTGTTCACTGCGCGAGAGACCATAGTATCCGTCACTGTCTGTGTACTGCGGGTGGTCTTTGCCCACTTGCTTACGATGTGCGAACCGATGGTTGTTTTTACTTCCTCATAGCTGATCTCGAGATCAGTCTGGGGTATCGCCCGCCCTCTTTGGCTAGCTTGTCGGCCGCTTCGTTTCCCTTAATGTTGCAGTGTGACGGTATCCACTGGATGACAGTGCGTTTGGGTGAACTCGTTAGTTCAGCGAGGGACGTTTTGAGCTCATTCATCTCAGTTTTGCCGACGCATTTGAGTGCCGTGATGACCGATAGAGCATCGGTGAATATCACGACCTTGTTGCGTGTAGTGTTTCTTCTCTCAAAGATCATTTCGGCCGCCTTTTTGATTGCCTCTGCCTCAGCTCGGTAGTTATTCGAGTATTTGCCAGTTGCAATCGCTTTCTTGACCGTGACTTTCTTTGAGATTTTCAGCACTATTCCTCCTCCGCCATCGCTTATTGCGTTATTTGCCGATCCGTCCGTGTAGACGTGCGTCCACTCATTTTCAGGGTACTCTGATTCTATGTGCTCTTCTGCTGCAGTTTTTCTGTCGAGGTTCGTTTGATCCCTTTTGCTCATTATGCCTGGGATTGATTCCCTTAGTTCTGGCATTTTTGTTTTCCATGGCGGGCACTTGTCGATTGCCGGGATTGGTTTGGCTGTGCATTTGGACAGGACTGGATGGTCTGTGGTCAGTTCGTTAGAGATTCTAACGAAGTTAGATCTCTGTATTCTCCACTTTCCGGATTGAAACATTCTTTCATGCATTGGATGCGATTGGAGCCGTTTGAGTTTTTCCGCAAGTACTACTACTTTCTTGTCCCTTCGGTCAGTCATTGGTTGGATGCCTGTGATGGTCTCCATCGCCTTGATGGGCGTGGACTTTATGGCTCCAGTGATAATGCGTAGGGCCCGGTTTTGACTGCTGCTCACTTTTGCGAATTGCTTGTTCGATGCATTGCTCCACGCTGCCATACCGTACTCTAGGACCGGTCGCACTCTACCAGAGTAAAGTGTCTTGAGAATTCTGCTGTTTGCTCCCATGTGGAACCTGGAGTTTACGCATCATTGTAGCCTGTGTCTCGCTTTTGCCGTAGCATTTTCGATCTGGGTGCACCAAGTCAGCTTTCTGTCGAGTGTGACTCCTAGGTACGTTGGGGTTTTATTTTCTGGAAGGTTCTGCCCAGTGACTTTAAGCGTTATCTTGTAATCCTTGTTATTCTGGGAGAACACAGTGTAAGTGGTCTTTGAAGGATTTATTTTCATATTCCACTTTGCTGACCACACTTCAAGGTTATTTAATGTAGCTTGCAGTCGATTTTCTGCTGTGGGCATTGACTCTTCTCTCGCCCATATTGCCAAGTCGTCGGCATACATGGCAGAGTGAACTCGTTCTGGGAGGCATGTTGCAATGTCATTGACGAAGACTAGAAAGAGAGTCGGTGAGAGCACTCCTCCTTGGGGGACTCCTTGCTCCAGTGTGGCCTTCATACTTTTGACCCCTGAACCTGAACCCTTGCTGTTCTGTTCTCTAGGTATCTATCGAGCCAATTGTACATTCTTCCCTTTACGCCGAGGGTGAGCAGTTTTAGCCTTAATCCTTCTTTCCAGACTGTGTCAAAAGCCTTCTCCATATCTACCAAGACCGCCAGTGTCTGTTTCTTTCTTGAAACCGTCCTCGATTCCCTGGACAATGTAGGTTACTTGATCCTCTGTGGATCTGTATCTCCGAAAACCGCCTTGTTGTGCCATAAGCAGCCCTTTGCTTTCCAAGTGCCAGGAATAGCGTTTGTTCACCATGCGCTCCATAAGTTTGCCCGTGCAGCTTAGTAGGCTTATTGGTCTGTAACTCGCTGGGTCGAGTTTATTTTGCCTGGTTTTAGGATGGGCACCATGATTGCTTCTTTCCATTCTTGCGGTACTATGCCTGTTCTCCACGACATGTTGAGAACGGACAGTAGAGCGATCTTTGCTCTGTTTCCCAAGTTTTTAAGCATCTCATTGGTGATCCCATCTTTTCCGGGCGACTTTCTGGGTTTCAGGTCCCTTAAAGCCTCTTCCAGCTCGTTACTGGTGAATGTGTCCGTTAGGTGACTATCTGCTTTTCTTGGCTCGCCTTGGAGCCCGGAGCTTTCTCTTGGTGGCATCAATTTTTCCTTTGCTATGCTTACTCTGCTGACTTCGGCATATTGTTGCATCAGGATGTTTGCTGCTTCCCTACCCGAAGCCATCTTCTTGTCTTGTTCGAGGACTATAGGTGGTCTGCTGGTGTTTTCATCGCTCAGCGCTTTGGCCAGCTTCCACAGTTTATGGCCGTCCCTATCTAGGTTCAGGGATTCGGTTGTTTTGACCCAACTCTGTCTCGCCGCTCTGTTTGACCTCTCTTCTGTATTTGCTGCTGCCGCCTTGTAGACAGTATTTGTCTCCACTGACTGTGCCTGCTCTGCCTCACTCCTTGTCTTCTCAAGGTCTTTTTCAAGCTTCTGAACCTCTGCTGTCCAGTATGGCTTGTAATCCTTTCGTGCGCCTCTGGGGATGGTTTCCCGTGCCGCCTTCAGGATTGCTTCTGACAGTTCCCTTGCCACGATTCGCACGTTTTTCTTGTCATGCATGTTGATTCGTTCAACATTTGCATCAGTCAGTGCTCCATACTGTTTCCAATTGGCTCTCTTATAGTTCCACCGTGGCAACCACATTTGGGCTCAGGTACGAAATTGAGGTCTACTTGCAATTTGACTGGTCTATGGTCACTATCCCCTAGCTGGTGGGTAACCGTACGGACTACTTTGGTGGATATATCGCTTGTTGCAAAGGCCAAATCAGGGGTACTCGTTGTGTGCCACGTTCTAGAGTAGAAAGTTGGTGGATCGTCTGGAGCGTTGATGAGGAACAGATTGTTCTCGATCTCCCAGTCTTCCACCTCTACTCCTCTACTGTTTGTTTCGAGGTACCCCCATCTCTCCGAGCGGCTGTTGAAATCACCGACCACAATACATGAGTTCTCACTGATATTCATTGTTTCGAGTGACAGCGGTGTGTAACTTGGACAGTAAAGATTGTACAGAATGATCTGTGTGTCTTTGCACGTAATTTGAACACCTATGATCTCAACTGCTCGGGGGTTTCCCTTTGTTCCTTCCATCTGCTTGGTTGGAATGCCATTTCTGACTAGGGTGAGGACTCCACCCTTGTGTCCTTCTCTGTCTGTTCTGAAGGTCTGGTAACCTTTGATCTCAAACTTATGTCTGGGATTTAGGTGCGTTTCTTGTATGCACGCAACGTCTATATCGTCTTCTGCAAGTCTTATTGCGAGTGCTTGCTTCTTGTGGTGGATACCTTCCGCATTCCATTGGGTGATATTTAATTTCTTATGGTCAATACTCGACCGTATCGCACCAGTAGCTTTAACCCGGTTACCTCGTTCGCTGCTGTGCCGAGTTGGAAGGCGGGGACCGTCGGTAGCATAAAGCGGGCCCCTTCGAGGCATGGGGCCCGGCACTCGTCCTGCCCGGCGGGACTTCTCAGGCGTAGCACCATATCGAATTTCATTATTAATAAACATATTCATGATAAAATTTAGTCCATGCAGCGTCAGCATGGGTAGCTACGTTACACTTTCAGTGCCGTTTTGAGCTCAGGTGCTTATCTTTCGGACGTGTATCCGTTTTCAACCAGCGTTTGTACGGTTCGCTCTCCGTTAGCCTTCGACTGTCCCCAGCCAAAACTCACAAGGCAATGAGTTGCCATTTTCTTTCAGGGCTGCTACCCTTAGATGACCTGCCCTCCCGGGCTTATGAGCGCCATCTTCCCACACAACCGGTCGTTTTACTGAACACATTGGTTCGTCACTCGTTCAGGTTTGTTTACGGTTTGCTCCGCTAGCCTTTGATTGTACCCAACCATGACACCACAAGGCAGCGGCAGTTCCCTGCGAGAGAACAGAGCTATGTTTCATGGGACGCTTTCGTAAGACTTTTGTTTGCGGTCTTTGGTCAGGAAATGTGTGTGTATTTTCAAGGACTTCCAGTCTTCTGCATTGCAGTGACCACTGTTTTTGCAGCTGGACTCACGTACTCTACTGTTTCGTACTTTTGGAGCTCAAGCGTATTTTTGCGGTCTTTGGCCAGGAAATGTGTGTATTTTCAGGGATTTCCAGTCTCTACGTTGCAGTGACCACGATTGTGTTTGCGAAGCGTTCGTACTCTGCTGTCTCACAGTTCTTTCTGAGTATGGACATACATTTTGCGGACTTCGACGAGGAAATGTGTGTTATTTTTCAGGGATTTCCTTTTATGCGTTGCGTCTCTAAGTTCACACTGTCATCACAGATAACTTCGCACGCTGCTGTTTCGTGCCTATTTCGGTGGACAATCGGCCAAGAGATGTGTGAATTCTCCATGGATTTTCGGCCCCTGCTTTGCTTTCACGGTCTCCCCGATCCCTGCCCCCTTTAGTCAGACCGGAACCTGAGTCTTTTTCCAGGGTCACCGCGTGGTGATTTAGAGGCAGGGTCTTGGTGCCGCCCTTCACTAACCCTGGCTCATTTTCCGCCGTGAAACATGAGCCTTTGGCCCTGGATCGTGTCATCCATTGAACCTCGACTGATTTAATGAGCCATTCGCGGTTTCACCGTGAGACAGTGTGAACTTAGACATGCATGGCTTAATCTTTGAGACAAGCATATGACTACTGGCAGGATCAACCAGATAGCTGTCATGGACGAGACTGGACCGACAATGCTCGGGGTAGGAGACAGCGCTCTGTGCAGAACGGATCCCGACGTCCCCGGCGAAAATGCGAAATTGAAGCGAAACGACCGAGCGCTCGCTTCCCACAGTTTTGCCGGCAAGACTTGCGCCTCGCCAAGCAAAGAACGACACCATGTTACTACCTGCGGACCCACAAGCTTGTTGCGAGAGCCGGGCCTTTTAACGAGACCACCGTCGAGCGTTTAAAATTTTAGACTGACTGCATCACACCGCGACCGAGAAACTCCGATATACGGACACACACACCACCAATAAGACCGTGCGCGCGAGCGAGCGAGTCTTAATAGCAGACGCTACCTTGTCCCTTATTCGCTGGGAGCCTCGTTCGCGTGAAAAAGCGAGGAGGCACGCGCAGCCGTTAGAGACTATGCACGCAATTGGTTATCGACACTGGGAACCGCGTTCGCTGACTGGCTCGCCCGTCCGGTTATTTTCAAAACGGGGAGGCACAGTTTGCAGACGCACAACCCAGATGGATCGTGTCATCCATTGAACCTCGACTGATTTAATGAGCCATTCGCGGTTTCACCGTGAGACAGTGTGAACTTAGACATGCATGGCTTAATCTTTGAGACAAGCATATGATTCTCCTCAAGGTGTGCCCAACATATCTCCATCTTCTCTTCTTATAACAGTTGTCACTAGTGGTTGACCAGACATGTCTCTGATTTCATCACTTCTTCTGAATTCGTTCCATTTTATATTCATAGAGAGAGAATACGAGTCTTGGGATTGAGAGAGAGAGAGAGAGAATACGAGTCTTGGGATTGAGAGAGAGAGAGAGAGAGAGAATACGAGTCTTGGGATTGAGAGAGAGAGAGAGAGAATACGAGTCTTGGGATTGAGAGAGATAGAGAGAGAATACGAGTCTTGGGATTGAGAGAGAGAGAGAGAGAATACGAGTCTTGGGATTGAGAGAGAGAGATAGAGAGAGAATACGAGTCTTGGGATTGAGAGAGAGAGAGAGAGATAATACGAGTCTTGGGATTGAGAGAGAGAGAGAGAGAATACGAGTCTTGGGATTGAGAGAGAGAGAGAGAGAATACGAGTCTTGGGATTGAGAGAGAGAGAGAGAGAGAGAATACGAGTCTTGGGATTGAAAGAGAGAGAGAGAGAGAGAGAATACGAGTCTTGGGATTGAGAGAGAGAGAGAGAGATAATAGAGGTCTTGGGATCGAGAGAGAGTAGAGAGAGAATACGAGTGACAATAATAAATAATCTCAAACATTTGTATGATAGTTTAGATTGTGTAGTTAGCATTGAATATGACCAGAGATCGCTGAAGAAAGAAATGAAGATTATGACCCAAAACGACTTGTTTATGGTTGAAACTGACATAAAGCAAGGTTGAATTTTATCTTCTCTATTGTAAGAAGTGACTATTGACTGGGTGATGAGAAATTGTTGCAGGGGCGAACCTGGCATCGATTGGGTAAAATAATATACCGCTTGGACATTTGAATTTTGAAGATGATTTTGCATTGTTGAAACAACCAAGATATGCAAAGAAAAATAGACAGTTTGGTATTCCTAGAATCAAAAGTTGAACTGAAGATAAGTTATGAAAAGACAAATATAATGAAAGCACCTAATAACAAGTAATGCAGTTATCAACCTTGAATCCAAAATGTTAAAAATAACAGAACAGTTCTCCTATTTTAGGTTGCAATTTTGACTGCACGAGAGATGCCCAAAACAAAAGAAATTATGCTGAGAATTGCCAAAGCAACAAAAGGTTTCAAAAGTTATATAGTTTTAAAACAAAATTACGAATTTTCAATTCCAATGTTGTATCAGTTCCAACAAATGACAGAAAGAGTTGGAAAATGACTAAAGATATAGAAAGTATTTTGACTGCACGAGAGATGCCCAAAACAAAAGAAATTATGCTGAGAATTGCCAAAGCAACAAAAGGTTTCAAAAGTTATATAGTTTTAAAACAAAATTACGAATTTTCAATTCCAATGTTGTATCAGTTCCAACAAATGACAGCAAGAGTTGGAAAATGACTAAAGATATAGAAAGTATTTTGAATGCATTTGAAAATAAAGGTCTGGGAAAAATAATGAACATAAAATTGCACGAATTCAAAAGAAGTGATGAAATCAGAGAAATGTCTGGTCAACCACTAATAACAACTGTTAAGAAGATTAAGATTTTAGAAATCTCTTCCTGACCTGACGCTGTGAGGCATACAGGATTCGAGAAAGAAAGAAAGAAAAGAAAGAAAGAAAGAAGATTAAGATAAGTTGGGCATACTCTGAGAATAGATTATTAAAAAAATCACAAAGCAGGCATTGAAGGGGGAATGGTTCCAGAAATAAAGGACGCTCTAGAGAAACATGGAAACAAGCTTTACCGAAAGATGTAAGAAATATCGGTCTCAATTCCATAGAAAAGATTCAACGATTTGCCAGGATAGAGCGGTCTGGAGAAATTGCTTGCAGACCCTATGTAACGTAAGCGGTCGAGAGGAATTTAATAATAATAATCGCGAATAAACTGCGTCTGCAAACCAAGCCGACTGCACCTGCAAGCAGAGACCACTGTGCCTGCAAGCAAAGTCCATTGCGCCTGCTAGCAAAGTCCATTGGGCCTGCAAGCAAACAGTGATTCCTGCTAATGCAAACAGAGGCATTTGGAGACAGATAGTAACGATATACAGAAGAGCTGGAAGAAGTTACAGAAGAAAGCCAAAAATAGAGAGACCTGACATGAGTTTTTAGGGTCTATGCCACAATCGGGGCTAAAGATGCACAATAGAGAGAAAGAGAGAGAGAGAGAGAGAGAAAGAGAGAGAGAAAGCTAGTTACAAGTAAAAATTGGATATCGAAAGTCAAGAAAGATCAATAGCTTGGAATAGCAGTAGCAAAGAAATGTTACTATCAGGCAGGTAAAGATAGAGAGAATAAAAAACCACTATTGTAGAAGACACGAGTTGGCTGAACAAGAAGACGACCGTTAACATAATACAACACACACGATTTGATAAGTGGCAAGTACAGAAGACGAAAAAGATGAAGTCAAACTTAGAAAGAAAAACACATTTTGTAAATAGTGTATTTGCTGTAATATTTAATCTTTGATGTGTAATCGAATAGTTGATATAATTATGTCTTCGATATTGTCAATGTGATTGTATCAATTATTGTCTAATCATATTGTCAATGTGATTGTATAACTTCTCGTCTAACCACTCCTTAAATTTACCTGTAATATTAGCAATAATATAGCCTGCTATCATGCCTTTGAGCCTGTCTGCCAGACCACCACAGTGACTCAACCTGCCAGAGTCACACCTGTAGATGAGGTACCTGCTTGCCTTATCGCTCGAGTAGGGATAGATTGTTTCTGCAATGTTCTGTCTAGCTTTGTTCCAAAGAAGAAAATTGTCTCGAAACGTTGATCTTGTTGTAACCATGTCAGTTATTGTTTGACTAGATTCATCAACTGACGGTGACCTGAACTTGAAGACAGATTCATCCGTGTTGAAGTACATGTGATTCATCCATTTACCGCTTGTGATAACTACAACAATAATTCCTACCATGACCAACAACATAATATACTTCAGCAATCTTGCACTTCTCATTCTTATGTTCTTGTAGCAGATTTTCTGTCAAGAGGAAACACAGGATTAACGAAAGTTGTTAAATACAGACTTTCAGTTCAAGTAGTTTGTAATAGCCATCTGGCAGAATGTTTCAATATCAAACAATGGAGTTAGACACGGGTGTAATCTTATATCATTCTTGCACCCCATTATAAATATGTACACACATATAAAGTGTAATTATAATAAATATGAAACACATATAAAGGTGTAATTATAATAAATAATCATCTATAGCATCAAAAGTTGGACTGCAGATAAGCTATGAAAACAACAAATATAATGAAGACACCTATGGCAAGTAATGCAGATATCACACTGGAATCTAAAAGGATAAAAATAACAGAGCAGTTCACCTACTTAGGTAGCAATTTTGATTGCACAGGAAATGTTAAAAAGAAATTATGATACGAATTGGCAAAGCAACATCAGCTTTTAAAAGTCTAAATAAAATATGGAACTGCAAGTTATATAGTATTAAAACTAAATTACGAATTTTCAATTCAAATGTTGTATCAATCCTTACATATGCCAGCAAGAGTTGGAAAATGACTGAAGATATAGAAAGCTAGTTGAATGCATTTGAAAATAGATGTCTGCGAAAAATAATGAATATAAAATGGAACGAATTCAGAAGAAGTGATGAAATTAGAGACATGTCTGGTCAACCACTAGTGACAACTGTTATAAGTAAGAAAGAGAAGATGGAGATATGTTGGGCACACCTTGAGGAGAAATGATCAATGAATATCAAAGCAGGCATTGAAGTGGGATGCAAAGGGTTCAAGAAAGAGAGGTCGACCTAAAGTGACCCTGAAACGAACTTTGCTGAGAGAGGCAGGAAATATCGGTCTCAGTTCCATGGAGGAGAATGAGCGAGTTGCCCAGGATAGAGCGGTATGGAGAAATTACTTGTAGGCCCTATGTAACGTATAACGGTACAAGAGGAATTATTATTATTATTATTAATATGAAACACATATAAATGTAATAAATATGGAAAATATATAATGGTGTAATTATAATAAATATGGAGCATATATAAATGTGTAATTGTAATAAATATGGAACATATATAAATGTGTAATTATAATACATATGGAACATATGTAAATGTCAATGTGTAAGTATAATAAATATGGAGCACATATAAATGTGTAATTATAAAAAATATGTACAAATCTATATATTTATAATTTCTTCCACACTTGCTTGTTCACATTTCAACACAACTAAATCTACTTATAATTTCTCCGACACTTACTTGTTCACATTTCAACACAACTAAATCTACTTATAATTTCTTCCACACTTACTTGTTCACAATTCAACACAACTAAATCTACTTTACATTAAAATGCCATTCCTCAACGATTAACTTCAATTTTGAAAATAAATATCAATTAGAAAGCAAATGTCGACGAACCTGAAGCACAAAATACTATATGCAACCTACCTCCTGTAAAATATGGCAGCGTAATAATCAATACTATGGAGAATATGTCCTAGCATACTGCCCGTATCCTAGTGTCACGGTTTGGAAAACATGAATGAAACATACCATTAAATATGGTAATATGTTTAGTTTAGTTTTGTTTAGTCGTCGGATCACCATTACTGCACGTCGAACAAATTAGTCCATAATTGATCCGATCTCTCCCACAGTACGTCCGCAGGTGTGGCGACTAATGACACCAGTTCGACAAGCAGAGATACCCAGGGACAGTCAGTGAGGGTAGTTCTGCAACAGTTAGACATCAACAGTTAATATTCACCAGTCAGAAAAAGGAGAAGAGTTAATATTCACCAGTCAGAAAGAGTAGAAGAGTTAATATTCACCAGTCAGAAAGAGTAGAAGAGACACACACAGAAAGATTCGGCTAGTCAGGAAGTGTAGTCTACATCAGACGGAGACATACACAGAGACAGACCCAGTGACAGGTCTGAGACAGTCACAGAGACATAGATACCCAGTGTCCGTCAGAGAGGTCTGAATCACAGAGGCTATAAGTCTAATCACAGTAACTAGATGTCTGATCACAGAGACTATAAGCCTGATCACAGAAGCTATAAGTCTGATCACAGAGGCTATAAGTATAATCACAGAGGCTATGTCTGATCACAGAGGCTATAAGTATAATCACAGAGGCTATAAGTCTAATCACAGTAGCTAGAAGTCCGATCACAGAGGCTATAAGTCAAATCACAGAGGCTATAAGTCTGATCACAGAGGCTATAAGTCTAATCACAGAGGATATAAATCTAATCACAGCAGCTAGAAGTCCGATCACAGAGGCTATGTCTAATCACAGTGGCTAGAACGTTGGGTGCTGTGTGATCATCATCAGGGGTTGTCTAAATGAATTAGACCCCAACAGTTAATATTCGTCAGCAGACATCAGATCAGAGATAGAATACAGAGACCCAGCGACAGGTCTGAGACAGTCACAGAGGCATAGATACCCAGTGTCAGTCAGAGAGAAGTCTGATCACAGAGGTTAGAAATCTGATCACAGAAGACACTTATTGTATAGTCAGGGTTCAACCGTCTCCCTACTCACTCCGATGTCTTCAACCTCACCAATTAATCCACCCATATAGAGAACATATGAGGTTTTAAATCGGGTCTGCACACAAAGAAATGTGTGCTGTCCGTGTATACTCGGCCTCACTTTATATTCACAATTCACCAAATGTGGTACAAATATTTTTCAGGATAAATTTAGATCAACTAAAGAGACAATTTTGAAATCGGAACAATATTCGTTTTTGAAATAAATAAAATCCAATTTGCGTTGGCTAATCCAGTATTACCACATGCTCTACCTGTAGAAAGGCCACATTTGCCAAATGGTCAAAGGTATATAATCACTAAAATGACCAATTAGTCTCGGTCAAATTGATTATGTCCCCACACGTATTAGACATTTACTTCTTTGCGATCGCCCGCTGTGAATTCAGGCGTTAGACATGACGCCTGCGTTTACGTTGATTTGCGCAAGCTGTATAATTCTAATGTCGTTATAACTTTATCTTTATTTTTCAAACTACGCTATAGAGGTTTTTAAATAATTATTTATTCTGTTCTGTCCAAATTCCATAGGTCAGATTATTACTATTATTAAAATATGCAATGCCGTCTACGAAAAAACTATTCAATCAGATTAGCACTGACTCTAAACGAAGATCAGCACGTAGATCTATAGAAAATGTGGACATATCAGAATATCTAAACATAGCTAATAGTTAGGGAATGCCAATTCTAGAATTGAAGACAACTAAGAGGATGTCTTGAACAGACATGAAGCCGATAAATCATGATAAGTCTTAACAAGAGCTGCTGAAAACGAAGATGTTGCCTTGGTTCGACGTGAAGCTAAAAAACCATGAATGGCACTTACCAGAGCTGAAGAAAGTTAAGACGCTACTTTGATTAGACGGGAAGCATTATAAGAACCACACGAACCATTAAAATCGTTTATGGACGACATAGCCGATTCAAACAAATTCTTAAAAAATATCCGAAATACAATTCATGCTTTTAGATGACATATCTTGGAAAGGCTTACCCAATTCCTCATCAAGGATTGCTAACAAATTTCAACCGTGCGAAGCCGGGTTAATTAGCTAGTATATACTAAAATAAAAAGATCACTTGATATAGTTATATCAGAAGATCAGGCATGATTTAGAAAGGCAAGCAGCTGCTGTGACCATATCTTTACAGTGAGGAATAGCATAAAGCAAGCTTTGTAATGAAATGCTACATTATACATGGGCTTTATGGGGTTTACAAAGATCTTTGACAGTCTGTAAAAGTTCGACTTTCATGATAGTTGATTTTCATGATATGAAAATCAACAACACTAAAACAGAAATAATGAATATGAGAAGAAAACATAATAATCTAGACATCCATGTCAATGGCACTTTAATAAACCAAGTGAAAGAATTCAAATACTTAGGAAGCATATTCACAGAAAACGGAAAACTAGATAGAGAGATAGAGGCTAGAGTGCAAAAAGCAAATTATGTAACCTACCAGCTTGCCCCATTGTTAAGGCACCCAAAAATTTCACAGACAGCTAAGCAACAGATGATCAACAGCATTTTTATACCTACTTTGTGGTACCAGAGCCAAACATGGACATTGAGCAAAGCGAAGTCACAAAAAAAACTACATGTGAAATGCGTTGCCTGCGAAAAGTTACCAACAACACAAGAAAGACAGAATCACCAACATCAGCATAAGAAAGAAAGTTGGTACAGAACCGTGCTTGAATTACATAGAGAAACAAAGAATGAAGTGATTTGGCCACTTAATAAGAATGCATCCAAACTCCTCAGTATGCAGAGTCTTCTACAACAGAACATCGGGAAAGAAGACATGAGGAAGACCCCGGAAAAGAAGGTTAGATGTCGTAGCAGAATTCTGTGAAAGAGCAAAAATAACAATCACACAAGCCACCAGAACAGCGCAAGACAAAAACAGAAAACTACGACATTGGTCAACAACCCGGTAGCAGTGTGACGACACTAGGCAACAACCCGGTAGCAGTGTGACGACACTAGGCAACAACCCGGTAGCAGTGTGACGACACTGGGCAACAACCCGGTAGCAGTGGTGACGACACTGGGCAACAACCCGGTAGCAGTGGTGACGACACTGGGCAACAACCCGGTAGCAGTGTGACGACACTGGGCAACAACCCGGTAGCAGTGTGACGACAAAAGAAGAAAGAAGAAGAGGAATAGTTCGACGATGTGGACGATTTTGACAGCATATGGTATATCAACTAAAGTCATTCATGTAGTTAATGATACCCACATACCTGCATCAAACTTGATAAAGAATGCAGGCAACACAACCCACTTGTTGTGGAGGCAGAGGTTCAGGCATTAATTTCTGAGAACGCATCTGAGCATGATGTAATCATTTATACGGATGGTTCGGTGATTCGACATGTGCGGAGCTCGTGGGCTTTCACTGCTCAGGTCGGAGGTGATGTTGTGAAGGAAGACAGTGGTGGTTTTGCCGTGACTACAAGCAGTCTCACTATGGAAATCATGGCGGTTACCAAAGCGATGATTTGGCTAGAATCACAGACTTTTATCCATGCATGTTTTCTCAGTGACTCAATGAGTATGCTCAGGAAGATTGAAACAGGATGGGCTAGGAGACATTGGTAGAATCGCTGGGGAGGTCTAAGCTGACAAAGATCAGTTTTATTTTTGTACCAGGGCATGCAGGTGTAAGGGGAATGAACGTGCGGATAGGCTTGCAGGTATGGCTGCTGTCCAAAGCGGACGAGCAATGGACCAGGCTGATATTATAAATTCCCTAAGGGAGAGAGGGCGTGTACATGATTCACGTAATAGCGGTGCATCCACAACACTAACCAGACTGCAAGAACTCAAAGTTAAGTGTGGTGTAGCTCGACAAGAACGCTATGCTGGCAGACAAAGAAGAATTGTAAACCAACAAAGAACCGGTGTCGTTAGTCGCCACACGCTGATGGACATACTGAGGGAGAGATCGGAGCACTTATGGACTAATTTGTTCGACGTGCAGTGATGGTGATCCGACGACTAAACTAAACTAATGAACTTTATGAAGAATATAAGGACAAAGTTAAAGCCAGACCATTAGAAACATAATACATCCAAATTACATCGGCGAAACACGTAAGAACAAAGCACTGTAGTTTTATCAAATACAAAAAACAATAACCATACAGAAAAGAAGTGCGGCAGATATGCATCCTGTCAACCTATTGTGATGGACTACGACACGAAGAGGGCACACAAATAAGATTCCAGCAGAACTGTTTCTTACAGCATCTTGAACACTCAGATTTTGCCGTTGATGTATGTGTCATTAGCCAAAGCAAAGAACAAATACAGCAATAAATCGATCATGGTCAATAAAATAATACAACAGACTGAACTAAGTATCAATAAAATAATACAACAGACTGAACTAAGTATCAATAAAATAATACAACAGACTGAACTAAGTATCCATACACAAATGAAACCTACTTACATGGACAAGTTCTTAATGGCCTGTGATAGGTTTGGCCTTACCATTAACACCAAAAACAGAGGTCATGTTCCAGCCCGCCCCTAGAGAGCAGTATTACGATCCAATCATCAACATTAAACACCAGCGTCTCCAGTCAACGGACAACTTTGCTTATCTTGGCAGCCTCCTATCCAGATCGCCAAATATAGATTTTGAGGTCAACAATAGGATATCCAAAGCCAGTGCTGCGTTCGGAAGGTTACGTGTCACTGTGTGGGAACGGAAGGGGATAAGCATAGTCACAAAGCTAAAAGTTTACCAGGCCATAGTGTTAACCACGCTGCTGTACGCAAGCGAGACATGGACAGTGTATAGCAGACACGCAAGAAAATTAAACCATTTCCACACAAGCTGTCTACGCAGAATACTAAAAATAAACTGGCAGGACAAAATTCCAGACAGCGAAGTCCTCACAAGAGCAAAGATCCCAAGTGTCAACACCCTGTTGCAGAAGGCCCAAGTGGGATGGGTCGGTCACGTTGCTCGGATGCCTGATAAACGCATCCCAAAACAATTGATGTATGGCGAGCTTGAAGGGGGCAGACGTTTAGCTGGTGGACAGAAAACGCTTTAAAGACACTCTTAAAGTGTCTCTGAAATGCTTTGATATAGACAATACGTGCTGGGAATCCTTGCGCAAGATCGCCAAATGTGGCGCTGTAACAACAAAAGAGGAACCCGAATAGCTGAGAATCATCGTATTGTTGAGTCACAGAGAAAACGAGCAGCGCGAAAAGACAGAGCACACAACACGCACATGTCTAACCTTGATCATGTATGCCCCACCCGTGGTAGGGGATTCTGTTCTAGGATTGACTCTACAGTCACCTCCGCACACACCAGAGAGGTACAACAGCACACGTCTGAGATTGTTGTCATCATCGCTTGCGATGGACGGCTATTATAATCAATATTTTTAATTTATGGTATATTGTTCTTTTCAGGTTGCATCAATATCGACACATATCTCTCTCAATCTGGTTATCGGCTGTTATGAACAACCCATAAACTTCTCTATTTGGAAAAACACTTTCAATGCGTTTAGAGTATTATTTCGATCATTATTAACATTATTGGTTAATTCTACGGTTTACGATTATGATTGGTTACCTCTAAATTGTCACGTCTCTGATTGGTTACCTTTAATTTGTCCCGTCTCTGATTGGTTAGCTTCCCTGATTGGTTAACCCCTTTCTCCTTCTGAACCGGTACAATGGCTAGTGTTTTTTAAGACGACGCAAGGCCAGGTTATTTCAGTAAAATTGCCAAATAAATTCATCAGGAGGTCCAAAAAAATTACGGAATGAATGGGTTAATTCTTGTACGTCTCAGATTGGTTAATTCTCTAATTTGTTAAATGATTTCACAATGGTTGGTTATAATTTACTACTCCATGGATTGGTTAATTAAAACCCCTTTAAAAATATAATGGCCAAATAAACTAATGTTCAATATGACGTCTACAACATTAACTACTACTACCACTACGTCTACTGCTACTCCTACTGGTATGCTACACCTACCTCGTAACGAGTATAAGTTTCATAATTAGCGAACAGTTACACCTACTTAAAAGTAACTGAAACGCATATCACAGTCCATGTATACTCTCAACTTTCTGGAGCAAGGGAAATAACCACATTTTTGTTTTCTTCATCTTAAACTTTCAAAAATGAGTTATCTATAGTTTGTATCGCTTTTGTAAGAAAACAATGAACAGTTCAAATCTGCAGATAATTTCATCAAACTTGAGAAGTATGTCTACCGGCAACAGTTATCTCATCTTATTCTAGCTGCTCTTAAACAGTGAACAATTTCTACAACAACAGTTCTCAGTTGTATTTTTATTTGTGCTGTAAACTGATGACATGGCACATTCAAACAAATGACAGATACAGACATTCTATAGTAGATACAGACATTCTATAGTAGATACAGACATTCTATAGTAGATACATACATTCTATAGTAGATACAGACATTCTATAGTAGATACAGACATGCTATAGTAGATGCAGACATTCTTTAGTAGATACAGACATTATATAGTAGATGCAAACATTCTATAATAGATACAGACATTCTATAGTTGATACAGACATTCTATAGTAGATACAGACATTCTATAGTAGATACAGACATTCTATAATAGATGAAGACATTTAATAATAGATGCAGACATTCTATAGTGGATACAGACATGCTATAGTAGATGCAGACATTCTATAGTAGATACAGACATTCTATAGTAGATACATACATTATATAGTAGATACAGACATTCTATAATAGATACAGGCATTCTATAGTAGATGCAGACATTCTATAGTAGATACAGACATTCTATAGTAGATACAGACATTCTATAGTAGATACAGACATGCTATAGTAGATGCAGACATTCTTTAGTAGATACAGACATTATATAGTAGATGCAAACATTCTATAATAGATACAGACATTCTATAGTTGATACAGACATTCTATAGTAGATACAGACATTCTATAGTAGATACAGACATTCTATAATAGATGAAGACATTTAATAATAGATGCAGACATTCTATAGTAGATACAGACATTCTATGGTAGATACAAACATTCTATAGTAGATACAGACATTCTATAGTAGATACAGACATTATGTAATAGATACAGACATTCTATAGTAGATACAGACATTCTATAGTAGATACAGACATTCTATAGTAGATACAGACATTCTATAGTAGATACAGACATTATGTAATAGATACAGACATTCTATAGTAGATACAGACATTCTATAGTAGATACAGACATTCTATAGTAGATACAGACATTCTATAGTAGATACAGACATTATGTAATAGATACAGACATTTTAACATAAGTATTCTTCATCTTCTTCTTTGTTCTCTCTGGAATGTTAGCTTAAATGTACTGAAATAAAACAGTGGCTTGCGTTAGGTTGTCAAGATTTACAAAGATCTTGTTGATAGAGTGTATTCCATTCCCTCAGATCCATGTTGTACTTGTAGGCACATTCTATTGAAGATCTGTCGTCTTTATATTTGTTATCCTAATACTTGGTAAATATCTTTCAGATTAATTTTCTTGCAAGGACTAACTCTTTCTTTGTCCAGACAATAGAGTCCCTCGTCACTTCCTCTGACGTAAGCAGCAAGTCTACTGAGGCCACTGTCACTGATCATCAGAACGTCACAGTTCATTAGCAAGTGAAGGTCAAAGATAACCTTCTCCGTAGCACTACACATGTCCTCCGTGTTGAGGTTTGCTGGTATGTCAACATGTCCGATAACTCCTGGAGTTAGAACTAGTCTTGCCCCAAATTCTTGTAGTCTGGATTGATTCATCACTTCTGCAGAGTCAGACATCACAAACACTTTATGGAAATCGGATGTTGAATGATGTTTGATGAATTTCCAAACGTTGGGAAGATGTTCGGAACTTTGACGAGCAACAGCATCTGTAGGTATGGTTGGATTTTTGCCCATACGAAGATGGGCACAGACTAACTTGTGTTTTGATGTTGGAAGTTCCTGAGCGATGAGATTTTGTAATCTTGACTGTAGACGTGACGACAGAGAGAAAAGACGTTTAAAAATTGTGGCCTGGATTTGATCGGGTGTGACTTGTTCCATCCAGGACAATTTATCTCTGTGGAGATGAGAGTGTCGAAATCCTTGACTGTAATCCAAGTTAGCTCTGAAGTAAACATATTTGCTAGAACCTATTAGTTCCGTGAAGTTAATGTTACCGATGTTGTTGTAGATTATTTTGTTGTTCATCAAGTCGACAATTTTAGTGTCTGAAGCAATCTTGTCCAGGGACTGATGAAATGATGTAGACAATGACCAGTTGACCAGATTAGGTATGATGTATTGATGTAGATCACAATTTGGATTTAAAATCTCTGCCTTAAACTGACGATCTGCAAGGAAAGACATCAGACATTTTAAAAGTTGATAAAATACAATTGCTTACACTTGTCATGTGATGTACATGTTTTTAACAATAATTTTTACTAATAGAATGTGAGAGTTGTTTGATCAGTCACAGCCTGGTTACATATGAATGAATACATGATTTGATGTAGTTGCTTCAGCATGGTTACATATGAATGAATACATGATTTGCTGTAGCTGTATCAGTCTGGTTATATATGAATGAATACACGATTTGATGTAGTTGTATCAGTCTGGTTATCTATGAATGAATACATGATTTGATGTAGTTCCATCAATGTTATCTTTCAAATCAGTGATATCTTTGTATTATACAGTAGTCAGTTAATTAATCTGTGCTTTTATAGTCAGTCGATGATGGTACCATCCGCTCAGTTATCTGTTATACGAGGACTATCGTCATAGCACTCCAGACATGTCCATAGGTATTCCGATCTCCTCCTCAACAAATTTAGAAGCGTCCAGCGACCCAACAGGCCAGTTCGATGTTCATTAAACATTTTCTTTGCATATTTGGTATGTCGTTCTTTTCGTGCTGTACCAATATCGTTACCAATCTCTCTCAGTCTAGTCAGCGAGTGGGACTCACAACCCTGAAACTCCTCTGTTCGGAAAGTCTCTATCAATGCGTTAAGAATGTCATTGATCGCAAAGGAAGCTTGTTCTGAACAAGACTAATGAATAACCAATTTTTCAGTTCATATTCTCTGAATTCATTCTGAGAATGTAAGAACTGAACAGTCAGGCTCATATAATAATAATGTAAACAAGAGTTGTGTGCGCCAAATTCATTTGCTAGTCTGCACATAATCTTCCAGTGGCATAGTTTGCGATGTTATAGAATACGAGTCTTGAGATCGAGAGAGAGAGAGAGAATAATAATAATAATAATTCCTCTCGTACCGTTATACGTTACATAGGGCCTGCAAGTAATTTCTCCATACCGCTCTATCCTGGGCAACTCGCTCAATCTCCTCCATGGAACTGAGACCGATATTTCCTACCTCTCTCAGCAAAGTTCGCTTCAGGGTCTCCTTAGGTCGACTCTCTTTCTTGAACCCTTTGCATCCCACTTCAATGCCTGCTTTGATATTCATTGATCATTTCTCCTCAAGGTGTGCCCAACATATCTCCATCTTATCTTTCTTATAACAATTGTCCCTAGTGGTTGACCAGACATGTCTCTGATTTCATCACTTCTCCTGAATTCGTTCCATTTTATATTCATAGAGAGAGAATACGAGTCACAATAATAAATAATCTCAAACATTTGTATGATAGTTTAGATTGTGTAGTTAGCATTGAATATGACCAGAGATCACTGAAGAAAAGAAAATGAAGATTATGACCCAAAACGACTTGTTTATGGTTGAAACTGACATAAAGCAAGGTTGAATTTTATCTTCTCTATTGTAAGAAGTGACCATTACTGGGTGATGAGAAATTGTTGCAGGGGCGAACCTGGCATCGATTGTGTAAAAAATATACCGCTTGGACATTTGAATTTTGAAGATGATTTTGCATTGTTGAAACAACCAAGATATGCAAAGAAAACTAGACAGCTTGGTATTCCTAGAATCAAAAGTTGAACTGAAGATAAGTTATGAAAAGACAAATATAATGAAAGCACCTAATAACAAGTAATGCAGTTATCAACCTTGAATCCAAAATGTTAAAAATAACAGAACAGTTCTCCTATTTTAGGTTGCAATTTTGACTTCACGAGAGATGCCCAAAACAAAAGAAATTATGCTGAGAATTGCCAAAGCAACAAAAGGTTTCAAAAGTTATATAGTTTTAAAATAAAATTACGAATTTTCAATTCCAATGTTGTATCAGTTCCAACAAATGACAGAAAGAGTTGGAAAATGACTAAAGATATAGAAAGTATTTTGACTGCACGAGAGATGCCCAAAACAAAAGAAATTATGCTGAGAATTGCCAAAGCAACAAAAGGTTTCAAAAGTTATATAGTTTTAAAACAAAATTACGAATTTTCAATTCCAATGTTGTATCAGTTCCAACAAATGACAGAAAGAGTTGGAAAATGACTAAAGATATAGAAAGTATTTTGACTGCACGAGAGATGCCCAAAACAAAAGAAATTATGCTGTGAATTTCCAAAGCAACAAAAGGTTTCAAAAGTTATATAGTTTTAAAACAAAATTACGAATTTTCAATTCCAATGTTGTATCAGTTCCAACAAATGACAGAAAGAGTTGGAAAATGACTAAAGATATAGAAAGTATTTTGAATGCATTTGAAAATAAAAGTCTGTGAAAAATAATGAAT
Organism: Arion vulgaris; assembly: GCA_020796225.1. Taxonomy (NCBI): domain Eukaryota; kingdom Metazoa; phylum Mollusca; class Gastropoda; order Stylommatophora; family Arionidae; genus Arion; species Arion vulgaris. The sequence continues at coordinate 11,178,429 of CM036771.1, read as the reverse complement.
ATAAAATTGCACGAATTCAAAAGAAGTGATGAAATCAGAGAAATGTCTGGTCAACCACTAATAACAACTGTTAAGAAGATTAAGATTTTAGAAATCTCTTCCTGACCTGACGCTGTGAGGCATACAGGATTCGAGAAAGAAAGAAAGAAAAGAAAGAAAGAAAGAAGATTAAGATAAGTTGGGCATACTCTGAGAATAGATGATTAAAAAAATCACAAAGCAGGCATTGAATGGGGAATGGTTCCAGAAATAAAGAACGCTCTAGAGAAACATGGAAACAAGCTTTACCGAAAGATGTCAGAAATATCGGTCTCAATTCCATAGAAAAGATTCAACGATTTGCCAGGATAGAGCGGTCTGGAGAAATTGCTTGCAGACCCTATGTAACGTAAAGCGGTCGAGAGGAATTTAATAATAATAAGCGCGAATAAACTGCGTCTGCAAACCAAGCCTACTGCACCTGCAAGCAGAGACCACTGTGCCTGCAAGCAGAGACCACTGTGCCTGCAAGCAGAGACCACTGTGTCTGCAAGCAGAGACCACTGTGTCTGCAAGCAGAGACCACTGTGCCTGCAAGCAGAGACCACTGCACCTGCAAGCAGAGACCACTGTGCCTGCAAGCAGAGACCACTGTGCCTGCAAGCAGAGACCACTGTGCCTGCAAGCAGAGACCACTGTCTGCAAGCAGAGACCACTGTGCCTGCAAGCAGAGACCACTGCACCTGCAAGCAGAGACCACTGTGCCTGCAAGCAGAGACCACTGCACCTACAAGCAGAGACCACTGTGCCTGCAAGCAGAGACCACTGTGCCTGCAAGCAGAGACCACTGTGCCTGCACGCAGAGACCACTGCACCTGCAAGCAGAGACCACTGTGTCTGCAAGCAGAGACCACTGTGCCTGCACGCAGAGACCACTGCACCTGCAAGCAGAGACCACTGTGTCTGCAAGCAGAGACCACTGTGCCTGCAAGCAGAGACTACTGTGCCTGCAAGCAAAGTCCATTGCGCCTGTTAGCAAAGTCCATTGGACCTGCAAGCAAACAGTGATTCCTGCTAATGCAAACAGAGGCATTTGGAGACAGATAGTAACGATATACAGAAGAGCTGGAAGAAGTTACAGAAGATAGCCAAAGATAGGAAGACCTGACATGAGTTTTTAGGGTCTATGCCACAATCAGGGCTAAAGATGCACAATAGAGAGAAAGAGAGAGAGAGAGAGAGAGAGAGAGAGAGAAAGCAAGTTACAAGTAAAAATTGGATATCGAAAGTCAAGAAAGATCAATAGCTTGGAATAGCAGTAGCAAAGAAATGTTACTATCAGGCAGGTAAAGATAGAGAGAATAAAAAACCACTATTGTAGAAGCCACGAGTTGGCTGAACGAGAAGACGTCCGTTAACATAATATAACACAAACGATTTGATAAGTGGCAAGTACAGAAGACAAACAGGATGAAGTCAAACTTAGAAAGAAAAACACATTTTGTAAATAGTGTATTTGCTGTAATATTTAATCTTTGATGTGTAATCGAATAGTTGATATAATTATGTCTTCGATAGTGTTAATGTGATTGTATCAATTGTCTAAACATATTGTCAATGTGATTGTATAACTTATCGTCTAACCGTTCCTTAAATTTACCTGTAATATTAGCAATGATATAGCCTGCTATCATGCCTTTGAGCCTATCTGCCAGACCACCACAGTGACTCAACCTGCCAGAGTCACACCTGTAGATGAGGTACCTGCTTGCCTTATCGCTCGAGTAGGGATAGATTGTTTCTGCAATGTTCTGTCTAGCTTTGTTCCAAAGAAGAAAATTGTCTCGAAACGTTGATATTGTTGTAACCATGTCTGAACTATTGCTACTATCTGCTGTTTTCTGCAGTGTCTTATTGTTGCTAGTGAAATTGTCTGTTCTGTTGTGTTTTGTTAAGTCCATTACATGTGCCCCAGACTGTGCTCGTGAAATCTCATCCTGATATAAACTATTTGTGAGCTTCTCAGAATGTCTGTTGTTAAGTTGAGAGTCAGTTATTGTTTGACTAGATTCATCAACTGACGGTGACCTGAACTTGAAGACAGATTCATCCGTGCTGAAGTACATGTGATTCATCCATTTACCGCTTGTGATAACTACAACAGTAATTCCTGCCGCGACCAACAACATAATATACTTCAGTAATCTTGTACCTCTCATTCTTATGTTCTTGTAGCAGATTTTCTGTCAAGAGGAAACACAGGATTAACGAAAGTTGTTAAATACAGACTTTCAGTTCAAGTAGTTTGTAATAGCCATCTGGCAGAATGTTTCAATATCAAACAATGGAGTTAGACACGGGTGTAATCTTATATCATTCTTGCACCCCATTATAAATATGTACAGACATATAAAGTGTAATTATAATAAATATGAAACACATATAAAGGTGTAATTATAATAAATAATCATCTATAGCATCAAAAGTTGGACTGCAGATAAGCTATGAAAAAACAAATATAATGAAGACACCTATGGCAAGTAATGCAGATATCACACTGGAATCTAAAAGGATAAAAATAACAGAGCAGTTCACCTATTTAGATAGCAATTTTGATTGCACAGGAAATGTTAAAAAGAAATTATGATACGAATTGGCAAAGCAACATCAGCTTTTAAAAGTCTAAATAAAATATGGAACTGCAAGTTATATACATGTAGTATTAAAACTAAATTACGAATTTTCAATTCAAATGTTGTATCAATTTTAACATATGCCAGCGAGAGTTGGAAAATGACTAAAGATATAGAAAGCAAGTTGAATGCATTTGAAAATAGATGTCTGCGAAAAATAATGAATATAAAATGGTACGAATTCAGAAGTGATGAAATCAGTGACATGTCTGGTCAACCACTAGTGACAACTGTTATAAGAAAGAGAAGATGGAGATATGTTGGGCACACCTTGAGGAGAAATGATCAATGAATATCAAAGCAGGCATTGAAGTGGGATGCAAAGGGTTCAAGAAGAGAGGTCGACCTAAAGTGACCCTGAAGCGAACTTTGCTGAGAGAGGCAGGAAATATCGGTCTCAGTTCCATGGAGGAGAATGAGCGAGTTGCCCAGGATAGAGCGGTATGGAGAAATTACTTGTAGGCCCTATGTAACGTATAACGGTACAAGAGGAATTATTATTATTATTATTATTATAAATATGAAACACATATAAATGTAATAAATATGGAAAATATATAATGGTGTAATTATAATAAATATGGAACATATATAAATGTGTAATTGTAATAAATATGGAACATATATAAATGTGTAATTATAATACATATGGAACATATGTAAATGTCAATGTGTAAGTATAATAAATATGGAGCACATATAAATGTGTAATTATACAAAATATGTACTAATCTATATATTTGTAATTTCTCCGACACTTACTTGTTCACATTTCAACACAACTAAATCTACTTATAATTTCTCCGACACTTACTTGTTCACATTTCAACACAACTAAATCTACTTATAATTTCTTCCACACTTACTTGTTCACATTTCAACACAACTAAATCTACTTTACATTAAGATGCCATTCCTCAACGATTAACTTCAATTTTGAAAATAAATATCAATTAGAAAGCAAATGTCGACGAACCTGAAGCACAAAATACTATATGCAACCTACCTCCTGTAAAATATGGCAGCGTAATAATCAATACTATGGAGAATATGTCCTAGCATACTGCCCGTACCCTAGTGTCACGGTTGAGAAAACATGAATGAAACATACCATGAAATATGGTAATATGTTTAGTTTAGTTTAGTCGTCGGATCACCATTACTGCACGTCGAACAAATTAGTCCATAATTGATCCGATCTCTCCCTCGGTACGTCCCGCAGCGTGTGGCGACTAATGACACCAGTTCTTTGTTGGTTTACAATTCTTCTTTGTCTGCCAGCGTATCATTCTTGTCGAGCTACACCACACCTAACTTTGAGTTCTTGCAGTCTGGTTAGTGTTGTATAATAGCCGTCCATCGCAAGCGATGATGACAACAATCTCAGACGTGTGCTGTTGCACCTCTCTGGTGTGTGCGGAGGTGATTGTAGAGTCCAATCCTAGAACAGAATCCCCGACCACAGGTGGGGCATACATGATCAAGGTTAGACATGTGCGTGTTGTGTGCTCTGTCTTTTCGCGCTGCTCGTTTTCTCTGTGACTCAACAATACGATGATTAGTGTTGTAGATTCACCGCTATTACGTGAATCATGTAGTACACGACCTCTCTCCCTTAAGGAATTTATAATATCAGCCTGGTTCATTGCTCCCCCGCTTTGTACAGCAGCCATACCTGCAAGCCTATCCGCACGCTCATTCCCCTTACACCTGCATGTCCTGGCACAAAATAAAAGTGATCTTTGTCAGCCTAGACCTCCCCAACGACTCCATCCAGTGTCTCCTAGCCCATCTTGTTTCAATCTTCCTGAGCATACTCATTGAGTCACTGAGAAAACATGCATGGATAAAAGTCTGTGATTCCAGCCAAATCATCGCTTTAGTAACCGTCATGATTTCCATAGTGAGACTGCTCATAGTCACGGCAAAACCACCACTGTCTTCCTTCACAACATCACCTCCGACCTGAGCAGTGAAAGCCCACGAGCTCCGCACATGTCGAATCACCGAACCATCCGTATAAATGATTACATCATGCTCAGATGCGTTCTCAGAAACTAATGCCTGAACCTCTGCCTCCACGATAAATGGGTTGTGTTGCCTGCATTCTTTATCAAGTTTGATGCATACCGAAAATGATGTATTGATTCCTGTTGGCACTGGTATCCATTCTTCACCGGGATCAATGTCTTCAAGTGTACACACCTGTTCAATACAGTCCTCGGCGTGACCCATCCAAGATTTTCCTCTTTTAAACCTATTTCCTTTTTGTCTCTTTATTTCCATGTGCAGAGGATGTTGTGTGTCAGCATTGACTCGAAGGTATGCTCGTGCACGGCTCACCAGTGTTCTATATTCCATAGTAGGATAGTCAAGAAGATAGCGCATCGACCTGCACGACATGTCTTTAGTGTAACCAAGTATAATGCATATCGCCTCGTTCTGTATTCTTTCCAGTCGTTCTATCTGACTATGACTGAGAGTTAGGATCGCCAGAACATACTCAAGCACAGAAAGGACCAGACCCTGGTTTAAAAGACAAAGATGGCACTGCTCACAATCCGCCGCAGCCATTACCCTCATCGCAGTCAAACCTTTCCTCGCCTTCATTATCACATGAGCTATGTGTTCTGTAAAAGCTAGGCTACCATCAAAACGCAACCTAAAGGTATTTCATAGACTGTGATCGCTCCACCACCTCTGAACACAAAACCACAGATGGTGTTGTGATAAATTAGCAACAAGATGGATAAATTATTTAATAATGAACTCAGGCTATGCATATATCAATTGAACCTTAGAAATATTCACAGCAATAATCGTTTTTTAACCTGTCATCACAAATTTGATTGTTATAATACACTCTTCCATTTAAGTAGTAAAATTGTTCAAGTTCGATGAACCAATGGTTGATAATCACTGGATGATGATAAGAAGGTTCAGTCCTTTCCTGTTAGATATGGAACGACTTGAACACGGTTGCAGCATCCATCAGGTGGTGGTCGTCATACGTCTGGGTAGACGTCTAAGTTCCTAGTTAGGTTCGAGGTAGTGTCGTCTCTGTCCGTTGAGGCACCGTGGTCTGGTCATCCAAGATGATGATTAATTGTTTCTCTGTTATCGTATATGAACAGTCGAATCACAGTAAGATTACTCCTATAGATATAACTACACTTTCTAGTATGAGTTCTGCCAAGTAGAACTATAGTTGATTTCTCATCTCTAGCAGCAATGTACACAAGGATACTTGGAAGGAACAATAAATTGCCAGAAACAATTCCTGAGTCTAACCGAATCTGATTCTCTATCATCTACTACTTTGCTGTTTGTTCACCATGTTACCTTTATAAATCTCTGAAATAAATCCCCTTGTTCAATTGTCTTGATAGATTGTCTCACAGACATACCTTCTCAATAACGCCCTTGAAATCTCTGAATAGTTTTTTCCAACGTCCTCTCTCATACAGCTATAATGTGTATCGCTCTGTTTTCTTTTGTTGACTTCCCAAAGCAAGGCTCTATAATAATGGCGATCTCTTGGTCTTCTGATCTACTTCCCTTCCATCTTGCTCACATACCTAGGTCTCTGCACAATCTGTTGATTGCGATCCCCTTGTCTTCTGCTGCCCTACTAGAGGGCCGTGTACAAAAAGTAACCCGGATGGATTGACCGTTACCTACTTCAATATGTTGGAGTACGGCTGACCATTTTTCCATAAACTGGAGTATTCAAAGTATGGTTAGCCAGTTGACCACTGTTCCATCCTCTTGTCCTGCATAGCCCTGTTACAGTACGTCAGTCGTCTCTTACGACATGCATTGTAGGTCGCAGTGGTACTATTCTTTGCTTCCCTTGCGGACCCCAGCACCACGTGGGCGTCATAGCCTGATTACAACAATTAAAATTTTTATCCATGTTATTTGAGATGCCATCCAAAACTTGTTTGATAGTGATAAAACCACATAAAAGGGCCTTTGTCGCATCAGTTCGGGCAGACCACCTGGTGTCCGACAGTCTCTTCAAAATCGGGAGTTTTGAACCTGTATCTTCCAGTGCTTTTGTAAGAAGGCACCTTCGATAGGTAGAAACGGAAAAGAATGTATAGAGGCTTTCAACAAAAGCGAAACAAATGGATGCTTCTATACAACATTCTGAAGTGTACCAAATTCAGTGAATGTGCAAAGCAGGAAATGTATTCTGCGTACTTATTTATCTCCTTAATGCGTGCTTGTAAGCCGTGGTATTTCCCACTCATGTTGCTGGCATTGTCATAGCTTTGACCACGACAGTCTTTGATATCAATGCCATTTTTCTTTAAAAATCAAGTAAACTTTGGTGAGTTGTTCAGCAGTATGATCTTCCATATCCAAGAACTTCACAAACCTTTCCACTGCTCCAGATGGTAAGCGCACTATTAGAGTGAGTTGGTCTACATGTGAAATGTCTGGAGTAAAGTCCAGTACAACTGAATAGTACTTGCATTTCTTAATTTCAAAAATAATATGATCCAGTAAGCTTGATGCAATTAGATGGATAAATTTCTCGCATGTTGTTTTTGATAAGTATGATGTCTGTCCCTTTCCTTTATTTGCATAAGTAATTATATGCTGATCTAGAAAAATGTCCAACTTGTCTATTAATTCCAACAAACCTAAATAATTTCCATTATGAGATGAACCAATAGTTTCATCACTACCCTGAAATGCAAGACCTCGTTCTGGTAAAAATTGGATAATTGAAGTAATTCGATCTAAAAGTGTCCGCCAATATTTTTATTCTGCCTCAATTTGGCTTACAAGTTGAGAATCAACACCCGCATCCTTGTTTTTGCAAACTAACAGCGAAATTATCGCTTATTTATGGGAGGTGCTTTCTTCATGTCTTTTCAACAAATTATTTGCGCTTTTCCAGTCGTCAAATCCTTCTTTCGTAAACCATGGCGAACAGCCTGAATCAGTAACTTTGCAAACAAAACATAAAAGTTGTCCTTTAGTTTCTGAATAACATAAATCTCTCACATGAGTTTTGTTTGTTGGTTTATGTGTATATGTGAAAAGTCTTTCGACAAAATCGTGGATTGTTTTCGTTATCGTATGTATTTTTTAAAATTTTTGACTACAAGAAATCACTGTTATATGTTGCACTTTGCTAATTCCTTTCGCAATCCAATCATCTCGATTGAAGTTGCTCGGCCATTCAAAAATAACGTTGGAGTACATTTTTCTTTCGTTTTGTTTTGACTTGTAGAATATGTTGCTACATTGAAAGCATGTGCTGTGCTTTCTGCCTCTCTTTGGCTTGAATATGATATGACTAAATCTTCTGATAGCAGTACAGCACATGAATAAGCTGCAAGCACATGAACCTGCAGGTAAGATAGTATTTCTTACAGACTCGCTGTCAGCTATACAAGCCCTGGAGGCTAAATCCGCTGACATCACAGTACAAAACATAAAAAGAGAACTTGCTCAGCTTTCAGAACAGACAGAAACTCACTTGCAGTGGAATCCATCTCACTGTGGCATTGCAGGCAATGAGAGTGCCGATGTCTTAGCTAAGGAGGACAGTGCCAAAGAACAAATTTACCAACCCTTGTCTTTTCAAGAGGTCAAAACCCTCATACATAGAAAATCTGCAGTAGACTGGAAGACAAACACTGTATTTGATTATGGAAAAGACTCCCTCAACGACCCAAGCAGAGCAGACCAGGTCATTATATTTCTACTACGCACCGGACAGTGCAGACTCAACAAACAAGTATATAAACTAGGAATAAGACAAACAGCTTTCTGTCAGTGTCTACGGGCGGAACAGACACGCAGCATATCCTGCAAGACTGTCCTCTCCTGGGTGAGCTGAGAAGCAGCATGTGGCCATATCCAGTTGACCTAAAAACTAAGCTTTGGGAAACCTGACAGACCTGAAGCTGACCGCCCAATTAGTGGTCCACAGTAAATTAAGCGCTTGACTAGAGATCACTGAAGAAGAAGAAGAAGAAGAAGAAGAAGAAGAATATGGCTAAATTGGAAGGACTTGCTGTACATTCGACTTAGGTTTGAATTGCGGAAAATGTGGCTAAATCGTGAAGAGTTGTTGATCTGAATGACAATATTGATAATGATGAACTACACAGTGAGACGCGACTTCTGTCATAAGACTATTATGCCCCCATTGCTCTTCCTAGTGGTTATTGATTGGCTAATGAAGAAGACAACCGAAGGTGGTCGGGGTAGAGGAATTATCGAAGACCAATAAAGAGACTTGAAGACATTGACCTCGATATAACACTAGTACTTGGTGATTAGTGAGCATATTCTCATTGCACTCCAGACAGGTCCATAAGTGCTCAGACTCAGTGCCGTGCCGTGCTATGATATAGAGAGGCGGCCACCTCATGCAGCACTGTAAGAGGGGCGGCATAAGCAGCAAAATCAAAATACAATTTGAACCATTTAATAATTTATAATCTTTACACAACGCCTTTCTATGTTATGTTATGTTATATTATGTTATGTTATGCGATCGACGTCACGGCACATTGGGCATTCCCATGCATGCTCTGTCATCCGCTGCAGCAGCCATCCCAAAGTCCATTTCTCAACGTACCCATGAGAAGTTGATTATGATAACTTCTCTCTCTATAGATCTACCACGCTTTTCTGGTCTAAACGAATTTGCTAAAGTGACAGTTAGAAGGGTAAAACAGTAGTAGCTTGTTGTAGTTGATAGCTGATATCATTATTTTAAAGTAGTTTATATTTTCAAAATAAAAATAGTATTTGTAAATTTTGTGCAAGTTTTTTTTTTTAAAATATCACAAATGAAGGTTATTTTAAAAAGAAGAAAATTGAAGAGGCGGCATTTCGAAGACTTGCATCATACTGAGAAAATATACCGCACGGCCCTGAATGGAAGGACTTATTAATACCAAAATACCCAGAAGTATGAGCACATTGATATGTATCCAACAATAGGTCAAACGATGAACAATAAATTATACTTACTTATTTCTCTCCGCTCCTCGTGGAGCATATAGCCTCAACAGTTGTTCGTCATTCTTCTCGGTCTCTACGTGTCCTCTTTATGATCTCCCAGAACAGTTCAGCACTCTTCAGATCCTCAAGAAGACTTCGTCTCCAGGTCTGTTTAGTGCGTCCTCTTTTTCACAATAAATTATGATTGATTGAAAATGTTTGATGACAATATGATTACAATCTAAACATGTCTTATAAAACTCACTTTAAACAATATTTACTTTAGTGCATGATAGTTCTGTCTGATACGTTCTTAACTGCAAGTGCGTATGTCCACACGTAGAGTCTCCACTTCTCTTATATGTGTATACGTAGTATCTACTGGTCTTATATGTGTATACGTAGTTTCCACTGGGCTGATCTGTCCACCCGTACAGTCTCCACTAGGCTGATCTGTCCACCCGTACAATCTCCACTAGGCTGGTCTGTCCAAACGCACAGTCTCCACTAGGCTGGTCCAGAAATAACCCTTTAATACAACCATTATCATGTTGTTGATCTCAACGCCCGATCTTTAGTATGTTGAAGATAGTACAACACTGTCTCCATTTCAACACCTGATCTCTAGTATGTTGAAGATAGTATAAAACTGTCTCCATTTCAACACCTTACCTTGTCACATGTTTGCCCCTGCTGTCCATTATTATTGATTTATATAAAGACTTGAGCAAATATTGATTGACAGAATTGTCAGAATATTGATCGATAATATTAATTGTGGCTGCTGATATGTACGGTAAAATTCACGAGCATGTCAACCAGATTATGAAAGATGGAGTACTCAAGTAGACAATTTAGCGAAACATTTTGACTAAACAAATGACAGATATTAAACCTTCAACTCAACGTTTAAGAAAGAAGTTATCCAGGGACCATCAATGGACCAAACACATTTTCGTATTTCATCATCATCAAGTAGCCTGTCCCTTCCGGAACTTGGATCCCAAGACAGCAGTCCTGAAAAGCTCTCTGTTCTGTGCAAGTTGACCGGCGTCAGCAGCACTCATTCTCAGATCGTCAATGGCATCTTGCACCCATCGTCTTCTAGGTCTTCCTCTTATTCTTCTTCCAGGCATCATTCCCTCCAAAATTATCTTTTCTAGGTACGCATGTCGTTTGATGTGTCTGAAATATTTAATTTTACTTGATGTTATGCTCTTTAATAGCCAACTCTCTTTAACATCAAGCTGTTGTAGAACAGAATCATTTGTTCTCTTCTCTGTCCATGATATTCTAAGTACTCTTCTCTGGCATGTGCATTTAAAGGCATTAATGATTTCAGTGTTTGCTGATTTAAAAATAGAACAATTCTTCTTAGTTGGTTATCAGATCATTCTCATTGCCCAAGTAACAAGTGCATAAGTGTTCAAATCTTATCTTCAGTAAATCCATCAGTACGCGATGACTAGCGGGTTCACTTATGTGTTGCTGGTTTATGAAACCACTATTGTACACTGGACAGATTGCGAGAATTAGAAGTTACGTTTGGACATACCAGACACTGACGTCTTCGTGGTAGAGAGATAAGATATACTCATCAGCTTCTCTTGGGTACGGTGAGCAAGTAGATTTAATGATGGCTGCTGTATAGGAGGACGGAGCACGCAAGGCAATGTCCAATGTGCCATGACGGCGTAGATCGTATAACATAACCTTAAACTGGAATTAAACTTAAGCTATTCCTCTAATTTTATACTGGGATTCCAGATTCTCAGATATAGTCCGATGTCTGCTTCAAGATGTCAGCTTCACATTAAAATTTCATTCGTTTTCTGACGTCTGCCTGCAGTGGACAATTTGGAAGAACATTCTCTGTCGCCATTTCTACCCAGTCTCAGTAACAGCAGTTAGAGATGCCTATCCTGAATTTGGTACACATGTCGTGTCTCATTTTGTTGTTTCCTATTCTGAGGCGGAGTATTACTATCTGATCTCTTCTGAACAGTTGGTAATTTCCAACATTTGTTCCGTGTTTGTGATGGATGTATTTCTCACTTTGTATCGTATTGTCCAGTAAAGGCAGTTTTAGTTTCATCACTGCTGACCAGATAGCCTTCTAGTGACAGCTTCCCTCCTACTTTGGTCAGTCTATCAACTATTTCGTTTACTCTAATGTCGCAAAGTAATGGTATCCACTGAATCCTTACTTTCTGGACAGTATGAATCATTCTCATGCATGTTTTCCTCACAACCTTCAATTCGATGCTCTTTTCATATTTTAGAGCGATTATAATCGTCACAGCATCCGTCAGCATCCTTAGTTTCCATAATATGGTGGTTTTTGTGTGTTTTTTTAATTGTATGGTCATTTCTCCGTTGCATTAAAAGCTTCCATTTCTGTTTGACATAAGAACTTTTTTTGTGGCTATGACCAAGGTTGGTTAACTCTTCTCCATTTGTAAGCCTGAGAGTTACTCCCCCTTCTCTGTTTCTAATGGTAGCTGCGTCATCTCTACAGATAGACGTGTCCAAAGGTCAGTTCGGTAAATTGCAACTCGTATCTACCTATAGTAACATACCTTCCCTTGGATCCGTATGACCTCTTTTCTTTTATCTATTCCTTCAGTCTCTTCACCGACATCAGGTAGTGTGTGTGTGTCCCGTGTCTTTTTAACCCCAATTAGGACACAGACCATCAACCTACTCATGTCAAGTAACCCCATCTTTAGCTATCTCTTGCAACTCTTTCCAGCTCTTCTGTATATCGATCATTCTGTCCATAAATCTCTTCTCATTGTATTTCTATGATTCCCCCTTTTTCGTCTTCCCTTCGAGTTCCAGGAAAGAGCCCTTCTTGTTATATTCCCCTCTTGTTTTCTTAAGGTTTGTCCTATCCAGCGCCAGCGTTTTTCTTCCCTCTTGGTTCACTTGAATATGTCGTGTTCTCTCCATAAGCTCCTCGTTTGTGACCCTATCATACCATCTCAGTCCTTCTATTCTGCGCAGACACCGGCTGATGAATGTTTGCAATTTATTCGTTATTATTTTAGTCGTTCTCCATGTTTCTGACCCTTACAGCAGAATGCTTTAACATTAGAGTTAAATATTCTAATTTTGGTTCCCGATTTGATTTCTTTAGACTCATACATTTCATAGAGCGATGAAAGCTCCTTGTGTCTTCTGTATTCTTATTCTGACAGTGCATGTCCATGGATGTGTGTTCTTGACTAGTTGTAGCATCTTAGTTTTCATTGTGCTAGTACTGGATTGTTCTTTCTGTGTTTCTTAGAATTTGTCCAGTTGCTTCTCTTTACCATTCCATTTCCATATATTTGTTAGTGTATGAACTTATTCAGTAGTCTCTTATATTTCTCTGCTTGCTGTATTACTTTTATGTCTAATCTATTCTGCATCGGTTGAAGGCTTGGCCTTGTTTCCAATGTCTCTATATAAGGGTCGACGATGTGTGTGGTTTAACTCTGTATTCTACTTATTTTGTTAATCCATGGTTTTTGAATGCTGTGAAGTTACTAACATCAGCATAAGAAAGAAAGTTGGCACAGAAACTTGCTTGAATTACATTGAGAAATAAAGAATGAAGTGGTTTGGCCACTTAATAAGAATGCATCCAAACAACACTGTATACAGAACCTTCTAATTCAGAACATCAGGAAAGAATGCGAGAAGACCACCAAAAAGATGGCTAGATGTCATAGCAGAATCCTGTCAAAGAGCAAAAATAACTACCACCCAAGCCACTTGAACAGCGCAAGACAGAAACAGAAAGAAACGACATTGTGCACAACCTGATAGCAGTGTGACGACAAAAGAAGAAGACGACTTGGACCAATTATATACTTGACAACTGGTCTAACTTTTCAAGGCCCGCCTGCCAAGTGTGTTCGTAGCACGTTGAACGACGGGTGACAGTGAGTGACTTTCAATTCCGCGGGCTGGCAGAAAAGCCGCAGGTTCTCCAGATTTATGGTGTTCGTGGCACCGAACCGAAGAGTTACGATGTCCATGGCACCGAGTCGAAAAGCTGAAAAGCTTCTAGATCGAAAAAAATCACCAAAAAACACAACTTTTCAAGGATATAGTATGTTAAAATTATTGCTGTCTTCACCATAGTTGATGATTTATAACTTTGTTCCTCATTCCCTTGTGTGTATAGTTCTTTCTTCCGTTCTGTCTGTCTTCTTTGTCCACGTCAACCTGCTGCCTATTGTAACTCCCACGTACGTTGTGTTGTTTTCTAGATGGAGTAAGCGGTGTTTTATAGTTGGTGAACGAGTTATGTGGAAAACAACATTATGCAAAGCTGCAGAAACTTTTGAATAGAGAATTAGGGATGGGCTGAAAGACAAGAAGGACAATCGGAAACTCAGAAGTTACCACAGTAAAACACTATGAGAAAATGAATCGTCTGTAAGGATGAAAAAGGTTATATATTTGCACATAAATTGACCATTTCCGGATTGCTAGTATTGATGATCATTTGTGTCGTTCCATTCACTGTCTCTTAGCTTGACCATTTCCGGATTGCTGGTATTGCTGCTCAGTTGTGTCGTTCCATTCACTGTCTCTTAGCTTGACCATTTCCCGATTGCTGGTATTGCTGCTCAGTTGTGTCGTTCCATTCACTGTCTCTTAGGCTCAGTCCGACCAAAGGATGTTATTAGAGTATACATAATTGCTTTATGTATCTTTACCCTTCACCCCTAGGGTGACATAGATCAGCAATCAAGGTCTTCCAAACTCTTCTATCTAATGTCAGCTTCTCCAGATACCTCCACTCTCTCCTCATTCGGCAACCCGATTTCCTTTCGGATTTCATTAGTTTGCATGAACTCATGAGTCCTTCCTTGCGGAGCCTTTCTTCCTCTGGTGACAAGCTATTAATTTCCTTGGTTAGGGTTTCTATAGTTATCTAGTGATTTTTACAGGGCTGGGTAGCTAGTCACATGTCCTTGTTTTATATATAACCATAAAATATGTCGAGATATCTCAGAAGAAGATGTTCCAACAAGGAGAATATCACATTCAGACCAACTGAAAGCTAATGTATAATATAAAACAACAAATCTTCAATTGCTCGGCTCAGATTCCAACATGTTTGTCAGCTTTGATGGCCTGACTATAATCATTCAAATATGATACCATACTACAGTATAACTTCACATGTGGTACCTAACAGTTGAGTTCTTTCTCCTTATAAAAATCTTATAGTTCCCGTTTCTTAGTTTGTATCCCGTTGGATAATATGCTTATACTTTTGCCAAAGCTCGGATGTGCCGGAGTGGTCTAATAATATCGATATAGGGGAAGACTGCAGTGAACTATGGAAAATGACGAAACACGTAATAACAAAGTAAAACACGTAATTACAAAGTACTGTAGTTTTACAAATTACAAAAACAATGACAAAATACAGCAACGTTTCAACCAACAAGGCCTTTATCAAGCAAACGAACAAACAGGAGTGACAAATTAAAATGAAACACAAATGGACGACCAAATACAAACGTATCTAATGAAAATCCGGAATAAAAACGAATAACGAAATAAATGTAACACAAAAACACACATAAAAACTAGAAATAGAATGGAAAAGAAACAATGAAACATCTAGTAAATATATAACTTGAATACATGCATCATATACCCATATAGATTACAAAGCATGGGAAGAGAAAGTACTAAGAAGCATAAGAATGAAATACGTTGAGCCCGCGTGGTCGCAAGGTACCATACAAAGAAATCAACCGATTCTCCAGAGCAAATCGACTGCGATCATCCGAGGAACATGATCGGATGGCTGTGACCTGGACATCGTGAGCTCCTAAATGGCCAGTATCATTGAAATGGGTGGCTACAGGGGTCACAGAGCATTGGCGTATGTCGCGCAAGTGTTGGGCGAATCGGTAACTGAGCCTCTTGCCTGTCTCGCCGATATAAGCATTGTTACACATCTTACAGATAATGGCATATATAAGATTACGGGACTCGCATGTGAACCCATCGTCAATAAGAAACGTGCCTAAAGGAAAGATACAGTACGCGTCTGTATCACATAAGCACACGTGTTGCAACGCCGACGGCCCCACTGGACAGTGCCAAAATGAGTCTGGATATTGGACTTAAGGCGACTGTGTACCAACATATCCTTAAGACTTCTGCCCCGTCTGTAAGTCTGTTATATATTTACTAGATGTTTCATTGTTTCTTTTCCGTTCTATTTCTAGTTTTTATGTGTGTTTTTGTGTTACATTTATTTCGTTATTCGTTTTTTTTCCGGATTTTCATTAGATATGTTTGTATTTGGTCGTCCATTTGTGTTTCATTTTAATTTGTCACTCCTGTTTGTTCGTTTGCTTGATAAAGGCCTTGTTGGTTGAAACGTTGCTGTATTTTGTCATTGTTTTTGTAATTTGTAAAACTACAGTACTTTGTAATTACGAGTTTTGCCAATCAAATAGTTTTACTGCAGTTCCATATAAATATATACTGAATAACAAAGTACTGTAGTTTTACAAAAACAATGACAATACACAGCAACGTTTCGACCAAAGGCCTTTAACGTAGTAACGTAGGGGTCTGACATGCTCGTGTTCTTGGCGCAACCCCCACATATCACAAAGAGTGGGTAACTTGGTTGATAAGAACGAACGAACGCCTGAAAACAATAACATGTTGAGGCACCATCTGTTCCAGAATTTGAATACAGGAACTCACGATAAAGGTGAGTGTGGGCCACAGACAAAAAATGACTGCAGAACACCTGTTAGTAAAGTGCCACATGGAACAGAGAAAACGTATGCCACTGCCTGACACAGTTTCAGGACAAGCTATTTGCAAACGATAACAGCATCCGAATGACGTCAGAGAGTGTTTCGCAGAAGAGGACGATATACAGAAATATAATGAAACATCCAACATGAAAAGTACACACAAACTTAACCGTATCTGAAATTCATTTTTGACAAATGAGAAACAACTATTTGTAGAAATGCAACACTATACGTAAACGTAACCAAGCAACCACCAAATGCTAGAAAACAATGAAAGAAAACCAGATGCGGATATTCCGGTGCGAGGTGTTGTGGTATAATACGAAACAGTTTCTTTATTTTTCCGGATCTAACAGTCTGACATGTTTGTTTGTGTTATACAAGTTGATAAAGTCAGATTTAACAACACTGCAGATAATATCAAATTTGGACAAAATCTTAAGCGAGATTATAATTTGATGTTTTCTTTTTTTAGTTCACTATACATCATCCACTTGTTAAACCACTCTTTGTGATATGTATGTGATTTGTACGGTACAGCTTTAGTTCATTGTACCAATTGGACGTTTACAGACAAGCACATAAAGTTTCTGCATGCTTTTTATTCGGGTTCGTCTCTCTAAGGCGGACAACAACAAAACACCTGATATATGGTGTTCAGTCATTCATTACACTAGATAACTGAGCATGCGCAGCGGTAAACGAAAACTAACGTAGATACGCTTTTTGTGAACAGGAAATATTAATTTAAAAATCGGATCAAAATTTGTTTGCTTATTAAAAAATATGAGGAAAATTTCAGCTTTCCATTTTTCTCTATCATGCAAATATCAACAAATTTTATGTATTTTTATGTAAACTATAATGAAATATACCATTTATAAATATTTAAAAAAGTAAAGTAACACAATTTTATACCATTGTGTATATACGTAGTTAAAGGCATTACGGTGTTATGTCCATGCACCTTTGCTTCTCTTGTACCCAGTTAAAGCTGGGTCGACCTGAGAGCAGTTAGGGTCAAGAAAGTCCCAAACATAAATTCCATAGTGATACAGCTAGCTAGTACGGCAGTAGTGGAGTGGAGGTGGGATACGTTTATAGTTGGCCCTGGTTGAATCTAGCTTGACAGCATCTGGTGACAATGAAGTCATGCCTAATGAAAAATTTCCAAACTATTTTAGTTCATTATATTTGTCCTAACCCGATGTTACTTTTGAGTACCAATTGATATGTTCAAACTTATTCAATTACGTGTCAACGTAATAGCAATTTGCTTTTGTTGCTAGCCTGTATGCCTTAAGAAAGATGGAACAATAGACTTCCTCAATTTATACGAAATTGTTAAGTGTCTTAAAGTTTACTCGTCAATTAGAATGTCGATATTAATGAAATATAAAGTCCATGTTCTGTAATCGGTCAAAAGGGCACGAGACAAGGTTGTTAAAAGGTCATGACGTAGTTTCCGTCCCAGTATGCATTGTTATGATGTCCGCCATTAGTCACTGTGCGTAAGCATTGAGACGACGAACAA
Organism: Arion vulgaris; assembly: GCA_020796225.1. NCBI lineage: Eukaryota > Metazoa > Mollusca > Gastropoda > Stylommatophora > Arionidae > Arion > Arion vulgaris. The sequence goes on along the minus strand of CM036771.1, from coordinate 11,160,457 downwards.
AATCTTGTTTTATCAATTTTGCATCATTAGCAGCTTCTACATGTATCAAAATGTGAGGATTAAAGAGGAAGGAAGACGTACTTTCATTTCAGACTAATTTATTGGTAGGGGGTGCGCTAGTTTAACTTGTAATACATTATTTCCTGAAGTTGTGTCGACCGTTTTTTTTTTATCCTCCTCTGTCTCACTCTCAGGTCTGCGACACAAGCATGGCAAGTACTAAACAGAATGATTCTCAAAAGTCTGGACCATCAGACGCATTAAAAAGCCACGGATTAAGCCTCAGTCATTCTAAACTGGATTCCTATAGTGGTATTTCAGATGAAAATGACAGAAATTCCAATCTAAGCCCGTCCAAATCAACAGATCCAACCAGAAAGAAAACGTTCAAAATAACTAGTGTTAAGAAAGGGGGGAGTGGGGATATAGGAGGTGACAATGACGCCGACAGTATTGATGGTTTAGATGAGAGCCAGACTGAGGATTTAAGTTCAGAGTTCTACGATAGTTCTAAAGCAACAGATTTGGACATGGATCTTCAAGACTGTATGAATATTCCTCTCACACCAGACGAGATGACCAGTACAACTACAATAGTGGTCAAACAAAAACCTGACCAGAATTCACAGTCTCGCTTCAGAGTTGTAAAGATTGAAACTAAAGAACCATTCCGACGAGGTAAATGGGTTTGTTATGACTTCTTTGATACCGCACCAACTTCTGTGGTAACAGTAGAGAAAAATGGCTCAAAGATGATGGAAGACAGTATTATCCAATCCGCCTTATCTGGCAACCTTAGTTCATCAAGTTCAGTTCATTATGTACAAGATGTTAATGATTCTTCCAGTAATATATTTATCCCACCAGTTGTTCCAATGAGTCCACCTAGGACAGATGGCCAGCATATCCTTTCAGATGTTTTCACCCCAATCCAGCCTGCTCCTGCTAGTCATGTGCTCAGTCAGCTTGATGGATTATCATCGGATGTGTTGACACCATTCATTGCTCAACAGGTTTTAATGTCTGTGGCCAGTGTTCCATCATCCAGCACCTCCTTTCATAATCTTGCTCAGTCTGGACATGCAACAATAATTCAGAGCTTACCTCACTCAAGTCTGTTCCCATTTTCTCAAAATGCCCCTCCAGTAAGCTTGTTCCAAAATGGTACAGCTGGGCAGACCTCACAGCTGATCAATTTACCGACAGATGCCATACTTGCCATTAGTGGCAGTATAGCTCCAACTGTGCTGGCACCATCATTGCCAACAGCAGATGATAGCTATATTCAAGGCCCAGTTCCAGTCATCATCGGGGGTGTGCCTGTCCCACATTCGCAAAGTCAGACGCAGATTGCTGGTGAAACATTTGTTGCTCAGGGAGTTCATCAAGGAACAGAGGCTGGTCAAAGTTCAGCAGCTAGTTCTGGTGTACCAGCAAGCATGACACATGTTCCTCAGAGTAGGACTGAAGCAGCTCTTGCTACTAGTGGCATGGATACAACGGAACAGATGGGCCCAGGAATGGATGAAAGCACAGGAAGTGTAAAGACTTTGCAAGGAGACTCAGATGGTCAAACATCCGAAGGTCTGAAGGAGGCTGTAGAAGCTGTAGGTGAAATGTACATGGGACTAGAAGATGATGTGGATGAAAGGTATGTACACAATTTGTTATCTGTTGTGCTTATGTTATCATATTATCTATGCAGACTTCTTTGATAAACAGTAGGCTAATGGGATGTTAAGTTACACTATTTCTAGGTTATGGTTTCTCATCACATACTCATATTATGATTACTTTTCATGTTAGTTTTGAATATGAGGTACAGTAAACATCAATTTATGGCACTCCAGTGTAACATATTCCAAGATTATCAAATTTGACAAATATTAATATGGTACACTAATACATATTTAATTTGAAAAAAAAATTGTGTGCAAATATTATATATTCTTTATAATTTAACATTTTTATATTGTACAGTTGGGTGTTATTGCATTGCAGCTTTTTTTTTTTACATACATAAAAATGGCAAATACATTTCTATTTAGCAGACATTCTGTATTGACTGACATCTCTTGCCTTCTGTTAGTCTGTACACAGCCAACTATAAACTCATACGGCCAGCGGACTCGGGTAAAAATTCTAGGAAATAATACCACAACAATACTGGAATGCGAGGTCACATGATCATAAGAATCTAGAATTTTCACAACCATCGTGTGACCTCGCATTCCAGTATTGTTGTAGACGAATTCATTTTAAAATCAACACATGTGAAATCGAGGTTATATTTTGCAACAAGTTAAGTTTAACTATAAGGAATATCAGTATTATTAATATTTTTCATCAATAAATAACCATAGACTCATAAAATTTAGTCAAATTGCAAAAAAAGCTTGCAGTGTTCTATCAAACATATACAATTTTCAGCCCCCAAATCAAACTAGGTCAGGCTTTCCTCGGACAGTCCAATCTTAGAGTTGGCTGTGGTCTGTACTATCAAGGGCGTACTATACTTGCTTTCTAAGAGTTGTGATAAAGCTCTTCTAAAAATGTAAACAATGAGTAGACACACAGACAAGAATGAACACTTAAATGGAATCAACATCTTGTATAAAATGTTTATTTAGATAGCTTTTCCATCGATTATAGTTTACCTGACTAATTTTTGAATTCTCATTAATTATTTTATAGCAAATTATGTACACGTTTCTTGTAATATTATCCGATTCCGTTGATTAAACTATATCAAAACTAGTAGTTTATATTTTTTTATTGTATTTTTAAATCATGTAGCTAACTATTTCATTTAGCAACGATCGTCACAGAATGCTCATGATATATAGGTCACATACATCATGTTCTGCTAATTATTAGAATCAATCAATAATTCTTATATTTATCTCTCTCCCCCACTTTACGTTATTAAAGGTAACTTGTTTATACTCTGTTGTCTGCTACACTTCTATCAGGCTCTTGTCCCCCAATTTCTTTGTCTTTTCAATTTTGTATGTTGCTTTACATCTCCGAATGCAGTCTATTTGATTGTTATTTTTTCGCTTCACCCTTATCGTTCATGCTTTCAATGAAAAGTACTGGTCTAACACTGTATTACTCAATATACCTCGGTTCATTTTCCTTCATCAGTTTCTGAGGCTGAGAAGTTCAAATATAGAGATGAGTCACCTCCATGAATCTAGTGATGATCCACAGCGGCAGCCCCATTCTGTGGAAGATACCTGAGCAATGTTCATGTTTTTGCACATCCTAACACGGCCCGCAAGACAGGAGGTTTAGAGGGTGGGCTCTGTGTTGTTGTCACTGCGGTGTCGCTCCTATTGCAAGTCTTCATCAGGATGTGTCCACGCTCTGGTCTATCCAAAATTTGCCAGATCTGTTAGAGAACTTTCTCTACCAGGGTCCTGTCATATGTGTATAATAGTATGGACTGATTATGTGTTCATACTTTTTGTTCTCTTCAAATATTGTTCTTTCTTTCGTTCACTTGAAATATTGTCTATATATTCAATGTTGTCTCCTGTATAAACTTCACTGTTTTTTGTAGTGCATACAGAGGTCCATGTAGTTTTCTTACCATTGTTGTTTTACTAGGCCAGTGAGTTTATCTCAGTATGTACTATTTGGAAGATATGAATTATGTGCACTTTGTTCTTGGGTGCCTGCCCACAAGGTTGAGTTTTGAATTTTGTTTATGTGTGCCTGCAGAGTCGATTGTGTCCAGTTCTGTGTGGCAGAATGACCACTTGTTCTAATCTGTTCATAGTTTGGTAGTCATCTTTTATTGGTGTTGGTTTCTTTCTGATTCTTCTTTCAACGCTCCATATCATTCACTTGTTAAACCCCTCTTTGTGATTTGTGTGTGATCTGAGCCTGAGAGTGATTGTATGCTGTGCCAGTTATGCGCCTACAAGTAGACCAGCACATCCGATTTCTGTGACTCTTTTTATTTACTAGGGTAGGTTCCTACCTCGGTTGCCTTTTACGACATGCCTTGTAGGTAGGTCACAGTGTTACTATTCTTTGCTCCCATTGCGGACTCCGGCAACACACAGGCACTTTCTAATTGATTTGATAATTCATTTCTGCTGATGTTGGTACATTCTGGTGCTCATCTGTAACACCTTTCTTAGTCATCTGTTTCATTGCTTAATATTAAACACTGCAACTTTGCGATGATTTGCACAGTTCAGAGAATAGGACCTGTAGACATAGCATGTTTTCAGGACTGAAATGTTTGTGGTGTTGATCTTGTATCTATCAAAATACCACAGATTGTCAACAAAGATTAATGATAATCTTCTATAGTAGATTCAGGTCAAGCTGAGGTTTGTTTGAGAGCTATATATTCTTTAGCTTTTCAAAACTGTCTCAAGTTTTGTATTTTTATAGAAACTCACCAGCACTAGCGGCCTAACTCTTGGAATCACTTTTCGTACAAATCTGTGACACGGAGACACCACCATTGGAATGGAACAAGGAAATAGTTGTAAAGCTGCCAAAGAGAAGAAATCTCACAGACTGCAGAGGAGCATCATCTAGAGAGGAATTACTTTACTCTCAGTGCCTTGCAATGTCCTTAGCAAGATCATCATACAAACACACTCCAGTGTTAGAAGAGAAAAACAAGCACATCAGAAGAAATATTCACTTATATATCGCGCTTTTGCCCTGAGAAATTGTACAACAGTTTTCAGAATTGCAGAAAGAAATTTACATAGATTTTAAAAAGACTTGACAGCATACATAGACATTATGTAAACAATGCCTATGAAATTCCAACAAAATAGTAACAATTATCAAAAACATTGACGCCCGTGTGGTGCCGGGGCCCACAAGGGAAGCAAAGGATAGTACCACTGCGACCTACAATGCATGCCGTAAGAGGCGACTGATGTAGACTCTATGGATGTTACCCTAGTAAATCAAAAGCAGCAAAGAAATCGGAAGTGCAGGCCTACTTGTAAGTGCATAACTGACACAGCGTACAATCACTTCTAGGCTCAGATCACACAGAGTGGTTGACAAGTGGTCGATATGGATATTCGAAGAAGAAAAACATTGATGTCAAATTCACTTGTAATGTTGGTCAGAGTAGCCAGTAATTTGAAGTAACAATAGGAATGCAACATTACTGCCCTCTGTCAATTAATCTTCTTGGTTGTTGTATACTGGGTAAGAATGAGACAGACAACAGAAGATATGTCTAGGGGAATACAATGGATAATCTTCTCTCAGTTGGAAGATTTGAAATATGCAGATATCACTACACTGCTAGTACATTCCTATCAACATAATTAGAAAAAAAGCAGACAGACTGCACATATGCAGCTAACAAGTTTAATTGAACATAGATATCAAGAGAACAGAAGTAATGACCACAAATTTAAACAACCCAACACAAGTAAAAATAAGGAACAAGTAACTGGCAGCAACAGACACATTGACTTATGTAGAACGCACAGCAACAAAAGATGGCTATGCCAGTGAGGCTATGAATAAAATGGCAAAGCCATAATTGCTTTTGCCAGCCTTAACAACATTTTTAGAGCTTCCCTGTACAACACACAAACTACAGGATATATTAGAGCTAAGTACTTGGGTATGGATTTGAATGCTGAAAAACAACAAAAAAAGGAAACGTCTCGACTCAGTATTTCATACAACCTGCAGGGACAAAATTATTTGAATATTTTTCCAGACAAAATCAGCAACCATGAACTGCTTAACAGGTGCAATCGGTGAAAATGTTGACTGATAAAAGGCAGACGATGGAGCTGGATGGGACAAATACTCAGAAGTTCTCCAGAGACCTTCACAAGAACTGTCATGTAGTGACCACAGAAAGGAAGGCAAAGGAGTAGACCAAAGATAATCTGGTGCTGAAGGATAGGTACAATGTAGGTCAGTTATGTTAGTGACCACACTGACCGGCACAATGGAGAGATGTTACTGTTACCCTACAAAATGTGCCCATTCACTATCTGCTTTGTTGACCATATTCAGGTTGACCATGCTTTGTTGATCACTTCATTCAGGTTACAGTTGTTCACTTTTTGTACTGTGCATCATATAAAAAAAAGTCATGTGTCCTTTTTTTCTCTCTTATAATTGTGTTGAAATTGATGTTGCCATGTTCTTGTGTTTGCCCACTATGAATTTGGGTGTAGTCATGGCTATTCTGACTGATTTTTGCGTGAAGGCATGCTTTCCTTATTATCAGTGTCATGGGCCCTCCTCTCTCTCCCCCCATCCCTGCTATGTTCTTCTCTTCTAACATTGAGTAAACCTTACCACTTGTTATCTGTAACCCACCCATGCTGAACTGAAGCTGGAGTATATGTTTGTTCATGTATCTTGGCATACCTACATATTTCTTGCATGACTCAAAAGTAATCTACTTTGGTTTATTCCAGGTGTTTACATTTATTTCTTACCATTCTATTGTACAGTTTACAACTGATGTCCTAGCCTTGCAACTTTTTATGCTGGAAATTTATTTCTGCTAGAATAACACAACTTTCACCTGGAGTTAAATGCAGGTGTTGTAATCTTTTCTTTGTTTCCTGGATTGTTTGTATTATTGACTTGCATTTCCTAGATTGTTCTACCTAGTTACTTGTATTTGCAAGTAGCATGTTCTTTGTGGAACATAATTGTTAGCTCGAATGAAAAATTCTCGATATCTAGCTATGTCTCTCACTTCAATCTTCATCCTGTTTCAGATTTTTGTAATGTCTCAATTGCTACCTCCTTCTTGTTCATCTCCAGCCCTATTTTCCTGGTACACACCCTTCATTTTTGCTCTTGCTCGATGGGACCGAAATATTTCAGTTTCCAAGATATGATATTGTTTACGAGCCGATGTTCAACCTTGATGTTTACACCTATTGTAGGATATCTACAGGGTGTTCAAGGATAATTGCAGCCCCATTGACAAATCAAAAGACGCCAGATAACCTATCGCGTTGTCTTTATTTACTATTTAAACTGGTTCTGACTAGCTCGTCCTACGTCACATTTGTTCATCGCCCCTTCCGCACTACAATTACACACCCTCACACAACCTTCACCTATACTACGTCATAACTGAACCTTCTCATTTCCATTCATATATGCCAGATTAGCTCCATTCATAGGCTGTTTTTAAGTTGAACACCCTGTATATTGCTCTCTCTTTTGTTCTATGGCTTCTAAGAATTTATGTGTGGCATTTCATGTCATTAAATACATTATTCTTGTTGAATGTTTGTGTTATGGTCTATGATTCACATCCATGTATGTGGCCACAAGAAAAATACATCTACTCAGAAGTATTACTTTTGTTTCCTTGGCATGTTATGCTATCAGTTTTTCATACTAAAAACTCTAAATTTCCATGACAAGTTGCCTTCTGATTTCCTGTGTACAGTCTCCATTGTTCTTAATTTCTGAGCCAAAATCTACAAAACTTTTAACTTTTCATTCTATCTATATCCTCTATGTTTAACACTTAAGACTTCCACAAAAAATGTCCTTTGTTGCTCTTCTGTCACCTTTCTATTAATGGTTTCACATGTCATACCACAAGCATTCTACTCTCTTTCTACCGTTCTTTCTTGTGTTTCTTTCGGATATCCAGGACTTTTTTCCCATTCACTGTCCTTCGGATAGCTGTCCTAGCCATTAACCCCACTGGCATACAACACACATGTCCAATTCACCTCCATTTTATTCATTTAATTATGGTCTCCAACAATGCACACTTCTCTTCCATTTCCATAACACAATATTTGTTACCAAAATGGGTAATGTCTTCATTATTGATGGTAGTTTAGAGTTTACACTTTGTTTTGTCAGTGGACATACATTTTCTTTGCATTCAGAAAATGGTTCTAATCTTAACTGTGTCTTTTAACAGACAAGATTAAATTTGCAGTCATTTGACACATTATATTTACTAATCGGCTTCTTCTTTTGCATTCGCCCGCTATGAATTCAGGCATAGCCATTGCGCCTGGTGTTGCGCTTCTGACTGATTTTTGCGTGAAAACCTGCTTACTATTTTATTTGTTTCCTCTCCATACAGGCGGGCTTTCTCCGAATTCAGAGGTAACCAATCAGCTACTGATTAGAAAGAAAAGGGTTCATGTTGTTGATGTCATAAAATATGTGGCACTCATAAGTTATTTTTGCATATATTTGCACATCTTCTATCTCATTTAGTTGTCATCTTACTTGGGGCATTTCTATCATAGTTTGTGAGGTTAGTCTAAATACACAGTTAACTCAGCTCAGATGTGTAGTAAGTAGTAGATCTGGTACAGATCTGGTGTGTGTTGGAAAATGTTACTGTGTGCTGGTCTTATTTGTTCAGACGATGAATCTAGTCATATTGGCTGTCTGGTTGTTACATCTATCAACATTGTTTCTCATTGTTTATCCTGTGTATGAGGTCATCAATGTAGCTGGCCTACTTAAGGATGTCTGCACATAAACCGTGTGAGTTATGCGATCGACGTCATGGCGCAATGAACATTCCGTCCGTCCTCTGCTGCAGCAGCCATCCCAAAGTCCACTTGCCCACTTTACTCATGATTATTGTATCTTCTCTCTTTACCACGAAGATGACACTGGCATGTCCAAACTTAACTCTTAATTCTTGCACTCGATCCAGTGTCTGAGACTCGCCCGTATCACACAAGCGAGAGCATACAGCATTGATAGGGTCGACTCATTCCATACTTCTGCCCGTTTGAGTGTGAGCATTGTTTGCAAGAAAGTCAACATGCTCATACACTAAACTGTGTATGTTCTTCTATAGTGATGATATCTGTAAGAATTAGTTTGACATGATCATGATGTTGTTAGCTCTACATAGCTACCTCCCTGAGTCACTCACCTTTCACATGTTGCTAGGTATTCCACAGTGTTCCTGTTATTTACTCCTCGGTTAGTGCTTCATTATCTACACAGTAATTATAAATAGAGAAGTTAATAACTAGACAGGTATGGAAAGCTCTCAGGTAATATATACTAGGCAGGTGTGCGATTCTCTCAGGTAACATATACTAGGCAGGTGTGCGATTCTCTCAGGTAACATATACTAGGCAGGTATGTGAAGCTCTCCGGGTAATAAATACTAGGCAGGTGTGCGAATCTCTCAGGGTAACATATACTAGGCAGATGTGCGATTATCTCAGGTAACATATACTAGGCAGGTATGTAAAGCTCTCCTAACATATACTAGACAGGTATGCAATGCTCTCAGATAATATACTAGACAGGTATGTGAAGTTCTCAGGTAACATACACTAGACAGGTATGTGAAGTTCTCAGGTAACATACACTAGGCAGGTATGCGAAGCTCTCAGGTAACATACACAACTAACAAATGAACCAGACAGAGATCTCATTTAACATATACTAAAGTACATGAAACAATAGAAAAATCAAATTAAGAAAATAAAGTATCTAGTAAGTAACATTAGCTTGATGAAACTTTCTCCCATTTTCCACAAAGGAATCTGTGCACACATATACATACATACAAATATGATCAAGTTGACATTGGCTGTGCACAGACATAACATACACATATGATCAAGTTGACATTGGCTGTGCACAGACATAACATACACATATAATCAAGTTGACATTGACTGTGCACAGACATACATACACACATATGATCAAGTTTACATTAGCTGTGCACAGACATACATACACACATATGATCAAGTTGACATTAGCTGTGCACAGACATAACATACACACACATATGATCAAGTTGACATTGGCTGTGCACAGACATACATACACACACATATGATCAAGTTGACATTGGCTGTGCACAGACATACATACATACACATATGATCAAGTTGACATTGGCTGTACATATTCTTCAATTGATGATGTGATGAGAATCTTACCATGTGTTCATTATAGGCTATATACTACTGCTACAATTTTGCAGTCTGCATAGATGATGATGATGGTATGGTTGTGCATGTTGATGTCTGCTTTACCAAGAAAGCTTGTTTCCCTTTTTATTTTACTTAGATTTGTTGTTAGTTGTAAGTTTGTTGTTAATTTGATATCAGTTTTGATTTGTGGAGTGTTGCAGCATGCCAGCCTCTAACGCATATTAATATGATGTTATCATATTAGAAGTATACAATGAAGTATCAGCAGCTGCGGAGGAGGAATATTAACCCCTTCAATCTTCTAAGCCGATATACTGGATCGCAGTGTTTTTTTTTCGATGAAGCAAAGCCAGTATACTAGCTACTTCAGTTTACATTGTAATAAATGTGTGTCCATAGGTTAACCAAAAAAAAATAACTCCTTGTGAACCAAATGCCATAATGTGGGCTTCGGTGTGACGCCTTTTACCAGGAGCCACACTAAAGGGCATTTTTATTTTAAAAACAAAGGACTTGTAAAACATGGCTTTTGTCCGGGTCTAGTAAGAGTTAAGGGCTGAAATAGTTAACATTGCATATCACATGGAATGTCATATCTTCGATGACAATGTTGACTGTCAATGCTTTATTTTACTACACACACACACAACACACCTGTCACCGTGTGACATAATCAATCACATGTTCTACTATCTGTCTTGTGCTCATTGATAATACATGATAACAATGCACTCCGACTTTCTCCTCTCCCCCCAATAAATTCATTAACTTACTGTATGACAATGTTGGTTAGGTAAAATTGAAGGGGGGAGTGTATTATGTTATGCGATCGACATCACTGCACATTGGGCATTCCCATTCTGGCACTGTCCTCCGCTGCAGCAGCCATTCTAAAGTCCATTTGCTCACTGTACCCATGAGAAATTGATTACTATATCTTCTCTCTCTACCACGAAGACGACACTGTCTGGCATGTCCAAACTTAACACCTAATTCTCGAACTCGTTCCAGTGTCTGAGACTTGCCCATGTCACATAATGAAGAGCGACGCATTGATGATATTGGCTCTGTCCATACTTCTGCCCACTTGAGTCGGGGCATTGTTTGCAAGAAAGTCAGCACACTCATTACCCTACACTCCAGCATGTCCAGGTGTGTACAGCCAGGTGGAGTGTGTGATCTGATGTAATGATTAAAGAGATTGCTGTATTATTTAGCTTTGTCAAATGTCAACTACATCAGTGCCAAAACGCATACATGGACTGTCATAGAACAAACTTACTATTGTCTTTCACTGTCAGTTCTAGTCTTCTTCTTCTTTGCGTTCGTTCTTTACGACCAATTTTAATCACTCTGTGATATGTTTGATCTTTACCAAGAACGTGTATACGTTGCACATTGGTTTGGTAGGCCCCTGAACGCATAGACTTCTACACATTTAGGACACATGCATCCAATTTCAGCCAAACCTCCTTAGTCGCCTCTTACGACATGCGTGGCAGGTAACAGTGGTTCTATTACACCCCAAATTTTTGCCCCGGTAACTACTCGGCCGTCAGTTCTGGTATAATGTATTATCATACTGTTTGGTTCCTGCTTGTTATTGATGACTTTCTGTGTCATCTAAACCTGTTGTCTCTTCTGTGTTCTTGTTGGTGATCTCACCATCTGGAGACTATATTATTCATGCTTTACTGTATCTCACCATCTGGATGGCTATATTATTCATGCTTTACTGTATCTCACCATCTGGAGGCTATATTATTCATGCTTTACTGTATCTCACCATCTTGAGACCATATTATTCATGCTTTACTGTATCTCACCATCTGGAGGCTATATTATTTATGCTTTACTGTATCTTACCATCTGGGGGCTATATTATTTATGCTTTACTGTATCTTACCATCTGGAGGCTATATTAGTCATGCTTTACTGTATCTTACCATCTGGAGGCTATATTATTTATGCTTTACTGTATCTTACCATCTGGAGGCTATATTATGTATGCTTTACTGTATCTTACCATCTGGAGGCTATATTATTTATGCTTTACTGTATCTTACCATCTGGAGGCTATATTATTCATGCTTTACTGTATCTCACCATCTGAAGGGCTATATTATTCATGCTTTACTGTATCTCACCATCTGGAGGGCTATATTATTCATGCTTTACTGTATCTCACCATCTGGAGGGCTATATTATTCATGCTTTACTGTATCTCACCATCTGGAGGCTATATTATTCATGCTTTACTGTATCTCACCATCTGGATGGCTCTCAGATCAACCCAGCCTCAAATTACTGCCAAGAAAAACACTTAGCAGTAAAAGACATCTAGCAGGATGTTGACCATTTCATCATCCATGGTGTAGGGATCTCTGTGATGTATAGGTTAGGTGGTCATCTCTCGTTACAAAGGTACTTGTTTCACTCCCTCATAGAGCCATCAGGAAATTTTTCCAGAGATCCCTGGTCTCTGTGTAGGTGAGATCGAGCTTCTAGTCTATTTGCAGATGGACTATAAAATGTAGGTCCTGTGTTAAATTTGAGCACCGTAAAAGAACCTTTGTTTTTTCGTCTATTGAGTTGTTGCCTGGCAGGACTTACCGTCTCTTCCTCCTTGATGTGTGCTCATTGTACACCTCCATACCTCATTCCGACGGACTTCAAGCTCTCCAGTTCTTTCTCGACAGGAGAACTAACCCACTTGTCTCCACCTCGGCTCTCCTTCGTCTTGCAGAACTAGTACTAACTCTCAACTCCTTTCAGTTCAATGACCAGTTCTTTGAGCAGATCAGTGGGGTCGCCATGGGTACTAAAATTGGACCCAGTTATGCTTGTCTATTCATGGGTCATCTTGAGCACCTAGTATGGAATTCCTATGATGGCCCTCTTCCGTCTGTGTATCATAGATACATTGATGATTGTATTGGCATTACCGATATGCCTGAAGCCGATTTGTCACGCTTCATTAATTTCATTAATGTCTTCAATCCGGCTATTCGGTTTACATCACACATCTCTACCTCTTGTGTCAACTTTCTTGACATCACTATCACTATCAGCCTATCCACCATCACTACATCAGTTTACTACAAGCCTACTGATGCACATAGTTTTCTTCTTTATACCTCTTCCCATTCCCAGGCTTGTCGTGATTCTTTACCATTCTCTCAACTTGCGCCTTCGTCGCCTCTGTAGCGAGGACGACGATTTTCTCGATAGAGCCCACGAGATGCTGGATTTCTTTCGTAAGCGCTTATACCCGGATAAGGTGCTTGCTTCTGCTATGCGGCGCGTTCAACAAATTTCTCGCCAGGAGGCTCTCTCTAACCAGCATAGAACTTTCAATTCTGACAGGGTGAAACTTGTCTTAACTTTCCACCCTCATAGTTCCCTTGTGAAGAAAGTCTTATTCCGTCATCTCTCCATTCTTCAGTCTGATCCTGAGACACGTTCAATCTTCCAACACTATCATTTGGTGGCGTACAGACGGGACAGAAGCCTTAGGATATGTTGGTTCACAGTCGCCTCAAGCCTAATATCCAGAGTCATTTTGGCACCATCCAGTGTGGCCGTCGGCGCTGCAACACTTGTGCTTATGTCATACAGACCCGCACGGTGTCTTTTCCAACAGCCACGTTCGTTGTTGAAGACAGTTTCACATGCGAGTCCCGTAATATTAGCTATGCCATTATCTGCAAGCGGTTCAACAAGGCCTATATTGGGGAAACCGGCAGGAGACTCAGTGACCGATTCGCCCAACACTTGCGCGATATACGCCAATGCTCTGTGACCCTGTAGCTACCCATTTCAATGATACTGGCCATTCAGGAGCTTGCGATGTCCAGGTCACAGCCATCCGATCATGTTCCTCTGATGATCGTAGTCGATTTGCTCTGGAGAATCGGTTGATTTCTTTGTATGGTACCTTGCGACCACGCGGGCTCAACGTATTACATTATTATGCTTCTTAGTACTTTCTCTTCCTATGCTTTGTACTCTATATGGGTATATGTTGCTCCTGTTTGTTCGTTTGCTTGATAAAGGCCTTGTTGGTCGAAACGTTTCTGTTTTTTGTAAAACTATAGTACTTTGTTTGTACGTGTTTCACTATTTACCAAGTTTTACTGCAGTCTTCCCCTATTTCGATAAAAGAACCCTTGGCAGTTCAAAATCTAAAAGAGCGGACTGGAAAGCTGCTGCCTGAGCAAAGATTCATTAGAAAGATTAAAAAACAAAATTCCTACAAAATAGTTTCACCATCTTTAAAATGACACCGGGAACCCTTACATGTGCTACAGAATGTGTGCACTACAGCTGACATATTCCTGTGTAAGAAATAGATCGGAGCACACATGGTTACTCACCAAAGTGCACTGATGATGGTCCTATCATTCAAACCATCTGGAAACTACATTATTCCTGTTTTCCTACATCTCCCCATTTGGAGACTACAACTATTGCATCATACCTCATTCACTACATCATCTCCTCATATTGATACAACAACTACATCATGCATAGTACTCTACAACTACATACTGCTGTTACACGCTGTATGCCAACTGAAATATTAAACAAATAAATGGCACAGTACAGATAGTTAGCTCTATATGGGAGTCCATTGTACACTGTGGTCTCTTGTCTAATACTACCACTTTGTCTTCATCTAGTTCATATATATTTCTTTCAATGACTCGGATGAAAGCCAACACTTTTAGTTTAAATTTCCTTATTGTAAACATTGGAGCGATTTAAAAAATCTTTTTTAAATTTAAGTAGGAACAAAATATATTTCATATCAGATGTGTTCTCCCACACCGATTTCATATAACTTCTTTAACGGATTAATGGCATTGTCGTTAGGGACGTCAGTGATATATCCGGAAACTACTAACAAACATGTCCAGTGAAATATACAATAGAAAATCCTGACATATCCTTTACATGATGTAGCCATCAACCACAGAAAACGAGTCGTTGATTTTCTAGGCTCCACTTATACGTTCAGTAGTTTGTCATTGCTTTCTGAACGGTGAGGTTTATTTTTATCTTTTGTAAAAATCCAACGGAAACTAATTTGCTTCCAAACTTGCCCACCGTGGGGTTTGAACCCGGTACGCTAGCGTTTGTGATCGAGCTTACTACCTCCTGAGCTACAGACACTCACTCTAAGTGAGATACACAATAAAAAATAAAGTTAGACAACATTGTGACAAGGAGTAACACAATTGTTGGGGTAATAGATAGAAAGTAAGAGAGGATGTTGTCAGCATAAAAGAGAGTTAACAACTGAGGACAATGCCAACAGTCACGGGTAGAATGTTCAAGTTTTGTTATGTGATATGTCTCATGCTCAAGTTGTCAGTAATGCTAAAATATGGATGGTTTATGAAGCCACCAATCACAGCTATGTTTACAAATTAAATGGCTGATTGGACGGGACCATGAGGCGTTCTTCAACAAAAGCATCGGGAGATCATATGTAACAAATTGGAGAGTTAATCTGTAACATGGGAGAGAAAGTGGAGAGTTAATCTGCAACATGGGAGAGAAAGTGGAGAGTTAATCTGCAGCATGGGAGAGAAAGTGGAGAGTTAATCTGCAACATGGGAGAGAAAGTGGAGAGTTAATCTGCAGCATGGGAAACAAATTGGAGAGTTAATCTGTAACATGGGAGACAAAGTGGAGAGTTAATCTGTAACATGGGAGATAAATTGGAAAGTTAATCTATATATGAATTATATAGCGAAACAGAGAATGAAGTGGTTTGGCCACTTAGTAAGAATGCGAACAGACCAAACTGCATATGAAGCTTTCCATAACAGAATATCAGGAAGGAAGACCGAGGAAAAGGTGGATAGCTAACGTAGTTGAATTCTGCCAGGGGACTAAGAAAACCATCACACAAGTCACTAGAGAAGTGCAAGACAAATACATAAAACCACGACAATGGGTCAACAACCCGGTAACAGTGTGCCGACAAAAGAAGAAGAATCTGTAACATGGGAGACAAAGTGGAAAGTTAATCTGTAACATGGGAGAAAAAGTGGAAAGTTAATCTGTAACATGGGAGACAAAGTGGAAAGTTAATCTGTAACATATGAGACAAAGTGGAAAGTTTACCACTAGTGATGTAATATGATAAAAAATGAAGGTAGAGATGATTTATCAACTATACATGTCAACATCAAGTGTATAGCTGACAAGAATGAGACATTAAATATACACAAAATAGTGGACACATCCTGTTTAATGTCTTTGAAGAATCCTCGATATAATTGATCCAGAAAATACAGGGTGTTCAAGATAATAGCAGCCTGTGAATGGAGTCAATCTGGCATATATGTATGAAAATGAGAAGGTTCAGTTATGACGTAGTATAGGTCAAGGTTATGTGACGGTATGTAGTTGTAGTGCGGGAAGGGGCGATGAACAAATGTGACGTAAAACGAGCTAGTCAGAACCGGTTTAAATAGTACATAAACATAACGCGATAGATTATCTGGCAACTTTCGATTTGTCAATGGGGCTGCTTTAATCTTGAACACCCTGTATCATCAATGATCAACTGTGGAAGATAAATAAATGCATATCACGATCAGAGGAAGAAGATGATGATGATAGTCGGAACTTGTGTGTAGAATGTCACTATGCACTTTAGCAAAACAGCTCTTTAACGGACAGCAGATGGAAGGAGGAGACGGGGCAGATCAAATACAAACCTGTAGAAGAACTGGGAAAATGGAATTTAAAGTATGGATAGAAATAGAATACCATTGGTAGAAATAGAATACCATTTAATTAATCAATCAGTATACCAATGGTAGACCGACCGCGATAGGAGACTTGTAAATGTCTTTTGTATTACCTATGATATGAACACTATATATTATATGTGTATATATATATATATAGAGAGAGAGAGAGAGAGAGAGAGAAAGATATTTGAATGTAGCCTACACACTAATGTTTGATGTATATGCTGTCTTTGTGGCACATTATGGTCATGTGACGTGAAGAAGAACTGGTCACATGATTATGTCCTTTGACTGGTATGTCCGTCAAGATTATGTTAAGAATGTACAACAACCAGATACTAGCATATTATGTGATGTGAATGTTTGATAACTGTCTCAATCAGGGTTAGTGAAGTAGCAACAGTGTTGACTACTAGACTACCTGCAAGACCCAGCAAGTTGCCATTGTTGAACTGTCAAAGGCTGAACTCAACACCCAGTGAAGGCAGCAATCTCAGACCTGTTAGGTCACTCTGCCCCTCACCTTTACCACCAACATTTATAGATCATTACGACAACCAGGCTGGTATCTTCCCTGCACGTCCCATAACCCCATGCCTCCCAACTTTTGTTCCACTGTCCACATCATATGCCCAGCAGTCACTCGTCGATCGGCCTGTTACACCTATTCCCTACCACCCGGGTCAGTCCTACGGGCCCACTTCATTCTTTCCTGTCCCTCCTCACCCTCTTGTTATCTCCCCTGCATCCCCTTTCATGCCTTTTGGAGTTTCTGGAGCATCGCCTGCATCTGCTTTTGTGTCTGCATCACCACCCTCCAACTCTTGCAGCATGGCATTGATAAGTGTTCCTAAAACGTCTATGACTCGCAGCATGTCCATGACACACATACCTTCTGCTTTCGAGCCTCATGGAATGTCAATGACACACATACCTTCTGCTTTCGAGCCTCATGGAATGTCAATGACACACATACCTTCTGCTTTCGAGCCTCATGGAATGTCAATGACACACATACCTTCTGCTTTCGAGTCTCATGGAATGTCAATGACACACATCCCTTCTGCTTTCGAGTCTCATGGAATGTCAATGACACACATACCTTCTGCTTTCGATTATGGGGGCATGCCTATGACACACACACCTCCTTCATTCGAGTCTCATGGAATGTCAATGACACACATACCTTCTGCTTTCGATTATGGGGGCATGCCTATGACACACACACCTCCATCTTTCGAGTCTCGTGGCATGTCAATGACACATACACCTCCTTATTTCGAGTCTCGTGGCATGTCAATGACACATACATCTCCTTCTTTCGAGTCTCGTGGCATGTCAATGACACACATACCTTCTTCTTTCGATTATGGGAGCATGTCAATGACACACACATCTCCTTCTTTCGAGTCTCGTGGCATGTCAATGACACGTACACCTTCCTTCGAGTCTCCTGGCATTTCAATGACACACACATCTCCTTCTTTCGAGTCTCGTGGCATGTCAATGACACACATACCTTCTGCTTTCGATTATGGCGGCATGCCTGTGTCACCTGCACAGTCTCCTTTCGAGTCTGGGGGCATGTCTGTATCACCTGTACATCATGTCAATGTGTCACCAAGCATGCTAGGGACACATTTAAGTCCCTCATCCCAACCAAGGTCCTTCTCCATCTCCCTGACTGACCCAGCATGCAGACAGAGTAGTTTAACCCCTGACCTTCCCATATTTTCTGTGTCACCCCCACAGCAAACTTTATCACCAATTCATCCCTCCCCTCGCATGGAAGAGCCTAGCTGTGCTCTCACTGCCGTGGCTGTTGTCATGGAAGACTGTAGGAATGCAACAAGCTCCCCACAATACAACATAACGGATATTTTCGGTAGTCGCACACATCCACTGCCTCTCGACAAGACATCGTCAGAAGCTAGCGGGTATGTTCTTTGCTTGCTTCGAGTGGGTAGTGGACATCAATATCAAGTAGTGTGTGGTGACAGTTGCCTGGCTGTCATTGCAAGTCTTGGACGACGGGTGTGCTTTCTTCTTCACATATCTAAACACTGGCATGGTCTATCTGACTTGTATTTCTTTCTACATGAGAGGGAATGCTTATCTAACTTATTTGATGATAACTGACCAAATGGAATGGTTGAAAATTAATCCACTTGACACTATCTAGTTACTTTCAAATCAAATACATTTATTAATTTTAATTGGGGTGCGGATTAATTATTGACATTCAGGCTATGTCTGGTTTACTTGACATAGCTGTGGTCACTCAATCAGTTTCTGACCTGTCAACTTATCTACTACTAACTTGATTTAATTGAATAAACCCTCACTGTCACATTTAGTTTACACACGTGACCATTTGACATGTGATTAACCAGAACATCTCGTGATAATTATTAATTGTAGTTTCTATCTTAACCTTTAGTGGAAGTGGGGTCACATGCATAATGTTCAAACTACACGTCTTAAGTTTACGCATACTTTAACCAACCAGTCTTATTTATATATGTGTGTTGACCAACTCAACGCAACTCGACTATTGTTAGAACAGAGCGACGTGTCTGCACTGTTTCCATTTTCGATTTTTCTTTTCCTCTAAGACTATCATTGCATGTCTATATATTGTTAAATATATCTTAAAGAGAGAGAACTCGTGCGCTCATCCTGTATGTAATAATATTGCAGTTATCTCTCTTGCCTTGTCGATTGCATACTCTACTTTTTATAAGTATAACTCCACGTTACTAGCAACGGGTCATACTCATTAGTTTTTATATATGACTGTCTTAAGAGAACAGATCAGTTTCAGACTACGTTGGTTACTTAGACTCTGGTATCAGATTCCAGAGTAGTACTCTTTAACAAGGGCACTAAAGGCAAATATCTCGGAATTTGATGTTGTAGGTTGTTCCCCATTTTGGAAGACTCAGACTACTTAATAATCGCATGCAAAATAACACACTCTAGAGTGCCAGCAATGTGCACACCACCATCATGACAGCTGTGTGCACATCATCACGACAGCTGTGTGCACATCATCATGACATCGCTGACCACCCACCAACCTATCAGATGCCGCACGCTGGATAGTGTCGGGAAGATGTATCTCTCTCCAAGGCTAGATAAATGGAACATATATGGAGCATAGCAACAACTTAAAAACACATGCAGATACCACTACATAACATTATGCCAACAGGAAAGAGTCCAAGCACCGATGGATCATTGAAGAAGAATATGGATGTTATAGTTGCTGCAATCTCCCATTATGTTGGCATTGTCTTTTGGTGCCAAGCTGCTTGGAAGACTTTCAAGAAGACTTATCTCTCCTGCATTAGACGACATTGTACATACAGTAATTACATGACAACAAGCAACGAAAAGTTGAGAATCACTATTGGAGTAAGACATGATGATAAAATGTCCTACCATCTGTTGGTGCTACTTCTGGATGGACAGAAAGGGAGAATCTAAACATGTACAGACAAGACAAGAAAGTACTCATTGACGTACTGACAGATGAGACATGTATTTATATTACTTGAACACGATGTTATTCTATTTGTTTACTCCTACAATTCAACTTTGTGATGTAAGTTGAGAACAAAACGAACGATCATCTCTGACTACAGCACTAAACACCACATTTTACTAGCATGATTCGTAAAGTCGAATCAGAAATGGTGAGACGCAACTGGGTGGAGGTACTGGTACAGATAATGATCAGAGAAATCACCATAATTTTTGTCCCTGGGCACGCAGGAGTTAAGGGGTAATGAACGAGCTGATAGATTGGCTGGCTTGGTTAGAATATCAGAGGGAGCTGCCATGGATCGAAATGACATTCTTCACGCATTGAGAGAGTCTTTCCGAACAGAGGAGTTTCAGGGCTGTGAATCCCACTCGCTGACCAGATTGAGAGAGATGTGTCAATATTGGTGCAGCCCGAAAAGAACGACATACTAAATATGCAAGGAGATTGATAATCAACATCGAACTGGCGTGTTGGGTCGCTGGACGCTGCTGGATTTGCTGAGGCGGAGATCGGAGCACCTATGGACATGTCCGGAGTGCTATGATGATAGTCCTCATATAACTGATAACTGACACACATTGTATGTAGGTATGATCTTATAGAGAGCTAGGAGAGAAGATTCATTAGAAGAGAATACAATAGAAGAATATGAGTCGATCTTAAACACGTCAGAGTTGAAATATGTTCGAACTTTAATCGACTGGAACAGTCAGTATTTCAAGGAGTGGAATTATCAGTCGTCTAAACATAACGATTCTAGAGGAGACCTCTATAAGAAATCAAATATCCTAGTACAGTATCTATGTGTTTGTTGAGAAGGAGATAACGCCCACTGAATGTAACCAATGATAGTTACGCCAACTGTTATTGTTCATCGTGGAACTGAGCTCATTATTAAGATGTCATTGACTGGAGACGTGTATCTTGTTTTGTCCTAGATGATATGGCAACATGTCCTGGAGAACTTGATCAAACCATCAGGCTATAATGTGTTGTTGTATGATATGAACACATTCAACTGTACTTTGTTTAGCTAGGACCAGAGTTAGACCTAGACTGTGTCATTGTGACTGTACTGTATTCCACACAGAACACACGTTGTATGTGTCTTGTATTCTTTGTTTGACAAAGACCTTTTGTTTGACACGTCGATGTAGCCTGTGTGTGTCTTTTTGTAAATCTTACCTTACTTCTATATTATTCATTTTGATAGTACTAGCTTTATTGATGGTATGGCATGACGTACAATAACATTGTTTTATAACAAGGATTCTTCCATAACAATTACCTTCCTGTGGATGTGTGTGAAGGGGCACACAACTACAATGATGTATGTAAGCAGATGTCTTGCTAAAGACCGGCAAGCATGGCGAGCGGCAGTCAGGGCGGCTCAAAAGAAAAAAAGAACAACATCACATGTGGAGGCAAAGAGAGAACATCCGATGTATCAGATCCAGTTTTACCTGTAGCAAGGAGTGCCACTCCAGAATAGGCCATTACAGCCACAAGAAACGTGAATCAGCGCAGAACACACTACGTGACGCAAGGCCTACTGTCTCCTGAGACAAAGAGACCAATGGTGTAAGTAATATCCAAGTTCAAGAATAGGTCAACCACAACTCCTCTACATGACATCAAACACATGTGTTGATCCAACAATGAACCTGTGCACATCTTACATTTAATAACTGTGCTCAGATATCTGATATATAATGAAGGTCGACCGTGACTAATTGAATTCATGGAGACAGTTCATCTTTCCTTTTAGATTTCTGAGCATAGGAAACTGAGATTGTAGAATACGAACAAAGCCCCCTGTGAGTGCGGTTCAATTCCGCGGGCTGACAGAAAAGCCACAGGTTCTCCAGATTTACAGTGTTAGTGGCACGGAACCGAAGGGTTACGATGTCCATGGCACCGAGCCGAAGAGCTCAAGTGCTTCTGGATTGGACAAGAAAAAAAGAAAACGAACAAGAAACAGCCAGACAAATTGTCGTGTACCGAACTTGTCAGATCCTTCTAAACTAAGGGAAATAAATCCGGATATTTTTATATTGTTCTGTTTGTACTGAAAGCACTGTCGATGGTAATATAGATAGATAAAGTGCAGACTGGTGTGTGTGTGTGTGTCTCTCTTTTGTTTTGATATATGTTTCTATGCACGCTGGCTTTAGTTTCACTATATGTGTGGGTGTGTGTGCCTTATATCTGTATAACCAACCACCTGTGTGTGCTCTACCAAATCTAACACGCACCAATCTGATTCGTCGTCACTAACAATTATATTTAAAAGAAAGGTTCAGACCAGGGCACACAACAAACCTGGTTATGAGCAGCCACAGCCAACAGAGTTCACCATGCTAGCCAACAGAGTTCACCGTGCTAGCAACCTCTTGTAGCATTTAAGACAGACTTCAACAGCTGGCGTTGATTACCACCAGAATCAACACATTAGCTGGGCTTAGTGTGCTAGCTAGCTAACAGCTTTGTTGTGTGCCCCGATCGTACCAACCCTATGTTGCTATTGTATGAATAATCATGTTGAAAAATATGTAAACATAATGATATTAGCATAGTCAACATATTGCCAGCAATAATCATGATTGATTGAGACTGTAATGATAGGGTTAGGATAGTAATAGCATGCTAATGATAACATGTAACATGATATCCTGGCGTTTTTGTTGTTGTTATTATTTTCACGTCACTTATCTTTTGTTCATTTATAGATTAAGTTGGCTCGACCTAGACTATTTTACTTTTGTGGGTATTTGTTAATTGTGTCAAATGAAATATTGTATGCTTTTATAGGAGGTAGGGGGTTAGTTTTGTATGTATATATGTTATGTTCTGTCTGATCAAGTTTCATTACAGGTAGGTAGAACATTCGATGTTCCTTACAGGTAGTAGAACATTCGATGTTCCTTACAGGTAGTAGAACATGTGATGTTCCTTACGGGTAGTAGAACATGTGATGTTCCTTACAGGTAGTAAAACAAATGTTCCTTACAGGTAGTAGAACATACAATGTTCCTTACAGGTAGTAGAACATATGATGTTCATTACAGGTAGTAGAACATATGATGTTCCTTACAGGTAGTAGAACATATGATGTTCCTTACAGGTAGTAGAACATATGATGTTCCTTACAGGTAGTAAAACAAATGTTCCTTACAGGTAGTAGAACATATGATGTTCCTTACAGGTAGTAGAACATGTGAAGTTCCTTACAGGTAGTAAAACATATGATGTTCCTTACAGGTAGTAGAACATATGATGTTCCTTACAGGTAGTAGACGCCAGCGTGTTCGTATCGTGTTCGACTACGGGTGACTAGTCCTCTGTAAGTGCGGGTTCAACTCCGCGGACTGCCAGAAAAGCCACAAGTTCCCCAGATTTACGGTGTTCGTGGCACCGAGCCGAATGGTTACGATGTCCATGACACGAGTCGAAGAGCTTTCAGCTCAAGTGTTTCTGGATCGGAAAGAAGAAAAAACAGGTAGTAGATCAGACAGACAGCAGAGCTCACGTCCAGACCGAAGAGTTATTGAGCGATGCTTACATCTAGCATAAGTCATGTTGATTGTCACAGACAGCAATAGCTGAGTTCTATAATTGCTTACACGTGATTAATTATAATGACAGTATGTTTTATATACTGATCCGTCAAGCCCCCTGTGAGTGCGGTTCAATTCAGCGGTCTGGCAGAAAAGTCACAGGTTCTCCAGATTTACGATGTTCGTGGCACCGAACCAAAGGGTTACGATGTCCATGGCAAAACACAATTTCCGTCGTCGTCGACTAATTGTTGAACTTCTGTACAAGTACTTTTATATTGGGCACTTTGTTATTACTGTCAACATTCACTATCATCACACTATGCAACTACATTCAATACAGAAACTCAACACAATGTTTGTGATATTTATTCTGACTTGTGACACCGTTCTTCACTGACCAATTTTAGTAGCCATCTTTTATTATCATCCTCTGTCTCGTCTATAATTGACCTTTAAGATCTGGTCTACATTTGATGTCTTCAAATCTAAGACCTGTCTTCAGTATAAGTCGTTAACTCAATCCGTACCACTAACAACTATAGTGCCAATAGGTGCTCAATATGATGAAACGACTTGATATACTGTTATACAAGTAGCTGATTCATCCACTCAAAACAACTTGTCTTGGTAGTGGTGGTGGTATCATATTTGATTGAAAACTCATGAAATCTCAACGTAAACAAACATGAGAAGATATTATACATTTGTGAGATTTCAACTTCTTCTGTGTTTGGTAACTAGTTGTTCTTGTTACAAGACTGATACTTGTGTCAGCAGAATGTCAACGCTCTAACCAGTCGTGTCTGTTCATCTACATATTAATTAGATATTGTGACTTGATTGTTGTCAACTGTTGTTGGTTGCAAGAGCGTACAACCTGAAAATGGAATCATCAAGAGGAAGGGGCAGACCAAGAAAATATGGATTGATGGAGTTATAGGCATCTTAAAACTTCACAATATCACACCATATCAAGCGACTGAGCGTGCACTATCTCGGAAATCAGTTAAACCTGCTATACCTAACGGCAAAAACGCAGAGAAGGTAAAAAGAAAAAAAAGTTGTTTCATGGCCAGGCTGAGACTTAAGGTCCAGCCGAGGTCACGGTCCAGTACAATGCATCATGATCAGGTTGTGTATATAATTATATGGCGGGATGGAATATTCGTGCATTGAGTGTTAGATGGGAGTCATGCTTTCATACACTATCTGACCAACAAAATGCTTTGTTTATTACTTGTATTACTATTGAACTCTACTAATAAGACCTTCTGGGTATATTTTGACCTCTCGTAATGATTTAACTGGAATAAACTGTGCCTTCGTATTTTTTTTTCCAGAAGCACTTGAGCTTTCAGCTCTTAGGCTCGGTGCCATGGACATCGTAACCCTTCGGTTAGGTGCCACGAACACCGTAAATATTGTAATAGATTATTTCGCTACTACACTTCCTCTCTTCAGTCTGCAACAACAACTACTATCAGCACCATCCACAACTATAACATAGAATGCAAATAAATGAAATGGCCGTCAAATATATTGTACATCTATGTGAGAATCAAACCTGATTCTCAACTTTTATTTGTTTTTATTTACTTATTTCAATATCTCATCAATGTTTAAAAAATAGCACATACATCAAATTATTAAAAGAAATCCTGAAAAGAAAACCAACAATTCAAAACGCATAACAATGCACATAACTGTAAAATATACCTACTAACTAATATTGTCAATCTTCACTAAGTGATATCTAATACACCGACATCCTATCTCTAAAATGTTCACAGTTCAACTCTACTTTGCTTGCGATGTCCTTAGAAAAAATACTTGTTCAGTCGCAATACGTTATACCGCTTTCTAGCTAGGGTTGCTGTCATAATAGTACACACGAAATGTCTCTGCTAACTGGTTATAATAATGTATTCTGTAAACTGGCTGACATCTCTCTCTCTCTCTCTCATATGTTGTTATAGCCTCTCTGTCTGGTTTGGCTCTACCCTTCAGTTTAGTTCTACCGCCTAGTTTTCCACTCTGAAAAGTCCTCCGGTTCTAATGTAACCGGTTTACCAATTCTGAACAGTAACTCTCTGATTTGGTCAAAATCTCAGTGGAGTTCTGCATCTACGTCTTAGTTAAGCAACACTCGATGTCGGCCGTTCTGTTGGGTTATGCGTATGGATTTATGTTATCTATCTGACTTTGCTCTCTTGGGCTCTCTCTCTGTCTGCAACTCAGTTCAATTCTACTGCCTCGTTCTCTATTCCACTTATAACTCGCAGCAGAGTTGTTCTGCTCTATAATCCTTGTTACTATCTACTAAGTTCTTGTCGATAACTGTGTGAGTTTCTTATTCTAGACTACACTCCTTGACATGTCGATTCTTTCTGTCTGTAACTGTCTCAGACTACCTACTCTCTGTCCCTGTGTACCTCTCCCCCAGCCGCTCTGTCTCTGTGAATGCCCCTGTGTCTCGGTGCCGTCTCTTTACTCTTTCTGACTCTTTCTGCTCTATCCAAATGTAAATCCACCACCCTCACTGCCTGTCCCTGGGTACCTCTCTGTCCCACTGTCTGAATGAGAATCGACCACCCTCACTGCCTGTCCCTGGGTACCTCTCTGTCCCACTGTCTGAATGAGAATCGACCACCCTCACTGCCTGTCCCTGGGTACCTCTCTGTCTGAATGAGAATGTGTCCAATGATCCAAATCCATTCTATTTAACATATGGCATTTTTCTTTGTTTCCAAATCGGCCATTGCCCTGTTAGTACATTCTCACAGTCAAATCTGGTTGTTGGTTGGAAACAACACCCTCCCCAGTCTAATTGATATTGTGACCGGACAATCATCTATGGCATTTCTTAAAAAGGGAATTACAATTAACCTCAACTTGGCTGTAGGTGTAAAGAAAACGGCATAAATTCATTTCTAATTAAGGAAGAAACCCCTTGCTAATATATCTGGTCTGTTATTATACGCCCACAGACCAGGTATATGGTTACCCTTTTTCTTTATTGTAAATACGTGCCTAGTTGAAGCTTGGGCCAAAAATAATCAAATCAATCAAGTGCCATGCCTGCCGGCGTAGGCGATCATGTCTCTCCACAACTCTCTTTGCTTGGTGCATGTAATCAGTTCTGACGTCGATATTTTGTCGAACCATGATGTCAGGCCATCCAACATCTTCTCCCTCTGTCTTCCACGATCTCTCCTTTCCTGAATTTTACCTGTAGTCACCAAATGTTCTAAACCTTCTCTTCGCATTATATACCCGAAGAACCTTGATTGTCGGATTCTTATTCTTTTGATAAGGTTTCTTTGTGTGCAGGCCTGATTTAAAACCTCCACGTTTGTTTTCTTTGCTGTCCATGGAATTCTCAACATTCTTCTGTAAAACCACATCTCTGTGGCTTCCAATGATCGTATTGATTGTTTGTTCAGTGTCCATGATTCGCTGTCATACATAAGAATTGGTTCAATATAGCATTGGAGTACTCGTTTTCGCAGTGTCATTGGTAGTGAGTTCACGCATAGTGTGTTCTTCATTTTCATAAAAGCTGCTTTCGTTTGAGCTATTCTACTCCTAATCTCTGTTGTACATCTTCCATCTGGTGTTAAGAATGTTCCTAGATACTTGAATCGATGGACTTGTTTCAGTGTTGTGTTATTTATTTTGATATTGCATGTTGGTGTTTCTTGGAGACAAACCATAACCTCTGTTTTCTTTATATTGATGCTTAATCCTTTCTTTTCACTTTCTCTCACTAGTATGTCTATCAAGTCTTGCAGATCGTGTTCATTTGTAGCCATGAGAATTGTGTCATCAGCGTATCTTAGGTTGTTTATATTTTGTCCACCGACTGCTATTCCTGTCTTTTCTTCTATAGATCTCATGATGTTTTCGCTATATAAGTTGAATAGGTCTGGTGAGAGTACGCACCTTTGTCGTACTCCTAACTGTATCGCCTGATAGATTCCAATCTTACTCTCTAGTCTAATGGCTGCGGTTTGTTGCCAGTACAAATTCTTGATCAGTCTAAGATCTTTACCATCAATATTTATACTTTCTAACATGCTGATTATTTCTCCATGTTTTACTTTATCGAAAGCTTTTGCGTAGTCTATGAAACATAGGGGGAAAATAAAGGAAGGGAACATAGGCCAAAAATAAAGGAAGGGAAAAACCTGGTATCATATTCCCTGCTACAATCTGAAAAACCTGTGGCTTTTCTGCCAGCCCGCGGAATTGAACCCGCACTCACATGGAGCTTGTCACTCGTCGTCCAACGCGCTACGAACACGCTGGGCAGGCGGGCGTGACCTCGTATAAACTTTGACCTGTCGTAATGATACAACTCGAATAAACCCTGACCACTCTATAAACTTTGACCTCTCAGACTTTTTGATTTGGCCCTGACTCCTTGATTAGGCCTTGATACTTTGACCACTCGAATAGACTTTGACTTGTCAGTATGCTCTACTCAGCTGTAATCTAAGATGTATGTATGTATACCCACCAAAATATAGATAACTTAATACGGCTACCTGATTCAAATTTACATCATTAAACACTAGTTGGTTGTTACCATGGCACCACCAAGCATTTGAGTAGATGTTGATTTGCATGCTATCGGTTCCAGACTTGCCTAGTGGAAACTCTTGTCAGTATTGCGTAAAGAGAGAGAGAGAGAGGTGTTTATATATCTTGGCGGCAACTGCGTGTCAAATTAACATTTTCAGCACATGCCTCCAACACTCAGCAGATGAATAGTGAGTGTTGGTGGTGTTGGTAATGTGTATATTTTTGTGTAAAGAATTTGCATGCAATACACTTTAGTTAAGTAGGCGGCACGTGGGTGGTTGGGTGTTGTTATAATTCGTGAACACACTGTTTAATTTGTACGAAATCTACTTGATGCATAACTAATTTTTTGCAGACAGCCTTATATACCTCACGACCTTACGAATTCATGTTTAACTAATTGGTAGAAAGCTTGGTTGATGCAAAAAGCGTTTTTAAAATATAATTTTGCATAAGCACAACAAAATGATAATCAAAGTTTAGAATTTACAGTAATACACAAAAAGTAGGCGAATGTTTGCAAAGGCGTATCTCTATTACATATTATAACAAGCAGTGTAACATAGTGAACAAATTATAACTTCCACTTTTATCAATGAAAATAAATGGTGTGTACACAATCGTTCGGATACAGTGTGGAAAGATTAATTCCACGGGATTCCGGATTTTCACTTGCGCTGAATTGCATGTTTAGCACCCAACGCGTAATTGTATGAATACTTCACTATCGTACTGTTAAACTTCTACATGTATACCAAATCAACAGCGATGTTATTTTCCTAATAACATAAAAGTAACATCTTACAGCACTATTGGGTTGGGTGAGCAAAAAATACTTCGAAGGTCGCCACTGTTATTTATAGAAAAATGTAAAAAAACAAAAAAACAATAGTTTCTGTCACCTGGATCTTCTTCTTTGCCTTCGTTCTTTACGACCAATTTTAATCACTCTTTGTGATATGTTTGATCTTTGCCAAGAACGTGTATACGTTGCACATTGGTTTGGTAGGCCCCTAAACGCATAGGGGGCTACGCATGTCACGTGGATGATTTTATAACAGTCGGTAAAGATGTTCACGAATTTTGGAACGAACTATAGTTCTGATCAACTATTCCTTCTTCTCTGTGGGAATCGTAAGTACCAGATTTTATACGGGGGCGTTTGGTTAACACATTGTGATGTTGATGTCAGTACATATACCCCTCTCTTTAACATATTGTGATGTTGATGTCAGTACACACACATACCCCTCTCTTTAACATATTGTGATGTTGATGTCAGTATATACACACACACACATACCCCTTTCTTTAACATATTGTGATTTTGTTGTCAGTTTTCTAATCCAGCAGTGATCTGAACTTTTGCCCTTCGACTTAATTTCATAGCAGCGAATTGACATTTCTGTCTGAGTTGTGTGTTTTCAACTTCTGTGTCAAATTATGTCTGGGGGATATGTACTTGTAGCTTAAGTCACTGAGTGCAGGGTGTTGGATGAGATGGTGTGTGTTACAGTTTCTTGTGAGCAATCACACAGATGACATTGCAGGACAATCTTTGGTTGAATGCGATGTAGGTGAGCATTCAGGTGTATATGTTGAGTTCTACGGCATAAAATAATGAAGTCAACACACTCCACCTCTCTAGCACATGCTGACCTGACATATTCTGCTAACTCATCCCAACTGACGTTCGTTTCCCTCATCTACTTGGTTGCTAACATCTATAATTCACCCATAACTACATACTGACATCTCCATTAGCCTGGACATGTTGAAATACCTAACATTCACTCACTATCATCATGTTCCATTATGTTTCCATTGACACTAATCATGTTCGTCGAGGTTAAACCATCTGTTTCCTTGGATATCTCATTTAGCTGTCACAAAATTGCTAGTCCCGATATCGTCCTCTAATTAGTAACGCTGCCGCACGTTATACGAAGCAGGGGCATGAGTAATATCACTTGAAACACCAGTTGTTGCTAAACCCAGGCGATCCACCATCTGTATAATGATACATTCTTTCTCTTTGCTGCTACACAGAACACACGAGTCGTATATGTCATCTTCGATCTGTGTGTCGTATTTATATTTGTCAATATTGGTATCCATTACCCCTACTCCCACACACGCACACACACACCTAGTGTGGAATGTGGCTATATCTTAGAATCATCATTACATACAATCTGACTAAGGGGAAATTATTAGAATATTTTGGTCAAACACAATAGGTAACCGAGAACAGCTGAATATGTACAATGACACACAACAATAATAGGGTGAAGATGGATAGAACAGTACTCAGAAGCGAACCAGATACCATCGCAGGAAATACCATGAAGTGTATGAACTGTGAAGGAAAAACGAGAAAGACAGACTGCAGATAACCTGACGGAGAACTACAGTCGGAGATGTACACTATAGATCAGACTTTAGGCACCCTGCAAAGAATTACTGTGGACCAAGGCACGGTGGAGATCTATTGTTGTCAAACACGGCAGACGTATTGGTCACTCATTGTTTCATCTGCTTGTGACCAGGAAACTGAAGATATATATATTAGCTGTGGTTTACCGTGTAAGTAGACACTTCACACAATACCAAAACAGCAGTACAGTCAATCCACAACACCAACAATGAACATGCAGTGTGTGAAGTCAGATTAAAACTAAGCAGCATCTTAAGATCCTCAATTAATGTTCTCTTCTGATGACTACTCTCTCACTCTGGAATCACATGAAATGAGAGAGAGAGAGAGAGAGCGAGCTGGTGCACTATCTAGAAATGGAGGTACAAATGGAACACAGTTCAACTAACTACAGCCATATCGTAATACAATTAGAAAACTATCATTTACAGTCAATACTAAATATAAAAAGAACAAATAGAAGCAGACTGGAAACGTGACGTTATACACTCCAACGTTCTAGAAATCAAGTCTGACCTATATCAACTGAGAACTGAACCCGTCAGAATAAGGTGAAAGCTGTCGTCTACACCTGGAACAGACTGAAATTGGTCCTGGCAACAAAACTGGGAATCTAGTATAACCACTTGACTTGAGCACACAAACAGATGAAGAGAAAGAAACAGTAGTTGGTAGATAACTTTCATCGTAAGCAATATTAAATGACATCAAAGTCGAAATGGTTTAACGATGAAGTATTGGTTTCCTTGCACCGGGTTTTTCCCATATAGCGTGGCCCCTCTCAGAAGAAATGGGACGCCACTTCCCGAGAGTAATGCACGAACTCTGGCCCTCTCAGAAGAAATGGGACGCCACTTCCCGAGAGTATTGCACAAACTCAGGCAACAATTCCAGGAACTTCCAAGACGACGCGGTCCAGATTCCAACACGCAACCTTCGGAACCCAAGGCAACGGCTTAACTATTTGCCACACAGAACTCATAATTGAATCTGGTATAAATAAGTATAATGTATCTGTTGATGAAATAGCCTGTAGAGAATGTGACGTGGGTCGTATCTGCTATTTCTGGTGTCTGTTCCTACTTGAAATAAAAATTGACCAATTTGTGTCTGCTCGGGCATCATGAGAGAGACCCCCCACTCATTGAACCTGTCTTCCTCTTGATGTCTTTCCTTCTCTCCAACCTTGTAGTATGTCAATATGTCTGCTAGGGCATCATGAGAGAGAGAGATCTACTCATTGAATCTGTCTTCCTTTTTATGTATTTTCTTCTCATCAACCTTGGTGGAGTATGTATGTCAATATTACAACTGTGACCACGTTAAATGTTTTGACAGTCATCATTAACTGTTCACTAAATGAATTGTGGAGGATCAAGTATCTCAGGTTCATGCACACACTATTCAGACGATTTAATACAACTCTTGACATGGGAGGTCGGGACAACATTACAGTGTTTTCTCCAGTCTCAGTTGAATGACATGAATATATGTGTTAGACCTAACTACACATAGTGAAAGGGACAGGTGTGTTGTGTGTTTGCATTCATCCTACCATCTGTTTGATTGTTACTTTTACCTGATTGTATTCAGAGAGATCACGGTAACATAGAGTGTATACACTTGCCACCCAGACGGGTGGTATTGGTTTGATGCCAAACCTGAAGTTGGAGATTTTCCCGACCGTAACCCGCTTTCATTTCGACCCAGTATCGACTGTGTTCCAGAAAAATCATCATCATTAGGTACCACTTGCACATGGAAGGTCGACTACAATAGACCTCCAACACCCTTTGTCTCTTGCCTTGGTGTTTCACTCTGCCAGGCTGTAATGTATCCATCTCTTGATGTTTGCTTCCCACTTATGTCTCGGTCTTCGTCTTGCTCGCCACCCTCAACTTTTCCTCCAATTTGTCAATATAACTTCTTTATTGCTCTGTTTCTCTTTCCATGACATATCTGACATATTCTTCTTGATATTCCCTTCTTAAATGCTTTAATTATGTCTTCCAAATACGTCTTGGTCGTGTCTGGTTCCTGAACTATACAAAAATATCAAGTAAATATGAAATGAAAATCGTGGCATATCCCAAAGGATGTAGCCATCAACCACAGTAACTAGTCGTTTATTTTTTCTAGGCACCACATACGTTCAGTAGTTTGCCATTGCTTTCTGAACGGTGAGGTCTATTTTTACCTTTTGTAAAAATCCCACGGAAACGAATTTGCGTCCAAACCTGCCTACCGTGGGGTTTGAACCAGGTGCGTCTGAGTTTGTGATCGAGCTCACTACCGCTTGAGCTACAGACGCTCACATAGTAAATATAGATGCATTGTTATCTGTTCAGATAGCTTGCTCATGTTATTCAATGTACTTTTGATGATTCCTATTCTCTTATGAATCACTTTTTCACATCTGTCATCATGTGTCTTAGATACAAGATATTGTTGACTTGTTTCAGTAGATCTCCATGTATTTTGTTATTAATGTGTTGGCTTCTAGATGTTGCTGTCTAACTCATATTCCTGGCTAGTTGTATTTCGTTGATCTACTAGTTCTTGTTACCAAAACTATGTCACCTGTATTTCTATTTTTTATGTTGTCCATTGATCCTGTGTCCTGGCAGTCGTTCGAACTGTTTGAAGATTTTCTCTGTGTAGATGTTAAATAGATTTGGTGACATGCTACATCCCCGTCTCACGTCTCTTGTTATATCAATGTATTGAGAGTAACTACTTTCAGTTTTTAATTGCTGCTATTTGTTTTGGATGTTTTTCCCGATCCAGAAGCACTTGAGTTTTCAGCTCTTCGGCTCAGTGCCAAGGACATCGTAACCCTTCGGTTCGGTGCCATGAACATCGTAACCCTTCGGTTTGGTGCCATGAACACCGTAAATCTGGAGAACCTGTGGCTTTTCTGCCAGCACGCGGAATTGAATCCGCATTCACATGTAGCCGTTTATTGCGTACTCTACTAATATTCTTGGACACGGCACCAGAAAATAGCTTATTTCGCTACTACACTTCCTCTCTTCAGTCTGCAACAACAACTACTATCAGCACCATCAGCACAACTATAACATATAATACAAATAAATGAAATGGCCGTCAAATATATTGTACATCTATGGGAGAATCAAACCTGATTCTCAACTTTTTTTTTTTTAAATTTACTTATTTCAATATCTCATCAATGTTCCAAAAAAATAGCACATACATCAAATTATTAAAAGAAATCCTGAAAAGAAAACCAACAATTCAAAACGCATAACAATGCACATAACTGTAAAATATACCTACTAACTAATATTGTCAATCTTCACTAAGTGATATCTAATACACCGAGATCCTATCTCTAAAATGTTCACAGTTCAACTCTACCTTGCTTGCGATGTCCTTAGAAAATAATACTTGTTCAGTCGCAATACGTTATACCGCTTTCTAGCTAGGGTTGCTGTCATAATAGTACACACGAAATGTCTCTGCTAACTGGTTATAATAATGTATTCTGTAAACTGGCTGACATCTCTCTCTCTCTCATATGTTGTTATAGCCTCTCTGTCTGGTTTGGCTCTACCCTTCAGTTTAGTTCTACCACCTAGTTTTCCACTCTGAAAAGTCCTCCGGTTCTAATGTAACCGGTTCAACAATTCTGAACAGTAACTCTCTGATTTGGTCAAAATCTCCGTGGAGTTCTGCATCTACGTCTTAGTTAAGCAACACTCGATGTCGGCCGTTCTGTTGGGTTATGCGTATGGATTTATGTTATCTATCTGACTTTGCTCTCTTGGGCTCTCTCTCTCTGTCTGCAACTCGGTTTAATTCTACCGCCTCGTTCTCTATTCCACTTATAAATCGCAGCAGAGTTGTTCTGCTCTATAATTCTTGTTACTATCTACTAAGTTCTTGTCGATAACTGTGTGAGTTTCTTATTCTAGACTACACTCCTTGACTTGTCGATTCTTTCTGTCTGTAACTGACTCAGACTACCTACTCTCTGTCCCTGTGTACCTCTCCTATCCGCTCTGTCTCTGTGAATGCCCCTGTGTCTCGGTGTGAAGTGTCTATCTATGATCCAAATCCATTGTATTTAACATATGGTATTTTTCTTTGTTTTCAAATCAGTCATTGTCCTGTTAGTACATTCTTACGGTGAAATCTAGTTGTTGGTTAGAAAAACCCAAGTCTAATTGATATTGTGACCGGACAATCACCTATGGCATTTCTAAAAAAAAATACAATTAACCTCAACTTGGCTGCAGGGTAAAGAAAATAGGGCAAAGGTTCAAACCCCAGTTAAGGAACAACCCCTTGCTAATATATCTGGTCTGTTATTATACGCCCACAGACCAGGTATATGGTTACCCTTTGTTTTATTGTAAATACGTGCCTAGTTGAAACTTGGGACGAAGAATAAAGAAAAGGAAAAACCTGGTACCATATTCCCTGCTACACACAGAGGGCTTATCACCTGCCACCCAACGCGCTACGAACACGCTGGACAGGCGGGCAAGTACTGCTATTTGTTCGAGTACATATTTTTATTCTGATTAATCTAATGTTCTTTCCATCCAAGCACAATTTTTCACAAGCACTTCATTATCTTTTCATGTATCCAAAGGATACATTCCATACGTTTGAAATCAAGCAGAGAATGCCAGAGAATGGAATGGAATGGAATACATACATAACCATCAACTACCTTAGGGTCCCTCTCTCCGAATTTGTGTGATCACGGTTGTGTGATCACGATCTAACCGTCTGCATAACCGTGCTGGCCCACAAGGCAGTGGTGAGTTTCTATCAGGTTTACTTCCAGAGCCTCCCCCTCCCTCCCCCTCCCCCACAAGGTAGTGAGTTTAACAGTTGCAGATGGCACCGTCTACTGTACAAACATAAGATAGTGGGTTTAACAGTTGCAGATGGCACCGTCTACTGTACAAACATAAGATAGTGGGTTTAACAGTTGCAGATGGCACCGTCTACTGTACTAACATCTGATCTGACCTCTCTAGTGTATGCACTATCAGAATCAGTAATAATTCTATTCTGCCCTTCATCGTATGCCCTCTACCTACATTGGTTGGTTATCTGTTGTATGTGATCTCGTGTAGACAGATACCAGGCCGATATACAATGCTTTTACTACCTACTGTATGATGATATACACACTATTGATCAGACCACACTAACAATCACTTGTTATCAATGTGTTATCAGCTAACTTGTATAGATAACTACTGTCTCTGAAATCACTTGATTGTTATCAGTTTCCATATCGGCCAACAAACTAGACAAGAAGTGTATATGTTTGTAATGTATATTCGCAAACTTGCTTGTCATGCCTGCTGAGAACATCTTGAACAAATACGATTACTGTTTTTTTTTAATTGTTTATCTGGTTTGTTGTATTCTTGTCAATAACTAGCCACTTTTATTTGTCTTGCTGTTTGTTAATTTCTTGAAAAAATACATTGTGTTTCAAACATGAACATTCTTGTTGACAGAACTATGCTGAACATAATAATAATAATAATTCCTCTCGTACCGTTATACGTTACATAGGGCCTGCTAGTAATTTCTCCATACCGCTCTATCCTGGGCAACTCGCTCAATCTCCTCCATGTAACTGAGACCGATATTTCTTGCCTCTCTCAGCAAAGTTCGTTTCAGTGTCTCCCTAGGTTGTCCTCTCTTTCTTGAACCCTTTGCATCCCACTTCAATGCCTGCTTTGATATTATGTTGCTGATCAATGTACTGTATCTGCGTAGCTTGCTGTGTCCCTACTTGTGTCCGATACAACAAATAACGAGTTCTCTTTGTGAAACTAATGGGTAGAACTGCGGCCAGCAATCATGAAGATGCACACTGTTAGATATCCTGACCTGCTTTCCGTTGTTGTTAGATTAGCCTGTTAGAAAGACACGACAAGTGATAGCTCTTTTAATGCAAAACTTGGCTATTCTTTGAGTCTGATACGTTCATCATTTGGCCATGCAGTAATGTCTTTACGTGATAAACGTCTGGGATCAACTTCAGTGGTGTGTGCACTTGTGTCCCTCGTGAGAACATAAAGTAGCTGTGTAGTAATTTCACTTCCACGCTATCTCGTGTTTTTTTTTACGTTTGAAATTTAATAACAAAGACATCTGGATGGAAACGTTTACTGTACATCTACTTAACGTCATTGTGTGTTGTTGTTTTTAGTTAACCGTGCATAGATATGAAATCAATAGTATCTTTAGTTGATCTAATCATCTTGATGTGTCATGTCGATCTACACAAGCGTATGTTACGAGTACTGACTATCAGTTCTGTTATGAGAAATCTATTGCAGAGACTTGTACTTTCTCTGTGAATATCTCCACATGTTTGATAATACATTCAACATTAGACGATCGCCCTTTACTTCCCATTGTTTATCTGGCATCATATGGAAGCGAACTCTGGCAATGCCGGTTCCAAGCCCGGATGAAAAAGGATGAGGACTTGTGCGTGAGGCCAGCTACCTCATCACAAGAAATTGAAAGAGCTACAGAAACTTGCAAGAAAGGACGCCATACCTAAGGGGACCCTGAGACGAACTTTGCTGAGAGAGGCAGGAAATATCGGTCTCAGTTCCATGGAGGAGATTGAGCGAGTTGCCCAGGATAGAGCGGTATGGAGAAGTTACTTGCAGACCCTATGTAACGTATAACGGTACGAGAGGAATTATTATTTATATGGAATCTGGATCGATTTAAGAACCGTTACAATCGGAGCAAAAATAACTACAACTGGGGAGTTCAAACCTGGAAGCATACCTCTATCATAGATTGGCGCTAGCCACTATACTAAACGTCTTTCATAGATTGACACTAACCACTATACTACCTATACACTCTAAATAGGTCTACAAGTCATCATCAAGTGGCTTGTCCCTCCAGAAACTTGACTCCCATGACACCAGTCCTGAAAACTCTCTATTCTGTGCAAGACGTCCGGCGTCAGCACTAGTCATTCTCAGATCGTCAATGATATCCTGCACCCATCGTCGTCTAGGTCTTCCACTCATTCTTCTTCTAGGCACTCATGTCGTTTAATGTGTCCGAAATATTTAATTTTCTTTTTTTATGTTATTTAATAACCAACTCTTTTTAATATCAAACTGTTTCAGAACAGGCTCATTTGTTCTCTTCTCTGTCTATGATATTCTAAGTACTCTTCTTACAAGTAGTCTTGATGAAATCTAATCTTCACTTCTTGATGAAATCCAATCCTCACTATTTCTTGATATGATATAATCTTCACTTTTTCTTGATAAAATCTAATCTTCACTTTTTCTTGATAAAATCTAATTTTCACTTTTTCTTGATGAAATCCAATCCTCATCTTTTCTTGATATCTTCACTTGTTTTTTTGGCCACGTAGACTAGCTGGCGATCTAGATCTAGCATTACAATATGAACAATAAATTAGAGATAACGTATTACTGCAATAAGAACATCACAAGTCTGTTACTATCAATGAACATAATTGCTACATTGAAAGCATTCACAACAAGTATGCTTGTTCGCTGTGATGCCATCTCTCTCTCTCCTCCACTGTGATTTGAGCATGCGTGTATTCATCTGTAGAAAGGTCTCTACCGGAAATATGCAAACAACTCTGCAGCTACGGTCAGGTCATCCCGTACAGTTTACATAGAAGTTTCTGGTGACTTGACAGCATTTTTCCTACAATCTGAACTTGGTGTAGGCGTGTTTTTATCAAGACTGGGACTTGACGAAATTCTCAATGAGCAAGATAGACTAGACGAACAAGACAAGTTAGATAAGACTATGAACAAGATATAGACTAGACAGACGAGAAATAAGATAGACTAGACAGTGAGCAAGATAGACTGAACGGACAAGAAACAAGTTAGATAAGACTATGAACAAGATACGAGACTTGACAGACAAGAAACAAGTCAGATAAGACTATGAACAGGATATAGACTAGACAGACGAGAAACAAGATAGACCAGACAGTGAACAAGATAGGCCGGACGGACAAGAAACCAGTTAGATAAGACTATGAATAATGTAGACTATACAGACAAGAAACAAGTTAGATAAGACTATGAATAATGTAGACTATACAGACAAGAAACCAGTTAGATAAGACTATGAATAATGTAGACTATACAGACAAGAAACAAGTTAGATAAGACTATGAATAATGTAGACTATACAGACAAGAAACAAGTTAGATAAAAACCAGAACTATGGTACTGCATTCACGGAATACATTATTACCTTAAATAAATAGAGCGAGACAAGTAAACAAAGATGAGCATCTGAAGAGCGAGCAGAGAATCTTTAAGCAAGCAGCCTGCATTAGGTGGGTGGATTTATTCCCAAAAACAAGAGAAAATCTGATTTCTATTCGTTTTCAGTAAAAATGTGAAATAAATCAGATAATAAGAGAATAGTAATGAAAACAAATACTCCTCCCCAGTGGCGGCTCGTCATTAAGGGCCAGTGGGGCCAGGCCCCATCAAAAATAATGTGTAACGTGCATTTATTATGTAATAATTAAAATATCTAATTCAAAACCATGATTTTCCCGAACATTTGTGCCTGGCCCCACTAACAAAAAGGATCACGAGCCGCCACTGCTCCTCCCTTATTCTAGTATGCTAAGTTGGGAATGTCCAAAAAACTCAACAAGTGTTTGAATGATTGAGATCTCGTCGTACTAGAGAATTGATATGCCAAGTCATTTGACAACGTCATTCAATGAATCTCTCCTGAATGTTGATCTAGTATAGGGCAAGGAGGTTAGACACTTTACACAGTTCGAAATGAGTATGCTCTTTCTGCCCGCTACTTCTAGCAACTTGTCGTACATATGTGGTTCAAACACTTCTTTTAGTTTCTTATTTTACACTTATGAGCCATTATTTGTTCGCTCTAGTATCATCATCATCAAATAGTTTGTCCTGAGCAGAACTTTGCCACCCTAACAGTCCTCCGGAATTTCTCTCTCTCATAGACCAGATGTCCTGCCTCTGCAGCCGTCATGTTCAAACCATCAGTTACATCCTGAATCCATCTTCTCCGTGGTCTTCCTCTTCTTCTCTTTGCCGGTATGCCTCCTTCCATGATGGTCTTCTCCAGCTGAGTTAAGAGGTTCCAGTATAGCTGACACTTATAATAAACCATTTTTTGTAATGATGTTTTGTTATATAAACTATTTGACATCGTGATATATGTTTACATCAGAACGGTGATATCTTTCAGCCTATCTGATTGCGTCGTGCTAGTTTTGTTCGGATTCACTCTACTGGTTGTTTCAAGTTAGTAGACGCTGGATAGACCACACCTTTAGGAAATCTGAGAGGAATAAAACAATAAGGGAAATATCATGAAACCCGCAAGGAAAGTGAGAGGAAAGCCTAGAAATACACGTTGAAGAGATATCAAGGCAGAGAATAACGATATAAGAAAGAGCTGGTAGAAGCTGAAATAGATGGTTAAAACGATAGGGAAACTGGACATGAGTTGGTTGAGGGTATATGTCCTGTTTGGGGTTTAAACGACACGAGAGAAAGACATTTAGTAGAAATTAAATTTAGCTTTTGTATCTCAATTGTTGTCCTCGATCATCGCTTTTTTTTTAAAACACACTGTTGTGTATGTTTAACTTCTGATGGTTGGATTACATGTTCAACTTGAAACACGTGATCTACATGCTATTGTTTGTTAGAGATCACTGAAGAAGTCACATGAGACGTGAACTGAGCTCTTTTGTATCGTAATACCGTGTCATTGTATCTCGACACCACATAGATGCCTCGCTCCCCAAACTCGGTTTAAAATCAATGTCATGGTAGAGAGTGTACACATTCTAATCGTGTACTAAAAATAAAGTTCAGAGGGTCAAACTCAAGCATATGTCAACATTCATGTAGACATATGACTATAGTACTAATAGAATTGTGTCAACTTTGACAAGAACATGTCAAACTGATCATGCTGACATGTGGTTGTGACTCTCTACTTAAAGATAAGGCATTTGTTAAACTTGCTTACTAACAGTTTCAATAGATCAAACTTCGTTTGCTTTCAACCAACAAATATGTTTGTTCCGACATTGTGTCTTAGTTTACATCGATATCTATACATCTCGATATGATTCATCTGTTTACAGAACTACATTTTTGAACCGGATTGTTTTTGCTGTTCAGTACCTACCCGCTTTAGTCTTACTGCAGATATTATTTCTCGGGCCAGCACTTGAAGGTGGAGTTGTGTCTTGTTCAGATCTTGTTTAAATATTTCTGTCATGTTTTTCACTGCATCTTAAGAATTAGTAATGTATGTATCCTTGGAACGATTCTAATCCTTAAGGAACGTACGAGCTCTTCCTTGTTGCCAGACAGTGAAGTTTGTATTGTTTAACTTCATGCTGTTGGATGTTGTACCGATTTTGTATTAGTCATTTTACTTCATTGACGAGTGTATGTCTGGCATCATTGAGATCTACGGGATAACTGTATGTGTCGCCCGAGTGGTTACCGGGGCACAAATTTGGGGTGTAAAGAATAGAACCACTGTTACCTGCCACGCATGTCATAAGAGCTCACTAAGGAGGTTTTGCTGAAATCGGATGCATGTATCCTAAACGTGTAGAAGTCTATGCGTTTAGGGGCCTACCAATCCAATGTGCAACGTATACACGTTCTTGGCAAAAATCAAACATATCACAAAGAGGGATTAAAATTGGTCGTAAAGAACAAACGCAAAGAAGAAGAGAAGAAGACTATGTATGACATCATTGAGATCTACGTGATAACTATATCGTTGAGATTTTTGGTTTTTTTTTTATCCATAAGCACTTGAGCTTTCAGCTCTTCGACTCGGTGTCATGGACATCGTAACCCTTCGGCTCGGTGCCACGAACACCGTGAATCTTGGGAACCTGTGGCTTTTCTGCCAGCCCGCGGAATTGAACCCGCACTCACAGAGGACTAGTCACCCGCAGTCCAACGCGCTACGAACACGCTGGGCATTGAAATACCGACGTTTGTATTATGCTCAAACGTACTCGGTTCTCGTTAAATGTGAACGGGTGATCGGGTATTTTCCAGTGATCTCAATGTAGGTGACATCGATTACCTAGTCATATCAGAGACTGACTGTAAAATCATGTTCCCGTATTCAAGTTGAACCATTGACAGTTGAAAATCGATACGGCTGGAAAAATCATTATCCGGGCAAAAATCATTTTCTTTTTTTTTCTTTCTCGAATCATGTTTGCCTCACAGCGTCAGATCAAGAAGAGATTTCTAAAACGGGCCCTTGTATGCGCTTCGTAGATAGTCTTTTGCGTGGCCGACCTTTTGCTTTGTACCCATTGTATCGGAGCAGCATTGCTCTTTAGGGTGCACTGTCTGTTGGTAATCTGCTTACGTGGCCTAACCATTTAATTTGTTGTTTCTTGATGAAGTCTAGTACTGAAGTCTAGCAAAAATCATTAATACCAATAAAATGGAGAAATACCTCCTTTTGCCATCCTGTCAGCTGTCTTATTTGTAGTGATACTTCTTTTGTTACTGTACAGCATATTCGGGTGCTATCCTATAAGCTGTCCATGAAAGAA
Source organism: Arion vulgaris (assembly GCA_020796225.1). NCBI lineage: Eukaryota > Metazoa > Mollusca > Gastropoda > Stylommatophora > Arionidae > Arion > Arion vulgaris. The sequence goes on along the minus strand of CM036771.1, from coordinate 11,118,001 downwards.
AATATTCTGGTTTTTTTTTAATAGCGTATAGAACTGACATGCAATCAGCACACATGTCCATGGGCGGCTCGTCATTAAGGGCCAGTGGGGATCGCCCACACCAATAATCGAAAGGGGGAATAACTTTCCGGAATAGTAAATACTAAAAAAACGATTTTTTCGAAAATTTGTGTCTTGTCCCACCAAGAAAAATGCACACGAGCCGCCACTGCACATGACTATTTGAGTATCTATTCTGTTAGTATCTTAATGATATCAACGATTGTCTGTAGTTGTGTTCTGTAGTTTGTTAATATGACTATAGTCGCATTAGATGTGGATATTTGAGATGTGGATATATATAAGAATATGCAGAGTTTCATGGACAGAAAAACAGACAAATAAACAAGTTTTAGGAAAACTAGGCACGAAGAAACAATTAAGAGAAATAAAATTCAGGCAAGTAAAGTATTTTGGGCACATAACAAGACATGACACCATGATAAAATCGTTACTAGAGGGGAAAGTTGAGGGGAGAAGAGGAAGACCGAGAGATAAGTGGGAGGAAACTTTAAGAAATGGACAGGTGGGAGTATGCAACACCAAGGCGAAAGACAGAGGATGCTGGAGATTCATTGCAGCCAACCTTCAATGTGGAGACGGCACCTGATGATGAGTCGCATTAGATGGTTCTGTTTTGTTGTTGCAGTGTAATACTGGGTTAACAACCCGGTAACAGTGTGTTGATAAAAGAAGAAGAGTTAATATAAGCAGGAGGGGGCTGCAGGGGCAACAGCGATTCTTCTTTATCATTATGTCACAAAAACAAAATGGAGAGAACATTTCAACTTCCTGTCATTATGTCGACTCAACACAAGAAGCAACAGCTACCGCTTATATGTCATATGCTCATTTGTCTATCAAATGTCAATACTGGTTTGAGAACTTGAACTGTTTCCTACCGTTACACCTCTCATGTAGATTTGGCATCAATTTGGTTGGTACCAGACAAGCACTGGAAAGTAAAAATGGTCGACGTGTTGCCGACGGTCAATAAAAAATATGAATCTATCACCGTATTCCCCAATATACATCACGGTATGAACAAGTAACCATTACTTTTTTTTTTTTTTTTTCTAAAGAATCTAATAAACGCGAAGGATGGACTTCGCTGCACCCAGGTTTTCTCATATGACTCCATCCTGTCGACAGAAACGGCACGTCATCTGTTGAGAATGTTGCACAAAGCACGAACTTCGTAGCCTCAGCAACAATCCTATGGAGCTCATTAAAATATTGTTGCTTGAAATCGGATGCACATGTCCTAAACGTGTAGAAATCTATGCGTTTAGGGGCCTACTAAACCAATGTGCAACGTATACACGTTCTTGGCAAAGATTAAACTTATCACAAAGAGTGATTAAAATTGGTGGTAAATAACGAACGCAAAGAAGAAGGCGACGAAGAAGATTAAAATATTGTACATGGGGCTGGGTTCTGATTCGAAACCCAGAATCTTCAGAACGACAGGCAAACATCTTAACCACTTCGACATAGAGACCCCGTTACTATTTTAATTGTTAGTAATGGCGTGCACATGTTGAACACTTTATTCAATCTTTTTTTTTTCCGATCCAGAAGCACTTGAGCTTTCAGCTCGTCGACTCGGTGCCATGGACATCGTAACCCTTCGGTTCGGTGCCACGAACACCGTAAATCTGGAGAACCTGTGGAATTGAACCGCACTCGCAGGGGTTTGTCACCCGTCGTCCAACGTCTACGAGCACGCGGGGCAGGCGGGCACTTCATTCAATCAAAGCTACACATTATATATGTCATAAATAACTTCTAGCGAAGGTTATGTTGAGATTGTTTGTGTGTGTGTCAATTCTTGTCCTCACTTTTCTACACTACACACGACTGATTAATTCATACACTTGTTGATATTACAATATACATGTATGTGCTACTAACAACACACATACACCGATACCTTATCTCTTCTATTGTGCTCTCGTTTGTATCAGTGTTCATCGTTGTTATTCTCTCTCTCGCGATCACCGCCCATACCGATGTACCAGATTTCCCCATAAATTCTATTCATGTGGAAATCTGATTCATGCACCTTAGCATTGGTGTGTTTTACGTCACATCTTCAGTACCATTTGGAGCTCTGATGCTTATCCTTCGGCGATGTGTCCGGTTTAAGCCAGCCTTTAATCGGTTCGCTCTCCGTTCTGTAGCCATCTAGTGTTTTTACGGTGTGAGGTAGCTAGCCCCACGCCCAATCTCCTTAGTCGCCTCTTACAACATGCGTGGCAGGTAACAGTGGTTCTATTCTTTACACTCATTTTGGGCCCCGGTAACCACCTGGGCGATCGTTGTTATTCCGACAGCTTAGACGACGTTTATGTTGCATTGCGTCACAGTTGTAGTCTGGTCATCCTTCACTGCAAGCACCAGATGACAATGACACCTAGCACACACACATATATATATATATATATACACACGCATAATGTCACGTCTGTAATTGATTAAATAGCACCAACATTGCTTATGATTAATTCGTCACGTGTATTTTCATATTTGATTGCGTCTTGTTGATCTTTATTCTTGACAAAGTCACATCGATCTATTTGCTTGATTAGATCAGATCGATCGTTGTGCGTGATCATAATGCGTATCGGTATTTATGCTATAGTCATATCGATCTACACGCTTGATTGCGTCCGACATAGCAATCTTTATTTTGAAGAGTGAAAAAACTAGTAGATATTTGTTCAATTGAACAGATTATTGTTGGTTGCATAGTGTTATAGTCAAATATATTGTATTAAAGTTGGATGGTGTGATGTCGATCTCTTCTTAACTGTTGTCACTTCTCATTATCTATCAACGTTTTCATGTGATAATTATCCAAGTATATTTATACAACGTGCTGGAAGTGTACTTCTCCTTGAATAGCACCTTCTAGACTTGCTGTTTCTAATTAATCACCATTTATTTGTCGACAAATGACAGACTTTAGTCAACTCGGACTGCCTCCTCTATGACCAGTCAGATCTGGCACTGTGCTACAGCATAACTCTATAGCTGTGGTTCTTCTTCTTTGCGGTCGCTATTTTTGATGATTTTACCGTTAGACGCGTTCTTATGATGAAGTCGACTGTTGTCTGGAGCTCATCTCTGTTGCCATGTAGTTTTGATGATGTTATCGTTAGACGCGTTCTTATGATGAAGTCGACTGTTGTCTGGAGCTCATCTCTGTTGCCATGTAGTTTTGATGATGTTATCGTTAGACGTGTTCTTATGATGAAGTCGACTGTTGTCTGGAGCTCATCTCTGTTGCCATATAGTTTTGATGATGTTATCGTTAGACGCGTTCTTATGATGAAGTCGACTGTTGTCTGGAGCTCATCTCTGTTGCCATATAGTTTTGATGATGTTATCGTTAGACGCGTTCTTATGATGAAGTCGACTGTTGTCTGGAGCTCATCTCTGTTGCCATGTAGTTTTGATGATGTTATCGTTAGACGCGTTCTTATGATGAAGTCGACTGTTGTCTGGAGCTCATCTCTGTTGCCATGTAGTTTTGAATGTAGTGTTGAAGTGTAGGGTACCAAAAGAAAATGATGATTAAATCAATGAGAAAGGCACAAATGCCAAGATAAGACGATTACTATAATATGAGCAGATTGGAACAGGTTGTCGTTCTGCGTCTTAAAACAGGACACAATCGACTCCGCAGCCATATGCGTACAAAATTCAAGATTGGCAATTCAGCCATGTGTACATGTGGGCAGGCACACCAGACTGCAGAGCAAATACTTCAAGACTGCCCCGAATATGATACACTGAGGCAAATTCACTGGCCTAACCTAGACATAAAACTACACGGACCTCTGTGTGAGCTACAAAAGACAGTGATGTTCATACAGGATACAACATTGAATATATAGACAATATTTCAAGCGAACGAAAGGAAGGAGGTGTAGGGTCCGCATTCCTTTCTAGGGAGGACATACAAGGGACAGTCTTGCAGGACATGTTCTGTGGTTTGCTCAGCGTGCTGCGGTACTATAACGTGGAGTTTCTTGTCTGTAGAATCTTACCAGTAGCCCTTCTGTACAAATGTGTACCCAATAAGACAATAGACATGCCCCCTCCCCACTCTGTGGTTGGCAATAAACCAGAATGAAACATGCCAGACTTGAGGGTATAAAAGCAATATGTGCAGCTTTATAACGACTGACAAATTGACTCTGACGACGTGATGATCCTCTTATGTTGAACGTGTGTGTTCGTTCACACATGTGTAGTAGATGAGTAAACCTTACCTTGGCTTCTGTATCATTGAACAATACACAGAACCTGCTTGTTGCCGAAGTTAGACATTCCTCCAATTCTAAGAGGCTAACCATCTCCTCTACCGAAGTAGGTGAACAATCTACAGACAATATATTCAATCTTATGTGCAGCATTCTTGATGAAGGACAGCTCATTTTGTATCTGTCCAAAATACAACAGGTTGTGGATCAAGTGTGATGTTCAACGGTTTCTCAGTTGTCACCTTCATTGCCTGAATTCCTGCTTTATATTTATGACTGAATTTCCCCGTTAGTACTTTGATGGTATCTCTAACGTTGTTTGGGTATTCTATGTACACTCCTGCTTCTCATTTTTGTACTGTCATTCCTGATGACCCATCCGTTTATATCGGGACTTAGAGAGCGCGTGGGTATTTCTTGTAAAGTAAACTGAGAGTGACTGGCATACGCTGTTGTTTTTCATTTCTGTCAATTATGGCCCAAGCGCCTCTCTCCAATGGGTTTTTCCTCTGGCACAGACTTCATGTGAATGTCGTCTTTTGGTAGATCTGAAGTTTGTCTATGAAGACGTTTTGTCGGATGAATAAAACTGCATCTTCTCAGGTATCCCATTTGTTAGATATTGAAATATGTCTTCCATTGGATGGACTTAGCACATACTCTTCTGCCTGTATCCGTACGTATGTGTGTCTGCGTTCACTCAGTGCTTGTACACACACCCCACCCCCAATCTTTCTCAGCTATACCATGGGTCTTGATTTCATTGTTCTTGTGATAGCACGAAGTACCTGGTTATGCATCTTACCTAGTTCACATATGCTGGTATTTGTTGCTGGGTGCCATGCAGTTGATCCACATTCCATGTGTGATGTCTAAATATCTGACTGCCCATGTGGTCTTGCTTAGTTTTCACCTGCAGCTAGCTACCTTTTGGCCTTTGCTGCTGCTTTGTTGATATGTTGCTTCCATGTCAGTTTATCATCGATTCTAACTCGGAAATAGGTTGCTGGTCTGCCTTCTTTACAACACTGATGTCTTGGCGTACAGCTGTTGTTGTGCACATGTATAGTTTGCTTTGCGAAACGCATGCGAGCTGTGTTGTTTGTCACATGTATTTATATATGTCGAATACACACATGTATCACACGGCTGAGATTGGATAATCACTTTCCGTGTAATAGAAAATGTATGTGTGCTAGCTAATTTAGTGACTGGTTGAATGGCTATTGATATGGGATCCAATCTAATTTGCAGTTTACCTACAGTCATATGACATAGACCTGTCCTTGCCCCTTGACTAATGTCAGCAGCGTTGTCATACTATCATCTTCAAACTATATTCACAACAGCGTACTTGTCCTGGATACTCATGGCTATATTCGCCACCCAATGTTTCTATTCGAGATTGGCGAGAAACGTGTAGAAATGATAGCAAACATAAAGCAACGCAGTAACGCAGCAAAGGTAGAGGAGAGGTTTCACTAAAGTGTGCCCGCTCTCTTAAATCTACATCTGTGTGTAAGCGGGTACTACATACGGACACGACGTTCCTAAACGCTCTTGGAATTCATTGCTGTATTATTATGACAGGTTGCGTGCCGTTTAAGTGTGCACCCGGTCACAAATACACTTATAGATTCAATCAGTGACGATAGTTTCTTTGGCTGATTAGTTCCGTTAGTTATAATCTTGTGTAAAGTTTTCATTTATAGTTGACTTGTTTGCCTCTTTCATGGAAATAGTAGTAGAAGTGTATAGCCAGTAAGATGTAGATGTTGTCGTTATATATAGATCATGACTTTTGTTGACATATGGACGTTTCTTGTGTCGTACATCAACATTATTATTATCTGTAGAAACTTCCAGTCAATTTTGTGTGATTCTACAAGTCAACGTATATTCCATGGAAACAAGGCATCGTTTGAATAGCTATGTGTTTATCAAGAAACGCGTGTTAGTATTGGATGCCATTCATGATAATAAATTTCTTAGGACGACATGAGGCCGACTTCTAATTTGATCACCTCACCTGCATCGTCGGAACAAAACATATATTATAAATTAGGAGTAGACAACTCCGGATTAAGCTTATATACTCATCAACCGGACAGTAGTATCATTATGTCGGAGACAGATAACGGAGAGCTTCATGCGTCGAACACTGACCCAGCTAATATCAATGACTTAGTCATCATACATGATACAATACTTGACCAAGGCTGTGTTACTGCTGTCCAAGACGACTCGACTAAACAACATTCAGAGTCTTCAGGTTCGGAATCAAACCAGGGTAATGTATATGGAAATGTCCATACAACATCTTCAGATTATGTGGCTGATGTAAGCAGCAACATTGATATGGATCAACCACAATCTAGTCAAACGCATCCTTTAGTAGCTACCACTAGAACACGGAGCACAGACGACGACGGCGACAACAGGTGTACCAGTCCGTCTAACGATCTAGAAGATGGAAGAGAATCTGTAACATATGGAAGTCAGCTAACTGATGCTCTAACTGTCTTGTCACCAACCATTGAGAGAAATATACACAATAGAAATATGCAGACACAACAAGAATATCAAGTACCGACATCACGACAAGTTTTATTTAATGCCCGTGTCGGCGGCAGTAGCAATGACACGTCCACGATGATGATGACCTTAGACGAGGATCAAGAACTGAACATGTCTCACTCTCTTATGTCTGGGAATATGACCCCGCTTCATCTACCCAACCGCAAAAGTCAAGCCAGTATGGGAAGACGACACAGTATGGACTCAAATATTGGTCGCAGTCGTCCACCCACATTTGTTCGAACCTACAGGGAAGTGAAATGGAAGCGAGTCAGCAAACCTTTCAAGTCTCATCAGATACCGCGTACGTCCAGTATGGAGAACCTTGCTGCAGCAGCTCAGCCAGATGGTAGCCAGGCGGAGTCACGAGAGTACATCAGTGGAACTCACATTATTCGTCATCGAGTGCCCATCTTTATGACTAGTAATGACCCTCCTGACCCAATGGGAAGACGATTTTCAGCTGGTGACCTCATACCTGTCACTGGCTCTGGTCGAAACTGGACACCTAATGGTAAGTGTCTGGTCATTCGAGATATGTTGCCCAGTAAGCTGACACTGCCCTCTAATAATGAAGATGAGGACTCTAGTTCTTCCAGCAGTTCACCAGCGTCTTCGTCTGAAGATGTCAGATTTTCACAGTCTTCTGATGGAAGTTATCCCAGCAGCCTGGACCGGGTCGACCACTACGAGTTTTCGTTAATAGACGAGGATGATGAAGACGAAGATGACTTCAGTGAGGACGAAGAACACCATAAAGATGAGAGTAAACAGAGCAGCAGCTCTTCCACATCATCTTCAGTAACTGTTGCCAACGATCTCTTGCCAACCTCGACAACAAACACATCCAAACATCTAGACCTACGACGTCTGGCTCTCCAGAAATCCCTACAACAGAAATCTGCAACAAGACGTCCAGCTGGCATGGAAACAGTCCCACAAATAGCAGTAACGCAGTCGTCAGCACTGCCAGTGGTTACTCAGATTTATGTGGCACCCACCACCACTCAACTCAGTGTTATTCCTACTACATCTCAACCAGCTCTTACACATAATACAGAAGATCTGAGTGTAGTTTCTAATACTGAACAGCCAGTGATTATTCATACAACGACAGATATAATAGTGACGTCTACAACAACACATTCTATGTCTGCTACTACACACCCAACCGTGTCATATACTGCAGATCAACCCGGTTCCATTACCACAACATCGGTCTTAGTACCTGGTATAGCACAAGCATCAACTGACCTGGGAACAACGATCAGACCTGAACCTGCTGTACAGTCTTCCTTCATACATGATCGTGTCTCAGGCACAAATGATGTGTATGCTTCCTCAAACCACATACACACACCTTCAAATGTACCTAATAATAACACTGTTAACATTCTCACCAACCCTTCAGAAATGCCCTGGGTGATGACTTCTACCAAGATTGCTGATGCTAATGTGTACGTTAGTAGTTCACATTCACCCAACTCACATCTGAACATTAGGAGCGCACATTGGATATCGCCACGCAGTGTTGAGGGCACAATCCCCATCAACTTAGATGATGCCAAAGCTATCCGCGTTGAGACTGTGTCTGTCCCTACTTCAGCTGGAAGTCAACCGTTACACTTTCAGAAAATCATTTATTCCACAGGATTTATTATTTCTAGTGCACAGTGGGTAGCTCCAACAGAATCATTTAAAAGGTCACAGTCTACTAACGAGGTAAGATCTTTGCCTTCAGTCGAATCTGTTGACAGACATTCAGAACTGTCCCAGGAGGTAGTCAGTGTACCATCAACGAATGATCCGGATATGAAACGTATACCACCATGTGTGCCTTCAGTCGAATCTGTTGACAGACATTCAGACCCCTCCCAGGGAGACAATACCTCAAGTGACCCAGCTACGTCGTGTGTACTTCCCCATTTAACTTCTAAAAAGTCTAGAAAAAAAAACACTGACAAATCTGGAGTCGCAAAGCGACATGCATTAAGTACATCACATGTAACATCTGGTATGAAACAGGTGGTAGCAGTTAGAAAGTTGAAACACAAAGTCGTACCAGTCACTGATGAATACTTGATCAGACAGGAATTAGATTATGTCAGTCCATCATCGTCGGACACACACGAAGAGAGATTTGATGTCAGCACAGGTTTGTATGATCACAGAATAGTGCCAGAGTCAGGCATATACCTTCAGCTCATTCAACCATCTTCCATACTACCCTCATCCCCTACGAAATCAAAACGCAGATTTGTTGTCGAGAAAGTTCCATGCGATCCATTGGATAGTCATTATTCGAGCATGAACTTTTCTAGACAACCTATGTTGGATTTTGTTGTCTCTGAGGTCAAATGTCACCCTCTGGTAAATGCATCAGTTATAAGAGATTCGCAATCATCTTTACATTTAAACAAAAGTGAGACTGTCAACCCTGACTTAAGCAAGCATGAGATTGTATCTGATGTTACTGGCAAGATGCTTCCAACAGTAGCACAACAAGTCATCTCACAAGTCAGTACATGTCATGATGTACCACAAAGTGCAGTCATGTCACAAGTCAGTACATGCTCGGATGTACCTCAAATTGTTACAGAAGAAGATATTCCCCAACCAAGTACCGCTCCGGACGTGACACGTAGTGCAGTCTCACTAGCAGACAATCCCCAACCAAGTGCCTCCCCTGACGTGACACGTAGTGCAGTCTCACAAACAGATAATCCTCAACCAAGTGCCTCCCCTGACGTGACACGTAGTGCAGTCTCACCAGCAGACAATCCCCAACCAAGTGCCTCCCCTGACGTGACACGTAGTGCAGTCTCACCAGCAGACAATCCCCAACCAAGTGCCTCCCCTGACGTGACACGTAGTGCAGTCTCACAAACAGATAATCCTCAACCAAGTGCCTCCCCTGACGTGACACGTAGTGCAGTCTCACCAGCAGACAATCCCCAACTAAGTACCTCCCCTGACATGACACGTAGTGCAGTCTCACAAGCAGACAATCCCCAACCAAGCTCTTCCCCGGACGTGATACGTAGTGCAGTCTCACAAACAGACAATCCTCAACCAAGTGCCTCCCCTGACGTGACACGTAGTGCAGTCTCACCAACAGGCAATCCCCAACCAAGTGCCTCCCTGAACGTGACACAGAGACGTTACAGAACTAGTGATTCCATAACTGAAACACCATCAACATTGAACAGCTTGTCCGAACTAGCCACACAACTTCAGGAAAGTTCTACCAACTGTGATGTTCTAGCTAAAGAAACTTGCACAGTCGAGCACACCAAACTGAGAATTGATACTGAAGACGATGAAAAGTTTGTCCAGGAAAACGACGAGTTGCTGCAGGTGATTCTCAGATCCTTGTCGGATACGGATGATACTGTCAACTCTGACACCACACTGTGGTAAGAGTACGTTTTCTCTGTCTTTCTATCTCTCTCTCTCTCTCTCTCTCTCTCTCTTTCATAATAATTGTGTGATGACAGTTTATATCTTATGTTAGAAGACATACTAGACGACAGAGTACGGTTCACTTCTTCGTTCACTCTTACACGTCAACATGAATATGTTACAAGAAAGTAGTGGTCAGTAACAGGTTGTCGACATCACAACATTCTGTGTATGACATTTCATTGACATTTGTAACAACCATATCAATAATATTTTCGATGAATTCTTACGCTGTACACTTTAGTCAAAGATGTTCACAATAGATGTTTGCACAGTGTTTTCAAATTTGAAAACCTTACATTTTCCTCTTCCGTTGTAAGATGAATTTGGGTTTAGGGTATGGAGGAGGGGGGTCACTTCCTCTGTATTGTTGTCTAGCCACTTATGTCGATCGACGACGTTGTGAGAAGCTTTAGTTCTCTATGTCTTGTTTACCCACTTCATACCCTCAAGCACTTTATGGAGCACCTTAAAGGTGGAAGATACACCCACATTTGAAGTAGAGCAAAAGTTATTTTTGGAATTGTATTGTTTAAAATTGTATTTGTAATATTTATCAGCCTTTTTAGGTTGATATTCTTTGTAAGTTTTGTATTTATTTGTAATAAGGTACGAGTTAGTGATGTTCAAAATGGTTGGGTGTGCTTCCAAAATGAATGATTTTTTTAGTCCAGCAAAATGCAAGTAGAGATTTCGGCAGTGTTGTCCCATACGATATCAACAGATGATAATACTGTTTATAACGTATGCAACATTGACTAATACCGCTATAAATATGTTATGATAGATAACACCATTGAATGACTATAAATAAGTTATGATAGATAACACCATTGAATGACTATAAATAAGTTATGATAGATAACACCATTGAATGACTATAAATAAGTTATTATAGATAACACCATTGAATGACTATAAATAAGTTATGATAGATAACACCATTGAATGACTATAAATACAAGAGAAACCTTAAAATTGTCTGTCATGGAGGTTGTTAAAATCAATACTCAAATACCTCTTCAAGATCAAATTGCGGAACAAATATCTACAGCGTTAGTCGCATTGTTATCCAACCAGATCTTATATTGTTGTAGACCAGTGGTTCTCAATTTTCATAGTGCCGTGACCCTTTAATACAGTTCCTCATGTTGTGGTGACCCTCAACCATAAAATTATGTAACAATATTTATTTATAATTATGATAAATTTGTGTTTTCCGATGGTCTTAGGCGACCCCTGTGAAATGGTCGTTCGACCCTCAAAGGGGTCGTGACCCATAGTTTGAGAACCACTGTTGTAGACTGAAAGTGGTACGTGACCAGACATCATTCTCATAAGATGACCGAGGTGGTCGTGTGGTTCCTACACTTATTCTGGGGTTATCCGCATCTTATTCTGTCTTGTCTGGTAATCTGACGTCTCTTTTCAATCCCCTCATCGCACACACACACACACGCTGTCATCATCTTTTTCTTACACACTGCATACACGCAGTTGCCTCAGCTAATACTGTCAACTTATTCTCTTACACACTGCATACACGCAGTTGCCTCAGCTAATACTGTCAACCTATTCTCTTACACACTGCATACACGCAGTTGCCTCAGCTAATACTGTCAACTTATTCTCTTACACACTGCATACACGCAGTTGCCTCAGCTAATACTGTCAACTTATTCTCTTACACACTGCATACACGCAGTTGCCTCAGCTAATACTGTCAACTTATTCTCTTACACACTGCATACACGCAGTTGCCTCAGCTAATACTGTCAACTTCTCTTACACATTGCATTCATGCAGTTGCTCTTACACACTGCATACACGCAGTTGCCTCAGCTAATACTGTCAACTTCTCTTACACATTGCATACACGCAGTTACCTCAACTAATACTGTCAACTTCTTCTCTTACACATTATATTGATCATATTCTTCTCATTCTCTTTCTTCTAGTAACAATAATAGCCTTTTTCCTCCAGCGCTACATGGCATAGTTGTGTGTGTGTGTGTGTGTATATATATATATATATATATATATATATATATATATATATATATATATATATATATAAGTAAACCTACACTGTGACCACATGCTGTTCTTGGTGCGCAACTTTTTCTTTCTCGAATACTGTTTGCCTCACAGCGTCAGGCCAAGAGATTTCTAAAACGGGCCCTTGTATGCGCTTCGTAGATAGTCTCTTTCGTCGCCTCTGTTATCTCTGAGGTCCATCTTTTGCGTGGCCGGCTTTTTGCTTTGTACCCATTGTATCGGAGCAGCATTGCTCTTTGAGGTGCACTGTCTGTTGGTAATCTGCTTACGTGGCCGAACCATTTAATTTGTTGTTTCTTGATGAAGTCTAGTACTGATGTTGTACCCAATTTTTTCCTGATGTCTTCATTTCTCAACCGGTCTCTTCTTATTATACCCAGCATTCTGCGTAGACACTTCATCTCTGTCGTGACTAGTTTTCTTCTATCATTTGTTGTCAGTGTCCAGGCTTGGCACTGGTAACATAATGTGGGGAGAAAGATTGTGTTAAACATTACTCTTTTTGTGTTCATGGTGACATGTTTGCATTTTAAAATTGGCGCCATTTGTCCTATAATTATTTGCTTTGTTGCATCTTTGTTGAATTTCATTAGTTTTTCTTTCGTTTGCTGACAAAATGCTCCCACAGTGCGCAACACAGATACGAATTACTAACTACAGTGGAATCCAATGCTTAGCTTGATACAAATAATTCATTGTGTATGCTTTTAGTTCAAAGAGTGCACGTTGAAACTATTAGTGAGTACAACATGCGCAGCTGTCTCACAGCACACCATATGTTCACATGTAGATATATACAGCAGTGTCGTCTTACACATACAAACTCTTATGGAATGTCAATGAAAATAATAATTTAAATCAGATTTCATGTACGTGTTAATGGAAGGTAAAGTTCCCAACACGTTCAGTTTAAATAAACGTGTGGTTTTTTTTTAAAAAGGGTTTTAAAGCCGAAGGATTGACTTCATTGCACCGGGTTTTGCCCCATTTGACTCGATCCCTCTCCGCAGAAATGGCACGCCACCTGCTGAAAGTATTGCACAAAGCACGAACTCCGTATCTCCAACAACAATCCTAGTGGTCTTTGGAAAAAAACTGCAAGGCAAGGGTCCACCCTGTGTGTGTATCCATCTTGAGTCATCCTTCTCATATATAATCTATGTTTTAGTTTATTTAGTATTCCCTGTTTATATTTGTCCCCTAAAAGACCTACTGTCGAAACGTTGGATTGTTGTTAGTTTTATTATTTAATTATATGCATATTTTTGTTATTAAACGTCATTTTACTTAGTATTACCACAGCCTGGCATCGGTTTTCTTCAGATTTGATCTGATCCGGTCTGACCAGCTGGTATTATAGGTTTCCATTCATCGCCTAAATAAAACTTAATAAAACAGTTGATTAGCTTTGAATTGATATTCTATATTATTATAACTACAAGGTTTGGTATTTTATACATTTACAATACACCGAGTCATATGGGAGTTACCAGGAAAGACAGACTACGAAATGAGGACATCAGAAACAGAGTGGACATAACTTCATGCACCGAATACATCGAAAGACGACAAATGCAGTGGTTTGGATATTTAATGAGAATGAAATACATCCAACCACCAATAACATCATACAAAAAAAGAGATCGGATACTAGAGTTAAGGGAAGATCAAGAAAAAAGATAGATAGATAATATCAAGACCACACTACATAAACACAGATATAACACAAGAGCGACTCATCTGGCCCTAGAACACAAATTAAAGCTCCCATCCCTACGCTTAACGGCAAGAGTGGACTCCAACTACATCTTCCACCTGAGAATAGAGAATATACAATAGTAAGAGTACTCTGAGCCCAAGTGTAGTTAGAGATACGATGATAGAAAATAAAGAAAGAATATATCAGCTTTATCCCATCAAGTATAGGACGTAATAGACGAGTCGGCTGTGATCTTTATCTCCTACTCATTAGTTTATGGTTTGTGTCTCTTCTTGTAGTATCAATACTTTTGTTCTGAAGTACTCCATCATACAACTTTCGTCATGATCAACAAAATCTGGACAACCTCAGGATTAAATCTAAAAACAAAACTTATAATGTATAGAAGTAGTATATTGAAACATTGTCAACAAGAGAATATGAACACCATCATCCTCAAGAGACGATGTAGATGGATCGGATATGTGATACGCATGAAGACTAACTGTGTAACTAACACTGCTCTGAGATGAACACCAGAAGGTAACCAAAACGTGGAAGACCCATACAGACCTGAAGGAGAACACTTGAACAGAAACTGAAAGAAATGAATCACAGTTGGAACACAAAATAAAGGACGGACTAGAACAGAAAAACTGCGTATATTTGTCTTTGTCATAGGCTAACGAGCGTCATGTGATTGTTATTATACAGTAGTGAGTGCTGGAAAATGATCCACATCATTGTACACAAGCTGGAGACATCTCAAAATACATCTGCAAATGTTCTGACCAAATACAATAACAAATTAAAAGATGGAGATGGATTGGACTTGTATGCCAGTAGGGTCATTGGCTATAACAGCTGTCACATTGATAGCGGGTGGGGAAAAGAAAGCCTGGACGTTCAAGTGAAACACGGAGAACTGCAGAAAGAGAGTTGAAAGATTGTGGCCTGTCACTGGAAACAATTAGTAGAAAGACTACAGAACGGCATAGTGCAAGTCTCTTATGGAAGCCTTATGTGTCAGACGTAACGCCAATAGAATATGAATATATATATATATATATATATATATATATATATATATATATATATATCTATTACCAGGTGGAAGATGTAGTTGGCTGTCCACTCTCTCTCTACACACACACACAATATATATATATATATATATATATATATATATATATATATATATATATATATATACCCAGAAAGAACTATATATATATACAGTGGCGACTCGAGTTTATTTTTGTTGGTAGGGCCAGACACAAATTTTGGTATAATCATGATTTTTATTAGTTTATATTTTAATTTCTAAAATAATAAATACACTTTAAACATTTTTGGTGGGGCTCGGCCCCACTGGCCCTAATGACCAGCCGCCACTGTATATATATATATATATATATATATATATATATATATATATATATATATATATATATGTGTGTGTGTGTGTGTGTGAGAGAGAGAGTGGACAGCCAACTACATCTTCCACCTGGTAATAGACAATATACATATATATATATATATATATATATATATATATATATATATATATATATATATATGTAGAGAGAGACCTGATCTCACACTATATAAAAAAATATTTATCTCTTCCCCTGTTCCTTAGAACAAAGTGCATGTATTCCAGGCATGACTAACTGACATTCTGTATTACGTAGTTATATAATCATGGGCGGGCGGGATCAACTAATTTCTCAACGTTACATTTGATTATGGTGCTGACATTTTGTTTCATAACTGACGAAAATCTTTCTGTCCCTCGCGGTTGTTGTTTTATCGTTGATACTGATGATGTACGTAGTAGATGTTGATTGTCAACCTTTCTCTACATGTAATTATTGTGATTAGCAACCTTGGTAGTTGATTGCAAAATTACTGCTATTGACTAGTTACTCTGGGATGTTAGTGACTAGGCATTATATTTTGTGACTACTGACCCTGGACTTGTAATATAATATATGAAAATCCTGGCATAACCTTTACACAACGTCGCCATCAATCACATTAAACGAGTCGTCGATTTTCTAGGCACCACTAATACGCTCAGTAATTTGCTATTGCTTTCTGAGCTGTCATGTCTATTTTTACCGTTCGTAAAAGCCCACGGGAACAAAATTGCTTCCAAATTGCCCGCCGCAGTGTTTGAACCAGGTACTTTGTGGGTTGTGATCGAACTCACTACCGCTTGAGCTACAGCCGCCCACATATAATAGGTATCAGTGGCGGCTCGTCATTAGGGCCAGCGGCCGCGCCCCACCAAAAATAAGGTGTCACGTGTATTTATTATTTTATACATTAAAATATATCCTAACCGAAACCATGATTTTTCCGAAAATATCTGTCTGGCCCCACCAATAAAAATGAACACGAGCCGCCACTGATAGGTATCTTTTCTATCTGTAGAAATCGTTTCTATCGCGATATTCTACCTCATCTATTCCTATCATATGTTACTTGTCCATCTGCTCTACATTGTCACATCTTTGCTCTGCCTCTATTCCATCAAATAGGAACTGCATGTTGCCTAGTCTGTGGTAAGATGGTCTTCTAGTACTATTTGACATGTTTGTGTTGATGTTTTGCAAAATTAGTATCATTTGACTTCTGTATGCAGGTTTCATCATCATCATCAAATAGCTTGTCCTGAGCAGAACTTTGCCACCCCAACAGTCCTCCGGAATTTCTCTCTCATAGGCCAGATGCCCTGCCTCTGCAGCCGTCATGTTCAAACCATCAGTTTCATCCTGAATCCATCTTCTCCGCTGTCTTCCTTTTCTTCTCTTTGCCGGTATGCCTCCTTCCATGATGGTCTTCTCCAGCCCTTCATGTCTTTTTTATGTCCAAAATATCTCAATTTTCTTTCTTATTTGTAGCATCAGCCAGTTTTCTTTGATTTTGAGTTATTTCTGGATAGATCTATTTGTTCTCTTCTCTGTGCATGTTTAGAATAAGAAAATATTCATTGCCTACATGTTGTTCTCATTGTGTGTACAGATTATCTAGTTTACAAAATAAATCACTTATAATCGGTGAGATGAGTTTATGATGAGTGTTCGGAAGTTCAATCAGAATTTGGTTAGAATCCAATCGATTTTAATCTTCTAAATCCAACAGTTAACGGAACTGATAAGAAAGCAAAGATCAGAATACTAAGAGCATGCATATTCCCAGTGGTAACGTATGAGTGAAGCAGTCGAAAAGCATATGTGTTTTCGATTATAAGTGTTATAGAAGAGTCCTCCGTATATCTTGAACAGAGAAGAGAACAAATAGATCTATCCAGAAAGAACTCAAAATCAAAGAAAACTGGCTAATGCTACAAATAAGAAAGAGAAAATTGAGGTATTTTCGACATATAAAAAGACATGAAGGGCTGGAGAAGACTATTAAGGAAGGAGGCATATCGGCAAAGAGAAGAGGAAGACCACGGAGAAGATGGATTCAGGATGTAACTGATGGTCTGAACATGACGGCTACAGAGGCAGGACATCTGGCCTATGAGAGAGGGAAGTTCCGGAGGACTGTTGGGGTGGCAAAGTTCTGCTCAGGACAAGCTATTTGATGATGATGAAATCCAACTTCTGATGGGGAAAACTGAGCCCGCTTGAGAGAGATGTAGATAGATTGAACATTATATCTTCACTTTCTTGTTCATCGTTTACTCTCTGACGTTCACTTGAATATGTTCACAGAAAGTAGGAAGTCCGCCTCAAGTCTCCAAAGAGCGGGTCATGCAATGCTACTGGAGACTGCCATATCAATCTTCTCAGCTCTTTCTATGCAGGATTCCTTGGTAAAAGATATTCAGAAGTCACTTTGTCAGTGTCACAGTCACACATTCATCAGATGTTTCTATATTTAGCTTGTTGAAAAGATAATATCTCAGTCTATTGTAGAATGAAAGACGATATCTCCTTATTGTGGAATGAAAGCTGATATCTATTGTGGAATGTAATTATCCTGAAGAATGTCTTTTATATATTCTGTTGATCTGATAATACATTTATTGTTTGCCTGGTAGGCCCCGGATCTTCTATTTCTCAACTTCATTGTGTAGGTTCTTGTAATAAATTTCTTTATTGTTAATTAGTTTCACAGGTTGTGCTAGTTTCTTCTTATGCCTTCCTAACTCATCCACCCTCTGTTTCCATTCCTTTACTACTCTGTCTGTCTCATCATTGCTAGGTATGTTGCAATGAAATACCTCATCATTGCTAGGTATGTTGTATTGAAATTCCTCATCATTGCTGGGTATGTTGCAATGAGATACTTCATCATTTGCTAGGTATGTTGCAATGAGATGCCTCGTCATTGCTAGGTATGTTGCAATGAGATGCCTCGTCATTGCTAGGTATGTTGCAATGAGATACCTCATCATTGCTATGTATGTTGCAATGAGATACTTCATCATTTGCTAGGTATGTTGCAATGAGATGCCTCATCATTGCTAGGTATGTTGCAATGAGATACCGCATCATTGCTATGTATGTTGTAATGAGATGAATACATTGTATCATCTCTCTCTCTCTCTCTCTATTTGCCTTTTTACCCCGGGTTGGGGCATAGGCCCTCAACCAACTCATGCCAAGTCTTCCTATCTCTAGCTATCTCCTGCAGCTCCTCCAGCTCTTCTTTATATTGTTGATCTCCGCCTCCAAATCTCGTCTCCATGTATTTCTTTGTAAAATCATGGTTGTCAAAATCCAACCAACCATGAACAAGTCACATAAAAATTGTATCATCACATTCTGTTTAAAACTACCAGAAAAGATTGTCTAGTGTTTTCTCTGCGATTCTTTAGTTTACCATTGTTGATGACTACTTAATGCTGTAACTACAGACATGATATCAGTGAGAAGAAATATGTCTACATCCCTTTATTGTTCTACTTTCTGCTGCAGTTTCCACATCTACTTCTACTCTTGAGAATTGTTAAAGAATTTACCTGTTTCTACTAACAATCTTTCTTTTTGTGCACTTACTTATATTCACAACGACTCTACCTTCTCTATATACTATTACACTATTTGCTGATCTATCTGTGTATACGTGAGCCCACACGTTTCTGTAGGATTGTGTTTCTCTCTATGTTTCATTGTTATTGCTCTCTTCTTTGTGGTTGGGTCCTGCTGTTCTTTCTAACGATGTCAGGAATGATGTCTACCATGTTACAGTGGCTTTGATGTCTCCATATTGAGATGTTGGATGTCGTCTTGGTGGCTTTTGTTATTTGATCTTATAATTCGTTGTATTTTTTCTCAAACGCCCCCTTTTCTCTTTCTCAAGTCTCTTATTCATCTATGGTACATTTGGTGATCTGTCTTGTCTTTTTGCTTGAATTTGACAGATTGTTTATCAACTTTATTATCTCTTCTTTTCTTCATTGGCTGAATGTATATGTGCTTTTTTGTTCTAGTTCAATGATGAGTGTTGACTTCATGCCCTCCCTCCCTTTTTGTTAAAACTCTTATTGTTTGGTTGGTTGCAGTGGCGGCTCGTGATCGTTTTTGTTGGTGGGGCCAGACACAAATTTTCGGAAAATCATGGCTTTGGGTTAGGTTATATTTTAATTTATTAAATAAATATACGTTACATATTTTTTTGGTGGGGTCTGGACCCTCTGGCCCTTAATGACGAGCCGCCACTGGTTGGTAGTCTGTTTTTCCTCTCAAACAAATTAACGTTGCTGCTTTTGTCCAAGTTTTGCCATATTTTAGGATAAGGTCTCAATATAAAACCTTTTTCCACATAGTCTCTCATTTGTGCTTTACAAGTTGAACCGACAAGTGTGTTTATATGATTGTCATTTGATGTCTGGCATAAAGTCTGCTTTTCTCTACATTGTCATTCTATGTCTGGCATAATGTCTGCTTTTCTTTAAGTCGACGAGGACATGACATGAGACAAAACAATGATTCATCCTTGATGTCTGTCTCCATAATATCGGTAGCTGTAATAGAGATATAAGTTGTTTGTTTTGGGTGCCAACGTCAACATATACTAATTATCTTGTCAGACTTGAACAATAACACAATCAAATACATTAGATTATGTTCTAATCGTGTGTAGATTTCATATAATTATTATAATGTCTGTGTAATTTATAGATCATATTTTCGCATATCTGATCCTTGTGTTCAAATCTTCATAGCACAATGAAAGTAATCCTAGTTAGGCTCCGTGACACAGTAAACTTTCATCATGTATGCTTCACCTTTGGTAGGGAATTGTGTTCGAGAATTTGATTCTACAGTCACCTCCGCACACACCAGTGAGATGCAACAGCACATGTCTTAGACTGTTGTCATCGTCGCTTGCGATGGATGTCTATTATTATTAGGGAATTGTGTTTGAGGATTTCATTTTACAGTCTCCTCCGCACACACCAGAGAGGTGCAGCTGCACACGTCTGAGACTGTTGTCATCGTCGCTGGTGTTGGACGGCTATTAATATTATTATAACGGATGACGACTTTCTGGATAGAAATATCAAGGGACACCACTTTAGATATAGATCATATAGGTTTTTCTCCAGCGCAGTTATAACAAGCATTCATTCGACAGATGTCTTGTCAACTGCTCGGATTTACCCGCCCAATTAGGCTAGTTTAAGACCAGTTGTTCATAAAATTGTTACTAGTCGCTGGTTATGGGTATTTTTGGGCTGGTTTATATTTATCATCAGCTATTTATGGAACAGCATTGTTCAACACAATATTTCTCCCTACATTATTCTGTCAGTGTCAAATCTGGACACTGACATTAAATGACATAAGAAAACTAGTCACAACAGAGAGGAAGTGTCTACGAAGAATGCTGGGAGTAACAAGAAGAGACAAGCTTAGAAATGAAGACATCAGGAATAAAGTAGATACAACATCAGTACTGAACTTTATCAAGAAGCAACAAATTAAATGGTTCGGCCACATAAGCAGATTACCAACAGGCAGTATACCACAGAGAGCAATGTTGCTCAGACACAGTGGATACAAGGTAAAAGGTGGACCTCAGAAATAACAGAGGCGACGAAATACACTATTTATAAAGCACACACAAAAGCCCGTGCTAGAAATCTCTTTTTACCCTGAAGCTGTGAGGCAAATCAGGATTGAAGAAGAGAACGAAAGACAAGGTGCATAGAGAAACTCGCTCCAGGTGTCTCCTTTTTCAACCTGACGATGAAAGGCAAACAGGATTAAAGAATAGATAGATAGATGTATGGGCTGTCGCTGTTTATGAGCGCCTTTTTGATCATGTGTTTTGTAGTTTTGAACATAGTTTTTTTTTCTTTCAAATATTGAGAGACGCTGAGTTTTTTTCTTTCAAATATTGAGAGACGCTGTTGATGAATCGACTGAAAGTTGCTGGTTTCTTGCCTAAGTGGGTTACTTTGATACATTTTCTGCAAGACATTTTAGAGATAATTCATTAATGTTAAAGGAACTGTTTAATAATTATTCGCTATTTCTCATCTTCATATCAATGACGGTTTGGTGTGACACTGATAAATATATAAAAAAAAGTTAATTGCATATCCTTTACAGGACTTTGCAAATCAACCCCAGCTTTTAACGCTGTTTGTGATTTTCTAGGCATTATTACGTTCGGTAGTTTACCATTGCTTTCTGAACGGGTGGTGCCATCGTTCTTTTGTAAAAATCAACGCGAAACAATTTGCAACCAAAGTGTCCGCAGCGTGATTTGAGCTCAGAACGTCGGGGTTTTAATAGACCGAGTCACTATCCCCTAAGCCGTACTACATAGAATTCTACACACACTGTACACATATCAGGTGAATAAGCATACAGAATGTAACGCAATCTATATATATATATAATAGAGACAATATGTGTGTGTAGTTGAGTCATGCACCAAGTTATACTATAAGCTATCAATCATGTCAATAGACTACATATCAATATTTGGATCAGATCGATACGTTCGTCTCCTGTCAACAATAAGTTGCTAGACAAGACATTATTGATTGGTTGCGAGTCACGTGGGTGCGAGAGTAAAAGGGGACAGGTGTGGGGACACAAAGTAATTAAGGAACACATGACTGAACTCAAGAAATGCGTCCTCCTTCCTCCACGTGTACACTACATCCTACTATATGTACACACCGTGTAATTATGCTAGCACCTTCTTACTAACGGTACGGAGTGTATAGTACACACAATTTTTAATCAGTCTTTTTAATACCTCGATATATATTGGGTAATTCGGTGTTAGGCCCGTACTTTTCATTGACACGATGGGTTATATGGTCAACATCACTCCGGTCGCCTTTACTTTCCAGTGCTTTTACTTGTACCCAATTGAGGCTGGGTCGACTTGAGAGCCTTTAGGGTCGGGAAAATATTGCACACCCACAGTGGAATTGAACCCGGGTATAAGATGCGACGGAGCGTATGACTTTTTACTATCTTGGTATCGACATGCATGCAAAACGTTTACGCTGTCACATGTGATGATCATCGCTTTGTGTACATGAGTAACATATAACAGTCACGCGTGTAACGTTCTCATAATATTATTTGATTAATGTGGTGGGGGAGAGAGAGAAGGAAAGTCGATCAAGGTCATAAGTGATATGTAAACAAGAAAACAGTTATCAGTTTATCTCCAACTGCACGTGGTTTCAATAACATAATCATCATTAAATAGCTTGTCCTGAGCAGAACTTTGCTACCCCAACAGTCCTTCGGAATTTCTCTCATAGGCCAGATGTCCTGCCTCTGCAGCAGTCATGTTCAAGCCATCAGTTACATCCTGAATCCATCTTCTCCGTGGTCTTCCTCTTCTCTTTGCCGATATGCCTCCTTCCTTAATAGTCTTCTCCAGCCCTTCATGTCTTTTTATATGTCCAAAATATCTCAATTTTCTCTTTCTTATTTGTAGCATCAGCTAGTTTTCTTTCATTTTGAATTCTTTCTGGATTGATCTATTTGTTCTTTTCTCTGTCCAGGATATACGAAGGACTCTTCTGTAACACTTATACTCAAAAGATAACATGATAAGGATATCAAACTCTCACTTCTTCATCATCTTCTCCTTTTTCTTGGACGCCAACAGACAGAACATTTAGTTGTCAATACATTTTATGGCGTCTTGTAGAGAGAGCAACAATAAGAACTCACCTTCGTGTATGATTTGGTGTCATCCTATGCACAGTTCCTCCAAGATCTGAGCTACAGTATACATCACCACTTCCACTAACTGGTCTAAAGCTGAAAGATTGACTTCATTCTATTGACATTTACAATATATGGCTCGGTCCCTCTCCGTGGAAATGACTGCCGAGAGTATTGCACGAGCTCCAGCAACAATCTTAGGGATCTCTTGGAAAAAATGCACTCATGAACAGCACGTCGTGGTCTGGATTCGAACCTACGACCTTCAGAGCGCAAGGCAAGGACTTAGCCAATTATTATTTTTTTCCGATTCAGAAGCACTTTAGCTTTTTTTAGCTCTTCGACTCGGTGCCATGGACATCGTAACCCTTCGGTTCGGTGACACGAACACTGTGAATCTGGAGAACCTGTGGCTTTTCTGCCAACCCGATGGATATATATAATCTGGATCAGTCATACTAGCCAATAATACTTATTTGAACGCTCCATATCGACCACTTTTAAACCATATCGACCACTTGTTAAACACTCTTTGCGATTTGTGTGTGATCTGAGCCTAAGAGCGGTTGTGCAGTTATGCGCCTACAAGTAGGCCAGCACATCCGATTCCTTCGACGCTTTTTATTTATTAGGGTAACCTTCCTAGGCCCCTACCTCAGTCGCCTCTTTACAACGTGCCTAGTAGATCGCAGTGTAACTAATCATTGCTCCCTTTGTGAGCCCCGGCAATACATGGGCGTATCAATAGCACATAACAACACGTGCTGCTCTAGTTGTTGACAGGGAGAATACTATTCAACAAAAGAGCTGTTTAAGTACGTGAACCATGCCATGCACGTTCTGTATCCACTAATCCCTTAACGTAGAAGACCAATCGTTGCAATCAAACAAACATTCAAAAATAGTATGCGTCATTCCGTCAGCTAAAACCTCTATATATAACTACGCCCCTGTTTCTCTTATTCCACCCTTTGATTGTGGCCGTAAAGTGCACTTAGTCCGCACAGTCTTGCACCGTGTCTAGTGCATATACCTTCCGTTGAGCATTTAAAGAGAGCTTTATATCAATCTGAGTCAACAAATCTCTCTGAATGTCAACTCATTCTGTTTTTCTCGCATGGTTATATTCCCTGCGCCTCTAGCCAACATTCGAGAAAATCTCTACAACTAAGTAGTTTGTTGTGATTAATTGTCCTTGATTGACTGCGTCAGATGTTGGTGGCAGTGATGTTGTTGATCTGTAAGGTACCTCGTGTGGAAAACATACTGCCAGGCTATAAATAGCTTGTCACTCTATTTCCGCACCTGGTCACACCTGGCCAATTCGCACACATAAGCCTCAATTCGATTTGTTGTCACTAGGCACGTATCAAATGTGTACATTGTTGCCAGACATGCGTAACCAAACACTTCATTGTTTTCACCAGATGTCACTGAGAAAATACACATCTGGTGGCAGGCTCATATTTTGTCATGAAATGAAATGAAAATCGTGGCATATCCTTCAGATGACATCGCCATCAACAACAATAAACGAGTCATCGATTTTTAAGGTACCTCTTATACGTTCAGAAGTTTGCCATTGCTCTGGTGAGGTCTAGTTTTACCATTCGTAAAATTCCACGGAAACATATTTACATCCAAATTGCTGGTCGCGAAGTTTGAACCAGGTACATTTGGGTTTGATCGAGCGCACTACTGCTAAACAACAGACGCCCGTTTATCATATAATATCTGGAATAGTGCAGTCTGACACAAGACATGGAAATGATCGAGCTTTATATATATATATATATATATTCACACCCCAAGGAAAGTCACAGAACCTTGTTGGCACAGAACCTTGCTTGAATTACATTGAGAAACAAAGAATGAAGTGGTTTGGCCACTTAATAAGAATGCATCCAAACTCCACAGTATACAGAGTCTTCTACAACAGAACATCGGGAAAGAAGGCAAGAGGAAAACCACGGAAAAGATGGCGTAGCAGAATCCTGTGAAAGAGCAAAAATAACAATCACACAAGCCACCAGAACAGCGCAGGACAAAAACAGAAAATCACGACACTGGGCGACAACCAGATAGCAGTGTGACGACACTGGGCGACAACCCGGTAGCAGTGTGACGACAAAAGAAGAAAAGTCAATTTAAAATAATGCACTAACTACCGTACTATTGCTCTATTAAGTCATGCCAGCCAAATCCTATTACAGATTATGGGATTATCGTGAAGAGCATAGAAATGCAGTCCTATTATGAAATGCATGAAGTTCAGGCGGGTTTCAGATATACCAGAGACACCATAAATCACATTTTGAGTATGTAAAATATCTGCCAGAAACGTAGAGAATACGTTGTGAATCTCTATACTTGTTTACATCAAGACAATTCAACAATATACAACAACAAGAATTGTGTGCACCAACAGAAGGAACATGGAATTTTCCTGATATTTGATCCCACATAATAGAAACATGGTATAATGAACGACAAAATAGCGGTAACTGGCAAAACATGCGAATGGCTGGGGGGTACAAAGGAGAGTCAGGCAAGGTTGCACCTGCTTCCTATATTTATCTAACATGTACGTAGAACACGTCATGAATAATGTCAGGATTTAGCAAAACCACAAACATTTTGAAACGTTTACAATTGGTGGAAATCAAGAGTTCAGATACACAGGTAACACAGTTCTCCTTTCAAATAGTGTTAACAAATTGCAACAACTAACTATGGTCTTTTTTTTTTTAGCACAGGAAAAACGGAAGGAGGGGCGCTCTAAATAAAAAGGGAACTATGATTATGTGCTTTCTTGTCTCTAATCATGTTTTGTTTCACAGCGTCAGTATAAGAAGAGATTTTATTCACAGCGTCAGTAGAAGAAGAGATTTTATTCACAGCGTCAGTAGAAGAAGAGATTTTATTCACAGCGTCAGTATAAGAAGAGATTTTACGCCCGAGTGGTTACCGGGGCCCAAATTTGGGGTGTCTGCCACGCGTTTCGTAAGAGGCGACTAAGGAGGTTTGACTGAAATAGGATGCACGTGTCCTAAACGCATAGAAGTATGCGTTTAGGGGCCTACCAAACCAATGTGTAACGTATACACGTTCTTGGCAAAGATCAAACATATCACAAAGAGTGATTAAAATTGGTCGTAAAGAACGAACTCAAAGAGGAAGAAATTTCTAGAATGGAGTTTTGTATGCACTTCATAAATATTGTTTAGCATTATGTTGACTGGCAAAAAGAAATGTCAACCCAAAATGACTATTAATAATGAAGACGTTAGAAAGTGTTACACATTTTGTATATATTGTATCCGTTGTAGACAATGGGATCAGGAGGAGACTAGTGATGGCAGCTCAGAAGATGGTTATTATAAAGACAAACTGTTGCACAACACAAGCAAGGAAACACAAGTAAAACTTCGGGGGAGGTGGATGTGATTCTTCCTGTTGCAGAAACATATGGATGGGAATCATGAACATTAACATTCCAAAAGATAATGGAATAATTTGAAACCAGAGTTCTAAATGAAAGTGTTTAGAATACACTGAACATATAGAAGATGAAGAATATAGACATCCTTACAAGACTTGAACATAGAGGAACATTGGCTCACGAACAACAGCATCATATTTTGAAAACTGAAATATTGTTGGCGACATTCAGTGTTCCACTTATTGAGAGAGAGAGAGGAGAGAGTTAACAGTAATGGAGAGCATGGTTCCTGTAATATATGGCTGGAGACGACCACTATGACGATGGAGGAGGTGGAAGAACTGGCTAGAGATTGATAGTTTTTCACACTGGGCGTGACAAAAGCGATATTCTGCAAAGAGTATACCACATGATGCCCACCTATGTTTCACTTGTTCTGTATATATTAGACATGATATTATGTTAGACTTGCTGTCTGATGTCTGACAAAGCTATGACGTGGTATAGGATTACCATGGAATTTGATGATCAGTGTCAAAGATATCTGGCATACAATCGGTGAAACCCCTCAGGGTTGAGGTGTTGCCTAAAGTACAGGTGATGTGTTCCGTTTATGGTTGGTTGCTTCTAGTATGTCCTATGTAATTAGCACACCACATGACGGTGTGTGTATATTACTGTAGACGTTCTCTTTTGTCGATGTGTTGTTCTACACACCATGTCTGTGTCGATGGCATATGCCAAACGTGTATGACGTTTTTATGATGTCATGATTGAGTACCATTGTCAAGTAGTCTGTCATGATGGCTGGCTTTTGTGTAGAACTCAGATAACGGCTTTATTGTCTATTGTTGTTACACTTACAAAAACAAAATTTATTGTGAAAATGATGTTTGTGTTATGTTACCATACAATTTACACACGGCTGCAACTTTCCTTACGATATATCATTGTTGTCCAGCACGATAGTGTTGTAAGGTGTGTCATCTTTACTGGTTTTAGCCTTAATCGCTTACACGTTTAAAGGGTTTTTAAGCCGAAGGATTTTCATTACACCGGGTTTTACCCCATACGACTCGGTCCCTCTCAGCAGAAATGACACATCACTTATCGAGAGTATTGCACGAACTCCGTAGCTCCAGCAACACTCCTAGGGGTCTCTGGAAAAACTGCACTCGTGAACAGAATGGCACGGTCCGGACTCGAACCCACGACCTTCGACTCACAAGGCAAAGGGCTTAGCCACAGTTACCCCATGTCGCTTACACATACTGTGCTGATGCAGCCTGATATCTTCGTCACTATCTGAAGGTGAAAGAATTAGTTGATCATTTCCAGTTCTTTGATAATGACTTCTGTCATCTCATTCACTGCATCCTGTGCTTTTTTTAATATTTGGTTCTTAGTTTTATAGAATTCAAATACATTGAAAGAATGTCTATAGAGAATGATAGATTTAACATAGAAATTACAACACATTTTGTTAGAGACCAGTGCGACGTATCATCTATCACCTTTGATTAAAACATGCATATAACAAACAGTATAAGAGCCATTAGTTGATTCATTGGACGACCAGCATTATTGCGCTTGTGTCAATAATCATGTGTTTCGATTGCATTCTTACACATGAACGATCTCCCCAGTAGTACACGATCTCCGTAGCACCGGTTAATTTTGAGGATTCTGAATAATTTTTTTTCTTAAATTTGTATTAATGATGTTGTTCAGAGCATTTTAGCGTACACTTATTGATTTTCAAATGTTAAGTGTTCTTTAACTTGTTGAACAGGGAATCTACATTTGATCGTCTTATTTCACGTGGGGTCTAAGAACTCGATTTCGCTTACATTGAGATTAGAAGTAGTTATAATATAGCAGCTCGATCGCTTTTGCAGTGGATGCAAACTGAGTATTTGTGGGGTGTGAAGTGAGCGAGATAGAGACATTAGTTTTGGGTAGAGAAAATGCTGTTGTGTAATCGAAAATATTGGACACTTAGTAGACGAGTCAGATTGTGAAAGTAGCCCAGGGATGTAAGTAGTAGGGACCGAGTGTATCAACTGACTGACCAACTAACGAAACTATCCATGGTGTCTTGAGGGTAGTAGTCGATACTGCACAGTTATTGATTTTAAAGCCGAAGGATTGACTTCATTGCACCGGATTTTTACCCCGTATGGCTTGATCCCTCTCCGCGGAAATGGCACGCCACCTGCCGAGAGTATTGCACAAAGCACGGACTCCGTAGCTCCAGCAACAATCATAGTGGTCTCTAGAAAAAACTGCACTCGTGAACAGAACGGCGCGGTCCGCATTCGAACTCACAAAACAAAGGGACCCCCGAGACATCATGAGTAAGATAACATGAGACCACAATATACTTCCAGACACGGTCTATGGAGATTATGTTGTTGTTGTTGTGTAGACTTGGCATGTGTAGAAGAAACTGTGTTGTAGTGAACATCAATAAGTCAGTGTTGCATATCTACGTCACGTCTCTCAGCGATTTGTATGTGTCTCTCACTCACCGTGTTTGTTATCATATTTTCACTATACATAATCTCTCTCGCACTCTCGCTATTTCTGTCTCTGCTTCCTTTCCGTTAACAATGAAACATCTGGCTGCATCGTATTTACTTCAAGTCTCCAGTCATATACACAATTTGTATGTGTTTCTCACTGATGTTTGTTATTAGATTTTCACTATACATATCTCTCTATCTCTTTCTCGCTCTTTCTGTCTCTGCTTCTTTTCCGTTAACAATGAAACATCTGGATGCATCGTATCTTCTTCACCCTTCGCCCCTAGGTGGGCATCTCTAGCTCAAGTGATAGTGAGCTCGATCACAACCCAAGCATACCTGGTTCAAGCTCCGCGACGGGCAGGTTGGAAACAAATTCGTTTCCGTGGGATTTTTTCGAAAAATAGACCTAACCGTTCAGAAAGCAATGGCAAACTACTGAACGTATTAGTGGTGTCTAGAAAATCAGCGACTCGTTTACTGTGATTGATGACTACGTCCTGTAAAGGATATGCCACGATTTTCATGTTTTCTTCGCCTCTAGAGAGACATAGGTCCGTAACCAAGGCCTCCTATCCAAGGCGTCATATTCAAGCCCTCCTATCCAAGGCGTCCTATCCAAGGCGTCCTATCCAAGGCCATCTTTTCCAGATCTCTATCACCTCTCCCCATTTTCTTGCATTACTTCTCCAACTCCCGTCTCCAGGTGTTCTTGGGTCTTTCCTTACCTCTATTACCCTGGTGGTTCCATTGCAGGGCCTGTCTGGTGATGCTGTCCCAGGGTCTCCTCAGTGTGTGTCCTATCCATCGCCACCTTCTGCCCTTATCTCTTGTTCCACCTACCATTGTCCCGCTCTATCCCACAGTTTCCTGTTTGTGGCCCTGCCATACCATCACAAATGGAGTATCCTGCTCAGACATCTATTGATGAACTGCGTCTTATCACTTATGCTTATATTAGATATTCATTTCAGCGTTACTAATGAAACATCAAGCTGAAATTGTTGTTAATAATGTTTGAGAGATTCATTGCAGTTTCTGTCAGGAAACTACTTTTTTTCTTAACCTGATACTAACGTGTGGGAGGAGAACGGACTATTATTGTCGTCTCCATTAGGATATCAGTTGATACAGTCGGTATTATGTTTACCAATATAATTTTAGCAACATAACATCTCACATTATATTACCGCATATACTGAATTATACTGTTGCATGTTGTCAGATCTCATTAGTGATAAAGTAGACCGTGAGAGCTGACCCATGTCCCACATCACAGCTGGTAATACATATATTTGTGTCTGCACAGTTCATGGTCAATTGTCATCTGATACAGCATTTGCCTATGTCTAATAATGCTTTTTTTTCCCGCCTTGCTGCAGAATAGAGAACTCGTACATTGTTTACTGTATTAAGTTTTATACGGTTACTTACCCTTGATTGAAAATGGATGTCTGCATTTCTTCTGCTCTATTTCAACTGTACGGTATACGCCATGACAATCAATCTCACTTTTTCTCGTGGGGGTGTCTCATCGATAGCGAAGTTGATAACACTTTGTGCTAGTGACTACGTGTCGTGGAAATGTTGGAGTTCGAGTCCCGCTAGGCAACAACAAAATATTTCTCGGTGTGCACGGTGCGCTGTTGGACTGCATAAACCATGATCCCTTACTTTTTGGATATAAATTACATGTACATCTAAAATTGTAGTAAGGCTCAACTAAATGGCGGGGGATATTAGTGGTAAGAAATGCAAATCTTCACGCAAAAATGAGTTAGATGCGTCATGGCTACGCCTGAATTCTTGGCGGGCGAAGTGTAAAAAAGTATCAAGTGCCATCTCCCCATGAAAGATTGACTGTAACATATCTCTGAACAATGTGTTTGTATCATGTCGTAGTGGTTACTTTAATCATTTAGTTAACTGCTATTTCTAGTCATTCTAGCATTGCTTTTATATGTGACCTCTCTCTCTCTGTTATTTGTTGTTGTGATAGTTGTTGCCAGCAACTAATTAACCACATAATAGCCGTCCATCGCAAGCGATGATGACAACAATCTCAGACGTGTGCTGGTGCACATCTCTGGTGTGTGCGGAGGTGACTGTAGAGTCCAATCCTAGAACAGATTCCCTTACCACAGGTGGGGCATACATGATCAAGGTTAGACATGTGTGTGTTGTGTGCTCTGTCTTTTCGCGCAGCTCGTTTTCTCTGTGTCTCAACAACACGATGATTCTCAGCTATGCGGATTCTCTTTATTGTTATAGCGCCACATTTGGCGATCTTGCGCAAGGGATTCCCAACACATGGTGTCTATATCGAAGCATTTCAGAGACTCTTTAAGAGTGTCTTTAAAGCGTTTTTTTTTTGTCCACCAGCTGAACGTCTGCCCCACTTCAAGTTCGCCATACATCAACTGTTTTGGGATGCGTTTATCAGGCATTCGAGCAACGTGACCGACCCATCTCACTTGGGCCTTCTGCAACAAGTTGTTGACGCTTGGGATCTTTGCTCTTGTGAGGACTTCGCTGTTTGGAATTTTGTCCTGCCATTTTATTTTTAGTATTCTGCGTGGGCAGCTTGTGTGGAAGTGGTTTAATTTTCTTTGCGTGTCTGCTATACACTGTCCATGTCTCGCTTGCGTACAGCAGCGTGGTTAGCACTATGGCCTGGTAAACTTTCAGCTTTGTGACCACATAAACAGCAGGTGGTTGGCTACCTTATATAACCATTGGTTGAATATGTTTATATCTATCTAACTGGACTACACAGGGTGACTAGGACTCGTTGTATGATGATGACGATAGACGCAACGATATCTAATCATCTATTGGTGTTATATAATGACCAGTAAACACACAACAACAAGACTACAAACTATTTATTAGACATTGAACATACAAGAAATAAGCAAGAGTATTTATGTTTTCAAATATAACGGTTTTTGAGACTCTTTTACAATAACCTTACGCTATTTGCGATATCTGAACTTCTCACGTCATTCTCTCTCCTCTACCTTATCCTCTTCTTCTCACTCGTGGTCATGTGATTATCGTCGACATCTTGTAAAACGTTCATTCTTTTATTTGATTTAAACGTATCAACGACTTTAGCACGGTTGTCTTATTTCTGTTGTTGTGATTGTGTTTGATTGGAGAAGAAACACACCCACACGGGCTGGGCTGGGCTCTGATCACAATGAAGCAACTAATCAAAATGTTCAGCTGTAAATGTTAGCTGTGAGAGGTCCAGTAGTGGTCAGCTTTTTCCATGCTCGTAAATCAAACAATTCCGGAAGCAAATAATTGTTAGTAATATTTATCAACATGTCATACACGATTCATCTGTGAACAACTGAGTTTATGATAGTATTAATCTCTACTTGTCTTGTGTCGGTTAGTTAGTTTTCTGGATGTTGGCAACTAGCACTCGGTCTCACAGTGTCACTAGAATCTAGAACTTGACCACACCCACTACTTCTATCTCTCGCTCTGTCACTCTCTCGCGCAATGTCGTAATGTACATAGATTCTATGAGAACATTCATCTCCTAACAGACGACATTTTGTTTTATGAGAAACAGAACCAGGTCAGAAATAGCAATAATTAAGTGTGTATATATGCCAGGAACTTGAATCTCGGTTAGCAGCAGCGAGAACAATGTAGTGCTGAAATATCTTGTTTTTCTTACGTTTAGTTAAAGTTCATCCAATGCCGCATACATTAACATAGATTACATCCCATTTCTGTCAGTTTGTCAACATTTGTAGAGAGACGGGGGTTGTAGAAATAAGCTGATTAGGTTTTGAATTGCTAGCTTTAAATTCATAAAAACTCTACCCAACCCACCATCACTCAGTAGCCAACCCATAAAAATATTCTCCAATTGTTCATAGCGCGTTGGACGACAGGTGACAGCCCGCTTTGAGTACGGTTCAATTCCGCGGGCTGGCAGAAAAGCTACATGTTCTCCATATTTACGGTGTTCGTGGCACCGAACCAAAGGGTTACAATGTCCATGGCACAGAGCCGAAGAGCTGAAAGCTCAAGTGCTTCTGCTAACATGAACTATTGGGCAGTTATAAAAGTACGTCTAAATGACAAGGAATGACTTCATTGAACTGAGTTTTACCCATATGGCTCCGCCTCTGTCGACAGAAATTCCGAGTGTTGCACAAAGCACGAACTCGATATCTCCAGCAACAATTCTAGGAATCTCATTATAAAATGCACATATGACACGGTCTGGATTCGAACCAACAACCTTCAGAACGACATGCCAACGTCCTAACCACTTGGCCATATAGCGCCCCCATAACATTACATATGACACTACATTATTATAAAGTCAGCACCTTACTGTTCAACATAGCATGATTTCACACAAACATCAGTCTGACGTAGACGGCAACATTTGATGACTGTATACGTCTAAAATATACACCAACAGTGGCTAGATGGTTTTAATTTTGTTTAAATGTCGGCATGTACTTAACTATGTGATAATTGTATGTCAGATCTACATTCCTTAGGTCCACAGGTGTAATCTCACCAGGTACTAAGACTTGACATTAACGTCACGTGATGTTATTGATCATCATCACAGACAGTAGTGACGTCAAGAATGTCTAACAAATCACGCGGGATTTTTTGTGGTGTTGTGTTTTTGTTGTTGTGCAAGGCAGGTAGTGCGATCACTGATGCATGACTTGCAACACACACGCTACACAATTACATATGGTACACGCCACACAAAGTGCACGTCCTTGATCTTGATGGGAAAACAAGATGGGTTAGGCTCTTACCAAGTTCACTCATAGACATGTGAATCAAAGCGTTAGAACACACCAACAATCATGAGCTTGAAGTGCGTGAGTTATACAAACAACCGGGACAGCGAACCCGAACGATAATCGCATGACGCATTCGACTGTGCTAGCACGTAATTGTGTTGATGTCACTTTTGTTCTGTAAACAAAGCACAACATACTTAACTCAAACCACAGCAAAATATTACCACACAAAGAAGTTTATAATTGATTGTAATAGAACGCACGATGAAGAAGAATCTATGTGGTAACGTCCATGTTTGCCATACAGTCAGCAGATGTAACAGAAGTTACCTAGAGACATAGGAACGTGTGGGTGTTATTGACTGATACTGATTTCTGGAGTAACAATGGTGTAATTCTTCATCCCCATATTAACCTTATTGTTTATCAAATTGTGTATTGTATCTTCCATTCCAAGCAATACCGGACCTATTCTATGCATGTGTTTGTTAGCTTAGACAGACAATTAATTGTAGATTTTTGTCTTGCGAATCAAGTCTGTATGCGTCCTTGATTGATGTTGTTGCCGTCTGTCCCACCCAATCTGGCTACGCCCCTGCTGTTTGTATAGCTCATCATGTCATTATCCTAATAGCAGCAGCATGTGTTACGTGGTTCAAACAGATCCCACTAAATGCCTCTAACACACGCAAATTTCAATATTATCAAATCAGTCCAAACACAAGTGCTTGCTTGCTAACCAAACAGTCATTATTGATTTCGACATGCTCAAGTCAATGACAGTATTACATAAGAAAGGAAAAATGAAATTGTTTGCGTCCATACATCGTCTAATTATTATTGACAGATGCTGGAATTATCGTTACAAGAACATAAACAAGCATGAACTTTTGCCGCCTTCTGCGTTTTTTTCTCGAGACTAATAACGTGTAAACTATTGTTGGAGGGTGGAGGTGAGAAAATGGTTATAATTACGTCGTGCTGCTACTTTACAGCCGTTACGATGTGCTAATTTTGCTTCTTTAGACCCATCACTTCCGTTTTCAGCATGTGTTGTGTTCGGGTTCGGTCTCGTTAGCTTGTGATAGTTTTCACACTGACTATATAGCAGTATCTGCCTTTCTTCTCTGTACAGGTTGTCATATGCTGGACATTAGAGTTGTTATCTCTGGGAGAGTGTTCCAGGTGCGTGTGTTCTAGATGCGCGTACGCACTCACGTTTTGAATAATAAGCACAGAGGAGAAGAGGAGTGGTATGTGTAACCAAAGTTGCAATAAATGACTACAGATTAAGTGATCATATGGTCTGATCAGGATTTATCAATACATAGACAGTGAACATATATTAAGGGCTTCCGGATTATTTTGACTTCTGTTATACTCTAGACTATAGGTTCCCAAACTTTTTCGTCCCACCACCCACTTTGTACAACATAAACTGCGTAACGCCCCCCTCCACATTATAACAGTTTGTCAACGCCTCCTCTTCTCCCCTCTCTCTTCTTCTCCCCTCCCTCCCCACATATATACATGCTCTATTTTCACTTCACATAGAAAATTGATATATATTTCTATCATACGTGGTCAATTTTTAAATTATTATATGCATGAAATAGAAAATTGATGAAAAAAAGGATCGTGTAAGATGAATTTAAATTCAGAATTCAAATTTTAAATGATTATTCAATCGCAAAATCACGGAAATAATTTATTTTAAAATATTTATTATTAATTTCTTCTTTAATGAGACACCGACCCATAACCGCCTGAACAACCCCACCAAATTCTTATGAACCCCTATCATTATTTCCCCTAGAATGATCCAGCGCCCACTGGGGAGCGGTACCGCCCAGAAACGCTACTCTAGGCATATGTCAATAAAGAGGATATTCCGATCACGTTCCGAGTCACTATACATTTACGATTGTTGGCAGTCGTCAGAAGTCTGCATGTGTTGACTTCTCTATCCTCAGGTGTAGCCAATATCATTGTTATTTCTACCCTCGACCGTGTGTTGCCGGGACACGTAATGATGGCAAAGAATAGTAACACTGCGAGATACAAGGCATGTCGTAAGAGGCGACTGAGGTAGGAAGGAAGCTACCTAGTAAATAAAAACGTTGCAGAGATCGGACATACCTTAACCACTGTGTATGTATGTGTGTATATTGTCAGAGATTATATGTGTATGTATATTTGCTGAGACAGGCAAGAAATATCGGAATCAGTTTCATGGAGGAGATTGGGCGAGTTACCAAGGATAGAGCGGTATGAAGAAATTGCTTGCTGGCCCTATGTAACGTATAACGGTACGAGAGTAATTATTATTATTATATTGTCAGAGATTAGGGAATGCTAACCCGAAACAAAGGCTTGCAGAAAACGGTTGCACCAAGCCATAAGGTGCATAACATGGTGCAACGACCCCTCACAATGAGGAATTGGATAAAGGATTCTACGGTCGCCAATCTGCCTCTGAGATTTAGCCAGGCAATAAGAATGTGAGGGTGGCTACAACTTACTGCAGGAAGAGGTCGGCACAAACGGGGAAGCAGAAATCATAGGAATTATATCCTACAGAACTGCCCCCAGTATGCAGGCTTGAGAAGAAAGAGGTGGCCCACTTACACTAGCGTCCAAAACAAATTGTATGGCGTGGCTGATAATCTGAGGCAGATGGCTGCCTTTATTAGAGAATCCGAAATCCCAATCTAGTGAGAACGCAGAAGAAGAAGAAGAAGATTGTCAGAGAGAACATACATTTATATAGATGGACTACTGGTCAAATTTTGATAAGAGAGAAAAACAACCCCACTAATAGTACCCCCATCTGCTGAGTTACTATGTAGCATGGCGCCAGGTCTGATTGGTCATACGGGAAGCTAACTCGTGTCCAGGTAGTAGCATTAGTTTCTGAGACTCGTGTATGCACACTCCGCTTCTCTTAAGTCAAATCTCTCACCTCTCTCTCTCTCTCTCTCTCTCTCTCTCTCTCAATGCGTCGCTGTCGTACAGAACATTAAAAATAGATTGATCATACGCATTCTTCTCATTAATGAAAAGTAAGAAAAAAAAGTGATTCTGCGTACTTGCAAATTTATTGATTTAATTTGTGCTGATGTGGTCAGAAAGTTGTTCCAGGCCGACAGGCAGGCACGGAATCAATACAGGTTATTGGGAAAGTTAACAGTGCCGATTGAACAGCACGCCGACGTCTGCAAGAATTGTCATCTGTAAACGTCAATATAATTGATTGTAGATTGTAGATTGATTAGATCGCTCAATTAATTCTATATCTACATTTATCTTTCCTCGACATCTCTATCTTTACTAAACATCTATTTTCCTTTACTAAACATCTACATTTATCTTCACTCGACATCTCTATTTATCTTCACTAAACATCTACATTTATCTTCACTCGACATCTCTATTTATCTTCACTAAACATCTACATTTATCTTCACTCGACATCTCTATTTATCTTTACTAAACATCTACATTTATCTTCACTAAACATCTACATTTAACTTCACTAAACATCTACATTTATCTTCACTAAACATCTACATTTAACTTCACTAAACATCTACATTTATCTTCACTAAACATCTACATTTATCTTCACTAAATATCTCACTAAACATCTACATTTATGTTCACTAAACATCTACATTTAACTTCACTAAACATCTATATTTATCTTCACTAAACATCTACATTTAACTTCACTAAACATCTACATTTAACTTCACTAAACATCTACATTTATCTTCACTAAACATCTACATTCAACTTCACTAAACATCTACATTTAACTTCACTAAACATCTACATTTATCTTCACTAAACATCTACATTTATCTTCACTAAACATCTACATTTAACTTCACTAAACATCTACATTTATCTTCACTAAACATCTACATTTATCTTCACTAAACATCTACATTTATCTTCACTAAACATCTACATTTAACTTCACTAAACATCTACATTTATCTTCACTAAACATCTACATTTAACTTCACTAAACATCTACATTTATCTTCACTAAACATCTATATTTATCTTCACTAAACATCTACATTTATCTTCACTAAACATCTATATTTAACTTCACTAAACATCTATATTATCTTTACTGGACATCTTTAACTTGACTAGATATCTCTATTTATCGTCACCGGACATATCCACGCATCTTACTGGCACACATGTGTTATGCACTCTTCTTGCAAACACACACCTGACATACACTAATTCTTACAGACACACACCTGCCATACACTAATTCTTACAGACACACACCTGCCATACACTAATCCTTGCTAGCATACACCTGTCATACATTTGATTCATGTTGGCACCGACCTGTCATGCATTCAGTTCTTGCTGCAGACACCCACCTGCCAAACACGCAATTTGTGCAAGAGCACAACCTAACATCTACTCAAAGCTTCAGAACCTGACCCCAGTTCTTATTTATAACTGCTTATTTATGCATGTTTACCTACACACGATCTACGCCGCAGTGTCTACTTGTGAATATTTCTTGGGTATGCTCCAGGAAAGGGAACTACCAAGACAAGTCCATCTGACAAATAACTGTCTTGTCTTTATCTACGCTCA
Source organism: Arion vulgaris (assembly GCA_020796225.1). Taxonomy (NCBI): domain Eukaryota; kingdom Metazoa; phylum Mollusca; class Gastropoda; order Stylommatophora; family Arionidae; genus Arion; species Arion vulgaris. The sequence continues at coordinate 11,079,330 of CM036771.1, read as the reverse complement.
CATATTTACTACTACTATCAGCAAGAGTTGATGTCACTATGTGTCTGTGCATGTAACATTAACAATAATATTGTCTGCTGTGGGTGAAATATGTCACTTGTCTTGTTGAATCTTATTGAGAGTTGTACGTTACGTATCGGAGACTGCCATCATTCTTGAATTCTCTTCAAATACTCAACAAACATCTGGTTACTGCCATTAGTTATGTGGACACGACTTTGTTGGGAGACTGGAGAGACATGAATTACTTTGGGGAGATACATAACTTTATTGGGACATTACCTTGTGTAGAGACGCTGTAGTTTGTGCACTTGCTGTTAGGTTGAACCAGTTTCAAATTGGTACTAGACGGACACCAGGAGAGTAGAACTACTTAAGATGTGACTGTGTTCATGGTGTCATTGTTTCAATTGACAGCATACTTACTTGTCGAGGTTATGGACATTTCCCAAACTGTATTTTAGAATAATCAGGTTCCTGTAGTGGAGTATCTTAGAGCTAGTGGGAATATTATTTGTGTTGCACTACCTCATAGGACACAGTTGCCTCTCATATTCCCAATGATGATATGAGATATCTTGTCATTAGTTCTATTTAGAATTGTTCTCATGATAGTTTGACTATCTCAACATGAGATCAACATTCAACATACATTTCTGGAACAATCTCAGATGACAATACCTGATGTGAATATTTTGTCCATCTGTTACTCCATCAGTCTCTCTTATTCTCGTGTGTCTTGCAGTCTCTATCGTATGTGTATGCCTGAACTGTATGCGTGATGTGGTATTCTCATTTATTCACTCTTAATGCAAATTGAATATCTACACAGAAAGTAGGGGTCCATCATCTCATCAGTATATAAAGAGATCTGCAGAATATCTTCTCATGAAGTCGTACTTGTAATGGCATATGTGTGGGTTTTTTCTCTGCTTCATGTAGGTTGAATTTGTATGTCACAGATGTTGAGATTGGTTATGTTATCTGTGTCACACACTTATGATATGTTGCTGCTGGCTTTAGTTTGTTGACAAGATTTCAATCTCAGTCTGTTGTTGCCTGTATGTCACAGATGTTGAGACTGGTTATGCTATCTGTGTCACACACTTATGATATGTTGCTGCTAGCTTTAGTTTGTTGACAAGATTTCAATCTCAGTCTGTTGTTGCCTGTATGTCACAGATGTTGAGACTGGTTATGGTATCTATGTCACATATGATATGTTCCTGCTAGCTTTAGTTTGTTGACAAGATGTCAATCTCAGTCTGTTGTTGCCTGTATGTCACAGATATTGAGACTGGTTATGGTATCTATGTCACATATGATATGTTCCTGCTAGCTTTAGTTTGTTGACAAGATTTCAATCTCAGTCTGTTGTTGCCTGTATGTCACAGATGTTGACACTGGTTATGGTATCTGTGTCACATACTTATGATATGTTCCTGTTAGCTTTAGTTTGTTGACAAGATTTCAATCTCAGTCTGTTGTTGCCTGTATGTCACAGATGTTGAGACTGGTTATGCTATCTGTGTCACATACTTATGATATGTTCCTGCTAGCTTTAGTTTGTTGACAAGATGTCAATCTCAGTCTGTTGTTGCCTGTATGTCACAGATGTTGAGACTGGTTATGGTATCTGTGTCACATACTTATGATATGTTCCTGCTAGCTTTAGTTTGTTGACAAGATTTCAATCTCAGTCTGTTGTTGCCTGTATGTCACAGATGTTGAGACTGGTTATGCTATCTGTGTCACATACTTATGATATGTTCCTGCTAGCTTTAGTTTGTTGACAAGATTTCAATCTCAGTCTGTTGTTGCCTGTATGTCAAATCTGCATATTACAACTTGCTACTTTCTGTTGAGTTAGTAATATGGATTGCTTATCTTGTGATCCCAGATGTTTCTGTTGCCAACTTCGTGTTTTTATCCTGCGACAAATCTCTTTACTTCTCCATAGTTTATGCTTGGTATCAGGTTATGGGCAGTATTGTTCCTCCTTTGCAAATCTGTCGGTCACATCAATGCCACAGGTATGTTGCAATGAGATGGGATACACTGTATTATATATCGGTTAAAATTGATGGCATACGTTGTATAGTTCTTCGCTTATATCGTTTACTTCTGTATTTGTATAACTACTTCTTAGTGCTGCAATCTGCAACTTCGTTTTGTAAGACCGACGTCACGGTACATGTTTTATGCAACCAGCGTGCGTTCCGCCTCACAAAATAACCCCCAACATATATTTAGCTTTTAATGTTGCATTATTTAAGGCTAATTTGTTATGTTTCTATCTAAATAAAACCTAACATAGCAAGCACAATGACCTTCTTTGTCGTATAACGAGAAGATTAATCAATAGTCGTGTTATTGTTATATGTTAACTATGTTTGTGTAACTAGTTAGTGGTAACTAGTTAGTGGTAACTAGTTAGTGGTAACAGCTATGATAACGCCATATCGTGTTAACTGAACGTATTTACTACTAATATTTGATATCGTATTTGTAATGCAGTATTTCTAGCCATCAAGCTAGTAGTATTTACTTGACAACTATAACCACTATCTGCTACTACAGATAGAATATCTGACTGATAGATACTAACTATCTTACCACTCACTATCAAGCTCTAGAAAATGGTGGACATTGTAAATCTGAACTCTCCCACATAGTCTTAGATATTGACAGACTTATTACATCCCATGACATCAAAATAACTATGCAGTGGATCCCTGGACATTCAAACACACCTGGAAATGATAAAGCAGATAGGCTAACCAAGAAAGGGTCAACACAGGAACAACCAATCACAGCAACAACTTTCCATACAGCAAAGTAAATCCTAATAACAACAAATAAAGAAATTTGGCTGAACAGATGGGCCATGGGAAACACAGGAAGAGAGGTGTATAGCCATATGGCCAGCCTTAACCTTAATGACAACATCAACCACCTTACAAGAAGAGATCAGAGCACCATTTTTAGACTCTGAACCCAACACATAACACTTAATAATCACTTGAACAGAATTCATCCACAACACACTCCAGAGTGCCAACTGTGTGCACATCATCATGAAACCGTTCACCACCACCTCTTCAAGTGTCAAGCACTAGAAGACATTAGAAAGATCCTCCTTCTTCCAAGGCCAGATAAATGGAACACATTATACGGAACAAAAGAACAACTTACAAACACATGCAGATAGCACTACATAGCATTGGGCCGAAGGGCAAGAGTTCAAGTGTCGCTGGTGCAGATACCACTACATAACATTGGAGCCGAAGGGCAAGAGTTCAAGTGCCGCTGGATCATTGAAGAAGAAGAAGATCACTGACTATCTACTTTCATTTATAGTTTGAGCTTCAATTCTCCAGGTAGTATCTAACTGTTTCTACTGTACAGTTGTTGGAGAAATACATCTCCAAGAATGAAGACCAGCGTCTAACAAGTCGCGTTTTCACGTCTTAGTAGTAACTGAGTGGAGCGTCTGGGCGCGGGCTCCCGTACGGGAGACTCGGGTTCAATCCACGTTACGGCCAATAAGTCGTTTTTTTATGTCGTGGACATAAAGACAAATCCTAACCAGAACAGTATTGCGGTGACTGTACACACATACGGCCATTAAATCTCACAGCCTCATGTTCCCATGTCCTACACCGTTCTAAACAGCGGCAATACAGACAGTAACCATCGTTTGTTTTTTTATTATTATTCTTGAACCTGGTCTTATTTGACAATGTCAAGTATGTAGCAATAGTTGTATGCAGACATTGTCGATCTTCTACTGCACATGACTGTCAGATTGCCTGCCAGGGATTGATTTATTCATCAAGTAAAGTGAATTGTAAGGTCATAGATGAACAAACATCTCGCAAGCGTGTCCGCATATTCAACAACCATTCATTTCAATCTGACATAATAGCATCGTCAGTCGACCGTTCTACTGTTTCTGTTCTCCCCTTCCAGAGTTGTACGTATATCTCATCTACCTGAGCCTCACTTATATCATCTAGTTGATCTTCAAACAGACAACAAACACTTTCATATTGACATCTTTCATTACCAATACAACCGGACTCAGGTGGTTTTGACTGCTTGCCAGCACTTCAACCTAACTGAACTGCAGCGTTTGTCCTTGAAAGCGAGCACAACCTAAATCAACTTGTTTACGATTCATAAGTTCAATAACGCATTCTCACACCACACATTTCATCTTCCTCACAGATTGTTGTATTTTCACACATATAATCTACGTCTCTGAAATGTCATGATTGACTATCACTTTCAGACGTGTGTGTGTTTACGTGTGTTAGTATCAACAATTGGACAGCACATCATGTTATAGTAGTAGAAGTATGATGTACGCTACGTATGGGTTGGTAGTATCTTAGGCTATATATAAGTATATCGGTCATACATATACTACCGTTGTATAAAAGTTTATATCCGTGCACGATTCAGTGGAAACGTCGTCGAGATGTGTTCTTATCTTGTGTAAGACTACATTCATAGCTGGACTAACTTGCTTCTAATCTGCATCGGAACGATTTCTACTTTTTTTTACCTGCTAGTGTTTGTAGTTTGTATAGGAGTTTGTAGATAATATAGTCTGCAGTGTTTGTATGTCTGCTCTGGTTTGCTATATCATCCAGTCTGCAGTGTATGTTATATGTGCTCCAGACTGCAGTGTATGTTATACGTGCTCCAGTCTGCAGTGTATGTTATATGTGCTCCAGTCTGCAGTGTATGTTATATGTGCTCCAGTCTGCAGTGTATGTTATATGTGCTCCAGTCTGCAGTGTATGTTATATGTGCTCCAGTCTACAGTGTATGTTATATGTGCTTCAGTCTGCAGTGTATGTTATATGTGCTCCAGTCTGCAGTGTATGTTATATGTGCTCCAGTCTACAGTGTATGTTATATGTGCTCCAGTCTGCAGTGTATGTTATATGTGCTGCAGTGTATGTTATATGTGCTCCAGTCTGCAGTGTATGTTATATGTGCTCCAGTCTGCAGTGTATGTTATATGTGCTCCAGTCTGCAGTGTATGTTACATGTGCTCCAGTCTACAGTGTATGTTATATGTGCTCCAGTCTGCAGTGTATGTTAAATGTGCTCCAGTCTACAGTGTATGTTACATGTGCTCCAGTCTGCAGTGTATGTTATATGTGCTCCAGTCTGCAGTGTATGTTACATGTGCTCCAGTCTGCAGTGTATGTTATATGTGCTCCAGTCTGCAGTGTATGTTACATGTGCTCCAGTCTGCAGTGTATGTTATATGTGCTCCAGTCTACAGTGTTTGTTACATGTCTGCTCAATGCCTACTGCTTTTGTACATACACTGCCTACGCCATATTTAAGTTTGCATAATATTTGAATGTACTTATTATTTCGGCAACATTTTCCAATACCACGTAGGCGTGCCAGAAACGGGATCAATAAACCGACCGATTCACTTCACTTCCAGTATCTGGAGGGATGACATAACTTCGGTCTGACGTTGGTAGTAGTTCGCCGTGGGCATGCACTCGCATTGATGTACAGTTGTGCTTCACTGTGGTGTATGCGCGATCTCACCTTGGTCTGGACGTGTCGTCTGTAGTTTGTTTACTATAGTAGTGTAGTCTTACGTTGATCTGTAGTTTACTGTTGTAGTGTAGTATTACGTTGATCTGTAGTTTACTGTAGTAGTGTAGTCTTACGTTGATCTGTAGTTTACTGTAGAAGTGTAGTCTTACGTTGATCTGTAGTTTACTGTAGAAGTGTAGTCTTACGTTGATCTGTAGTTTACTATAGTAGTGTAGTATTACGTTAATCTGTAGTTTACTATAGTAGTGTAGTCTTACGTTAATCTGTAGTTTACTGTAGAAGTGTAGTCTTACGTTGATCTGTAGTTTACTATAGTAGTGTAGTATTACGTTAATCTGTAGTTTACTATAGTAGTGTAGTCTTACGTTAATCTGTAGTTTACTGTAGTAGTGTAGTCTTACGTTAATCTGTAGTTTACTGTAGTAGTGTAGTCTTACGTTAATCTGTAGTTTACTATAGTAGTGTAGTCTTACGTTAATCTGTAGTTTACTATAGTAGTGTAGTCGTACGTTAATCTGTAGTTTACTGTAGTAGTATAGTCTTACGTTGATCTGTAGTTTACTATAGTAGTGTAGTCTTACGTTAATCTGTAGTTTACTATAGTAGTGTAGTATTACGTTAATCTGTAGTTTACTATAGTAGTGTAGTCTTACGTTGATCTGTAGTTTACTATAGTAGTGTAGTCTTACGTTAATCTGTAGTTTACTATAGTAGTGTAGTATTACGTTGATTTGTAGTTTACTGTAGTAGTGTAGTCTTACGTTGATCTGTAGTAGTATAGTCTTACGTTGATCTGTAATAGTGTATCACTACTTCTTTGTTTTGACTAGCAAAACAGTTCTATATAGACATTGGCACTTTGTTTTGTCCAATTTGTTTGTTGTGACGGAGACACCTATTGTTGATGCCCTATCTAGCTCTTGTCTCTATTCATCTCTTGGTTGTATTATAATATCTCATCTAGCAGAATGAATACATAGTAGCACATGCTCTGTCAATAGAAGGTCACCTACAAATTATTTATATCTGTCATGTGTTTGCTGACATCTACAAATCTTCTTGATTGTCTATGTCATGTTAGCTTGTATCTACTGTGTGCCGCCCACTCTACGCCTCAAGATTGTCTATGTCATGTTATAGTGCGTTTCAAAACGTTCGGTCAACGATTGACCTCAAATATCTCCATATTCATTGCATGGATGAACGTGATTTTTGCATGTGGTGTTGTATTTCCGATGTCCCAACGATTTTCTAAAATTCAATGTTGCAGGTAGTGTACTTTTCTTGCAACGGCGAATTCCTTTGATCTTTTCAAACCTAGTAATTATTATGTGCTGGAAGAAAATAATTTACCGTAAATTTAAAAATCACATATTTTCGGCATAGGCGTATATACAATTCGAATTTTGGAGGGTGAGATAACTCATATTATATAAATCATATAAAGTGTTTACTCACTTATTCTTAATCCGATGAGTCTTGAGTCTAACAACATATTGATGACTATTCTTGGCTGCACGAACGACAGTCCATCTTTTTCCCAGTAGTCATTTTCCTCCTTTAAGACATGGTCTTCGCATTTACACCAATAATTTATGTCTATCTTCGACAGGGCGGCATATGTTAGTTCTTTCATATTGCTTAGCTTGAAAGTTTTATTTTCAGCTGCTACCAGTCCTTTAACTTTGGCCCAAATTAGTTCAATTGGATTTAAGTGTGAATGATAAGGTGGTAGTCTCAAACACACATGACCATGTTGTTGAATTAACTTGTCTGTTTGGAATACCCTGGTCTTCTGTGATGTTTTAACAATAGATAGTAATTCAAGCTTCAAAAACCCCTCGTTAAATGGAATGTTCTCCTTTCTGGGCCAAAGTTTTATAGCATCTTTTGTACTCGAAGATGTCGGGATTGTGTCTTCTTCTGACACAGTGTTGTGGTATGATGCGTTGTCCATTATCACACAGGATGGTCTGTCTAGGGACGGAAGAAGAGTATGTTCAATCCAATCTCTAAATATGTTACCGTTCATCTCGGTATGATAGTCCCTGTTGTCCGTATAATTGGAAGTGAAAATAAGTTCAGCATCTTTAACCATCCCATTTTGTCTGCTGCCTGCATGTGCCATTATCAGACGTTGTCCTTTCCACTAGGTACATATCGTTTAAATGTTCCATCGGATAACTGCCACTCCTTTTCATTAGTGTGGTGAGCATTGATCCAGGTTTCATCCGCATACACAATATCGTAACCTTGATTTGGCATTTCCCGTACTTCACGTAAATATTTACTTCTCAGACGTACTAAATGCGGCTTCTCGCAGATGACATTTCTCCCATTAGCATACTTCCTAAAAGTAAAGCCAATGCTTCTAACAGTTCTCCATAATGTTGATTTCGATACATCAATGTCATTGTGTATTCTTAACCTAATCTTCAGCTTTCTTAGTGTCACAGTTTCTTTGGAATCGAACATTCTGCAAATTTCTCTTCTAATCACATCCCTGTCAAAATTGTCTACTACTTTCTTTCTGCCTTGAGTCAATGTATTGACTTGTACTGACAGCTCCATTAACATTGAGTAATTTATGTAGATATCTTTTACTTAAGCCCAAAGCATGCATAGTTCTCTGTTCAGGATTTGATATACTCGATACAGTTTTCCACGATTAGATTCTCTGATAAAATATTTATACATTTTCACAGCCACTGTATGCAGTGTAAGAAACTTGATTTTCATACCCATTGTATAACAAATCTAGAATACTAAACGTTTTGTAATACACCTATGCTCTGAAAACACAAACGGTAAATTGTAACTAAACACACGGAAGGATCATTATACATTTTTTAAAGTGCGATAAAGCGATTAAAATCGGGAAAACCACGTGAAAAACGTGCAAGTCGTGGAACTTGCAACATCTCACAAATATGAAGGGTAATACTTCTCATTATATGGTTGGCTAAGAAGATGGTCACTTTTATATACTTTACATAAAGAAAATTTTAAACCATACGTTTGTTATTGAGTAAAAAATATTAACCTCGGGACATTACGATCATTAGATCATATGCAAAATTACATCAATTACGGTCAAGCGGTTGCAGAGATATTAAATTTCCCCCGCGGAAAATCATTTTGAAACGCACTATAGCTTGTATCTACTGTAGGCACCCACTCTACGCCTCAAGTTAGGTTGAGTGGTTTCGTTATCATCGGGCATGATTTCCTTATTATCTCGCTATAGAAACATCGTTCCGACATGTTCCGATATATGTCAACTGTTCTACATATTCCCACTGTTTGGTCTCCTATGTTTGCAGGCATAAGTACTCGAATTCGTTGACATAATTGTAGTTTTAATTGTACTTATTTCAAGTTTTATTTCTCTTGCAGTTTCATTTAGCCAGTTGCTTAACGACAACACAGTTCAACCGTTTTAGTAGCCTGGACATTTACAGATTAACTTGTCATTTATACGTCGTGTCGTGTTTTATTATGATTTTTTTATCTCTCGATGTTTTCGTGACAACAAGAACAACTATGTCAGCTGTATCTGTTAGTCTGTAGAGTGTGAGGATAAGACAAGTTTAGTTGTTGATAATATCAGTATACTTTATCTGTTAGTCTGTAGAGTGTGAGGATAAGACAAGTTTAGTTGTTGATAATATCAGTATACTTTATCTGTTAGTCTGTAGAAGAGTGTGAGGATAAGACAAGTTTAGTTGTTGATAATATCAGTATACTTTATCTGTTAGTCTGTAGTAGAGTGTGAGGATAAGACAAGTTTAGTTGTTGATAATATCAGTATACTTTATCTGTTAGTCTGTAGTAGAGTGTGAGGATAAGACAAGTTTAGTTGTTGATAATATCAGTATACTTTATCTGTTAGTCTGTAGTAGAGTGTGAGGATAAGACAAGTTTAGTTGTTGATAATATCAGTATACTTTATCTGTTAGTCTGTAGAGTGTGAGGATAAGACAAGTTTAGTTGTTGATAATATCAGTATACTTTATCTGTTAGTCTGTAGTAGAGTGTGAGGATAAGACAAGTTTAGTTGTTGATAATATCAGTATACTTTATCTGTTAGTCTGTAGAAGAGTGTGAGGATAAGACAAGTTTAGTTGTTGATAATATCAGTATACTTTATCTGTTAGTCTGTAGTAGAGTGTGAGGATAAGACAAGTTTAGTTGTTGATAATATCAGTATACTTTATCTGTTAGTCTGTAGTAGAGTGTGAGGATAAGATAAGTTTAGTGTTGACAACATCAGTCTGTGTGATATCTATGTTTGTTAGTAGAATGAAGTTGTGAGAACTAACATGTCGTACACCTGACTGAATTACTTGATAATTACAATTGTCTGCTTTCTGTTATTCAGCCAGGATTTATCTAATTCAGTTGTGATTTTATAGAACGCGTTTCATTCCCTACAAGACGGAACTGTTCTCTTAAACACACTAACTCATGATGTCAACATGTGCTGTTAAATATTGGTGATACCGCCTCACCTACACAACCTGTTGAGACAGATTATTGTGTAAGAAGTCTGTGCAGCTTGAGTTACCGTGCAGCTTGAATTACCGTGCAGCTTGAGTTACCGTGCAGCTTGAGTTTCCATCCATCTTGAGTATTAATTAGCTGGACACTGACCTCATATCTGCATACAGTAACTGCCCAGGTCTTGAAATGTCGGTTAAGACACCACATATAGAACGTGATCAGAATCACAACATTGACAAGGAGATGATGATCGTCACAAACACTAACAACTGCACCGATAACAACTCGAACAACAATACCAGCAACAGTAATACAGTCAACAATAACAACACCACCACCAGCGCTATAATGAGTCCGATTGAGAAGATAACAACCATAGAGAGACACCATGCAACAACAGCTCCAGCCAACAACGTGTTTCCACAAGATATTTTGTCATTTGATGGAATACCTTCCCTGCCCATGTCAATGTCGACGGAGGATATGGCCAACTTGCCTATTCCATTGGGAGTGCAAGAGTTTCTCATGCCTATGGAGACATTTTTCTTCTCTGGTTTTCAGTGCTTCGAACCTATAACGTGAGTAGAATGACTAGGTTCAGGGGTTCTCCTACTGCTCACCATTCACTACAAGTGTCCTCTCTCTGTCACATACAGCACTATAGTGTACACAATATAGCAATATGATTACTTTACTTTCTTGTACATTACCTGATGACTTCGCTTACTTGTACCTTAATTAATGACTCCACTTTCTTGTACATTACCTGATGACTCTGCTTACTTGTACCTTAATTAATGACTCCACTTTCTTGTACATTACCTGATGACTCTGCTTACTTGTACCTTAATTAATGACTCCACTTTCTTGTACATTACATGATGACTCTGCTTACTATTACATGATGACTCTGCTTACTTGTACCTTAATTAATGACTCCACTTTCTTGTACATTACCTGATGACTCTGCTTACTTGTACCTTAATTAATGACTCCATTTTCTTGTACATTACCTGATGACTCTGCTTACTTGTACCTTAATTAATGACTCCACTTTCTTGTACATTACCTGATGACTCTGCTTACTTGTACCTTAATTAATGACTCCACTTTCTTGTACATTACCTGATGACTTCGCTTACTTGTACCTTAATTAATGACTCCACTTTCTTGTACATTACCTGATGACTCTGCTTACTTGTACCTTAATTAATGACTCCACTTTCTTATACATTACCTGATGACTCTGCTTACTTGTACCTTAATTAATGACTCCACTTTCTTGTACATTACCTGATGACTCTGCTTACTTGTACCTTAATTAATGACTCCACTTTCTTATACATTACATGATGACTCTGCTTACTTGTACCTTAATTAATGACTCCACTTTCTTATACATTACATGATGACTCTGCTTACTTGTACCTTAATTAATGACTCCACTTTCTTATACATTACATGATGACTCTGCTTACTTGTACCTTAATTAATGACTCCACTTTCTTATACATTACATGATGACTCTGCTTACTTGTACGTTACCTGATGACTGCTTACTTTTCTTCTTCTTTGCGTTCATTCTCTACGACCAATTTTAATCACTCTTTGTGATATGTTTGATCTTTGTCAAGAACGTGTATACGTTGCACATTGGTTTGGTAGGCCCCTAAACGCATAGATTTCTACACGTTTAGGACACGTGCATCCGATTTCAGCCAAATCTCCTTAGTCGCCTCTTACGACACGCGTGACAGGCAACAGTGGTTCTATTCTTTACACCCCAAATTTGGGCCCGGTAACCACTCGGGCGGCGCTTACTTGTAACTTATCTGTTTCTCTTGTTATGATTTATTTGGTGCCATCCCAACGTGCTTACATATGTACATGATTTGTGTGTGGGAATAAATAGTACAATTAGTATACTATACATAACACATGGAAGGGGCACGGTATGGATGAGGAGATATATATTATATATGTAACTCTGACCGACTAGTCACTCTTCAGTTCACACACACACACAGAACAACCAACTTGTTGGCTGACGTCTGACGCGGATTGTTTCTCCCATTCCGACAAGAAAGCAGTTGTACCTAATTGAAATGCTGAAAAGCCCTGCAGCAAATTTCAGAAAGCACTGGAGACCCAGTTCTCCTTGAATACTCTAACCTTGTCTACGTTTGTGTGTGTCGAATGCGTAGAACGATGCTAAACATACCAGATCTAACGAACAGAGACATGCCTTCACTGTCTGTGACGTCAGCTGTTACAGTAACACATGAGTTATGTCATACATAGATGTACACGATACATGCACACGTAACTCACAGATATGCCCGCTTAGTGTACACGTTACATACACACGTAACTCACAGATATGCCCACTTAGTGTACACGATACATGCACACGTAACTCACAAATATGCCCACTTAGTGTACACGACGTTACCATCAACACAGCATTCAAGAACTGGGATGTACGTAGATTTTCCTACACAATTGGAGACAACATGAGACCCTGATCATGTTGGGGAGGGGTGTCTAAATTACAGGTACCTCTGAAGTCAACGTAAGACTCGCCTAAATGGCGAGAGAAACTAGTGATAAGGAAAGCAAGTCATAAAAAGCTATCTGATGCGTTATAGCAGGCGAAGGAAAGCAATTCTTCGCACAAAAAGCTATCTGAGGCGTTATAGCAGGCGCCATGAGGACACCTGAATTCATAACAGGTCCATTGGGAATGAGAGAGAAGCACAAGCACTGAGAGAACGCAGAGATATGAAAATACTGACAAACGCAGAAAGTTCGTGTGTTTAGTTTAGTTTAGTTTAGTCGTCGGATCACCATCACTGCACGTCGAACAAATTAGTCCATAAGTGCTCCGATCTCTCCTCAGTATGTCCATCAGCGTGTGGCGACTAACGACACCGGTTCTTTGTTGGTTTACAATTCTTCTTTGTCTGCCAGCATAGCGTTCTTGTCGAGCTACACCACACTTAACTTTGAGTTCTTGCAGTCTGGTTAGTGTTGTGGATGCACCGCTATTACGTGAATCATGTACACGCCCTCTCTCCCTTAAGGAATTTATAATATCAGCCTGGTCCATTGCTCGTCCGCTTTGGACAGCAGCCATACCTGCAAGCCTATCCGCACGTTCATTCCCCTTACACCTGCATGCCCTGGTACAAAAATAAAACTGATCTTTGTCAGCTTAGACCTCCCCAGCGATTCTATCCAATGTCTCCTAGCCCATCCTGTTTCAATCTTCCTGAGCATACTCATTGAGTCACTGAGAAAACATGCATGGATAAAAGTCTGTGATTCTAGCCAAATCATCGCTTTGGTAACCGCCATGATTTCCATAGTGAGACTGCTTGTAGTCACGGCAAAACCACCACTGTCTTCCTTCACAACATCACCTCCGACCTGAGCAGTGAAAGCCCACGAGCTCCGCACATGTCGAATCACCGAACCATCCGTATAAATGATTACATCATGCTCAGATGCGTTCTCAGAAATTAATGCCTGAACCTCTGCCTCCACGACAAGTGGGTTGTGTTGCCTGCATTCTTTATCAAGTTCGATGCATACAGAAAAGGATGTAGCGATTGCTCTTGGCACTGGTATCCATTCTTCACCGGGATCAATGTCTTCAAGTGTACACACCTGTTCAATACAGTCCTCGGCCTGACCCATCCAAGATTTTCCTCTTTTTAACCTATTTCCTTTTTGTCTCTTTATTTCCAAGTGCAGAGGATGTTGTGTGTCAGCATTGACTCGAAGGTATGCTCGTGCACGGCTCATCAGTATTCTATACTCCATAGTAGGATAGTCAAGGAGATAGCGCATCGCCCTGCACGACGTGTCTTTAGTGCAACCAAGTATAATGCGCATCGCCTCGTTCTGTATTCTTTCCAGTCGTTCTATCTGACTATGACTGAGAGTCAGGATCACCAGCGCATACTCAAGCACAGAAAGGACCAGACCCTGGTATAAAATACAAAGATGGCGCTGTATACCGAACAACCGTTCGTGTGTATACCGAACCACCTAATGGGAAACAAGATTCCAATATCAAGCAATGGGACGCATGAAAAGAAGCATAATTGTATTGATATTCATACTAAAAGTTCACATTCTCGTAAATTATGTGATAAATCAAATCCCTTGTGAAGAGGAGACTGAACCAGAAGTAAATATCCATACATGAGTGAAAGGAATATAGTATAGATTCCCAAACTTTTTCGGCCCACCGTCCACTTTGCACAACATAAACTTTGTAACGCCCCTCCACATTATAACAGTTTGCCAACGCCCCCCTTCATATACATGCTCTATTTTCACTTTGACATAGAAAATTAATATATATTTCTGTCATACATGGTCAATTTTCAAATGGTTATATACATAAAATGGAAAATTAATGAACAAATGGATCGTGTAAGACGGGCATACGATGAATTACAATGCAGAATTCAAATTTTAAATGATTATTCAGTCGCAAAATCACGAACATAATTTATTTTAAAATATAAATTATTAAATTCTTCTTTAAGGAGCCACCGACCCATAATCGCCTGAACACCCTCCCCGCCCTAGAACGCTTCAGCGCCCACTGGGTGGGAGCGTGCCGCCCACTTTGGGAAGCGTTGGTAAATAGAATACCCAAACAACGTTAGAAATACAATCAAAGTAGCGACGGAGAAATACTATCATAATTATCACGCAGAAGTCAAGACGGCAACAGAGAAACTGTTTAGCTTCAAACTTGATAGACATACTTTTGTATGTTTGACAATGACAAGATCAGTACTTTAGTTCAGACAATTATCAGATCTGCATGTCCTACTATCCGAACTGTGCAACCAGCTCAAGGTCATCATGCGATGGATGGACCGTCTTCGCTGTGCTTGGAATACCAGAAAATGAGACAGTACGTCGACTGGCCAAGGAAAGTGTTGCAGATTTAACAACCTTGCGTATCAGTTTCGTATCATCGTAAGAAAATGATGAAATCAATCAGAAAGCCACCAATACTAAAACAGAAGGACTACCAAAATGTTACTAGACCAGAACAAGTTGCGACCGTGTGTTGCCTGGACTCTCAAGGGGAGCAAAGAATAGTAATACTGCTACCTACAGGACATGTCGTAAGAGGGAAGCTACCGTAGTAAATAAAAAGTGACGCAAAAATCGGATGTGCTGGCCTACTTGTAGATGCATAACTGGCACAACGTAAAATCGCTCTTATGCTCGGATCACATACAAATCACAAAGAGTGGTTGTTAACAAGTGGTCATAAAGAATAACAAGTTGTCATTCTGCGTCTGAGAACATGACACAATGGACTCTGTATCAACAAGTATACACACTTCAAGATTGACAGTTCAGTCATGTGTACATGTAAACAAGCATCCCCGACTTCAGCACTTCCACACTGTCCTGAATAATATATACTGAGACAAACTCACCGACCTAGTGAAACAATATTGGACAGAGAACTATACGGATCTCTGTGTCAGCTACAGAAAGAGACATTGAATTGTATACTTCTTCTTCTTCGAACGCTCCATACCGACCACTTGTCAACCACTCTTGTCTGATTTGTATGTCATCTGAGCCAAAGAACGATTGTACGTTTTGCCAGTTATGCGCCTACAAGTAGGCCATCATATCAGATTTTTGTCATGCTTTTTATTTACTATGGTAACTTTCCTAAGTCCTACATTAGTCGCCTTGTAAGTCGCAGTGGCACTATTCTTTGCTTCCCTTATGGATCCCGGTACCACGGGGGCGTGAAGTCTATACAAGAGACAATATTGAATATCTAGACAATATTTCAAGATAACGAAAATAAGAAAGAAATGAAGATTGTCCACTTGCATACACGTTACACATTTACCTGTCCTCACAGAAGACCTAGCTTTGAGAACAGTTGTTACATTTAAGTCTGACCAGTTAATTGACATTAAGTATCACGTTACCTAACATACACTTGTCTCACAGAACATGTAGATATATGTTACACGTACTCATGTCACATCAGATACCATACACTTGTCTCACAGAACATGTAGATATATGTTACACCTACTCATGTCACATCAGATAACATACAATCATTCACGACACATCAGATCAAATAACACAATCATACACGTCACATCAAAGCACACACAATCATACATAATACTATAGTTATATGTCTAATACAGCTGGTAGTGTTGTATATCGCTAACCAATCTTCTTGTGTATGTGCGTTAGCTACCATAACATTGACTTCACTAGGCGAACATGGCAGCCATCTATACAAGATATTTCATATTGTTGCCATGGAAACTCACTCTTCCTCTACTACCAGCTCTTGCTCATTTGTTAGTTTCACTTCTAATATGTCAACATCAGCTTATTTTACATTTCTCTCTCTCTCTCTCTCTCTCTCTCTCTCTCACTCAGACACTCTCTGTTGTGTCTGCCTCAGAAATATCAGTCTTCTACAATCTAGCATGATGTGGCTGGGACCGCTTCTAGCTAGCCTGCAAGTAATCGGTCGATTGAACTTACGTGGTCGCCCAGTCGTTCGCTGCAGCGTGACATAGCTAACAGACTCGATTGAACATTCGGCACATTACATATTGACCGAGATCTTGTTGGCCAGAGTGCTGTTGAATCTATTCTGTTGCGATAACATACTTCGATCAGTTCTTGCTTGACAACTTCAGTTATTAGAAAGTCGTGAGTTCAACACATCACGACTGCTTGTCTCACTATCACTGCTAACAGATATGTGATGTGAGAACAACCAGTTCTCCTGTAAGTTTCTTCTTTTCACTTGCTATGAATTTAAGCTTAGTCATGGCGCCTCTGACTGATTATTGCGTGAGGGCTTGCTTTTCTTATCACCAGTGCCCCTCGCCATTCAGGCGAGCTTTACTCAGACTTCACATGTACTTGTAATTTAGATTCCAAGTCAAGGATCGGCATTTTCTGTAGTCCAATCTAGTACCATTGCAACCGAAAATTTTTGATCACACTGGCATGGATCCTGGGAATTTCCACTACTGTAGTGATCCCTAGCGCAGTATGTTATTGACGCCACCTTTCCTCTCTCATCTTCTCTTTCTTCTTCTCTCCACAGCTCCCTTCCCCTTTCTCTTTCTTCACCCCCCTCCCTCCCCAAATCCTTGTAGTGTAACATGCAGGTGTAGAACAACTCCTCTCCACTAAAACCGCATGTATTAGTTGTTGGTTCATCTGATCTCTCTCTCTTTCTCTCTTTTTGTAGTTGCCACTTTTCATAGTTTATACGCAACTCCTCCCCTTTATACCTTTTGTCTTTAACCTACAGCACCCTATGTGATGTGGACATCACGCCGAGCACATTTACTTCCCAGTTATTCTGTAATACCCAATTGAGTCTAGTCTACCGGAGATCAGGGTGCGCTTAAAAAATTGAAAACTCCACTGTGTATCCAATAACTACCACTCGTCTAGGAAACAAAAGCGCTAACCAATATGCTAGTGCAGTTCTGTTAAGTGTATCCTTAGACTATGAACAAGAGAAGATAACTAATCTGAAAATGCTGATTATGTATTTACGGGGTTACGTCCCTTAGTTTAAATGCAACAATAATTACATTTTCTTTTTTGTGAATGTGGTAGATATGTTTAATTTCAAAACTGTGCAGATTATCCCGAGCATATCTATTCTGCCTTTTATTACTGGCTCTTTCTTTCTTTATCTACAAATCCGATATAATTTATACTATATTCCATCGCCCATGTCAACTTTAAAACCTGGACACACCTGTGGGGATGGCTGTTTGAGGCTAAAGTTGGAATGGTTGAGTAGTTTTATTTTATGTAGTCGATGTCATTGACTGTTGTTGGCTAGAGTATGAGACTATATCAATTCATCCAAATAACATGCCAAATACCTGATAATCTTAGCTTCTTCCTTCTCTCACAGACCTCAACTTGTACATGTTCGAAGAAAGTAGTGGTATTGTCTGAAGTTGTCTAGATCTCCAGAGAACATAGTTTTACAACAGCACTGGTCACGATCATATCTGTCCACTCTGCTCCTTCTCATACACGCTGAATATAACAAGAGATATTACTTTGTCAGTGTCACAACCATAACACTGTCCTTGCTTTGATCTTGTTAGAAAGATGCACATATAAGAAGGAGGGGCAAACAATGAGAAGAGATCAAGTTGAATCTCAACTATTTACTAGAAAGTGATTGTGTGAGAGACACACCAAATAACGACAGATAACTAGAGTAGAAGATATATACAAAAAGTCTGAAGGTATAACGACAGATAACTAGAGTAGAAGATATATACAAAAAGTATGAAGGTATAACGACAGATAACTAGAGTAGAAGATATATACAAAAGTATGAAGGTATAACGTCAGATAACTAGAGTAGAAGAAGATATATACTAAAGGTCTGAAGGTATAACGACAGATAACTAGAGTAGAAGATATATACAAAAGGTCTGAAGGTATAACGACAGATAACTAGAGTAGAATATATATACAAAAAGTCTGAAGGTATAACGACAGATAACTAGAGTAGAAGATATATACAAAAGGTCTGAAGGTATAACGACAGATAACTATAATAGAAGATATATACAAAAAGTCTGAAGGTATATACAAAAAGTCTGAAGGTATAACGTCAGATAACTAGAATAGAAGATATATACAAAAAGTCTGAAGGTATAACGACAGATAACTAGAATAGAAGATATATATACAAAAAGTCTGAAGGTATAACGACAGATAACTAGAATAGAAGATATATAAGAAGGGGCAAACAATGAGAAGAGATAACGTTGAATCTCAACTATTTACTTGAAAGTGCTTGTGTGTCAGACACACCAAATAACGCCGGATAACTAGAGTAGAAGATATATACAAAAGGTCTGAAAGTGACGGATTGACTTCATTACACCGGGTTTCCCCATATGGCTCCGTCCCTGTCGTCCCTGTCCGTATTCGAACCCACAACTGTCAGTAAGACATGCAAACGACTTAACCACTTCGTCATTGAGACTCCATTACAATATATACAAATTGTTATCTAATCGAAGAACTTGTACAAACACTTGTATCATGATTACCTTGATGATGCTCGTCCATCACGGGTGATGATGACCACACACATTTTCATCCAAGGGAATGTAGTTGCGTTATGTTTGTCTGTGTGTGCGTAGATAACTAGTGAGCCTGATACGGGCTTGAAATGTTCTTGTACAGTGTGGGCAAGGTATACTTGCACTTGTGGGAAGTTTTACTGCCTTTTATTTTGACGTTTTACTGCCTTTTTATTTTGATTACCTGACTGCAGTAGAGACCCCATTACAATATATAGAAGTTGTGATCTAATCGAAGCACTTGTATCATGATAACCTTACTGCAGTATATTTCTATCTGGCTAGTACACTACCTAAACATCCCAGTACACCCGTAACCATCACCATCATGTGACATATCTAGGCAGCATCGCTTATAATTACTTTCATCCAAGCACTATATGCCTACAAGTTATCTATCATAGATCTTCTGCGAACGCTCCATTCGACCACTTATTAAATCACTCTTTGCGGTTTGTATGTGATCTGAGCATAAGAGCTATTAAAGATCAAAATCATAGATCAACCTTGGCTGAAATCGGATGCACGTGTCCTAAACGTGCAGAAGTCTGCGTTTATGGGGCCTACCAAACCAATGTGCAACGTATACACGTTCTTGGCAAAGATCAAACATATCACAAAGAGTGATTAAAATTGGTGGTAAAGAACGAACGCAAAGAAGAAGAAGATAGATCAACCTACCTCCTTTTTATTCTTGTGTCCTGAACTTTTTAAATTGTTACTCGATTTTTAAAGACATTTCGGGATTTTTGTGTATTATTTATTAAACCGCCGTAGAACAATAGACATGCACAGTATATACAAGACAGACTTGTGATTGTGCACACAATCAGACAATATTCATGTTCAGCTTACCAGACTTTTGACAAAATGGCAGGATTGTTGACAGGTTGTTATGGAAACGTGAGTGAACTTACTCAAAATGGTAAAGATGTTACCTTTTATTCTGTTCCCTGTGGTGTTGGGCACTGTAGTGTTGGACACTGTAGTGTTAGGCACTGTTACCAGTGACTGGTAAGTATTGTTACATTTAAGAAGAATCCTATCGACTGTAGTTGTCAAGAAGTGAACATGACCAATTGTTACTTATAAATGTATCTAGCAACACTTACTTAGTTGTCATGGGTAAGCTGACACAATCACTACTATAGCTATGATGAACACGTATTGACACGACATAAATATGTTCAGTTCACGAATGAGAAAGACACAACTTTGGCAGATTCAAGATAATTAAATAAAAGTGCAATGGGGAAACTAAATAATAATTGTTGGTGAAATTGTGCGTGTGTATATGCATGGTTCTCAACTTGGTGAATAAAGGGAATATGACATCAGTAACGGTGTTGTCTTCCAGCCACTCATCACCAGTTAGTTGCCTTGACTACCTTGTTATCGTGTGTCTAGAGGGGGGTGGAGGCATTTATTATCCTGTCATTTATCCAAAACTGATTGATTGATTGATTGATTAATTAATTAATTCATCATCATCGTACGTCAGTGAATAAACTGATTGATTAATTAATTCATCATCATCACACGTCAGTGAATAACCATACTTTCTATGTGCTCTATTTCTTACACATGAAGATTTCAGCGGTAGTGCTCCAACTCCGTAACACTGGCGGGTGTCCCTGATGAGATTCTCCCACAGATGTTGTCCTACTGTTCCATATTATACCTCAGTCTTCCTCATGTTTGTGTCTGTCTTCCTACTCATTTCTCACCATCAATATCTTCAGTTGTCACAAAAGCTTACCAGATGCATAGATAATACATGATTATAAGTCAGTGAATGCCACTTGTAATGTTGTTGTCAGCATGATTTAAAGTTACTTTGTCGTACGTTTTCATAAACCAAATTATATATATAGTTTGTGAGTTAGGGGACTGTGTTGTGTCTGTTGTTGAAGTGTATGAGATCTGCCTGATCAGTGTTGTTATCATATCTAGCTAATATTGATTGTCTGACTGGAATTGTATGAGCTGACATAATGTTGAACTCTCTCTCTCTCTCTCTTCACACAGCGGTGGCAGCACAGTCGCTATCGATAACAAGATCGAGCAAGCAATGGTGAGTACTACGTTTATGTGTGTTTCTCTTTGTTCTCACATTATCTCGTGTCTTATCTTTTTTTTTTTTATATGTTCTTCTACGTTTATAGGTTACTTATTTATAAACTCTTTACTCACTCTATTATATAGATATGTGACATATTACTGTCAGGTAGCTGTATGTGTGGTCAGGTAAGGTGTGTGGTCATATCTGGGTCAGGTAGGTATGTCATATCTGCGTCAGATATGTATGGCGCCATATCTGTGTCAGTTAGGTGTGTGGTCAGATATGTGTGTGTTGTCATGTGTGTCCGGTAGATGTGTTGCCATGTGTGTTCGGTAGATGTGTTGCCATGTGTGTTGTCATATTTGTGTCATGTAGGTGTGTTTTCATATTTGTGTCATGTAGGTGTGTTGTCATATCTGTTGTCAGATGTGTATGTGTACACATTTCTGTCACAAAGATGTATGACACATTGTTTCCAGTATTTTTCTTGCACATTACAAACCAGATTTTACAGGTTTCCCCAGTTGTGTCCCTCACTCGTAGTGTCACGCCCATTTCTTAGCCAGCTGTG
Source organism: Arion vulgaris (assembly GCA_020796225.1). NCBI lineage: Eukaryota > Metazoa > Mollusca > Gastropoda > Stylommatophora > Arionidae > Arion > Arion vulgaris. Next base: position 11,057,432 of record CM036771.1, on the reverse strand, counting down.
ACTCCACTCACTTCGCGAAATAATATAGCATTAACTACAGGCAGCATATGGGGTTGTGTGTTGGAGTCACGCTATTGGTAGGCATGTGTATCTATGTGCGTGCTCGCTCGAGCTGGTGTAAATCTAAAGAGAAGATATGACAGGAGACAGGTCGTTGTCATATGATACTGAGCACGTATAGGATCTGCTACGAGTGCTATTATGTCTGTCATGTGAAGCAATACTTTCTTATATAATCATTTTTTTTTCCGATCCAGAAGCACTTGAGCTGAAAGCTCTTCGGCTCGGTGTCATGGACATCGTAACCCTTCGGCTCGGTGCCACGAACACCGTAAATCTGGGGAACCTGTAGCTTTTCTGCCAGTCGACGGAGTTGAACCCGCACTTACAGAGGACTAGTCACCCGTAGTCCAACGCGCTACGGGCACGCGGGCTCTTATACAGGGTGTTCAACTTAAAAGCAGCCCCAGTCATAAATAGAAATTTGCCAGGTACGCACTGCATCTCGTCTATTTACTATTTAAACCGGTTCTGACTAGATTGACCTACGTCACATTTGTTCATCGCCCCTTCCTGCACTACAATTACATACCGTCACACAACCTTGACCTATGCTACGTCATAACTGAACCTTCCCATACATATATGCCAGATTAGCTCCATTCACAGGCTGCTTTTAAGTTGAACAACCTGTATAATCATACAGAATATGTACACTCTTACCCGTATAGACAGTTGAACAAATAGTAGGGAATTCCCGGATAAGTAAATTACCACACACCGAATTCGAACCACAGACTTGTATTTCTCACGGCACCCTTTGCCTAGCCCTATAGACGTGCGGTTTTTTTTAGAACACCGTCGTCCAAGCTCAAAGAGAAATTCCCAGAAATCCGACCACTCATCGCCCATGTATTGCCGGGGCTTGCAAGGGGAGCAAAGAATAGTAACACTGCTATCTACAAAGCATGTCGTAAGAGGCGACTACGGTAGAAGCCTGTTCCTTCTGAAGTCGGAGAAGCCCCGCTTGTATGGCGAGGGAACCAATAAAATGGTAAGCAGGCCTTCACTCATAAATCCGTCAGAAGCGCCACATCACGCGCCATGGCTACGCCTGAATTCATAGCGGGCGAACGCAGAAGAAGAAGAAGATCACTCACGTCACGTGACTGTTGCATTCCAGTATTGTTATATAAAGATGAATTGATGTTTTAAAGCAACACAACATGCTAGAACACAGTTACAAATTAAGTCACAAATGAAATGTAACGCTTGGGAATATCAGTATTATGAAGATTTGTCATCAATAAATAACCACAAACTTATAGAATTGTGTAAAATGGCAGTCAAGTTGACAGTGTTTCATTAAACAGATGGCCAGTCTTCATGTTACTGGTGGCTCACGGTTCAATATCATGTGTTATATTTATCTGATTTTGTAGAGAAAGAAACCAATTGGCAAAAGTAAGGTGTTTTCTGCTGTCCAGTAACAGCCCCCATCTAACATATGGTAGACTAGATCAGGAAATCGGGCTCTCTATACCGAAGTGGCTAAGATGTTTGCCTGTCGTTTTGAATGTTTCTTCTTCTGCGAACGTTCTGTACCGACCATTCTGTCATTAAACCACTCTGTGGTTTGTGTATGATCTGAGCCTAAGATCGATTATGCGTTGTGTCAAGTTATGCGCCTATGGGTGCCTAGGCGATTTCTTTTTATTGACTAGGTTAGCTTTCCATAGAACTGTGGGACGGGTGGGTTTGCCACGTTGACGTCATCTTACTGGAGTAGGATTATCGGCGTCTGAAAAGTATCGCCCTTCGTCAATGTTTGGGTTTGTACCAGTCAACCTTTACATTATCGGCCTTACTTTTTTATCCACGGTAAATTTTCTCCAGAATTGGAGTAGTCTCAGCCGTTTCTGGGCGCGTGTCGGCACTTTGGCAATTTGCAATATCTACTCTGCTTTTTCCCTATCCCCGTGAAACACTGAACTGGGGCTGCGCACATATATTTTAGAGGGACGTTTCAATCGGCGCTAACTACGCAACTGAAAATTTTACGCTCGTCAACATCACCCACCCTAGTTCTTGCGGCGATGTTAGTTGTTAATGCAACAGTACCTTGCCCGGTTGTCCCAGGAAGGACAGTTTCGTTAGGCACTAGAACATAACTTTAGGATTTGCGCTCGGTCAACCTTACCCAATAAATGTATCTGAGCTTGACCTCCGATACGGAGTTTACTGCAATCTTCCCTGGTGTCGACACGACACGTTGCATATTTTCAGACGATTCTTGCCGCGAGCTGACAAAATGGGTGCGGCCATTGTTTCGAGGGGACGTGCCTCTTGACAACTCGTACCGTGTCAATTCTAGCGACTCGATTTTATTTATTCAGCTTTTCCCATCGGCCGGGAGAGATCTGCAGAAATAATCACTCTGTGATTCTGCTCGTCTGTGTTGCGGGCAGATCTCATCAAACGTAACTGCGTATGCACCACTACTTATACAAGAGTAGCTCTCTCTCGATCCCTACCCACTTAGCCAGACATTATCCTTTTTCTGTTTCTAGGGTCACCACGTGGAGGTGGGTAGGATCTTGATTAGTGCCAGCTCACTAAACCTAGGGGAACATTGTCCCTATAACTGAGCCTTTGATCCCGTTCTGAAGGTTACGGGTTCGAATCCGGACCCTGTCATGTGTGCAATTTTTTCATAAGATCCCTAGGATTGTTGCTAGAGCTACGGAGTTCGTGCTTTGTGTAACACTCGAGCGCTGGCGTGCTATTTCTGCCGATAGGGACGGAGCCATTTGGAGAAACACAGTGCAATGAAGTCAATCTTTTACATTTAGTCCGTTTTAGTCTGTAATTGGAAGATGATTCAATGAGTCCATGGTTATTTATTGAAGAGCATTCTTCATATTACTGATGATACTACCTAGTGTTTCGTTTAAGTTGTAACATAATGTAGCCTTGTTTTCGCATGTTGTACTGGTTTTCACCAAAATTGTATTGGTCTTAATTTAACAAAACTGAAATGCAAAGGTCATCGGACGCGAGAAGGATGTTTTAGGAATTTCCATTTGAGCTAGTTGGTTATATGTTAGAGATGACTGGAAAATCCCGATCACAGTCAGTTATTTGTGCGTACGTGCGTACGTACCTGCGTGTCGTCGTATTACAACAGCAATTTTCCCAATTAGTTCATTTTTTTTATTATTTCATTCATCCTTGTTATAATCCACAGCTTATTTAGTTGTTTTGACAGACAGTTTTTTTTTTTTGTTGAGATGAGTATGTCCACAGCTACACTAACTCTCTCTATCTCTCCAGCCTGGGACTAACACTCTCTCTATCTCTCCAGCCTGGGACTAACACTCTCTCTATCTCTCCAGCCTGGGACTAACACTCTCTCTATCTCTCCAGCCTGGGACTAACACTCTCTCTCTATCTCTCCAGCCTGGGACTAACACTCTCTCTATCTCTCCAGCCTGGGACTAACACTCTCTCTCTATCTCTCCAGCCTGGGACTAACACTCTCTCTCTATCTCTCCAGCCTGGGACTAACACTCTCTCTATCTCTCCAGCCTGGGACTAACACTCCGTATGACCAACTATAAAGATAGAGTATATGAACATGAGGAATAGTAGCTTCAGTTCAACATACCCGAGTAACTTGTTGGTACTTATTGAACCAGAAATGTATGACTCGGTCAAATATTCTATTACAGATGTTGCAGCGGGGAATCGAATCCTTTCTTGGCAGATATTAACCTTATTCTCAGATCTAGTTAGTTGTTTGTTTTTTTTTGGGGGTTACCTAGTCTGGAGATCTCCTTCGCCACCATTGCGTAGTCTGTTGTTGTCATCCATTATCTGTTCGTTTCAGCTTACCTCCTTTGTCATGGCGTGTTTCATGGACATCCAATGTACTGTGCAGTGCACCTATTTCATGGACATCCATTGTGTTCCATGAATGTGTTTGTTTTGGTTTTTCCCAACTGAAATGATTTATTAAGGGAATACAATTCCGTACTTGAAAGTATATCGTTAAGTTTATAATGTATTTTATTTGGTGTTGTTCATGTGTCGAGTGATTGACATTTCAAACACATCCTGGTCAGGCTAAGTGTCGTCTGAGAGAGATGTCGTCATTGACTTTTCAGTATCGGCCATGTCAGATGTGTCTTATGACGTTATGTTGATAATAGAAGAGTTATTGCTTGTAATAAATAATGGAACATTTTAATCAGTGGATTCACGTTATTGGTGGCTAGCCGGTACAGCGATGTGCTAGCCGGTACAACGATGTGCTAGCCGCTACAACGATGTGCTAGCCGCTACAACGATGTGCTAGCCGGTACACCGATGTGCTAGCCATAGTGTTTGGTGGAGAGCAATATAGATAATTGTGACAGTACATATTTGCCAGAACTGAACTCAAGCAGCAACTCGGTCGTTAGCGTAGTTGGACGATAATAGTCGTTAGCGTAGTTGGACGATAATAGTCGTTAGCGTAGCTGGAAGGTAACAGTCGTTGGCGTAGATGGAAGATAATGTCGACTTGTAGGTTATGTTGAAGTATTGTCTGCTCCAATATCAACATCAAAATGTCTGTAACATCAACACTCCTATACCATCATCATCTTGGTATCAACATATCTGTAATATCAACACTCCTATACCATCAACATCTTGGTATCAACATATATGTAACATCAACACTCCTATACCATCAACCTCTTGGTTACAACATTAACATATCTATAACATCAACACTCCTATACCATCATCATCTTGGTTTCAACATATCTGTAACATCAACACTCCTATACCATCATCATCTTGGTATCAACATATATGTAACATCAACACTCCTATACCATCATCATCTTGGTATCAACATATCTGTAACATCAACACTCCTATACCATCAACATCTTGGTATCAACATATATGTAACATCAACACTCCTATACCATCAACCTCTTGGTTACAACATCAACATATCTATAACATCAACACTCCTATACCATCATCATCTTGGTTTCAACATATCTGTAACATCAACACTCCTATACCATCATCATCTTGGTTTCAACATATCTGTAACATCAACACTCCTGTAACATCAAAACTCCTATACCATCAACCTCTTGGTTACAACATCAACATAGCTGTAACATCAACACTTCTATACCATCAACATCTCGGTTTCAACACCAACATCAACATATCTGTTGTAACCTGCTCTTGGCAATTGTCAGCCATTATTGTTTACCTTGAAACCAACTTTCTGTACTATTGAGAAAAGTCGAACCAATGTTTAACCTGAAGCAGAACGACCTGGTTGATTAAACGAGTTCTGTATAAACAAGGACAAGACACACTAAACATATCGACCATAGTCTCATCACTAACCTAGTTCTTTTTTTTTAAATATGTCTTACCATCTCCTGAGTTTTGATTGGAGCAATTATATGACGTCACCTTCACCTCGGCACTAATCAAATTACAGTTTCACATGCAGCCAATCTGTTTCATTTTTTTTCTGCTCCATCAAGCTTGTCGTCAAGACAAAGTTCATAGTTACTTCTACAGCTCTAGATGTCAGCTTCAGGTCCGGTTTCCATCCTCCTGCCCTGTTGTAGTAGATGATAGCAAGACCACGATTTCTTATAGCAGCACGTCCTTATCCCTGGATATGCATGTGTACACCAGGTTCATATCTCGTCTACTTCCCTAGCTCACTCACTCCATGCTTGGGTGATCAGGTTGTGTTCTATGTTTGAACTATCTCTCAAAATCTGCCCATCTTTCAATGATCATTGCAGGCAGCAGATTCTTTTTTAACCGATGTTTCCTTTCCCGTTATTGTCAACACGTGCTGTATGACCCCCATCCCTATTCACAGCGCTGAATGACTCAGTATTGACATATGTTTAAAGGGTTTTAAGCCGAAGGATTGACTTCATTGCACCGGGTTTTACCCCATATGCCTCAGTCCCTTTCCGCAGAAATGACACGCCACCTGCCGAGAGTATTGCACAAGCACTAACTCCGTAGCTCGAGCAACAATCCTAGGGGTCTCTGGAGAAAAAACTGCACTCGTGAACAGAACGGCACGGTCCGGATTCGAACTCACAACCTTCGACTCACAAGACAAAGGGCATAGCCACAGTGACCCCTGTTAACCTCCATATTGACATGTGGTAGTAGTATAGTACAGCCCTATTTGTCCTGGTCCGATTATATCAAAACAGAATATTTAAGTAGGTAACAGATGTGTACTCTTGTATCTAACAATAACAGACTTGACTTAGTGTGACGTGATCATTTCTGTATCTGAGTCACCAAGCGTAATGTTAAGTCGAGCATATCCTGGTACATACACATACAGGCAGGCATTAAGTATAAACTCTCTCCGTCATTAGATACACTATCTGACAACCCCATCAGGAACGGACTGGGACAGATCATCAGAGTTGCATCTCTTGATTTCTATTTATAGCATGGTATTTTCAACCAATCTCTGCCTATATTGAGAAGTGCTTTATGATCATAGACAACGCCTTCACTACAGTTTGAGTGTGATAGTACTTAGCACGAGTACTTGATAAGGGGTGGGGTTGCCTGATGTTAGGATGCACTGTTGCGATAAGCAAAAGTCGACAATCTTCTTCTTCGAACGTTACATATCGACCACTTGTCAACCACTCTGTGTGATTTGTATGTGATTTGTATGTTATTTCTATGTGATTTCTATGTGATTTCTATGTGATTTCTATGTGATTTGAACCCAAGAGTGATTGTACGTTGTGCCAGTTACGCGCCTACAAGTAGGCCAGCACATCCGATTTCTGCGCTGCTTTTTATTTACTAGGGTAGCATCCTAGGGCCTACATCAGTCGCCTCTTACGACATGCATTGTAGGTTGCAGTGGTACTATTATTTGCTTCCTTGCGGACTCCGGCAACACACAGGCGAAGTAGATAATCTGAAAGTTATTCAAATCTAGATACTAAACTCTCTACTACTAGTACAGGATCGAAGCAAGATTGTTCAAATATAGATTTTTTTTTAACTAGCTTTATATAAAAATAATAATTCCTCTCGTACATAGGACTGTGGGTGACTAGCCCTCTGTGTGTGCGGGTTCAATTCCACGGGCTGGCAGAAAAGCCACAGATTCCCCAGATTCACGGTGTTCGTGGCACCGAACCGAAGGGTTACGATGTCCATGGCACCGAGCCGAAGAGCTGAAAGTTCAAGTGCTTCTGGATCTGGAAAAAAAAAGTGAAGAAGAGAATGTGTATACCAAATATGTTTGAGGATTAGTTCTAGTACACCTAAAGTCTAGTTTAGGCGTACGGTAAGATATGATAATATGGTGTGATATATCTCTCACACACCACACACCTCTCTCTCATCGTATGAGACATGTATCTTATTGACTTGATTACGTCGCTTGTGAAGTTACAGTTAGCTCGTTAACAAGAAGGTCTCTCTCTCTCTCTCTCTCTCTCTCTCTCTCTCTCTCTCTCTCTCTCTCTCGCTCAGAATCCATGTTAGAATTGGGAAACATCACCTGAGCAACGTTCGTGGGAAACCCACCTGCTACCGGTTTGCACTGAAAGTGTGTGTGTGTGTACACCACGAGTTGCAAGGTACGCAGTTTTCCCGCCAATTTGGCTAGTTTTAGAATAGTCTAATAGTTTTTGGTGTGGAATGTTAACTAGTCGCAGTCTGCAATTTTTTTTGGACTGGATTTCGATCAATCAAGTGCCATGCCTGCGGGCTTAGGCGATCATGTCTCTCCACAACTCTCTGCTTGGTGCATGTAATATCAGTTGTGACTGGATTTATCTGCTCTTTTATTTAGCTGTATCGATTTGTGAATGTCACTACCATTCATCTTCTAGTTTTTGGGTCATCTATTGGCAGGACAATGTACAAAAATGTCTTTGGGCTGACCGAAGGTTTCTTTCCTAATTGAACTAATTTAAGACCATTCTACACACAGCCAACTCTAGATAACTAGGCCAGACAACTGACAAGGGGTCCCTGACCTAGATCAGAAAAGGGGCCGGAAAATATAGATGTTTGATAGAGCACAGCAAGCTTTTTTTGCAATTTTACTCAATTCTGTGAGTCTGTGATTATTTTTGTGAAAATATTCATTATATTGATATTTCTTATTGTTGAACTTAACTTATTGCATAATATAACTTCGATTTAGCATTTTGTGTTGATTTTTAAATGAATTCGTCTATATACACCAATACTAGAATGCGAGGTCACGTGGTGTAGTTGGGGTCTGATTTCCCATAATTCTTACCTGAATCCGAATGCCTATAAGTTCATAGTTGGCTCTGATTCTACATTACATTATTTGATTAGCAAGGCTGCCGCGGTTTTGGGCTACTTAGGAAATTTCTGTGAGATGAAAATCTTGGAATGACATGGCAGCGCTGGTGAACACTCTCAATCTGGAGTGAATAAGAGTTCTAAGAACTCTCTAGATTCTAGATCTTCTTTGCGTTCGTTCTTTACGACCAATTTTAATCACTCTTTGTGATATGTTTGATCTTTGCCAAGAACGTGTATACGTTGCACATTAGTTTGGTAGGCCCCTAAACGCATATTCTACACGTTTATGACATATGCATCCGATTTCATTCAAACCTCCTTAGTCGCCTCTTACGACATGCATGGCAGGTAACAGTGGTTCTATTCTTTACGCCCCAAATTTTGGTCCCGGTAACCACTCGGTTATTCCACAAGCGCCAGAAATTCCACACAGAATCGCATTGGCATCAAGTGCTTTTAACAAATTGTCAAATATATGGAAGTCCAATTCACTCAGCAAGCACTTAAAATTAAAGATCTTTAACTCTTGTGTGATTCCAGTATTAACTTATGGATGCGAGAGTTGGAAAGCAACAAAAGCTCTAGAAAGAAAATTAGATAACTTTGAGAATAAATGTCTTAGAAGAATATTGAACCTCAAATGGTCAGATTTCAGACCCAATACACAAATAAGACAAGAGACCAAGCAAGAAAATGTATCAAATTTTATAAGAAAGCGCCGCTGGAACTACATCGGCCACACACTTAGAATGGATGAGAGAAGACTCCCTTACTAATCCCTCATATGGACACCAGAGGGAAAAAGAAAACGAGGAAGACCAAGAGAGACTCTGCGTAGAACCATCACCAGAGAAGGCTCAACGATGGGCCTAGTAAACATTAAAGACTTAAAGCAAATAGCAACGAACCGCGAGACATGGAGAGCTATGACCTCTGCCCTATGCGCCGCCCACAGGCCCAAGAGGAAAGACTAACTAACCACTCAGGCGAACTCTCAAGATGAAACACCGGAATCAAGGAATATGGTACACATTGATCATCCTACATCGGTCATATCCGTAATTGCTCCGATCTCCCGTTCTGTGCTGGTTGATGTATCTACTGGGGTCTCATTGTTTCCCCATCTTGTCGCAACAATCGGTATGCGTAGCTTGTACAACCGAGATAGAGAATACTCTTTATATTCTTCGTTGTAATCTTCAGAATGTATATTTTCTCATAGAGCTTTGATAATGTCGCTGTCGTCCATAGAAAGTCAACTCTCAATCGGTTCATTGTTCACCAGTGCATCCGCTCTCTCATTGTCCTTCACTCCATAATGAACTGGGACAAAGATAAATGGTAAACAAGTAGACAGTAAACATCTATTTAAGTAAAAAAAACAATTGCCAAACACTGAAATTGAACCACAACCCTTTATTTCACTCTACGCTCACATCTTTACCATGAAAACCAGTGTTTTTACAACCAGGACACGATCAGCTGATAATCATTTCAAAATTATGTTTCTGACGTCGACAATCTGATAGTGTTGTTTTTGTCACGACTGACAATTTCGTGTATTGATATGTTTGATGTGTTGATTTCGTTATGTCAACCACTCTTCGTGATCTTTGTGTAGTTTGCACCGAGAACGTGAGTACGACTAACCCGACTATTATTTGCAATGACTTTCCCTTCAGGCGGGTTGGTGTTTTTGGCGCGCGAAACTAGTATCTCGGACATTATTTACACGGCATATCTGCCGGCTATCGATCTCTATAATTCGATTATAGCAATCGTGTAGATGCAATCACTCTGAAATATTGTTCGTCTGGTGTATGATACAATCTCATCATACCATTCGTGCTCCGCCGCTGACACTATTACCTCATTTCGTAGATAGCTTCCTCCTTCTATCCCCCACCCGCTTTGTCAGACTAGTGTTACATTCTATTTCCATGATGGATTTGAGTAGGGTCTTAGTCAGTGCCAGCTCACTGGCCCTTGTACTTACTTTTCACCATATTTGATTGCACATTTTGTATTGACATAACAGATTAATATTCTGTCCGGCATTACTATCCACCATAGTTGAGTCCACAGTGCTATCACTATAATCTAGAACAATCCGGCACACAATTTCATCACACACATCAACACCGTGACATGAATTCCACATGTAACACTATTTGTTACCCTCCACGCCAAGCTCGACATTCTACTGCTATCTGTGTCGTCACACATGTCAGTAACCTTGAGAGCTTAGTGCAGATTTCTTTCAGCACAAGTGAACAAGTCATTGGCCGGTATTCTCCGGTCTGTCTGGAAATATCTTCAGCAAAATGAGGTCAAAGTTTCTGACTGCTTTTCATTACCTGCATCCAAGATTTGCCTCCCCTTGGATATGGAGAACTGGTTTCTTGTATCAAGGTAGTGGTATTATTACCTGGAGCATGTTAATATAACGGTAGATAGATAAGTGAATGAGAGCAGTCTTACATGTGTAGCTAAAGTAGAGGTTGTTGATACGCCACTGCTTAGTATATGCGAAACACGTAAAAACAAAGTAATGTCGTTTTACGAAGCACAAAAATAATAATAGACAGCGACGTTTCGCCCAAAAGGCCTTTATTACCAAATGATACAAAAGTAGCGAAGAACTTCAGACTTTCTATACACCAGTTGTCTGACTGTATATGTTATGTCTGTCGTATAGAAAGTCTGAATTTATTTTCTTCTTCTTCTTTTGTCGTCACACTGCTACCGGGTTGTTGCCCAGTGTCGTGGTTTTCTGTTTTTGTCTTGAGCTGTTCTGGTGGCTTGTGTGATTGTTATCTTTGCTCTTTCACAGGATTCTTCTATGTCATCTAACCATCTTTTCCGTGGTCTTCCTCTTGCCTTCTTTCCCGATGTTCTGTTGTAGAAGACTCTGTATACTGTGGAGTTTGGATGCATTCTTATTAAGTGGCCAAACCACTTCATTCTTTGTTTATCTATGTAATTCAAGCACGGTTTTGTGCCAACTTTCTTTCTTATGCTGATGTTGGTGATTCTGTCTTTTCTTGTGTTATTGGTAACTTTTCGCAGGCAACGCATTGGTGTATTAGGGGCCGGTCGCTCCGTAAAGAAGAAATTAATCATATATATATTTTTAAATAAATTATTTTCGTGATTTTGCGATTGAGTAATCATTTAAAATTTGAATTCTGCATTTAAATTCATCTTATACGATCCATTTTTTCATCAATTTTCTATTTCATGTATAAATGTGGAGGGTGGGGGCGTTGGCAAACTTATTATGGGGCGGGACGTTACAAAGTTTATGTCGTGCAAAGTGGGCGGTGGGCCGAAAAAGTTTGGGAACCTGTGGTCTACCATCTCCCAACAGGAGTCATACTTTGACTATCCTAGTCTAAGAGATGAAGATAGATCATGTGTACCCATTTCCCACTACCAGATTGTTTGCTGACCATACCAAGTTCTACTTGACTGTGCATGTGTCCAAACGTTGACAGCAAGTGGGTGGACAATCACTTTCTGAGTCGATGACAGATATCAGAAAGCTGGTGCATAAGTTGGTTCTCTATCCACATTCCCAGTTACTATCATTGCTCAACCAGATAAGGTGCTGTAACTCCTAGCAGTGACCCTTACTGTGAATCAGGAGAAGCCATGTTGTTAACAAGGTTGTTACAAGCCCCACACCCCTCTCCTTATTTCTCATTTGGACTTGAAACCAACAATGTCGAAGTTAATGACACGACTACATAAAATGATATATAAGTGTTTTGCTCTCGTGCCAACACAGAAGTTCGACTACAGGCAATCATGTCAGTGACTCATATGATAAGTAAGCTATATACACAGTCTGACATATGTACACACAAGTACACTAATAGTCGCTTTTTTTTATTTTCGGCGCTCTTCTCGTTGTGACGGGGTTGTTTAATGGTCGTGCTGCATGTCAAATATCTACACCGTACTCGAACAGTGCAGGTTGAGGATGATGATGATAGCAATGTACATGGTATGGGAGGTGATCGCATCCCTAATGATATACAGTACTTGTCACAAAGAGTACTTGTCACATACAGTGCCTTTCACATACAGTGCCTTTCACATACAGTGCCTTTCACATACAGTGCCTTTCACATACAGTACTTTTCACATACAGTACTTGTCATGTACAGTGCTTTTCACAAACAGTACTTGGCATATACAGTACTTGTCACGTACAGTGCTTTTCACAAACAGTACTTGGCATATACAGTACTTGTCACGTACAGTGCTTTTCATAAACAGTACTTGTCACATACAGTACTTTTCACATACAGTACTCGTCACATACAGTACTTGTTACTAATATATTACATCATCCCAACAATAAAATGTTAACAATTTTATCAAATTTGTTTTTCTACCCTGCTCTTCCACAGTCTTCTCCTCCACAGTCTTCTCCCCATATTTATTTATGAAATATAAACACTAAACAGGAGCAAGTAATCTGTTGACGTTCCAGATATGATTGTATGTTGGTTACCTCCCAGAGTTACCTCTCGCATTGTTAACTAGGTCACCGTATTACATCCGATATGTCATAGGTTATGTAAACAATCTCTCCTTGATGTAGCTGCAGTTTGTTGTTTGTAGAAGCCATTCTATTGTATGGAAGAATACTGGCGGCACCACCACCACATTGGTATGTCGACCAGGTACGTCATCTAGATCTGTATTAAGTACAACTCCCCTCTTGTTGACAGATATGGTCACTGATCTTTCTGCGGTTACCCAGTTGTCATTAACAGGTATTTGTCCTTCCAGTGGTTGTCCTCATATTGACAAATGACACGAGCCATTAATGAAATCTCATCATCATCATCAGGTGCCGTCTCCACATCGAAGGTTGGCTGCAATGAATCTCCAGCATCCTCTTTCATTCGCCTTGGTGTTGCACACTGCCAGACTGTAACCTGTCCATTTCTTAAAGTTTCCCTCCCACTTATCTCTCGGTCTTCCTCTTGCTCCTCTTCCCCCTCAACTTTCCCCTCTAGTAAATGTTTTATCATGGTGTCATGTCTTTTTATGTGCCCAAAATACTTTACTTGTCTGAATGTTATTTCTCTTAATAATTGTTTCTTCATGCCTAGTTTTCCTAAAACTTGTTTATTTGTCTGTTTTTCTGTCCATGAAACTCTGCCTATTCTTCTATATATCCACATCTCAAATGCATCAATTCTGTCGATATATTTCTTGTACTCATACATCATATGTGTAACTTTGATTTTATTTGTTTCATGATATTTCTAATCGTGTATCATGTTTAAAGAAGTTGGTCTTTCTAGCATAAACATCGGTTGATAAACACCGACTCTTGTTACCGAGTACAAAATCATGTACGCATGCGTTGTACACAACGATCCAAGCTCACCACCAGACTCAAACCAAAATGGCTCCCGTCTTAGGTTGAAAAAAGTTAGCCTCTGCTTATAGATGCTTTAATATCCTCAAACAACAAACCAGTCTTTCAATGTACCAGACATGTACCATCACTTCACTATTGACTCTCGTCTCCGGACGGAGACTCCACTTGTATCATCGCGCTATGATTCGATTGGATTATGACGTCATCATTAAGTGTACTACTTTGCATTGTTAGTGTTAGACCTGTAAACCATTGCATTAGAATTCTAACGCAGTACATATCATGATATACCCAGTACATAGCATGATATACCCAGTACATAGCATGATATATCCAGTACATAGCATGATATACCCAGTACATATCATGATATATCCAGTACATATCATGTTATACCCAGTGCATATCATGTTATACCCAGTGCATAGCATGATATACCCAGTACATAGCATGATATACATAGAATGCTATACCTAGTACATAGAATTCTAACCCAGTACATAGAATGTTATACCCATTACATTTTTGACCAGTTAATCTTCCTTAACATATGACTGTCCTCAGTCTAGGCTGTGTGATAACAGTTGTTTGGTTACTTCTTCTTCTTCTTCTAACCAGGGCTGCAAGTTGTCACTCTTGGGCAGCCAATGCCAGTTTGTAGAATCTGCATGTGTTCTGTAATTGTGGAAGACTTCTTCTAACCAGGGCTACAAGTTGTCACTCTTGGGCAGCCAATGCCAGTTTGTAGAATCTGCATGTGTTCTGTAATTGTGGGAGACTAGTGTAAAGGGTATTATGAACAGATGGGTGTGGTGGGAGGAGTTCTTGTCTAGCTTTATGCAGTCCAGGACATTCAAGCAAGATATGATGTACTGTCTCACATGAGTGACTGCACTTTCTACAGTGTGGTAGGTGTGTGGGGTTTATTCTGTGTAGGTGGTAATTCAGTCCAACATGTCCTGTTCTTAACTGAAAGATAGTGCTTTGATCTTTTGTTTGGTTACAAGAGTCGTTTCTCATAGGAAAAGTTTGTCTTTCACGACTAACCAGCCTTCCATGCCAGCAGGTTTTGTTTAGAATTCTCCTCCTGTGTGGGCTTTCAGCCAAAACTATCATGCTTTACCTGCACCGATATTTGACATGGTTTACTCCATGAACTTAGTTTTATCAGGGTGACTTATCTGGACATGTTCACAAGCTAATAGACCCGATATTTCCGCACAGGATATGGAACATGTCCCCATGGAAGGCTTCTGTAAGTGCTCTCACCTATAGTCTATAGTTTCTACCTTGGTAGACCCTTAACATGAACTACCACCAGAAAGTTGCAGATATTGTTCATTATTTAGAAGAAACTTATAACAACCTTTAACCCCCGGCACTGAGAAGTCAAAGCGGCTGGTAGGATGTTGATCATATCAATAATTGTGCGCCGTTAGTCAAGGACAAATTACGGGTCTCACACTTCTTCTTCTTGGTTTCGCCCGATATGAATTCAGACGTAGTCAGGGCGCCTGGTATGGCGCTTCTGACTGATTTTTGCGTGAAGGCTTACTTTCCCTTTCTATCAGTGTCTCTCTCTTTCCCCCTTCCCCCATCCCATACAAGCGGGCCTTCTCCGACTTCAGAGGTTAGGGTCTGACACTCAAATCTCCAATATACCATGATCTGAAAACTGATTCTTGTCTTTTATATATGTGTTTGTGTGTCCTTTTTCCGTCCTTTTCTTTTATATATGTGTTTGTGTGTCCTTTTTCCGTCCTTTTCTTTTATATATGTGTTTGTGTGTCCTTTTTTCGTCCTTTTTTTTATATATGTGTTTGTGTGTCCTTTTTCCGTCCTTTTCTTTTATATATGTGTTTGTGTGTTCTTTTTTCAGTCCTTTTCTTTTATATATGTGTATGTGTTTGTGTGTCCTTTTTCCGTCCTTTTCTTTTATATATGTGTTTGTGTGTTCTTTTTTCAGTCCTTTTCTTTTATATATGTGTATGTGTTTGTGTGTCCTTTTTCCGTCCTTTTCTTTTATATATGTGTTTGTGTGTTCTTTTTTCAGTCCTTTTCTTTTATATATGTGTATGTGTTTGTGTGTCCTTTTTCCGTCCTTTTCTTTTATATATGTGTTTGTGTGTTCTTTTTTCAGTCCTTTTCTTTTATATATGTGTATGTGTTTGTGTGTCCTTTTTCCGTCCTTTTCTTTTATATATGTGTATGTGTTTGTGTGTCCTTTTTCCGTCCTTTTCTTTTATATATGTGTTTGTGTGTCCTTTTTTCCGTCCTTTTCTTTTATATATGTGTATGTGTTTGTGTGTTCTTTTTTTCCGTCCTTTTCTTTTATATATGTGTTTGTGTGTTCTTTTTTTTCCGTCCTTTTCTTTTATATATGTGTTTGTGTGTTCTTTTTTTTCCGTCCTTTTCTTTTATATATGTGTTTGTGTGTTCTTTTTTTCCGTCCTTTTCTTTTATATATGTGTATGTGTTTGTGTGTCCTTTTTCCGTCCTTTTCTTTTATATATGTGTTTGTGTTTGTGTGTTCTTTTTTCCGTCCTTTTCTTTTATATATGTGTATGTGTTTGTGTGTCCTTTTTCCGTCCTTTTCTTTTATATATGTGTTTGTGCGTTCTTTTTTCCGTCCTTTTCTTTTATATATGTGTTTGTGTGTTCTTTTTTCCGTCCTTTTCTTTTATATATGTGTTTGTGTGTCCTTTTTTCCGTCCTTTTCTTTTATATATGTGTTTGTGTGTTCTTGTTTCCGTCCTTTTCTTTTATATATGTGTTTGTGTGTTCTTTTTTCCGTCCTTTTCTTTTATATATGTGTTTGTGTGTTCTTTTTTCAGTCCTTTTCTTTTATATATGTGTATGTGTTTGTGTGTCCTTTTTCCGTCCTTTTCTTTTATATATGTGTTTGTGTGTTCTTTTTTCAGTCCTTTTCTTTTATATATGTGTATGTGTTTGTGTGTCCTTTTTCCGTCCTTTTCTTTTATATATGTGTATGTGTTTGTGTGTCCTTTTTCCGTCCTTTTCTTTTATATATGTGTTTGTGTGTTCTTTTTTCCGTCCTTTTCTTTTATATATGTGTTTGTGTGTTCTTTTTTCCGTCCTTTTCTTTTATATATGTGTTTGTGTGGTCTTTTTCCCGTCCTTTTCTTTTATATATGTGTTTGTGTGTTCTTTTTTTTCCGTCCTTTTCTTTTATATATGTGTTTGTGTGTTCTTTTTTTTCCGTCCTTTTCTTTTATATATGTGTTTGTGTGGTCTTTTTCCCGTCCTTTTCTTTTATATATGTGTTTATGTGGTCTTTTTCCCGTCCTTTTCTTTTATATATGTGATTGTGTGTTCTTTTTTTCCGTCCTTTTCTTGTATATATGTGTTTATGTGGTCTTTTTCCGTTCTTTTCTTTTATATATGTGTTTGTGTGTTCTTTTTTCCGTCCTTTTCTTTTATATATGTGTTTGTGTGGTCTTTTTCCCGTCCTTTTCTTTTATATATGTGTTTATGTGGTCTTTTTCCCGTCCTTTTCTTTTATATATGTGATTGTGTGTTCTTTTTTTCCGTCCTTTTCTTTTATATATGTGTTTGTGTGTCCTTTTTTCCGTCCTTTTCTTTTATATATGTGTATGTGTTTGTGTGTCCTTTTTTCAGTCCTTTTCTTTTATATATGTGTATGTGTTTGTGTGTCCTTTTTTCAGTCCTTTTCTTTTATATATGTGTATGTGTTTGTGTGTCCTTTTTTCAGTCCTTTTCTTTTATATATGTGTATGTGTTTGTGTGTCCTTTTTTCAGTCCTTTTCTTTTATATATGTGTATGTGTTTGTGTGTCCTTTTTCCGTCCTTTTCTTTTATATATGTGTTTGTGTGTTCTTTTTTCAGTCCTTTTCTTTTATATATGTGTTTGTGTGTCCTTTTTCCGTCCTTTTCTTTTATATATGTGTTTGTGTGTTCTTTTTTCAGTCCTTTTCTTTTATGTATGTGTTTGTGTGTCCTTTTTCCGTCCTTTTCTTTTATATATGTGTTTGTGTGTCCTTTTTTTCCGTCCTTTTCTTTTATATATGTGTATGTGTTTGTGTGTTCTTTTTTTTCGTCCTTTTCTTTTATATATGTGTTTGTGTGTTCTTTTTTCAGTCCTTTTCTTTTATATATGTGTATGTGTTTGTGTGTCCTTTTTCCGTCCTTTTCTTTTATATATGTGTTTGTGTGTTCTTTTTTTTCCGTCCTTTTCTTTTATATATGTGTTTGTGTGTCCTTTTTTCCGTCCTTTTCTTTTATATATGTGTTTGTGTGTTCTTTTTTCAGTCCTTTTCTTTTATATATGTGTATGTGTTTGTGTGTCCTTTTTCCGTCCTTTTCTTTTATATATGTGTTTGTGTTTGTGTGTTCTTTTTTCCGTCCTTTTCTTTTATATATGTGTTTGTGTGTTCTTTTTTTTCCGTCCTTTTCTTTTATATATGTGTTTGTGTGTTCTTTTTTCCGTCCTTTTCTTTTATATATGTGTTTGTGTGTCCTTTTTTCAGTCCTTTTCTTTTATATATGTGTTTGTGTGTTCTTTTTTTTCCGTCCTTTTCTTTTATATATGTGTTTGTGTGTTCTTTTTTCCGTCCTTTTCTTTTATATATGTGTTTGTGTGTTCTTTTTTCAGTCCTTTTCTTTTATATATGTGTATGTGTTTGTGTGTCCTTTTTCCGTCCTTTTCTTTTATATATGTGTTTGTGTGTTCTTTTTTCAGTCCTTTTCTTTTATATATGTGTATGTGTTTGTGTGTCCTTTTTCCGTCCTTTTCTTTTATATATGTGTATGTGTTTGTGTGTCCTTTTTCCGTCCTTTTCTTTTATATATGTGTTTGTGTGTCCTTTTTTTCCGTCCTTTTCTTTTATATATGTGTATGTGTTTGTGTGTTCTTTTTTTCCGTCCTTTTCTTTTATATATGTGTTTGTGTGTTCTTTTTTTTCCGTCCTTTTCTTTTATATATGTGTTTGTGTGTTCTTTTTTTTCCGTCCTTTTCTTTTATATATGTGTTTGTGTGTTCATTTTTCCGTCCTTTTCTTTTATATATGTGTCTGTGTGTCCTTTTTTTCGTCCTTTTCTTTTATATATGTGTATGTGTTTGTGTGTTCTTTTTTTCCGTCCTTTTCTTTTATATATGTGTTTGTGTGTTCTTTTTTTTCCGTCCTTTTCTTTTATATATGTGTTTGTGTGTTCTTTTTTTTCCGTCCTTTTCTTTTATATATGTGTTTGTGTGTTCTTTTTTTTCCGTCCTTTTCTTTTATATATGTGTTTGTGTGTTCTTTTTCCGTCCTTTCTTTTATATATGTATATGTGTTTGTGTGTTCTTTTTGTCGTCCTTTTCTTTTATATATGTGTATGTGTTTGTGTGTTCTTTTTTCCGTCCTTTTCTTTTATATATGTGTTTGTGTGTTCTTTTTTCAGTCCTTTTCTTTTATATATGTGTTTGTGTGTTCTTTTTTTTCCGTCCTTTTCTTTTATATATGTGTTTGTGTGTCCTTTTTCCGTCCTTTTCTTTTATATATGTGTTTGTGTGTTCTTTTTTCAGTCCTTTTCTTTTATATATGTATATGTGTTTGTGTGTTCTTTTTTTCGTCCTTTTCTTTTATATATGTGTATGTGTTTGTGTGTCCTTTTTTTCCGTCCTTTTCTTTTATATATGTGTTTGTGTGTTCTTTTTTTTCCGTCCTTTTCTTTTATATATGTGTTTGTGTGTTCTTTTTTTCGTCCTTTTCTTTTATGTATGTGTTTGTGTGTCCTTTTTCCGTCCTTTTCTTTTATATATGTGTTTGTGTGTTCTTTTTTTCCGTCCTTTTCTTTTATATATGTGTATGTGTTTGTGTGTTCTTTTTTCCGTCCTTTTCTTTTATATATGTGTATGTGTTTGTGTGTTCTTTTTTCCGTCCTTTTCTTTTATATATGTGTTTGTGTTTGTGTGTTCTTTTTTCCGTCCTTTTCTTTTATATATGTGTATGTGTTTGTGTGTTCTTTTTTCCGTCCTTTTCTTTTATATATGTGTTTGTGTTTGTGTGTTCTTTTTTCCGTCCTTTTCTTTTATATATGTATATGTGTTTGTGTGTTCTTTTTTCGTCCTTTTCTTTTATATATGTGTATGTGTTTGTGTGTCCTTTTTTCCGTCCTTTTCTTTTATATATGTATATGTGTTTGTGTGTTCTTTTTTTTCGTCCTTTTCTTTTATATATGTGTTTGTGTTTGTGTGTTCTTTTTTCCGTCCTTTTCTTTTATATATGTGTATGTGTTTGTGTGTCCTTTTTCCGTCCTTTTCTTTTATATATGTGTTTGTGTGTTCTTTTTTTCCGTCCTTTTCTTTTATATATGTGTATGTGTTTGTGTGTTCTTTTTTCCGTCCTTTTCTTTTATATATGTGTTTGTGTGTTCTTTTTTTCCGTCCTTTTCTTTTATATATGTGTATGTGTTTGTGTGTTCTTTTTTCCGTCCTTTTCTTTTATATATGTGTTTGTGTGTCCTTTTTTCCGTCCTTTTCTTTTATATATGTGTTTGTGTGTTCTTTTTTCAGTCCTTTTCTTTTATATATGTGTATGTGTTTGTGTGTCCTTTTTCCGTCCTTTTCTTTTATATATGTGTTTGTGTGTTCTTTTTTTCCGTCCTTTTCTTTTATATATGTGTATGTGTTTGTGTGTTCTTTTTTCCGTCCTTTTCTTTTATATATGTGTTTGTGTGTTCTTTTTTTTCCGTCCTTTTCTTTTATATATGTGTATGTGTTTGTGTGTTCTTTTTTCCGTCCTTTTCTTTTATATATGTGTTTGTGTGTTCTTTTTTCAGTCCTTTTCTTTTATATATGTGTTTGTGTATGTGTTTGTGTGTTCTTTTTTCTTACCTACAGTCGGTTATTGGGTACTGAACCGGAACCGACGTCATATCACTCAGGTCAAACCCATACATGTACTCAGTCTCCTCAAAGATATCGAAGGGTGTCATACTAATTGTACCAGTGACTCGCTGATTAAACACACTCCTCTTTCTACTCCTCAAGCATCTAATCATATTTAACAGGCGGCCATTTGACAAGTGTGTGTTACTACGGCGACTTCTGAGTGTGTGTATATATTTATATCATGGATTATATGATGTAAAGACGTTTCGTCATACCAGCAGTTATTAAGATATTACCTGCCCGTCTCCCCAGCGTGTTCGTAGCGCGTTGGACTACAGGTGACTATCCTCTGTGTGTGCAGGTTCAATTCCGCGGGATGGCAGAAAAAGCCACAGATTCCCCAGATTTACGGTGTTCGTGGCACCGAACCGAAGGGTTACGATGTCCATGGCAACGAACCGAAGGGTTACGATGTCCATGGCACCGAGCCGAAGAGCTGAAAAGCTCAAGTGCTTCTGGATTGGGAAAATATATATATATATATTACCTAGACAAAGCTCTGTCATGTCTGTACGAAGACTAAACTGGGGTTAGATAATAGTAGATGATAACATCATGGAGACCATGTTGAAATATAGCTTTCTTACACGTTTCGATGAGACGCTTATTGTTTGTTTTGTTTGTTTGTTTGTGGTAGCCATGTCAACAATTATAACAACGGCATCTTCTACCTACATTTAAAATGTGTTTGTTTTCAGTCACACCTGGGGGTCTGCTTTGATAAAGACCTACTCAATGTTATCCTGTACTGTGTCTGTGGGTCGTGACACCCCAGCTTTAATGTACACAAGCGTGGATGTTGTCTTTATCAATAGTTTTCCAAACTTGTTTATTTTATGTTGGTGATGTATAAAAAACTGTAGATTATCTTGTCTACAGACATTTCTTTTAGTTTTTATGTCACATTGTCTAGTATGTCACATTTCTTGTCCTGGGGAGACATTTCCTATTATGTCAACTGTGTCGCACTGCTTGTCGTGGGTCTGTGATATTGTTGTTGTTTGTTGTTGTTGAGTGTATGTACTGTTGACTACATTTGGTCTTGCTCATGTTCTAAACTCAGATCGTCTATTGTCAGTAAAGTGGTGACATAAAATCATTAAACTATTGAAGCTCCATTTTGAAAGCCATGTAGAGAGAGAGAGAGAGAGACCTGAAAGATGGTACCACATATCATCACTGGTACTACTATTCATATTTTTTAACAGCTTTGAATAAAGAACACATTTTCATACCATGTGGTTTACTGAAGACTACGGTGTTAGATCCGTATTTGTATGTGACACACACACACACACACCCACCCAACTGGACAACGATGTGTGATATGGTCAAGTTCACACCGATCGCCTTCACGTTCCAGTGTTTCTCTTATACCTGGTTGAGACTAGATCTAGCTGAGATTCGTGTTGTCTGAACAAAAATCCCACTGCCAGTGTGGGATTCTACCCCAGTTCAATGCACATACAAAAGCCAAGTGTACACCTAACAACTAGAGTTTTACGACTCTCACCATTCATATAGCTAGCTGTTTTATCTAAACACGGTGTTTATTCCGTCATGTCCTCAACGTTGCTAGCCTGACAAACAAACAAACAAATCAAGTCTTGTGGTTATGTATCTTCTATGCTTGTTATGTTGTTGGATAAATTGATATATACGTCGTCACACAACAGTTATAGTAAGCTATAGCTCTTAGTGCGACGCTAATATCAAATATTTCCTGTTTGTTGGTTGTTTGGGGTTTTTTTAAGTTCAGTTTTCTGCTTGTCAATATTTTTTATTGATTCAATCTGGGTTTTTTTTCCTAATTTCTTCTTCTTCTGCGTTCTCACTAGATTGGGATTTCGAATTCTTTAATAAAGGCAGCCGTCTGCCTCAGATTATCGGCCACGCCATACAGTTTGTTTTGGACACTAGTGTAAGTGTGCCACCTCTTTCTTCTCAAGTCTGCATACTAGGGGCAGTTCTGTAGGACTAGGATATAATTCCTATGATTTCTGCTTCCCAGTTTGTGCCGACCTCTTCCTGCAGTAAGTTGTAGCCACCCTCACATTCTTATTGCCTGGCTAAATCTCAGAGGCAGATTGGCGACCGTAGAATCCTTTATCCAATTCCTCATTGTGAGGGGTCGTTGCACCATGTTATGCACCTTACGACATGGTGCATCCGTTTTCTGCAAGCATTTGTTTCGGATTAGCATTCTCTAGCGGACACATGCATCCGATTTCATCCAAACCTCCTTAGTCGCCTCTTACGACATGCGTGGCAGGTAACAGTGGTTCTATTCTTTACACCCCAACTTTGGGCCCCGGTAACCACTCGGGCGTTTTTCTAATTTAGAGAAGACCTTTACGTTTATAACATGTTTCCAACAAGTCAACGTCTTTGCTAACATACTTGTTACATCCGTGTCGTTGTGTATGTTAGTACGTGCGTGCGAGATGAGCTCATTAACTTTCTCATGTGTAGAACAACTATGTAGAACAATCACTGTAAAAGGATATCCGTGTTGTTTCTTCATCGTCTTCTTCTTGTTAGTATTATTTTTCGTCGTTACTGCCTATATCACCTTCCTTCCTTCCTTTCGTTCGCTTGAAATATGTCTATATATTCAATGTTGTCTCTTGTATGAACTTCACTGTCTTTTGTAGCTCACACAGAGGTCCGTGTAGTTTTATGTCGAGTGTTGTTTCGTTAGGCCAGTGAGTTTGCCTCAGTGTATCATATTCGGGGCAGTCTTGAAGTATGTACTCTGCAGTCTGGTTTGCCTGTCCACATGTGCATGTGGCTGCGGAGCCGATTGTGTCCTGTTCTAAGGCGCAGAATAACAACTTGTTCCAATCTGCTCATATTATAGTAATCGTCTTGTGTTGGTATTTGTGGCTTTCTCATTGATTTAATCATCCTTTTCTTTTGGTGGTAGGTAACTGGCACATCCAGCTGCTCTTCTGCAGCACCTTCCTTGGCCAATCGGTCTGCTGTTTCATTTCCTGGTATTCCACAGTGAGAGGGTATCCACTGCAAGACGACCCTGCGATGCTTGGACAATTTAGACAGTAGGGTCTGTAGACCTGGCAATTTCCTGGACTGAAGTGCTTGGAGTGCTGATTTTGCATCAGTCAAAAATACAACAGGTTGAGGATCGGGTCTGGTATTCAACAGTTTTTCAGTTGCCACCTCGATTGCCTGAATTTCTGCATCATAGTTGTGACAGAATTTCCCCGTTGGTACTTTAATCGCATCTCTAGCGTTGTTTGGGTATTCTATGTACACTCCTGCTCCTCCATTCTTCACTGCATTTTCTGCTGACCCATCCGTGTATACCCGGACCCAGAGGTCATGTGGGTATTCTTCATCAAGTAAACTGAGAGTGACTGTTTTGCGTTGTATGCTGTTCTGCTCATCCTTGTCGAATATTCCTTTCACTTCTGTCTGGATACATACTTCTGGTTCAGTCTCCTCTCTCCAAGGGGTTTGCTCTGGCACAGACTTTATGGGAATGCCAACTTTTGGTAGGTCTGAGGTTTGCCTATTCAGTCTTTTGGCCTGGTGAATAAAGCTGCTTCTTTTCAGCCGCCCCAATGCTAGATTTTGGAATCGTGTTTTCCATTGGGTGGCTTGGCATACTCAGAAACTTTTCTGCCTGCGTCATCACTTTTGTGTCTCTGCATTCTCTTGGTGCTTGTATTCCCCCCACTCTTTCCATCTCCACTATTGATGTTGTTTTCATTGCTCCTGTGATGACACGAAGCGCCTGGTTTTGCACCTTATCCAGTTCTCCTAATGTGGTATTTGATGCTGGACACCATGCAGCTGACCCATATTCCAGGTGTGGTCGTATGCCCTGCTGATAAATATTTTTAAGTATTTTTGACTGGCGCCCCATGTGGTTCCACTTAATTTTCTCAGGATGGCTAACTTCCTCCTGGCCTTTGCTGCTGCTTTGTTGATGTGCTGCTTCCACGTCAGTCTATCATCGAATGTAACTCAGAGATAGGTAGGTTGCTTCCTATATCACCTTTTTAGTTCGGTATAGGACGGGAGGGGGCGCATGTGCCTGTGGAATTTAATGGCCCCCATGGCTAGTGCAGTCGCCGCGATACTGTTCAGGTTATGATTTTTTTTATGCCCCCGACAGGAAAAAAAACTCATTGGTCTTACGGGATTGAACCCAGGTCTGGCATGTGGGTGCTCTAATCCATTCTGCCAGACACTCCATCTATCTAGTATGTATATGGCCTTTACAGACGGTCAATTGGCAAGTGTTTTACTGTGACAACTTCTGAGTGTAAGCTTGTCGTTCATCTAGTATAACCACTTTATAAAGAATATTTTATCACGTTGTTTGAGCTTATCCATGTTGTGTTATGTTGACAACATAACTGTTATATCTCTGCAGCAGTACAACCGAGCTTGTCTAAGTTATTTTGTTGTGGGGTCGCTCACACAGTTGTTTTATACAGGGTGTTCAAGATAAATGCAGCCCCATTGACAAATCGAAAGTTGCCAGTTACACAGTGAGTGGTGTTTATTTACTATTTAAACCGGTTTTGACTAGCTCGTTCTACGTCACATTTGTTCATCGCCCCTTCCCGCACTACAATTACATACCGTCACACAACCTTGACCTACTATACTACGTCATAACTGAACCTTCTCATTTTCATACATATATGCCAGATTAGCTCCATTCACAGGCTGCTTTTATCTTGAACACCCTGTAGTACTAGATTTCGAGAAACAAACAAAAATTAGATTACATTTTTTTATATCTAACTTGTTATCTGGACCCGCCTGTGTGGTACCGGGGCCTGCAAGGGAAGCAAAGAATAGTACCACTGTAACCTACAAGGCATGTCGTAAGAGGCGGCTGATGTAGGCCCTAGGGATGCTACCCTAGTAAATAAAAACAGTGCAGAAATCGGATGTGCTGGCCTACTTGTAGGCGCATAACTGGCACACCGTACAATCGCTCTTAGGCTCAGATCACATACAAATCACACATAGTGATTTGACAGGTGGTCGATATGGAGCGTTCGAAGAAGAAGAAGAAGCCGGATCAGATGGAGACCGTACTAGGACGCATTCAAATATCAACCAGAACAGTGATACTCTGCTAGGAAAGATAAGGGCAACACAGCCTTGGAGTCGCCAAATTTAATGTGGGTAACCGAGCGAACATGATTATAGAGTAAAAATTAATCAACAGCCACCTGGTAAGAACATGATTAGAGTAACAGCCAACTGGTAAGATTATGATTAGAGTAACAACCAACTGGTAAGATTATGATTAGAGTAACAGCCAACTGGTAAGAACATGATTAGAGTAACAGTCAACTGGTAAGAACATGATTAGAGTAACAGTCAACTGGTAAGAACATGATTAGAGTAACAGCCAACTGGTAAGAACATGATTAGAGTAACAGTCAACTGGTAAGAACATGATTAGAGTAACAGCCAACTGGTAAGTTCACGATTAGAGTAACAGTCAACTGATAAGATCATGATTAGAGTAACAGCCAACTGATAAGAACATGATTAGAGTAACAGCCAATTGGTAAGAACATGATTAGAGTAACAGCCAACTGGTAAGATCATGATTAGAGTAACAGCCAACTGATAAGAACATGATTAGAGTAACAGTCAACTGATAAGAACATGATTAGAGTAACAGTCAACTGATAAGATCATGATTAGAGTAACAGCCAACTGATAAGAACATGATTAGACTAACAGTCAACTGGTAAGAACATGATTAGAGTAACGGTCAACTGGTAAGAACATGATTAGAGTAACAGTCAACTGATAAGAACATGATTAGAGTAACAGTCAACTGGTAAGAACATGATTAGAGTAACAGTCAACTGGTAAGAACATGATTAGAGTAACAGCCAACTGGTAAGATTATGATTAGAGTAATAGCCAACTGGTAAGATTATGATTAGAGTAACAGTCAACTGGTAAGAACATGATTAGAGTAACAGTCAACTGGTAAGAACATGATTAGAGTAACAGTCAACTGGTAAGAACATGATTAGAGTAACAGCCAACTGGTAAGAACATGATTAGAGTAACAGCCAACTGGTAAGAACATGATAGGAAGATTCATCAATATATAGTGCAGTGCGCTAATCCCCAACCAACGACAGAGGTGTTGAAATTAAAGACAACTTCTACCAGCAGTTGCTGAAGGAAGAGGACGTCACACTAAGACGCGACTTAGTCATAGTCTTCTTCTTCTTTGCGTTCGTTCTTTACGACCAATTTTAATCACTCTTTGTGATATGTTTGATCTTTGCCAAGAACGTGTATACGTTGCACATTGGTTTGGTAGGCCCCTAAACACATAGACTTCTACATGTTTAGGACACATGCATCCTATTTCAACCAAACCTCCTTAGTCGCTTCTTACGACATGCGTGACAGGTAACCGTTGTTCTATTCTTTATACCCCAAATTTGGACCCCGGTAAATACTCGGGCGAATTAGTCATAGTAATGGGAAACCTTTGCACAAACATGGGTAACATCAGATAACACACACAAAAGTCTTATTTAGGCCTGACAAAATCAGCAAACAAGAACCAGGAGTAAATCTACACAGGTATAACAGATATACAGCGATAAAAGGTTCCGGAGGGAAGACGAAAGAGGAGCAGATCGAGGAGAGCCTAATGGAGGATAATGGAGGAGGATGAGATGAACAGCATAGATGATTCTCTCTCTCGCTCGCTCGCTCTTTTTCGGCCATGTTTATCATTCTAATTGTGATATATACACAGCCTTTGCCAAGAACGCAATTTTATGTCACAACATTCAGTATTATTTGGAGCTCTAGTGCTTATCCTTAGGTGAAGTGTCCGATTTCAACCAGCGTTTACTGTGTTCGCTCTCCGTTAGCCTTTTGCTTTTCCCAGCCAGCCTACAAGGCAGCAGGTTGCTATTTTCTTTTAGGGTATCGACCCTTAGACGACCTATCCTCCCGGGTTGATGGGAGTCATCACCGGGTTGATGGGAACATGTTTAATTTGCACGCTGACCTTCGTGCTTTTCTTCCATCTCCGATAGGGATAGACGCTTGATCTCACCTACCATGAGGTCAGGTATCGTGGCGAAGAAGATGTGGAAACAAACTCAAGAAACGTCCATGTCTATGACCTCTGACATATCCACGTTATATTTGATTTATTGACATGACCAACAGTAGTGTCTCTATGCTACCTACCATGGGTGGTATCTAATGATGGTGGTTGCCCGCGTGTTCGTAGCGCGTTGGACTACGGGTGACCAGTCCTCTGTAAATGCGGGTTCAACTCCGCGGACTGGCAGAAAAGCTACAGGTTCCCCAGATTTACGGTGTTCGTGGCACCGAGCCGAAGGGTTACGATGTCCATGACACCGAGCCGAAGAGCTTTCATCTCAAGTGCTTCTGGATCGGGAAAAAAAAATGATTGTGTTTGTATCCGATAAACAGAACACATGTCTCCACATTTCAATGTTTGGAGGAAAACAGTTTGGTACCTTTTTTTTTACTTCACGCTGGCTTTCTCAGTGTATCAATAAATACATTGAACCACATCATTTCTCATTTCCGGTTCTAGAAATGTTTTTGCACAGAAAATTTACATAATTGCCCTGAAACTTCCTGACATCAACACCTCTATCCACTCCCTTTGTAAACAAACACAAATATTATCTAAGAAAATGATCACTCAACAATTTTTTTTATTTTAAACCGATTCAATCTCCGTTATGTAGTCTATTTGTGACTTGTCTTATGTTCTTCATATGGATTTGGTTACACCCCTCTTTTCCTTTCTGGACCCCCACACACACACACACACACCTCCCTTCCCCAACTTAGATTATAGTTGCTCTCTGGACTACTTTATTCGGTAGAAAGCTCACATGTCAAAGGTTACAGTCTTTATCTCTGTGGTTGCACTTTGTCAAATTGAGATATAATCACGAATACATGTTATGACAAATTGAACGAGGATATTCTGCAGCATATGTCTGTACTACCTACATACACCATATATGAGATGATGGTCAGAGGTAATCAGAAATACAGCCACAGTCAGGGTGTGCATTTCACTTATAGCGAGAGTCAGGGTGGACAGGATTTGTTAGCATAATTGGTATTATCTCCCTCTTTCTCTCTTTGGGATAAGAACACTGAACGATAGCTGGAATACTCCAGCCTAGACCTGTTCACGGGAAACAGATGTATTATTAGTTTTATGTAAATATATCTGACAAAATCAACAGTGCATGACTTGTCATTCTCTGCTCAGTGGTAACTTCAAAGTGCTAACTGAATTTGCAAGTTGGATGTAACCGCGTACAGAATAGTGTACGTGTGTGTGCGCGTTCGTGAACGTGTATGTTTGAGAGATAATTGTAACATATGTGTCAGCAATACAAATTGTAGAGTATGCGTGTATGTGAATATGATACATATATGGTCGATAATGTCGTTTAAACATATGTGTCAGCAATACAAATTGTAGAGTATGCGTGTATGTGAATATGATACATATATGGTCGATAATGTCTAAACATATGTGTACGAAATAGATCTGGTGTACATAACGTGTGTGAGCGTCTGTAGCTCAAGCCAAGCGGTAGTGAACTCGATCACAAACCCAAGCGTACCTGGTTCAAACCCCACGGTGGGCAAGTTTGGAAGCAAATTCGTTTCCGTGGGATTTTTACAAAAGGTAAAAATAGACCTCACCGTTCAAAAAGCAACTACTTAACGTATAAGTGGTGTCTAGAAAATCAACGACTCATTTACTGTGGTTGATGGCTACGTCCTGTAAAGGATATGCCACGATTTTCATTTCACATAACGTGTACATGTGTGGTGGAAGTGCGATGGTAACTGTACACATGGAAACACGATTTGTACAGATGAATCAGAAGCGTATATGTAATGTAGGCCACCCTGAGCTATCTGTATACATTTGTCCTGAATTTCCCAGATGTTCACTTCCTTACTTATAACTATTGAACACGTGATTCGAGTGCTTGATTGTTTTTTCTTCTTTGGGGATGGTTAACCAGGATTTGTTTGCATGTAGTCAATCCCTCCGCAATCATACTAGAACACTAGTTAGTGCACTTGTTATCTAATCGGGTGATCTGGGTTTGATCCTAAGTTGGAGTTGGATTTCTACGAACGCAAACGGCACCTAGATGAACCTAACCTTAATTGTGTACTAGTCAAATACTGTAGTGTAAATTATGTCGGTGGCATGATGATGGTGTTGACTATTAGAACTACATAGTCATACTAGTGTTTGATATAGCCATGTTTGTTTGTCTTCTTACTGAAAGAATATGAGCATGTCAGCTGTAACCAAGGGAATGGAGCCACTAAGGAAACGTGACACCGCCAAGGAAACTAGGAAATGTTGGACCATCATGGAAACAAGGAAATGTGGGACCACCAATGAAACGTTTGACCACCAAGGAAACGGGGCACCACCAAGAAAACGTGGGACCACCAAGAAAACGTGGACCCCAAAGAAACGTAGGACCACCAATGAAACGTTTGACTACCAAGGAAACATGAGGCAACCAAAGAAACGTGGGACCACCAATGAAACGTTTGACCACCAAGGAAACGGGGCACCACCAAGAAAACGTGGGACCACCAAGAAAACGTGGACCCCAAAGAAACGTGGGACCACCAATGAAACGTTTGACCACCAAGGAAACGTGAGACCACCAAGGAAACGTGGCACCACCAAGGAAACTAGAAATGTGAGACCACCAAGGAAACGTGGCACCACCAAGGGAACTAGAAATGTGAGACCACCAAGGAAACTAAGAAATGTTGAACCACCAAGGAAACTAAGAAATGTGGAACCATAAATGGAAGAAAACACGATATAATGTTGCTTGATCAATCAAGTACAAGAGACTGAATGAAATCTCCAGATAAAACATTTGTTGATTCAATGTTGTCCAACGTTTGTACTGTTGTTGATACTTTGTCTCTACCGTGTACTACTAACAAGCTGTTGACAATCTTTGTTGTTGATTTTTTAAATAAGTATTGTCTTCTCTAACTAATGACGCATCATACATGTTTATCTATTTATTGTTTGTCTTGCTGAAGAAATCTCTTATTCTCAACTACTTCTTTTACCATGATCTATATTGCTTTGTTATCTTTGAGCAGACTAACAAATTAGTTCACCTACTTTTTTTTCTGCTCAACCTGCCAAGATTACGTACTTGACCATACCATCCCCCATCCCGTACACAGTTTATGTCAGAGAAACAAGTAGAAATATAGGTTAACTTTGCAAGAATGTACACTCAGCCCGTTCTAGTAGTCCCGTCCTAGTGTAATCCTTGGTCAACCTTATTGGTGCGATACTGCATGATAGTGTTGTTGTTATTGTCAGCGGTATAATTCACCAACTGAGAAGTGCAATGACCTCATCCAAGGTTGTCATTTTGTCTTTCTATTGGCTGCTATTTATATCTGATCTAGTTTGCCTACTTCCAGCTGCGAGATTCCTCCGGTTTATATTTGAAAGATCTGTTCCAATTTCTATATAGTCCCACACGCCATCACACTCGACTTAACTGCTACCGTTGCCTGGTCGTGTGTGTCTGTGACACTTTGTCAATAATTTCACTTCGTTGAGCGACAGACAGACAGACTGTATCATATGTCATCCACTGATGTTGTTGTTAACTGTAAGTTCTTGTACCTTTCTACTTTGAAATTGTTAAGTTTATTTATCGAAAGTTGATCAGATAATTTGAAACTTCAATATTGGATTGTATACTTTCTTTACGTTAGTCAGTTTGATGTGTTTGTGTATAGAGAGAGAGACGGGCATTCTCAACGACGGACATTTCTCAACGACTGACATTTGCTTTGTTATGAAACGGATACGGATAGAATTCTTCACAATATAAATACTGAGAGCAACAATATGATGGGGATCATTCATTCAATAAATCTTTGCAGGACATGATAGGAGAACTAATGGAAGGACATGATAGGAGAACTAATGGAAGGACATGATAGGAGAACTAATGGAAGGACATGATAGGAGAACTAATGGAAGGACATGATAGGAGAACTAATGGAAGGATGTGATAGGAGAATTAATGGAAGGATGTGATAGGAGAACTAATGGAAGGACGTGATAGAATTAACGGAAGGACATGATAGGAGAATTTATTAGAGGACATGGTACGAGCGAATTCATGGAAAGTAGTAACTGTGTATGATAATATTATAATTAAGGATACTGTCAGAGAATATTATAATTAAGGATATTGTCAGATAATATTATAATTAAGGATATTGTCAGAGAATATTATAATTAAGGATATTGTCAGAGAATATGATAATTAAGGATATTGTCAGATAATATTATAATTAAGGATATTGTCAGAGAATATTATAATTAAGGATATTGTCAGATAATATTATAATTAAGGATACTGTCAGATAATATTATAATTAAGGATACTGTCAGAGAATATGATAATTAAGGATACTGTCAGAGAATATGATAATTAAGGATACTGTCAGATAATATTATAATTAAGGATACTGTCAGAATATTATAATTAAGAATATTGTCAGAGAATATTATAATTAAGGATACTGTCAGATAATATTATAATTAAGGATACTGTCAGATAATATTATAATTAAGGATACTGTCAGAGAATATTATAATTAAGGATACTGTCAGAGAATATTATAATTAAGGATACTGTCAGAGAATATTATAATTAAGAATATTGTCAGAGAATATTATAATTAAGGATACTGTCAGATAATATTATAATTAAGAATATTGTCAGAGAATATTATAATTAAGGATACTGTCAGATAATATTATAATTAAGGATACTGTCAGATAATATTATAATTAAGGATACTGTCAGATAATATTATAATTAAGGATACTGTCAGAATATTATAATTAAGAATATTGTCAGAGAATATTATAATTAAGGATACTGTCAGATAATATTATAATTAAGGATACTGTCAGATAATATTATAATTAAGGATACTGTCAGATAATATTACAATTAAGGATACAATCAAAGAACTGGTGGAACTCGACTAGATATCCACCATACGTGTGGTGTGCTTGTAGTGTACTGATATCTCTGTTTAATAATAGTAGTAGCCATCTGAGCAATGTGTCCAGACTGTTTAGCTTTGTTGTCACTCAAGAAGACATCTGTGAACTCTACCTTCATCTACCTTTCTCTCCATGGGCACTGTCAGTCATGGCACTAACCATCAGTTCTAATTAGCCTGTACATTCTATATCTATAAGTAGGGAGATGTATCAGTAGTTATCTACAAGTAGTGAGATGTATCAGTAGTTATCTACAAGTAGTGAGATGTATCTGTAGATTACTTGAAAGTAGATATTTTTGTTTACCAACAGCAACATAGCAGACTGTAGTCGATGTCAATAATAGATCTCATATTAGATCTCAGACTGTGATTATATTTTATAGCAGAACTTTGTAACGCCCTCGTGATATCATCTATCGATATTGTCAACAGTCTACGCTATATCTCTCTCAGTATCAAAATAAAATACTAACTATTGCTCGACTATCTTCTTTGGATCACAGACAGGATGAAATGACAAGAATTCACTTAGATATAGGCTTCATCTTGTGTATATGTCTGTGCCGAGACAGTTTAGTTTAAGGATGTGTGTGTGTCTGCTGATACAGTTTAGTGTGAGGGAAAGTGTGTGTCTGTCTTTGCCGAGACAGTTTGGTGTGAGCAGGATGTGTGTGTGTGTGCAAAGTGTAGAGAGATATATATTTGTAAAGTCTTGTATTATATCTGACTAGATTTTAACACATGATCTCTAATTCACCAGCAGTATCATCACCATCGCTGTAATTGTAACATTGGAGATACATTGGGATCAAGTAGTCACTTCTGTCTTGCATCTGTATAAAGACACATATAACCTGGTCAGTTAGTAGGAGGGTCAAAGCTGGACACTACTAGTGGACTCATTGATTAGTTTTTGCTAGACATTTGATATATCCCTAGCAGGAACCAGTTTTGTTCCAGTAATAGTTCTCTGGTCACTTCTCACGTCCATGTTGGCTACTTACCTGCCAACTGCTGTCACAATGGAGGTCAATGGACAGACCAACCTGACAGTAGATGTCAATCATAACAGACTTTCTGTGTTACGCCCTCGCACACCCACCTCTCCTAACCCCTTGGATAACGAGATTCTAATGAAACGCCAGTCAACAGGACTGTCTGCCTTCAATGATTATGTGGTAAGTGCGGGTATCTGATGTTTGTCTGTTTATGTGTGTTGATTACCCACCAAGCAGGAACTAACTAGTGTTGTACTCTTGTCTCATCTCTGTTTCTAGAGTATATTATCCAGTAGCGGCTCGTGTTCGTTTTAATTGGTGGGGCCAGACACAGATTTTCGGGGAAATCATGGTTTTGGATTAGGTTATATTTTAATTTATTAAATAATAAATGCACGTTACGCATTATTTTTGGTGGGGCCGGCCCCTCTGGCCCTTAATGACGAGTCGTCACTGCTATTATCATACACAGGAGACACCAAAACTATCTATGTGGTGTGCAGTGTTGTGAATTGTAAAGGCTTATGTAAGAGTGGTCACTGCCAGTTTGTATAGAACAGGATAGTAGTGTCTACTACCACCAGTTGTATGTTTGGCTGACATGGGATACTGATCACGTGTACTACAGTTTATTAGAGTTAATGTCAGCAACTCATGAAGTGACTTCAACAACTATGACTTGTATTAATAATCACCAGACACCCAAATTACAGTATGCTGGTTATGAATGCTGTGTGTTACATGGTCATAACACCTGGTAGAAAAAGAATGTGTGTCTTGGCAGTCTGATCGTTCCCCGCGGAACACAGGACTGCAACATATGACTCACAATTTATTAGCTCTTCAATGCCGAGTGTCTTTTATGAAACATATTACTGAATCTCATTTTAACGCTATATTAGTTCCTCATTGCAGTTTTTGTCACAAAGTCCTTTTTTTATAGATTTGGGTTGTTAACTCTAACCTATCCTCCTGCTTCTTCTTCTTCTTCTCTTCCACCATTTACTACTTTATAGAAGTGTTGGAGGTGAAACGTAGGGATGTTGTGTGTGCTTGTTTTAAGGCACTTTGTAAGCTGATATTCATGTTTGTAAGGCTGTTCTTGATGCCGTCGCTCCATCTTTTGCGTGGTCTTCCTCTTGCCTTGTACTCATTATACTTCTTCTGTGTGGCTCTCTGTGGTATGTGATACCAGGGCATTCTGGTCATGTGTCCAAACCATTTAATATGTTGCTCTTTTATGAATTGCATGACTGGTTTCACATCCAGTCTTCTGATTTCTTCATTTCTAATTTTGTCTCTTATTGTCACACCTGCAGCTCTTCTAAGACACCTCATCTCTGTCGTTATGATTTTCCGCTCATTAGCTGCTGTTATTTGTCATGTTTGACACTGGTAACATAGTGTTGGCCAGAAAATCGTTCTTATGAGATTTGCTTTAGTTGTTAGCGGTACCTCTTTATGTGACAACTGTGGTGTTAACTGTCCTCCTGCTAACATGGAGAAACATTGACCAATAGGACAGCACACATGTGGGCCGGGCGTTGTTTCTGATCAGATTTGACCAACATAAAACCTCACTTTTAAAGTATTACATCTATTGAGTTATAGTATAATATATCAGATCTGATTGGCTGTATCGGATACTGCTGCCATAGCTGATTGGCTGTATAGGATACTGCTGCCATAGCTGACTCATCAACCTGTTTACAAAATATATTTGTCAAACTATTTCTATTTGATTAACACAACATGCTTGTTGTATATCCGGATCTATTATATGATCTGTATGGCGGTAAATCTGTGTGTACGTGTCTGCCTTCGTGCGTGCGTACGTGCGTGCTAATAGAGCATATAAAGTGTTTAACTGTCACTTTTCAACTTGTCTGGTGACATACGATATGTCGTCATTCAAACTGTGTGTGGACCAAGTTGTACCTCTATTGTCTGTCATTCTGCTGTGTACTATTGTAAGTCTTAGGGTGGTAACTGTTTGACAAATGATCTCTGTGACGCTGTCTTTGCGTCACATAAAACTACTGACATCCATATCCTGGTAGTTTCTAATGTTAGTAGTATGGGGGTTGTTTGGTTAGTGAGTCATACAGTTCAAAGAAACGCTTGGGTCGTAGGTGGGTGGTTCTGTTATTGTAATAACCTACCAGATCTATGAAGTAAACTAACTTACAAAGAATTATTCGATATTAGCTTTGTATGTAAGACATAAATGTAGTAGACAGGATGTTAGGCGGTAGTCTCATACATTCTTGTGGCAGTCCGATACAGTTCAGTAGGTGGACATCATTGTCTGACAATAGTTACTTCTTGTTTACATGTTTTCATCTAAGATGAATTGTCCATGCTCAGAGAGTTCATAACTGAAAGATAAATTGTCTTCATGAATCTAGCATGATTCATCACAAGGCAGCTCCTCACCCCCACATTCTTTAAAAGATATATATGAACATAATCATTAACTGTAGGACGTGTACAAGTCCCAGTTCCATTGTTTAATGTGACCCACACCTACCACACACTGACCGCGAGACATTGAGGGTTTTGTACGTGACAATTTGTTGTTAATATGGGGATGAGGGTGTGTTGCTTAATGTGTACTTCTTGACATGCATATTCTTGTGTAACTTTATGAGATATCTCAAGTAAAACATGTCATCGTTAAACAGTTCATTATCTGCATGCCCAATTGTTGCCAGCAGCGTGTGTGATTAAGCCTGTTCCCAGTCTGTGACTGACAAGCCACTTTGTTTGCCAACTTCTCCCGTATGGTGCAGGGGCCCACAAGTGAAGCAAAGAATAGTACCACTGCAACCTACAGGGCATGTCGTAAGAGGCGAGATTGATATAGGACCTAGGGAAGCTACCCTAGTAAATAAAAGCGTCGCAGAAATCGGATGTGCTGGCCTACTTGTAGGCACATAACTGGCACAACGTACAAATCGCTCTTAGGCTCAGATCACAAACAAGTCACACAGAGTGGTTAACAAGTGGTCGATATGGAGCGTTTGAAGAAGAACAAGTTTGCCAACATGTTGCTTATATTAGTAACCTTTGTATCTATGTCGTGAACTCCGTCTCCCTATTTTTGGGATGTGCAGCAATTCATGTAAGTGTCAAAAGAGTTCAAACCGATTGAAAGCTAGAACGATACTAGATAATGCTGGTGACATTGTTTCCCTTAATTTCATCCCTTGAGTATTGTCCCTTGATATGAGTTGGTGCAGTAACGCTTGACTTGTCATCAACCTCCATTTTGATGCTGTCAGCAGACCGCTCTACGAGACTGGAGCGCGAGGGAATATTGATTTCTTTCTAGTATGAGTTATCGGTTCATGTCTCACTCAGGACATGAGCAGAACAACCTGTTGTAGTAGTATTACTGTAGCTACTGAACCTTAACTTGAGTGCCCTCATCATGCTCGAGTGCCCTCATCATGGTCCCTGGATGCTGGTCCGTCAGTAAAGTTAACGTCCACACGTGTGATATACTCTTTATGTTTGCCGTTACAAAAACTGTTAGTAATAGAGGAGTGGAAGCAGTGGCGGCTCGTCATTAAGGGCCAGTGGGGCCGGGCCTCACCAAAAATAATGTATAACGTGTATTTATTCATTTATACATTAAAATATAGCAACCCAAAACCATGATTAATCCGGAAAAAATGTCTGGCCCCACCAACAAAAATGATCACGAGCCGCCACTGAGTGGAAGTAGACCTCAGGTTCAACAAAGGGGAAACAGTCATAGCCACAACAATGTCTCCAATCAATTATAGAACAGAAATAGACAACTTTCACAATACAGGAGTAGAAGTAGTACTATAAGAACAACATTAGTATGATGGGGAAACTTAACGATTGTGAATGATAATGTCTCAAGTTAGAACACAGCTTCGGAGAATATCGAACATGAACTTTAACGATGTGAATTCTATGCTGATACCAGGATGATTCATTGGTCGATTGTATTTGTCATGGCAACTAAACGATACGGTGACACACGAGAATCTTAAATGTATGAAGTCGTTCATCAAGTTTACTAGTTTATCAGTTTATTCTCTAACAGAAGGAACCATGGAGAACTAAAATCAGTTATAACCGTAATCAAATATGACATTACAACAATGCTTGAATGAATGAATTTGGATCAATTTGAGAACGTATGACTCGTGCGTTGCTGGGGGAGTATAGGATTGATTGAGTGAATGCCATTACAGTGAAATATTATGGGAAATGAAGAAGCAGCAACAACAACGGATAGTCTGATCAAATAATTCGCAAAATTGCCATAGTAAGACTATCTGGTCAGCTATGCTACCTTACCACATGTTCAAGATATCCATACCTCTAATCGCCCACATCAGACATATATAACAACAGAACATGTTAGAAAGAATGTGGCACACACGACGTATTACATTCTTAGAGTAACTTGTATGGAAGACTTGATATCCTGAAATTGACAGCCAGATTGTGTGGGGGAATCAAGAATTACAATTCAACATGGGCGATGATTGCAGTAGAAGAAGAATGTTGGGAGTGATTAACTTAAACATGTACTTGATCTATCTCCTTATTGACATTGGGTAGGTGGTATGACGACATTTTGGGCAAGTCCATAAACTCACTTTCACTTAGTGATCAGCTTTATTTATTGGACACCCATCCTCACATTCTTATATCATCTTGAAATTCAACACCCACTCTTGTACTTACTTATCTCTTGTTCATGTCTATCTATCATTTGTATAGATATGTTTCATGTTGTATTTTGTAATCAGACATAAGTAGTTAGCTGGAGAGATCGGATACCAAAGTCCGTGTATAACCAGAATAGATCTATCTACAAGCACTTGAGTTCAATGGCTTGTTTGTTGAGGATCAACTTCCGCCTGTGGGGGACCTGTTCTCTACAGACAGATCACTGACTCATCCAACGTTCTCCTTTCTGTCAAATTGCTTTTATCTACTTTGTACTTTCTTTTTTTTTGTACATTGCGATTATGATATAGTTTAGTTTGGATTTGCATTGATATATAATATGTGTGTGTCTTTGTGTGTGATACTTCTTCGAACGCTCCATATCGACAACTTGTTAACCACTCTGTGTGACTTGTTTGTGATCTGAGCCTAAGAGCGATTTTTACGTTGTGCTAGTTATGCGCCTACAAGTAGGCCAGCACATCCGATTTCTGCGATGCTTTTATTTACTAGGTAGTTTCCCCTAGGTCCTACATCAGTCGCCTCTTACGACATGCCTTGTAGGTTGCAGTGTTACTATTCTTTGCTAAACACGTAAACACAAAGTACTACAGTTTTACAAAATACATCAACAGTGACGATAAACAGCAACGTTTCGACCAAAAGGCCTTTATCAAGCAAACATTACAACAAGAATGACGAATTTCGAGGAACACTACAAATGGACGATTACATGTGGAAACATAAACCTATCTAATGAAAATCTGGGAATAAAAACGAACAACGAAATGAGTGCAACACAAAAACCGAAAGTGGAAAAGAAGAGAAACAATAAACAATATAGTGGATAAATGACACATATATGGAGCAAACACACATATAGATAACAACGCACGAGATAAGACAGTACTAAGAAGCATAGGAATGTAATGCGTTGAGTCCAAGAGGTCGCAAAGTGCCATAGAATGAAATAAAACGGTTCTTCAGGGCAAATCGACTGCGATCATCGGAGGAACATGATCGGATGGCTGTGACCTGGGCATCGTCAACTCCTGAATGGCCAGTATCGTTGAAATGAGTGGCCACAGGAGTCACAGAGCGTTGGCGAATATCGCGTAAGTGTTGGGCGAATCGGTCACTGAGTCTCTTACCGGTTTCGCCAATATAGGACTTGTTGCATCGTTTGCAGGTGATGGCATAGATGATATTGCGGGACTCACACGTGAAACTGTCTTGAATGGCATACGTAGCTTTTGGAAAAGAGACAGTGGGGCAGTACTATTCTTTGCTACCCTTACGGGCCCCGGTACCACACGGGCGGTGTGTGATACAGCTGGTTGTCATGTGGGTGTAGTAGTGTGTATATGGGTGTCTTGTTATAGTATATGCATTGGTCTATCTGTGCGTGCTGTATTGTATTGTGTCTCTGTATATGCACGATCAAACGCGATGTTTCTGTGTCTGTCTGTCTGTCTGTCTGAGTATGGTATAGATTGATGATACGATGAACATGATCAGAGAACCTTGTGACGACTATAGAGACAAGGAACAAGAGACAACTAATATGAACAGCTACCAGCTATCACTTATGTTACACCATTACTGTTGTATCTATGATATGCTCAAATCTATTATGGTCATCTATTTAACGCGACAATCTACTATACTGATTAGTGCTCGATTGTGGTTGTCATCCCAACTAGTAGTACTCAGTGGCTGGCATTCCCAACTAGTAGTACTCAGTGGCTGGCATTCCCAACTAGTAGTACTCAGTGGCTGGCATTCCCAACTAGTAGTACTCAGTGGCTGGCATTCCCAACTAGTAGTACTCAGTGGCTGGCATTCCCAACTAGTAGTACTCAGTGGCTGGGCATGTCTTCCAAATTCTCTGCCTTCTCTTTTATTGACTGTGCCACAATGGGTTTCCTCCAATGTACTAATACTGTATTTATCTTTTGAAAAACTGAAAACTAATTATACAGCAGGCAATCAGTGACTACATTGACCGTGTCAATACTGGCTTCCTTTCACATGTTAGATGTATCAGGTGAACACCACCATATGCTGACTTGTACAAGTGAACACCATATACTGACTTGTACAAGTGAACACCACATACTGACTTGTACAAGTGAACACCATATACTGACTTGTACAAGTGGACACCATATACCTGACTTGTACAAGTGAACACCATATACTGACTTGTACAAGTGAACACCATATACCTGACTTGTACAAGTGAACACCATATACTGACTTGTACAAGTGAACATGAAGACTAAACGTTTGATTATATTAAAGTTCTTAGGAAGATAATAAAGATAGGTAAAGATTTCATGAATATTGCAAGTTTGACAATGTTGGTTTTTGATAATATCGTCTCTGCACTATGGTCCCATTTCTGGGATCAACATTGCCCCTCTCCCCATCTCCTCTCATATTCAGCAGCAGACCAACCAACAAGAGATGCCAAAACAACGTCTGGTTATCTTTTGTCCTCTACTCTTGTTTTGATTTTTTTTGGCATCGGATACCAACGTCCTGTCTTGGCCGAAAATTTATGTTCTGGCATAAACCCAATCAGATTTTTGCTGTAATATCAGCATTGCAGACTTTGTGTGTAGGAGGTCAGTTCCGTGAGGAAGCAGACTCTGATTGTGTATAGGACTAGTAGTTGGTGGTATATGCTAGCTCATCATAGCAGTCTCTGATTGTGTATAGGACTAGTAGTTGGTGGTATATGCTAGCTCATCATATATATATCTATCTACTGGTGGTAGTAGTTAGTGGTCTACACTATCACATCATATATCTTCTACTGGTGGTGGTAGTAGTAGTGGTGGTTGTGTTGTTATTCTTGACGCGATTCAAGGTTGGTTATATTTGTCCAAGTTCATTGTCTCATCATTATTATTATTCATATTATTGATGTATGCACGTTTACTTGTTATCTTGTACATCCACCTCTCTTTCTCTCTCTCTATCTCTCTCTCTCTTACTTTCTCACATATCATACATATATCTTTCTCACATATCATACATATATGTTTCTCACATATCATACATATATGTTAACAACTAACGTAATACTTGCTAGTCTTACCTTATACACATAAACGTATCTTTTAATTGTATTCTGTACACATAAACTTATATTTAATTTATTATGTACACATAAACTTATCTTTAATTTTATTCTGTACACATAAACTTATCTTTTATTTATTCTGTACACATAAATTTATATTTATTTTATTATGTACACATAAACTTATCTTTAATTTATTCTGTACACATAAACTTATGATTATTTTATTATGTACACATAAACTTATCTTTTACTTATTCTGTACACATAAACTTATCTTTTACTTATTCTGTACACATAAACTTATCTTTTACTTATTCTGTACACATACACTTATCTTTACTTATTATGTACACATAAACTTATATTTATTTTATTCTGTACACAAAAACTTATAATTATTTTATTCTGTACACAAAAACTTATGCTATTTCTTAATCAGATATAAGAGCGCCTAAGTAAAGGAACTCGTTTTCATACCATAAGGTATATTCGAGAATATGATCATAGAGCAATATTTCTCTATGATCAAGATATGCTGACAAGATGACTGATAGTGGTCAACATCACTTCGACCACCTTGATTTCTTAGTGTGTGTCTGGTACCTCAATCTAACTGGGCGGACCTGAGAGCCGTGCGGTCGGGGGGCCAAATCTCACTTTAGGATGTTGACCTTGAAACCTGTACTTAACGAAGCAAGTGTACTAACGACTACACAATGATCTGCACTTGAGCAAGCGCACTAACCACAAAAATAATCTCTTATAGAATAACTAGCTGTGCCTAGAATAGCCATCTCATTTTTTGGGGTGTTGAGTTTGATAGTCTTTAGTCAAGCGGATATCCGCTAGCTAACACTGAATGGGGTCCATGTGTAAGGGTTGTCTATTGATCAAAGTCTGCAAATAATATCTCCGACACAATAACCAGATTGGGCCAGTTCAAATCCCTTCATCTCAGCTTTTTCATGATTTCAGAGTGTTCTTGTCAACAGATGAATGTGTGCATTATGCAAATGATCCTTTTTTTTTTTTTTTGATCTTCTATAAATAGAGTACATGTATAGGTTGTTTTGATGTCGACAGAATTAGCTGTCCTCATATCTTCCAGTTTGTCACCCTGACCCTGACGTCCTACCATACCAGGCTACAAGGGGCATGGCGGTTGTGATCACACTAGGACGCAGTCACATTGCATGATCTATGTGATCGTTAAGTTAGTGTCCGTTTCAGGCTCCAAATGTACAGCCATCAGGCTATTTCCCACATGTCCCTGATCTAGTTCTTAGTCCTATCGAAGACGGACGATAAATGGTAGGTATTTGTTCAAGTTGGGCACGCAGACGAACCACAATGGGCCTGGAAACTCACTGCCCGAACACGGTGCTATATGAGGGGTCCTGCGCAGACAGTAGATCGTATTTTAATAAATGCCTTTCGACATCACAAATCTAAAACGTGAACTGCTTGTGTCAGTATAGAGCAAACGTGTCTCAGTATAGAGCAGACGTGTCTCAGTATAGAGCAGACGTGTGTCAGTATAGAGCAGACGTGTCAGTATAGAGCAGACGTGTCAGTATAGAGCAGACGTGTGCCAGTATAGAGCAGACGTGTGTCAGTATAGAGCAGTGTGTGCTGACAATGTCCATGACATCCACATGTACAGTTGTGGAAGACTACTTCTCTTAACGCAGATGATCGTACTCACCACCACATGCGACATCCTCATCCCCGTAGATTGTATTCTTTAACTGTTTGGAGAACAAACACAGACACATTATCATCGTCCGACTAGTCGTATTAACATCATATTACCGCACTAACTTACAGCTGGTTACATTCATTACAATGTTAGCTTTCTATGTTTGAATTTCAACCAAATAGATCATAGCTAGCTATCATTGAATCACTTGTGAATTATTCTCTGTGATGATGTTTGTTGTTCCACCACACAATGATCGGATATTTCGTCATCTCATCCGGGTATTGTTTCTGCTATATAACAACTATATGTAACGGTAGATGTCTCTCTCTATATGTGGACTTTACAATGACTTTCTTTTTGTATGTTCCCATTTGTTTTCTGTGTATTTCAACTATTTGATGTCCGTCAACAGAAGTTTATTTCTTCTGGTATTATATTATTATTGTTACACTTATTAATCTCGACGGCCATGTTCTCTTCACGTTTGAATGATTTCTATATTCTCATTTCCTGTGCAACGACTTGAAGGTAGTAGGGAAGGGAGGGAGGTGTGTCGAGAATGATGAAACTCTTAGGACGCCCATGAGATGACGTAATATGGCCTGATGTAGCGTGTGTAGCAAACGAGTCACTCGAGTGCAAGTTGTTGTTCACTTTCGAACAGTCCAATAACTCACTCTCCTCTAATGTTGCAGTCTGAACAGGAAAAAGCTGTACCCACTGTTTACACAATCAATGAACGAGCGAGCGAGCTGAGAGCTCGTACGAGACTCACAGAATTAGGACATTATCTCTCTCTCTTACTCAAGTTGACCGAGTTTCCATCTGCGTACATGCGACCTTCTACCCCGCCTTCTCTGGTTTGTTGTTTTCTAGCGCCGCCTGTGCCAGGAATTTCCTCCCTTCCGAGGTGAGTCATGCTGTAGTATTGATCCCTTCTTCAACCGAGTCTCACTTCTCCGCCCCTCCCTACCTGCCTCTCTCTCTGGGGCAGCTTGCCTGCAAGGCAGGGCATGCAAATTCGAGAGGTCGGATCTGACTAGTTATGACCGGTCCGTTTCGGCAGTTAGAAAAACTGGCAAAGATTACACTCAACAAAGGCTCTCTTAAAACAAGATCTCCGTGGATAAATATATTTCTCAATGTTGGTTCCGAATATAGAAACTGTTTATGTAACGCTTGAGTAAGCTAGGAGACCAACATAACAAGACTGCCATTATGCGACATAGTTTTGTTTAGTGATCACTGTGGCATATTTCCGATGTGTTTCTTCTTCTTCTTCCTGTTGGAGTTTGTGTTCTCGCGCTCGCTGTACAACGAACGACATTGTGTGTATATTTGCTTGATGCCGCCAGCCAACACTCATGTTTATCGTTATATAATGTTGTGATGGCAGCTGCTACTGTCTTAGCTAGTAA
The DNA here is from genome assembly GCA_020796225.1 of Arion vulgaris. NCBI lineage: Eukaryota > Metazoa > Mollusca > Gastropoda > Stylommatophora > Arionidae > Arion > Arion vulgaris. Next base: position 11,012,676 of record CM036771.1, on the reverse strand, counting down.
ACTAGTTTTATAACTTCGGTATACCATAACTTCATAGAAGAAATTGTTGATTTCAACTTGTAGTTTGAACCTGTTGTTTTCTTTACTTGACATGACAATAACCTGGTTTCTGTGTGTGCGTTGTTAATGTTATATCGCGATATCAAACAAACCCGACCACCTTCCAATGTAACTTTAGGTCGAGACGATAAAGTTTAGCACTAGGTCGAAAAGTACAGTAGTTCAACCTGTTCAAACCAGCGAGAGTTGGTCGTGTGGTTGAAATTATAATTAGCTCAACTTCAAAGACACTTCAGCTGCACATAGAAGCTATCAAAGTACAGTTAGGCGTGGCTTGAATCTTTTGAACTTGAGTTGAACAAGTCATCTATACAAATACTTCACTTACCACTCCCAGTGCTTTCTTTGTGTCTGCGTCGTCACTAGTGAAGTGGGAGACACATCACATTAGAAGTTGATCATATACATGCACCCCATATCTACACAGTTAATAATAACACACTTATCAACCAGACAGTGTGTGTAGTGACTAAAGTGGGGTAGTTAAAATACATCAAGTATTGTGCTGTGAGACCTATTAGCATTCAGTGTTAACATCAAGGTTATACCTGACCTCCACATACCCCGTCATTCATGTCTAAGCTGGCCTCTATATTCCTGACCATGTCCAGCCCCGCCGCCACCCGAAGCACAGATGACAACCTGTTCCTAAAAAAATTGGTGAGTTTGAGAATAATGGCTCCTCATGTTAGTTTAGCAGGATCAGTTTTGCAACACAATCTTGTCTTTATATTGCCGTCAAGTCCATCTTACTAACTCCGGATAGAACACTGTGTATACATTCAATCCCTGCTTGATTTCTCTTCTTCTAGATGACTGTGTTGGTTCATGTTTGTTTGTGTCTGTACATAGAAGTTTGTCAAATGTCTGTACACATAAGTTTGTGTCTGTACATAGGAGTTTGTCAAATCTCTGTACACATAAGTTTGTGTCTGTACATAGGAGTTTGTCAAATGTCTGTGCACGTAAGTTTGTGTCTGTACATAGGAGTTTGTCAAATGTCTGTACACATAAGTTTGTGTCTGTACACATGAATTTGTCAAATGTCTGTACACATAAGTGTGCGTCTTGTTAACTTACCTGACCAGATAATCTATTATGTATCATACAATGAAATGTTATAAAGATCTCAAGCTGAATGATATAACTACATTGCACTGGGATTTACCTCATATGACTCAGTTCCTCTCTTCAGAGATGGCACACCACCTGCTGAGAGTAATACACTCATGAATGACATGGCACACCACCTGCTGAGAGTAATACACTCATGAATGACATGGCACACCACCTGCTGAGAGTAATACACTCATGAATGACATGGCACACCACCTGCTGAGAGTAATACACTCATGAATGACATGGCACACCACCTGCTGAGAGTAATACACTCATGAATGACATGGCACACCACCTGCTGAGAGTAATACACGCATGAATGACATGGCACACCACCTGCTGAGAGTAATACACTCATGAATGACATGGCACACCACCTGCTGAGAGTAATACACTCATGAATGGCACAGTCCTGATTCGAACCCACGACCTTCAGAACACAAGGCAATAGCTTAATCACTTAACTACAGAGACCTCCTTAATCACTTAACTACAGAGACCTCCTTAATCACTTAACTACAGAGACCTCCTTAATCACTTAACTACAGAGACCTCCTTAATCACTTAACTACAGAGACCTCCTTAATCACTTAACTACAGAGACCTCCTTAATCACTTAACTACAGAGACCTCCTTAATCACTTAACTACAGAGACCTCCTTAATCACTTAACTACAGAGACCTCCTTAATCACTTAACTACAGAGACCCCCATCCCTAAATGGGATACAAATGCAGACCAGCCTAAAATAGATCATTCAGTTGCAAACTAGTAAAACTTAACAAACTAGTCTCAACAGAACTACAAGCAGTCAATCCTAGAAGAAACAAGTGATATACTGAGGCAAGAATTGATCAAGAAGTCTAGTTTTCATATGTCTTTTACAAATGAAAAAAACAACCTAAGAATCACCTTATTGATAACTGTAAGAGAACATTTCAATCAACTGTTTACCAATAACAGTCTTAGTCCAATGGATTCCAGCACACACAATGATATTGCAAGGAGTAAGACAGCTGACAGTCAAAAGCAGACACTAAGAAAGGAAGAATCTCATTGAAGGAAACAACGATACTAATCAAAGGAAACAACAATACTAATCAAAGGGCAATACAAATGTGCATGAAGTATTAAAACATGTAGCTATTACCCACAAGACTCCATCCTAGAGTTAGACAGAAGCCACCATCTTTAGTCTCCACACACAGGACACTAGACTACATGTCCTTCTCCACAAAGTGAAATCTGATCGACTTGACTAGATCACATACCACAATGTCCCTTCTCGACTGACAATCACATTCTGCACACATTCTCTCTCATTTTGAGCTATCACTTGGTCCTGGGAGACAAAATTGTGGGACACCTGCGATGATCTTGTTATGTCTGGCTTACAGGAGACATCTCATGTCTCTGTTTAGTTATCTCAGCTTGGGAAACTGATCATAGATAAATGAAAAATCTTTACCTAATAAAATCATTTGTTATTTCACTCATACACAGCCATTCTTGTTATTTAACCCAATTCTGTCTTGTTTTATTCCAGGATCTGGTCAAGCGCCACCTCATGTATGCTGTCCGTGAGGAGGTGGAAATCCTCAAACAACAAATTGGGGAGATGATGGACAGGATTGGTCAGTTAGAGTATGAGAACACACTGCTGAGATCGGAGGCCAAGCCAGAGACACTGAGCAAGCTTCTACAACCAAGGTTAACTCAGCCTGCACAAACAACATTGTCAACTCAACCTCAGACTGTCTCTATAACTTCTGCCCCAGCCACACAACAAACAATTGCTGCCCAGACACAGCCCCAACAACAGCAACAACAACAGCAGACATCAATGTCCCAGGTAGGACAACCACCATCTACAACATGAGAACCTCCAGATCCTAAACTAGATGTTGTTGTTAACTGTCACTACCATGTTGAGCCTTCACACACTCCGCAGGCTCTCTGCTACGCGATGTATTAGCACATGTCACACAGTTTACACACCTGGTTGTCTATAAACTCACTTAACAAACAGTCAGTCATGCTGACTGCTCACTCAGCCATAGACCCCATGCACTAGGAAGATGGAGGGAAGACACTGTGACGGAAGGCAGTCAGGTCAGTTCCTGGTATTATCAAGAGGAGAAGAAGATCCAAGAAAGATGATCACAGAATAAGAAATGTCTGCTTATGAAGTCGCAGCTGGTCAACAGAATAGTTACAAGAGAAATGAAACTGTAGTGCGTGTTGACTCATATCACTGACAGATACACCTACTCAAATAACTGAATCTAGGATGGTTATATTCTGACTAACTGAATGTAAGATTTGTAAAATATATCAGCCAGTTTGCCTGGCATACCAGAATGATATAGATATAGGAAGGAGAGAGAGAGGAAGAAAGTGTGTTTGAATAGGGATGCCATAATAGAAGTCTTCTGTTCTGTAGTGTCTTGTTTTGATTGACATCAAGCTATCAATGTCTGTGGTTGTGATAACAGAAAGATTACTAGCAAGCTGGCATTGTACATATTTATGATGGACTGTCGATCTATGATTTAATTCTGTTCAACTTCTGCTGGGTCATGTGATTTGTCAGGGTTGGAAGTTGATAATGGTCTCTGCACTTCTAACTACCTTCAAAACAATTCGTTGAATGATGTATGCGTCCATATGGCTGCTTGAATCTACTGCTGGTAGAGGAACTGTGAGGCATATATGAGGGGAAACACCCCCACCCCTTGCTGATGACTGGCAACTTGTACAGCAACTGTTCAGTTCTCTGGATCTCCATCCTTTAATGCAGTAGCCATCTCAATGTTCCCACGCAGACAACACCTGCATGCTTGTCTGAGCTTAAAAAACCTCATTTCAATCAAGTGGTTGCATATCTCTTGATTCTGCTCCCATAGATTTGTCCACAGATGACATTTATGATTTATTTAGCCATGATAGACAGAACTGATCATGGCAAACTGATGACAGAAAGAGGAATCTAATAATAGGGTTATAGGAACATTTATATTACATTTAATCCTGTAGATCAAGTTAGGGCAGGAGACTAAGGAGATCATGATCTAATTGGTGATAGGTAATTACTGCTGGTTGGTACCAGTTTGTGAATTACAAGTATGCAGACCCCCGCCTGAAGGATTATGGTCACACTGCTGTGCTGACGCCCCAGTTCCCTCTACTCCAGTATGACAAGATATGAGTGGTACTTAATAATTCAATGTTTTGTTTACATTGATGGTGCTTGTGTCTGGATACTGCCATATAATATGTGTGTGTCATCATGCACCTGCTACCTAACACATGTGTTGATGGTGCTATATATATGTGTGTGTGTGTCATCATGCACCTGCTACCCGACACATGTGTGAGGAAGTTGTTTACTATTGTTTACTACCTGCAACTATTGAGCTTACCCACTTGTTGACTACAGCATATGTCATGTTTAGGATATCTACCAAATTGTTGTTGGTAACTGTTGACTTATGGGCTACAGACTGTTTATGATTTTCAAAACTTGTTTATGAAATAGTTAGTCAACATTGTCTTGTTTTCATCTCAGACATTGTGGACAAATGTCTGTGTGATTGCAGATTGATGGTTGGTTGTCTGTATCTATGCAGAGATACATTCAACCAGACTTCAAGACTGATGTATTCAAAGATGACATTTATTATGTCAAAACATACACCATGGGGTGTGTGTTTGTTCTGTTACGTGTGTATGGTAGTATGTGTGAGAAGAATGCTCACCTCAGACATATATTGTTAAACATTTCGTAGATATATGTCTATCACGTCAATACTGTTATCTAATAACAGAACATGGATATGTTTATATATTTCAATAATTGCTCATTTTCTGTCAATGTCCACCATTGTGTGCCCACCAGCTGCACTTCACATACACTACTTTAAAGTAACATGATGATGCTGCTAACCAGTCATTATCAAAAGGAAATTATGGTCACATCAACCTACAGATCAATCTCCAGTTGTTATATTTCTTTTATGATGACAGCACCTGCTGATGTTTCCCCAAAGTTAGTCTACTCATGTCCAGCAAATATGAACCAGAAAAATCGACATGTTTGGTCAGGGCTTCACTGTATGTTCTCACTTAACTAGCATTATTCAATTTGACTGCTTGCCAGTTTAGGTGCAATAATTGTCTGTGTCTGGTTGCCTGTTGTTGTCTTATCATGTGGGAGGTATGTGACCAATACTGGATGTCAAGACAAGCTATGTTTACAGTTGAATAAGATACAAAATAATATGTAGCATCAACAAGAATTGTGTGAGATCTTAGAAGAGCTTGTGCAAACAAGTCAGAGAATATTCAACAAGATGTCTGGGCTTGGATAGAAGACTGGTTGACTATCATAGTTCATGCATATAGTAGTTACCTCAATAAGAGATTTTCTTTGTCAGTAGTTCTGTCAGTAGTTTCTATGTCAGTAGTTCTGTCAGTAGTTCTTTATGATATGTTGGTCCATTCTGTAGTTGGTGGATGTCATAGGTTCTTCAGTCTGTGTATCAACACAAAATGTAAAGTTACTCTTTCTCATACCATGAGGTATATGGGGGTATGTGGTGTTATGCTTTTCTTTGATCATCAGCCTCACAATGGGTGATGTGATAAATATGAGGCTGTGTTGACATGAGAGCTGTGACTGTCTGCGTAAAAATTCAACTCCCACTGTAAAGCAAAACCCCCACCACGAGAGTTGCGAGTGCTTTAACCACTCTGTTTGACAGCTCTATTTGAGTCTGTATAGTAGAGTCATAAGTTGTCCTATGTGGGGGCTGTCCTCTTTTTATCTGAAAATGTATTATATATCAGTTTGTTATCTGATACCATGAATCATATGGTATGTATATGTATATGTTATAGATGTGTTACCTTCATGGACCAACCAACTCAGACTCTTAAGTTGATATGTAGTCACATCACTGTTGATTGAGAGATATATGATATCTCTGATTTAGACATATTCTATGTGAGAGAGTGATGATATATGTGTTGCTTTGAAGAAATCTTGTTCTTCTCCATGTTACATCAATCCCAAATCTTCAGATCTCTCATACAAAGACATATAAAGATGATTATCAGGTGTGTTTTTTTTCTGACTGAAACTATGAGGCACTTTTCTCTCATTGTTTGTTATTTTCTTTGACATTGTCCATGAAGAATGTATTTCTTACTTTGTGTTACAGTTGACAGGTTGGAATATCTGCATATTTTACATCTGGTTTGCCTTCCCTCTTTGATATCTACTTCCTTATACTATACTGCAGTGATGCTGCCCTGCTAACAGATCCACTATTTGAATATGGAGTAAGGGATCACATTCATATTTTCCCCTGACTATCAAATATTGAGAGGAGGACAATCAGTCAGTGTAGATTCATCTAGTCTGATTATGTCCCCTCATTGGTAGATGTATCAGTGTTTTATAATGTATTGTTGATCTAATGTGATTTTACTGACATCCATTTCAACAATTGACTAGATATTTCCAAACTTGCCTCCTTATTCTTCCTATAAAATCAAACTAACTATATCTAACCACCAAGTACTGCTTACACATTGTCAGCAAGAGATTATTAATACCATCATCTAAAAGAGATGCCAAAGATGGATCAGACAGGACACCAGAGGATAAATGAAAATGTGGAAGACATACAATGACCTGGGGTAGAACAGGAACTGAAAGAAATGGAACACAATACAGAGGGTGGTCAAAAACAGAGAAGAATGAATTGCATTTGTTGCTGCCCTTTTTTTTTTTTTTTTTTTTTTCGTCCGCTTTCAACTCAGACGAAGTTCCATCTCTGAAACTGATTTTTGCGTGAAAATCTGTTTTTCCAATTTCTAACAATGGCAGCAGCGTGCACATTGTAAATTACTTTACACTGGCAGCCGTGTGCTCAATGTACTCGTAATTAGTATTCCTCGCCATACAGGCAGATTTTCTCCGACTTCAGAGGTACTCACGTTATCGTCCTGAGTAAGACCAGGTTGCTGCCCTAAACACAGAGGGTGTCACAGACTAAAGAAAGATTTGGGAACAGTTTGGTTGGTTGTTTGTTGATCTAGCAGCTTGTGTAGGTCATCTGGTCAGAGTGTGTTGTTGTTTGATTCTGTCTACATAGAATCTTGGACAAATGTTTCAATCAATGTTGTTGTATGTTCAGACTTGATGAATACAACAACAACATATCAATAGCAACTGTAGAGATGATCTCTTTATTGTATTGTTGCAACTTGTACATCATTACCACATAGTTGTTTGTTTGACATCTGCTTGTTATATCATCACTTGAGAGCTTCATCTCTTGACCTCATCATTTGATATAGTGGTATTATCTTGTAGCACTGTCACCTTAATTGTATTCTAACAGACTTGGTGCCATCATCTGGTTATTGCTGGTAACTAACAATAGTATGGGATTATGATAGATATTTGTATTTGTTGTTGGTTGGTATTATATGAGATGTGGTTTCATGGTTTGTAGACATGAGATGTGGTGTCTGTATTGAGCTGTTGTTGGTTGGTAATACATGAGATGTGGTGCCTGGTTGGTAATACATGAGATGTGGTGTCTGGTTGGTAATACATGAGATGTGGTGTCTGGTTGGTAATACATGAGATGTGGTGTCTGGTTTGTAGACATGAGATGTGGTGTCTGTATTAAGCTGTTGTTGGTTGGTATTACATGAGATGTTGTGCATGGTTGGTAATACATGAGATGTGGTGTCTGGTTGGTAATATGCGTCAACCTTGAAGTTTTGGCCTAGTAGAAATATTGTTCATCATGTTATATTTGGGCATGTTTAATCTCTTGTTTCTATAGTAACCCCTGACATACATGTGTAGTTGCCCTACTTTCTCACCATATTTGACCTACTTAATGTTGAATATGTCATCAGTCTAGAAAGATGAATGTGACATTGAGAATGAGTTCAAGGTAAAGTAATATGTAAATTTCCCTTATTTCACCTGAGACTGACCAAATGTTCCATCACTTGATCCGACCATTCATTCATTCAGATATGATTGCTACACCTTGCCCTATGTCTGTTATAAAGTGTATGGTTCTGTGTGTGTGTGCCTATACCCAATTGTGTGGGTCTGTATGTGTGAACATATATGTGTGTGTGCCATGTAGTGGACTTTTGTTATCATTATGAACATGTCATTTATGCATTAGTGCCAGTTTGAAATTATTATTATTATAAAAGAGAGTATTATTTGCCATGTGTAACTTGGTCTGTACTTTATCTGTGTACCTGGCAAGAACAATCAACCCATTTCTTTGCACTTTGTTGTCAAGTATCATTATTGTTTCTTTGTTTCATGATGTCTGTATATATATATATTACTTGATTACAGAAGACAAAATAAACATGACCTAATATTCAATATGATTTTTTTTTTCTTTTTGTACCTGTGTGGTGTTGTTTTTTTTTTCAGCAGTGAAGATAAGAGAGTTTTGTTTGCAGCAGCAGTGAAGATAAGAGAGTTTTGTTTGCAGCAGCAGTGAAGATAAGAGAGTTTTGTTTGCAGCAGCAGTGAAGATAAGTGAATTCAGGAGAAGTGATGAAATCAGAGACATGTCTGGTCAACCACTAGTGACAACTGTTATAAGAAAGAGAAGATGGAGATATGTTGGGCACACCTTGAGGAGAAATGATCAAAGAATATCAAAGCAGGCATTGAAAGGGATGAAAAGGGTTCTTCTTCTTCTAACCAGGGCTGCGAGTTTTCACTCTTGGGCAGCCAATGCCAGTTTGTAGAATCTGCATGTGTTCTGTAGTTGTGGGAGACTAGTGTAAAGGGTATTATGAACAGATGGGTGTGGTGGGAGGAGTTCTTGTCTAGCTTTATGTAGTCCAGGACATTCAAGCAAGATATGCTGTACTGTCTCACATGAGTGACTGCACTTTCTACAGTGTGGTAGGTGTGTGGGGTTTATTCTGTGTAGGTGGTAATTCAGTCCAACATGTCCTGTTCTTAACTGAAAGATAGTGCTTTGATCTTTTCGTTGTAGCAGATTTATATTGTCCTTGGGGTTTGGTCTATTCATCTCTGCATACATGTCCCGACCAGTCGTCCCCATAGCCCATCGGTTCAGCCAATCTTCTCTGGAGTTGTTTTTCAGAATCTGTTTTATACTTTGTATGCTAACAGGTTTGTCTATTTGTGGTTTTGATGATCCCTGTTTGGCCAGATGATCTGCCTTGTCATTTCCTGGGATATTTGTGTGCCCAGGAATCCACTGTAGAATGACATTAATATCAAAGGAGGAAATCAGATTGTGGATGACTAATGCCAATGACTGGATCTCGCTTGACTGATTCTGCTGTTCTTCTAAAGCTTGTAGTGTGGACTGTGAGTCAGTGAATACTATCATGTCTTGGACAATATTCTCTCCAAGTTCAAACTGCTGGTGGACTAGTTCTACAGCGGTCTTTATGGCTATAATCTCTGCCTCATAGTTGGAACATATATTACCACAAGGAGCACAGTAACTATAGGTAGTTCCATCTGGATATTTCAGGTATGAAAAGGGTTCAAGAAAGAGAGGTCGACCTAAGGAGACCCTGAAGCGAACTTTGCTGAGAGAGTCAGGAAATATCGGTCTCAGTTCCATGGAGGAGATTGAGCGAGTTGCCCAGGATAGAGCGGTATGGAGAAATTACTTGCAGGCCCTATGTAACGTATAATGGTACGAGAGGAATTATTATAGTGAAGATAAGAGAGTGTTTTTTTTGCAGCAGTGAAGATAAGAGTTTTTTTGCAGCAACAGCAGCAGTGAAGATAAGAGAGGTAGACAAGCTTCTTCTTCTTCCCTTCCTCCATTGTACCTCAATTTGGGGGTTCAAGAATCTTGTATGCATTTTGTAAGTTGATATTTATTTCTCTAAAGTTGCTCTTGGTGCCGTCACTCCATCTTTTACATGGTCTTCATCTTGCTCTGTATTCATTATAATTTTTCAACATGGTGATCTGGGGTAGACCATGACTAGAACACTCTTCTCAGATTATTTAATCATTTAATCTGTTATTATTTCATAAACTGGATGACTGGTTTTATTTATAATCTTCTTCCATTGTTACTCCTGCAGCCCTTCTATAAGACATCTCATCTCTGTTGTTATGATTTCCAGCTCATTAGCTCATGCTGTGATCCACCATGTTTGACATTGGTAGCATAATGTTGGCCACAAGTTACTTCTTATGAGATTTCCTTTAGCATCTCACATGTGTCTCTTTATGTGTCAGATGGTAAATGCCACTTTATCTGGTTTGTCTTTGCAGTGTCAGATGGTAGATGCCACTTTATCTGGTTTGTCTTTGCAGTGTCAGATGGTAGATGCCACTTTATCTGGTTTGTCTTTGCACTGTCAGATGGTAGATGCCACTTTATCTGATTTGTCTTTGCACTGTCAGATGGTAGATGCCACTTTATCTGGTTTGTCTTTGCACTGTCAGATGGTAGATGTCACTTTATCTGGTATGTCTTTGCACTGTCAGATGTTAGATGGCACTTTATCTGATTTGTCTTTGCACTGTCATATGGTAGATGTCACTTTATCTGGTTTGTCTTTGCACTGTCAGATGGTAGATGCCACTTTATCTGGTTTGTCTTTGCACTGTCAGATGTTAGATGGCACTTTATCTGATTTGTCTTTGCACTGTCATATGGTAGATGTCACTTTATCTGGTTTGTCTTTGCACTGTCAGATGGTAGATGCCACTTTATCTGGTTTGTCTTTGCACTGTCAGATGGTAGATGTCACTTTATCTGGTTTGTCTTTGCACTGTTAGATGGTAGATGCCACTTTATCTGGTTTGTCTTTGCACTGTCATATGGTAGATGTCACTTTATCTGGTTTGTCTTTGCACTGTTAGATGGTAGATGCCACTTTACCTGGTATGTCTTTGCACTGTCAGATGGTAGATGCCACTTTATCTGGTTTGTCTTTGCACTGTCAGATGGTAGATGTCACTTTATCTGGTTTGTCTTTGCACTGTCAGATGGTAGATGACACTTTATCTGGTTTGTCTTTGCACTGTCAGATGGTAGATGACACTTTATCTGGTTTGTCTTTGCACTGTCAGATGGTAGATGCCACTTTATCTGGTTTGTCTTTGCACTGTCAGATGGTAGATGTCACTTTATCTGGTATGTCTTTGCACTGTCAGATGGTAGATGGCACTTTATCTGGTTTGTCTTTGCACTGTCAGATGGTAGATGCCACTTTATCTGGTTTGTCTTTGCACTGTCAGATGGTAGATGACACTTTATCTGGTTTGTCTTTGCACTGTCAGATGGTAGATGACACTTTATCTGGTTTGTCTTTGCACTGTCAGATGGTAGATGACACTTTATCTGGTTTGTCTTTGCACTGTCAGATGGTAGATGACACTTTATCTGGTTTGTCTTTGCACTGTTTGTTCATTTCTCTATACATTCTAAGTATACAATAGACATACATAACAGCCCGAGTAGTTACCGGGGGCCAAATTTGGGGTGTAAAGAATAGAACCACTGTTACCTACCACGCATGTCGTAAGAGGCGTCTAAGGAGGGTTGGCTGAAATCGGATGCATGTGTCCTAAACGTGTAGAAGTCTAAGCGTTTAGGGCCTACCAAACCAATGTGCAACGTATACACGTTCTTGGTAAAGATCAAACATATCACAAAGAGTGATTAAAATTGGTGGTAAAGAACGAATGCAAAGAAGAAGTAGAAGACATACATCATTACTTTGATTCTACTTTGAGCCACACAACATCATTCTTAATTGAAGAGATTAATTTTAGCGGTTGTCTGTTGTAGTCAGTTGACATTTGACCCCAAACACGTGATGTAGACAGATCAAACAGAACGCTCTAGAATACATAAAGGAATTGATGGTTGGAGAACCCATCGATTAAAGAAACTTTTCAATTAGAAGAGAAGATAAATAATGTGAGACTTGATATCATTTTTGTAGAATATAATCAATCTAGTGAAGGAACAACGGACGTGATGTTTCAATGTGTGCAAGCATGATTGTCCATGTTTCAATGTGTGCAAGCAAGATTGTCTATGTTTTAATGTGTGCAAGCAAGATTGTCCATGTTTCAATGTGTGCAAGCAAGATTGTCCATGTTTCAATGTGTGCTAGCAAGATTGTCCATATTTCAATGTGTGCTAGCAAGATTGTTCATTAACAGTTGGAATACCTGCAGTTACAGTTTGCATTTCAATTCCAGGACACCTGTCTGTAGAAAGCTGGAACGCCCACCTGCCCAGCGTGTTCGTAGCGCGTTGGACTACGGGTGACAAGTCCTCTGTGAGTGCGGGTTAAATTCCGCGGACTGGCAGAAAAGCCACAGGTTCTCCAGATTTACGGTGTTTGTGGCACCGAGCCGAAGGGTTACGATGTCCATGACACCGAGCCGAAGAGCTTTCAGCTCAAGTGCTTCTGGATCGTGGAAAAAAACAACTAACTGGAACCATAAAGTTATGCAGTTAGAATGTTACAATATAGCAGCCAAGTAGTACTAAGCTATGGTAAATCAAAGATATGGTGCCACGAAGACATAACAGAAAGAGTGAGTGGATTGTAGACGATACCCTAGAGTCAGTGGCGGCTCGTAGTCATTTTTCTTGGTGAGGCCAGACACACATTTTTCAAAAATCATGGCTTTTAGTATTTACTATTCCGGAAAGTTATTCCCCCTTTCGATTATTGGTGGGTCGGGCCCCACTGGCCCTTAATGACGAGCCGCCCCTGCCTAGAGTTAATACAACAGAGAAGGGAGAAAACGTCAAATGGAACAACAAAGAGAGAAAATGTGATAACCTACAAAAATGTAACAAACAAAATCAGACAGAACATAACTATAGATAACAAATATAATATTGTTATGCAAGGTTAGAAGAACATCAGAAGAAATGGATGGAGCAGGAAATGTTCAAAGATTTAAAGCAATGGTCATAACTTAAAAACTAAATGCGATAAAAGACTGTGAGAAGAACCATAATAGAACAAGAAATTCTCAAGAGATGGAAAGAATATTGCAGCGAAATGTATAGGAACAGAAGCGAAAAGGACAATAGAGCAAACACAAATAATCACAGAGAAAGAGCCCAGAACCATCGTTAGAGGAAGTTGAATAGGAAATAACAAAACTTGGAGACGAGAAAGTCACAAAGCTGTGATAATATTTCAGCAGCGTTTATCAAAGCTGGAGGGGAACAACGCATAAAAATGTATCATGCAATATGTAAAACGGTACGGGAAACAGAAATATGGCCAACGGAATGGAACAGATGAATATTTATCCTAAAAAGGGAGGCACCAAATTATATACCAACTATAGAATAGTGGCATTGACCCAAAGTAGTGGGAAAACATATATGTGCTTTTGAATAAGTGTTACAGAAGAGTCCTCTGTCTGTCATGGACTTAGAAGAGAACACATAAATCTATCCAGAAAGAACTCAAAATCAATGAAAAATGGCTGATGCTACAAATAAGAATGAGAAAATTGAAGTATTTTGAACATAAAGAGACACGAAGGGTTGGAGATTATCGTTATGGAAGGAGGCATCCTGGCAAAGAGGAGAGGAGGAAGACCACGGAGAAGATGGATTCAGAATATAACTGATGATTTGAGAATGACGACTGCCGAGGCGAAACATCTGACCTTTGAGAGCGAGAAATTCCGTAGGACTGTTGAAGTGACAAAGTTCTGCTCAAGACAAGCTCTATTTGATGATGACTAAGGATAACATAGGATTAGACTTTGGACGAAACGATGCGAGTGAACCAGATTAAAGAGAGACTAGGAAGAGCCAGAGGATAATCCTACATACATAGACAAATAGATAAGCAGAATGTAGAACTACAATATGTGAAGCATAGGAGGATGCTAAAAACAGAAACGATTGATAAAGAAAGTTAGATCGACATAGAAGACTGACCTAGAATACACAGATCCACATAGAAGACTGACCTAGAATACACAGATCCACATAGAAGACTGACCTAGAATACACAGATCCACATAGAAGACTTGACCTAGAATACACAGATCGACATAGAAGATAGAGATTTTAGTTGTTGTTTACTCGCTATGAATTCAGGCGTAGCCATGGCGTAGTCACTGACTGATATTTACTTGAAAGATTGTTTCCTTATCACCTATCTCTCGCCATTCAGGCGAGTCATACTCTAACTTGAGAGGTAAAGGTACAGATCGACAGAGAAAATAAACATTGTGATATATAAAATAAGATTATCGCCTAGATACAAAGTCAAGTTAGATTTTCCAGTTCATTTATCAACCTTAATAGCCAGAGATGTTTATGATTTGGTGGTCTCTATGACGGGGCAGTTAAGACGTTTGCCTGCCGTTCTGAAAGTTGTGGGTTTAAATCCAGACTGAGTCACGCGTGCTATTTTTTTCATGAGATCAATAAGATTGTTGCTGGAGCTATGGAGTTCGTGGTTTGTGCAAAATTCTGAGTAGATGGCGTGCCATTTCTGCCGACAAGGACGGAGCTATATGGGAACCGGTGTAATGAAGCCAATCCTTCGTCTTGAAACCCTTATTTTCAGTGTTTATGTGGGCCTACTAAACCAATGTGCAATGTATACACGTTCTTGGCAAATATCAAACTTGTCACAAGGAGCGATCTCCTTCTTTGCGTTAGTTCTTTACAACCAATTTTAATCACTCTTTGTGATATCACAAGAAATCATCCAATCACGTGACACTCCAACTTTGTGATATCACAAGAAATCATCCAACCACGTGACACTCCGTCTTTGTGATATCACAAGAAATCATCCAACCCCGTGACACTCCATCTTCAGAGTATCTAATAATAGCCGTCCGTCGCAAGCGATGATGACAACAGCTTCAAACGTGTGCTGCTGCACCTCTCTGGTGTGTGCGGAGGTGAATGTAGAGTCCAATCCTAGAACACAATCCCTACCACAGGTGAGACTTACATGATCAAGGTTAGACATGTGGGTGTTGTGTGTTTTGCCTTTTCGCGCAGCTCGTTTTCTCTGTTCCTCAACGGCACGACGTCCATAGTATCTACCATCTACTTACACACCGTCATGAAACTGTTTGGGGTTCTTCTTCTTCTTGTTGTCGTTCGTATCAACCACTTGTTGAACCATTCTTTGTTGTCGGTATTTGATTTGAGCCTTAGAGCGTGAGTTCATTGTGCCAGATAGACGCATACAGACCGGTAGGCCAGCACATCTGGATTCTGCATGCTTTTTTAAAATTCGGTTCGTCTTCCTGCGTAGGACAGACGCCTGACCAAGGGAGTGCATCCCCTAGCGAACTAGAGCTCCATTAATCGTTGACCTGGCAGTCAAAGTTTCCCGGTCTACACAAACTGGAAGGTGGCTTGTGTGTTCTGCTGGTCATCGGCAGGATACTAATTTTCACTTTTCGCCCTTTCTCAGAAAGACTAGCCAACCCCAGCTCTGCTACATACATAGCCAGCCGCAGAAACACCATTTGTAGACTAGTTCAAAGAGCTTGATTATGTCGAGAAATTCTTCTAATTTCAAGGTCAGATAACTAGAACACAATTATGAAACAAATAAATGCGTGTAGATTTCATTTCATAACATTGGTAAACGATTGAAGAATTTGGAAATCTGGGAATGTATCCTTCTTCTTCTTCTGCGTTCTCACTAGATTGCGATTTCGGATTCTCTAATAAAGACAGCCGTCTGCCTCAGATTATCAGCCACGTCATACAGTTTGTCTTCTGCGTTCTCACTAGATTGGGATTTCGGATTCTCTAATAAAGACAGCCGACTGCCTCAGATTATCAGCCACGCCATCCAGTTTGTCTAGGACGCTGGTGTAAGTGGGCCACCTCTTTCTTCTCAAGTCTGCATACTGAGGGCAGTACGATAGGATGTGTTCTGTTGTCATACTTGCCAAGCCACATGAGCACAGGTCGATGGTGCCTATCTTGAATTTAGTGTACAGATGGTGTCTCATTCTGGTGTGACCCGTCCGGAGGCGAAGTATGGATGTCTGGTCCTTCTGGGCAGTTGGTCTTTCTTCTCGTTCGTTCTTTACGACCAATTTTAATCACTCTTTGTGATATGTTTGATCTTTGCCAAGAACGTGTATACGTTGCACATTGGTTTAGTAGGCCCCTAAACGCATTGACTTCTACACGTTTAGGACATGTGCATCCGATTTCAGCCAAACCTCCTTAGTTGCCTCTTACAACATGCGTGGCAGGTAACAGTGGTTCTATTCTTTACACCCCAAATTTGGGCCCCGGTAACCACTTGGGCGTGGGCAGTTGGTAATATCCATCATTCTTGTTGTGTTTTGGGTGTTCTTTATCCCATTTTGCTTTGTAGTGCCATTTGGCGATGGTTTTTGCTTCTTCGGAATGTATCCCATGTTTCTTCTTCTTCGAACGCTCCATATCGACCACTTGTTAACCACTCTGTGTGATGTATATATGATCTGAGCCTAAGAGGAATTGTAAGGTGTTCGAGTTATGCGCCTACAAGTAGGCCAGCTCATCCGATTTCTGCGAAGCTTTTCATTTACTAGAGTGGCTTCCCTATGTCCCACATCAGTGGCTTCTTACAACAGACCTTGTAGATCTCAGTGGTACTATTCTTTGCTTCTTTGCCCCGATACTACACGAGCGGTATCCCATGTTTAGTATGAGCGCAAAGTGCAGCCACAAGGGACATAACCTATCATAGTTTACACACAAGGGACACAAACCATGAAATATAAATTTTTCTAAAACGTATTGGTTACTACACGAGATTTTAGGGACCTACCAAACCAATGTGCAACGTATACACGTTCTTGGCAAAGATCAAACATATCACAAAGAGTGATTAAAATTGGTCGTAAAGAACGAACGCAAAGAAGAAGAAGAAGACTACACGAGGTCAAACATTTCAGGCCGACTCAGAAGTGTTTAGTTTCTCAGGGCGTTTACCAATTCCTGTGCCTGCTAATGTTCCCGTCGTTTGCTGGTTGAACACACGCTTAATTCTGCCTATCAGTTATCCAATGCCACACGTCAAACATGTTATTTCAAACATTAAAACGTCTTATAGATTCAACATAAACCACCGTGGCTTTATCTAACTGGTGGTCGCTAAGCAACCGAAGTACGTTCCCATTATCCATCTTCAAGGATCGACAGTCAATGCTATTGATGCAAGTCTTGTCTGCTCTTTCATTACCACGAACTTGTCCAGGACAGTATATCCACGAACACCCGCTTCTCCAGGATAGTATATCCACGAACACCCGCTTCTCCAGGATAGTATATCCACGAACACCCGCTTCTCCAGGATAGTATATCCACGAACACACGAACGCCTTAAACTTATGGAGGCATCTCAGGAGCAGACAAGAGCAGATAAATCTGATGCAATCACTAATATAATTCATTATTATCTCCCGTGAACTACTTTGAAATGTGTGATCGTGAACCAATCACTTTATAGAGAACTCTTGTCATTTCAACCCAGTAAATGCTGGTTGAAATCGAACACACTGCCGAAGGATAAGCACCTGAGCTCCAATATGTACTGAAGGCTGTGCACATCCGTTCTTGATGTTTGGCTGCTTATATATCACAATCGAATGATAAAAGCGGCCTAAGAGCGAGAGAGAGAGTGAGAGCGATTTCAAGAATATGATCGAGCGAGCATATGTGATATATTTACATCGATACAATTTAGAATTCAGAAGTAATGGCATTCGCCAGAGAGGAAAGCACTACCAATATCTCCATCGACAATCGCGCACTAAAACAAGTAAAAAACTTCACATACCTGGGGAGCATTTTTTCAGCAAACGGAAGAATAACTAATGAAATTCAACACAGATGCAACAAAGCAAATCAAATGATAGGACAAATGGCGCCAATTTTAAGATGCAAACATGTCACCATGAACACAAAAAAGCAATTTTCAACACAATCTTTCTCCCACATTATGTTACCAGTGCCAAACCTGGACACTGACAACAAACGATAGAAGAAAACTAGTCACGACAGAGATGAAGTGTCTACGCAGAATGCTGCGTGTAACAAGAAGAGACCGGTTGAGAAATGAAGACATCAGGAAAAAGTGGGTACAACATCAGTACTAGACTTCATCAAGAAACAACAAATTAAATGGTTCGGCCACGTAAGCAGATTACCAACAGACAGTGCACCTCAAAGAGCAATGCTGCTCCGATTCAATGGGTACACAGCAAAAGGCCGGCCACGCAAAAGATGGACCTCAGAGATAACAGAGACGACGAAAGAGACTATCTACGAAGCGCATACAAGGGCCCGTTTTAGAAATCCCGCAAGGGGAGCAAAGAATAGTACCACTGCTACCTACAATATATGTTGTAAGAGACGACTGATGTAGGCTCTAGGGATGCTACCCTAGTAAATAAAAAGCAGCGCAGAAATCGGATGTGCTGGCCTACTTGTAGGCGCATAACTGGCGCAATGTACAATCGCTCTTAGGCTCAGATCACATACAAATTACATAGAGTGGTTGACAAGTGGTCGATATGGAGCGTTCAAAGAAGAAGGTAAAACTCTTTATCTATCTCATGTATAGTTTCTTGTGTCACAATCCGGACAATAGCCTTGGCTGACTGGCTAAACTGCATCATGTCACAATACGGCCAATAGCCTTGACTGACTGGCTAAACTGCATCATGTCACAATACGGACAATAGCCTTGGCTGACTGGCTAAACTGCATCATGTCACAATACGGCCAATAGCCTTGACTGACTGGCTAAACTGCATCATGTCACAATACGGACAATAGCCTTGGCTGACTGGCTAAACTGCATCATGTCACAATACGGACAATAGCCTTGACTGACTGGCTAAACTACATCATGTCACAATCCGGACAATAGCCTTGACTGACTGGCTAAACTACATCATGTCACAATACGGACAATAGCCTTGACTGACTAAACTGCATCATGTCACAATACGGACAATAGCCTTGACTGACTGGCTAAACTGCATCATGTCACAATACGGACAATAGCCTTGGATGACTGGCTAAACTACATCATGCCACAATACGGACAATAGCCTTGACTGACTGGCTAAACTACATCATGTCACAATACGGACAATAGCCTTGGCTGACTGGCTAAACTACATCATGTCACAATACGGGCAATAGCCTTGGCTGACTGGCTAAACTGCATCATGTCACAATACCGACAATAGCCTTGGCTGACTGGCTAAACTACATCATGTCACAATACGAACAATAGCCTTGACTGACTGGCTAAACTACATCATGTCACAATACTGACAATAGCCTTGACTGACTGGCTAAACTGCATCATGTCACAATACGGACAATAGCCTTGACTGACTAAACTGCATCATGTCACAATACGGACAATAGCCTTGACTGACTGGCTAAACTACATCATGTCACAATACGGACAATAGCCTTGACTGACTAAACTGCATCATGTCACAATACGGACAATAGCCTTGACTGACTGGCTAAACTGCATCATGTCACAATACGGACAATAGCCTTGACTGACTGGCTAAACTACATCATGTCACAATACGGACAATAGCCTTGACTGACTAAACTGCATCATGTCACAATACGGACAATAGCCTTGACTGACTGGCTAAACTGCATCATGTCACAATACGGACAATAGCCTTGACTGACTGGCTAAACTGCATCATGTCACAATACGGACAATAGCCTTGGATGACTGGCTAAACTACATCATGCCACAATACGGACAATAGCCTTGACTGACTGGCTAAACTGCATCATGTCACAATACGGACAATAGCCTTGACTGACTAAACTGCATCATGTCACAATACGGACAATAGCCTTGGCTGACTGGCTAAACTACATCATGTCACAATACGGACAATAGCCTTGGCTGACTGGCTAAACTACATCATGTCACAATACGGACAATAGCCTTGGCTGACTGGCTAAACTACATCATGTCACAATACGGACAATAGCCTTGACTGACTGGCTAAACTGCATCATGTCACAATACGGACAATAGCCTTGACTGACTGGCTAAACTGCATCATGTCACAATATGGACAATAGCCTTGGCTGACTGGCTAAACTACATCATGTCACAATACGGACAATAGCCTTGGCTGACTGGCTAAACTGCATCATGTCACAATACGGACAATAGCCTTGACTGACTGGCTAAACTGCATCATGTCACAATACGGACAATAGCCTTGACTGACTGGCTAAACTACATCATGTCACAATACGGACAATAGCCTTGGCTGACTGGCTAAACTGCATCATGTCACAATACGGACAATAGCCTTGACTGACTGGCTAAACTACATCATGTCACAATACGGACAATAGCCTTGACTGACTGGCTAAACTGCATCATGTCACAATACGGACAATAGCCTTGACTGACTGGCTAAACTACATCATGTCACAATACGGACAATAGCCTTGACTGACTGGCTAAACTACATCATGTCACAATACGGACAATAGCCTTGACTGACTGGCTAAACTACATGGGCGCAAATGGGATAGATTCCACCAACGGACTTCTTCAACTTGAATCCCCCACTCCACTCTGACTTATAAATAAGATTTGGCCTACACGACTCCAGTGTCTCACTCCGGTTTGGGGTGACTGGACTGATAGACCCAACTGACCAAACCCATGTGTGCACTCATTGACAAATGAATTATGTAATAAGTAACAACAAAGAACTCAGTTTGAATATTAAGAAGACAGAAGTTATGATCATATTAAAAAAGCAGACTCTGACAAAATATACCATCACAATAAATGGAACTGAGTTAAGACAAGGGCAGCAAATTAAATACCTCAGAGTCCTGGTAACATCAAATGCAGATCAGAAATAAAGAACAGAATAGGGGAGACCAAAACAGCGTTCCAGAAAATGAGAAGCATTAAATGCAACAAGTCATTATCAACTGAGGTCAGAATGAGAGTTATACAATGCTAAATAGAATCAAAACTGACATACAGATGCGAGTCATGGACAATAAATAAACAGAACGAAAAATCTCTGAGGGCCACAGAAATGTGGTTTTATAGAAGAGTAATGAGAATCCCATGGACTGCTAAAATGACTAATGTAGAGGTGTTGAATGAGATCAAGACACAGAGAAAGCTTATCATCAATATCAGAAAGAGGCAGTCATTATTTTTCGGGAATGTGATGAGGAAGGGAGGTTTAGAACACATTGTAACAACCGGTAAAATAGAGGATAGACGAGGCAGAGGAAGACATAGAGATACATTTTTGGATAGCCTGACTTCATGGCACGGAAAAGCGTAAAACATCTGAGATGTTAGCAAACACCAGGGACAGAGATTTGTGGATATCCATGATCGTCTACGCCAGCCGGTACGGCATCTGATGATGATGAATTAGCATTGCAGAAGCACAAGCACAAGTGACCCAGGTCATGAATATCCTGTCTGTCAGTACCAGGTGTCACTAGAAAATAAATCTAGCTAACAAATAGCAGCAGACAGTATGTGGTGGAGATTTAGCAGTCGGGAACATCATGGCCCACACACAAACCATTCTGCTAAAATACTTCTTTTTCTTCTTCTTCTTCACGTTCGTTCTTTACGACCAATTTTAATCACTCTTTGTGATATGTTTGATGTTTGCCAAGAACGTGTATACGTTGCACATTGGTTTGGTAGGCCAGTAAACGCATAGACCCACACGTTTAGAACACGTGCAATTTCAGCCAAACCTCCTTAGTAGCCTCTTACGACATGCGTGGCAGGTAGCAGTGGTTTTATTCTTTATACCCCAATTTGGGCCCCGGTAACCACTCTGGCGACTAAAATACTAAACATGAGAAGAGAAGACAGAGAGACAGACAGTACTGTAGAGATATTAAACATGAGAAGAGAAGACAGAGTGACAGACAGTACTGTAGAGATATTGAACATGAGAAGAGAAGACAGAGAGACAGACAGTACTGTAGAGATACTAAACATGAGAAGAGAAGACAGAGTGACAGACAGTACTGTAGAGATACTAAACGTTAGAAGAAACACAGAGAGACAGACAGTACTGTAGAGATACTAAACATGAGAAGAGAAGACAGAGTGACAGACAGTACTGTAGATATATTAAACATGAGAAGAGAAGACAGAGAGACAGACAGTACTGTAGAGATACTAAACTTGAGAAGAGAACACAGAGAGACAGACAATACTGTAGAGATACTAAACGTGAGAAGAGAACACAGAGTGACAGACAGTACTGTAGAGATACTAAACAAGAGAAGAGAAGAGAACACAGAGAGACAGGCAGTACTGTAGAGATACTAAACTTGAGAAGAGAACACAGAGAGACAGACAGTACTGTAGAGATACTAAACTTGAGAAGAGAAGAGAACACAGAGAGACAGACAGTACTGTAGAGATACTAAACATGAGAAGAGAACACAGAGAGACAGACAGTACTGTAGAGATACTAAACTTGAGAAGAGAACACAGAGAGACAGACAGTACTGTAGAGATACTAAACAAGAGAAGGAAACAGAGAGACAGACAGTACTGTAGAGATACTAAACAAGAGAAGGAAACAGAGAGACAGACAGTACTGTAGAGATACTAAACAAGAGAAGGAAACAGAGAGACAAATAGAGCAAAAGAACACCAAACAAATGCAGACTTAGCAGACACTTTCCATCAATTAATTATGTTAACGACCTAATTAAAAGAATTGCGTGATTGTGAATTTCATCTCGTTGACGACTATCTGGCAGGGAGGGGTGGGCAATAAAGTAGCTTCGGGCACCTCTACTTGACACTAAAGAGTGGAAGATGAGGGTGCCACAATCTGAGAACAAAGTGTAGAGTGACCTCAAACTGACACGAACATGATGAATAATTTGATAACAGGAAAAACCCCAACCTGACGTTAGTATAATTAATATTTAATTTCACTAAAAAAAAACGATGACACAAATTATAATATAGATCACCTAAACCCAGTGGGGCACGTGATCTTGTTGTTTGTGGGGCCAGACACACATTTTCCTAAAAATAATTGTTTTGGGTTAGGGTATATTTTATGAAATAATAGTTCATAGTTCATAAGTACGTTTCCAACTTCACTGCAACGGGTCACCCCATAATTGCTCCGTTCCTGTGCCAATGAAAATCACACGAAATGCTATAGTCTGTCCATTAATTCGTGAGCACGTTTGAAATTGATTTTCTCGAAAACTACCTGTTGGATCTCAGTGATTTTTGCATGCAGCCTTAGAATATACATGACGCTAAAATAAAGCTAACCAGTAGTCCATAGATGCTACGGATTTTGCACATCGGCGAATTCCTTTGATCTTTTATGACAATTGCAAATACGGGGCTCAAATTTTAGATTTTACAGTATCCCTAGAATTTGTCCATGTCAATTCTATTCATAGGTGTATCTCCATATTAACTTGATAGGTCAAGTAATTAAGTATGTTGCCCTTTATGTGCAATCGTGAACTTGGATACAATATGCAACAGTTAGTCCTCCCCTTCGGTCACCATTAGACCCCAGGGTGTCTTAACTTCACCACAAATTGTATGATGGTAGACGCATTTGGATATGGAAATGTATACGTTGCTATTTCGCAGTCTGTAATCAAAATATGATTTGTATCATCCCGAATCTGACGATTCCATGAGGTTGATAATTGTTACTGGCTGGACAAATTGTAATCCATCTCGGTGCCAGTACTCGTCTTCCTCTCGGAGCACATGTTCAACACACTTCTTCCAGAACTGCATGCCTATCATTGAGAAGGACTCACGTGTCAGAACTTCAACATCACACATTTTAAACGTCCTGTTCTGTTCGGCAACTTGCCCTTTTACTTTAGCCCAGACAAGCTCTATCGGATTGAGGTGAGCATGATATGGAGGTAGTCGCAAAGACGTGTGGCCGTATTCCGCAATGATTTTGTCAATATGAAACACCTTTGTCTTATTTGTCATCCTCACCAGGTGCAACAACTCGGTTTCAAATATGTATCATCGAAGCTGACATTTTCCTTAGCAAGCCAAGTCCTAATTTGATCTTTTGTATTTGATGCAGTTGGTACTTTGTCTTCCGCTGATACTGCGTTGTGATAGGATGTATTATCCATTACCAAGCATGATGGTCTGTTTAGAATTGGAAGTAGATCTTTCTCCATCCAGTGCCTGAAAATATGTCCATTCATTTCTGTGTGGTAGTCCCTACCATCGGTACTTTTTTATTGGAAAATAAGTCCAGCGTCATGGACAAGACCTTCTTCACTACTTCCTGCATGTGTTAGTATAATACGCTGGCCTTTGCTGCTTGGTATTTTTCTTTTCTGTTCACCGTCTACTGATTGCCATTCTTTAGCATTGGTGTGGTGAGCATTGACCCAGGATTCGTCCAAATATACAATATCATAGCCTTGCCTCCGCCGCTCACGGATCTGCCTCGGTATTTACTTCGGGCAGCAATTAAATGTGGCTTTTCACAAATAATATTCCTGCCGCCTATAGTTTTTCTGAAGGTGAAGCCGGCGGCTCTTACAATTTTTCATAGAGTACTTTTAGAAATGTCTATGCTGCAATCTGATTGCAGTTTTAATTTCAGTTTCCTGAGAGTAACAAGTTGATTTGTCGCAAATATTTTCAAGAGCTCCCGTCTTATGACATCTATGTCAAAGTCGTCAATTGTTCTTTTCCGTCCTTGCTTGACATTAGTGCACTTTGTGTCCTGTTTAATCCATTGGGAAAAGGATTCTCTATTCAGACCAAGCGCCAGTTGCGTTCGTTTCTCAGGGTTATGAATATCGCAATATAGATGACCTCTCTTAGATTCCCTACGGAAGTGTTGGTATAGTAAAACTGTAACCTTCTGCATTGTTATAAATGTGCACTTCAGACTCATTATGAATGTGATATCAATGTCAGTTTTGATAAGCCAACAAATATGATACAATAGCTTCATACAAATAGAGAGATACGCCTATAACTATACAACGGTATCCCAATTATAACGTCATATGCTTTCCGCTTTCAAAGTCGACTGGGTTAGGTGCACGGGATTCCCGTGAAATTGTTGTATACTCACGATATTTATATGTTACCATAATGTATTTTTAGAACAACGCGGCTGTGTACCGTAGATCTGTTACTATTGTGTACAATCCGGTGAGGTTGATTTTAATATAACCTGAAGAAGAAATATTTCAAACTACATCAAATTTTCTTGGAAAAAAATATTTCTCTAGCGTCATGGATATTCTAAGGCTGCTTGCAAAATTTCACTGAGATCCAACAGGTAGTTTTCGAGAAAATCAATTTCAAACGTGCTCACGAATTAATGGACAGACTATAACTGTGAAATGTTTCCTGTGTGAACTAATTCCAGAATGAAACAGCCGCGTACCGCCACAAAGAAACAACCTGCACCGCATAAAAAGCATATGGCCGTCGCTAATGTAGCAACACAAAACTGTTCATCACTTGAATTGCAATTCTTGTCGAAGGGAACATCAATCACGACAAAATCCAGCTTTCTGCACTCGCAATATAACTGCATACGGCAGATTGAGCTTGTTCGTCATAACCGCTGTCCGCCATTTTCTGAATACACACAACAAACGCACGGTTGACACAGCAAAAAGCATTCTATGTAACAGTCATAGCTCACAGCGTTGCTCAAGCACTAACTCAGTAGCTCGTCAAACGAAACCGGAAAATACCCGACCAAACATGGCGAAAATGCGCTAGCAAAGTCGTGTTCAGAATCAAACAGTTCTGACTCTGAATGGCCCTCCGCATTCCGCCATTGCTGGCCAGATTAAATAATAAATACACGTTACACATTATTTTTGGTGGGCCCGGCCCCACTGGCCCTTAATGACGAGCCGCCACGTAGTTACCATATGGAAGAACAAGTGAAAATCTATCGGCCTCGGTAGCGGAGTAGGTAGCGCGTCAGTCTCATAATCACAAAGAAGCGAAAGCCTTCAGATTTTGTATAGATTACAACAAACTTGGATGGTATAGTTTAATTTTAATTTATTCGTCGGATCATCATCACTGCACGTCGAACCAATTAGTCAATAAGTGCTCCGATCTCCCCCTCAATATTTCCCTCAGCGTGTGGCAACTAACGACACCGGTTCTTTGTTGGTTTACTATTCTTCTGTGGCTACCAGCATAGCGTTCTTGTCTAGCTACACCACACTTGACTTGGAGTTCTTGCAGTCTGGTTAGTGTTGTAGATTCACCACTATTACTTGAATCATGTATACGTCCTCTCTCCCTTAAGGAATTTATAATATCTTATATTATAATATATACTTGGGTGGTATATACTTGGGTGGTATATACTTGGGTTGTATATACTTGGGTGGTATATACTTGGGTGGTATATACTTGGGTGGTATATACTTGGGTGGTATATACTTGGGTGGTATATATTCAACAAACTAAAAAGTTTGCATATTCTCATAGGTAACACACCTGACAACCTAACATACCTTCACTGGACTAAACAGAATACATATTCTCATAGGTAACACACCGCCCGAGTGGTTACCGGGGCCCAAATTTGGGATGTAAAGAATAGAACCACTGTTACCTACCACGCATGTCGTAAGAGGCGTCTAAGGATGGTTGGCTGAAATCGGATGCACATGTCCTAAACGTGTAGTAGTCTATGCGTTTAGGGCCTACCAAACCAATGTGTAACGTATACATGTTCTTGGCAAAGATCAAACATATCACAAAGAGTGATTCAAATTGGTCGTAAAGAATTAACGCAAAGAAGATGATAGGTAACACGCCTGACAACATAACAAACCTTCACTGGACTAAACAGTATGCATATTATCAAAGGCATGGATAAAAAACATGTTTGATTGATTGATTGATTGATTGATTGATATGACCATCATCATTGCACTTCGGTTACTAACCATGTGTGCTCCGATCTCTTTCTTACACAGGAAAGATCTCAGTGGCAGTGTGAGGGTCTCTAATGTAATTTGGAAGATGGTGTTTTACCTCAACGCCCCAGAGACACCTTGATAAAATAAAATATACAAACATCCAACTTCTCAGCGCTATGTACAACATACATTTTCTTCATTTCAATGAACCATGGGGCAAGAGTTCAAGTACTGCTGGATCTTGGAGAATAAGATGAAGAAGAAGAAAATGAAGAAGAAGAGGAGGAAGAAGAAGAATAAAAAGAATACGATTAGGAAGAAGAAAAATAGTTAGAAGAAGAGGAAGACGAAGAAGAAGTAGAGGAAGAAGTAGAGGAAGAAGAAGTAGAGGAAGAAGAAGTAGAGGAAGAAGAAGTAGAGGAAGAAGTAGAGGAAGAAGAAGTAGAGGAAGAAGAAGTAGAGGAAGAAGTAGAGGAAGAAGTAGAGGAAGAAGAGGAAGAAGTAGAGGAAGAAGTAGAGGAAGAAGAAGTAGAGGAAGAAGTAGAGGAAGAAGTAGAGGAAGAAGTAGAGGAAGAAGTAGAGGAAGAAGAAGTAGAGGAAGAAGTAGAGGAAGAAGTAGAGGAAGAAGTAGAGAAAGTAGAAGAAGAAGAAGTAGAAGAAGTAGAGGAAGAAGAAGAAGAAGTAGAGGAAGAAGTAGAAGAAGAAGTAGAGGAAGAAGTAGAGGAAGAAGAAGTAGAGGAAGAAGACAAAGAAGAAGAAGAGGAAGAAGAAGTAGAGGAAGAAGAAGTAGAAGAAGAAGTAGAAGAAGAAGAGGAAGAGGTAGAGGAAGAAGTAGAGGAAGAAGAAGTAGAAGAAGAAGTAGAGGAAGAAGAAGTAGAGGAAGAAGAAGTAGAGGAAGAAGAAGTAGAAGAAAAAGTAGAAGAAGAAGAGGAAGAAGTAGAGGAAGAAGTAGAGGAAGAAGTAGAGGAAGAAGTAGAGGAAGAAGAAGTAGAAGAAGAAGTAGAGGAAGAAGAAGTAGAGGAAGAAGAAGTAGAGGAAGAAGAAGTAGAAGAAGAAGTAGAGGAAGAAGTAGAGGAAGAGGAAGAAGAAGTAGAGGAAGAAGTAGAGGAAGAAGTAGAAGAAGAAGTAGAGGAAGAAGAAGTAGAGGAAGAAGAAGTAGAAGAAAAAGTAGAGGAAGAAGTAGAGGAAGAGGAAGAAGAAGTAGAGGAAGAAGTAGAGGAAGAAGTAGAGGAAGAAGAAGTAGAGGAAGAAGAAGTAGAGGAAGAAGAAGTAGAGGAAGAAGAAGTAGAGGAAGAAGAAGTAGAAGAAAAAGTAGAAGAAGAAGAGGAAGAAGTAGAGGAAGAAGTAGAGGAAGAAGTAGAGGAAGAAGTAGAGGAAGAAGAAGTGGAAGAAGAAGTAGAGGAAGAAGAAGTAGAGGAAGAAGAAGTAGAGGAAGAAGAAGTAGAAGAAGAAGTAGAGGAAGAAGTAGAGGAAGAGGAAGAAGAAGTAGAGGAAGAAGTAGAGGAAGAAGAAGTAGAAGACGAAGTAGAGGAAGAAGTAGAGGAAGAAGTAGAAGAAGAAGTAGAGGAAGAAGTAGAGGAAGAGGAAGAAGAAGTAGAGGAAGAAGTAGAGGAAGAAGTAGAGGAAGAAGTAGAGGAAGAAGTAGAGGAAGAAGTAGAAGAAGAAGTAGAGGAAGAAGTGGAGGAAGAAGAGGAAGAAGTAAAGGAAGAAGTAGAGGAAGAAGTAGAGGAAGAAGTAGAGGAAGAAGAAGTAGAGGAAGAAGTAGAGGAAGAAGAGGAAGAAGTAAAGGAAGAAGTAGAGGAAGAAGTAGAGGAAGAAGTAGAGGAAGAAGTAGAGGAAGAAGAAGTAGAGGAAGAAGAAGTAGAGGAAGAAGAAGTAGAGGAAGACGTAGAGGAAGAAGTAGAGGAAGAAATAGAGGAAGAAGTAGAATCAGAAGAAGTAGAGAAAGAAGAAGTAGAAATAGAAGACAAAGAAGAAGAAGAGGAAGAATAAGATATGATTAATTAAACAAAGTTCAATTATTATAAAGATAAATGACCTGTCACAATGAAATTCAAAAAATAATTATTGTAGACGTTTAGTTTTGACATTTAGATAATCCATGTGACCCCTATCATGCTATTTATTATATGTCATTCGATCAATCATTGAACTCTGTCAGGAGAAGAACGTGAGATTGTGGCTAGCTTGTGTCCACGTGGACTACTTGTATCTGTTGAGATAAGTGTTGATAGAGCCATCAAACCTACTCTGTATGTAACGTGGTTCGTTGTCATTGCGAAGAATTGAATAACGTTGATCTAATATTTTCTAATGGCAACATCATCAGGTGCCGTGCCGGCTAGCGTTGGCGATTATGGATCTCCACAAATCTCCGTCCCTTGTGTTTGCTATCATCTCAGATGTTGACGCCCTTCCGCGCTATGAAGAAGGCTGTCCAAAATTGTCGCTCTGTCCTCCTCTGTCTCGTCTCCTCTCGATTTTTCCAGTTGTCATAATGTGTTCTATAAAGACGCCCTTCTCATTACATTTCCGAAAAACGATGATTGCCTCTTTCTTATGTTGATAATAGACTTTCTCTGTATCTTAGCCACATTCAAGACCTCCACATTCAAGACCTCCACATTCAAGACCTCCACATTCAAGACCTCCACATTCATTATTTTAGCAGTCCATGTGATGAAGGTCTCAATCTTCGGTAAAACCACATCTCTGTGATCTCCAGAGAATTGTCTATTTGTTTGTTGACTGTCCATGACTCGCATCCGTATGTCAGTATTGGTTCTATATAGCACTGAATAATTCTCATTCTGACCTCAGCTGACAGTGACTTGTTGCTTCTCATTTTCTGGAACGCTGCTTTGGCCAGCCCGTCTGGCAACATATCGGTCCGGTACTTGGACAATTAACAAATTAATTTTAAAAACATGAAGTACTTTCCAATGAAAACGTCACAATTCTTCATATTTCTATGGACAGCGAGTAAACAACAAACAGATTTATCCAACAAGAACTTTTAATTAAAGACAATTGGTTCTGAGAGAATAGAAGTTAGATAAGAAAACATATTGTGGGCACATAAAAAGATATAACAGTTCCAGAAAGACATTTATAAAGAGACGCATTTAGGGACTTCTTCTTCTTTACGTTCGTTCTTCACAACCAATTTAAATCACTCTTTGCGATATGTTTGATCTTTGCCAAGAACGTGTATACGTTGTACATTGGTTTGTAGGCCCCTAAACGCATAGACTTCTACACGTTTAGGACATGTGCATCCGATATCAGCTAAACCTCCTTAGACGCCTCTTACGACATGCGTGGCAGGTAACAGTGGTTCTATTCTTTACACCCCAAATTTGGGCCCCGGCAACCACTCGGGCGAACTTCAATATAGGTTCAAAGAAAAAAGCTATCATTCTGTTATCTTTTCCGTCAAACTTGTCAAGATCTCATTGACATCCATTCACATCAGTTTTATCTGCTATTCATATCTGGGTCACTATGTCAGCATATCTTCTGCACTCATTTTGTCTGCCACATTCACACTTACAAAAAAGTGGTTATTAGTACAATTGCTTCCTAGACAGACGATCACGGTTCGATCCCAAACTGCATGGAAATTGTCCAACCTTAGATACCAGAAAAGCACTGAGAAGTAAAGGCAACCGGCGTGATGTTGACTACATTCCCCCATCGTCTGTCGATGGTTACCACAAATTACGAACGTAACGCCGTATTCCCCAATAGGAAAATGAAAATCGTTGAATATCCTTTATATGACGTCACCATCAACCGCGCAGTAAAAGAGTCGTCGATTTTCTAGGCATCACTTATACGTTCAATAGTTTGCCATTGCTTTCTGAACGATGATGTCTATTTTTACCGTTCATAAAATTCCACGGGAACAAATTTGCTTCCAAACTATCCACCGCGGATTTGAACCAGGTCCACTTAGAATGTGATCCTAAGCCACAACCGCTTAAGACTACAGACGTCCATTTTCCCCAATATACCTCATGGAATTGAAAAGGTTTTTATTTTAGTCTGGTTGCATTGTTTATGACTTTCATGGATTCATGATATAACGTACTGTAACAGTGTAATAACCTATGAAAAAACAAATATAATGAAGACACCTATGGCAAGTAATGCAGATAAGCTATGAAAACACAAATATAATGAAGACACCTATGGCAAGTAATGCAGATATCACACGGAATCTCAAATTATAAAAATAACAGAGCAGTTCACCTATTTAGGTAGCAATTTTGATTGCACAGGAAATGTTAAAAAGAAATTATGCTACGAATTGTCAAAGCAACATCAGCTTTTAAAAGTCTAAATAAAATATGGAATTGCAAGTTATATAGTATTAAAACTAAATTACGAATTTTCAATTCAAATGTTGTATCAATCCTAACATATGCCAGCGAGAGTTGGAAAATGACTAAAGATATAGAAAACAAGTTGAATGCATTTAAAAATAGATGTCTGCGAAAATAATGAACATAAAATGGAACGAATTCAGGAGAAGTGATGAAATCAGAGACATGTCTGGTCAACCACTAGTGACAACTGTTATAAGAGAGAGAAGATGGAGATGTGTTGGACACACCTTGAGGTGGGTGATGCCTAACGGAACTGGCAGCCTTGGGGCAACCGAGCAAGGTACTATTGCAGTCACAACTAACATCCCCGGAAGAACTGGGGCGGGTGATAGTGGCGAGCGCAAAATCCTCTGTTGCGTTGCTAGCGCCGATTGAAACGACCCTCTACATTATTTGTGCTTGGCCCCAGGTCGGTGTCTTCCGAGGCTAACTGCAAATTGCCACGTACCAACGCGCGTCTAGAAAAGGCTGAGAATGTTCTACTCCGGAACAAACTCAAAAGTGAACGGTAAAGTAAGATCGACAATGTAAAGATCTGACAGGCTGTCCGGTCCGAACATTGGCGAAGGCCGATACTTTACAAGGTGTTTTATACATATAAGACGCCGTCCGAGGACAAGCTTATAAGCCCCGAAAAATGTTTATAATCCGGAACGATCTCATAGTCAGAAAGGTCATAATAGCGTAACTCACTGTCTTGGCGTAGATCACAAAGCACAAATATACTTCAAAGCTGATCGAAATGGCGAAGATCCGGGCCGACTTAGTCGGCAGAAAGGATCGTACCCTAGGAAAAGTTCACCCTAGTAAATCAAAAGCTGGCTAAAACCGGACGGGCGGGCCTAGTCAACATGGGTGCACACACGACCAGACGTAGATCACCCCGTTCTTATCAGTGGACCAATTATACATCACAATAAGAATGATAAAATTGGCCGTGAAGAACGATCGCAGAGAGAGAGAGAAAGAAGAGAGATAGAGGAGATATTTAAGAACTTTAAGGAGGTGATCGTGAGGTCACCTGTGTAATGCTAGCAAATATAGCACAACCTGTAGGCGATCAAATATAGCCATGTCCCGTTTGAACTTCCACGTTTAACTGCCATTCTCTCTCTGCGATCCCGCTAGACTGATGTACCAGATTTCTCATAAATTCTGCTGTTGTTTTAGAACTCCATCCCTCCCTCGACAGCTTCTATTTAGCTCGGTATTTTCGGCCAGTTTCGTTTCTCAGGCCTGCTGCAGTTGGCAGTCTTCGCAGGTGCTCTGCCGTCATGTCCACCTTCTCGCAGCGCATCAGCTTAACCGCCATTTCAATCAGGTCGTTCAATGTCTCCGTTTCTGTTTTCACATATTCTATATCTTGTTCATACGTATCTCATTTATAATGGATGCCGCTCCAGCTATGTTATCTGATCTTCATACCCTTCTCCCTCCCACCCTTTCATGTCCACGTTGTAAAACTAGTAATTTATTTAGGTTACTGCAGAATGACGTACGTCTATTCAGTACAAAGTTTTCCTGTATCAATTATCCTACAAATATTCATCAAAGCTGTTGCTATCATTGCTTGCGTCGCTCTTTGTTCTGTCAGCTACGAAATTGCCACATGAACAGCTGTTATCTCCATTGTCCTGCTTCTTCTTCTTCTTCTCTTCTTCTCTCGTTCGTTCTTCACGGAAAATTTTTCATTCTTTTGTGATATATAATTGATCTTGCAAAAACGGTTTTTACGTGTGCCATTATGCGCCCATAGTGACTAGGCCTGCCCACCGATTTCAGCCAGCTGTTTATTTACTAGGTAGCTAGCCCTAGAACGATCCGTTGGGCCGTATATTTGGGCTTTGTGATCTACGCTAAACAGTGAATTTACACTGAGCGCCCTTTCTGGATTAGGAAATCATCATGAGCGTCTTTTGGAGCACATAAGCTTGTCCTGGTATGGCGTCTTACTCGTATAACACACCGTGTAAAATGTCGGCCTTCGCCAATGTTTGAATTTGGACAGCCTGTCAAATCTTTAGATTTTCGGCTTTACTTTTCTGACCACTTAGAGTTTATTCCGGAGTAGAAACATTCTCAGCCTTTTCGAGGCGCGTGTCGGCACTTGACAATTTGCAGTTACTACTCTGCATTTTCCCTGACCCCGGAAACACTGGACTGGGGATACGCACAAATAATGTAGAGCGTGGTTTCATTAGGCTAGCAACGCAGCTGAAATTTTGGCTCGCAACATCACCCACCCCAGTTCTTCTGGGGATATTAGTTGTTAATGCAACAGTACCTTGCCCGGTTTTTCCCAGGAAGGCAGTTTCGTTAGGCACTAAAACGAAACTTTGATTTGCGCTTGCCCAATCTTACCCAGTAAATGTGTGCGCTAAGCCTTTGATACGGAGTTTACCGCAATTTTCCCGTGTATCTACACGTTACGTTACAGCGTTTTCAGAGACACTTGCCGAGATCTTTGATTTGTACTGGATTCAAGCCTCTGCTGGGCTTTCCCGTTTTCCCTGCTTATCTGGGTGGTCCGCTCACCCCTACGTTTGCCACGCCTTTCTGTGGCTCCGACATCAGCACCTTGCGTGGCTGTCCCGCCTTTGGGTTCACCTGTGTATCGTCCGTATGCGATGTACGAAAATCAACAAATCTGAGGTGGTCAGACCGGATCAGATCAGATCTGAAGAAAATTGTTTGGGTGACTGCGGTAATACTGAACAAATAGGCGATTGAACGAAGCAGGAGCAGTATACATAAGTAGTGAAAATTAATTATAAAATATGAAATAAACACACGAAACGTTTCGGTACTAGACCTTTATCGAGAACAAATATGTAAACAAAACTTAATTAACTAAAACATAATACTAACTAATGATGTAAAGCAAATGATACTGGCATACAAACCTGCTCCAAAAGTACTTGTCTCTTGGTTGGTATCTCATGAATGATAGAATGGACAGGAAATAATAAGACTATTTAGTTTCCAGTTGGCTGGTCAATCGGAATGGGTCAGTGGCAGTTACTAAGATATTGTGTGTACAGGTGGGAACAAATACCACACGTTGGAAGGGCAGGAGAGGTGGGTGGAAGAAACGTGAGATAATGACGTTCATTTCTGACATAGCATATTAATGTGTGACACGCACACCTCATACAACATGAGCCCTATTCGGCTAATATGGATTGCATACACTCCGATAGCAAGGGCGAGTATATAATCCAACGTTCCCGGGTTGTGGGGGCTAGTGGTCAACAGTATCACACTGTAAGTGTCCACAGATATGTGTACCGACGATAACGTGCTGAAGATAAGTTTGAAAGTTTGTAAATGTGATTGTACATGACACTAGATCAGGTTCAAGTGACTCAACTGTAGGGATTACTCAACCACCGTTCACCAAGAGCACCTGGAGCCCTACTAGGCTAATATGCATCCTGTGTGTCCCAGGAACGAACACATTTAGAATCCAATGTCGTGTGGCTGGAACAGAGGGGAGAGTAGTGTCAAAAGTGACACCCTTGAATGTGAGCCGAATTCTGACGATGGATAGGGATGATAGTTTCATGTGAGGGATACTGCGTAGCAAACTCTGCCATCTCTCTTACGTTGGTAAATTTCCTTGACATCACTGTCTCCATCGATGTCTCCTCTCTCCTTACCACTGTTTTCTATAAGCAGACTGATTCTCATAACTACCTTCTATATACATCATCACACCCCTTGGCTTATCGCAACTCTCTACCCTTCTCTCAGCTACTTCGTCTCCGTCGCTTGTGTCATGACGACGATGATTTTCGTCAACATGCTCACGAGATGCTCGACTTCTTCCGATGCCGTCTTTACCCCGAGGAGGTTTCCCCAACGCTCTTCGCCGTATCCTACCTATCTCCCGTCACACCGCTCTATCCCCTTCTACCCGACCCCCTTGTGACCGCACCAAATTGGTGCTCACCTTTCATCACCACAACGCCCCTGCTGCCAGAATTCTTCTCCGTGAGCTGCGGATCTTTCGGGAAGACCCGGCTTCATCACTGATCTTTTCCTCTCCTCCCCTGGTGGCCTTCCGGAGGGACAAGAGCCTACGTGACCTTCTGGTTCGCTGTAGGCTACGCACCTCTGGGGGACACGTGGTGACTGTCACGTGCTCTAGATCCCGTTGCTACACTTGTCCTTACGTTTTCCAGGCTACTACTATCTCCTTCCCTAAGACTTCCTTTACTATCCGACAAGGCTTCACTTGTGTCTCCTGCAACCTTATTTATGCCATTCTCTGCAAGCGCTGCGGGATGGCATATATGGGTGAGACAGTCGTGCGTCTTGGTGACTGCTTCGCTCAGCACCTCCGGAATATCTCTAACAGTGCATCCACTCCGGTGGCTGTCCATTTCAATGGCCCCAGTCACCGCGGAAGGTAAGATGTCTCTATTACCGGTCTAGTATCATGCTCTTCCGATGACCGCAGCAGGTTATCACTGGAATGTCGGTTGATTGACCGTTTGGGTGACCGTTTCGTGCTTATGGACTTTTGCCCTGTAGGTGGCAATTTTGGTGCGGTCATTTACTCCGGGGAGTTAGCATTCGTTCGCTGGTGACAAGTACACTGCTATTTTCTTACGTTTCTGGAATAATTTTTGCAGTTTTAATCGAACATCGGCCAGGAGATGCGTGCATTTTTTCAGGGATTTTTTACCTGCATTGCTTTTCCGTGCTTGCACTACTACCACTACCTGTAGCTCTCCCTCGATCCCTACCCGCTTAGCCAGACCGGAACCAATGTCTATTACCAGGGCCACCACGAGGAGGTGGGGTATGATCTTGATTAGTGGTAGCTCACTAATCCTGGTGCAGCGTTGTCCCCATGCGCCTTTGACCCCATTGTCATGCTTGAAATAGTTCAATTGATTCCACGACTTTCTCATGTACGATTTCACCTGCGCCGTATACGCCCATGCAGATCACTTCTCCTCGAACCATTGGTATACACCTGGGCGGGTGTAGTTATCAATTACGTTCCATATATACACCTGGGAGGTGTACTTATCAATCAGATATCTTATATACACCTGGGAAGTAAGTACCTGCCAAAGGTAACCATCACTTCCATAAGTTCACAAAATTTCACTAAAAGTGTCAATCCATTCATCACCACGGTCGATGTTGGTTAATTGGATAGATCTGAGAAACAGTATTTTACGCTTCCACTTTTTTTTTTTTTTCGTCCTCTTTCAACTCAGACGAAGTTTCATCTCTGAAACTGATTTTTGCGTGAAAATCCGTTTTTCCAATTTCTTACAATGGCAGCAGCGTGCACATTGTAAATTACTTTACACTGGCAGCCGTGTGCTCAATGTACTCGTAATTAGTATTCCTCGCCATACAGGCAGATTTTCTCCGACTTCAGAGGTACAGTACTCACGTTATCGTCCTGAGTAAGACCAGGGACTCGAACAAATGCCGGACAGTAGGTTCGAACCCGAGCTATGAGGCGTCTCACAGCTAGCAGGCCGAGCTACTATCAACTACTCTAGGCAGTCCCCGTTCAACGATCTGATCACCGCCATTGCTTCCATTGTAAGATTACTTGTTGTTGTCGCAAAAGCACTACTTCATCCCTTAGCAGTTTTCCTCTCCAGCTTGCCTTGCTGTGAAGGCTAACGCACTTCGCCTGCCAGGAACAACTCAGTCGTCTGTGTATAGCATATCATTACCATCTTTCATGTTCTCACATATTTGTTCTTGTACCTCAGAATCAACAATAGCAGGCGCCCGAGTGGTTACCGGGGCCCAAATTTGGGGTGTCAAGAATAGAACCACTGTTACCTGCCACGCATGTCGTAAGAGGTGTCTAAGGAGGTTTGGCTGAAATCGGATACACATGTCCTAAACGTGTAGAAGTCTATGCGTTTAGGGGCCTACCAAACCAATGTGCAACGTATACACGTTCTTGGCAAAGATCAAACATATCACAAGGAGTGATTAAAATTGGTCGTAAAGAACGAACGCAAAGAAGAAGAACATTAGCAGGAATTTGTTCTCTGTGACTTCCATCAAGTGTGATATGGACTGAAAATGAGATGTTTGAATTCACAGATAATGTTACCCACTCTCTTCCAAGAATGATATCTGCATAACTACATACCAGCTGTATGGCGCCTTTGGTATACCCATCCATGATTTAACCGTACACTGAATATTGATTGAGCAAGATTGCTTCGTCCAAGTGCAGACTGTTTTAAATGGTATAAAAGACTTGATGCCTCTAGTGTGTCAGTGTCAGGACAAACACTGAACAAGACCCAATGTCCTTATTAGGACAAACACAGAACAAGACAAAATGTCCTTATTAGGACAAACACAGATCACGACACAATAACACACAGTCCATACCAGGACAAGTCTCAGGCCACATGGCCACACCAAGAAAAAAGGCCAATACGCCCTGATATAACCAAAAAGACATAGGTCTTAGGTTGAAAGGGGCGTGCCTCGGCCACATAGAGGCTTAAGCCACCAACTAACAACAAACAACAACAGTGTGTCAGTGTCACCTAATCAGATCTCATGTAGGGACACAATACCATTACCACAGATTGCTTCGTCCAAGTGCAGACTGTTTTAAATGGTATACAAGACTAGATGCCTCGAGTGTGTCAGTGTCACCTATCAGATCTCATGTAGGGACACAATACCATTACCACAGATTAAAGAAAAATATTTGTAATAATATTTCTTGTAATTAATAAATATACCCTTATAATATACTATCAAAAATAAATATTACTTGGTCGTGCGACGAGCGCCTAGCTTCTTTCTTCTTCTTTTGTCGTCACACTGCTATCGGTTGTTCCATATGTTCTGCCCAGTATCGTTACACTGCTATCGGGTTGTTGCCCAGTATCGTCACACTGCTATCGGGTTGTTGCCCAGTATCGTCACACTGCTATCGGGTTGTTGCCCAGTATCGTCACACTGCTACCGGGTTGTTGCCCAGTTTCGTCACACTGTTACCGGGTTGTTGCCCAGTGTCGTCACACTGTTACCGGTTGTTGCCCAGTGTCGTCACACTGTTACCGGGTTGTTGCCCAGTGTCTTTGGGTTTCTCGTGTTTTGTTCTTGCGCTGTTCTGGTGGCTTGTGTGATTATTTTTGCTCTTTCACAGAATTCTACTACACCATCTAACCATCTTTTCCGTGGTCTTCCTCTTGCCTTCTTTCCCTATGTTCTGTTGTAGAAGACTCTGTATACTGTGGAGTTTCGATGCATTCTTATTAAGTGGCCAAACCACTTCATTCTTTGTTTTTCTATGTAATTCAAGCACGGTTTTGTGCCAACTTTCTTTCTTATGCTGATGTTGGTGATTCTGTCTTTTCTTGTGCTGTTGGTAACTTTTCGCAGGCAACACATTTCACATGTAGTTATTTTTGTGACTGCGCTTTGCTCAATGTCCATGTTTGGCTCTGGTAACACAAAGTAGGTATAAAATGCTGTTGATCATCTGTTGCTTAGCTGCCTGTGAAATTTGTGGGTGCCTTAACAATGGGGCTAGCTGGTAGGTTACAGCATTTGCTTTTGCACTCTAGCCTCTATCTCTCTATCTAGTTTTCCGTCTTCTGTGAATATGCTTCCTAAGTATTTGAATTCTTTCACTTGGTTTATTTTAGTGCCATTGACATGGATGTCTAGATTATTATGTTTTCTTCCCATATTCATTATTTCTGTTTTAGTGTTGTTGATTTTCATGTCATGATTTATACAATTTTTGTTCAAGGTGTCAATATGATGTTGTAGATCTTGTTCATTTTGATGTATCAGGCACTGATCATCTGCAAAAAGCAGTTAATTTATTTCATCATTATCTGAATTTGATTCTTGAGTTATTTTATCCATATATGCATTAAAGAGTAGTGGTGAGAGGACACAACCTTGTCTAACACCTGATGTAATGGAGAACCAGTCTGTCATTCCTTCTGTTGTTCTTACTGTACTCTGGCTATCTTGATATAAGGCCATGCTATTACCTAATAGTTGTCCCTGGACGCCATATTCTTCAAGGATCTTCCATAGTTTGCACCTGTTTACTCTATCAAATGCCTTTTCTTGGTCTATAAATATAAGTTGTTTACTTTGATTGTATTCAATTGTTTGTTCGCAGATCTGTCTTAGTGTAAATATTGCGTCTGTGCAGTTCTTACCCCTCCTAAACCCAAACTGGCTATCGCTTAACTGGGGCTCTAATATATGTCTTGCTCTTCGCTCCAATATTTTTGCAAACATTTTTCCTATACGGCTCAAAAGAGAGATACCCCTGTATGTTTCACACTCTCTTTTGTCTCCTTAATTCTTCCATATTGGAACTATAATAGCTCTTTGCCAGTCATCTGGAGCCTCTTGTGC
The DNA here is from genome assembly GCA_020796225.1 of Arion vulgaris. Lineage (NCBI taxonomy): Eukaryota > Metazoa > Mollusca > Gastropoda > Stylommatophora > Arionidae > Arion > Arion vulgaris. The sequence goes on along the minus strand of CM036771.1, from coordinate 10,972,679 downwards.
CTCCCAGGCTATGTTAAAATTCTGGTCAGCCATGTTATTGCTGTTGTCTTACACCAAGTAACTTTTCTTTGTTATACCATCTATCCCTGCTGCCTTCCTTCTTTTGCTTTGATTTAGTGCCATTTCAACTTCGGATTCTAAAATGTTCAATTGTTGGTATTTTCCATGTTTCATTTGAAATGTTTCTGTACCTTGTGTTTCGCAGTCAGTTCCGTAAAATATTCTTTCCATCTGTCTTTAATATCTTTGCTGTTGGACGCCTAGCAAGCATGGAAAATACGCCAATGATCGCCAGTACTATGGAGTTCGTGCAAAGCCGCTGAAATCCCGCTCTGTTGGAAAGATATAGGATCATATATCGTTATTAACCAAAGTACAATAATAATGGCCACTCAAATACAAATCATCGAACTAATACCAACAATTAAAAAGCATATTCGCCTACGCCTGTCCAGTGACATCAAAGTCACTCAACTTACGATAAGTGAAGTATAACCGATAAATACTTGTTATATACTCCCCACTCTATAAGCAAAACGTTGCCCTGCACTTTTATCGTAAGCTGATGTAATATACAACAAAAACTTAACAATTTAAACTATATTTTTGTGTTACAGGTGTTCATTTTTGTTACGACAGCTATATATATTGGAACGTAACTACATGACGCTGACATATTTATCGGTTAGAAGTGACTAGACTTTGACCGAGAATACTCGAACAGCTTCCGCTGAACTCTCCACTCTGTACGTTTCTGAACTTTCTTTTGTAGCATGCAACAGACGGGAGCCGACCCGTTTCTATAGACTTAGTGTTGTTTTCTGGATATTATCTCAGGTTTTATGTTAGGGGACACATTTTAGGTAAGTAAATTCATACTAGGTTTAGATTTAATTTGGAATTACGACGAGATTTATAATCTATTAATAACAGTATTTTCGCTACCGACGTGATAAAAGACTGATAGATACTAGATTAAGATAGTCGGACTCAGTGACATGACAGCCATGCCATGTGAATGAACCAAATATGATTTGGCGCTGATTTCATCATGATATTCTGATAGTGTCGCGCAGGTGTATCCACTGTATGTATGATTGTATGACTATGAAATGATGTATTCTGTCGACACATATTGCAGGTTGTTTTTATTATCGGGGTTCATTTTTATCTAAAGCTAGGGAAGAGTCAGGGTTTAAATTATTGTTTATTCTAAACTAAAAGTCAGTAAAGTAAAGAGATGTGATTCGTTCAAGTGTCTTGAGACTTGCCCATATCACATAAATGAGAGCATAGCAGTAGCACATTGTTTGACATTTGCTCTGTCCATACATGATACTTCAGCCTGCCAAGTCACTGTAAGTGTGGGTCAGTATCTTGAGATGGGATCTCCAAATTCTGTCTGTCTACCCATTCCGCGTGCAGACTTTCAGATTAAATCCTTTGAAGTATATTCTATGATAATCCTATGGGTGGCCTCCTGTTGCCCAGCCATTCGCGACAGCCATCATTGTAAATAATAACACCTGGTGCTTGCAGTATAGAAGTGTCCGATCCACATGTGCAAGAATTAAAGAATCTCAGCATTGGCGATGCTAGTGGCCCATTCCTCACAGCAACCTCCAAGTGTACTAACAACCCTGGTGTAATCAATCATATCCTCTGATACAGGCATGTATTTGTCTATGAATAAAGTATGACTAGGATGGTCCCCACCAGTTTGTCACTTTGTCTCGGTTATTTTGAATGAAAGTGTGTTACTTCTTACAAATATTGATTAAGCTATGTGGGCCTCGTAACCACTGGGTGAAAATGGATACAACTATTCAGTCATTTCAAAGAGAAAAAAAATATTTCCTTACTCAATCTTGTCTAAATTATAAAATAAAATTATAGTGAATTAAATAGTTACATAGGATTAAATTGTAGTCGTCCGAGTAGTTATTGGGGCCCAAATTTGGGGTATAAAGAATAGAACCACTGTTACCTACCATGCATGTGCCATGTCGTATGAGGCGACTAAGGATGTTTAGCTGAAATCGCAGGCACGTCCTAACCGTGTAGAAGTCTATGCGTTTAGGGGCCTACCAAACCAATGTGCAACATATGCACGTTCTTGGCAAAGATCAAACATATCACACAGAGTGATTAAAATTGGTCATAAAGAACAACGCAAAGAAGAAACTAGTGAATTTTTTAAGTGGCTAAAAATCATACTTTTTAAGGTTCATGCTAGTAATAAATATTAATAATTTTAAAATAAATTATGTTCAGCTAATAATAGTAATACAAAATAATTTTTTTTACATTTGAGTTTTTTTAAACCTATCCATTACGTAGTACTTTTGAATCATAAGTAATTAGCTGAATATACTTCTCTCTAAAATCAGAAGCTGCTCACTTTCTGTTTTGAGCAGACTTGAAATTGTCAGTTTGAGAAAAATATATTATGGTATGACTATATATGAACTTAACATCATAGTTCTATTCTCCAGGTCTAAACTAAAACTTCCTGCCTCTTCTTTCCTATGTATCAACAAAGCCTTCTTTCAACTGCTTCGAGACGGTCTTCAACAAATTCTATCCAATCTCTTCCTCTCTCTCCTCCACTTCCAAATTCTTTGTTTTGCCTATTCCTCTTTGTAAACTTACCTCCATCTCATCCCTCTGCCTAGGCCTTCCATTTCAGTCCTGCAGTTTCTGAAAAAAGCTTTCCTTTGTGCTTCTGTCGTTTTACAATGAATGCCTATCAGCTTTGCTGGGAAAATTCTCAACTGTGTTGCTTTGTTCTCTTCCTAGTTCTTCGCATTTTAATCTTATCATACCATTCAATCTTGATCTTCGTAAACTCATCTTACTTGGTTGGTGGTTCCTGATAGTTTCCGTTTGGGTCTCCGATTTCTAAACCATAGAATGCCTCTTCACATGACTGGAAAATTCTCATTCTTTCACCCCTTTTGATCTCCCTTGCCTTCCATATCTTACTCAATGCAATAAAGTTCCCTCTTGCTTTTGTATTCTTATCTTAACATCTTTGTTTGTTCTTCCTTCTGTGTCTATGTTGCTTCCAAGGTATGTGTATGATTCTACATCCTGCAGTGCTGTTTCCTCCAGCATAATCTGGTTTACATTTGCAGCATTTATTCTCATGACCTTGGTCTTCCCCTGTGTATTTTCAAACCTAGCTGCTGAGACTTATTATTTAGGGTATTCATTTTGTCTTTAATCTGTGCGTGGTTGTGAGACAGCAAAGCCAGATCGTCTGCAAAATCCAGGTCCTCCAGTTGTTTCACCAGTGTCCATTGTATTCCCCCTCTGTTATCCATTGTTGATTTCATGATCCAATCTATGGCCAGCAAGAACAGGAATGGTGATAACAAGCATCCCTGCCTCACCCCTGTTCTTATCTCAAAGGATTCCGTCAGTTGGCCCTCGTGTATGACTCTGCATTTCATTCCTTCATACGTTTTCTTTATTAGGTTTGCAATCTTGGGTGGAACTCCATAGTGTATTAATAGTTTCCACAATGATTCCCTATCCAGACTATCAAACGCCTTTTCATAATCCACAAAACCTATGTATAGTGGCAAGTTCCACTCCAAGCTTTGCTCCACTATAATGCGCAGTGTAGCTATCTGGTCTGTGCAGGATCTATTCCCACGGAACCCTGCGTGTTCTTCTCTCAGTTGTTTATCTATGGCCTCTTTAAGTCTATCGAGTATAATCCTGTTTAATACTTTGCCTGGCACTGATAGTAGCATTATCCCTCTATAGTTCGTACATTCTTGCATGTCTCCTTTCTTTGGCAGTTTTACCAAGTGACCTTCTTTCCACTCTACTGGTATCTCTTCTCTCTCCCATATCTTCCCTAGTAATTTGTATAGTAGCTCTGTTGAGGTATCTTTATCTGCCTTAATGGCCTCTGCTGGAATGTTATCTGGCCCTGCTGCTTTCCTATCCTTTAAATTTTCTATGGCCTTCGTTATTTCTTCTTTACTTGGTCTTTCACAATTAATTTGTAGCTCCTCTTCAGCTGGCTCTATTTCCGGTGGGACCTGCGGTTTTGGTTCCTTATGTAGCATAACGTTTATCCTACCACACAGATCATACAAGTATTATAAACCTATTTTCATTGATTTGCCAAAACATGTATAGAAAATGGTTCAAGATAACATTTCAAGTCTTTTTTCTCATGCCTGTTAGTGTTGTATTGTATCCTAACTATGAGTGAATTACTAATGGTGAGGTCACAGTGAATAGAAAGAGTAGTATTCTAATGCTGAGTGCATCGACAGGACATAGAAATAGCATCCATCTCTAACAAGTTGTAGTTATCATGACAAGTGTCTCTCTACAACTGACAGCAGTGATGTCCACTTTTTTTTTCTTCTTCATCAACCAGACATTTCATCTCTGAAACTGATTTTTGCATGAAAATCGTTTTCCCAATCTTCTTACAATGGCAGCAAGGTTGCACATTGTAAATTACTTTACACTGACAGCCGTGTGCTCAATGTACTCGTAATTAGTATTCCCTCGCCATACAGGCAGATTTTCTCCGACTTCAGAGGTACTCATGTTATCGTCCTGAGTAAGACCAGGGACTCGAACAAATGCCGGGCAGTAGGCTCGAACCCGAGCTATGAGGTGTCTCACAGCTGACAGGCCGAGCTACTATCAACTACTCTAGGCAGTCCCCCTGATGTCCACTTATACCAGTGGTTGCTCAGTCCCCAGAGTTGCATTCACAACACAAGTACATTGCTCAGCCTTTATCACTGGAAGCTTTCCGTCTCAAGATTATGCTGTAGTGTATGATGCATTATAAGGTTGCCATATTTCATCTCATTGGTTCACAATGACATCCAAGGTTGTTTCAATGCAACAAATGATCTGTGTTGTTTTCTACCCATAGTATCCGATGTCTGTCAATACTTTATCATTTCCTTTTCTACCTTCCTTCTCCAGGTTTCCCTTTGGTTTGCCCTGTCTTCTCCATCTTCCTCTGATCATAGTTGCAGATAATGTGGCAATTAGTTTTCTTATGCAAACATTTATTTTAAAAGATCTCTATTTTATTTGTAACACTTGTGGTATGTTTCCAGCATCTACTATCGTATAGCAATTTACTGTGAATATTTCTTTCAATTGGGTTTGCTTTTAAGCATGACAAAGACTTGGTTTGATTTCCTGTTACTTTGGTTGATGTGTATCAGTGAATTAGAGAACATGCCTGTGTGTTGCCCGGTCCTACAAGGGAAGCAAAGAGTATTAACACTGTGACCTACAAGGCTTGTCATAAGAATCAACTGAGGTAGGGGCCTAGGGAAGCTACACTAGTAAATAAAAACATCGCAGAAATTGGATGTGCTGGCCTACTTGTAGTCGCATAACTGGCACAACGTACAATCGCTCATAGGCTCAAATCACACAGAGTGGTTAACAAGTGGTCGATATGGAGCGTCGAAGAAGCTGATTGGGTGGAGGTCATTCCGGTTTAGGAGCATTATCAACCCTTCTAGGGCTAATCATTGGAACTGTCACTTTTCGGCTGCTTTTGTATTAATCGTTCTTTAACTATCATTTTGCGTCGTATATTTGGGCGTTAAGATCTTCGCCTAAGAGTATGTCTACAATATGCACCTTTTCTGACTATGTGAGGTCGTTCTGGAACATTCCCAGCCATTAGGGACACAGGTGCTTGTCATACAAACGATCAAATATTCGGCTGTTTAATTGGCCTTTATATGATCTGAGCCATAGTGTTTGGAAAGCATCACCCTCTGCCAATGTTTGGGTTTGCACCAGTCAAGCCTTTGCATTATATGTTTTGCTTTTCTAGCCACTGAGTTTATTCCGGAAGGAACATTCTTCGTTTCGAGAGACGATTTGCAGTTTATGCTCTGCTTTCCTGTAACCAGGAAACACTGGATTGGGAGCTGCGCACAAATAATCCAGAGGGTCATTTCATTAGGCGCTGACAACGCGACTTAAATTTTGCACTCGCCAACATCACCCCCATCGGTTCTTCCAGTTGTCGGTGCAACAGTACCTGAAAAAGCAGTTTCGTTAGGCACAAAAACTCAACTTTGAGATTTGCGCTAGGCCAACCTTACGCGTCATATATATATATAGATGTGTGTATTCGCCTGGTACGGAGTTAACTGCAATCTTACCTTGTGTTGCCACGACACGTTGCATCTTACTGGGAGCTAACAAATTTGGAGCGCCCATTATTTCGAGGGGGACGTGTCTCTTGATGACTCATACCTTGTCAGTTCTTATGGTTTGTTTTTATTTATGCAGCTTTTCCCATCGGCCAAGGAGAGGCGTGCAGAAATGGTTACTCTGGGATTCTACTTGTTTGTGTTGCTAGCAGGTCTCATAAAACGTAACTGCGTCTGCTCCACTACTTATACCAGAGTAGCTCTCCCTCAATCCCTACACACTTAGCCAGACATGATACTCTGTCTGTTTCCAGGATCATCATGTGAAGGTGGAGTAGAATCTTGATTAGTGCCAGCTCACTAAACCTGGTTCGACGTCCCTATGACCGCCTTTGACCCCGTGCTTTAGCTGTGTTTCGTAGCTTTTGTTATGTCGAGTATTTTGTTATCATGCAAGCATCACTTATAATTTGGTAAGGGCTCTTATCACTCACCTCATTTGATATATGATGTCTAGCATTTTTATTGTAATTGAAAATAGTCATTTGAGACTAGCACGTTTTTCACTAATGATAAATGTTCATAAATATTGACATATCTGACATCAAGATCCAGGATGATTTTTGTCATGGTGGTGGTGTGACTGCTGGGGTGATGTGTAGTATTAAAGTTCATCTATTACTGATATCTAATCTAATCACCTGATATACAGTAATATAAAGGAGAGAGTGAAATGAGAAAATGTGCACTCTTATATTCACTGATGCAATAAACATTGCTGATGACAGTTGGCCAATGTTGTTTTTAGATATCTTATTCTTCTTTGCGTTCATTCTTTACGACCAATTTTAATCACTCTTTGTGACATGTTTGATCTTTACCAAGAACGTGTATACATTGCACATTGGTTTGGTAGGCCCCTAAACACATAGACTACTACACATTTAGGACACATGCATCCGATTTCAGCCAAACCTCCTTAGTCGCCTCTTACGACGTGTGGCAGGTAACAGTGGTTCTATTCTTTACACCCCAAATTTGGGCCCCAGTAACCACTGGCGATTGCCCACCTACTTAGCCAACCATAGTTTGCTTTATCATTTTCAGGTGTATTTGGATATCCAGGGATCTATTGCATAGTTATTTGGATGTAACAAGTTGGTCAATATCTTGGGATATTTCAGATTTACAATGTCCACTTTTCTTCTAGGGCGTGGCTGACAAAACATTGAATTTCTCTGTAAAAATAGGTGTTTTGTACCTTTGACGGAAAGACATTATAAACGGTCTTCATTGAAAGTATAGTCGCCCAAGTGATTACCGGGGCCCAAATTTGGGTGTAAAGAATAGAACCACTGTTACCTGCCACACATGTTGTGAGGCGACTAAGGAGGTTTGTCTGAAATCGGATGCATGTGTCCTAAATGTGTAGAAGTCTGCGTGTAGGGGCCTACCAAACCAATGTGCAACGTATACACATTCTTTGCAAAGATCAAACATATCACAAAGAGTGATTAAAATTGATCGTAAAGAACGAACGCAAAGAAGAAGACATATGTCTAAAGTATATTAGAGCTCAATATGACCAGCAGGAAATAAGCACAGTAAAATGTATCTTGGCTGCTGTATTATTGAGCCCGTAGTGCTAGAGCAGTCCATTTATGGCTCATGACTGGTTTTAATAGAAAATCCACAAATAACTATGCTATGTACAGTCCATGTCATTAGACTGAAGGACAAGAGAGCAATCCTCTTCTTCGAACGCTTCATATCGACCACCTGTCCAACCACTCTGTGTGATTTGAAATGTGATCTCAGCCTAAGAGCGATTGTACCTTGTGCCAGTTATGCGCCTACAAGTAGGTTAGCACATCTGATTTCTGTGCTGCTTTTTATTTACTATAGTAGCATCCCTAGTGTCTACATTAGTCGCATCTAATGACCTGCATTGTAGGTTGTAGTGGTACTATTCTTTGTGTCCCTTGCAAGCCACGACACCACACGGGCGAGAGAGCAAAGCTGGATCATTAAAGAGTAACTTCAGCTTCCAATAACTGTTCATCACCATCATCAGTTCTTGTTGCTCCACTGGCACATACGGAAGAGAAAACAATTTTTCACTCAATTTGATCTTGTACCTTTCTTTCTGTTTCAAACCTAGTCCTATGCATGTCTTTAAGCTCTGCTTCAAAAGTTTGTTTCATGAACCCCTATGTCCCTCCTCCCTGCTGTGGTACACTAAATTGCAGACATCTATCCTAACAACATTAACATATGTTGGAAGCTGTGTTATTGACACCAAAACAACATTCAGAGATGGTCACTGATATAACTGCATTGATATATATATATATATATATGCGCCAATATATGAGCATTGGATAATAGTTAGATTATATTATCCATTTTATATATATAATATTGTAGTATGACATTTTATGGTTTCAGTAAGCAGTTTGTGTTAAAGTACTTTATATAATCAATATTTTAGTTTTATGAGTATCACTGTTTAGCAAGCAACTCTCTAGCAATATCTTTTTTTTTTTTTTTGTCCGCTTTCAACTCAAACGAAGTTTCATCTCTGAAACTGATTTTTGCGTGAAAATCCGTTTTTCCAATTTCTTACAATGGCAGCAGCGTGCACATTGTAAATTACTTTACACTGGCAGCCGTGTGCTCAATGTACTCGTAATTAGTATTCCTCGCCATACAGGCAGATTTTCTCCGACTTCAGAGGTACTCAAGTTATCGTCCTGAGTAAGACCAGGGACTCGAACAAATGCCGGACAGTAGGTTCGAACCCGAGCTATGAGGCGTCTCACAGCTAGCAGGCAGAGCTACTATCAACTACTCTAGGCAGTCCCCTCTAGCAATATCATTATACCGTTTCATTTGATCAGCACTGCATTCTAATATAATAATAATAATCCTGAGTCTGCCCTTAGCCTCGCTAGATCGGGGTTTAAATTTGCATATACCACGCACATGACCTTTGTGTTAACTGTTTCATTTTAAAACTTTTCTTTCTTGTTGTCAGATCTTCTTTGAACGCTCCATATTGACCACTTGTTAACCATTCTGTGTGATTTGTATATGATCTGAGCCTAAGAGCGATTATGCGCTGTGCCAGTTATACACCTACAAGTAGGCCAGCAATCCGATTTCTGCATTGTTTTTTATTTACTAGGGTAGCTTTCCTAGGTCCTACATCAGTCGCTTCTTACGACATGCCTTGTAGGTCGCAGTTGTACTATTCTTTTCTCCCCTTACGAGTTCCGGCACCATACAGGCGGTTGTCAGATCTGAATACATTTTTCTTTGCAAAACTTGTCAAACTGATCTGGATTAGTTTTACTAATATAACAAACAACTAACAGAACAAGTTTTATTCAAGTTTATTACTGGTGTAAGTTTGAAGATGTAAACAAATGCACTTTATCCCTCACTTTGCCAATGTGCTATATAGTTTTTGGAAGTAATCCAGGCTGTTGTGAAAATATTTCTACATTGTCAGTCATTAAATACATTTGCGGATTAATATCAGTAATAAAGTCAACAAGAGAATTTGTGGATAGTGAACCATAACTAGACATATCACTAAACATAGGAAAACCATGCTGTTTATGATATATTGTGTATGTGTTGGAGCTGGCTGTTTTCTTTCACTTATGTTTGTCACACTTCTTCACCCTGCGCCCTTAGGGCAGCATATGTCTGCAACCAAGACCGTATGTTTGTCACCCAGCATATAGAAAAGCAGTATGTACCTAACTTGCAGTGGTCAAATAAAATTGAAACATGTGCTTTTTTTCTTTCTTTCTCGAATCCTGTATGCCTCACAGCGTCAGGTCAGGAAGAGATTTCTAAAACGGGCCCTAGTATGCGCTTCGTAGATAGTCTCTTTCGTCGCCTCTGTTATCTCTGAGGTCCATCTTTTGCGTGGCCGGCCTTTTGCTTTGTACCCATTGTATCGGAGCAGCATTGCTCTTTGGGGTGCACTGTCTGATGGTAATCTGCTTACGTGACCGAACCATTTAATTTGTTGTTTCTTGATGAAGTCTAGTACTGATGTTGTACCCACTTTTTCCTGATGTCTTCATTTCTCAACCGGTCTCTTCTTGTTACACCCAGCATTCTGCGTAGACACTTCATCTCTGTTGTGACTAGTTTTCTTCTATCGCTTGTTGTCAGTGTCCAGGTTTGGCACTGGTAACATAATGTGGGGAGAAAGATTGTGTTGAACATTGCTCTTTTTGTGTTCATGGTGACATGTTTGCATCTTAAAATTGGCGCCATTTGCCCTATCATTTGATTTGCTTTGTTGCATCTGTGTTGAATTTCATTAGTTATTCTTCCATTTGCTGAAAAATGCTCCCCAGGTATGTGAAATCTTTGCTTGATTTAGTAGATGATTATCGAAACATGTGCAACATATTTAATATTTACATTTAGTGCATGGAAGTTTACATGGAAACACGGGAGAGGCCGCTGATTGCGAAATTTATAACACTATACTGAGACGAGGTGCCGTGTACATTCAGAAGTTTGAGACCAGCTTGAATCAAAAACTTTTGTTATGACACAGTACACAGTTGGTCTACAGGAGATCCAGATCCTTTCCTTGAGGATCTAAATTACAAGTACCCTGAATTCGATAATTCGCTTAATGATGAGGAACACTAGTGATTAGGAAAGCTATCCGGCAGCTACTATGTCTGAGTTCATAGCGGCAACAAAAAACCAAACTGCGCAGTTTATGAGAAGGGATAATTACCATAGCTGATTATGTAACGTGTGTCATTTATTTGCTGTGTTTGTTCCGTTTTACTGCACATACTTCTGTCAGTACATGCATACAAGTTCAGTTTGTTCTGCAGATGTTAATGTTTCTTTAATTCATTAGTTTTTTGGAGATAATAGAGCAGAGGGTAACCATATACTGAGTAGATCTATGTTTAAGAAACTTTGATATTCCTGTGACGTTCAGGACATGCCAGTTATATGATGTTTCAGTTAATTTAGTTTAATCAGTTTAATTTAGCAAACAAGTCTTCATACTTAAATTTGAAATGTGCCATATTCATATATTTACAATTTTCAATAGTTAAGCATTGTCTTTTATTAAATAACAATATAATTGTTGTTTCGGAACGTGACTGAAAGTTACACTTCCTATAGACTGTTAACAGGATGATCCACAGGTGACAAACTCTAGTCAATACGGAGATTTGTCACATGCTGGGTAGAGCCAACTTGAAAACAAAAATCTTTCTGTAATCATTTGTGCTGGAAAGTAGAAGAATATCTCAACTGAGCTGCTGTAACTTACAATACATGTTTTTATGACTGAAAGCACACAGGGTGGTTTTATTAACTTATTGTTAGTTATTCTTGAGGGAACAGGACGCCTGTGTGGTGCTGCGATGGACAAGGGAAGCTACCCTGGTAAATAAAAATCATCGTAGAAATCAGATTTGCTGGCCTACTTTTAGGCGCATAACTGGCGCAATGTTCAATCACTCTTAGGCTCAGATCACATACAAATCACAGTAGTGGTCGATATGGAGCGTTCAAAGAAGAGTGAACGGAAGCAACAATGCATGATCAAGATCATAATTATTTGTGCAGTGAGAGAAAGAAATTACCATTTAATGAAATCTCTCGCACGATCACTAGCACCAGATTTCCCCATAAATTCTGCAAAAATTTCATCATTTTTTGTTTTATTCATGTGGAAATCTGATTCATGCAGCCTTTGCATGGGTGTGTTTCGTCACATCTTCAGCGCCATTTGGAGATCTGGTGCGTATCCTTCGGCGATGTGTCTAGTTTTAACCAGCGTTTACTGGGTTCTCTCTCTGCCAGCCTTTGACTGTCCCCAGCCGACCTGCAGGACAGCAGGTTATTTAATGAAATAAAAGACGTCTTGCAGTACTACATGGCATTTTTATTGATAGTAAGAAATTTAGTTGTAAAAAGGTGTCACATTCTTCCATTTAAAAGCAGATCACGGACAATATTTTTTAACAAAAACCCGAAATCACTGTATGCTAGCTAATTATGTTTCCACAAAAGAATGTTTGAGAATGTCATGGACTACTAACTTGGACAATAAATACAAATAAATTAAAATAACTATATGCCATATAATGACAAAAATGTTAAGAATCTCATAGGTTGCTAACTAGAACATGCTGTGACAGACCACTGTTGACAGATTACTATGTAGAGGAGGGGAGTTACCTAGCCAGATAATTGAGTAGATTAATTCATGGGAAAACAATCATCATATTGTTGAGAGACATGGCCAGTGACAGAATCTGAGAATGAAGTTTTGTTCATCACTTGTGTGTTTCTCATTAACTTTCTGATTTGTTCAGCACTTATATGAAACTTTCTGTATTGTTCTATATGTCTACTATCTGTATTGCCAATTCTGATGTGATCTTGCTCAGTCATACAAGTAAATAAAGTTGTACTATATGTATATCTGTATCATAGTGAACCTTGTGTTAAACTAGTCACTGCATGTCATATTCTGATAGATGTCCATCTCATGCTATGTAATATCATTCTTGACCTGATCTCAGATATGTCCATCATGAGCAACATACATAATTGAGTCCTGTCACTTGTTTCAGTAACTTCTGGACCAGACAGCCATACTTCGGGACGGGTCACAACAGAATGAGACACCACATGTGCACTAAATTCAAAATAGGCACCATCAATCTGTGGCTTGGCGAGTATGACTACAGAACTGCCCTCAGTATGCATACCTGGGAAGGGGCACTACCAGATCAAGACTAATGTAGGTGGCTGATTATTAGAGAATCCAAATCCCATTCTAGTGAGAACGCAGAAGACAAACTGTATGACATGGCTGATAATCTGTGGCAGTCGGCTGCCTTTATTAGAGAATCCGAAATCTCAATCTAGTGAGAACGCAGAAGAAGAAGAGGAGTTTCAGTAGCTTGTAATATCATGTAAATATTCATAATGGAACAACACCTCAATTATACACATTCATTTACAGATTGAAAGATCATGGAGAAAGCAGAGTCAGCATGCACCAGCAAACCTAACCGCTTCCTCATGTTGTGGTTTTTGCTGCGGACTATGCTGGTAACTCACAATGGAGAAGAGTCCACTCAGGTTGAAGGTGATCAAGTAGCAGTTGCTGACACAATTCCTCCCCAGAGGATGATCCCCTAGCAAAGCTCAATTTGCCAAGAAAGTTGCCCTCAATTGTTGAGATAAAAAAGGTACAATACATTCTTGTGTTAACAAGACAACAATTTATACAGCTTAGGTATGAACTAAAAGACAAGAGAGATAAGCACAAACTCAGAAGTTGTCACCGTAAAACACTTGCTAATTGACCATCTGTAAAGATGAATAAAACAATAAATATACTTCTGTGCTATTGATCAGTGAACTGTTTTCACACTATTATTTCTGTTTACTTGTATGGAGATTTAACATCACATGGGGGTCACTGTATATTGTGCCATATGGTAGCACCCCATGTGGTGCCACTAAAGAATAGTACCACTGCGACCTACAAGGCATGTCATAAGAGGCGGCAGATGTAGGATCTAGAGAAGCTACCCTAGTAAATAAAAGCATAGCAGAAATCGGATGTGCTGGCCTGCTTGTATGTGCATAACTGGCACAAAGTACAATTGCTCTTAGTCTCAGATCACATACAAATCACACAGAGTGGTTAGCAAGTGGTCGATATGGAGTATTTGAAGAACAACAACATGGTTGATATTTTCCCAAAACTTGGAACCATCATCATTTCTAAATATTGTTTCTACAATTTATGATTAATAAGCATTTCTGGAATTGTTATTCCTTGTTTAAAAAAATGTATGTTGACTTTCTTAATTGACCGTAATAGTTAATACTAATAATGAATTGTTTCTCCAGAATATACCACAGTCTTGCTTTGAGTCTAGCATATCTCAGTCTATTTATTATATGCTTAAAGATTTTACACTCATAGTTGGACTCTACTTTCTTGTGGAGTGGACTTGGCAAGTGTTACCTACATCCGCACAGGTAAGAAGCTTGAGCAGTTCAGGTACACTCTCAATACATTATTTAAGACTCCTAATCAGCTGTCAATCATCTGTTATCACTGCATTCTATTGGTAGAATACATTGAGCATACATATACTTGATGGAAATACATTATTGTGTGTGAGACCAGCTGGCATATGTGATCATGGATGTCTGTCCTATCATTTTGTCTGTTTGCATTATTCTGTGCCATAAAGTTTGACTTTCCAGAACTTTTCTCTCACTGTTAAACACAATGTGTGTGTGTGCTCATGTCACTTCTTCTTCTTTGCGTCGTTTTACGACCAATTTTAATCACTCTTGTGATATGTTTGATCTTTGCCAAGAACGTGTATACGTTGCACATTGGTTTGGTAGGCCCTAAACGCATAGACTTCTACTCGTTAGGACACATGCATCCGATTTCAGCCAAACCTCCTTAGTCGCCTCTTACGACATGCATGGTAGGTAACAGTGGTTCTATTCTTTACACCCCAAATTTGGGCCCGGTAACCACTCGGGCGTCATCTTCTTCTTTGTCCTTCTCTGCCTGCTTTTTTTGCCACTAGGTGTAGCAGGTTTAAGTGATGATCAGTTTCCGAGATAATGCACGCTCTGTCGCTTGATATGTTGTGGTATTGTGGAGTTTTAAGATGTCTGTAACTCCATCAACCCATCTTTTGTTGGTCTGCCCTTCCTCTTGATGATTCCATTTTCAGGTTGTGCGCTCTTGCAACTGGTGTATTCGGGCTCATTCTGACCAAGTGACCAAACCATTTGAGTCTCTGTTTTTCAATAAATCTAATAGCGGGTGTTGTTCCGACTGTTCTTCTAATTTCTTATATGGTCTCTTCTTGTTTTATTTACTGCTTTCCTCAATCATCTCATTTCGCATGTGGTAATTTTCCTTTCTTGTTCTTTTGTCAGTGCCCATGTTTGGCATTGGTAGCACAGTGTTGGTATAACGATTTGCCGTCATAGTCACTTGGTGCAAATGTAGCGAAATTACATGGTAGTATAGAAGCACAGCATTTGAATGTAGCATTATGTTCACTTCTCTATTCCTACCATTTTCTTGCTCAGATGGATAAACAAATCAAAATCACTGGTTCCCAAACTGTTGTAAATTGATACAGACTGATTAAATTTATGATTTTAGATAGATACATCTGGGCATGACGCTCATCAGCCCGGGAGGGCAGGTCATCTACGGGTCGCTGCCCTGTAGGCTTATGGAGAGCAAACCCAGTAAGCGCTGGTTGAAACCGGACACACCACCGAAGGATCAGCACTTAAGCTCCAATTGGTACTGAAAGCTGTCTACGTACATTCCATTCTTGATTGGCTGTTTATATATCACAATAGAATGATAAAAACTGCTTACTGAACGATCGCGATAGAGAGATAGGTACATCAAGTTTGTACCGGTGGTACTATGTTCCTTAACACACGAAGCTTCAAGTAAATGAAACATTTTTATTTACATGTTTTGCGACAGACTTAAAGATTGTAGACAACATATAAGTTGCACAAGAAAATATATAATATTCTTTATGAAGATAAAGCATCAGTAGGTTGCTGATCATTTCTACAACTACTCTGGTAGGGAATCATCTACAACTACTCTGGTAGGGAATCATAAAATACATATTTGATCAACTTTATCTTCTTCTACAATTGGTTTTTAATGCTAAAAAAATTTCAGAGAAATGAGTTATCTCCATGCATCCAGTGAGGATCCACAGTATCAACCCTATTCTGTGTGCGATATCATAAGCATAGTCACTAACTATGTGATATATATATTCCAGTTGTTGGGTATACATTTCTGTTTAAGTTGACACGTTCCATATTTGCCAGACAAGAAGTTGTCAGATGTTCAAAGCAGAAAGTACACATCTAAATAAAGGAGATGAAGAGTAATAATGACATTCAGCATCAGACAATAAACAAAGTACAAGAACAAGCAAAATTTGGGTATTAGTTTGCTAAGAGAACAGGTAGATCTGTTCAGAGAGATGGTCAAAGAAGGCTGGCTGATGCTACAAATGGGAAAGAGAGGATTGAGATATTTTGGACATATGGGGAGACATGAGGGGGTGGAGAGGACCATCGTGGAAGGAGGCATACCGGCAAAGAGAAGAGGAAGACCACGGAGAAGATGGATTCAGGATGTGACTGATGGTTTGAACATGACGGCTGCAGAGGCAGGACATCTGACCTATGAGAGAGAGAAATTCGAGTACTGTTGGGGTGGCAAAGTTCTGCTCAAGACAAGCTATTTGATGATGATGTTTGCTAAGAATATTGACAGACAACACATAAGACTGATCAGGTTAATACTATCTATCTGAACATTACCTGACAAGTTGTGTATATGTTCTTACTAAACCATGTTTTGTTTTTTTATACAGTTTGTCATTACACCAATCTTCTGGCTAGTCCAAGGTACCTTGTTCACAGCTGTGTTCGTAGCAGGTCATGATGCTGGACATGGCTCCTTCTCAGGCTCTGAGCTGGTCAACACTATCTGTGGGAACTTCTGCCATACGTTTTTATTTTGTCCATACTATATGTGGAAGGTAACTGAAACTTACGCGCAACAATGATTCACTGGTGTCTTATGATTGTTAAAGCTCTCAAAACATGCATTTTTCCAGTTGCTACTTATGGTTGTGAATCATTGACCATTACACAAAAAGCAAGGACGAAAATCCAGTCCTTCAAACTAAATGCTACAGAAAGATCCTACGAATACCATGGACAGAAAAACGAAAGAATACTGATGTCCTGAAAGAACTAAATGTTAAAGAGAATTGGTTGATAAACAACATTCTATACAGAAAAATTAGATACTTTGGTCACGTGACCATAGAAAGAAGAATATTAGAGGGCAGGGTCCCAGGACGCAGAAGCAGACCAAGAAGGTGGCTACAAGATATTAAAGAAACCATAAATATGACCATCGACGCAGATCAATATCCTACTCAACCTCCTCCTGAAAACAGACTATTCACAATATATATATCGCTCGCCCGAGTTGTTACCGGGGCCCAAATTTGGGGTGTAAAGAATAGGACCACTGTTACCTGCCATGCATGTCGTAAGAGGCGACTAAGGAGGTTTAGCTGAAATCGGATGCATGTGTCCTAAACTTGTAGAAGTCTATGCGTTTAGGGCCTTCCAAACCAATGGAACGATCACGTTCTTGGCAAAGATCAAACATATCACAAAGAGTGATTAAAATTGGTCTAAAGAACGAACACAAAGAAGAAGAAGACAATATTATATATATATGAGACTATAGTAAAACTATTTGATTGGCAAAACACGTAATCACAAAGTACTGTAGTTTTACAAATTACAAAAACAATGACAAAATACAGCAACGTTTTGACCAACAAGGCCTTTATCAAGCAAACGAACAACAGGAGTGACAAATTTTAAAAAACAAATGGACGACCAAAACAAACGTTTCTAATGAAAATCTGGAAATAAAAACGAATAACGAAATAAATGTAGCACAAAAACACATAAAAACTAGAAATAGAACGGAAGAGAAACAATGAAAATCTAGTAAATATATAACTTTAATACATGCAACATACACCCATATAGATTACAAGACATGGGAAGAGAAAGTACTAATAAGCATAGGAATGTAATACGCTGAGTCCACGTGGTCGCAAGGTACCATACAAAGAAATCAACCGATTCTCCAGAGCAAATCAACTGCGATCATCCGAGGAACACGATCGGATGGCTGTGACCTGGACATCGTAAGCTCCTAAATGGCCAGTATCATTGAAATGGGTGGCTACAGGGGTCACAGAGCATTGGTGTATGTCGCGCAAGTGTTGGGCGAATGGTCACTGAGCCTCTTGCCTGTCTCGCCGATATAGGCCTTGTGGGGGACTGCCTAGAGTAGTTGATAGTAGCTCGGCCTGCTAGCTGTGAGCGTAGCTCGGGTTCGAACCTACTGTCCGGCATTTGTTCGAGTCCCTGGTCTTACTCAGGACGATAACGTGAGTACCTCTGAAGTCGGAGAAAATCTGCCTGTATGGCGAGGGAATACTAATTACGAGTACATTGAGCACACGGCTGCCAGTGTAAGTAATTTACAATGTGCACGCTGCTGCCATTGTAAGAAATTGGAAAACGGATTTTCACGCAAAAATCAGTTTCAGAGATGGAACTTCGCCTGAGTTGAAAGCGACGAAAAAAAAATAGGCCTTGTTACACCGCTTTCAGATAATGGCATAGATAAGATTACGGGACTCGCATGTGAAACCATCGCAATAAGAAACGTGACTAAAGGAAAAGATACAGTGCGTCTGTATCACATAAGCACACGTGTTGCTACGCCAACTGCCACACTGAACAGTGCCAAAATGAGTATGGATATTGGACTTAAGGCGACTGTGTACCAACATATCCTTAAGACTTCTGTCCCGCTCTGTAAGCCACCAAAGGATAGTTGGGGAAGACAGAACGGGTCTCAGGATCTGACTTAAGGATTGACAGATTCACTAACAACTACGCTACAGCAGCTCTCATGCATGAGTGTTGTTGCAGAAAATTCTAGTCTACAAGTGGTGTTTCTAGAGCACAGAAAGTAGTATCTTTATTATCTGTTAAATGTTCTAGTTCTGTTACTGTCATGTTCAAATCATCTCATGTCTCCATAATGCCTGTATGGTGCAAGGGAAGCAAAGAATAGTACCACTGTGACCTACAATGCATGTCGTAAGTGGCGACTGATGTAAGCCCTAGGGGTGCGACCCTAGTAAATAAAAAGCAGCACAAAAGTTGGTTGTGCTGGCCTGCTTGTAGGTGCATAGCTGGCACAGCGCACAATCGCTCCTAGGTTCAGATTGCATCCGATGTGAAATATTGGTCTATTTGACAGTGATCTCATTGTTGGTGAAATCGAGCACCTAGTCCTATTAGAGACAAACGCCTGAGTGGTTACCGGGCCCAAATTTGGGGTGTAAAGAATAGAACCACTGTTACCTGCCATGCTTGTCGTAAGAGGCAACTAAGGAGGTTTGGCTGAAATCGGATGCATGTTTCCTACACTTGTAGAAATCTATGCGTTTAGGGGCCTACCAAACCAATGTGCAACATATACACGTTCTTTGGCAAAGATCAAACATATCACAAAGAGTGATTAAAATTGGTCGTAAAGAACGAACGCGAAAAGGAGGATTAGAGACAAACAATAGAAAACATGTCTGTTGTTTCATTGTGTATGTAAAGGAACTCTTGACAATTTCAAAGAGATTGTAAAGCCACTAGCTGGACAAAATAATAGATGTGCAAACATTTGGGAATAGACAGCCTTGAGTAAAATTCATGATGTAATCAGACCTGTAATACAGAAAGTTCATAAATCACACCTTTGATGTAAATATAGCCATACATACTTATGTTGAAATTATCCCCAAATAAATCTTAGCTGTTTATTAGTTAGTTGCACTAGAATGAAGAATAGTCTGGACAAAATGTATTAGATACAGGAAAGTCTTGGAAATAAGTTGTAGCAATCCCACTTGACACAATCAGCAGCAAGTAAGGCTGCAAACTGAAATCATAAACGTTGGATTTGAAACACAAATTCAACCTGAAGCTGACTGTTCAGTTTGTGGTCGCAAGTAAATTAAGCTCATGACCGGAGATCGCTGAAGAAGAAGAACACAATTTTATTTCAGAATAGAAATAAATAATTTCTGTTACTCTATTGATGCCGTCATAATATACTTTTAAAATAATTATTTTGTGCTATTGACGTAAAATATGAATGTTTCTAGTTTTACCACAGACAATTCACTAAACAATGGGAATCTATTTTGACTATTTTTCCAGTTGTCCCATCGCAAGCATCATAAGAACACTGGAAACATTGACAAAGATGAGGTGTTCTACCCCGTCAGGAAGAGAGATGACCAAAACACTAAACTTATGCCTGGTTTTGGACTAGGTTTAGGATGGTTTGCCTACCTAATCAAGGGATACAAGCCTAGAGGGGTATGTTTCTCTCATATTTCAGCTAACAAACAGTACAAGCGTAGCCACCCTTACTAACCTAGTCATTGTGGACACCATTCTAGTTTTCTATTTGTGTAGATTTCATTCTTAAGAATATAATCAGAGAATTATCACTGCCATTGTTCATAAAGTAATTGGTTTTGAATGAAATTATCGCCCGAGCAGTTACCGGGGTCCAGATTTGGGGTGTAAAGAATAGAACCACTGTTACCTGCCATGCATGTCGTAAGAGGCGACTAAGGAGTTCTGGCTGAGATCGGATGCACATGTCCTAAACGTGTAGAAGTCTATGCGTTTAGGGCCTACCAAACCAATGTGCAACGTATACACGTTCTTGGCAAAGATCAAACATATCACAAAGAGTGATTAAAATTTGTTGTAAAGAACGAACGCAAGAAGAAGACTGCTCATTATAACATCAAGGGTGTCTCACCCACTTTGTCTGATCTCTATCCTGTGATCTGTTCACCATGGTTGAACCTACAAAATACAATGCTACTTCTAACATAGTTATGAGAGGGTTTAACTACTGTAAACCACAACATACATTACACATACAATATTTCATGGTTCAAATTCCTACTTTAATGTTCCCAGTTAAGTTACACGTTAATTGTATATCCTTTACAGGACTTTGCGAATCAACCCCAGCTTGTTAATGCTGTTTGTGATTTTTCTAGGCATTATTACGTTCAGTAGTTTGCCATTGCTTTCTGAACAGGTGGTGCCAACGTCCTTTTGTAAAAATCCACACCAAACAATTTGAAAGCAAACTGTCCACAGCGTGATTCGAACTCAGAACGTCGGGTTAATAGACCGAATCACTATCCCCTAAGCCACAGGCGCCACCATGTTCCTAGTTACAATTTTTAAAATAAAATATAAAGTGATATTTTCAACACAAACATCATCTTGATGATTAGTTACTTGATGGCTAGTTACTATGTAGAAAGGGAGCTAAATTAAGAGATTCTGTTGTGCTGAGTTCATAGCCTCTCCTAACATAACATAGCCTCTCCTAACATAACAGGTGCAGCATTTTAACTGTTATGTTTTCTTCTCACACAGGTGCAGCATTTTAACCCATTGGATCCTATGTTTGCCCATCATGTCCTAAACTGTACATTGTCACTGGTGTGCCTGATAGGTTGGTCTATGGTCCTGGTTCATTTCATCGAGGTGTTTGGTTGGGGAGCTTTCTTTTATCACTATGTGGTACCAGATTTGATCTTTGCTTCATACACGGTCATTATTACGTTCCTCCATCACCATGATGATGATATCCCCTGGTACGGCGACAACCTGTGGGACAATGTACGAGGACAGCTATCATCTGTAGATCGATCATACGGCTGGTGTCATTATCTTATTCATAAGTAAGTGTTAGTTGTGTACATGTGAAATAGTTAACATATACATATTCCTACACTTCTCTGCTCTGATATTATTCATAGGCTGTGATAAGTTACTCCGTCAACATCTATCATTGATGACATGCTGTTGCTAATCATAACATTCAAGATTGATCCACTCCCATGTGGTGCCAGCGCTTGCAAAGGAAGCAAAGAATAGTAGCACTGCGACCTGCAAGACATGTCGTAAGAGGTAGTTGGGGCGTAGTCATTCTACCCCAGTAAATAAAGAGCATAACTGGCACAGCGTACAATCGCTCTTAGGATCACATACAAATAACACAGGGTGGTCAACAAGTCGTCGATATGGAACGCTAGAAGAAGATTGAACCTCCAATTCTTTTTGTCTCTTGCAAATATGGTACATTTTGACATCTGACATTTTTTGCCCATCAGTTCTAACTCATCATCAAAAAAGCTGTCATGGACAGAACTTTGACACTCGAACAATCCTCCAGAATTTTTCTTTCTCATATGCCACAAGTCCCGCCATTGCAGCTGTTACATCGCAGCTGTTACATCGCAGAATCTTCTCTGTGGTCTTCCTCTTCGCTGGGATGTCTTCTGCGACACTTGTCTTTTTATATGTCCAAAATACTTTGATTTTGTCAATTTTTGTTGGTTTCGTTCAACCAGTCAGTTTTTTTCCTCTTCATTGCCCAAACAAAAATTAATAGCAGAAATATTTAATGTATCTCTTCTTGTGTCCTTTCGTGTATTGTTCTAGAAAATGGTAGAGTAATTATTTTTATTTGTGTATCTACGTAGCTATCAAGGTTTGCACTTGCTGTCATATTAAAGCCATCTGTGTGCAGTACGCCATCGAGTATTAACACTTTCGCTGCCAGCCATTTTGAACAAAGTCCGCGTTTTGAGTTGGGTGTCCGTCATCTACTCCTGTACCCCTGGGAATGTCTGCTATCGATCTATAAACATCGTCACGTGAATCACAGTTCAAATTCATATCACATTCAAAGTTCATTTTAACACTATCACTGGCTAAAAAGTCTGAAAAGAGTCATTTTGGACATCACTATTCATCAGCTACGTCAGCCATTTTGAAAATGTTTTGTTTACTTATGAAAATCGGACGTTACATCGCATGTGTTCGATCCACCATTTTGGAGAGCTAAGTGTGATTAAAATTGGTGGTAAAGAAATAAGGCAAAGAAATGTGCTACCGTGTATGGTTGATAGTCTCAGATATCACAACTTGGTTTTTTTAATTATTTTTAAATTTATCTTAATTTGAGTCTTCTTTTATTTCAGCATTGGTACCCACCAGATTCATCATCTGTTTCCCAAGGTCCCCCACTACCACCTGGAGGAAGCTACAGTATCATTCCGCAAGGCATTCCCTAAACTTGTCAACATTCGCAATGAGCCCATCATGCGAGCTTTCTGGCGTATGTTTACCAAGTATGCTAAACAAAGTGTGATCACCAATGAAGCAGAGATACATTTATACAAGTAATGGCTACATAAAACTAGATCTTGTCCTCATACGATGCTGTTTGTGTTGACTAACACAAAGAGCATAGTATTCACTTCTAAAACAATCTTTTATGTATTTTACTATATTGTTCATGGTGTTTAGGGTTGCTTTTCCGTATTAGCATATTCCAAAATATATTTATTGTTGATGGCCTGTTTTGAATAACATCGATTATTTGTTATTTCTGTTATCTTTGCCAGGTGACATGAGCCATTTTATGTGTTTGTGTGTTCCGTGTCGGAATTTGAGCTGTTTGTCTGTTTTCCATGTCTGAATTTGAGCTGTTGGTCTGTTTTCCATGTCTGAATTTGATTTGTCACTCATAATCAGTATTTTTAAAGTGTTGACTTCTCAATACATAGTTACTGGGAAATGCCCTGTGTATATGCATGTTCCTGTCAAGCTAATCTCTTGCTGTTCGGGAGAGAAAGAAGAGCACACTTAAACTGACTCATTTCTATCAGCATAATTTCTAGTCCCAAATGAATGTCAAATTGTTGGTATGCTGCTAGCTTCAAGGAATATGTCATGTTTTATCACTGATTACTTATCAGAGAAAGTAGTACAAAGTTAGAGAACATGCACAAATAAGCATCAAGGCCCAGTCTTAAAGTTAAACACAACTCGCAAATTACCATCTTTAAATTCTCCACTGGACACTGTAGACTACAAACTCATCTATAGAAAAATTAAACTTGTCCAAAATGGACCAGTACTCATGCAAAAATACTCCCCATGCACCTCAACGTTTGCTGACATGTCATCTGCTTGGAGATGGAAGGTCCAACTAACCTGGTCGCAAGAGACTAGTTTAGAAGAGAAACTCAGAACATTCTTCTGACAACTGTCTTCATGAAGGCATTTCAACCTCCTTATATTGACTGCTGGGGGAACTGGTCACATAATAAGAATTATCAGAAACAATTGATGTGTTTAAGTTTATCATATGCTTAATTTGTGCATTCTAATAAATGTCTGAGATTGTGGGTGGATCATATTTGTTGTATGAATGATATATTTTTGATGTATCCACCTTGTCTGATTTTTTGTCCTAAATTGTCTGATGTTTGTCTCAGCAATGTTAAAGTGGTTCATTAACCGCAGCAGTCATGCATGGTTTTTGTTAGTCTCATGTTACTTGCCAGTTTGTATCATTCCTTGGGTGTGTTTATTTGTCATTCAACCTGATAGTCTCCCACAAGAGGCTGATGGACCGTATGGACAACACCCTGTTCCAGAAAGAATATAGCTAAATTTTTCTGTCCTTCCAAAATTTTGCCTTAAACATGCCATCAACATATTTTGATCAAGAATACAGGGTTTACTTATTTGTTGACATGTCAGATTTGAATGTGTGCATGCATTTCATCAAATATTCTCTCTCTGAATTGAACAACCACTCAGGTTTAGTCAGCATATTAATGCTTGTTACTATATAATCTCATTTAAAAACCAATTACTTTATGAACAGATTACATTCAATTGTTAGAAGAATAAATTTGAATGATTCCCATTGGTGATTTTTGTAAAAACTTGTCTGAATCGTAACCTCTGTGCAGCACTTGTATCATTTCCCATACGTCTACATCAAAAGTCTTAATCAAATTTGTTATGCGATCGACTTCATGCCACATTGGGCATTCCAATTTGTGCTCTCAACGTAACGTAGCATTAATCAAATTTGTGAATCTCGAAAACAAAAACTAACACACGTCATCCATGTATATAAATTACTAATTCCAGCAGAGCCAATGTCAAAACTACATCCTGTAATGAAGTTTAGAAACGTTGTAGTCGTCAAGCTAGCTACAGTATTATCAATTGTGCTTCTAAATATTGTTGTTATGAGAGTATGAACTGTTGACATCACTATATATTCCATTTAACTGCTACTGTTATATTTCTCATGATTATGTGTTTGTTTGTTTGTGTTGATCTCAGGGTAGTTCACTTCAAACGTAATATAAGACAATCTCAGTGATTTGTTGTTTACGGTAGATATGAAGAACTGGACACAGCTGCTGCAGTAGTGATGGGAGGAAATAATAAAACATGGATGTGATGTTTCATGACAAATATACTTCAGCTGATAAGTGTTATTGGCTTTAGCGGCTAAGTAGTATTTGTCAGACCTTATGTTGAGAACCGTAATGATCTGGGTTCAATTCCACAGCAGAAGTGACATTTTTCCCGGTCGTAACTCGGATCAACCCAGCCTCAATTGGGTACCAGAAAGACTGCTGAAGTGATGACCACATCACCTGTCATGTGCAGATGGTCAATGAAAATACAGACTTAACGCTGTATTCTCCAAATTATACCTCATGGTATGAAAAAAAAGGATTTCTTTTAGGTTGACCCTAGTCTGGGTCAATGAACTATCATTTATACCCAGTTGTTCTTGTTGTGCTGGACTTGTGTATGTTTCTAATGTTATCTGTTGTAGGCAAGCTGTCTTACTTGACATATCACACAGAATAGCTATTAAAACTTTTCCATTGTTGTGTAATAATTAAAGAAAACTCGCATAAACTTATCTCCGAGAAGTGATATATTTTTTAAATGTATGTACCTTGTGGCCTTAACCGACACGGGTGACCAAAGTGCATTATTATTGTGGCATTATCATGTAGTAACTAAGTGCTTTGTTAATCAAATATTACCTCATATCGAACAACTAGCTAGTGAAAAGTCTTGTTCTGGGTTACCTTTTTTTAAATGTGTGTGATATACTGTAAGGATGAAGATATTTTTTAATGGTTGCACATATTTTTGTAATCACCATATAGTTTCATTATAATGACTGACTTTATAAATGTGTGTGTGGTTATGCCAAGCACTACCAGCAACTGGCCAGTGAGTAACTATGTTATTAGTGTCAGTCAATCATAGGCGGCGTGGTCTCTGGTGTTGAGGTACTGCGCTAGTCTCTCGCTTCAAAAGCAATTGGTTTGTTTCTCATGTGGAGAACACTGAATATTTTTCCCAGCTGTCCCTGATCTCAGTGTAGGTGGGATCCACTTCCTAGTCCCATCTGGGGAAAATATAACCTAGGTACCACTTTGGTAGTGTATAATTAATAACAATAGTATGCTGGAAAACATCATCTGGGCAAATATGAAAATTCCTACAAAATCTGTTTAAAATGACACAATGACCGTTGCTGCAATATACAGTTCATGCACTGCTGAGATCTTCTGGCATCGAAGCACACATGATTATTTGTCAAAGTGCAATGATGATTGTCCTGCCAATGTACCATCATGTGATATGTTCTTTGCAGAACACAACAGGTCTGCATGTAAAACTCATGTAAATCTCTATTTACCTAGTCAGACAATATACACAGCTAGTTAGATGTGTTCATATGGAGATCATTTATATATATATAAATCTGTCTCCACATTTCGGTTATCACTGTCAGGAAGGGAAACAAAGGAATAAAAGATAGAAGAATCTTTTGTAATATAGTCAGATGCCAGTCTCAAGCACATGTTGAGCAGAAGAAATGTGAACACATGTACATAATCATCTATTATCATTTCTTTGCTTCTATAGCAGTAGTGATAAACTTGTTGCAAACTAATCTGTTCACTCATACAAGAATTGGTTTTAGAAGTCAAAGAAAGTAGCAAACCTAAACCATGTTCAGTTACACTTAATTTCTATTTGGACTTATAGTTGTCGATGAGATTTTATATCAATGCTCAAACCTTGAAAGTTTGATAGATAAATACGATACAATTTTGTGAATCTGATTCTATAGTTGATTTTTTTACTGCTTGAGTTTAATGTTTTCCAGTAGTTGTGCAACCCTCTCCATAAACCTACCATTGTCTACCTCTGTTAAGACAAGACATCTTTATTTGTGCCAAATTATCGCTACAAATCCCTTTTGTACACACATTGAAGCTTTCAAATAACCAGAATTTGTAACCTAGATGAAAGATGTTTTGACCAATGGTTACTTGATCCAAGTCTTGTTTCCATGTTTAACAAGACACACTGACTATTCTAACAGATAATAATGTACATGTTCTTTGTCTCTTTCGACTGCTGACTCAAGTCTGACAAACAACAAAAACTTGAGAGATTATGTGTTTGTTATTGAAGAGTGCATAATTAAACTAATCAGTTGATTTCCCAACAAATCTTGTTTTGTGTATCGTACTCATAGTTGCAGAGTTCCATTCTCGTAATTAATATGAATCTTCCTGTCCTGTTATCATTTTAAACACCAAATAAATTACATGGTGCGAATTACAAAAATATTGTTGTAACACTTGATGAATAATGGTGCTGGGCCTGTATAATATTTTTGCCATGGTCAGATATAGGTGGTGTGGTCGACATCACACCAGTTGACTTTATTACCCAAAGATTCTGGTAACCAAATGGAGATGGGATCGAATCAAGACCACGCAATAAGGGAGCTATTCCTTCAAATTCAGGAACCTCTCCAGTACCATGTCATCTCTCATCGCATTGACTATGCACTCTACATCTATCATATAGACTAGACACAAAGAGCCTCACACAGGCAGAAAAATACAAGAATATGCCAAGACATCCAATGAAAGCTAGGTTCAGAGATCTGGCCAGCGGGAGGTTGAATAGTTTTGTGCACCGGTCTAAGAGACTAATTAGAACATATTTATTTTTTTGATCCAGAAGCACTTGAGCTCTTCGGCTCGGTGCCATGGACATCGTAACCCTTCGATTCGGTGCACCGAACACCGTAAATCTGGGGAATCTGTGGCTTTTTCCTGCCATCCCGCACACACAGGGATAGTCACCCGTAGTCCAACGCGCTACGAACACGCTAGGCAGACGGGCATTAGAACATACAAGGACGATCTACCAGACATCACGAAGGATATAACACCAACACTCTCCCCAATCCCATGGGAACAACCATAGATGCCCCATGAGAGAGCTAAATACTCTCCAAAGAAAACAGTAGCCTGTGAAATGATCCAAGCAAAGCATGGATTGACAGCTAGAGCAGTGAGAAACGGAGGGGCAGGAGTTCAAGAAAGATACCCAAACAAACGAATCCACCTGTACCACCCACTGGAAACTACTCAGCTGATTCACATGCCCTAAACATTGCAGCTAAAATGCTAAATAACACAAGAAGTCAATGTCAGCAGATTGTATTCCTCACCGATGCTCTGTCAGTATTGCAAGCCCTAGATAGTGAAAAGCTGCTAGAACTGAAACACTAAGTGAGCTGAATACCATAAGAAAGGTGGTGCTGCAGTGGAGACCGGCATACCAGGAAATTCTCACCAGATTGGGATTTCGGATTCTCTAATAAAGGCAGCCATCTGCCTCTGATTATCAGCCACGCCATAGTTTGTCTTGGACGCTAGTGTAAGTGGGCGACCTCTTTCTTCTAAGTCTGCACACTGAAGGCAGTTCTGTAGGATATAATTCCTATGATTTCTGATTCCCTGTTTGTGCCGACCTCTTCCAGCAGTAAGTTTTGGCCACCCTCGTGATGGTGGGTCTGACATTCTTACTGCGTAGCGAAATCTCCGAGGCAGATTGGCGGCCGTAGAATCCATTATCCCATTCCTCATTGTGAGGGGTCGTTGCACCATGTTATGAGCCTTATGCATCCGTTTTCTGCAAGCATTTGTTTCGAGTTAGCCTTCCCTAGCGGACACATGCATCCGATTTCATCCAAACCTCCTTACTCGCCTCTTACGACATGCGTGGCAGGTGTAACAGGGGTGGGAGGACAAGTCGCAAAATTAAGTCCCCTTGGTTTCAGTCAAACAAAAAACGAAATCGAAAAATCACATGGTTCAAAAATAGGGGAGTACAGTCCCTTGGACGAAGGATGTCAAAAGCAAGCTGACCATTGGTCAATACAAGTCCGGGGAAAAGTGCATAAAAAGGCGCTACACGGCAGTTCACAGAGAGGAGACCCCGGGAAGTTAGCAAGGAGTGACGGTCTGTCGTCAGATAGGGTGGAACAAGGTAGTTCGCCCAGTGAGGAATTCGATACAGGTAGTAGAGTGAATAATAATTTCGAGTGTATTCTCATTTGCCACTTGCAAATCAGTAGAAGATAGCGGATGGAAGCTAAGACAACCAGTTTATAATCCAGGGTATTCTCATTTACCACGTGCAAATCAGTTGATGAAAGCTAACTCAGCAAGTTAGCAGGATATTCCTGTATACTCTTATTTAACTCGTGCAGATCAGTTGATGAAAGCCAAGAAGGAAGTTTGAAGAATATTCCTGTATATCCTCATCGGCCACGTGCTGACCAGAAAAGCAGTTAACTAAGATAACTAAGACAGCCAGATTGTTATATCCCAGCGGTTACCAAGTTAACCACGTGCAGAACAGAGGATCCAGTCATTTTGATAGAACTTTCTCGTCGGCCAGACGTTAGTCAGAGGCGCTTTATTAATTAACAGATTTAGTCAAATGTTATTATGCTTATCACTTTATTTCAGGGTCTTTTAAATGAGAATTTCGGTAAATTGTTTTATGTATGAATTTGTGTGATTATTCGTAGAATTAGTTTTAATAAAAGTTGAGGATCATATTGATTGATTCTCACATAGATAACTATTCCAGAACCACGTGTTAGTATATTGTTGTGTGGTCAGACAAACGTGAAGGTTGATAGTCAGCAGGGTAATAGAATAATTATATATATTAGACAGGCATGAAACCTATACGGTTACACTGATGCCATTAAGACAGGATTTCGAACCGTGGTTGTAGTGGAACATAGGAAGTACCCATAGTATTTACGATTTTAGAGGCCAAACGTGTAGGATAAGATTAAGTAAAAGTTTTTAGTACTATTAGTAGATTTAAGTTGTGGATATATATTTTGAGAAACGTGAGTTAAGATTTAATTAAGTAGGTAACAATTTAAGATTTTTCAAGGAAAGTGAGGTAAGTTGCGAGACATTTTTCATTACTTTTTATATTTAGAGAAAATGGCAGTACCGGAGAACAAAAATGGTGCTGGAGGAGGTAGTCATATAGGAAAGGAAATAAGCATGGCTTTGCCAAATTAGAAATAATTGTGAGGAGACAGGGAACGGTGGAAAGAGTGCCGATGTTTACGGGGGAAGCAGGACAATTTAAGAAATGGATAGGGGAGATAGACAAGCAAGCTTTCGTTGCAAATTTAGAAGAAAGCGAGAAAAAATACGTCGCCTTGCAAGCAAGCACAGGGGGAGTATCAGATTTCATATTAAAAAAGATGAAACAAAACCCTGAAGAGTCTTGGAAGGAGATGTTAGAAGACCTCCGTAAACGCTACACGGAAGAAGAGGACCCCCATTACGCATTCACACTCTTGCGTAAACTGAGGCAAGAGGACAGAGAGACTGCCCAAGAGTTTGGAGAGCGAACAGCAAAGTTAGCGGAAGAAGCCTACTCAGTAAAAGAGCGGGAAGAATCGGGAGTTAGAAGACTGCTCATCAATATTTTTATTGATGGGTTAGAGTCTGACCAGATAAAAAGGTTCTTGCTAAAAACAGAGCCGAGGAACTTAGAAGAAGCCATTTCGAACGCCAAAGAGGAAGAAAGTTTTATCAGAAAATGTAAAATGAGGATAGAACAAGAGCCTCGTCGACGTAGCCATGATGGAGGATACCGAAGGCGGTACGAAGATTTCCCCAGGATGGCACCTCAAGGAGCAGGAGGACGAGAGAGGAGAGAAATAGAAAACAGGTACGAACAGAGTACAGGCCCTGCCAACCAGGCGTGCTACCGATGTGGACGAGAAGGGCACATAGCTCGTTGGTGTCAAGATCAACAAAGACATGAACCTAGGTCGATGTCCAAGTTTGCGGAAAGAAGGAACTACGCATTAGGAATTTACTCAGTCAGACGGACCGAGAAGAAAAGAGAACAACGTAACATGGCTGCAAAAGGAAAGGTAGATGTTGAAGAGAAGCTTAGAAACACGAAGGAAAAACTATTGGAATCTAGGATGGTAAACTGCCAGCAAGAACTAGACAAGGTTAGCGACCAGTATGTCACTATGAAGCAAATAAACATAAAATTGATAGAAGGGCAGAAAATGCTAGAAGAAAGTTTGGATTTAGAGAGACAGGACACAGCGGCAGTAAAAGACAGTATGAAGAAAGACATAACGGACAGAGATCTAGAAATAAGAAATCTTAAAGAAGTAGTGAATAGGCAGGTAGAGCAACTACGACAAGTGGAACGGCAGAGCAAAGAGTATTTAAGACAGAAAGAAAAGTCAGACTTAGAATTGAAGTCGGTTAGTAGTGTTAAACAAGCTACTACCGCAGATACAGACAGATGGAAGAAAGAGATAATTGACAGGGACGTAAAGATAGAGAGGTACCGAAGGAAAGTAGCTATTAACCAGCAAGATACTGAGAGACTGGTTGACAAAATAAAGACACAAGACCTAGAAATACGGAAATTGACGAGAGACAGACATAATTCTGAAAGAAAACAGATTAGTAGATCTAAAATACACTGTCATGGCAACAATGGGCCAGTGCAACAAATACGACACGTAGACGTCAGTTCAGAGAAAGCACGATTGGCCGTAGACAGCGACGAAGAATCCCAGGTAGGAGACCGTGACGAGATTTTGGATAAGCTCTTTCAAGATCCACGGAGGAGGTTATGAGTTTGTTGAAGGGAGTTTGTATGATTCAGACGAAGATGATAGTAGAAGTGAGAGATATAACGACAGACAGGAAAGGAATAAAAGTAGACAGGATGCGCAACTGACGCATGGGATAAATAAGATGCAAGGCAAAACGGCGAGAGGGGTTAAAACACCGAAGCCGGTGGCTCACCACAGAGATCTAGAGACTAGGACTAGGGAAGACACAGAAGTATATGCAGAAGCAAAGACGAAATTTTGGAATTTTCATAGATAGAATACTAGGCGGATAAAATTAGATTGATAGAATGAAAAAGGGAAGAGTAGCTCGGAGCTACTGGTCGAAGTGTTTAATTTAGGCTTTAAGTCAAGTTGGAAAATTTTCTATTCATTGGTAGCATTGATGTCAGAATTAGTAGGTTGAATGGAACTAGAAATCGCAATTTCATTGTGTCCAGATGAGTAGGGGTGAAATGTATATAGTATTATCTTTGCAGCCTGGGGCTTTGACTTGTGCTAGAATTCGAATTGAATAGGATCTTTATGATGTTCAGCAAACAGAAAGTGGTTTGGCAGGTTTTAGTTAATTAGATGTTACATAACTTATGTGTCTCACCGGAGATCACCAGCAGTGACGTACAGGTAGAAAAGGAGATAAACAATGGAGAGGTGTTTGCATAGTGGGAAGGTGCGAATTTGTACTGACCACATGGTGTCAAATGTTGAAATTCTCGTTTCTACAATATCACTTTGAATTAAGGAGAAATTAAGTAGCGATTGTGGTGGAAAGTTTTTTTTAAGTATCACAGCAATTTGCATATGAATGTATATTTTAAAATTGAAAGTAGATGACATTTTGACGGATGGCTTTACATTGTTAAACAGGCATTTTGTTATTGTTGTACTTGCATTATTATAGGGTATTTGGATTTCTTTATGTATTTTAATGTGGTTTGGGGATGCATTCATGTATGTACCATTTATCCATGCCTAGTGTAGAGTTGTAAGATGTTTCACAGGAGCTGAGCGGAAATAACCAGCTCATTGCGGGAGTCTCAAACTTTATCGAAGGTTCAGAATGTAGAGTAGAATCACTATCATGAATGCAGGTCGAAAAAGGCGGCCGAGACATGTTGTGGAGTGCCACGTAAAATAATTGGGTGTTCTTGGGGAACATAGAGAACAAAAAACGGTCCGACTATGAGCCTCAAACAGATTTGAAGGAGCGCAAGCTCAACATGCGAGTATTCAAAGGTATGCCCTGGAGAAGAGACACTTGAATAAAGTAAGACACGACGGATAGATAATCATTTTTGTAAACTTGTTGGAGTTTCAAACGGAATATTGAAGAGAGAAAACAAGGCGGGAACAGGCATTTGCAGCGTTGATTCTATTAGAGAAAGTACATGTTGGTCTTTACTAGCAAATGAGTATTGGTTATTTTCTTAATGTATATAATATAATGATTTTGATGTTATTTTATTTCTTGAAGTTTATATATTATATTGCAATGGTGAATAACGTTCGGCGTCGGTCATACTTTGAAAGTGATTGAAGTGCTTGCATTAAGAAGCAAAATAGGGAAAGAAGGAAAATAGATGGAGCTTTTCTAGAAATAGCTTAGCAGAAGTTTCAGTAATTATTTATGTTTTCTCTTATGTCTATATATGTATTGAATGTATTAATATTATGTGGAAGTGTTATGAAATGTTTGAGGTTGTAAGATAGTAGTAGGTAAGGAAATAGAATTTCAGGCATTAGATTTCCTAAGCAAAAACTCGAAACCAGGTAGATACCAAAACTACCCATCATTGATGTACAGGGTAGAGGCTTATGAAAATATTTGTCAAATTGACAAATGTTTTAGAAGAACGTGGAGAGATGATGTAACAGGGGTGGGAGGACAAGTCGCAAAATTAAGTCCCCTTGGTTTCAGTCAAACAAAAAACGAAATCGAAAAATCACATGGTTCAAAAATAGGGGGAGTACAGTCCCTTGGACGAAGGATGTCAAAAGCAAGCTGACCATTGGTCAATACAAGTCCGGGGAAAAGTGCATAAAAAGGCGCTACACGGCAGTTCACAGAGAGAGACCCGGAAGTTAGCAAGGAGTGACGGTCTGTCGTCAGATAGGGGGGAACAAGGTAGTTCGCCCAGTGAGGAATTCGATACAGGTAGTAGAGTGAATAATAATTTCGAGTGTATTCTCATTTGCCACTTGCAAATCAGTAGAAGATAGCGGATGGA
This sequence comes from Arion vulgaris, assembly GCA_020796225.1. NCBI lineage: Eukaryota > Metazoa > Mollusca > Gastropoda > Stylommatophora > Arionidae > Arion > Arion vulgaris. Next base: position 10,938,618 of record CM036771.1, on the reverse strand, counting down.
AGCTAAGACAACCAGTTTATAATCCAGGGTATTCTCATTTACCACGTGCAAATCAGTTGATGAAAGCTAACTCAGCAAGTTAGCAGGATATTCCTGTATACTCTTATTTAACTCGTGCAGATCAGTTGATGAAAGCCAAGAAGGAAGTTTGAAGAATATTCCTGTATATCCTCATCGGCCACGTGCTGACCAGAAAAGCAGTTAACTAAGATAACTAAGACAGCCAGATTGTTATATCCCAGCGGTTACCAAGTTAACCACGTGCAGAACAGAGGATCCAGTCATTTTGATAGAACTTTCTCGGCCGAGCGTTAGTCAGAGCGCTTTATTAATTAACAGATTTAGTCAAATGTTATTATGCTTATCACTTTATTTCAGGGTCTTTTAAATGAGAATTTCGGTAAATTGTTTTATGTATGAATTTGTGTGATTATTCGTAGAATTAGTTTTAATAAAAGTTGAGGATCATATTGATTGATTCTCACATAGATAACTATTCCAGAACCACGTGTTAGTATATTGTTGTGTGGTCAGACAAACGTGAAGGTTGATAGTCAGCAGGGTAATAGAATAATTATATATATTAGACAGGCATGAAACCTATACGGTTACAGCAGGTAACAGTGGTTCTATTCTTTACACCCCAAATTTGGGCCCGTAACCACTCGGGCGATACCAGGAAATGAGAGAGCAGACAAATTAGCTAAGGAAGGAGCAACAAGGGAATCAATCACTTTCCAGGAAAAGAAAACCCAGCAAACAGACGATTCCCACTATCTAGATAGAGCAAGGCAGGTGATATTGTTTCGCCTCAGAACTGGACACATCAGACACTTGGAAATGAAAATCGTGGCATATCCTAAAGGACATAGCCATCAACCACAGTAAACTAGTCGATTTTCTAGGCACCATTTATACGTTCAGTAGTTTAACATTGCTTTCTGAACGGCGAGGTCTATTTTTACCTTTTTGTAAAATCCACGGAAACAATTTGCTTCCAAACTTGCTCACCGTGGGTTTTGAACCAGGTACGCTTGGGTTCGTGATCGAGCTCACTAACAGACACACAGATTAAAACTAGTTCCATCACCCACATGTGCTTGTGGACTAACAGCTGAACACATTCTGCAAGATTTTCCTTCGTATTTGGGCCCTTTTTTGAAGTTATAATATGCATCGCTGTTTGGACAAATGTGGGACAGCTTCATGTGTATGAAAGTCTCTCATCAAGAGCACATCAGTTGGTATCCAACTTTTGAGTTGGATAATATTTTTTGTGCAACAAATCATACATGTATGTAGCTCTCTACATTCCACAGTAGAGAATGTCTTCATCATATATTTAGCTATACGGGAAAACTGCTCCTCTAGTGAGTATTTCCAGCCAAAATATAGCGTTGAAAAAAAAAAACATGATGTGGATAATGAAGAGTAATCATATGAACTGCATCAATAATGAAACTATCAAACACTGTTATGTGATATCTGTTCCTAGAACACACACAAGTATGACAACCAATTTTATGAAAACACCACTTTATTCTAAGCTTCTTATACCATTAATAACCAGCCTAGAATTTTGAGAAGTTCACAGCAAATATCAATTGTGCTGACTAAACATTAATTCAGACGGGTGATATCTCGCACAAGACCTAGTTTCCATGACAATACTGTTGCATGATTGTTGAGAAAATTGCCATCAACTGTAAATATTCGTCAGCTCCGTCTATCAGACACCTGTCCACCTTCTGAAATATATACACAAACAATAGTTATTTCTAATACTGAGAATTTATTTGTGTTTTCAAAAATGTGAACATTGCAAATATTAAACAATACCTATTATAGTAGCAAGCTATGAAAAAACAAATATAATGAAGACACCTATGGCAAGTAATGCAGATATCACACTGGAATCTAAAATGATGAAAATAACAGAGCAGTTCACCTATTTAGGTAGCAATTTTGATTGCAGAGGAAATGTTAAAAAAGAAATTATGATACGAATTGGCAAAGCAACATCAGCTTTTTTAAAAGTCAAAATAAAATATGGAACTGCAAGTTATATAGTATTAAAACTAAATCCCGAATTTCCAATTCAAATGTTGTATCAATCCTAACATATACCAGCGAAAATTGGAAAATGACTAAAGATATAGAAAGCAAGTTGAATGCATTTGAAAATAGATGTCTGCAAAAAATAATGAATATAAAATGGAAGGAATTCAGAAGTGATGAAATCAGAGACATGTCTGGTCAACCACTAGTGACAACTGTTATAAGAAAGAGAAGATGGAGATATGTTGGGCACACCTTGAGGAGAAATGATCAATGAATATTTTTTCTTTCATCCGCTTTCAACTCAGGCAGTTCCATCTCTGAAACTGATTTTGTGTGAAAATCTGTTTTCCAATTTCTTACAATGGCAGCAGCGTGCACATTGTAAATTACTTTACACTGGCAGCCGTGTGCTCAATGTACTCGTAATTAGTATTCCCTCGCCATACAGGCAGATTTTCTCCGACTTCAGAGGTACTCACGTTATCGTCCTGAGTAAGACCAGGGGACTCGAACAAATGCCGGACAGTAGGTTCGAACCCGAGCTATGAGGCGTCTCACAGCTAGCAGGCAGAGCTGCTATCAACTACTCTAGGCAGTCCCCCATCAATGAATATCAAAGCAGGCATTGAAGTGGGATGCAAAGGGCTCAAGAAAGAGAGGTCGACCTAAAGAGACCTGAAACGAACTTTGCTGAGACAGGAAATATCGGTCTCAGTTCCATGGAGGAGATTGAGCGAGTTACCCAGGATAGAGCGGTATGGAGAAATTACTTACAGGCCCTATGTAACGTATAACAGTCGAGAGAATTATTATTATAGTAGTAATAGCAACCTTCAACAATCATGATTGTGTTAATGCTCACATGAAGAAATGATTGTCAACTCTCAGTTGCTTCTATAAAAGGTCTATCACTTGTGATATCTAGTCTGCTTATTGCAGAAGTTTGCCTTCATTCACATGTCACTGGTATGTCCAATGCCTTGATATGATGTATACACACATTGACAGTACATTGCAATTGGTCTGAAGTCTGTCTGAATAAGATATCTGAGATTCGACGTACATTACCAGAATATCAGTCTAAGCTTTGTGTACAATTTTGTTAGCATTTCCTTCTATCACGTGTCACTATTTTTTTAAGTGCCTAGAATGTATCAAGCATAACTTTGATGGTGAATTCGTCATGTACAATGAAAAATGTGTGGAAGTATAGTAATAATACTAATGCGTTCTCACTAGACTGAGATTTAGGATTCTCTAATAAAGGTCGCTGTCAGCCACACCATACAGTTTGTCTTGGACGCTGGTGTAAGTGGGCTACTTCTTTCTTCTCAGGTCTGCATAATGGGGGCAGTTCTGTAGACATGCTGTTGTTATACTCACCAAGCCACAATGGCACAGGCTGTTGGTAATGCAGAAATTATATTAATCTTGAATAACTACTATCTGTTTACAAATGAACATACATGGCAGAAATTTTTAATACAAACTGTCTCACTGCAATAATTTCTACACCACATGAAACTGTATGATTATAATGGAAGCAAGTGTTAATGAAGTAAAAATAGATGAAGAAGCATGTGATGATAGAAATCTTACCGCCATCTTCTCACAAATGACAGATTTCTGCTTATCATTCAGGTCCTCCTTGTTGATAATTCTGTCGTGTAACTGATTGAGAATCTGAGAGGCAGCATAACCATCCATAATAACATTCTGGTAGATTTTAATATAAAGAAGATCAAAACAAATATTTCAACTAGTATAATTTTATCAGGAAAGTCTATAATCTAGCTGTTAGAAACAATATCATTATATATTTTTGTACTTTGGCTTACAGTAGTGAGCTTGATCACAATCCATGAATATCTGGTTCAAACTCTGCTATGTACAGTTTGTAAGCAAACTTGTTCCCGTGGATTTTTATGAATGGTAAAAATAGACCTCACTGTTCAGAAAGCAATGGCAAACTACTGGATGTATAAGTGGTGCCTAGAAAATGAACAACTCGTTTTCTGTGGTTGATGGCGATTCCTGTAAAGGGTATGCTACAATTTTCATTCAGTGTTTGTACCATGATTTGTTCAGATGTCAGTATCCTGGTACTTACTATCCAAGACTCTATGCTGCCTCCACTTGGTGGCCATGGAAACATTGCATGCTCCAGTATGGCAAAGTTAGTAGGTATCAAAGGGGAAGTTACTCATACAAGGAGGTAATGTGAAAGTTATGTTTATTATGAGATTGGGTCACATAATGGACAAGCAACATCTTAGATTGTCTGCGACACAAATTCCCTGGACAATGTTCATAAAATGATAACAAACACTGCTTCGTGCTAAAAAAACAAGTCATGTCATACCAGCAGACTAGTCTGTTGATAATGCCAGAATTGCCTAGCCTCTGCAAATTCTGTCAATGGCTGTTGCATGCTTATCCCAAGTGTGGAAAAATCACAGAGGGAAAGCCCTTAATTCTTTTGGAGGAAGGCACAAATAAATTGTCGCTCCCGATTTGAAAATGAAATATAGAACATAATGTTGACTGAGTGGGCAGGTCAACCAAATAAAATATCAATTCCTTGTTGCCATGGAAATATGATGTTAAAACTGTCATATCTCACAAATTTCTTACTCTTCTATGGGTGGAACACGTAAAAGGTAATGTAGTTTTACCAAGTACAATATGTTGGGTGGACAAGTTAGTTGGTAAACTTACCTGTACTGCTTTATCCAAGTCTTCATAAGAATCAGTTGAACATGCCAAGATAAGACTGTCTATGCACTCCTCTGATACAACCTTTTGAGTTAGAAAGAAAATTTGTAGAATAGCTCCATAACAGCAAATCAGTTTGTGCATTAAACAAACATATGTTGTTAAACTGCACTAAAATATTGACAGTGAATGATCATATTGACATACCAAATGTTTGTACGACACACCACATATTTATATATAAGCTATGGCTGAAACATACAATGTAAACAGAGCTAAACCACAACATAACTGGAGTGATAGCAGTGGGCACATCCTTGTAAAACTGTTGACCAATACCGCCCGTAACAAGCGATGATGACGTGTGAAAGTGACTGTATAGTCTAATCTGCGAACACAATTCCCTACCCTCCCATAAGTGAGGCATACATGATCAAGGTTGGGCACTAGTTCCTCTTGTTATTGTTCATCATCATCATTAAATAGCTTGTCCTGAGCAGAACTTTGCCACCCCAACAGTCCTCCGTAATTTCTCTCATAGGCCAGATGTCCTGCCTCTGCAGCCGTCATGTTCAAACCACCAGTTACATCCTGAATCCATCTTCTCATTGTCTTCTTCTCTTTACCAGTATGCCTCCTTCCATGATGGTCTTCTCCAGCCCTTCATGTCTTTCTACATGTCCAAAATACCTCAATTTTCTCTTTCTTATTTGTAGCATCAGCCAATTTACTTGTATTGTTACAGTGCCACATTTCGTGATCTCGTTCAAGGATCAACATGTGTCTATATAAGCTTTTTAAAGATCTAGAGTGTCTTTAAATAATTTTTCTGTCCATCAACTGATCATCTGCCTCCTTCAAGCTTGCCATACATTAACTTTTGGGGGATGCATTTATCAGGCATATGGGCAATGTGACAGTGCATCTCACCTGGGCATTCTGCAACAAGGTGTTGACGCTCGAGTTCTTATGAGGACTTCGGTATCTGGGATTTTGTCATGCCATTTTATTATTAGTATTCTGCATAGACAACTTGTGTGGACTGTTGACCACCATTATGTTGAAGGTCCAGCAATTTATGGTATTAAAAAAAATGTTTCTTTTTTCAAGGCCAGCCAAATGAAACAACAAACATACTACAATATGGCATTGGTCTGAAGTGCAGGGCGAAACACAGGGTTGTTGCTGAACAAACTAACCATATCTGAACACAACACATAATAAACAACAAAACGTATGAGACAGCAAACACCAAATTATATACAAGATTCTCACCCCTGCAATGTCATAAACAATATCTTGTGTTATAGTGCCATCTTTGCCACACAATCTGGAAGCACTTTGTAAGAACATGATGGCTCTTCTCATGTCACCCTCAGATGTCTTCAACACTGCATTTATTGCCTGAAAATATGGATACAACATTCAATGAAATCTATGTCATGTAAAGTTTACAACATTCATGTTTCTAAAATGTCATCAGTAACCCAGCTGTAGAAATGTGTGTACTAGTAGACAATATTCATCCAGGTGTTCAGGAATTAGGTTAAATATTCATCCAGCTGTTCAGGAATTAAGTTAAATATTCATCCAGGTGTTCAGAAATTAGGTTAAATATTCATCCAGGTGTTCAGGAATTAGGTTAAATATTCATCCAGGTGTTCAGGAATTAGGTTAAATATTCATCCAGGTGATCTGGAAGTAGGTTATGGTTAATAACCTAAATCTATTTTAAAAAATATGTTAAATGAGGGTCTTTATGGCAAAGTGGTTAAGACATTTGTGTGTCGCTCTGAAGGTTGTGGATTCAAATCCAAACTGAGTCACATGTGCAGTTTTTTTATGAGACTCGTAGGATTATTGCTGGAGCTATGGAGTTCATGCAACACTCTCTGTAGGTGGTGGATCACTTCTGCTGACTGGGGAAAACCCAGTGCAATGAAGTCAATCCTTCATCTTTAGACCCTTTAAGAATCTGTTCTTCTTCTTCTTTGCGTTAGTTCTTACGATCAATTTTAATCACTTTTTGTGATATGTTTGATCTTTGCCAAGAACGTGTATACGTTGCACATTGGTTTGGTAGGCCCCTAAACGCATAGATTTCTACAAGTTTAGGACATGTGCATCCGATTTCAGCCAAACCTCCTTAGTCGCCTCTTACGACATGCATGGCAGGTAATAGTGGTTCTATTCTTTACACCCCAAATTTGGGCCCGTAACCACTCGGGCGTAAGAATCTGTTAAATAACGCTATTTTCTTTTTCTTGCACTATCTTGGAATAGATACTGTATACTTACAAACCTGCCACCTTGCAGGTCGGCTGGGGATAGTCAAAGGCTAATGGAAAACGAACCCAGTAAACGCTGGCTCAAACCGGACACGTCACCGAAGGATAAGCACTAGAGCTCCAAATGGCGCTGAACGATGTGACGTAAAAATACGTTCTTGGCAAAGGCTGTTTATATATCATAATATGCCCGTCTGCCCAGCGTGTTGGACTACGGGTGACTATCCCTCTGTGTGTGCGGGTTCAATTCCACGGGATGGCAGAAAAAGCCACAGATTGCCCAGATTTACGGTGTTCGTGGCACCAAACCGAAGGGTTACGATGTCCATTGCACCGAGCCGAAGAGCTGAAAAGCTCAAGTGCTTCTGGATCGGAAAAAATATATCACAATAAGAACGATAAAAATGGCCGAAAAAGAACGATAGAGAGAGTATACTTACAGATTCTGTTATTTCCATGCCTTCCTGATCACAGATTTTCTTTAACCTTGATGATAGGATGTCCTCCGACAATGCCTTGAATCTGAACTTGGCACATCTGGAAGTGATTGGTTCTATGATACGACTGACATAGTTGCAGACCAGACAGAACCGAGTTGTTTTCGATTCTCTCTCCATAGTTCGTCTTAAGGCAGACTGAGAACAAAGATATATTTGACGATTTAGACATGCTAGGTTTATTAAAGATTAGATGTAACAGCACATATTATATGTGTGAGTGGTTCTGATTTTTTTTATTCTTAATGGTGTCTTCATTGATTTTTACATTTCTCTACATTTGAATTTGCCCTATTATATTAAAAATAATATGCGAAAGGTCGCAGATAGCAAAGTTGATAACATGCTGCACTAATGACACACTGCTGTGGAAATTACGTGATTGAGACTAGCTTGAGTCAAAAATTCTTGGTGCACACATATAGGAAACCCTGATCCTTAACATGGGGATCTAAGTCACATGTATCTCTGAAGTTAGAGGAGTAAGACTCACCTGAATGGTGAGAGACACTGGTGATAAGAAAAGCAAGCGTTCATGAAAAAATCAGTCAGAGGTACCACATTAGGCGGCACAACTAAGCACAAATTCATAGTGGGTGAATTTTTATTTAAAAAAGTTTGTGATTTCAGACCATTTCATATGATAACAGGTACTACCTTTAACAATTTGCTGACCAAATTTAACAATTGTCAAATTCTTACTACTGTGATGTGATCGAGGCAGTCGTGCCACTGAAAGCATTACTAAAATTATGTATATCTGATAATGCACTTCCTTCCAAAATGGCAGACATCCAGTGAATTAGCCCTTTAGTGATGTTGAAAGTAAAATTTTGTCTTCTTTTTCATTGCTTCAAACATTTGTGATTACAAGAACACAGGTTATCTCCCTTATTGTTCAGATTTATCAGTTTTAAGACATTGATGGAATGTCTGATAGTTTCTAGACATTGATGGAATGTTGATAATTTCTAGACATTGATGGAATGTTTGATAGTTTCTAGACATTGATGGAATGTTTGATAGTTTCTAGACATTGATGGAATGTCTGATAGTTTCTAGACATTGATGGAATGTCTGATAGTTTCTAGACATTGATGGAATGTTTGATAGTTTCTAGACATTGATGGAATGTTTGATAGTTTCTAGACATTGATGGAATGTCTGATAGTTTCTGGACATTGATGGAATGTTTGATAGTTTCTAGACATTGATGGAATGTCTGATAGTTTCTAGACATTGATGGAAGTTTTGATAGTTTCTAGACATTGATGGAATGTCTGATAGTTTCTAGACATTGATGGAATGTCTGATAATTTCTAGACATTGATGGAATGTTGATAGTTTCTGACATTGATGGAATGTCTGATAGTTTCTGACATTGATGGAATGTCTGTGATAGATTTCTTTTAGACATTGATGGAATGTTTGATAGTTTCTAGACATTGATGGAATGTTTAAGTTTCATAGTTTCTAGCATTGATGGAATGTCTGATAGTTTCTAGACATTGATGGAATGTTTGATAGTTTCTGGACATTGATGGAATGTCTGATAGTTTCTAGACATTGATGGAATGTCTGATAGTTTCTAGAATTGATGAATATTAAATAGTTACTTGCATCTTTAGTCTTTGAAGTTTCTGACATCGAGGGAAATGTTTTAATTTTGAATGGAATGTCTGATAGTTTCTAGACATTGATGGAATGTCTGATAGTTTCTGGACATTGATGGAATGTTTGATAGTTTCTAGACATTGATGGAATGTCTGATAGTTTCTAGACATTGATGGAATGTCTGATAGTTTCTAGACATTGATGGAATATTTGATAGTTTCTGGACATTGATGGAATGTTTGATAGTTTCTAGACATTGATGGAATGTTTGATAATTTCTGGACATTGATGGAATGTTTGATAGTTTCTAGACATTGATGGAATGTCTGATAGTTTCTAGACATTGATGGAATGTCTGATAGTTTCTAGACATTGATGGAATATTTGATAGTTTCTGGACATTGATGGAATGTTTGATAGTTTCTAGACATTGATGGAATGTTTGATAATTTCTGGACATTGATGGAATGTCTGATAGTTTCTAGACATTGATGGAATGTCTGATAGTTTCTAGACATTGATGGAATGTTTGATAGTTTCTAGACACTGATGGAATGTCTGATAGTTTCTAGACACTGATGGAATGTTTGATAGTTTCTAGACATTGATGGAATGTCTGATAGTTTCTAGACATTGATGGAATGTCTGATAGTTTCTGGACATTGATGGAATGTCTGATAGTTTCTAGACATTGATGGAATGTCTGATAGTTTCTAGACATTGATGGAATGTCTGATAGTTTCTAGACATTGATGGAATGTCTGATAGTTTCTAGACATTGATGGAATATTTGATAGTTTCTGGACATTGATGGAATGTTTGATAGTTTCTAGACATTGATGGAATGTCTGATAGTTTCTGGACTGATGGAATGTCAGGTAGAAAATGCAATAAAATAGTTACCTGTGCATCTTTAGTCATTGAGTCTGCCTCATCCAGGATGATAATTTTGAATGGAGGACATGACTTGCCGCTGAAAAGTGAACTCAAATTTAATCATATATATGTATCATGATATCAGAATTAAGATCTCCCATATAAATGTAACACTAACGAATCATTGTTGGGACATTACGTAACAGTATCAATTCTACATATTGTGTAGCAAAGTATAAACTTTATACATCGGAGGTAGCAGATGCTAGAATATATGACACACAAGTATAGTTTAAGTGCTTCTTGAACATCAACAATGAACAATTATTTGGTGAAATATTGAACAAAAAGGTCAAAGTAAAGTGGTTAACTGTAGAAGTCTATGCGTTTAGGGGCCTACCAAACCAATGTGCAACGTATACACGTTCTTGGCAAAGATCAAACATATCATAAAGAGTGATTAAAATTGGTGGTAAAGAACGAACGCAAAGAAGAAGAAGAAGTGGTTAACATAATCATAGCACACATCTCTTGAACAAATATGGTGGTGGTAGCATTTCAGACTCACTGTAAGTCTCAGCTAAATTATCCATGGTAAATTAATTTCATTCAGTATTATGTCCCCTAACAGAACTTTGCCAGCATGACAGTTTTCATAAGATCTTTATCATATTAAGGTGACCCATATTCTGCTGCATCCATTTGCAATTTGTCTATCACATCTTGCTTCCTTCTTCTTCTTGGCATTCCTCTCTTTTCTTGGTATATACCCTTCCTTGATTGTCTGCTCCAAGTTTTCATGGCGTTTTATAAAGCCAAAATTCTTCACTTCTCATCGCCTTTTTTTCCCCAACAATATTTCATTTTTTTATATTCTAGATTTATTTATTGTTATCTTGTTGTCATGATATTTAAATAATTAAATATAATTAACATATTTTAATATAATTGTCATATTTTAATATAATTGTCATATTTTAATAAGTCATATTTTAATATAATTATCATATTTAATATAATTGTCATTTATTCATATAATTGTCATATTTTAATAATAATTGTCATATTTTAATATAATTGTCATATTTTAATATAATTTTACCAGAGAAGGAAAGAGTACATGACCATATTACAAATACAAAAATCACAAATTAATAATATGCAGAAATTGAACAATGTCAGTGAACTTCAGATTCTCTAATTAGTTAATTAAATACATACTCAGGTCTGCTTCCACCGGCAGTCAACTGTGCAAACTTCTTCACTTTCTCCCTAATAACACTAATTCCTCTCTCATCAGAAGCATTTAGTTCCAACACTCGATTTCTATAAAGTTCAGGTCTGAAATAAACAAAATCAATGACAACTATAGTTATAACATAAAAATAGTGTATCGAAACCTATCAATCTCTCATCTTAAGTGCCATGCCTGCCGGAGTAGGCGATCATGTCTCTCCACAACTCTCTCTGCTTGGTGCACGTAATCAGTTCTGACATTGATCTAGTATCGAACCATGATGTCAGGTCATCCAGCATCTTCTCCCTCTGTCTTCCGCGATCTCTCACCTGAATTTTACCTGTTGTTACCAAATGTTCTAAACCTTTTCTTCGCATTATATGCCCAAATGACCTTGATTGCCGGATTCTTATTCTTTTGATCAATCTCTGCAGACAACAATTCTCAGCAAAACTCTTCTGCTATGACTATCAATAAATGTCAAGGTCAAATACTTGATGAGGTGGAAATTTACATGACCAGATTTTAGTCATGGGTTACTTTATGTGACATTCTCATGAGTAGGAACATCTAAATATGTCAAAATCAGAATAATGGAAGGTTTACAACAAGGAAACTTAGAACTGAAGAGTCAATATTTAGACTGTTAAAAGAGATCTTTGATCCCAAATAAGGGAAACAGGCCGCCCGAGTGGTTACCGGGGCCCAAATTTGGGTTGTAAAGAATAGAACCACTGTTACCTGCCACGCATGTCGTAAGAGGCCACTAAGGAGGTTTGGCTGAAGTCGGATGCACATGTCCTAAACATGTAGAAGTCTATGCGTTTAGGCGCCTACTAAACCAATGTGCAACGTATACACGTTCTTGGCAAAGATCAAACATATCACAAAGAGTGATTAAAATTGGTCATAAAGAACTGAACGCAAAGAAGAAGAAAAAGACAGAGGAAACAGGAAAGAAAGAGAAATAAGGGAAATTGAGGGTCAGCAACATGTTGGCAATGTTTGTTAGTACTGAACAACAGATAGAGGTCAAACGCTCCATCCCTTTTCGTGGAACTACACACAAGCTGCATGGGTTTGTAGCAATCAGCAACTCATAGCTGAATGCTAGCGTCAGGTTTAGTGTCAGAACAAAGCTGACCAAGACTCCACTCCGTCTTCCAGTGGCGGCGCCAGAAACAGACGACTATCCAGAAGTCTGGCTAAGTTTGTGGAAATCGAAGAAGGACCAAAAAAAGGCAATAATGCTCTGAAGTTGGATGTATCGTGCTGAATGGTGCAGATATCTCAGCTTGTGCTGAAAACTGAGACACAACGCACTCTATTCTCCTAACTGCATCCTGATATAGTAGCGGGAGTACGAGAACGAACCAGGCCTTCACACAAAAAATAAGTCAGAGGTGCCATTACGCCTGAAAATGGGGGACTGCCTAGAGTAGTTGATAGTAGCTCGGCCTGCTAGCTGTGAGACGCCTCATAGCTCGGGTTCGAACCTACTGTCCAGCATTTGTTCGAGTCCCTGGTCTTACTCAGGACGATAACGTGAGTACCTCTGAAGACGGAGAAAATCTGCCTGTATGGCGAGGGAATACTAATTACGAGTACACTGAGCACACGTCTGCCAGTGTAAAGTAATTTACAATGTGCATGCTGCTGCCATTGTAAGAAATTGGAAAAAACGGATTTTCACGCAAAAATCTGTTTCAGAGATGAAACTTCATCTGAGTTGAAAGCGGATGAAAAAAAACAACAACAAAAAACGCCTGAATTTATAGCATGTGAAATTTAAAATATTTTTGTTATAATAGTGAACAATGTTTGTGTAAATAAAAACTGACCCAAAAAGTTGCCTTGAAGCTGCCAAAATTGTTGAAGTTTTACCAGTTCCAGGTGGCCCATAGAACAGCAAATTTGGCAACTGAAATCACATTATTATTAACATACCAATATCAGTTCCTAACAAGAACAAACAAATATTACTTTCATGCAGTTCTGATAAATTTCCGCCCATGTGGTGCTGGGGCCCGCAAGGAAGCAAAGAATAGTACCACTGCAACCTACAATGAATGTCGTAAGAGGCGACTAATGTAGGCCCTAGGGATGCTACCTAGTAAATAAAAAGCAGCGCAGAGATCGGATGTGCTGGCCTACTTGTAGGCGCATAACTGGTGCCCTTTCCTACTAGTATTAAGTTTATTTCCATATTTGTGCAACTTCAGAATCTCCTCATTGTTAACAATTTTGTTCTCTAACAGACTGCCGATGAAATGTCTCATTATGTTTCCCTTCCCAACTAAAAGCATTTTCAAAGCTAGCCAGTCCCCTCTTTCACTGCCATGAACAATACTCTCTCTCTCTAGCATGCAACACCTTTGGCGCTTTGAGCAACAGCAAATGCATACCATTCTTTTTTCATAGCCGCTCTCTGTATTGTGTTCCAGCTGTGATTCATTTCTTCCAGTTCCTGTTCTCCTCAACATTGTTTTAGGTTTTCCACAATTTTCATTTACCCTTTGGTGTCTCTCTCAGTGCAGGTTTTTTTAGCACAGCACTAAATTATACTAAATAACAGAAGGGTAGACTTACATACTAAAACTATATATAACTCATTTACCAAAGTTGAGAAATGAAATCAAAACACGTAATCACAAAGTACTGTAGTTTTACAAATTACAAAAACAATGACAAAATACAGCAACGTTTCGACCAACAAGGCCTTTATCAAGCAACGAACAAACAGGAGTGACAAATTAAAATGAAACACAAATGGACGACCAAATACAAACGTATCTAAGGAAAATCTGGAATAAAACGAATAACGAAATAAATGTAACACAAAAACACACATAAAAACTAGAAATAGAAAGGAAAAGAAACAATGAAACATCTAGTAAATATATAACTTGAATACATGCAACATATACCCATATAGATTACAAAGCAGGGGAAGAGAAAGTACTAAGAAGCATAAGAATGGAATATAACATGAATACATGCAGCATATACCCATATAGATTACAAAGCATGGGAAGAGAAAGTACTAAGAAGCATAAGAATGTAATACGTTGAGCCGCGTGGTCGCAAGGTACCATACAAAGAAATCAACCGATTCTCCAGAGCAAATCGACTGCGATCATCCGAGGAACATGATCGGATGGCTGTGACCTGGACATCGTGAGCACCTAAATGGCCAGTGTCATTGAAATGGGTGGCTACAGGGGTCACAGAGCATTGGCGTATGTCGCGTAAGTGTTGGGCGAATCGGTCACTGAGCCTCTTGCCTGTCTCGCCGATATAAGCCTTGTTACACCGCTACAGATAATGGCATAGATAAGAAGGCCTTGGTGGTCGAAACGTTGCTGTATTTTGTCATTGTTTTTGTAATTTGTAAAACTACAGTACTTTGTGATTACGTGTTTTGCCAATCAAATAGTTTTACTGCAGTTCCATATATATATATACTGAAATGAAATCACCAAACTAAACTTGTTTTCTAAAGTACAAAAACAGAATGAAACAACGATGGCAGACAAAAATCAATTTTCATAATCTCAGAAACAGTATCTAAAAATAAGCAGCCTAGCTAAGGATACAAAAGTGTAACATGAAAATGAAACAAAATGTCATACACAAACTGAAAAAAGACAAGACGATGAACAAGGATAAATGAAAGAATTCTTCTGTGTTCCTCGCTGTAATTCAGGCATTAGCCATGATGTCTGGTGTGGCGCTTCTGATTTTGCGTGAAGGCCTGCTTCTACCATTTGACTGGTGCCCCCAGTCATGCAGATGAGCCTTCACCGACTTCAGAGGTACTTGAAGATTAGATCCTTCAAGTGTGATCCTTTCAGGAAACCTGTAGTCCGAACCACTTGCCATGAGTCCTCGTACAACCTGTGCTTTTACGGACAGTGATTAGGGAAATGCGACTTCGCTATAGGATTTTCTGCCTTTTTCTGCCTGTGGTGAGGTCGTTTTGGAATAGGAGCATTCTCGACCATTCGTACTCATTTAAATTATGGAGCCTTGATAGAGTCCACAACCCGGGAGGGTAGGTGCTCTAAGGGTCGAGAGAGAATCACTGAATATAGCTTAATACTCCACATATAACTTGAATCAAGAACTTTTGGAACATGAGGTGAGTACCATACCTGAATGATATAAAACTTCAACGATACATACCTCAACAATACAGAGAACATAAGGCAACATGATCAAGCATACTTAAGCTAGTTAACTCACATCTGAGCCTTCTAAACATTTCTTTAAAACAGAAATGACTTCGTCTTGATAAGCAACATCTTCCACACATTTTGGCCGACTAAAGGAAAGAGAAATATTGAGATACAAACATGCACGTAAAGTATGTCAAAACACATTAATCATATATTTTCTGTGAACAAAGTTCAATAACTAAAATTTACTAAACCATTAAGAACATTCGCCCGAGTGGTTACCAGGGCCCAAATTAGGGGTGTTAGAATAGAACCACTGTTACCTGCCACGCATGTCGAAGAGGCGACTAAGGAGGTTTGGCTGAAATCGGATGCACGTGTCCAAAACGTGTAGAAGTCTATGCGTTTAAGGGCCTACCAAACCAATGTGCAACGTATACACGTTCTTGGCATAGATCTAACATATCACAAAGAGTGATTAAAATTGGTCGTAAAGAACGAACGCAAAGAAAAAAAGAGAGGGTGTAAAGAATATAACCACTGTTCCCTGCCATGCATGTCGTAAGAGGTGACTAAGGAGGTTGGTCTTGGGGCTAGCTACTCCACCCCGTAAAATCAGAAGATAGCTACAGAAACCACAACTAGGAAAATTCAAAGCTTGCCAGCCGAGGAAGGACCCTGCAAGGAGAGACTTATGGCAAGAAAATGGGGGTTGAGAGATCTGACAAAGATTGCCTTGGATAGACGGGCTTGGAAGGCCTTGGTTGTGGACCTATGCCTCTCCAGGGCAAAAATAAATAAGAATTAAGAACATTGAACACAACAGCCATACTACCATACAATAGCAATACCACCACACAACAGCTATACTACCCCACAACAGCTATACCACCACACAATAATACTATCACACAACAGCTATACCACCACACAACAGCTATACCACCACACAACAGCTATACCACCACACAACAGCTATACCACCACACAACAGCTATACCACCACACAACAGCTATACTACTTTACAATGGTAATTTAAATTTTTTAAATGGTGATGACAAGAACGCAACAGTTCTCACATACTGACGTAATCAAGTTCACAAGAAGCTGATCACACCACCCACTTCCACATTTGTAGGAATATATGTACAAACAGTAATAAATACATTCATACACATAAAACAGTGTGCATATGAATCAGCCTACTATAACAAAGAGCATAATCTCACACATAAAACAGTCTGTGTATGTATCAGCCTACCATCACAAACAGCATCTTCTAAAGTTAAGCATAACAAGACATACTATTTCTCAATCCAGGGGACAATTTTTGGTTTGACATCTTTTGTCTTTGAAGTGTTAGTGGTTGTTGATATTACAGCTGTTTGAGACTTATCCTTTGATGACACAGTACTTCCACCTTTCAAAAACGCTTGCATTGTGAGTATTTATTTTTGTACACAGATAAAACTGAAAAGAAATATCAGAAAAATCAAATTAACCATCTCTCGCTTCTCTCCCATTCCCAAAAGGGCACAGAGCTTTAATGTATAACTAACATTTATATACGTTTTTCAATTCAGTGAGGAGCGTCTAATCAAATGGATTAGAGCATTGGCTTCCATTCGGGAAACCTGGGTTCGGTATCAGGTAAGGTAAATAAGTTTTTTCTGTCAGAGGCATAAAAATTCCTAATTCTTTTTATTCATACCATTAGATCCACATTTAGTTTGTGGAATTTCTGACACTGTCTACTGATGGGAATGTACTTCTCTCATACAGGAGGTTTTTTGTTTGAAAGTCAAGCCATTATTTTGACAGTCAATTTTTTCCTGTATACAACTATCTATGTTGTTACTTGGATGTTTATGTAAGGGTTTTTTTGTGTACCTGTTCACAGTCGTGGGACTATAGTGTCATCTATGTCTGACTGCCAGTTTGTTTTTTCCATTACTTCTACTAAGCTCAATTGTCAATATCACTTTATTCACTTCAAATTGGCAGAACTAATACAAGCAAGACAAAACAGTCAATATGTAAATGAATGTGAATAAAATTATATGGTTTTCAAAAACAATTTCTGACAAAAAATAACAATGAAAGGGAGAAAAAGAAACAATAAAACAAGTGGAACTGTCGCAGTCAGTGTAAGGAAGGTGTGTATAGCTGAAACATGTGCATGATTGATTCTATACAAAACTTCAAAATAAATCCTCAGCAACTGGGAGAAAGTCAGAAAGGTGGTGACTGATGGTATAACTAAGGTACATTTGTGAACTTTTGTAGGAAATGTAATATTGATAATATATTTTCAAACTGTTGGAAGTACTCTACAATTGCTACACCCATTGTGATTGTGACCCATCTACTGGGTGATCTACATTCAAATTGTTTACAAACAAATGGAATGCAACTGATTATTATAATCAAGAAGATCAATTCACGAGAAAAAAAACTAGCCACGCCACAGTACCTGAGTACTCACTACACTACAGTTGACTACACTGTAGTCTACAGTACTATACACTTTGTGAGTGTACACTGTGACTGGCTCTTGACTGATTTGAGTACCGCGGGTACGGTCCGGTATCGCACTCCAAATTCTCAATCATTTCATTAGCACATATTCTCTCTCTAAAATGTCCATAATTGTTGCTGGAAGGTATAGATTTTAACTGAAAGAAAATAGTAGTCAAACACTAGATTAAAATTAAGTCACTACTCATTACGAGTAATATGAGCAAGCCAAGAGTAGTTCTAATTCTAAGAGTAAGAGTAAGTTCAAGAGAAAGACGCTCCGACACCTCACACTGGCGACAGCTTCCCTTCTCTGGACTGTCAATTTTGTAGATAATGATTCTGAGGTTATTATAGTTACTGCGTGTTTATAGAGAAATCATACGTGAACTGTTATTTTTTATTACTTTACCTTAATTCATCTAACAAGTCTAGCTTAAATATTCGTTCAACTATACTCAATATTTGTGAATATATATATATAAAATGTTCATATCTGTTAGCCGGAAGTTAACATTATATTTCGCTCCAGATAGCAGTAAAGAATCATCGGATACTATTTGCACATAACGTGAATACTTTTTCTTCTTAAATAGTCATTCTTGATCTAGCTTTAAATCCCATTGCTATATAAGATTAGATGCATGCTTGGCAGTCTGTCACTAGCTCTCGACCTATAACGTACAAACCACAGCTTTTGTGCCTGTTAATTAGAAAAGAACCTTAACTATCCAACAATGACTACCACACACTCGGCAGACAAGGACAGACCATCATCTTCAAACTCAGGACGGCATAACACACTGACAAACACATACACAGGCTACGATTTTCTCCATACCCTCTATGTCCCTGTGGCACAGCTGATCAACCCACTTCCCCCTTCCAAAGAAAGGGACGCTGGCTCTACAACACTACATTCCAAACTGCATGTCACCAGAGATGAGCTCCAGACAACAATCCACTTCATCATAAAAACGCGTCTGATGGTACCTGCTAGAGATTTTGCGTTTTCCCTACAAAACTCCACAAGGCGTGACGACCACTGACTGCTTTGTCAGATTCTATGAATTCGGACGGACGTAGTCAGGGTGATTCTGAGTGATATTTGTGTGAAGGATTGCTTTTCTTATCACAAGTGCCCCTCACCATTGAGGCGACCTTTACCCCGACACGTCTGAGG
The DNA here is from genome assembly GCA_020796225.1 of Arion vulgaris. Classification (NCBI taxonomy): domain Eukaryota; kingdom Metazoa; phylum Mollusca; class Gastropoda; order Stylommatophora; family Arionidae; genus Arion; species Arion vulgaris. Next base: position 10,919,451 of record CM036771.1, on the reverse strand, counting down.
CTGTTGTCATCATCGCTCGCTTGCGATGGGCGGATATTACTTCGACTTCAGAAGTATTTGTAATTTAGATCCATAAGTAAAGGATCAGAGTTTTTTTTTTTTGTAGTTCAACCTCGAACCTTGTGCACAATGCAACTTTTGCTAAGCTTGCTTCCAATCCAGGAATTGCCCCGGCTCGTGGCTACTACCGCAGCGTGTTATCAATTTCGTTATCTCCGACGCCTTCACACAGATTAGATACAGGACATGTGATAATCTATTCAAACTCAGATTATAATCTTCCATCATGGTGAAAGAATCAACCATCTCAAATCTGTTGTTTGCTGATGATTGCGCCTTCACTACCGGCTCTAAGGAAGATTGCGACTTTTCTGTCCGTCCTTAATTCGGACATTAGCCATGACGCCTGGTATGGCGCTTCTGACTGATTTGGTAAGCTGCTTGCATGGACTGGGTCCCTCACAATGCACGTAGACCGTCGTCGACTTTAGTATATACAGACTTACATGGACAGGTTTTCTATGGCCTGTGACAGCGGCGGCTCGTTATTAAGGGCCAGTGGGGCCGGGCCGCCAAAATAATGTGTAACGTGTATTTATTATTTTATAAACTAAAGTACACCAAACCATGATTTTCCATACAAATATGTGTCTGGCACCCACCATGCAAAAATGGTCACGAGCCGCCACTGGTCTGTGATATGTTTGGCTTTACCATAAATACCAGGAAAACGTGGGGGTCTCTGTGGTTAAGTGATTTAGCCTTAAGTTCCGACTGTCATGTGTCTGAATCCTCCCCGTTTTGTTTACAAGTGCATTTTTCCAGAAACCCTAGGATTGTTGCCGGAGCTACGGAGTTCGTGCCATTTCTGTGGGAGAGGGATCGAACTATATAAGGTAAAACCCGGCGCAATGAAGTCAATCTTTCGGCTTAAAACCCTTTAGACCAGGAAAACAGAGGTAATGTTTCAGCCCGCCCATAGAGAACAGTACAATAATCCAGTAATCAATATTCTTCTCCTTCTTCTTTGCGTTCGTTCTTTACAACCAATTTTAATCACTCTTTGTGATATGTTTGATCTTTGCCAAGAACGTGTATACGTTGCACATTGGTTTGGTGGGCCCCTAAACGCATAGACTTCTACACATTTAGGACACATGCATCCGATTTCAGCCTAACCTCCTTAGTCGCCTCTTATGACATGCATGGCAGGTAACAGTGGTTCTATTCTTTACACCCCAAATTTGGGCCCCGGTAACCACTCGGGCGTGTTATCAGTTATATGAGGACTATCATCATATCACTCCGGAGCGTGGGGTAACGAGCGTGCTGACTCTCTTGCAAACAATGCCCCGACTCAAGTGGGCAGAAATATGGACAGAGCCGATATCATCAATGCGGTACGCTCTCAATTGTGTGACATAGGCGGGTCTCAGACACTGGAACGAGTTCGAGAATTAGGCGTTAAGTTTGGACATGACAGACAGTGTCGTCTTCGTGGTAGAGAGAGAAGATATAGTAATCAACTTCTCATGGGTACTGTGAGCAAATAGATTTTGGGATGGCTGCTGCAACGGAGGGAATGTCCAATGTGCCATGACGTCGATCGCATAACATAACATAACATATCACTCCGGACACGTCCATATGTGTTCTGATCTCCGCCTCAACAAATCCAGCAGCGTCCAGCGGCCCAACACGTCAGTTCGATGTTGATTAATCAATCTCTTTGATATTTGGTATGTCTTTCTTTCGGGCTGCACCAATATCGACACCCCTCTCTCAATCTGGTCAGAGGGGATTCACAGTCCTGAAACTCCTCTGTTCTGAAAGACTCTCAATGCGTCAAAAATGCCATTTCGGTCCATGGTTGAAAATGTTCCTTATCGGGAATGACATCGTAGCGTCAGAAAATGTTTCAAAGCATGCGCATGCTCTGTAGATCAGATCATAAACAAGCTCCAACAAGTAGATGAAACATGATCAATATAGAGGGAATGACATTCTGTGCCAGAACGAATGGAAGATGTCTGGGACTGTCAAGCCAGGCAAACCCAAACATCACTTTTGTCCGAAACACAGTTGCGCCTAACTGGAACACAACGTACTGAAATAAAACCACACAGATCACAAAGAGTGGCTAACTTGGTTGATAAGAACGAAAGTTAGCGAACAAACAACATAATCTTACACATCGTGTTTATATATAGACCAAGCACTGATATATTTAGAGAAGTTTACTTAGTAGTGTAATAGCACTCCAGTATGCAACATAGGAAGATATAAAAGCGTGCTTGGGTAAGGCCTGAGCGGTTTTTGTAAGGATGAAATTAGTTTGGACATCTTCTTCTTCAATCAACTTTTGCTATGCGACTACTCCGGTATGTGTCATAAACAGGGCGGTACGCTTGAGGTCTTCACCGGTCCCCATAGTTTGTCTTGTAGGGTTGTTTCTGTTGGCCAGATCTCCATTCTCCACTACTCAGACTTGGGCAGTCTTGCAGGATGTGCTCTGGGGCTGCTTAGGTGCTCCACATGTGTAGGCAGCCGAGTCTATGAGACCCATTCTATGGGGATGTGCTCTGAGACCGCAATGTCTCGTTCTGAGTCTGAAGATTGTGGTATGTGCATTTCTGTTTAGTGTATTTATACTGTTGTGCTCTGTGTGTATCCTCCGTTTGTTTTTCTCCACATCATTTTCCTGGATTGTTTCAGAAGAGTCTTTGCTTTTGTAAAGCTTTGTGTTGGGCGGTGTTGTGTTAGGCTCCCTCCAGCCGTGCGAGTTTGTCAGCCTTTTCATTTCCTGGTATGACATAGTGTGCCGGTATTCACTATAAGACTAGTTCAGATTTTTTCGATATCAAGCTGATTTTTTGCCGTATATCCTGAATGAGCTTGTCTTGTTTGGGACATGAGATGGCATGAAGAAATGATCTGAATAGCTAAAGACTGCAATATTTTTTGCTGACACCTGTTGGTCGTTGAGTATCTGTATGGCTGCAAGGAGGGCTGTTGCCTCTGCTCTAAAGTTGGTGCATATTTCTCCTGCTGCCAGAGAGTGTGTTTCTGTTTCCTTGGGGGTGAGTAATGTAGATTCCGCTGCCTTCCTTCCTGACAGCATCTGTAGCTGAGCCATCTGTGAACACATGTGTCCATGTGCTGGTGGGATATTGCTCTTGTAACATTAGGTGTGACCAGACTCTTTGCGCTGTTTGTATTTTTTTGAGATTATTCCTGGGACTTATAGGTGTATTTTGCCATGTTTTGGTAGCATGTCCATGGCTCTGGCGTTATGGCTTCCCACATTTCTGGGTCAGTTTCTAAGATGTCTGAATGTTGCATGTGGAATTCTCTGACCAGATGGTTTGGACTTTTTCTTGCGAGTCTGTTTTTTCTTCTCTTGGAATTGTGTGTGTAGAGGGTGTTCTTTTAGTTTTTCAAACTGGGTGTTTTATATTTTCTGCGGAGTTCTAGTGGTTCAATGTCTGCAGTTTTTTTTCCCATTTCTATGATAGGTCTGCTTTTCATTGCTCCCAGAGTTATTCTTAGGCCCATGTTTTACACTTTGTCTAGTTTCTGTGTGTTTTTTTGGCTGCTTTTGTCCAAGAGCTGGAGCCATTTTATATCGAAGCACTATCTTACCAGTTCTACTATACAGATCAGAATAATGGAGAATGATAAAGAAAGATGTCAACACACGTTCCACCTTTCATTACTCATGTCTGCAAATAAAAAAAAAACAAATTATGGTTAAACAAATTATTAAACAGTAGACATCTCTAAGACACCAGTTTGAAAAACATTGAAAATATAAAAGGAAAAGGGGGAAATAGTTTGGAATGAGCCTGACATACACGCGAGAGCAGCCATCGCTTGGGCATTGGACTGAAAAAGGGGAAATAAAAACAAAAAAACGCGGAGATGCACAATGGAAGAAGAAATACATAGATTATTTCTGACATGGAAAAACTGCGCCGAAGATCGCAAACGATGGTGTATACGTGGAAAGTCATTGCAGAACTCATAAGCTACACAGGTCACCGTTGAAGCCCTGGTCAGGAAACGCGCTGATTTATAATGTACGCAAAATCAAATGTCTCTGGAAACTAGCAGAGTGTCATGTATTTAAGAACGTGTTCACTTGACAGGGTTTTTATTTCCCTCTGTCAAGCACACTCGTCCTGTTCTGTGATAGCCCAATATCTCATAAAGTTCTTTATCTTATTCAGGATCATATTTCTGCGCCGTGTTAGGATAAGTATATACGAGATTGCAGTTGAGTATACGAAAAATGGAGATCCAATGTAGGCAATCTTCTCTGCGGAGAGGATATCTTATCTGATATTTAAGCACAAATATGCAAGTTATATTTTTTACAAGACAATCTTGGCAATAAGATCCACAATATCGTCTGACATCCTATTCCTTGCGTCACTTATTTATAGATAGCATTAAATGATCTGTAACTAAACTTAGCTTCTCGTCATCGATATTGTATCCCATCATACGGTTCATACCAGGAAGTGACCTTTTTGTACGTTGTCATGATTCGTCCGCTATATTTATTTTCTATAAACACAATTTTATAAATTAAACAATTTAAACTCAATTTTAGAAATAAATGATGAAATATATGTTAAGTAATATCAACTGATAATGTTCTCTAATTTGTAAAATATTGATTCATTGAGCCTGTCGTGAATGAACTTTCTACATTTTAATTCGGAACTTCGGGTCAAGGTTGTGATGCGGTCCCAAACGACTGCACTTCAGTAGATCTCTCAATACTGCATACAAACGATATGTTCTTTGTCGACTTGTAGAGTCATGAATAATGTATATAAACCTGCCATTTATGAACCAAAATGACAAACTGTAGATCATAATCAAATCTACGACAGTCCTACAATTTCGTGGCAGAACTAAGAGCAGCAACTTTGTAGTGTGGTAAAAGCAGTTGAATTATTATTGAGTCTCATTTGTGGTGCTACACTAAGTTTAGTTCATGAAAAAGTGCAGCCACTACGTTTTCAGTGTTCTCGTTTCTTTCGTCGGGGTAGAGTAAATCTACATCTTCAGCAACATCATGTCATCAATGGGGTCTAGGACTCCGAATAGGAGGGATACGAAAATGCGAATACGAGCATTTCCAGTAAGTTCTTTACTAATCATAATGAGTAACAGTAACAAACGACTATATTATAGGTGAATGACAAAAGTAAACAACTACTCAACTAGGACTAACATCATGACACACTACACTGACAGCTACATGTTAGTGTTGTTAGCTATCATTTTACATTATACGTTGTTGTTATCGTTTGTTATTAGTGTGAGTGTTGTTGTCATTTTAATGCTTATACTGCTCCTGTGACTGCTGCCTTCCCAAGTTCCTACTTGAAGAACAACTTAAAAAAAAATCCCAAATACTATTTTACGTTACTGTGTTGTCTGCCTGTACTATTAACCAGTTGCTTTGTTTTTAATGAAGTTATTCAATGATTCTGCAGATGACAATGGATGAAAAATATGTGAATAACATCTGGTCACTGTTGAAGAATGCTATTCAAGAGATCCAGAAAAAGAACAACAGTGGCCTCAGCTTTGAAGAACTTTATCGTAATGCATACACAATGGTTTTGCACAAACATGGTGAAAAACTGTACACTGGCCTTAGGGATGTTGTCACAGAACATCTTATTGGGAAGGTAATTAAAAAATTTGGTTAGCTATTTTGTCATCTGCATACTATACTGTCTCTCATTCCTTTTGGCTCCAAATAGACATACAAGGCTGCAAATTATCACTAACATTTATATTAGTTTTTCAATTTAGCTTTCCAAATTCTAACCAGTGCTACAATTGTTCCCAAGACAACATCAGTGGATACAATATTACTGTGAGCAAGAGTAAAATTAATAAGATGGAAACTTTTGTTACCTTCATTTCTTTTTAAGTGAAGCATAGATCAACCTTACTAGAATGCTCTTTTTCTTTCAATGTTTCTTTTTTCCTTTTCATACTATCTTGTGTCTGTGTTTTGGTTCCAGAAGAACTTTTTACTTACAGATACAAGCTGATGGGTAGTAATATCTTGTAATAGTTTCAGCTAAATATTAATTAATCCTGTGGTATTAAAATGGGAATTAGGGATGCAACGGTCTACATTGCTCTTGTGTGAATTCTAAGGTTAGACCACTAACCAGGCCTTTAAAAGCACCTTCACACTTTGCGTCTATGAAACTTGAGTTCAACAATTTGTCTTGCTGGTGATTAGGGACAGAGTACCTGCATAAGCTATGAAACAGCTATGTCTGTGTCCTGGACAGCTATCTCTGGAATGAGATTTGTTTGCACAGAAGACGATCATCTCCAAAGATCAACATGAAACCTACTTTTGTTGTTGATCTGTTTGAAGTACCATGTTCCTGGTTGGTTCTGCCAGTGTCGTTTATCCTGTCAAATCGTGTCATTTGCCACCATACAGACAAAAAACTCATACTTCCTTATGAAGATGCAAATGGTCTATGCTCCAAATGACTGAGGTGATTATACTTAACCTGAAATGGTCTTCCAGGACAAATAGATCCAGGCTTGTGGCTGTTCAGAGACTTGCAGAATCTGGGTTTCTGATAGAATACACTAGACGGATGCAAGCAGTCTATCATGTCTCATAGCATTGTAATGATGATCCCTTTCCCATACAATTCGTGCAGATAAATTGGCTTAGTCTATTATTGTGAATTGTTAAACTAGGCATCTGCTGTAGTAGATTTGAACAATATCATAGAGAAATTAAGCTTAGTACTTAGAGATTGCTAAACTAGAGATCTGTTAAAGTAGATTTGACCACTCATCATTCAATAGCTTGCCCTATGTAGAACTTGCCACCCTAACAGTCCTTCAGAATTTCTTTCTCTCATAGGTGTCTCACCTCTGCAGCCGACATGTTCAAATTATGTCATATCCTGAATCCAAATTATGTCATATCCTGAATCCATCTTTTCATTTGTCTTCTTATTCTTGTCTTCTCCAACCCTATGTGTTTTTTATGTTTAAAATACCTCAATATTGTTTTATTTGTAGCATCGGCCAGTTTTCTTTGATTTTAAGTTCCTCCTGGATATCTCTCTCTCTTTGCCTTTTTACCCCGGGTTGGGGCATAGGCCCTTAACCAACTCATGCCAAGTCTTCCTATCTCTAGCTATCTCCTGCAGCTCCCTCCAGCTCTTCTTTATATTGTTGATCTCTACCTCCAAATCTCGCCTCCATGTATTTCTCGGCCTCACCTTCTTTCGCTGTCTCTGCGGGTTCCAGGCAAGGACCCTTCTTGTTTTATTTCCCTCCGGTTTTCGCAAAGTGTGTCCTATCCAGCGCCAGAGTCTTTTTTTAACCTGTTTGTTCACTGGCATCTGTCTTGTTCTCTCCATAAGTTTCTCCTTTGTGACCCTATCATACCATCTTATTCCCTCTATTCTGCGCAGACACCAGTTGATGAATTTATGCGCTATTGTTTTAGTTATTCTCCATGTTTCTGACCCATACAGTAGAATTGCTTTAACTCCTGGATATGTATATATATATTTATTGTTCTGTTCTCTGTCTATGGTATACAGATGACTCTTCTGAAACACATATTCAAAAGCACATATATGTTTTTCTACTGCCTTGTTAAATATCTGTGTTTCACATCCATATTTTGTCACTGGTAATATGCATGTTATTGTATTCTGATCTTTGTTTTCCTATCGGTTCCATTCCATATTGTTTTTAGCTGTTCAAGTTTTTATAAGGATATATATTTGTTCTTCTTGTAATTTTCTTCATCAGATTATATTGATTTCTATGCTGGTGATCTTATTAAATAATTTTGACACATTTGTTCTGTACAAGGGATGATGTACTGTTAATATCTTTTAATACTATTGTCTGTTTACACTAGCAGTAGTATGGGTTGATATGGAGGTCTTCAACAGGGTCTGGAAAGAGGGACTAAAAATCAGATCGCTCAGAATCAGAGGGTGGATGTATAGCTGGATATGTCATCTGTCAAAGAGTACAGCCAAAGTCCAGGGAAAACTTAACAGGAAGGCAATTGTGACACAGGATGTCTCCCATGTAGGAATCCTGCCTCCCACACTCCTTCTAGTTTTTGTAAACAATATTATGGAAGACATCCCAACAAAGTTCACATTCAATATATGCTGATGATCTGACACCATGAACACAAGAAGGATCAATAGTAGTAGCCACCTCTAGTAAGCAAGAAGCAATAAAAAACTGGAAACCTGTACTGTGACTTGACCGCTTAGTATAAACGAAAAGAAAAACCATGCTGTTTTCAACTTATCCAAAAGGAAATGAGCAGCAAAACTCTATTAATTATTTTAGTTTAGTTTAGTCGTCGGATCACCATCACTGCACATCGAACAAATTAGTCCATAAGTGCTCCGATCTCTCCTCAGTATGTCCATCAGCGTGTGGCACTAACACACCGGTTCTTTGTTGGTTTACAATTCTTCTTTGTCTGCCAGCATAGCGTTCTTGTCGAGCTACACCACACTTAACTTTGAGTTCTTGCAGTCTGGTTAGTGTTGTGGATTCACCGCTATTACGTGAATCATGTACACGCCCTCTCTCCCTTAAGGAATTTATAATATCAGCCTGGTCCATTGCTCGTCCGCTTTGGACAGCAGCCATACCTGCAAGCCTATCCGCACGTTCATTCCCCTTACACCTGCATGCCCTGGCACAAAAATAAAACTGATCTTTGTCAGCTTAGACCTCCCCAGCGATTCTATTCAATGTCTCCTAGCCCATCCTGTTTCAATCTTCCTGAGCATACTCATTGAGTCAATGAGAAAACATGCATGGATAAAAGTCTGTGATTCTAGCCAAATCATCGCTTTGATAACCGCCATGATTTCCATAGTGAGACTGCTCGTAGTCACGAAAACCACCACTGTCTTCCTTCACAACATCACCCCGACCTGAGCAGTGAAAGCCCATGAGCTCCGCACATGTCGAATCACCGAACCATCCGTATAAATAATTACATCATGCTCAGATGCGTTCTCAGAAATTATCTTATTTTAATGATTATCTAGTCCTATTGGAAGAATTCCAACGGCACCTGGGAATCACCATGGACAGCAGACTGACATGGAAAACAAGATAGACAAAGCTGGGGAAAAAACCAGACAGAGAATGGGGATAATGAACAAATTAGGCACCACCTGGGGGGAGGCAGGCAGATGGTAGCATTTTGAAAAGGCTTTACATTGGAAGAGTGGAACAATGTTTGAGTATTGCATAGCAGCCTGGGTCACAACCAAATAGAATTATAGCAATGATTGTAGGCTTATATTCCACTGGGACTTCAGAGATAACAGAGGCAGTGAAAAACACTGTTTATGAAGCTCACACAATAGCCTGTTCTAGAAATCTCTTCATATCCTGACACTGTGAGACAAAACAGATTATATAAAAGAATAAAGAAGTAGTTCCACTGAAAATGTAGTAAGTAGTTTGGCTATCCTCTACAAGTTCTATGTTGATATTTGTCTTATGTCTGTAAATTTGCTTTATCTTTGCTTCAGTATTACCATTTTATCCTACCACATGTGTTAACTTTGAGATAGAAGGGACAGATCACTAAGCTGTTTAGTTGGGTACTTTTAGTTTTGTTATTGTTTAATGCTGTGATCATAACTTTATGAATGATCTGATAGCAGGAAGTAGGGAAAAGTAGCGTGACTCAAGATTTTTGTTGATGAGAATTAATGGAAATTGTATCTTTCTCTATGCTATTGTATGTTGCATAATGTTTTGATTTGTCATCAGATGAACATTGATTGGGGTTCTATTCCCTTGACACCAATTAGAACTGGGGCCTCTGGGTGTTTTTTGAAAAACTTGCCTCTCCTTATAGCCAGAATGATCCTACCCTATCACTATTAGATGATCGTGTCACAGCATCAAACATGAATCCAAAATAGGATTCACTCTAGTCATTGCTACCAATAACCAGCTGGTCATGGCAAGTTCTTCTGCGTTGTAGGCATGTAATCAAAAGTTTACAATGTAAGGATCATCATTTCTTTAAGTCACTAATTCTTTGATGGGTTCTGGTCATAAAGTAGGGCAGTGGTTCCCTTTTGTCCGGTAATTTCAGTATTCTTCGGTATTGCTCTCAAGCATGGAGGTTTTGTGTGGTGTTGGTGTACCAGGTTTATTATTGAAGTGTGCTGTTTTAGATGTCTTCTTTGCATTCATTCTTATCAACCAATTTAATAATTCTTTGTGATTTGTTTGATTTACCTTGAGAATGGCTGTACTTTGTGCCTTGGTTTATATGCTACTATGCATGTAAGAGGGGCATATCCTAAAATTCCGACCAAAGGAAATATTTGGACTTGTCTGAGCTGGCAATCCTTTACAGCTTTAGATGTGATATGTAGGAAATAATGAAGATGTTGATCTGTTGTCTTTTGTGTATGTTTGTTCATCATACCTTCCAGCACAAGTTGAGCATGTGTTTTTCAGCTGCTAGATGATGTGAATAATTATTTTGTCATTATATTGTATTATTTCTTTATTTTCATCTTATATATATTGGAAGAAGTATCAAGAGTTGTACTTTATATCTTGTCTGTCTCCTCACATTGTTTATATTATTGTCGATGTCTTGTGGTAGTTTTGTCTTATAGTGCAACAAGTATGAGGGACATACATGTCGATAAGCATTTAATACACATACAGGCATACAACAAAAATAGGAAATGAAAATATTGCACTTATCCGTTCTCTTTCTTCTTCCTGTCTTTTTCTTTTGGTTTCTAATACAACATAGAGCTGCAATTTATCACTAACAACTTGTAAGAGTTTTTTTTCACTTCTCTTCTTGACGTTCCATATCGATCACTTGTAACCACGCTTTGTGATTTATGTGATCTGAGACTAAGAGCGATTGTACATTGTGCCAGTTATGCACCAACAAGTAGGTCAGCACATCTGATTTCTGCGATTATTTTTATTTACTAGGGTAGCTTCCCTAGGTTCTACAACAGTCATCTCTTACGACATGCCTTGTAGGTTGCAGTGGTACTATTCTTTGCTTCTCTTGTGGGCCCGGCACCACACATGAATTTTTTTCACTTCAATGTATCTAGAAAAACATAGTGCTGAAATTGTTCCTTTATCAGGATTTCATTGTGATTTCTGTAACAGTCATTTTTATAGATTTTTTATTGTTAGCCCTACCCCTCAAAACCCACTGGGGGAAATATTGTTCATTAGGGCACATCAAATAGTGTGAAAAATCATTAATGTTTTTGAAAGCAAGGGCTACAGATGAGTACTCGGAATATCATGGATAGAAAAAAAGAACAAATGTCATTTTTACAACAGCTTAAATTTGAAGTGAAGTGGTTGATAAAGATAAAAATGAGAAAAATGAAAGACTTTGAACGTGTAAAATCACATAATTCTCAGGAGAAGATTTTTCTACAGTATTTGATACTGTGCTGATGAGGGAGAGGAAGACCAAGGAGAAGATTGGTGCAAAATGTTGTAGATGAGTTGATTATGACTCAGGCAGACACAAGACACCTCACGCAGTGCATGGAGATATTTAGATCTGCTGTCATGGGAGACCAAGTTGTGACATAGACAAGCTCTAGATGATGACTGGGACACATTTGTTCTAATGTATTACTGATAAATTTTACAAACACAAATCTCTATTTTTTTTTTCCGATCCAGAAGCACTTGAGCTTTTTCAGCTCTTAGGCTCGGTGCCATGGACATCGTAACCCTTCGGTTCGGTGCCACGAACACCGTGAATCTGGGGAATCTGTGGCTTTTCTGCCTGCCCACGGAATTGAACCCGTACACACAGAGGGCTAGTCACCCACAGTCCAACGCGCTACGAACACGCTGGGCACGCGGGCAATCTCTACTTTAAAATACCACATCCATCAAGCTACACTGTAGGATGGTGTCAGATCTGATTGATTATAAGGAAAACCATCAGAGCTGACTGATACTGTTGTACCTTCCACTTCACTTTTATTTCTATTGTTTAATGTGTTGTTTATAATAAGTATTTGTCTATGTCTGTAAGTTTACTGTGTTATCTTGGCTATTATTGGATATTGGGCTGACTATAGTACTTAAGGCTAACCCATAGGTGTTCAGTCTCCTCCAGCAGGTATTGAAGAGTTATACATGTTGATAGTTGCTCAAGCTTACTGGTTAAACACATTCCATGTTCAACTTCATGTGACCAGAACTACTCTTGCAAATGTTGTATTATAACAACCTTCAAACACTGTATAGGTGCATTGTCAATTGCTGGGCCTTCATCAAACAGGAAATTACAAATAAATTGCAGTATGTCTCCTTTATCCATCTCCATCATCCTAACTATACATGCTTTAAATGCATGCCTGTCTGCTCTCTCATTATTGTGAAGACCTGCATGTCCAGTATGGTAGCTCCATGTGTTAGACCTTGAAGGTTGACATATATATTTATCCAATCATACTGAAAGTTGTATATGATGCATCCATTGGGATATATATATATCTAAAGTTGATTCTTCTTCTTCTTTGCCTTCATTCTTTACGACCAATTTTAATCACTCTTTGTGATATGTTTGATCTTTGCCAAGAACGTGTATCGTTGCACATTGGTTTGTAGACCCTAAATGCACAGACTTCTACACGTTTAGGACACATGCATCCGATTTCTGCCAAACCTCCTAAGTCGCCTCTTACGACATGCGTGGCAGGTAGCAGTGGTTCTATTCTTTACACCCCAAATCTAGGCCCCGGTAACCACTCGGGCGGAAGTTGATTCAAAGAAGAGAAGACAGAGAAATAAAAAATGAGATAGATATGACAACACACACTAACAAAACCAGAGAAGGTTCAAGCATGAAATTAAGAAATGTAGAGGACAAGTGGTATATGTTAAACTTGATTAACAAATGAATTGCATTTTTTACATGCTATCTTTTACCAGTTTAGAAAAAACGCTTTAAAGACACTCTTAAAGTGTCTCTGAAATGCTTCGATATAGACAATACGTGCTGGGAATCCTTGCTAAGATCGCCAAATGTGGCGCTGTAACAACAAAGAGGAACCCGAATAGCTGAGAATCATCGTATTGTTGAGTCACAGAGAAAACGAGCAGCGCGAAAAGACAGAGCACACAACACGCACATGTCTAACCTTGATCATGTATGCCCCACCTGTGGTCGGGGATTCTGTTCTAGGATTGGACTCTACAGTCACCTCCGCACACACCAGAGAGGTGCAACAGTACACGTCTGAGATTGTTGTCATCATCGCTTTCGATGGACGGCTATTATTATTATTAGTTAAAACAACAGTTAGGTAATAATTGTTATGGGAGTCTCCCTAAAGCAGGAGGATTCATTGCTATTTTTGAGATTGTGGTTGATAAACTATTGCCTGTTAGCATTTCCAATGATAAATAGACATTCTGAAAGATATTTCTTCTTCTTATTTTGTTTTTTTCTTTAAAATAGCCACTCTTTGTTATTTGAAACAATGGTGGTAAATGTATTGTTCTGTTGTATACATTAGCAGTTAAGCTGCAATATTTTGCACTTTATGACACAGTACATCTGATTTCAGCATGCTTTAGTTCAGGTTTGCTCTTCCTACCGCATGACATCTTTACACTGACTACAGCACTCCACCTGTGGTTCTTCTGTGTAGAAACAGTCATAGTACAGCCCAGGACACTGAGCTGTTATCCCTGGATAAAGAATCTGGGTAATGATATGTAATTCATCAGTTAAAGGAGGACTGTCATCATAGCACTTTGGACATGTCCATAGGTGCCCCAATCCCCACCTCAACAAATCCAGCAGCATCCATCGGCCCAATGCACCAGTTGGATTTTGATTAATCAGTCTTTTTACATATTTGGTATGTTGCTCTGTTCGTGCTGTACCAATGTCAATATCTATATCTCTCAGTCTGGTCAGCTAGTGAGAGTCACAACCCTGATACTCCTCTGTTCAGAATAATCTCTCTCAGTGCGTTAAGTATGTCATTTCGGTTCATTTCAGTGCCCTCTGGTTTCATAGCCAATTGATGTCAAGTTTAATTGTTGTAATTCATGTCAAGTTTACCACATTAGATGCAATGTAATACATTTGAACTAATCCTGATAAAATATGCATTTTCTTTGAAATATCTTGTTCAATAAGTATATCATCTATCTTTGTTTGAATCAACAGGTGAGAGAAGATGTCCTTCAGGCATTAAACAACAATTTCCTTCAGACTCTGAATGCAGCATGGAATGATCACCAGACATCCATGGTTATGATCAGAGACATCCTCATGTATATGGTAATGTACTCTCACTTTATGTTTCAAACATCTCTGAGTTTTTGTTTATCTTTAAACTTGAAATGGACACAAACAAGGCACTATTGTGCAACATTCATTTAGAAATGATCTAACCTGGGGAATAAATATTGCCAGCAAACATTAAAAGACTGAAAATTCTAAGTTTGCTTCTAAATCATTGCTAGCTTCTGTCAGTTGTCACCATTTGGTTCAGCCTGATATTTTAGCTCATATCATTCTAGAGTTGTCCAGTATCTAATTTGTCTCTCTGGTCTTCATGTCCATCTCCTTCTTCTTCTTTGCGTCGTTCTTTACGACCAATTTTAATCACTCTTTGTGATATGTTTGATCTTTGCCAAGAACATGTATACGTTGCACATTGGTTTGGTAGGCCCCTAAACGCATAGACTTCTACACGCTTAGGACATATGCATCCGATTTCAGCCAAACCTCCTTAGTCGCCTCTTACGACATGCATGGCAGGTAACAGTGGTTCTATTCTTTACACCCCAAATTTGGGCCTCAGTAACGACTCGGGCGGTTCATGTTCATATTTCATGAAGCATTAGCTCTCCTAAATTCTCTATGGTGTCCTCTCTCATAGCCATTTGAGGTCTGTTTGCATGCATGTAAACAAACAAAATATTATAGGAAAAGGAGCAGGGGAAGATGAAGATTAGGTACAGTATGACAAGATGGATAGATTTTCTCAAAGTGTGTCCTATCTATTGCCAGCTCTTTTTTTAACCTCTTGGTTCACTGGAATCTGTCTTGTTCGCTCCATAAGCTCCTCATTTGTGACCCTATCCTACCATCTCAGTCATCCAACCATTCTGTGCAGACACTGGTTGAGGAATGTTTGCAATTTATACATTATTGTTTTAGTCGATCTCCATATTTCTGACCATTACAGCAGAACTGTTTTAACATTGGAGTTGAATATACACATTTTTATTCTAGATTTGATTTCTTTAGACTGCCATTGAAAAGTTGATGTTACAACTACAAGACATCTATCAGATATGTTAATCAGACAAAATACACAAATCAATATAATATATGAAACAAGATAATAGCACATATGTCACTGTATGCAACTATGGACATAGAATGTTTTTATATTTTGTTGCTGTCATTTGTAGAACTGCAGATACTTTGTGTGTTCTTTATTGCTCACAATTGCTATCATGTGTTCTCGTACAATGACTTGTAGTTGAAAACAAACTCACACCACTAATACATGACTATTTGAGGGAATCATGCAGTACTGTAACACCATGTTTTAATTGCTGTATGCTTTCCCTTTATCTCAGGATCGTGTGTATGTGCAACAGAACAATGTTGAGAATGTTTACAATCTTGGCCTCATCATATTTCGAGATCAAGTTGTGAGGCATCCATCCATAAGGGATCATCTCGTCAACATTACTAGAGATGGTTGCCAAGGAGCGCAAAGGGGAGGTTGTGGACAGGTCAGTATTTATTCTGGTCATTACATTTGAAGATATTTAGAATCATCTCTTCATCTGTACACATCAGCTACTACTACTGCTACTACTACTAATACTGTGACCACACAATCATCATTACTTCTACTGTAGCAACAATATAGTTACATCTTCTTTGTGATCAACAAAATAGACACATTTTGAGATGCTACATTTCATACCCTAACCTAGGTCATTATATTTTGTCTACGTACCAGACACTACAGACTCAACAAACACTTACATAGACTACGAATAAGTCAAACAGCTCTCTGCCAGTGTCAGCAGGCGGAACAGACACTGGAGCATGTCCTGCAAGACTGTCTTCTCCTGGATGAGCTGAGAAACAACATGTGGCCACACCCAGTTGACCTGAAATCTAAGCTTTGGAGAAACTCGACAGACCTTAAGCTGACTGCTCAGTTTGTGGTCCTCAGTAAATTAAACACATGACCAGAGATCGCTGAAGAAGAATACACTAATCTCTTTTCTATGGTTTTTTTTGTTGGTGTGTAGTGTTTTGCTGCTTTACTTTTCAAAACAATCTTCATCTTTCTCTGTAAAACTGTGCAAAGCTGGTCTTCTTCTTCAACTTCAATCACTGTGCAATGCTCAGAAGCCTAAACAGTGATATGATGAGTTGTCTCCTTGAATCTACTTGATGATCTACAGTGGTAGTCACATTTTGTGTATGATATCTGAACACAGTCATTAAATGTATCGCCCGAGTGGTTACTGGGGCCCAAATCACAAAGAGTGATTAAAATTGGTTGTAAAGAATGAACCCAAAGAAGAAGAAGATTAAATGTATGTCTTATTTATATTTTTGGTATCCACACCTGTTTGAGTTTGTCATGTCTTCATTTGGACATATTGGTTACAATCAACTTTCTGCACTCAGGGTATTCCCACAGGTGCTCAGTTCCATTTTAGCTTAATGAATGAGCCAAACAGAGCATTTACCAGACACAACTGATCTGTCTTCTTCTTTGCGTCGTTCTTTACACCAATTTTAATCACTCTTTGTGATATGTTTGATCTTTGCCAAGAACTGTATACGTTGCACATTGGTTTGGTAGGCCCCTAAACGCATAAGTCTTCTACACGTTTAGGACACCACATGCATCCGATTGCAGCCAAACCTCCTTAGTTGCCTCTTACGACATGCGTGGCAGGTAACAGTGGTTCTATTCTTTACACCCCAAATTTGGGCCCAGTAACCACTGGCGTGATCTGTCTTAAAGGACTGATGATCGCCTCGACTATGTCACACCTCTGTCAACTAGCAGCACATTGAGAGAAACATACACTGAAGCTGACATTTTTGACTGCAGATAAACTATGAAAAGATAACAAATATAATGAAGACACCTATTATATCATTCTTGAATCCAAACTGATATAACAGAGCTATTCACCTATTTGAGTAGCTATTTTTTTTACTACAAGGGAAATAACAAAAAATAATTATGTTACAAATTGTCAAAGCAACAGCAGCTTTTAAGTGTGTGCGGGTTCAATTCCGCGGATGGCAGAAAAAGCCACAGATTCCTCAGATTTACGGTGTTCGTGGCACCGAACCGAAGGGTTACAATGTCCATGGCACCGAGCCGAAGAGCTGAAAAGCTCAAGTGCTTCTGGATCGGAAAAATAAAATGGGTGTGTTACAAAGTTTATGTTGTGGGCCGAAAAAGTTTGGGAATCTATGCTTTAGGGGAAACGGGTTTTACAGAGTAAGGTGAGAAATATAGAACAATTCCATAGAAAAATTGAACAAGTTGCCCATGATAGAGCAGAATGGAGAAATTGCTTGCAGGCATTATGGAACGCATAATGGTACAAAAGGAATATAATATTTCGTTACAATCTTGTATGAAGAAAGAGTTGTAAGTTATGTCTTAGTGTTAGCTTAGTGTTTGTAACCTGCTATATGTTTGGCTGATCTTGTAGGGGAGCTGTCAAGAATGCATGTCAGATGTTGATGGTGTTGGGTATTGACTCAAGGGGAGTGTATGAAGAGGACTTTGAGCAGCCTTTCTTGGAACAATCTGCAGAATTTTATAGGGTGAGCTCTTGCATATTTTATTTGTTCAAACATTGTCTGTTGAGTCTTTTAAAAACAATTATGATATTTGCTTCTTCTTGTTCGTTGTTTGTTTTTTATAATGTTCATAGACTTTAGTTTTATAAGATTGGGTTATCAGTTTGTGACAACATATGCACAGGTCCAGGATTTCTGCTTATAACTTGTGTGCATCATCCACTGCAAAGTTGATGTTACATCTGGTAGACAATGGTCTACATATTCACAGTGGGAGCCTGATTTTCTTGATGCTGGTTGCTTGATTGAGCCATGTTTATGGAAAGTGTAGCAAACATGTACATTATCAGTTTCTGTGTATTCTTGCTAACATTTCTTGATATTTACAAATGTTCAATCTTAACAATTCTAACTCAGAAGAAGATTTCTACTCAAGCATGAAGAATACATTTAGTATATCAAAGAAATAAATAGATATAGCAACACTTGTACTTATGTATAGATCTGAATGCTGGTGAGCAATAGAAAAGGAAACATTGAGACTGTCAGTATTTCATACAACCTGAATGAAAAAGTTCTCAGAATATATTGCCAAACAAAATCATCAACCAGTAATTGGTCAACAGTCGCAATCAGGTGGAAATGCTTGTAGGATAAAAACAGACGCTGTAGCTGGATAGGACACATACTCAGAAGTGATCCAGAGATTATTATGAGAACTGCCTTGAAATGGACCCCATAGAGAAGACAAAGATGGGAAAACCAAGGACAACTTAAAGAACAGGGGAGGAGGAGTTTCATAGTGTAGGTCAGTCATGGGACAAACACTGTGGAGGATGGTCTCTGACCAAATATGATAGATTAAGATGTTGTCCTTAAAGATGATGCAGTGCATGTATGCCACTTACTGCTTTGTCACTCTAATTCCAATGCCAATCTACAATGTTCCTTGTTTGTTCCCAGTCTACCATGCGATGTCTTTGCTTCTTATACCATTTTCCTTGTTTGTCCCCAGACTATTATGTTCTCTCTTTGGTTCCAGTTCTCTGTTTGATTAGAACTATGATATAGTCTTGACTTCACCTTGATGCCAACATGTCTTTATATTTTTGGGATATTAATTTTTTTCTCTAATAATGTTTGACTTGTGGACATATTGCAGTTGGAAAGTCAGAAGTTCTTAGCAGAAAACTCGGCCTCTGTGTACATCAAGAAAGTGGAGGCTAGGATCAGTGAGGAAGCTGAAAGAGCCAAACATTATCTGGATAAGTCAACAGAGGAGCCAGTTGTAAAGGTCAGTGTCCATTCTGTAGTCCTATATTAGCATATAGTATTGTTCTAGTCATGTTACTGTTACACATGTGTCATGTATTGTAGCCTGACAGTAGAGACACCTTGTTGATAACAACATTTCATGAAGTAGATGGGTTTGAATTGTAGACTTTCAACTTAAGAGTTTTATTGTAATTTCTCTTCAAGTGTTGTATACCATTTCTGCAGGCTCAACCACCACATGCACAGAATAAAGCCTGCTCAGACTGCACAGTGTGCATGCCAGACAGAAACAAAGACTCCAAAGCACATCCTGCAGTCATGTCCATCATACATACACCAACGAAACAAAACATGGCTTCATGAACAACTTCTACAGAGCAAGCTATGGGGACTCTTGAAGAACTCCAACTGACATGCAGCTTCATAGGGGCATCCAATCTCATGGTTTAGACGAGCATACTGAAACTGAACGCAAGAAGAAGAGAAGTATACCACTTCGACTTCATGCTAGACAGAATGGGTTACCAACCACAACTAGTCACATCCACTAGTTGCAGATTAGTGAACAACCTTCAGACATGGAATGACAACTGTGCGCTAAGTCAGTTTCCTAGTGTACATTAAATGTGGTGCTTTCCTAGCAATATTGGTTGGAACAACAGATGACACTTGTTCCCAATGAAATGTATGTTATGTTCAATAACAGAAACATTAAGTTAACACAAGCCACTATAAACTTAAGCCACTGGAAGGAAACCCGTCAATAAACCCAAGCTTTAGTCACCACCATAAGATGGACAGTCTGTGTGAGATAACTCGGACGCCCGAGTGGTTACCGGGCCCAAATTTGGGGTGTAAAGAATAGAACCACTGTTACCTGCCATGCATGTCGAAGAGGCGACTAAGGAGGTTTGGCTGAAATCGGATGCATGTGTCCTAAACGTGTATAAGTCTATGCGTTTAGGGGCCTACCAAACCAATGTGCAACGTATACATTCTTGGCAAAGATCAAACATATCACAAAGAGTGATTAAAATTGGTCGTAAGAACGAACGCAAAGAAGAAGAAGAAGATAACTCGGACAGAAACTATAACCTGATTTGTTGATGATTGACCCCCCCCATCCTTGAGTAGTCTCAGAGCAGTGAAGAATAGAAGTACTGTTTCCTCTCAACACATGTAAAAGGTGACACAAGTGGATAAAAAGGGGAACCTAGTGACCCAACAGGAAGGGATGGCTCAAAAAAGAAAAGAAGAAAAATACCATCACATATGGAGGCAAAAGAAATTGCAGAGAGACCATCTGATGTATACGCTCCAATTTCACCTGTAGCAACTGGCAAGAATTGTCACTCCAGAATAGGTCATTACAGCCTCTACAGATGTTGTAATTCAGCACAGAGCAAACTTCATGATGAAAACCTATTGTCTCCTGAGACAAAGAGGCCAATGATGATGATGATACTTGTGTTGAGCTGCGAAATTATGTTTCTTGTGCCAGATATTCATGATGTACTTATGTTGTGACATCTGCTCATCAATTATAACATTGACGTATTGTATACCTTTTTTATTGTTACCAGGTTTTAGAAGCAGAACTTATTAGCAAACATATGAAAACAATTGTTGAGGTTAGTTAGTTCATTTTATAATAATCTAGATTTGAGCAAAGTTCATTCAAACAAGATTACAATTAAATCCCCACTAAATGTTCACCATCTTCCAAATTTACACTGAGAACCATCACCAAAATTACATCGGGGACATTCACCAATCATCTGTTATTGAATATCATTTTCATGTGCACTATTTGTTTGCCATGAGTCCATGTTCACAAACACTATTTACCCATAATCCCCTTGAATGTTAGGATGTTGTCAAAGTCACACATCTACTGTTGATGGCTTATGACATCTGCTGATGTTGACAGAATGCACTGTAATCGTATAGACTCACTTGAAACATTTTGACTTATTGTGCCAAAAGAAGATAATTCAGTTGATTCCCTCGCCTGTGTGGTGCTGGGGCTTGATAGGGATGCAAAGAATAGTACCACTGCAGCCTACAAGGCTTGTCGTAAGAGGCGACTGATGTAGGCCCTAGGGATGCTACCCTAGTTAATAAAAAGCAGCACAGAAATTGGATGTGCTGGCCTACTTGTAGGTGCATACCTGGCACACTATACAATCACTCTTAGGCTCAGATCACATACAAATCATACAGAGTGGTTGACAAGTGGTCGATATGGAGCGTTCGAAGAAGTTGATTCTGGACCATTGCATAATTTTCATCTCATGGAACAAAGAGACATTCAACCTTGCCAATGAATGTGGGCTGTATGATATAAATGACTCGGTGGCTACAAAGTCATCAAAGAAACCATTAAAACACTCTTAGGTTGAAGTGGGAAGGAGTCCAGATAGTGGCTGTTAAATGATGTTTACCGTCAACTTTCAAGGTGGGACCAGGTCTGCATTTTATGGCTACTGAGACACTATCTTTACCCGAGCTACAAGACTGACACAACAGATCTATGTACATGTGGTACCAGCTTTATGACAGCTGAAGACCTGTTTTAGACCTGCCTGACATCCTTCTTCTCCTTCCTTGCCAAGAAAAGTAGGTTGGTTATATTGTGTCACAGTTTATACAGAAATTATGTAATATCTATGCCTTTTGTCCTGACACATCCGCTTTTAGCACTACATTAAAAAAAACTGTTTACCCTTCCTATTCTATCCTTACTCACTTCAACAGGGAGTTCGCTTCTAGGTCGCCAATATGGCAGATTTTTTAACTGGAGAGGGATAAACTGTGCACTATTTCTTGTGTTTAGGATGTGGTGCGGTTTCTGATCATGCTAAGCTGATAAAATGTGATATATAGATCCGTGTTTGTGTGTATAAGGCCAGAGCATGGCTGTGCAGTGACCAGTGAGCACTTAAGTGCTGTATTGGAGGGTAATGTGATCTGTGCCTGATAGGTTACACATCACCTGCCGATGAATTGAGTGCGAACCCAACCGGTTGCTTTGTAGGTCGATTGGGACAGTCAAAGCCTAAGGTGGGCAGCCCAACAGAAATGCTGTAGAAGGCATATACAAAAATATAAGCGCAAGTCATGAACTTGTACAAACAGTTTAGGCAAAACACGTAAAAATGAAGTAATGTAGTTTTACAAAGTACAAAAACAAGATATAGCTCTAAATTTACTTTGTAGAACTACATTACTTGGTTTTTTTTCATATTTCACCTTTGCAATATAGTTTTACTGCAGTCTTCCCTTGATATCTCTCTCTCTCGCAATCGTTCTTTTTGGCCATTTTGATCATTCTAATTGTGATATATAAACAGCCTTTGCCAAGAACTTATTTTTACGTCACATCGTTCAGCTCCATTTGGAGCTCTAGTGCTTATCCTTTGGTGACATGTCCGGTTTCAGTCAGCGTTTGTTGGGTTCGCTCTCCGTCAGCCTTTGGCTGTCCCCAGCCTACCTGCAAGGCAGCAGTTTGATATTGATTATCATGTGTATGAAACAGTTTAAGACATATACAAAATATGTGAGAACAATCACAGATATTAGCACACAATACAACATATGTTGCTTGTTGACAGCATGTATCATATGATTGATTGATATGTGTCACAATCTCATGTTTGATGTGGTGTTTCTGTTTCAGATGGAAAATTCAGGTGTTGTACACATGTTGGAGAATAATAAAACAGATGGTAGGCAACTTATCTGCTAAAACTTATCTAACTCTTACCTTTTTTTTGTGGTTGTCATAACTGTGTCTGGACATTTCTTATAACTTATCTTTATTGTACAGTAATCTTCTTACACATAAGATCATAATTTGTTGTAATAGAAAAACTTGACACATAAATTTACTTCTCTCATGAAAGTGGAACTAAGAATGTTGACCACATACTTCGCTACAGACTAATATATACAATATCAAGAGGTGTCAAACCTAGACCAAGAGATGTTAAACCTAGGCCAAGAGATGTCAAACCTAGACCAAGAGATGTCAAACCTAGACCAAGAGATGTCAAACCTAGACCAAGAGATGTCAAACCTAGACCAAGAGATGTCAAACCTAGACCAAGAGATGTCAAACCTAGACCAAGGGATGTCAAACCTAGACCAAGAGATGTCAAACCTAGACCAAGAGATGTCAAACCTAGACCAAGAGATGTCAAACAAAATCAGAAACTGTGGCTAAATTTAGCATGTCTAACGGATTCGCATAGACATTTTTTTGAAAACTGTATCTCCATGCCAAACCGATAATGGTCGGGACAGTGTCGAACCAGTAGCTGTGATGCTTGGCTGAACTGGGACTAAATGGGTTAACTCTCTCTCTCTCTTGATCGTTCTTTTCCGGCCATTTCCGCCTAACACCAAGAACAGGTGATACGTTCCCAATCTTCAGTGCCATTTGGAACTCTGGTTCTTATCCTTTGACGATGTGTCCGGTTTCAACCAGCGGTTACTGGGTTCGCTCTCCGTCAGCCTTTGGCTGTCCCCACTGACCTGCAAGGCAGCAGGTTGCTATTTTCTTTTAGGGTAGCTACCCTTAGACGACCTGCCCTCCCGGGTTGTTGAGTGTCATCTGCCCAGGTTAGCAGTACTTTTTGGACTACTTGGTTTGCCTGCCATCCAGTTTTGTGTACGGTTTACTCCGCTAGCCTTTGATTGTCCCCAATCTAACTACAAGGCAGTAGTAAAGGGTTAACTGAGAAGCCTGAAGCATGACTTCTCATTGTTACTATTTTTAAAATAAAAAACAATTGTGTTTTTTTGGTTAATTTAAAGCCAAAGATGCTGGGAATAAGAAGACCTATCTGTGTCAGTGAACCAGAGATGAGATCCTCCATACCATGGTTCATATAACAGGCTGCATCAATGCAGTTATTGCTAATCGTGTAGGGATGGGAAGAGGAAGGCGAACTAAGTCCCAAACAGAAAATGAATATGTGAAACCAGAAAACATAGATTTCATCACAGCCTCGACATGAGTCAGCGCTGACACCTTCCCTCCCCCTCATGAATAATCAGGTCTGATACCATGCTACTGTATAGCTCCCCAGATGTGGTGCTTTAAAGTAGTGTTTGTCTGTGTGTAAAATTGTACAGTTACCTGCCTGTGCAAATTTGTATCCTGTTGGATGAAATGCATACATTTTGGCTTCATTCGAATGTGCTTGTCCTACATGCTATAAGGACCTGACAGGGACACAATGTACTAACTTTCCTGTCACAAACTACACAGATCACACAGCGGTGTTAACTTGATTGATAAGAACCAAGTACAAACAAACAACATTACAGGTTCACTGTTAAACTGTGACACAACTTAAGAAATATCTTTCTCAGAGTCAGCAAAGATGGAGAAGAAAGGTTTCTGGATTTATTGAACTACATCACCCGAGTGGTTACCGGGATCCAAATTGGGGTGTAAAGAATAGAATCACTCTTACCTGCCACGCATGTTGTAAGAGGCGACTGAGGAGGTTGAGCGTGGGGCTAGTTACCCCACACCGTAAAAAACACTAGATGGCTATAGAACGAAGAGTGAACAGAGTAAACGCTGACTGAAACAGGACATCACCGAAGGATAAGCACCAGAGCTCCAAATGGTGCTGAAGATGTGATGTAAAACACACCAATGCTAAGGCTGCATGAATCAGATTTCCACATGAATAGAATTTATGGGAAAGTCTGGTACATCGGTCTGGCGTAATCGCAAGAGGGAGGGAGAGAGAACTGCACCAGTGGGGATCTGATAATTGTATAAATGTGTGAGATTGTCAGATACATGTCTAGTTATAGTATCACTCTGTGTATGTGTCATGATATCTTTACCTTGTTGTAACAGACAGTATGGTCCTCTTGCTTTGTTCCACAGATCTAGCATGCATGTACAAACTGTTTATCCGTGTGCCCAATGGTTTGAAGACCATGAGTGACTGTATCAGCAAGTATCTTAGGGAACAAGGCAGAGCTCTAGTCAGTGAAGAGGGGGAGGAGAGCAAAAATGCTATTACATATGTGCAGGTGAGTTGTTTCATTCGAGTCTAGATTCTTCTTATACTGCCTTTGCCTGCTACGAATTCATGCGTAGTCAGGGTCACCTGGTATGGGGTTTATGACTGATTTTCGCATGAATGCCTGCTTTCCTTTTATCAGTGTCCCCCATAATACAGGCATACCTTCTCCGACTCTAGAGGTACTTGTAGTTTAGATCTTCAAGTATTGATCTGTCTTCTTCTTCAATGATCCATGTCTTCTTCTTCAATGATCCAGCAGTGCTTGGACTTTTGTACTTCTTTGTTTGCTCGACACCAACCACTTGTTCAACCACTCTTTGTGCTCTGTATGTGATTTGTGCTTTAGAGCATGCATTTATTGTGCTAGTTAGGCACCTACATACCAGTAGGCCAGCACATCTGGTTTCTGCATGCTTTTTTGGGGGTTTGTCTTCCTAAATAGAACCCAAAACAGCTTGACCTATGGGAGTTTGCTCCCCTAGGCAAGCCTGATCCCCATTAGTCTTGGACCTTACAGTCAGAGTTTTCCTGTCTACACCACTGTATCGTGGGGTTGACGTGTGTTCTACAGGTCATCAGCAGGATACTAATTTTCACTTTTGCCCTTTCATTAGAGAGGCTAGCTGAACCCTAACTCTGCTGGACGCAGAACACATCTTGTAGAACCAATGCAATGTGCTATTTGTATTGTACATAATATTAAAGAGTTAGGGTTGGTTGGTGGGTTTTCTAACCACCCTGGACATGAGCCAGAATTTGATTTTCCAAGCAACGAGAGGTTCTCTGTGCTAGTCAATGATATAGTAACCAAGATGTGGTTCACTGAGCTCATTCTCAGCCACTAGATTGTCTGATGGTCATGTCTAGTTTTACTGCACGTTTCAAGTCAAGAGAATTATCACGTTCTAAGTCACTGCTCCTTTACAATGTGTGCCAGTCATCAGAAAGCTACACATATTGCTTCTCTATCCACAGGTCTAGTCATTATCATTGTGGCTTCTCCCAACCACACAGAGTGTACATGCATATTGTCTAATAGGTTACAAGCTTGTACAGATGGACTGCTGGTAAGATTATGCAAACAGGAAAACCCTCACTCTACACATCTACTGGATGCTTATTTATAGCATGGGTCTGATGTCATAGGGAAGGTCATCGGAACTGACTGATTGCCCTTATAGTTTAGTTCATTTACAATCAGTACATCGCATGTCTAGTCTTAGTTAGTCAGTACATCAGATCGGGGGACTGCCTAGAGTAGTTGATAGTAGCTCGGCCTGCTAGCTGTGAGACGCCTCATAGCTCGGGTTGGAACCTACTGTCCGGCATTTGTTCGAGTCCCCTGGTCTTACTCAGGACGATAACGTGAGTACCTCTGAAGTTGGAGAAAATCTGCCTGTATGGCGAGGGAATACTAATTACAGTGTACATTGAGCA
Source organism: Arion vulgaris (assembly GCA_020796225.1). Lineage (NCBI taxonomy): Eukaryota > Metazoa > Mollusca > Gastropoda > Stylommatophora > Arionidae > Arion > Arion vulgaris. The sequence continues at coordinate 10,892,769 of CM036771.1, read as the reverse complement.
CACGGCTGCCAGTGTAAAGTAATTTACAATGCACGCTGCTGCCATTGTAAGAAATTGGAAAAAGATTTTCACGCAAAAATCAGTTTCAGAGATGAAACTTCGTCTGAATTGAAAGCGGATGAAAGAAAGAAAAAAAAAAAAAGTACATCAGATATATTGGTTACAGTCAGTACATTAGAAGTCTAGTCTAGATTAGTCTGTACATCAGATATGTAGGTTACAGTCTGTACAACAGACTGGTTTCTGGCAGTCCTACTCTAATGAAAACCTAGCAACTTATATGTCCCAAGAAATTGAAGATGTGTTCCAAGAAAATAAATGGATACTAGCAGCATGAATAGACTTAAGGAAAAACATTTGACAAGGTTTCAAAATGAGGACTTCTGAAGAAACTGAGAATTTGTTGAATAAATGGTAGAATGTACAGATGAATAAAAACATACTTGCAGAACAGAAGGAGCTAGATGTTCTCAAGATTAAAACATTTCTACCAAGTCATGACAGTCCTCACGGAGGGATTTCTTGGTTTACAATAACCGTCTGGTTGTTAAACTACCACATAGAGTACAAGTAGTAGTGTATGCTGATGATCTGATAATGTGGTGCTTATATAAGTATGCAACTGTAGCCTCCAAACTGCTAGAAGGACATACTGTATAAGATGCCTTAAATTCATGGACAAACAGATGGTATGTCAACATCGACACAGGTACGGGTAGCACTACTCTCTTCACCCTCTATCTGAAAGAACAACTGGTGTCATCAAGATAAATGATCTATCTCAGAGTTACATTCAATGATAGACTAATCTGGAAGCAGCACATCAATAAACCAACAGCAAAGGCTATGAGAAAGTTATCCTCAGAAAACTAAATGGGACTGGAAGAGTAATCCAGAAAATACTCAATGATATGTATGAATGTATATCAAAGTGATAGACAACCACACCTTGAATATGGGCAAGTTGCATGGTGCTGCCCAACACTAAATACCGCATGACTTGAGGAGCAGGGATAGGTGTAAAACCAGACACTTCTGGTTTTCAGTAGCAATGAATTCAACACATATAGTGATAGTGGAGAGAGAATAGGAGGTGGATACAAACACTGAGAGAGCACAGAGACTCACAAAAGTACTGACACATGTAGACAAGTTGCATGTTTATGCCAAGCCATCTGATGGAAGACAGATTCCAAAATCTAGCAATGGAACTACTGAAAAGAAGCACAGTTTTGCTATCTCCAAGCCAAGTGACCTGCCATGTTGTTGCCACTCTTGTGTAACCATGTTGACTTCACTTTTTCTAGACAGACATTGAATACTAATCTGGCCAACAATGGCGGAATGCGGGAGGACCATTCAGAGTCAGAACGGTTTGATTCTGAACACGACTTTGCTAGCGCATTCCTGCCATGTTTGGTCGGGTATTTTCCGGTTTCGTTTGCCGAGCTACTGAGTTAGTGCTTGAGCGGGGGGCTGCCTAGAGTAGTTGATAGTAGCTCGGCCTGCTAGCTGTGAGACGCCTATGCTGGGTTCAAACCCTACTGTCCGGCATTTGTTCGAGTCCCTGGTCTTACTCAGGACGATAATGTGAGTACCTCTGAAGTCGGAAAAAATCTGCCTGTATGGCGAGGAATCTAATTGAGTACTGAACACGCCAGTAAGTAATTTACAATTGCACGCTGCTGCCATTGTGAATTGAAACAGATTTTCAAATCATTTTCGAGATGGAATTCGTCTGAGTTGAAGGACGAAAAAAAAAAGTGCTTGAGCAACACTGTGAGCTGTGACTGTTACATGTAATGCTTTTTGCTGTGTCAACCGTGCGTTTGTTGTTGTGTGTATTCAGAAAATGGCGGACAGCGTTATGACGAACAAGCTCAATCTGCCGTATGCAGTTATATTGCAAGTGCAGAAAGCTGGATTTTGCCGTGATTGATGTCCCCTTCGACAAAAATTGCTATTCAAGTGATGAACAGTTTGGTGTTGCTACATTCGCGACGGCCATATGCATATTATGCGGTGCAGGTTGCTTTTTGTGGCGGCTGTTTCATTCTGGAATTAGTTCACACAGGAAACTTTTCACAGGTGTTAGCATTTCGTGTGATATTCATTGGCACAGGAAAGGAGCAATTATGGGGTGACCCGTTGCAGTGAAGTTGGAACCGTACTTATGAATTATGAATACTAATACTGACAAGTCACTTGTTAATTAATCATTTTCTCAAATTGTTTCTCAGAATCTTCTGGATCTCAAGGATCGCTTCGGACACTTCCTTCATGAATCATTTAGTGATGACAAATTATTTAAACAGATGATATCTGGTGATTTTGAATATTTTATCAACATTAACCCCAAATCACCCGAATATCTGTCACTTTTTGTTGATGACAAACTCAAGAAAGGAGTTAAAGGGGTAAGTTGATCAATATTTCTCACGAGGAGTTAGAGGGAGGGGGGAAACATTGATTGATATTTTAGACATATAATCTCTGACTGTATTTTCTGTGATGTTCTTTTTCTGGTTTGTTTTGTCTGGCTTTCCTACTTTCTCTTCTTCTGCTTTTCCCATATCCTGTTTTGCCTCACAGTGTCAAGATAAGAAGATGTTTCTAGAACTAGCTTTTTTTTTGTGTGCATAGTAAATAGTCATTCACCACCTCTGTTATTTCTGTTGTCTACCTTTTGTGTGAACAACCTTTCTCTTGTACCCACTGTATCGAAGTAACATTGCTCTTTGAGGCGTCTGTTGGTATTCTGCTTATGTGACCGAACCATTTAATTGTTTTGTTTCTTGTTGAAGTTCAGTACTGATATTGTATCCACTTTTTTCCTGATACCTTCATTTCTAAACCGATCTCTTCTTGATACTCCAAGCATTCTGCTTAGACACTTCATCTCTGACATGACTACTTTTCTATCGCTTGATGTCAGCGTCCAGGTTTGGCACCAATAGTATAAAGTAAGGAAACAAATTTGTGTTTGTACAATGTTCTTTTAGTGTTTCATAATAGTTAGTTAGTTAGTTTGTTCCTTTCGTGCAAAGGCGGCACATAGGGCAGAGGTTTTAGATCTCCATGTGATGCGGTTCGTTGTTAGCAGTTGGAGATCTTGTATGGTTTTACATCCCAATAGTTTACTTTCTTGTTGGATGGTTCTTCGAAGAGTGGTCTTTGGTCTTCCACGCTTTCTTTTCCCAACTGGTGACCACATAAGGACTTGTCGATTTAGTCTCTTTTCGTCTGATCTAAGAACATGACCTAAATATTTCCACCTTCGCTTTCCTTATAATATTTGATACGGGTTGTTGGTGTGTTCTATCTGTCACTGTGTTGTTCGAAACGAAATCACTCCATTTGACTTTTAATCACTTATACAGACTAGGAATAAGTCAAACAGCTCTCTGCCAGTGTCAGCAGGCAGAACAGACACCAGAGCATATCCTGCAAGACTGTCCTCTTCTGTGTGAGCTGAGAAGCAACATGTGGCCACACCCAGTCGACCTGAAAACTAAGCTTTGGGAAACCTGACAGACCTGAAGCTGTCTGCCCAGTTTGTGGTCCACAGTAAATTAGCGCATGACCAGAGATCGCTGAAGAAGAAGAAGACTTTTAATAATTTTGTGCGACATTTATTCTCAAAGCTGTCCAGTTTCTTATCAATTTTCTTTGTTGATTTCCAACTTTCACAACCGTAGGTCAGTACAGGAATCACACATGTCCTAAATAATTTAACTTTTGTGCATATACTAAGGTCTTAAGATTGCCAGATATTCGTTAATTTAGTGAAGGCACTAGCTGCTATAGCAATACGAGAGTTTATTTCTTTCATAATAGCATGTTTGTATTTCAAAATTGGTGCCATTTGTCCTTATAAGGGAAGACTGCAGTAAAACTATGTAGCATTGGCGAAACATGTAAAAACAAAGTACTATAGTTTTACAAAGTACCAAAATTTTTGTATTTTGTAAAACTACAGTACTTTGTTTTGACGTGTTTCAACATTGCCATTTGTCCTATGATTTGATTTGCTTTATTGCATCTTTGTTAGATTATGTTATTCTTTCATTTGCTGAAAAAAAAGAGTATTCACTCTGAACCTGGGAAAATGCTGGGACAAAAAATGTTAGATTATGTGTAATTTTGATTTACTTTTCATTTGTGTTTTTATCATTGTTGCGCTTTTAATTGTTTTCTATTGTCTAATTTATGTTGCTTTTCTCTCATTATCATTTATTATGTAACTTGTTCTATTTTTGTTCAATCTTCTGTTATGCAGGTTGTTACTGCTACTGTGCATATTCACTACTACCCTATCTCATTAGTAGATTCCTTGTTCAATCACTACTTCTTTGCCAGACTGCAGCAGTGCAGTATGTTTCCACTTAGATATGAAGTAGGATCTTAGTCAGTGCCAGATTCCTGATGTTGCATGCATTTTTGACCCTCTGCTGGACTGTTGTTTGTCCATCCCATTGAAGTTACATTCCCATTTCCTTCCAAATTTCCTATCCATATATTTCTAGGCTTCTTTTGCTTTCCCTGCAGGTTCCATCACAGTCCCCTTCTTGTTGTATCGCTCTTGGGTTTTCTCAAGATGTGTCCTATTCAGTGTGTCAGCGTCCTTTCTTCTTCTCTTGGTTCACTGGTATCTGTCTTGTTCTCTCTATAATCTCCTGATTTGTGAGCTATCATGCCATCTATCTAATAAGAAAGAGAAAATTAAGGGATTTTTCATATAAAAGACACAAAGGGCTGGAGAAGACCATCATGAAAGGAGGCATACCAGCAAAGAGAAGAGGAAGACCATGGAGAAGATGGATTCAGGATGTAACTGATGGCTTAAATATGACGGCTGCAGAGGTGGTACATCTGGCCTACGAGAGAGAGAGAGAGAGAGATTCGAAGGACTGTTGGGGTAGCAAAGTTCTGCTCAGGACAAGCTATTTGATGATGATCATGTTTTTGGCAATTTAGTAGTTATTGTTTAAGTCCATTTTTATCCATATATTTCCTCCCAGTGCGATGAAAACTCCTTCCTTACCTTCTATATTCTTATTCTGACCATCCCACTTATTAGTGTTATATTTCTCTGGTTCAAGTACCCTCAACATTTCTACTTTAGTATGGTTTTCAATAGAGTATTATATCCCTTCAAGTCTACAAAATGCACAAGAAGTAACTAATGTCTATCTCCATTCCATCAGATGACAGAGCAAGAAATAGAAAATGTTTTGGACAAGAGCATGGTGCTCTTCCGTTACCTCCAGGAGAAAGATGTCTTTGAACGCTACTACAAACAGCATCTAGCCAGACGGTTATTGCTGAACAAGAGTGGCTCAGATGACTCTGAAAAAAATATGATCTCCAAGTTGAAGGTTTGAAGCTATTATTCTTGTTTGTGATTCTCAAATGTCTCCAGTCTGTACAGACACTCGTTGACTCCTTCCTTAGAGTGACATAAGTTTGCTTTGATGTTATCTATTTAATGATAAGGAACACAGTCTGCTCAAGAAATGAACAACATTGACATTTGTTAGATTAAGAGATCGCCCGAGTGGTTACCGGGCCCAAATTTGTGGTGTAAAGAATAGAACCACTGTTACCTGCCACGCATGTCGTAAGAGCGACTAAGGAGGTTTGGCTGAAATCGGATGCATGTGTCCTAAGTGTGTAGAAGTCTATGCGTTTAGGGACCTACCAAACCAATGTTCAACGTATACACGTTCTTGGCAAAGATCAAACATATCACAAAGAGTGATTAAAATTGGTCGTAAAGAACGACGCAAAGAAGATTAAGAGATTCTTCTTAGAGCACTCCATATAGACTACTTGTTAACCACTGTGAGATCTCTGTGATCTGAACCTAATTTCAATTGTACGTTGTACCAGCTATGCGTCTCCAAGTAGGCCAGCACATCCGATTTCTGCAACGCTTTTATGTACTAGGTAGCTTCCTAGGCCCCTAATAATAGCCGTCCATGCAGCGATGATGACAACAATCTCAGACGTGTACTGTTGCACCTCTCTGGTGTGTGCGGAGGTGACTGTAGAGTCCAATCCTAGAACAGAATCCCGACCACAGGTGGGGCATACATGATCAAGGTTAGACATGTGCGTGTTGTGTGCTCTGTCTTTTCGCGCTGCTCGTTTTCTCTGTGACTCAACAATACGATGATTCTCAGCTATTCGGGTTCCTCTTTTGTTGTTACAGCGCCACATTTGGCGATCTTACGCAAGGATTCCCAGCACGTATTGTCTATATCGAAGCATTTCAAAGACACTTTAAGAGTGTCTTTAAAGCGTTTTCTGTCCACCAGCTAAACGTCTGCCCCCTTCAAGCTCGCCATACATCAACTGTTTTGGGATGCGTTTATCAGGCATTCGAGCAATGTGACCGACCCATCTCAGTTGGGCCTTCTGCAACAGGGTGTTGACGCTGGGATCTTTGCTCTTGTGAGGACTTCGCTGTCTGGAATTTTGTCCTGCCAGTTTATTTTTAGTATTCTGCGTAGACAGCTTGTGTGGAAATGGTTTAATTTTCTTGCGTGTCTGCTATACACTGTCCATGTCTCGCTGCGTACAGCAGCGTTGTTAGCACTATGGCCTGGTAAACTTTCAGCTTTGTGACTATGCTTATCCCTTCCGTTCCCACACAGTGACACGTAACCTTCCGGACGCAGCACTGGCTTTGGATATCCTATTGTGGACCTCAGAATCTATGTTTGCCGATCTGGATAGGAGGCTGCCAAGATAAGCAAAGTTGTCCGTTGACTGGAGACGCTGGTGTTTAATGTTGATGACTGGATTGTAATACTGTTCTCTAGGGGCGGGCTGGAACATGACCTCTGTTTTTGGTGTTAATGGTGAGGCCAAACCTATCACAGGCCATTGAGAACTTGTCCATGTAAGTCTGCATTTCTTCCTCAGAGTTGGTAGCGAGGCCACAGTCATCAGCAAACAACAGGTTTGAGATAGTTGATTCTTTTACCTTGGTGGAGGATTTTAACCTCCGAAGATTGAATAGGTTACCGTCAACTGCCTCTTACAACATGCCTTGTAGGTCGCAGTTGTACTATTCTTTGCTTCCTTGCGGGCCCGCACCACACGGGCAAGATTAAGAGATTAATTGTCATCATTGTATTTATTTGGAGCGCCTGGCCGAATAGATTAGAGCGCAGGCTCCCATGTGGGAGACCCGGGTTCAATTCCTGATAAGACCAATGAGTTTTTTGGGTCGGGGCATAAAGAAAAAATCATACCTGAACAGTTTCGCAGCAGCCATACAGCCATTAAATTCTACAGGCTCATGGCCCCCCCCTCAATCCTGTCCTACACTGCCCTAAAAAGCGGTATTACAGGCAGTAATGATGTTTAAAATTTTAAAATTATATTTGCATAGATCTTGTATTTGATTTTAATCTTCTTTAATCATGATCTCTAGTTTTGTTGTGATATGATTGTTGTGATATGATTGTTGTGATGTGATATGATTGTTGTAATATGATTGTTGTGATGTGATATGATTGTTGTGATATGATTGTTGTGATATGATTGTTGTGATATGATTGTTGTGATATGTTTGTTGTGATCTACTTTAACTTGACAACAAAGAATTGTTGATATATGACACAAATATTTATTGCTATTCCTCTCACAGACCGAGTGTGGTTGTCAGTTTACCTCAAAGCTGGAGGGTATGTTCAAGGATATGGCGCTGTCAGCCAGCATACAGGAGGAGTTCAAACATTACTGTGTTGACAAGAGTGTTTCTCTCTCTGGTGTTGACCTGACTGTTCGGGTACTGACCACTGGCTACTGGCCCACACAGACAGCAACCCCTATAAATATACCAATGGAGCCCAGAGCAGCATTTGAAGCCTTCAGAGTGTATGTACTAGTATGAATGTATAATTTCATTTCATTTTAGTGCTTATTGGCCAATAGTTATTTCCCATTCCTTCTTTGGATGTACAACACAAAGGAGGGTGACCACCAGTTGTCCTGGTTGGATCATTTAAGGGAGGTATCCTGTGTTCTTGCCACATGTCAAGACTTCATGGAATCAACACTGTGTTGCTTTCTATTTGATTGTGACATCATTATTAAATGAATTGCGTTGCTTTGTTATGTTAGACGTGTCACAGATTTCAATATGTATTTTTTGTTTTGTTAGTCTTTGTTTGACTATCTCCAGTCTGAGACTGCAAGACAGCAGTTGTTTGGTGTTGGAATTATCTTTCCTAGGTAAACTGTCTTTCCAGACTTAATAAGTTTTTCTTCTCCTTGTTGAATTCTCATCATCTTTTCTTGCACTGATGTTTACATGGTTTACTCACTGAACTTTCTGTCACGATCACCGCTTAGACTGATGTACCAGATTTCCCCATAAATTCTGCTGTTTTTAGGACTCCGTCCTCCGTACACTTCTCATTTAGCTCGGTATTTTCTGGCCAGGTTTCGTTTCTCAGGCCTGCTAAAAGTGGAGGCAGTCTTGCAGTAGGTGCTCTGCTGTCATGTCCGCCTTTCCTCAGTGGCACAGGCTAGTTGTGCCAATTAAAAATTTGTTGTATAGGTGGGAGCGGAGTCTGTTATGGCCGGTACGGAGGTGGAATATTACAACTTGTTTGCTACAGGACAGACCATAGTACCCATCTTTGGACTCACTGATCTCAGTTCTGTCAGGTTGGGTTCTCTGGGACATTGGAAATGCATTTCCACATGCAGTTGGGTCCAATATTTCTGCACCTAATAGATAAACGTTCTCCTCTAGAGGGTTTAGTTTTAATTGTTCTCTGTCATGTTCACTAGGAAGCTTGTGACTTTCCTTACCACCCAGGTTCCTGATCTGCCAACAGCCAGTTCTCTTACAATGCTTGACCAAGAAGTGTTGGTTTTCATTCCATCAGCGAAAGGGACAGTACTCCAAATAAAATCTCCAACCATTTACGATGTCTGCTAGACACGAACCATGCAGATCCATTCCCTGCTACCGTTTTCTCATGGCAGGCTGTTGTAGTTTTATTGATAGATCAGTACAATGTAACGTGTGTCACTGTATACAAACAAATGAATGGTCACATCCTAGATCATTAGTGTCAATGTAAAGAATTTCATGGTCAAGGAGAAGATAAGATGTATCACTTACTCAAGTTTCTTCTTCTTTCATTGACACCAAGTTGTTGTTGTGAGTTTGATTAGAACTAGAGTGCCAACAGAACATAAACCAACCATAGGAAGCGCACACAAAGAAGTAGAAGAGGAGACAAGGAAAGGATGTCCTCCAGAGAGGATTGTCACTTAACTCATAGTTCTGGGGTGTGTTTGCTGCATACAGATCATTAATCATTTGCTGGTGGGTTCTGTACTGTCACCATATAGGACCCCATCCTACTACCAACCCTTTTTTACCTGGTGTTTCACCTTCAGCCTGTTTGGCTTGGTTAGACTCCTACTAGCATAACCTGAAGAATCACCATGACACACAAATCCCCCCAACATGGAGATATGGAGAGGTCTTAAGTATTTGTAATAATCATTGTGTTTTGAATAAATCAAATACAACTATTGTTATTTACTGCCCTAGGTTTTACCTCAGCAAACACAGTGGTCGACAGCTAACCTTACAGCCTCATCTGGGATCTGCTGATTTGCATGCCTGCTTTGCAGGTGCTAAGCGTGATGATGTGGACAGTGGACCAGCCAGCTCAGCTAAGGGGATCAGGAAACACATACTCCAAGTCTCTACTTATCAGATGTGTGTCCTGGTTCTGTTCAACCTCAGGGAGAAGTGGACATTTGAGGTCAGTGATTGCACAATCTGTACCATTATACATATTCTATTTGAATATAAGTGGGAAATATATTTGTAATTATCAACATGTAACATACTGACTGACAGGCATAGACATTCATGAAGCTTCACAACTTCTTTCCCTAGTATTATTTATCAGACTTGTTCTTGACCTTCTTCAACCAGTTTATATTTTATATAATATTTTATATATTTTATAGTTTATATATATATATATATTCAGAGATTTAGCCAGAGTAAGAATATCAGACCTACCTCACGAGGTGGCCAAAACTTACTGCTGGAAGAGGTTGGCACAAACGGGGAAGCAGAAATCATATGAATTATATCCAACAGAACTGCCCCCAGTATGCAGGCTTGAGAAGAAAGAGGTGGCCCACTTACACTAGCGTCCAAGACAAACTGTATGGCATGGTTGATAATCTGAGACAGACGGCTGCCTTTATTAGAGACTCTGAAATCCCAATCTAGTGAGAACGCAGAAGAAGAAGATATATATATATATATATATATATATATATATATATATTGGAGAATACAGTATTAAGACAGTGGTTTTCTTTGACCAGCAACACACAATGAATGAATGTGATTAACATCACACCAGCTGCCTTTTCAATTTCAGTGTTCCTCTGTTACACATTGAGGCTGGATTGATCTGAGAGCTGTTTGTGGTAAGAAAAATCTCAATCCAACTGTGGGTTGAATCAAAGGTAACCCATAGATACAAGTGTCCTAACTGCTAACTGAAAGAATAAAGACCACTATGAAGAACAATCCTTCAAGAAAGTAAACTAAAAGAGCTCTAAAACCTCTGCCCTATGTGCCGCCTTTGGCACAAAAAGAACAAACTAGCTAACTGCTTGACTATCAGGTCCCGTAATTATTCTTCCCACAGTCAACATGAATAGTTGAGAACTAGTAGAAAATCTTGCTATAATGCTAATAGTTAGATATCACAATTACAAGTTTATCTGAATAAGGTAACGTATATGCAATAGCTTCTTCGAACGCTCCATATCGACCACTTGTTAAACCACTCTTTGTGAATTGTAAGGGATCTGAGCCTAAGAGCGATTATACATTGCACCAGTTATGCACTTACAAGTAGGCTAGCACATATGATTTCTCCCACACTTTTATTTATTAGAGTAGCTTCCTAGGCCCCTATATCAGTTGCCTGTTATGACATGCCTTGTAGGTCGCAGTGTTACTATTCTTTGCTTCCCTTGTGGGCCCGACAACACTCTGCGACGATAGCATCTGGAAAGAAGGATTAAGGCTAAAATTGCTCACCCTCGGCGTAAAGGGAAGAATGTACAATTGGCTCGATAGATACCTAGAGAACAGAACAGCAAGAGTTCAGGTTCAGGGGTACAAAAGTATGAAGACCACACTGGAGCAAGGAGTTCCCCAAGGAGGAGTGCTCTCACCCACTCTATTTCTAATCTTCTCACGACATTGCAACATGCTTCCATGACGAGTACACTCTGCCATGTATGCCGACGACTTGGCAATATGGGAGAGAGAAGAGTCAATGCCCACAGCAGAAAATCGGCTGCAAGCTACGTTAAATAATCTTGAAGTGTGGTCAGCAAAGTGGAATATGAAAATAAATCCTTCAAAGACCACCTACACTGTGTTCTCCCAGAATAACAAGGATTACAAGATAACGCTTAAAGTCAATGGGCTGAACCTTCCAGAAAATAAAACCCCAACGTACCTAGGAGTCACACTCGACAGAAAGCTGACTTGGTGCACCCAGATCGAAAATGCTACGGCAAAGCGAGACACAGGCTAACAATGATGCGTAAACTCGCAGGTTCCACATGGGAAGCAAACAGCAGAATTCTCAAGACACTTTACTCTGGTAGAGTGCGACCGGTCCTAGAGTACGGTATGGCAGCGTGGAGCAATGCATCGAACAAGCAATTCGCAAAAGTGAGCAGCAGTCAAAACCGGGCCTTACGCATTATCACTGGAGCCATAAAGTCCACGCCCATCAAGGCGATGGAGACCATCACAGGCATCCAACCAATGACTGACCGAAGGGACAAGAAAGTAGCAGTACTTGCGGAAAAACTCAAACGGCTCAAATCTCATCCAATGCATGAAAGAATGTATGTATCCGGAAAGTGGAGAATACAGAGATCTAACTTCGTTAGAATCTCTAACGCACTGACCACAGACCATCCAGTCCTGTCCAAATGCACAGCCAAACCAATCCCGGCAATCGACAAGTGTCCGCCATGGAAAACAAAAATGCCAGATCTAAGGGAATCAATCCCAGGCATACTGAGCAAAAGGGATCAAACAAACCTTGACAGAAAAACTGCAGCAGAAGAGCACATAGAATCAGAGTACCCTGAAAATGAGTGGGCGCGTCTACACGGACGGATCGGCAAATAACGCAATAAGCGATGGCGGAGGAGGAATAGTGCTTAAAATCTCAAAGAAAGTCACGGTCAAGAAAGCGATTGCAACTGGCAAATACCCAATAACTACCGAGCTGAGGCAGAGGCAATCAAAGAGCGCGAAATGATCTTGGAGAAGAAACACTACACGCTAACAAGGTCGTGATATTCACCGATGCTCTATCGGTCATCACGGCACTCAAATGCGTCAGCAAAACTGAGATGAATGAGCTCAAAACGTTCCTCGCTGAACTAACGAGTTCACTCAAATGCACCGTCATCCAGTGGATACCGTCACACTGCAACATTAGGGAACGGCGGCCGACAAGCTAGCCAAAGAGGGCGGGCAACTACCCCAGACTGATCTCGAGGTCAGCTATGAGGAAGTCAAAACAACCATCAGTTCGCACTATCGAAGCAAATGGGCAAAAGACCACCCGCAGTACACAGACAGTGACGGATACTATGGTCTCTCTCGCAGTGAACAAGTTGCCATATTTCGCCTCCGTACCGGCCACAACAAGCTCCGAGCCCACATGTTCCATAAATTTAAAATTGGCACAACTAGCCTGTGCCCATGCAATATGGCAGACATGACGGCAGAACACGTCTTGCAAGCCTGTCAACGTTTAGCAGGTAAAAGAAAAGAGTACTGGCCACAACACACAGAGCTTCGAAAAGCTGTCGGAGGACGGAGTCCAAAAAACAACAGTAAAATTCATGATAGAAGTTGGTCCATCAGGCTAGGCGGAAGCATAAGAAGAGAAGAATTGTTTGAGGGCTCTTGCTTCATAGAAATCTTCTTCTTCTTTAGCGTTCTCTGCGACCAATTTTAATCACTCTTTGTGATATGTTTGATCTTTGCCAAGAACATGTATACGTTGCACATTGGTTTGGTAGGCCCCTAAACACATAGACTTCTACACGTTTAGGACAACTTCATAGGAATAAAGTAAATCCTGAAATGATGACCTGGGATGGTGGGTATTGTGTTATTTATTCTGAACTTGGTTGTGATCCATCTTTCAGGAAATGAAGAATGAGACAGATATGCCAGAGCGTGAGCTAACACGAGCTGTACAATCTTTAGCTGTGGGTAAAATGTCACAGAGAATACTGCAGAAAGAACCCAAAACAAAAGATATCGGTAAGTTTTCTTATTGTTCAGGCAGGTACGCTGCTCGCTTATGTCATGTGGTTGCTTATGTTGGTTCACAAATGGCTATCTTGGCATTTGGAAAGCAAAGGGCTTCTCATGGTACAACAGGGAGGCTTTCGAAACACCGATCTTTAGAAGAGCAAGTAACCTATATCGCCCAGGAAATCGAGGATGGTTTCCAAGAAAGAAAACAGACACTGGCAGTTTTGGTAGATATGGAGAAGGCATTTGACATGGTTTGGAAAGAAGGTCTAAAACTAAAACTCCTCACCCTCGGTATAAAGGGAAGAATGTACAAATGGGTTGATAGATACCTAGAGAACAGAACAGAAAGGGTTCAAGTTCAGGGGTACACTAGCATGAAAGCCACATTAGAACAAGGAGTCCCCATCAGAGTGCTCTCACCAACTCTTTTCTAATCTTTGTCAATGACATAGCCACATGCCTACCAAAGCGAGTACACTCTGCCATGTATGCAGACGACCTGGCAATATGGGCGAGAGAAGAGTCAATGCCCATAGCAACAAATCGACTGCAAGTTACGTTAAATAACCTGGAAATGTGGTAAAAAAAGTGGAATATGAACATAAATGCGTCTAAAACCACTTACACCGTGTTCTCCCAGAACAACCAGGATCACAAAATTAAGCTTAAAGTCAATGGGCAAGATCTTCCAGAAAGCAAGACCCCAACGTACCTAGGAGTCACACTCGACCAAAAACTGACTTGGTGCCAGCAAATTGAAAATGCAACGTCAAAATCAGTACACAGGCTCACGATAATGCTCAAATTTGCAGGCTTTACGTGGGGAGCAAACACCAGAGTCCTCAAAACACTCTACTCTGGAAAAGTGCGGCCGGTCCTGGAGTACGACATTGCAGTGTGGAGCAGTGCATCCAACAAGCAATTCGCCAAAGTGAGCAATAATCAGAACCATGCAATACGCATTATGACAGGAGCCATGAAGTCCACGCCTATCAAGGCGATGGAAAAAACAATCACAGGCATCCAACCAATGGCAGATCGAAGGGACAGAAAAGTCTTGGTGTTGGTGGAAAAACTTAAACGGCTCAATTCCCACCCTATGTATGAAAGAATGAACGAATTCGGAAGGGGCAGGATACAGAGGACCAACTTCGCAAAAAATGCGAAAGCACTGACCACAGACCATCCAGTCCTAGCAAACTGCAAAGTAAAATCAATCCTGGCAACTGATAAGTGCCCGCCGTGGAAAACCAATATGCCGGAACTAAGGAAACAATCCCAGGCATACTAAAAAAGGCCAGCAAGAAAACTTTGAAAGAAGAGCGGCCACAGAAAAATACATATCGACCGAATACCCTGAAAATAAATGGACACATGTGTACACTGTGAAAGTGGAACCGCAAGGAACACAGAGGAAAAAATCAAGAACACGCGGCTGAAATGATCCTAGAGAGAAGAGGCACCTCTCGCAACAAGGTCGTGATATTCACCGATGCTCTAACGGTCATCACTGCACTCAAAAGTGTAGGCAAAACAGAACTAAATGACCTGAAAGTGACCCTCGACGCATTAGTGCACACACTCAAACGCACCGTCATTCAGTGGATCCCATCACACTGTAACATAAGCGGAAATGAACACGCCGACAAACTAGCTAAAGAAGGCGTTCGACTACCTCAGACTGATCTCGAGATCAGTTATGAGGTGGTCTTACTCAGGACGATAACGTGAGTACCTCTGAAGTCGGAGAAAATCTGCCTGTATGGCGAGGAATACTAATTACGAGTACATTGAGCACACGGCTGCCAGTGTAAAGTAATTTACAATGTGCACGCTGCAGCCATTGTAAGATATTGGAAAAAACGAATTTTCACGCAAAAATCAGTTTCAGAGATGAAACTTCGTCTGAGTTGAAAGCGGACGAAAGAAGAAAAAAGAAAAAAAAAAAAGTTACGAGGAAGCCAGAACAACCATCGGCTGGCACTACAGAGACAAATGGACAAAGACCATCCTCAGCATAACAACAGCGACGGATACTATGATCTGTCTCGTAGCGAACAAGTTGCCATACTTCGCCTCTGTACCGGCCACAACAAGCTCCGCTCCCACATGTTTCACAAATTTAAAATTGGCACAACTAGCCTGTGCCCCTGCAAAAGTGCGGACATGACGGCAGAACACGTTCTGCAAGATTGTCAACTAATAGCAGGTATAAGAAAAGAAACCTGGCCTCAAAACACAGAGCTTCACGAGAAGCTGTACAGAGGAATGGAGTCCCTTAAAAACACGGTAAAATTCATGATAAAAGTTTGTTAATCAGTCTAGGCCGGGATCGCTAGAGAGAGAGAGAGAGAGAACAATATCTGACAAGTGTCACATGTTCTGTGTTATGACATATATAATACTTGATATCCTCTCTCATTTGTTTCAGAGGCTGCACACATTTTCTCTGTCAATGATCAGTTTTCTTCAAAGTTGAGTGGGTCAAAATCCAAATGGGTAAGTTCTCATAATTATAAAATGTGCAGTGTGGGCACATGCTTGAGTGCGAGTCAACATAAAGAAAAAAAAACTGGTTACACTTTTAAAAAGTTAGTTTTCTGAAACATTCTGTTGTCATTGACTTGAATATATATGTCCAAGAATATGTGTGCTTTTTTAAAAATGATCTCAAAGTCAGCCAACCATGAGATTTGTTGTTCTCTTGTTTGTTTTAGTGGCATCCAATAAAGGAGAGGCAGAGCCTGAGAGGAGGGAAACCAGGAATAAAGTCGATGAGGACAGGAAACATGAATATCCTTTTGTGAATCAGTCTAGTCAGCTGTTGTATGTATGTATGTATGTATGTATGTATGTATGTATGTGTGTGTGTGTGTGTGTGTGTGTGTGTGCTAGTCAGCTATTGTATGTATGTGTTAAGTTATGTTATGCGATCGACATCATGGCACATTGGGCATTCCCATTTGTGCTCTGTCCTCCGTTGCAGCAACCATCCCAAAGTCCATTTGCTCACAGTACCCATGAGAAGTTGATTACTATATCTTCTCTCTCTACCACGAAGACGACACTGTCTGGCATGTCCAAACTTAACGCCTAATTCTCGAACTTGTTCCAGTGTCTGAGACCCGCCATGTCACACAATTGAGAGCGTACCGCATTGATATCGGCTCTGTCCATACTTCTGCCCACTTGAGTCGGGGCATTGTTTGCAAGAGAGTCAGCACACTCGTTACCCCACACTCCAGCATGTCCAGGCTGTACACGCCTGGACATGTGTGTGTGTCTAGTCAGCTGTTGTATGTATGTATGTGTGTGTCTAGTCAGCTGGTGTGTGTGTGTGGCTGTAGATATATGTCAACTGTTGTGTGGCTGTAATTGATTGATTGATAGGACCATCATCATTGCACTTTGGTGAGTAATCATGTGTGCTCCGATCTCTTTCTTACACAGGAAGATCTCAGCTGCAGATCATGGACTCTGTAGCACCAGCTACATCACCTCGAACAGGACTTACTCCCTGAGACCCAATGCGGCTTCAGAACAGGCCGTGGAACAGCAGACATGATATTTGCTGCTCGCCAATTACAGGAAAAATGCCAAGAGCAGCACCGTAACCTCTACATGGTCTGTCGATCTGACAAAGGCTTTCGACATGGTCAACAGAGAGGGTCTATGGAAGATCATGGACAAATTTGGATGCCCAGTGAAATTCATTAAGATCGTCCAACAGTTTCACGAGGGCATGATGGCACGGGTACTTGATGAAGGGGAGCTGTCGGACGCCTTCCAGGTCACCAATGGCGTCAAACAGGGCTGTGTACTTGCCCCAACACTCTTCAGCATGATGTTTGCTGCTATGCTCACGGACGTCTTTTGGGAAGGCGACGAACATGGGGTAAAGATTAGATACAGGACAGACGGTAATCTATTCAATCTTCGGAGGTTAAAATCCTCCACCAAGGTAAAAGAATCAACTATCTCAAACCTGTTGTTTGCTGACAACTGCGCCCTCGCTACCAACTCTGAGGAAGAAATGCAGACTTACATGGACAAGTTCTCAATGGCCTGTGATAACTTTGGCCTCACCATTAACACCAAAAAAACAGAGGTCATGTTCCAGCCCGCCCTTAGAGAGCAGTACTACGATCCAGTCATCAACATTAAACACCAGCGTCTCCTGCCAACGGACAACTTTGCTTATCTTGGCAGCCTCCTATCCAGATCAGCAAACATAGATTCTGAGGTCAACAATAGGATATCCAAAGCAAGTGCTGCGTTCGGAAGGTTACGTGTCACTGTGTGGGAGCGGAAGGGGATAAGCATAGCCACAAAGCTGAAAGTTTACCAGGCCATAGTGCTAACCACGCTGCTGTACGCAAGCGAGACATGGACAGTGTATAGCAGACACGCAAGAAAATTAAACCATTTCACACAAGCTGTCTACGCAGAATACTAAAAATAAACTGGAAGGACAAAATTCCAGACAGCGAAGTCCTCACAAGAGCAAAGATCCCAAGCATCAACACACTGTTGCAGAAGGCCCAAATGAAATGGGTCAGTCACGTTGTTCGAATGCCTGATAAACGCATCCCAAGCAGTTGATGTATCACGAACTTGAAGGGGGCAGACGGTCAGCTGGTGGACAGAAAAACGCTTTAAAGACACTCTTAAAGTGTCGTGTCTCTGAAATGCTTCGATAGACACCGCATGCTGGGAATCCCTTGCGCAAGATCGCCTAATGTGGCGCTGTAACAACAAAAGAGGAACCCGCATAGCTGAGAATCATCGCATTGTTGAGGCACAGAGAAAACGAGCTGCGCGAAAGACAGAGCACACAACACGCACATGTCTAACCTTGATCATGTATGCCCCACCTGTAGTCGGGGATTCTGTTCTAGGATTGACTCAAGTCACCTCCGCACACACCAGAGAGGTGCAACAGTACACGCCTGAGATTGTTGTCATCATCGCTTGCTGGACGGCATATCAGGGATTCTGTTCTAGGAGGACTCTACAGTCACCTCCGCACACACCAGAAGGTTCAGCAGCACACGTCTGAGATTGTTGTCATCATCGCTCGCGATGGACGGCTATATATATATATAGCACCAGCAAGGGTCCCTGGTGTAATTTGAAGATGAAGAATAATTAGATATGTCATTTATTGTGTATGTGACTGTTGTTAAGAACTAGTGTTACTGAGCTCATCTTTGTTTCATTCAGACAGTCTATACAGTAATGTTAGAGCTTATCATATGACATGTCTTTGTGTACCACAAATCATATGTGAGGGAAGAGTTGAAGATGTAAGTTGATCTTTGGCATGAAGTATGTTCCTTAACTTTGGCCATGATCGAGGCAGCCCTTGTCAGAATAATGAAGGCTAGGAAGAAACTACAACATAATACTTTAGTTGCTGAGGTGAGTACTTATAGTGTGTGCTTGCTGTGTATACAGAACTAAGTAGCTGCTGCCTGTGGAGAGATGGGCACATGAAGGTGTTGCTGTGTGTTGTGAGATGGACGGGGAAGGTGACACTGCCTGTGCAGAGATGGCTTGAATGAACTTGACTGTTGCGTATAGCTGTGGTTATGTGTGGAGTGGTGAACTAAAACAGATGCAAGTTATGGGTGAAGAGAAGATAAAGACTTCAAACCGAGGTGACAGTTGACTTGTTACTGGAATGATGTATCAGAATATATCACATTTGTATCCATGTGATAGTTCCCAACAGTTTGCCGACAGAACTAGTGGTATTAAAAGTAAAAAAAAGTAAAGGAACCCTTTCATACCTCATGGTATATAGGTCAATACAGTGTTAGGCCTGTATTTTCATTGACCGTCGGCACACAATGGGTGATGTGGTCAGCATCACGCCGGCCGCCTTTACTTTCCCAGAGCATGTCTGGTACCCAGTTGAGGCTGGACACGGAACACCACACGGCGTTCACTGGTGTGAGTATTTGGTCTACATTCATGATGAACAGCAGTGGTGATAGATCCACTATATGTATGTACATTTGACTAGATAAATGTTTGCAATATAATAAACTTGTTTGTTTGTTTGTCTCACAGTGTACAGAGATGCTCAAACCACGTTTCTTGCCCAGTCCAGTTGTCATCAAGAAGCGTATAGAAGGTTTAATAGAGAGAGAATATCTAGCAAGAGCAACAGAGGACAGGTAAGTCCAGGCATGCTTGACTTAATATGCAGATTAAACAGACAGTCTAAAAGTCCAGCCATGCTTGACTTAATATGTAGATTAAGCAGACAGGTCTAAAAGTCCAGCCATGCTGGACTTAATATGTAGATTAACCAGACAGGTCTAAAAGTCCAGGTGTGCTTGACTTAGTCTTGTTACTGGTGTGTGTCACATGAGCCTTTAGATCTGTCGTTGTCAAATGAAGTCAGAAATAGAGTTCTTCATTGATACAGGAAAACCACTACTGACATATGGATGCATTTCATGGACAATAAATAAACAGATAGCAAAATCTCTGGAGACCACAGAGATGGGTTTTACTGAAGAATGTTAAGAATCCCATGGACTGCTAAAATGATTAATGTTATGTTTAAAGAAGTCAAGGCAGAGAAAACATCACTTTAAGAAAAAGGCAGTCATCATTTTTTGCATATATGATGAGAAAGGGAGGTTTAGAACACATTTTGACAACCGGTAAAATCAATGGGAGACGAGACAGAGGAAGACAAAGATAGAAAATTCTGTACATTCTGGATTCATGATACTTCTTCGAGCGCTCCATATTGACCAATTGTTAAACCAATTGTGCATGATCTCCTACCCCAGCTGTCATGGCACACGATGATGATGCTAAGATGTGTTGTCCAAATGTGACTGGTGTATGTCACATGAGTATGTAGGTCAAACAGACAATTACATTTCTCTTGTGTTTTAACTAGTTTGAAATGTTGTTTACTTCCAGAAAAATCTACACATATGTTGCCTGAACCTTTTCCTCGAGCCTGCTCAAGATTCCAGACTGTCAGGATGAGGTTGTTAGCAGATTTGCAAATAGAAGAAGTTAGTTCTAGCATTCAAGTCTGGAGATTACTAAACAACATACCATTCTCTATTTTGTGTGTGTGTGTATGAGTGTGGCGCAACACTGTTTGTCTGATATTATGTATGCTAGCAGCGGATGTCAGTGTGTGTGCCCTCCCACCATCTCTCCAGTTCTAACTTTCCTTCTTTCATCAGTTATTCCTTCTTTCGTTACTCTAGCTTGTTTAGGTTTCAGTTGAGAGATCTCACGCTAATAGTTTGTGTTTTATTTTTTTAAAGATTTTGAAAGAAATTTTGTTTAGAATAAACAAAGGCAAGTATGTTGGGAGCAGAGAACCCGCCCCGAGTTCAAGAAATGTGCATCATACTTTTGTTGTTTGTTCATTTATCACAATAAAAATGTCAACTGTCATCGTTGTTGTCAAGTCTTAGACCAACAGAAAACTCCCAAGTTTCAATATCATTAAGTTAGTGCGGATTTCATGTTTGTAAAGTGTTTGCCTCGTCAGATGACATTTGCTGCAGCGTGTCAACAATATCCCTGTATGCCTTGAAAAACTACATCTTGATATCATAATTTGCTGTAGCACGGTTACCAACAACAGCCTTCTTTGTTTATGCTGCATATTTACTTCCTACTGTGTTTTTCATTCATATCTATCACTCATATTATATTGAACAAACTTCTAGCACTGCCATCAGTACCTATGTTTATGTGTTCACTAGTAGTATCACTTTTCTACAGTTACATATCTGACCTGGTGGTAGACCCTCATCTCCACCGCTTTGAAGAGATCAATTACAACACAACTAGAACATATAGCAAAGTCTGTGTTGAGGATTGAACCGATCCCTGTTACAGATCTAGCTGTTATCATATAACTCTTCTTTCTATAAAATAAATCAACCATTGAAGATGTTTAACGACGCCCAGTATTTGACTTGGTAAGGTCAGAGTTCAAAGTGCTAGAATAAGTCAACTATTCTATAATGACGTAACAATTAAATATCTTGATATTGATAACTGTATTGATACCATGTGACATTGAAGAATACAGGGTTAGGTATATGTTTTTCTTTGATCAACTAGACACCAAGATTTGGTCATATGCTGGTCATCATTACACTGCGTCATCTTTACATGCCAGTGTTTTTTTCTTGTAGCACTGCATCATTCATTCAGGAAAAGTTGGATTGGAATACATATTTTAGATTAATTCTGCAGGATATTGTAAGTGTGGAATCATATGTTTCTAGTAATCACTTGTGACAGTTATCTGTTACATAGTGTGACATTCTTTTTCTTTGAACCCCAGGAATTATGAATTTTCACTCTTTTTCCTATAGTACAATGTGGGGGAGTACCAGGCTTTCTTTAAAACCCAGAAACCTCAAACAGCTCCCAGGCGTGTAGTGCTATGCTGAGTGCTGCGGAGATTCCTACTCAGGTAGGGTTCTGCAGAGGGACATATTTGATGACAGCAGTTTCAGAAAGCAATGGCAAACTACTGAACGTAATAATGCCTAGAAAAATCACAAACAGCGTTAAAAGTTGGGGTTGATTCGCAAAGTCCTTTAAAGGATATGCAATTAACTACAGTTACAGCCACCACTACTACATATACTCATATTGAGTAGCTCAAACCTACCTCCTAATTGTTAACTCTTAGTCGACCAGGGCAAAAGCCATGTTTTTACAAGCCATTTGTTTTTATTATAAAAAACCGCCCTTTAGTGTGGCTCCCGGTAAAAAGGTGTCCAACCTAAAGCCACATACTGTAGCATTTGGTCCACAAGGAGTTAATGCCAAAATAGTTAATACATTCAATCTCCTTCATACAATCTAACCTCATGAAATCAAGAAAATATCTCTCTCTCTAATACCTTTCTGTTTACAGTGGAACATAAGGTTGCAACATATCACTAACATTATATTAGTTTTGCAATACCTAGTGGAACATAGTTCTCAACTTGTCTCTAACACTATATCAGGTTTTTTTTATCACTGCAGTTTCTGTAACAAAGTCCATTATCAATAGATTTGGGTTGTTGGTCTCTAACCCAACAAATGATATCCTGCAGGAAATATTGTCCACAAGGACACACATTTGTACAGATGAGTTAATGATCAGTTTTTATGAAAGAGAAAACTGCACTTTATAGTTCCGCATCTACTGTGTTATACTGTGTCATGGTATCAGCTCTGATTTTATCATATAAGATACCATCAGTGCTGACTCTTGTGGATAGAAAATATGAGAGGAAAATAACATTTTGATTTGTCAATAAATAACTATTTTATTTATTCATAGTTGTAATGTGAATAAGTGAGAGTCTGTAGCTCAAGTGGTAGTGAGCTCGATCACAAACCCAAGCGTACCTGGTTCAAACCCCACGGTGGGCAAGTTTGGAAGCAAATTCATTTCCGTGGAATTTTACAAAAGGTAAAAATAGACCTCACCGTTCAGAAAGCAATAGCAAGCTACTGAACGTATAAGTGGTGCCTAGAAAATCAACGACTAGTTTACTGTGGTTGAAGGCTACATCCTGTAAAGGATATGCCAGGATTTTCATTTCAATGTGAATAAATGTCTACATTTATAATCTGTTGGCAAACTGTCACCTGTTTGTCTGGTGTCTGGGATTTGTTTGCATTGACATGGGTCAGCAGGTGATGAAGCAAAGCAAAGGAAAGGATATTGCTTTGCTCTTCAATGAATGTTCTCATGAAATAATATCTTTGTTTATCTTAATCTCAGTTTGGTGGTTACTAGGGGTTTCTGGTTAGGTGGTTACTAGGGGGTTTCTGGTTAGGTGGTTACTTGGGGTTTCTGGTTACGTGGTTACTAGGAGTTCCTGGTTATGGGGCATTAGGGTTCTAGTTAGGGGTTTCTAGTTAGGGGTTTCTGGTTAGGTGGTTACTAGGAGTTCCTGGTTAGGTGGTTACTAGGGGGTTTCTGGTTAGGTGGTTACTAAGGGTTTATGGTTAGGGGGTTTCTGGTTAGGTGGTTACTAGGGGGTTTCTGGTTAGGTGATTACTAGGAGTTCCTGGTTAGGTGGTTACTAGGGGGTTTCTAGTTAGGTGGTTACTAGGAGTTCCTGGTTAGGTGGTTACTAGGGGGTTCCTGGTTAGGTGGTTACTACGGGGTTTCTGTCTAGGTGGTTACTAGGAGTTCCTGGTTAGGTGGTTACTAGGGGGTTTCTGGTTAGGTGATTACCAGGGGGTTTCTGGTTAGGTGGTTACCAGGTTTTTTTTGGTTAGGTGGTTACTTGGGGTTTCTGGTTTTAGTTGGTTAGTAGGGTTTCTGGTTAGGTGGTTACTAGGGGTTTCTGTTTAGGGGTCATTACAAGTTCCTGGTTAGGGATTCCTGGTTGGGGGACACCTGAAGGTTCACTTTGAGTAGCTGTTTGATGACATGATAAATTTGCCAAACCCAAATATACTTCTGTAGCCATCTGTCATGACATGCATACTACAGAGGTACAATTACTAGTCTATCTATTCTCTAGTACTGTTTTGCCTTTCTGCGCCAGGTTGAGAAAAGAGACAGTTACTATTACTAACTCAATAAGGGGATCGTGATATGAAGATGGCAATCTAGAACAGTCTGTGATGACACCAACAATGAAATAGAGTAGAATTAGGATGTCTTGTCAAGTATAATAATAATAATAGCCGTCCATCGCAAGAGATAACAGTTTCAGACATGTGCGCACTCGCTGGTGTGTGCGGAGGTGACTGTAGAGTCCAATCCTCGAACACAATCCACTACCACAGGTAGGGCATACATGATCAAAGTTAGACATGTGGGTGTTGTGTGTTTTGTCTTTCGTGCAGCTCGCTTTCTCTGTGCCCCAACAGCACTACGATTCTCAGTGATGCGAGTTCCTCTTGTGTTACTACAGCGCCACATTTGGCGATCTTGCGCAAGAGACTCCCAGTACATGGTGTCTATATCAAACATGGTGTATTGTCAAGTATACACTAATGAAGACTATCACAGAAGGGTTAAGACTATCAATGATATTTGTATGTAGACATGCAGTAGGAGAGTGCTGTACTGTAACAAGTGCTTCTCCTAATTACATCTCCTAGATGTGACAATCTGTTGGTAACTAATAGTGACAGTAAAACAATGACTACATAATGTGATTAAACTCTATAATTTCTAACCTGTTTTGATCTTGATTCTCTTCAACATAAATGAATAAATTATACATGCAAGACTTCTTATTATTGCCTTGCTTCAACATTTGTATTATGAGTTGGTTGAGAAAGTAGATATCAGCTTTGAGAAGGTACTGACTGGTGAAGGCATCTCCTTTACAGGTATCTTCTTCTGGGGAATAGTTAGGCAAATTTTGTAAGCTAGTATGTGTGTGTGTTATATGACATTGAGAGGTACTGACTAATGTTGTGTTATCTGGTATACAAGCTGCTAGGTTGATCTGTGGGTACAAATTGCTGATTGAATGAGTTGATTGTTTGTTGAAGTCTATATCTCCACACACAGAGATGGCTAACAAGGAAAGAGATGCAAATGTGTACATGAAGTCTATATCTACACAGAGATGGCTAACAAGGAAAGAGATGCAAATGTGTACATGAAGTCTGTATCCACACTGAGATGGCTAATTGTTTTGTGAAGTCTATATAATAATATAATAATAAAAGCCATAACCAGTTAGGGTCGTAGGGGTGTCACTGTGGAGACATCAACACAAAAAGTCTATATACACACACAGACATGGCTAACAAGGAAAGAGATGAGAGCATAGCAGAGTGATAGTCTTCGCTGGTGAATGAGCGTAACCGACTGCTAGATTATCTTTGTTAGTGGATGAATGAGAGAGAGAGCGGGTTGCCAAACGGTTAAAAGTCACGAGTTCAAGTCCTAATGCCATGTTCAACCCCTTGGTAATGTCAAAAGTTTTGTCTTTTGGGAAGAAAATAAAACTGATGACCTACACACATTGGGTGACAGCTTCAGGCAAGCAGCCTTTAACTCTTAGTGGGCCCGGACAAAATCCATGTTTTTACAAGCCATTTGTTTTTAGAATAAAAACGCCTTTTAGTGTGGCTCCTGGTAAAAAAGCGTCCAACCCTAAGCCACGTAGTGTGATGTTTAGTCCACAAGAAGTTCAATTCCTCTGCTCTTACACAATCACCCCCAGCTTAGTCTCAGAAAGAGGAACAAATATCTGTAATGACAGTTTGAGTGTATGATTGTAGCTGAATCCCAGATTGTGTTGAATAGTCCACTAAACAAGCGAGTACTAGTCTTCATGTAGCATGTCCTTGACAGAACATCACTTTCATCACAGCTTACCTTAAAGACTAATTTTGTTAGTTCTACCATATCCTGCATCACCTTTTTCAAGAGTTTCCGTAATGTCATGTTCCCACATTATCCTGTGTATTTTCATTAGATCAGGTAGTGGTGGGTCCACCAAGTTTAACTCTATCACATACACTGCCCTGTTAAACTTAGTTGTGAGTAGCTACATGTCCTAGTTGTTCTTCCATCTCTTCTTCTTTGAACGCTCCATATCGACCACTTGTTAACCATTCTGTGTGGTTTGTATGTGATCTGAGCCTAAGAGCGATAGTATGTTGTGCTAGTTATATGCCTATAAGTAGACCAGCACATCCAATTTCTGCGACACTTTTTATTTACTAGGTAACTTCCTAGGTCCTACATTAGTCACCTTTTAGGACATGCCTAGTAGGTCACAGTGTTGCTTCCTTTTGTTTGCTTGAAATATTGTCTATACATTCTTCTTTTTCTTCCTGCGTTCTCACTAGATTGAGATTTCGGATTCTCTAATAAAGGCAGCCATCTGCCTCAGATTATCAGCCACACCATATAGTTTGTCTTAGTCGTTGGTGTAAGTGGGCCACCTCTTTCTTCTCAAGTCTGCATACTGGGGGCAGTTCTGTGGGATGTAATTCCTATGATTTCTGCTTCCCCGTTTGTACGGACCTCTTCCCTCAGTAAGTTTTGGCTACCCTCGTGATGGTAGGTCTGACATTCTTACTGCGTGGCTAAGTCTCAGAGGCAGATTGGCGACCGTAGAATCCGTTATCCCATTCCTCATTGTGAGGGGTCATTGCCCCATGTTATGCGCCTTACGGCCTGGTGCATCCGTTTTCTGCAAGCATTTGTTTCGGGTTAGCATTTCCGATGTCTATACATTCAACGTTGTCTCTTGCATAAACTTCACTGTCTTTTGTGGTTCACACAGAGGTTGCAGGCCCCGGCACCACACAGGCGATTGTTCCATCTCATTGTAAACTTAAAATACTGAATTATCTCCTGCTTTTATTATCATTGAGAGGTTGATCTTAATCTGATGATATATACTGAAGTCAGCAGTATTGTCTATGTATGGTTCCGTTTATGCTGCGAAAGTCTGGAATCAAATATCTGTCTGTGTAGTCTGTACGACTCATGACGGTATTCTACAAGCTTGCGAGTGTGTTAATGTGTTGGGTTGACATAACACACTCTCACTGTATATATATATATAATATACCACTTGATCTGTGCTTGCTTATATGATATGTTTGTTTTTGTTTATCACAAATGTCAACTGGATTGTGTGCATGTCAACTGGATTGTGTGCATGTCAGCTGGATTGTGTATGTATGTGTAGATATCTCCTCACATGTAAGAGACTGGATACAGCTTTGATTCACTATGGTCAGAATGTTCTGTTACAGGATTTGTGTGTCTAGTTACTTGTCTTATCACAAATCTACACATTAGAAGGGAGTCATTGTTGCAATGTATGCCAAATTTGGGGTGTAAAGAATAGAACTACTGTTACCTGCCACACATGTCGTAAGAGCGACTAAGGAGGTTTGGCTGAAATCGGATGCATGTGTCCTAAATGTGTAGAAGTCTACGCGTTTAGGGGCCTACCAAACCAATGTGCAACGTATACACATTCTTGGAAAAGATCAAACATATCACAAAGAGTGATTAAAATTGGTAGTTAAGAACGAACGCAAAGAAGAAGAAATTAAGTTTATTTTCAGATTGTTATGATATTCTGTGTGTTTGTCATGATATTCTGCGTGTTTGTCATGATATTCTGCATGTTTGTCATGATATTATGCATGTTTATCATGATATTCTGCGTGTTTGTGAATGAAATTCTGCGTGTTTGTCTTGATATTCTCTCAGATTCTCATGATATTCTGCATTTTTGTCGTGATATTCTGCGTATTTGTCATGATATTCTGCGTGTTTGTCGTGATATTCTGCGTGTTTGTCATGATCAAATTTCTGAACAAATGCAGTGATCAATTGTTTTATTGATTTTGTTATATATTAGTTATATCCTACCTCTTCTTCTTATTCATTTCTGCCGTCATTGGAGCATAGGAGCTGTAACTTATTACTACTATTCATATTAGTTGTTGAATTCACAAGGTTTCTAATAGAAGAGAATGCTGAAATGATTTCTAATACAATGTGTTTGTAAAGTGTCACAAAGCTTCATATGTAGAACAAATGGAAAAAACAAAGTACATGACATCATCAAAAAATGTGTACCATAGTCAATTGTGGTGCAATATGCAGTGTATGACTGTTGTCTGCTGGGGTAATTCTATTCACTCAAACCATAATGGTGTTTTTAACTGAAGAAAGAATATTCTACAGTATGAAGAGACATGTACAGACATATCTTGAAGCCTGTGGTGGATATTTCCAACATCTGCTATAATGAATATTTCATTTGTTCTTTCTAGCTTACCAAGAACAACAGTAGACCATAGCAGTAACTATTGTGACTGATTTCACTACTTTGTTTTAGAACATTTTTTATGACCTCATGTACTTCATTTTTCCAGCTGACCTACATAGGAAGTGTTGTGAGACTTTACGAACACCTTGTACTATGTCAGTATATTTCATTGTAGTTTCTGTAATACATTCATTTGATAGATTGAAGTTGTTAGTTCTAACTTCAACCATTGATAACCTGGAGAAGTTGAGTTCAGTAGGACATAGTTGTTTACAGATGAATTAGTTCTAACTTCAACCACTGATAACCTGGAGAAGTTGAGTTCAGTAGGACATAGTTGTTTACAAATGAATTAGTTCTAACTTCAACCACTGATAACCTGGAGAAGTTGAGTTCAGTAGGACATAGTTGTTTACAGATGAATTAGTTCTAACTTCAACCACTGATAACCTGGAGAAGTTGAGTTCAGTAGGACATAGTTGTTTACAGATGAGTTAGTTCTAACTTCAACCACTGATAACCTGGAGAAGTTGAGTTCAGTAGGACATAGTTGTTTACAGATGAGTTAGTTCTAACTTCAACCACTGATAACCTGGAGAAGTTGAGTTCAGTAGGACATAGTTGTTTACAGATGAGTTAGTTCTAACTTCAACCATTGATAACTTGGAGAAGTTAGTTCAGTAGGACATAGTTGTTTACAGATGAGTTAGTTCTAACTGAAACCACTGATAACCTGAAGAAGTTGAGTTCAATAGGACATAGTTGTTTACAGATGAGTTAGTTCTAACTGAAACCACTGATAACCTGAAGAAGTTGAGTTCAATAGGACATAGTTGTTTACAGATGAGTTAGTTCTAACTTCAACCATTGATAACTTGGAGAAGTTAGTTCAGTAGGACATAGTTGTTTACAGATGAGTTAGTTCTAACTGAAACCACTGATAACCTGGAAAAAGTTGAGTTCATAGGACATAGTTGTTTACAGATGAGTTAGTTCTAACTTCAACCACTGATAACCTGGAGAAGTTGAGTTCAATAGGACATAGTTGTTTACAGATGAGTTAGCTCTAACTTCAACCACTGATAACTTGGAGAAGTTGAGTTCAGTAGGACATAGTTGTTTACAGATGAGTTAGTTCTAACTTCAACCACTGATAACCTGGAGAAGTTGAGTTCAGTAGGACATAGTTGTTTACAGATGAGTTAGTTCTAACTTCAACCACTGATAACCTGGATAAGTTGAGTTCAATAGGACATAGTTGTTTACAGATGAGTTAGCTCTGAAACCACTGATAACCTGGAGAACTTGAGTTCAATAGGACATAGTTGTTTACAGATGAGTTAGTTCTAACTTCAACCACTGATAACCTGGAGAAGTTGTGTTCAGTAGGACATAGTTGTTTACAGATGAGAGTTAGATTCTACTCAATCATCATACAATAGCTTGTTAACTATCTGTCTCACACACATATGTTATTACTCACTGTTGATATCTATTGGAAAAGGAAAAGATAACCTAAAGCCAAAGGATTGACTTCATTGCACCATGTGGCTCGGTCCCTCTCCAGAAATGGCACACCACCTGCCGAGAAGGTTCTATTTAATGAAATAGTAAAAAGTAAAGGAACCCTTTCATACCTCATGGTATATAGGTCGATACAGTGTTAGGCCTGTATTTTTGATTGACTGTCAGCACACGATGGGTGATGTGGTCAGCATCATGCCGGCCACCTTTACTTTCCCAGAGTCTGGTACCCAGTTGAGGCTGGGTCGACCTGAGAGCCGCCGCGGTGGGGAAAAATTCCACGCGCATTGCGGGAGCTGAACCCAGACCACCAGCCTTGCGAGCGAGTTCACTAACAACTACGCTACAACGGCTCTCCTTTAATGAGATACTAATAATCAAATACATCACAAAAAAAAGAAATTTGTTTTCATCTCTCAATCATGACAGGTTTGTTTTATATTGAGCTATACTTCTGAGTTCAGGTCAACGGTCATACTAGCTTTGTCTTTGTGTCGGGAAAAAGTACCTAGTATTTTTCAGACTTGAGGGACAGTCTGTCCTACCCAATTGTAGCTTATAGTTGTAGCAATAGCACAGTGATAGATGTGATTAACATGTCCATATTTCTATATTTGCATATGTGCCCTTATTTATCCAGCAATAAGTGTCAGCTAACACAAACTATCTACAGCTTACTACAATATTGTATGGATTGCCTCCCGCAACTTTCCATCTCTCAATGACTCCAGATAGCAGGGCATTTTTGTTTGGGAATCTTCTTCTTACAAACGCTCCATATCAATCACTTGTTAACCACTCTGTGTGATTTGTATGTGATCTGAGTCCAAGAGCGATTTTACATTGTGCCAGTTATGCACCTACAAGTAGGCCAGCACATCCGATTTCTGCTATGTTTTTATTTACAAGTGTACCTCTGACATGCCTTGTAGGTTGCAGTGCTACTATTCTTTGCTCCCCATCGGTCCCCCGGGACCACGGACACGGACGAACAGTGAACAATCAAAATATGAACTAAGCTAGTTTCTTCTTCTGCATTCTCACTAGATTGGGATTTTGGTTTCTCTAATAAAGGCAGCCGTCTGTCTCAGATTATCAGCCACGCCATATAGTTTGTCTGGGACTCTAGTGTAAGTGGGTCACCTCTTTCTTCTCAAGTCTGCATACTGGGGGCAGTTCTGTGGGATATAATTCCTATGATTTCTACTTCCCCATTTGTGCCGACCTCTTCCCGCAGTAAGTTTTGGCCACCCTTGTGGTGGCAAGTCTGACATTCTTACTGCATGGCTAAATCTCAGAGACAGATTGGCAATCGTAGAATCCATCCGTTATCCAATTCCTCATTGTGAGGGTCGTTGCATCATGTTATGCGCCTTACGGCCTGGTGCATCCGTTTTCTGCAAGCATTTGTTTTGGGTTAGCATTCCCTACTAAGCTAGTTTGATAAATTATAACAACAGATAAAACCATATCTTTGTTGTAAAGTAACATTGCAATAAGTTTAGTAAAACTTGGTTTCAACTTGTTATGTATTCAATCATGTCTTTCGTTAACTGTGCGTGTGTCTGTCTACATGTCATCATGTTTGATATAACTGTCCATACATCATGTATCACTACACTTTTTTGCCTTCTTTAAATTTGTGAACCTTTAAACTGACAACAAGATAATGTTAGTATTGATAACTTTGTTGCTGTTGTTGATAATATGACTTGTCTTTGATGATTGATCGGATTGATGCATTGATTCATATTGATAAACTACATGTATAACATCCCTTCCTCCCCAATCCCATTCCCACCTCTCAGTTCTACTCAGCCTTTGACCTTTACAGTGTATACCCAAAACTGTAAACTGACATATTTCTACTTTGTTGCACATCAACTAAAGAAATGTTGAGTTTAACTTGTAACTAGCATAAAATGTTTAACTTGTCTACAGGGGAACATTGTCCACAGTTGAACATTGTCCACAGCTGAACATTGTCGTTCACAGGGGAACATTGCCCACAGCTGAACATTGTGTTCACAGGGGAACATTGTCCACAGTTGAAACCCCTTATATTCCCTGATATTTCAATTAACACAAATACAGTTGGGGGTCTCTGTGGCTGAGTGGTTAAGCCCTTTGCCTTGCGAGTCGAAGGTCGTGGGTTCGAATCCGGACCTCGGGCCCTTTTGTTCACGAGTGCAGTTTTTCCAGAGACCCCTAGGATTGTTGCCGGAGCTACGGAGTTCGTGCTTTGTGCAATACTCTCTGCAGGTGGCGTGCCATTTCTGCGGAGAGGGACCGAGCCATATGGGGTAACCCGGTGCAATGAAGTCAATCCTTCGGCTTTAAACCCTTTTAAACAAATACAATTTCGATGCTACTGTTTACAAAGTCAAAGTTTGAGTTTCTTGTTAACACTGTTAATCTTTGTTTTCTAAGGTGGGATACATCTTTGGTTACGATCAAGTTTAGTTTCAGTTGTAAATTGTCACTTTTGACATTGTTAACCCTCCAGTCTAGTTGTGGGACACACAACAGCTGCAGCTAATAATTATATAATCCTGGACAGATAAGAAGCTGACAGACAGGAAGTTGATCAATCATTATACTACATCATGAGTCACATTATATCAATCGTCACACCACATCAATTGTCACATCTAATCTTATGTGATCACACTACATTACTAATTACACCAAATCAATCACTACATCAATTGTCACACCACATCAATCGTCACACCTTGTCAGATATCCCTATCTTATCTACACCCACTAGCACCCCCTCCTTCTAATCCTCATGGATATTTTGTTTAGTTTCCCAAATGTTTCAGCACTGATTGTCAGTCTGATTGTCTGTCACTGTATTCTTGAAT
Organism: Arion vulgaris; assembly: GCA_020796225.1. Lineage (NCBI taxonomy): Eukaryota > Metazoa > Mollusca > Gastropoda > Stylommatophora > Arionidae > Arion > Arion vulgaris. Next base: position 10,860,226 of record CM036771.1, on the reverse strand, counting down.
TATACAATCATCAAATACACAAAGATAGTGAATTGGAAGGAGCAGACACATTGTATGTACATATATATATATATCAATAAAAATAACAAAAGTAGTTGATGAGTTTCAAGTGCTGCCAAACACTGCCCAACAAGCAAACAAATGACAGCAGCAGTACAAGTTGGTTTGTCATTTTTACCTACAGTTTTCTACAAGTCAATAAATGACTTGTTCAAGAAATGAATATTGGTTTCCATGCACACTTGTCATTTTGGAGATATTTGTTCACAAGATACCAATAAATAACAATAAAATGTGAAATATCTTGACCAGTTGTTTGTTATTGTGACATTTGACATATGAAAGATAAAAGAAGTAGAATCATTTCAAATATTTGGGAAGCTGTGTCACTATCCAGACCGCGCCGTTCTGTTCACAAGTGCATTTATTGTCCAGAGACTTCTAGGATTATTGCCAGAGCTACAGAGTTTGTGCTTTGTGTAATACTCTCGGAAAGTGGCGTGCCATTTCTTTGAAGGGGGACCAAGCCCTATGGGGTAAAACCTGGTGCAATGAAGTCAATCCTTCGGCTTAACCCTTTCGCTGCTACATACTTTCTGAAGGCTGAGCTAAAAATAGCTACTCTTTGTTTCTAGGTCACAATCGTGAAAGTACGCCTGTGGCAGTAGCAATGTATAACGTGTTAACACGCCTTTAGCCCACAGAGGAGAGATAATAACAGACATGTTAATGCGTCTTTAGAAGTTAATGGGAAAAATGTATATATACATCCTTAGCAGCTAAAGGGTTAAACAACCCCTTAGATGGGGATGTAGGAAAAGAAATCAACGCAAGAATTGGAATGGCAGCTACAGCATTCAAATCATTAGACAACATATGGAGATCATCAGCTTACAGGACGACACAGACTAAGAACAATATATAGAAATGAAATGTGTGCTCAGTCTTACTGTATGGATCAGAGGCATGGGAAACAAGTACCAAGACAGACAGTCGTATAAGAGACTTTGAGAGAAGATGTCTCAGAAGAATTCTCGAAATTCGCTGGGACCAGAGAATACTAAATACTGAGATCACCCGGCGTACAGGCATCAACAATATCAACGAGGAAATTTTTTTTTTTTTCCGATCCAGAAGCACTTGAGCTTTTCAGCTCGGTGCCATGGACATCGTAACCTTCGGTTCGGTGCCACAAACACCGTAAATCTGGGAAATCTGTGGCTTTTTCTGCCATCCCGCGAATTGAACCCGCACACACAGAGGGATAGTCACCCGTAGTCCACGCGCTACGAACACGCTGGGCAGACGGGCAAACGAGAAATAAAACATAGGAGATAGAAGTGGTTGGTACATACATTATGAATTAAGACCAGACACCCACATGTGGCTTTGAATTGGAATCCGGGAGGCAAGAGATGTATGGACTGTAGACAGTGAAAGAGAAGAGGCAGGAAAGACCTGGAATGAGCTATGCTGGCTTGCTCAAGACAGATCTGGTTGGAGGAAATTTGTTGATGCCATATGCTTCAAAGGGATAGAAGATATGCTTATCTTATCTTATCTTAACCACATTTGTCGTGAAGCGTTGTGGGGAGAGTTCGTTTTTCTATCTTGTGCCAGGTGTGTTGCTCTTGACGTTGTCAGTCCATGCTTTTGCAGGGACTCTGAGATGTTATCTATCCATTGTGTTGTTGGCCTGCCTCGTGCTCTGCGCCTGAGTGTCGATTATTGTAGGCACGTGATGATAGAAGATATACAAAGAAAACATAAACCAATCCATGTCAACTACTAGATTGCTTCTTCGAACGTTCCATATTGACCACTTGTTAACCACTCTGTGATTTGCATGTGATCCAAGCCTAAGAGCGATTGTACGGTGTGACAGTTATGCGCCTACAAGTAGGCCAGCACATCCAATTTCTGCGATACTTTTTTTTTACTAGGGTTAGGGAATGCTAACCCGAAACAAATGCTTGCAGAAAACGGATGCACCAGGCTGTAAGGCGTATAACATGGTGTAACTACCCCTCACAATGAGGAATGGGATAATGGATTCTACGGTCGCCAATCTGCCTCTGAGACTTAGCCACGCAGTAAGAATGTCAGACCTACCATCACAAGAGTGGCCAAAATTTACTGCAGGAAGAGGTCGGCATAAACGGGGAAGCAGAAATCATAGAAATTATATCCTACAGAACTGCCCCCAGTATGCAGACTTGAAAGAAAGAGGCGGCCCACTTACACTAGCATCCTAGACAAACAGTATGGTGTGGCTGATAATCTGAGGCAGACGGCTGCCGTTATTAGAGAATCAGAAATTCCATTCTAGTGAGAATGCAGAAGAAGAAGATTTATAAGGGTAGCTTCCCTAGGCCCATACCTCAGTCACCTCCTACAACATGCTTTGTAGGTTGCATTGCTACTATTCTTTGCTCCTTGCAGCCCGACAACACACAGGTGTTTAACTAACTAATTATTTACACATGAATACAAACAAAAGTACATTAGACAAACGAGAAATTGAGTGCACATACTGTAATATTTAATGTATCACACAAATTGAAATCTGACACAGATAGTTTCTTTCTCTCTCTCGATCCCAGATAGTTTCTTTGAAAGCTATATCTATACATGAAATTGAAACACAAAATTTGAATAGTCTCAAGTTCAAAATAAATTTGGTTGGGGATCTCTGTTGCTATGTGGTTAAGATGTTTGTCTGGCATGCATTTGAAGGTTGGGGTTCGAATCTGTTTGCGTCATTTAGTTCACATGTATCATTTAGTTCACTGTATCATTTAGGTCATATGTTACCAGTGCCAAACCTGGACGCTGACAACAAAGCGATGAGAAAACTAGTCACAACAGAGATGAAGTGTCTACGCAGAATGCTGGGTGTAACAAGAAGAGACCGTTGAGAAATGAAGACATCAGGAAAAAGTGGGTACAACATCAGTACTAGACTTCATCAAGAAACAACAAATTAAATGGTTCGGTCACGTAAGCAGATTACCATCAGACAGTGCACCCCAAAGAGCAATGCTGCTCGGATACAATGGGTACAAAGCAAAAGGCCGGCCACGCAAAAGATGGACCTCAGAGATAACAGAGCGGAAGAGACTATCTACGCAGCGCATACTAGGGCCCGTTTAGAAATCTCTTCCTGACCTGACGCTGTGAGGCATACAGGATTCGAGAAAGAAAGAAAGTTCACATGTGCAATTTTCCCCCTAAGATACCTTGGATTGTTGCTGGAGCCGCCCGAGTGGTTACCGGGGTCCAAATTTGGGATGTAAAGAATAGAACCACTTTTGCCTGCCACACATATCGTAAGAGGCAACTAAGGAGATTTGGCTGAAATCGGATGCACATGTCCTAAACGTGTAGAAGTCTATGCGTTAGGGGTCTACCAAACCAATGTGCAACATATACACGTTCTTGGCAAAGATCAAACATATCACAAAGAGTGATTAAAATTGGTCGTAAAGAACGAACGCAAAGAAGAAGAAGTTGCTGGAGCTACGGAGTTTGTGTAACACTCGGCAGGTTGGCATACCATTTCTGCAGAAAGGGACAGAGAAATATGGGTAAACCCAGTGCAATAAAATCAATCCTTTGCCTTTAGATCTTTTTAAAAAAAAAATTTGGTATGTCCTTTTGAAATTTGGTAGCCTAATATTTACAAATCAGGAAAGATATGAAGATGAGTATGTGCAAATGATGATCTGGAAATCGCCCAAGTGGTTACCGGGGCCAAATTGGGGTGTAAAGAATGGAACCACTGTTACCTGCCACGCATCTCGTAAGAGGCAACTAAGAGGTAGGACGTGGGGCTAGCTACCCCACACTGTAAAATACATTAGATGGCTACAAAATGGAGAGCGAACCGAGTAAACACTGGCTGAAACCGGACACGTCGCCGAAGGATAAGCACCAGAGCTCTAAATGGTGCTGAAGATGTGATGTAAAACACGCCAATGCCAAGGCTGCATGAATCAGATTTCCACATGAATAGAATTTATGGGGAGGTCTGGTGTATCGGTCTTGACCGTGATCGCAGGAGAGCGAGTGATCTGGAAATCAACTGAAAACTACCACTTCTTTGAACGCTCAATATCGACCACTTGTTAAACCATTCTTTGTGATTTGTATGTGATCTGAGCCTAAGAGTGATTACGTGCTGTGCCAGTTATGCGCCTACAATTAGACCAGCACATCTTATTTCTGTAACACTTTATTTACTAGGGTAGCTTGCCTATGCCCCTACCTCAGTTACCTCCTCTTATGATATATCTTGTAGGTTGCAGTGTTACTATTTTTTGTTCCCCTGGCGAGTCACTGCAACACACAAGCGAGCTGAATACAACATCAGACATAAGACTAATATATACCACAGCTGTGTGCTGTCAACTTTACTATATGGATCAGCATATGCTGGAGAATGACAGAACAAGATATGTCCAAACTTTCCATGCAACTTGTCTACGAAAGATCTTACACATGTGTTTTGGCCAAGAGCTATCTCTAACCAAGAACTGCTTACACAGTGTCAACACGAGAATATGAACAGAATCATCCAATAGAGAGGCTGGAGATTGATTGTTATGCATGGACTAACACTGTCTCAAAAACTCCACCAAGATGGACATCAGCAGGTAAATGAAAACGTGAGAGACCTAAAAACAACCTGGGTGATAACAGCAGTGATAATTCTCAATAAATTAATTTAACTACATTGAATGATATATATTGGAGACAATGGTTGGTTGGAGTCACTGAACATGTCTAGGCTGACAAAAATCAGTTTTATTTTTGTGCCAGGGCATGCAGGTGTAAAGGGAATGAATGCACCAATAGGCTTTAAGGTATAGCTGCTTTAAAAAGCAGACGAGCAATGGACCAGGCTGATATTCTAAATTCCCTAAGGGAGAGAGGATGTGTATATGATTCAAGTAATAGTGGTGAATCTACAACACTAACCAGACTGCAAAATACCAAGTTAAAGGGGGTGTATGTAGCTAGACAAGAGCACTAAACTGGAAGTCAAAGAGAATAGTAAATCAACAAAGAACTGGTGTTGTTAGTTGCCATACTCTGAGAGATGTACTGAGGAAGAGATCGAAACACTTCTGGACTAACTGGTTCGATGTGCAGTAATGATGATCCGATGACTAAACTATGTATATTTTAATATGACTCCTACTGTAAACAATGTCAACAGAAAAGTTTGTATTATAACAAATTATGATATCATAAAAGAATTGTGAACAGCACTCAATAATATTTCTGATATAGACAAGAGTTGAAGAGAAAATATGATTTTAACCCTCTTATTCCTAGCACTTCAGAAAAAGTTCCTCCCGAATTCCCAGGGCAAGGGAAATAACCCGGCAACAATGAGAAGTGCTTATGAAATAAAATTCATAACAAATACAATTTCTAATCAATATTTGTGATTTAAACATCCTCAGAAACAATTCAACAACATAACGAAAATTTATTTGACTGAAACATGCATTTGAAGATAAAAGTGGGGAGATAAAAATATATCAAACTGTTAAAGAAGACGAAACCTCATGTACAGAGCTGAAGAAGACAGCTCAGAATAGGATTTGGTGGAAAGCAACAGCTGCAGTTCTATGTTCTACTGGGAGCAAGAATGTTTAATTGTAGAAGTAGTAAATGGACAGAGAAGAGAACAAATAGATCTATCCAGAAAGAACTCAAAATTAAAGAAAACTGGCTGATGCTACAAATAAGAAAGAGAAAATTGAGATATTTTGGACATATAAAAAGACATGAAGGGCTGGAGAAGACCATCATGGAAGGAGGTATACCGGCAAAGAGAAGAAAAGGAAGACCACGGAGAAGATGGATTCAGGATGTAACTGATGGTTTGAACATGACGGTTGCAGAGGCAGGACATCTGGCCTATGTGAGAGAGAAATTCCAGAGGACTGTTGGGGTGGCAAAGTTCTGCTCAGGACAAGCTATTTGATGATATGTAAATGTAAAACAAACACAAAATATCAATATTCTACACATAGAAACATCAAAATAAGGAAACAATTTGTTTTTAAACTTACAAAGTCTTCAGCCAAAAATAAAACAAAAAAACTTGTGAATAAAATGAAGATCTTGAAACTGCTGTCTTGTAAATCAGACCATATATTTGTGTGGCTTTTTTGTACCAGAGTGAGAACCTTCAAGTGATGAGACTGTTTGTTGATTTCGTGGCCTGTGTACAACATCACTGTTCTCTGTGAACTGAGAGAGATTATCAAAGGAAACTTCAAAATCATTTTTAGGTGTCACAGTTTCTGAGCTCATTTCTTTATTTGATTTCTTCACTAGGTTATTGATATCTGAACTCATTTCTTTATCTTCATCACAAGTTTGGAAAATATCTGTGACACGAGTACATGACTGAATCATTTTCTTCTTGTTTGGTGAGAGTTGAGCCTCATTATTGCAACCATCTTCACATGTATTATTTGAAGTCACACCTTCTTCTAGCGATATACTGTTCAATGAAGAGACTGTGCTCTGACGGCGGAAGAACTTTCTTTTGCTCTTGGCACTTTCATAATACATTTTAGCATGTTCAGAATCAAAAACAGGTGTACCATCAGTCTTGAAAGCTTCTGGAGCTAAAGTGAATATTTCTGTTGTGTTTGGTGATGGTAGTGGTTGAGACTCTGGCAAATGTTTTGGTTTGTTAGTAGATGAAACAACAAGAGGGCTCAATCGCGGTGTTCGTGAGTTCAGCCTTCCTAATGTTGCAGATCTTCCCGGATCTTTTGAAGAAATTGGTGACTGAGGAGTGTGGTGATGAGAAGCTCGTCTTGGATTATTTATTTTGTCACCTTCATTATCAGTTAGAGATGTCAGGGATGAGTTAGAGGAGGAAGATGATAAGGGAGAGCCTTGTGAGGACCTCATGAACAAAGCTTTACTGAAAAATGGATTGGGAGGTGGATCGCTTTTCACTTTCAGTTTAGCAACTAACTTCTCGGAACCATCTGATCTACGATTTTCTGATGTAGTACTGTCTATAGAGAATGAGCCTGTTCCAGGAGTACCGTCTCCATTGTAGTCTCTTCGGAGAACATCAATGCTCATATCAGTTCCAAGGCTACCAAAACCTGAACTGTCAGTTCTAGTGCTGTCAGTTTGTGTTTGATAATATTTAAAAGTGCCTGGAAGCTGAGTTTGTTGTGGCAACACAGACTGTATGTTGGTATTTTCAACCAAAGGTGCAGCAGCAGTTGTTTTCTTAATAGAAGTATTAATACATGAATGATCAGAAGAATCTCTATTGTTGGCTTCTGTGGAGATATTTGCTGATGAAGTCATGTTATCTGGAGCAGAATTTAGTTGACACTGTGTTATATTTATTTGCTCATTTAGTCCATCACAAATATCCGCAGACTGCTGCGGTTGTTTTGTACTTGAATTTGTGTGAAGTAAAGAAGTTTGTTTAAGATGGTGGTAGTGATCAGAGTTATCTGGAGTTGAGTCATTTGCACTTTCAAACGATGAAGAGTTCTGAGATGGACAGCATTTTCCCATGACATTTTGTTTTGATGAATTTAAGTAGTTTATTTCTTCAGATTCAGAAATGACTTCGTTTGAATGTAGATGTTTTCTCACACGTACATTTCGAGATACACTCTCCAATAATTTGTCTGCTGGTGTGTAGAATATGTTGTCACTAGACGGACTTATTGAAACATCTTGCTGACATTTTGGGAAAAAAGGGTTGGCGTTTGCTTCCCCATTAGGTGCAGGCGTGAGGAAGGGTGTTAAGGGACTGGTGCCTGAATAAAAAGAACTTCTGCTCTCCATTCTTGAGATGAATCGTCGCAGCTTGCGCATCTCTTGTACACTTTTCATACGCAGCAGCTTGATATCTTTGGATTGTATAGGCAATCGAGGTGGTCCTTCTCTTTTTTTCTTGATGACATCTCTAATAGCCTGCACAAAAAGAAAGTAGAGTAGAAATACTTGAAATACAAGCTATGTATGAGAGAATGTATACTGTCTCTATTTCTATAATTCCTGCAAGATCTTTTCTATAAGCATAATACAATGACTTCTTCTTGTGATAAATAACAAAAATTTAAAGTTAGAATAGAAAGAAAAAAAACATACAACTGTACCGGAACTTTTCTTGAACGCTCCATATCGACCACTTGTCAACCACTCTGTGTGATTTGTATGTGATCTGAGTCTAAGAGCGATTGTACATTGTGCCAGTTATGTGCCTACAAGTAGGTCAGAACATTTGATTTCTGAACTGCTTTTTATTTACTAGGGTAGCATCTCTAGGGCCTACATTAGTCGTCTCTTACGACATGCATTGTAGGTTGCAGTGGTACTATTCTTTGCTTCCTTCGGGCCCTGGCACCACACGGGCGGATACGGAAATTGAAGGTTGAGATGCAGATATCGTTTTCTTATGTTCGACCGCTATGAATTCAGGTGTAGTTTTGTCATCTAATAATAATGGCCGTCCATCTCAAGTGATGATGACAACAGCCTAACAAATGTGCTGCTGCACCTTTCTGGTGTGTGCGGAATGTGACTGTAGAGTTCAATGATCGAACACAGTCCCCTACCACAGGTGTGGTATACATGATCAAGGTTAGATATATTGGTGTTGTATGTTCTGTCTTTTCGCACAGCTCGTTTTCTCTGTGTCTCAAAGGTTCTCGACGATTCTCAGCTATGCGTATTCCTCTTGTGTTGTTATAGCCCCATATTTGCAGATTTTGCACTGTTTCGACATCTATCGACTGATTTTTGAGTGAATGCTCGCTTTCCTTATCACTAGTGTCCCTCATCATTCAAGCGAGCCTTGCCCCAACATCAGAGAAACAGTTCGTCTTCAGTGATCTCTGGTCATGCGCTCAATTTACTGTGGACCACAAACTGGGCAGTCAGCATCATGTCTGTCAGGTTTCCCCAAAGCTTAATTTTTAGATCGACTGGGTGTGGCCACAGATATCTAATAACCAACTACTGTGACATTTTACCTGTTTAATATCATCAATATGCAACAGTGTGTTAAACTCCATCAGTTGACTGAGCTGCTCAAAGTTCTTGTGAGCATAGGTAAAGTTAAAAGTGGAGTATGCAGCTTTGGGATCATCAAAAATATCAAAATCTGCAAAATCAAACTCTTCCTTGGTTTCTCTTGGAACATCTGTAACGAGAAACGACAAGAAAAATGTATGAAAAAACATGAGCATCATTGATATAATATCTTCTTCTTCGAATGCTCCACATTGACCACTTGTTAACCACTCTGTGTGATTTGTATGTGATCTGAGCCTAAGAGCGATTGTACGTTGTGCCAGTTATGCGCCTACAAGTAGGTCAGTTCATTCGATTTCTGCGATGCTTTTTATTTGCTAGGGTAGCTTCCTAGGTCCTACATCAGTCGCCTCTTACGACATGTCTTGTAGGTTGCAGTGGTACTATTCTTTGCTTCCCTTGTGGGCCCGGTACCACACTGGCGATTTATATAATATAGAAACAATTGATAGATTAAACAAGTATCAAATTGATATAGTTATCCTTCACTAGTAGTTAAATCACAATTATCAGTGTGGGAATCGAACTTGCAACATTTGCATTATTAGCACAACGCTTTGAGCTAAAGGGCCAACTTATCAGGGGTTCTCTGTGGCATGGAGGTAAGATGCTTGACTCTTGTTAGCAACGGTACTCGGTTTGTTTCTCACATGAAGCGATGAGGATATTGAAAAAAAAATCTCTGATCTCAGTGTAGATTGAGTTTCTAGTTCTAAGATGGACAATAAAACGTAATCTCGTGTTCAAGTTGAGCAGGTAAAAGAAACAGTGACAGTTGAAAATTGATTAAATTAGGCCGGAAAGCAGCTGCTCGAGAAAGTTCATGAAAAAATAATTTTAAAATGGTGACAAATTTAATCAACGGATCGCCCAAGTGGTTACCGGGGCCCAAATTTGGGGTGTAAAGAACAGAATCACTGTTATCTGCCATGTCGTAAATGTCGTAAGACGCGACTAAGGAGGTTTGACTGAAATCAGATGCACGTGTCCTAAATGTGTGGCGTTTAGGGGCCTATCAAACCAATGTGCAACGTATTCACGTTCTTTGCAAAGATCAAACATATCACAAAGAGTGATTAAAATTGGTCGTAAGAACGAACGCAAAGAAAGAAGAAGAAGATAATCAACGGATCTAAATAATAACTGCAACTTTTAAAATAAACTAGCAGAAGATATTCGCAACAACTTTCATCAGTGTCTGTATGTAAATACTGATAAAGGGACAATATTATCATCAACATTCACATACACATGCTAATTAAGTATTATAAAAATGAAAACAAGTTTGTTCAGATTGGTAATTATTTAATAAAATGTGAATTTACCTGGTTTTTTGTAGTATTTAAACCGTCTGTTGACCAGAACAAAGTGAAATACTACAGGGCAATGTGGATCAGTTGGATGACGGAAGATATAGAGCTCTTTCATTCCTTCTCTCTCAAAAACTGATACATCAATGGGAGGAAATGGCAGCCTATTCAGTTTTGCCCATTTTTCAGCTAGTAACAGTTCCTGATGAGAGACATGAACCAATGACAGACATGATTATGTTGAGAAATTTATGGTGGTTTCAAAAACAGAAAATTAAATATCACCTTCCCAGTTTTACAGTATAGTATTTTCTATCATGGCTACATCACGTTTCTAATTCTATAACACTTTCTAGTTATATTGAAGGGGACATAATCCTTGAAAACTGAAAAAAAACAAGGTAAGTAACTTGTATATTACATTAATTGATCTTTTAGTAATATTAAAATTCCTATGAAAAGTTACCAACAAAACCAGAGAAGACAGTCACCATCATCAGCATAAGATAGAAAGTTGGGAGAGAATCTTGTTTGAATTACATTGAGAAACAAAGAATGAAGTGTTTTGGCCACTTAATAAGAATGCAACCAAACTCCACTGTAAACAAGGTCTTCTACGAACACCAGGAAAGAAGGCACGAGGAAAACCATAAAAAAAGATGGTTAGATGGCATAGCAGAATCTGGTCAAAAAGCAAAAATAACTATCACCCAAGCCACTAGAGCAGCGCAAGCCAAAAACAGAAAACCATGACACTGAGCAACAACCCAATAACAGTGTGGCGACAAAAGGTAAAAAAAAAAAAAAAAAGAACGAAGATCTCATACTATCCTTTTATGAGAAATCGAGACAGCTGGTGATGAAATATTGTTTCAATGAGTGCTGCCCTATTCCTTCTGAAATTACATTACAAGCTGTTGCTACCCGCTCTGAAAATTTTTTAAGGGATTTCTGTGGGGTGGAGGTAAGATTTTTGCCTCTTGCTTCAAAGGTAACTAGGTTTGTTCCCCACATGGAATGATCAGGGTATATTTCTAGAGATATCTGTTCTCAGTAAAGGTGAGATCACATTCCTAGTCTTATTAAAGATGGATGATAAAATGTAGGTCCCATGTGAAAGCTGAGCACATAGAAGAAACATTGACAGTTGTAAATAGATAAGAGCTGGCTGAAAAGCTACTTCTTCTTCTCTTCCAACATTTACTTCTTTATAGAAGTGTTGGGGGTGGACGTAGTGATCTTGTGTGTGCTTGTTCTTCTCTTCCACCATTTACTTCTTTATAGAAGTGTTGCGGGTGAAACATAGTGATCTTGTGTGTGCTTGTTTTTGAGGCACTTTGTAAGCTGATATTCATGTTCGTAAGGCTGTTATTGATGCCGTCGCTCCATCTTTTGCGTGGTCTTCCTTTTGCTCTGTACTCATTATACTTTATCAGTGTGGCTCTCTGTGGTAGGCGATACTAGGGCATTCTTGTCAGGTGTCCAAACCATTTAATCTGTTGTTCTTTTATGAATTACATGACTGAATTGCATGAAAAGCTACTGCCTAGGCAAAATTCATTGAAATATTAAATTAAAATATCCACACTAATTTTCACTTACTTCAAAATTACATTAGGAACTCTTGCCTGTGCTACAGAGTTTGTGCAATATGCAATTGGTAAGCTTGAATTTAATGAGACTTGATGAGAAATACTGATTTAGTTGAAATCTAGTAACAGGTAAGATGAGCATGCTACATAGTTCACACAAATAATTCCAATAACCAACCTTGAATGGTTGAGAGTTATCAGAATCTCTGGCACTAAAGTCAAATGACAAGATGATGTCAACCTCCCTCTGTGGTCTCAGGACTAGTGGAAATGGGGAATTGAATGTCAGTCCAGCATCTACCATATAGATATGTTTGACACTTGTTGGGTGCATCTCAAAGATACCTGTGTGTAACAGAACAAATGTGTATATAGTTTTAGTCTGCAATAAATAATTAAACAATCAGAGAAACTCAAGTGCCAGTTCTTTGATTTAAAACATGGAAGACATCAGCAAATCAAAATGACTTACTTGTAAAATTTAGAATATAGGATGATGATGGCGGTGGTATTCTATTAGTCTAGAGAACAACAGATTTTCATTTTATGGCCGTTAGGAACTTATTGTTTGATTCTACATGTTGTGTGCTGTGTGAGAAGTGAAATTCTTCCTCTTTGTATCCTTTGCTTGATAAAGGCCTTTTGGTCGAAACGTTGCTGTGTATTGTCATTGTTTTGCATTTTGTAACACTACAGTACTTTGTTTTTATGTGTTTTGCCATTGCTTTTTCCTGATGCGTTTTATATCAGCAAATTATCTTTGGCTTCACCAGTTTTCAAACCCATGTTCAGAGCCTTTTCAGAGCCATAGGGATGTGAATTCATGTTTGTAACAAAAAATCTTCTATTCAAGCTCTTTTATGGCATTTATGATGTTTGACCTGTCCATTGCCTGTCCTTCCTCGATCACTGCTGTATCAGCCAGTTGAACTGTTCGCTTATTGCCTTATATGTTTGTATGATCCCAGCACAAAAATAACGGTTATATGGATTGTGTGTGATGTGCTCAGTGTGTTGAGCTGTTCATGGTGTATGTAGTCAGACTAGATTTTTTTGAGCATGTTCACTGAGTCACTCTGTATACATGCATGTGTGGTTTTGTGTGTCCAACGAGCTCAATTGAAGCAGAGATGTCAGATAAAGAGATGAAATGTAAGTCCTTTTATTAGATAATTTTATAGAAAGTTTGAGATGGACAAACAAAAAATAAAAACTCAACTCACCATCAAATTCATCTCCTGCTTTGCCCCTCTCCTCAAGAGGAGTGAAGGGAGAGAGTGGATATGACTGCTGTAGGGAGAGCCCACGCATGAAGTTGTGTATGACCGCTGCTCTTCCACGTCTGGTACTCAACAGTTCCCAAGACTTGCTGAAAAGTTGTTAGAAATAAAAAAATGTGTGTTCTAACAACCATATGTCTTCTCTAACAAACTTAACCCTTTGAACCCTGGCCAACTATACCTTAAAAACCCTCGCCCCTGGGCTCCTGAGCAAAAACAGCACATATCAGAATTGTTTGAAAAACAAGATAGATTGGCAGAATTAAGTGTCCTCTAATTTTTTATCGACTTACCCCATCATCTAGAGTATTCCTGCTTACTATGCCAGTCTTCCCAACATGTAGATCCTTCCTTTAGACACAGGAAATTTTGACAAAATGTGCACCAAAATTGTGTCTTCACTTTCTTGACTGGTCTGTCTTTGTAATCCATGTTTGGAAAGTCACTGACATGTTTGTTATATTTGAACATCAGTCGGTTCAAATAATTCTTCTAAATGATTATCCGACTCACTTTCGATTTCGTTATCAGAATAATCATATTCTAAGTCTAATTCGTCTTCAGAATCATTTAAAAGAAGTTCAACAGCTTGCTCTGTTGTCATCCTTTTCAGTGGCCATTTCCGAAATTTTCAGCCTGTTTCAAATTCTCATCTTTTAAAAATTAATAAAAAATTATAAAATCACTATGTTTCAAAACACGATGCAAACCGCCATTTAGATAAACCTTTAAGAGAAGCATTTCCTGTGTTTGACGTCCCACTAGTACACAAGTTATCGCTAAACACCGACAAATAACGAGTAGGGGTTCTCATCCCGATATGTAGGCACCCGGGTATACGTGTACTAATGATAATACCGTAATATCGGGAGGGCGGGTTCAAAGGTTAACCCATTCACTCCGTAATTTTGTGTACCCTGGACTCATTTATAATGCTATGTATAGGCAGTATACCAACTTTGAGTCTTATTAAAATATACCTCGAGGTTGATATATCGGCTCAAAGGCGAAGGGTTAACACAAAAATTAAGATTTAAAAAATTACTTTAACAGACAAACATAGTTTGTGTAACAATTAAAATAATAATAAGAAAAAGGTGAAACCTTTTAATGAAGATAAATGCAGCGCTCAGAAATTTATTTCACAAAATCAGCATACAAAAAATGAATCAGCTAAATAAAACTCACACAATTAGGAAGATTCTATGAAGAAATGATAAATATTTCGGGGGAATTTTTATAACAAGAAAAATAACTCCCTGAAGTTGTTTAGACCGATTAACAGTGCAAAAGTAAAATCAACTGTCCATATTCATGGTTTGTGTGATACATCACAATGTGTACTTTTATTAATTTTGATTCAGTAATTGAAGATAGAACTTTGTCATTGCTACGATTCCAAGCCAGGATGAGAAAGGAGGAGGATTGTTGTGAGTCCAGCTACTTAACCACAAGTAAGTTTTATAATTACAGAAACATGCAAGAAAAGACCAGTGAACAGACCAATCAGATGGTGTATGGTGCATCTAGTGCATCAATTACAGTTTCTGGTGAAAGACTCATATATTACTTGGCTCAAAAATATTAAATTTTGATTGCACTGAAAATATTAAACAAGAAATTATACTACAAATTGTCAAAGAAAATCAGTTTTTGAAAACCAATCATCATTTTATACAGTCACTATTTGGTACAGTGACAAATATCACCACACCTCAGCCCCTGGAAACTAACATTCTAGGAAGTGTAACTGTCATTGATCAATAATACAGATACTTCTTTCACACAATCAATAAATATAATTCAATAAAAATATGAAGTAGATCAAACTTAACTTTACCCTTCTCTATAACTTTCTTATATACATCTCTTACACATATCTCTTACACATATCTCTTACACATATCTCTTACACATATCTCTTACACATACAGACAGCACATCTACTAAACAGGAAATAGGAAGTAATACTGCAATACATACCTTTCAAACACTTTTTTCAGAACTTGGTTCCAGTAGCTTTTCGAGCCGCTCTTTGACTTTCTGATAGATGTTCCAGAAATGAAGGCATGTCGTCTTTGCTTAATGTCCCCTGTTGGAGCCTTTTTCCCCAATGTAGGGCATGCGCCCCAGTTGACAGACTTTTTACGGTCATTCAACTGTTCCATGTCATCTTGAAGTTTATTATTTTGGTTTAATTCATGAGCAGGTGGAGGAGCTAGTTGAGAAA
This sequence comes from Arion vulgaris, assembly GCA_020796225.1. NCBI lineage: Eukaryota > Metazoa > Mollusca > Gastropoda > Stylommatophora > Arionidae > Arion > Arion vulgaris. The sequence continues at coordinate 10,844,715 of CM036771.1, read as the reverse complement.
CATCAATATGATCTTGGGTAAGGTCACTCTCAGGAGAGGCAGAATCCTTGGATGACTGCTGGTTCTGATGAGCTCTTTTCATTTCTATAGAACCTCTTGGCATCATTCTTTGAGAACTGAATTTGGCTATCTCTGCATCATCCATCTCATTCTCATCTTCTCCTTCTCCTTCATATGCTGAATCATCTTCTTCCTTGTCATCTGTGGTGGTATTATTGCTAACCTGACTATTAAAACTCAGGTTCTGCTCTTTCTTTACATCAACTTTGTTATTTAATTCCTCTATGTCATCATCACTATTCTGTCTCATTGATAACTCATTCTCCTTCTCATCAACTTCTTGAGGAGGACTCATATTAATACTGGAAGAGGAATCAATTTTTACAAAGTGTTGATTCCCTGAATTTTGTGAGAACTCATCATCATCATCTTCTTCATTACCATCGATGCTGTCAGTGCTGCAATCAATGTCATCATCACTGCAGTCACTTGAACTTTCCTGACGAGCGTCGTCCAACTGTTTCCCCAGTTCTTGTCTGACCATCTCTACTGGATCAATGCGGCGGTTGTCCTCTAGCAAACGCTTGAACAGGATACAGAAGGCACTGCCCCAGATACCTACAGAGAACACACAGAGAATATCAGTGATAAGCACTCATGTAGTAATTAGAAAATAACTAACGCTGCTACTTGATACTGTACTTGTAGTTATAGCTGTCTACATGTCATATATTATTGTCAGGTGTTGTCTATCATATATTGTCAGTCATGTGTTGTCTGTCACATTACTGGCAGTTCAACTTATATTAAATACAGACACAGAAGCCTTTGTAAATCATGTATAACTGAAGGGTACTATGTCCCTGAAAAAGCTTGAGCAGTTCTAAGGTCTCAAACTATCTCGCATACAGCATATTCCTTCTCTTATCTATTATTCATTTTTGTCTACAATTAAACATAGAGTTGCAACTTATAGCTTCTTCTTCTTCTGCAATCACCCGCTATGAATTCAGGTGTAGCCATGTGCCTGGTGTGATGCTTCTGACTGATTTTTGCGTGAAAGCCTGCTTACCATTTTATTGGTTTCCTTGTCATACAGGTGGGCCTTCTCCGACTTCAGAGTTGCAACTTATAGCTAACATTTATATTAGTTTTTTAATTCAGTGATACTAATTGCACACAGTTGTCTCTAAATTGTTAATTTTGTTTTTACATTTTATGTAACAAGGACATTTTGATAGATTTGTACTGTTAATATAAATATAACCTGGGGGTATAATGTCTCTCTCTTCATGTGAATATTTTCCTTCATTGAATATTTGAAGAGAATGACAGTAAATAATACAGTTTGGTATTAGTGACTTTGCAGAAACTGCCAGGTTAGAATGGAAAACAACACAAATGATCAGTAGAATTTGACTCTTACCTTGTAAGAAATGCAATGGCTGTTCCTTATATTGTTTCACCAGTTTTCCCATAAAAAACTTGCTACCAAACAATTCTGAATCCATGAAAGTTCCATATTTGGGCAGACCAATCTCATATGGCGTAAATTCAACCCACTCTAAAAACATAAATAAAAAGATTAAAATAACATAAGATGTAAATTTTTAAGATGAAATGAGTTGACAGTTACAGAGAAGAGTATTTTTTGGCAGTCCAATACATAAAAACCAGAATAAGTAGTAGTTTTTATCTTCTTCTTCGAACGCTCCATAGCGACCACTTGTTAACCACTCTTTGTGATTTGTATCTGATCCGAGCCTAAGAGTAATTGTACATTGTGCCAGTTATGCGCCTACAACTAGGCCAGTATATCTGGTTTCTGCAACACTTTTTATTTACTAGGTAGCTTCCTAGGCCCCTACCTCATTCGCCTCTTACGCCATGCCTTGTAGGTTGCAGTGGTACTATTCTTTGCTTCTCTTACATGCCACAGCACTACCAGATAGTTTTTATCTAAAAGATCCCCAAGTTTTAAGCTTCATTAAAAAAAAGTAAATAATCTATTTTATTACAATGATGTGTACTGGAAATACCTGTGTTAGACTCCCATTTTTTAAAACTAACAGCACATGATGTATAATCTTTCCTTCCTTTCGTTCGCTTGAAATTTGTCTATATATTCAATGTTGTCTCTTGTATGAACTTCACTATGATGGATAATGTGATCAACAGCAAACCAGCTACTTTTAATTTCTAGTATTTCTCTGGTATCTAATTGAGGAGGTTGGGTAGACTTGAGTCTCATGTGATCATCAAAATATCGGACTCCCATTATGAAATTTGATCTTTGTACCTTGCACCTATGAAGCACCTTAGCACGTAAACTAATCACTACGATATCTTGACTTTCTAATTTAAATATAATCCTTGTCTAAATTCTTCTTCTTCTTCTTCTTTATGTCCACACTCTACCGGGTTTTGCCCAGTGTGTGTTTTCTGTTTTTGTCTTGCGCTGTTCTGGTGGCTTGGTGATTGTTATTTTTGCTCTTTCACAGGATGCTGCCACGCCATCTAACCATCTTTTCCATGGTCTTCCTCTTGCCTTCTTTCCGATGTTCTGTTGTAGAAGACTCTGTAAATTGTCTACCATAAATACATTTTTAATATGACCTACCTCTTATTCCTTATTCCTGGCAGTGAAGCTTGTATTTCTGTAAATCTTTATCTAGTTATATGTTGCTTGGGTGTGCTTATAAAGTTTTCTTTAAAATCCCAGAAGACAACTTGACCTAATGTATAGTGGGGTAATGTCCCTGCTGAGCAGGATTCTTTTTCCAAAGAGAACTTTGAGATAACTCTTATACAACTTTGAAGACACGCTAAAGATGAAAGAGTGGGTTGGGGTCAGAGATAGTGAAGTTAACCACGGACCATGGACATTCTGTGGTTCAAGGCCTACTTGGGCCAAAAATTCTGTGTGCACACAGTACCTAGTTGGACTACAAGAAACCCTGATTTTTTACTTTGGGAACTAAATTGCAAGTACCTCTGACGTTGAAGTAAGACTTGTCTGAATAAAAGCAAGCCTTCACGCAAAAGAATTCTGAATTCATAGTGAGCAAATGAAAAAATAAAAGATGCCAGAGTGGTTACCGGGGCCCAAATTTTGGGTGCAAAGAATAGAACCACTGTTACCTGCCACACATGTCGTAAGACACTAAGAAGGTTTGCTGAAATCGATGCATATGTCTTAAACATGTACAAGTCTATGCGTTTAGTGGCCTACAAACCAATGTCAACGATACATTTCTTGGCAAGATCAAACATATCACAGAGTGATTAAAATTGGTCGTAAAGAACGAATACAAAGAAGAAGAAAAAAAGTGGATTGCTTTGCGAGAAAGTAGATATAATGGATGCTAGGAATCTATAGAATACTATACTGACCTTGAAATGATCTTGCTGGGACATCTTTCTTAACATGGACACAGGTATACAGTGGCATAGGAACTGCACCAGTTTTGATTTTCTCTCTCTGATCAGAAAGTGTGGTTTCCATTCTCTGTAATCAGAAAAAAAATTGTCACTCTATTTTTACAATTTCTATGTGTATGTTTGCATACATATTTTGACATTTAAAAATATTTGCATTTTGAAAAAACACATCCACCATATTGAAAACAATGCTTCAGCTTTGAGGTATATGTCCATATTATATTGTTGTAATCATCAACAATTAATGTAAAAACACATCCACCATATTGAAAACAATGCTTCAGCTTTGAGGTATATGTCCATTTTATATTGTTGTAAAAAATCAACAATTAATGTAAAAACACAACAGTAAGCACTGAAAAAACATAACAATATTTTGCAACAATTATTGTAACTTAATTATGTTACTTCTTATATTTCTTGCGTATATGCAGACAAAACAGTCAGGAGCCAACACATCTTGTTGAGTTTTACAGGGCCATAACAAAATCTCTCCATCTTGCTTGGTTTGACTTCTTTCGTCTAAAGACTGGCCCACACTAAAAGAATATTTCTTTAGCAGGTTGTTGTTATTGCTCTTTTATCTTCTCTGTGTAGTCTACAATTGTATGCCTGTTTGTATGATGGATTCTGGATCACTTCTGAGAATGTGTACTGTCCGTCTCCAACAACTGTCTTATATCATCTCTGTATAGTCTACTACTGAATGCCAGTCTGAGTGTGTTTACCCAACATCTGTCTTATATCTTTGTGTGTATTTTAAAAAAAGCTCTAAAGATGATGGATTGACTTAATTACAACAGGTTTTTCTCATACAGCTTGGTCCCTCTCTACAGAAACAGCATGTCAAGTGCCATGAGTATTGCACAAAGAATAAACTCTGTAGCTCCAGCAACAATCCTAAGAGCCTCTGGAGTAATGCACCTATCAACAGTACAGCATGGCCCAGATTTGAGCTCACAACCTTTCCGAATGCAAGGCAGAGGGCTTAACCACTTAGCCACAGAGACCTTCTTGAGCCATTCTTGGTTGCTGATTTTATTTTGTCAAATTATTCAGAGAATTGTACTCTTTTTGTTTTCTTCTTCTTCAATGATCCGATAACGCTTGGACTCTTACGCTTAATCCCAATGCTATGTAGTGGTATCTGTATGTGCTTGTAAGATATTGGTTTGTTCTAATGAGTCTGGATGTTTCTTTCTCTGTTGTTTATTAGGATTTAGATCCATACAAAAGAACTGATAATATGCAGCTCTCATAAATTCATAATTTTTGTATTTTTGTTGTATTGGTAAGATCTGCAAATTTTCTTTAAATTAGCAAAAGACTATTCATCCTATTGTTTACATCTTTGCCAGCATTGTGTTACTTAAATCAGTATCACAATGTCACAATCACACATACAGGTCTCACATTACATTGTAAACAGCACAATCACACACACATATCTCATATTACATTGCAAACATCACAATCACAGACAATTCAACAAACACTATTTTTAATGTGAACAAAGAAGAAGAACCTTTGGATAAAAGATGAAATCTTATGAAGCTTATATTTTTGAAGACAACCCAAACACAATCTCCATCATCTTACCCCATTCAACAATGTCTCTTCAATCATTCGTCCAAACACAATCTCCATCATCTTACCCCATTCAACAACATCTTTCCAACCATTCGTCCAAACACAATCTCCATCATTTTACCCCATTCAACAACATCTCTCCAACCATTCATCCAAACACAATCTCCATCATCTACCCATTCAACAATGTCTCTCAATCATTCTCAAATACAATCTCACATCTTACCCATTCAACAACATCTCTCCAACCATTCGTCCAAACACAATCTCCATCATCTTACCCCATTCAACAATGTCTCTCCAACCATTCGTCCAAAGATATCAGTGAAGCTGACAGGTTGGCCATCCTTGCGTTTCTGTATCATAAACTTAATGTAGCTGTACATGGTGGATGCATTCAGGAATCTCAACAAGCTTTTATCTACATTGTGTTTCAGCTCATCCAAAAATTCATTCATGTCCAAGTCTGGCCACTTGGGATGTGAATAAAGTGTGGACAGTAGCCTGAAAACAAACATTTCTGAATTAGTGTTTTCATCTGTTAAAGCCCTCCATATTAGCCTACCTTATCGTGGTTAGGAGGTTGTGCCTTTAGGATCCTTCAGGCTATGTCGGGAGTCTAACTCCTGGCAGGTCTAACCAAGCCGAACAGACTGAAGGTGAAAGGCCAGACCAAAAGGCGGGAGCAGGATGGGGCCTCATAAGGTGACAGTGCAGAACCCACCGACGAGTGGTAAATGCTCTGGCTGCAACCAACCCATCCCCAGCTATGGGACAAATAGCACTTGTCCTCTCTCTCTCTTGAGGAGGACATCCTTTTCTTGTCTTGTCTTCTACTTCTATGACACTTTCCCTTAAGCATAAGGATTAAACTACAGTGTCCAAGGAGCACACCCTGCATAAAAGCCTGGGTTGGTGAGCCCGGCAACAGAAGGCTGAAGTCATCTAGAGTAGGACGACTCCAGACAAACCCGGGAAGACAGATCTCGTCAGCAGGGGACTGCAACTGTCTAGAGAACAACCTCAAAAAAAGATGTCCTCAGAAACGGAATGTGTCAGCCATTATTGGCGGGAGGAATCGACACATACGAACAACTCAAATGGCCATGCAATGGCCATGGCCATCTGTTAAAGACAATTTGATAACAGGAATATACAAGATAAGAAAATTCAGGGACAGACAATAACAAAGTTGATAATATGGTATACTAGTGAACACATGCCATGAAAATTCTGAGGTTCAACACCAGCTTGGGTCAAAAATTCTTTATATGCACAGGGTACGCTACTGGACTACAGGAAACCCAGAACATTTACTTTAGGATCTAAGCTACAAATACCACTGAAGTCAGAGTAAGGCTCATCTGATTGGCAAATGACACTTGTGATAAGGAAAGCTAACCTTCACGCAGAAGTCAGTCAGAAGGGCCATGAATATGCCTGAATTCATAGCGGGCAAATGGAAAACAAAATGCGACCGAGTGGTTACCGGGGCTCAAATCGGGGTGTAAGGAATAGAACCACCGTTACCTGCCATGCATGTTGTAAGAGGCAACTAGGGCTAGCTACCCCACAAGTAAAAAACACTAGATGGCTACAGAATGGAGAGCGAACCAAGTAAACGCTGGCTGAAACCGGACACATCGCCGAGGGATAAGCAGCAGAGCTCCAAATGGTGCTGAAGATGTCACGTAAAACACACCAATGTTAAGGTTGCATGAATCAGATTTTCACATGAATGGAATTTATGGGGAAGTCTGGTATATATGTCTGGGCGGTGATCGCAAGAGAGAGAGAAAACAAAATGGAAACTCATATCTGAGACATTCTTTTGTTTTAAACAAAATATAATAATTTGGAAGGCAATTATAATTTATTTTGTTCAATCATTCTTTATTTTGATCATAGTATTGTAGAACAGAAATGTCTATGAATTGTCTACATATCTCCGGCAGGATTCATTCTTAGAACATTCTAGATTGGTCAGCTGTGTAGACATTATTATGTAACTGTTGACTACCTTCTCATCAGATTGAATCTTATCAGTTTTGTAATCAACTAGCATTAGTTCTAACCAGTTTGCCACCAAATCTAGTAACATGGTTTATAATAGTTCCCCTAAAGTCAAGTAATATGAACTCTAACAAGCATTCCAATTTTGTCTATTCTAATCTGTTTTCCAGTTTTCTAGATTCTAACTTGTTTTCTAGTTTTGTAGATTCTAATTTGTTTTCAAGTTTTGTAGACTGAAACACACAACAGTTAACAAACTATAAACAAAACAAGTCAATATAGCCTACCATGATGAGCCTGATAAACCACATGCATACATGGTACAGTCCAACACACCAGACTCTGAGAGAGCTTTGAATGCTCCACTGTAGCCAGTCATGGCTCGAAACCACCTCCGAACCTATTACAGCAATTGTAGGAACCTGCAATAAGATATCAGTAACTTATTAAACTTCTATCTAGTCTAGTGAGGATGCAGAAGAAGAAGAAGTTTCAAGACCTCATTAACTGATTCAGTACCAGGTTTTTTCACCTCTGGACGGAATTATTTTTTTAGCTTCAAAAATATTGCACACATACTTTAGTTAAATTAAAATATTGTTTCTAAATATGATTTAAAGTTGAACTTATTATATATCAAATTAAAGATAAATGATTGTACTTTCATAAAATATTTATTGTATGCGAAAATATAATGTTGTGTTGACTGTGCATGACAAATATTAGCATGTAATAACAAAATTAATTGAAATTGTGAGAAAAAAATCCAACTTACCAAGGGCCTTGAGGAACAATATGGTGAATAAGTCAGTGTAACTGCTCTCTTTATATAAGTAATCCATTTATGAATACACAAAAATTAAGAAAATATTGATGGAATATATGGTTTACTAACTGTTCACAAATTAGCAACACGACCATCTTTGAAGAAATTTCCATTAAAAATTGTCAAATTGAAGATTTCACATACTAAACATTCATGTCTCATAATATATAATCACATACAGTGGAAATTATAGCAATATTTACAGGAATAAAGAACTAAAGTATATGAATAATAGTCCTAACATAGCAACTATATAACTTCTCTCAAAGTAGACTGTGTAGGTTCTGTCTGAATCCTTCTTCTTTTGTTGCAATCCTACTGGAACCTGACTGGGCAACGCCCCTCTCGCAGCTGGTTGGGAAACACTACTAGTATTATTTAAATTATTAATAATCGACGTATTTAAATCACAAACTTCTGTGTCATCAGAAGCTTCACTATCTTCACTATCAGTATCTACATCTTCATGCAACCAATCTGGCGCTTCTGCAGCTGTAAAACGTGCAGAACGAGCTGATAACAAACCATTTCTAGACTCTGAATTGTTAGACATTATTTTTAATCACAGGGTAACTTGAAAACGAAAATTAAACTTGGTTTCACTTCTGATTCTAGTCAAAACCACGATGTTGTGATTTGGTTATCGTTAGTACTTCCTTTCTACTTAGTTTCCGGTTGATATAAAACTACAATCGGAGTGAAAATTAATAAAACTCAACGCAATAGTAGCCGTCTTTTAAAAGACGCTGGGACACGAGATAAGAAATATGTGCACTACAGTGTTCCACGGGACCGAATCAGTTAATATTTAATAATGATATTTGTTTCATAACTTTATTAATATTAAATAATGATATTTGTCTCATTACCTCATCAATATTTAATGGGCAATCCTCATCTCCCAAAAGTTTCCTAATTCCTTCCAGCATTTTTTCTTTCCTAAGTTCCATAAACTCTTTTTCTTGAGAGCACAGACACAGACTGTACCGTAGAGTTGGATTACGACTGCAGATACAAGATGACATTTACAATGAGAGGGAAGAAACAAGATGACATTTACAATGAGAGGGAAGAAACAAGATGACATTTACAATGAGAGGGAAGAAACAAGATGACATTTACAATGAGAGGGAAGAAACAAGATGACATTTACAATGAGAGGGAAGAAACAAGATGACATTTACAATGAGAGGGAAGAAACAAGATGACATTTACAATGAGAGGGAAGAAACAAGATGGTATTTACAATGAGAGGGAAGAAACAAGATGACATTTACAATGAGAGGGAAGAAACAAGATGATATTTACAATGATAGGGAAGAAACAAGATGACATTTACAATGAGAGGGAAGAAACAAGATGACATTTACAATGAGAGGGAAGAAACAAGATGACATTTACAACGAGAGGGAAGAAACAAGATGACATTTACAATGTGAGGGAAGAAACAAGATGACATTTACAATGAGATGGAAGAAACAAGATGACATTTACAATGAGAGGGAAGAAACAAGATGACATTTACAATGGAATAGGAAGAAACTAATAGGAAGAAACATAACGACATGAACAGTAGAGCTGTGAAAAACATAATAACTGTTAAAGTAGAATGGATGAAAGTCGGAGGGATGGAAGATGTTGAATTATGACATGTACAGCAATATGACTTGTACAGCAATATGACTTGTACAGCAATATGACTTGTACAACAATATGACTTGTAAAAAGACAATATGACATGTACAGCAATATGACTTGTACAACAATATGACTTGTACAGCAATATGGCATGTACAGCAATATGACTTGTACAGCAAAATGACTTGTACAGCAATATGACATGTACAACAATATGACATGTACAACAATATGACATGTACAACAATATGACATGCACAACAATATGACTTGTACAACAATATGATATGTACAACAAGTTAACATTCAATTAGAGCTAAAATCAACGACAGCCATTTATTGTCTCATTATTTGAATAACATAGGAAATATAGAACACTTATGAGACCAGAGATAGAACATCAGCAATTATAGAACACTCATGAGACAAAAGACAGAACATTTATAAGATAATAAAGAACATACTCAAACTCTAGCTTGAATTCAATATCCACTTGTGATACCTGGGGAAACAAAACCAAAACAATCTTTGTATCAGCAACAGAACAATACTGTTAAAATATGTTATTCAATAATTTGAAAAGGAATAATGATGATGATGACATCCTGTTTGTCTGAAATGGGAAATAAGTATGAATTTATATTCAGAGTTTCCTATCAATATTCTTACATATTGGGCAAGTCTGTGTGTACTATGTCCTCCAATGCAGCAGTTATCTCAGTGTTCTCATGCCCACTTGCCACTAAGTGTTGGTTAGCATACCTTTTCTCTCTACCTCACAGACAGCAAACCTTGTGCTTGTCACATTTAGCCCCATTTCAACTGGGTGGTTAAATATCTGATTCTGCTGTTTTATCATATTTGAAGGAGATGACATTTGTGATATCCACGCTTTTCTCTCTCTCTCATTGGAAGAATCATTAGACAGTGTGCCGAATTTGTTATTTTCCACCATCAAAGAATTCCAATGAATGTAGAACCTACAGTTTTTTTTTGAGGCAGGACTGTTGGAAACTTTCTTTGAGTTCTGTACTAAGCTTGTTTGCATTAATCCCCAAGATTGACTCCATTGCACTTGGTTTTCCCTATAAGACTAGGTCCATCTTCACAGGAATGGCATATCCCCTGTAAAGTGTATTACACAAAACATAAACTCCACACAGCTCTAGAAACAATTCTGGAGATCTTCAGAAAAATGCACTTATGGTCAGAAAATGTGATCCAGATTTGAATCCATTACTTTTAGAATGCAAGGCAATGATTTAACCACTTAACCACATAGACCCTCATTAGTTTCTACTTACTCCAAGGATATTTATGTCAGAGATCATTCTGAATCTGGTTTAACCAATTCTCAGTCTCTCTTACAGTTAGATATATCTCTCTCTGGCAAGATCTTTCTGGTTTAATATATATTCATGTCCAGCATGTTTTAGTTTTATTTTCAGATGTTCTTGTAGCAAAGATTTGACTGTTCTACAATTCTCTTAACAAATAAGATTGAGACAAAAGTTGGTAACAATGCTGATTTTTTTTTTTTTTCCCGATCCAGAAGCACTTGAGCTTTTCAGCTCTTTGGCTCGGTGCCATGGACATCGTAACCCTTCGGTTCGGTGCCACGAACACCGTAAATCTGGGAAATCTGTGGCTTTTTCTGCCATCCCGAGGAATTGAACCCGCACACACAGAGGGATAGTCACCCGTAGTCCAACGCGCTACGAACACGCTGGGCAGACGGGCAACAATGTTGATAGGGACCTTGCTATCTTTATGATGTTGTTATATGCTTTGTTGTAGCTGATGATGATGATGTTGTTATGTGCTTTGTTGTAGCTGATGATGATGATGATGTTGTTATATGCTTTGTTGTAGCTGATGATGATGATGTTGTTATGTGCTTTGTTGAAGCTGATGATGATGTGGAAGTTATCCTGAAGATGTTGCTGCCTACCTTGTTGAAGACAAATGTTTCAATCTGTGTCTTGTCCATCTCGCGAATGTTTACTAAATCATAATACACTGTTCCTACTTTCTGATCAAACCACAAAGAGTTGGACTCCATTAAACTGATTTCTGTAAGATGATACCAAAACAGAATTTGTGTGTCATTAAGTTGAATTAAACAGAATTTGTGTGTCATTAAGTTGAAGTAAACATAATTTGTGTGTCATTAAGTTGATGTACAATTTGACCTTGGCTAACTCTACCAAGAACTAAACAAAGAAGTGCTTTTCTTAAATGTGTTCCTGACATGTGACACTGTCAACACCTGAACTTATGTGACATGTCACCAACAAATATACCACTATTATGGTTACATCAACGGAAGTACAAGTTCGGCACACAAATTCTTAACTGAATTCATGGATTCCTTAATTAGTTAGTCTTGAGAGGCAATAGAAATAGCAACAATGGAGGGATTATTTCTAATTTTCTGCTTCCTCGGAGTGTCCTAGATAACAGCAATATGCCAACCTCTGAAGACAGAGAATGTTACTATAAGAGAATGTTACTAAAGTATTTGTTTGAGAACTTAACTAAGGTATTAGCTTGAGTAGGAGAACTTACCTAAGGTATTAGCTTGAGTAAAGTTAATATAGAAGGTAAATGATTCATTCCAAACTGGATTAGGGTCATCTTGTTTGACTGATGTGGTCTTTCTTCCTTCTGGAGAACTTCTTAAGATCAAGTTAATGTACGGGTCTGGTGTGTCATCTGTAAATTATAAACAGTATAAATTGGAATTTTCATAATATAACAAATAATAGGGAAGAGTTATCTCAATATAAAAATAAATAATAGAAGAGAAGTTATCTCAATATAACAAATAATAGAAAGAGTTATCTCAATATAACAAATAATAGAGAAGAGGGTTTTCTCAATATAACAAATAATAGAGAGTTATCTCAATATAAAAATAATAGAAGAGTTATCTCAATATAACAAATAATAGAGAAGAGTTATCTCAATATAACAAATAATAGAAGAGAGTTATCTCAATATAATAAATAATAGAGAAGAGTTATCTCAATATAACAAATAATAGAAGAGAGTTATCTCAACATAACAAATAATGAAGAGTTTATCTCAATTTTAACAGAATTAATATAAAAAGAGAGTTATCTCAATATAACAAATAATAGAAGAGAGTTATCTCAATAACAATGATATCTCATATAACAAATAATAAGAAGAAGTTATCTCAATAAAAAACAAATAACAAAAAAAAGTTATCTCAATATAACAAATAATAGAAAGAGTTATCTCAATCTAACAAATAATAGAGAGTTATCTCAATATAACAAACAAATAATGTGTTATGTAGCATTAAACTTCAATAACTGGTGGTATGTTTGTTTATTACTACTACTTACAGTAATCCTGAAAGCCAAGCGTTATATTTCGACCTTTGAGAATCCGGACTGTTAGAATCATACACGGAGTGTGCTGTACCTGTGGATAGACATTTGTATCAAAGTTCAACTAATGCAGAATTCAATGTTGGACATATGCAGGCTTCAATGTTGGACATATGCAGACTTCAATGTTGGACATATACAGACTTCATTGTTGGACATATGATGCAGAATTCAATGTTGGACATATGATGCAGAATTCAATGTTGGACATATGATGCAGAATGCAGAATTCAATGTTGGACATATGCAGAATTCAATGTTGGACATATGCAGACTTCAAAGTTGGACATATGCAGAATTCAATGTTGGACATATACAGACTTCAATGTTGGACATATGCAGACTTCAAAGTTGGACATATGCAGACTTCAAAGTTGGACATATGCAGACTTCAAAGTTGGACATATGCAGAATTAAATGTTGGACATATACAGAATTCAATGTTGGACATATGCAGACTTCAAAGTTGGACATATGCAGACTTCAAAGTTGGACATATGCAGACTTCAATGTTGGACATATACAAACTTCAAATACCTCAACAACAGCAAAAATTAAAATCAAGGATATAATTGTAGTACCTCTATATGGATTTGAATGCTGAAAAACAACAGACATGGAGACATTCTAGGCTGTCATTATTTCACACAACTTGCAAGAGAAAATTCTGAGAATTCTATGACCAAACAAAATCAACAATTAAAAATTGCTCAATCGATGTAATAAGAAGGAAATGCAAGCAGTCTTAACGGGTAGGCCGCTGGTGCTGGACAGAAGTGAACCAGAGACCAACTGAAGAGCTGTGATAGAGTGGATTGGAGGGGATTCGGGATGAAAATTGAAAGGACAGACCAACGACAACCTGATATAGAACTGTGGAGGAAGAGATACACAAAATCAGACAAAAGTGTTGAAGGATGGGGCAGAGCGAGTATGGTGGAGAGATTATGTTATTATAATAATTATTGCCATAATACAAGGTTCTTCGGCCACTGACTACTATCGCTCTGTGTGCAGGGATGAGAAGAAGAAGACACCCAATGCAAAGGTTTCGTTCAAAAAATTCAGTTCAAGTTATTAATGTAGTGAATAACATCATGAAAGTGTAACGGCACTTTTGATGAATGTTGAAATATGTAAGTACGTTACAAGCACAATTGTCATGGCAACAGTAACAAAATACATGGAGCATTCATGTATATCACGTGATAGCAGCACGTGACGATGGAGAGACCTTTGTTTATGTTCGAAAGCGAACTTCCTGGAGATGTTCGCTGTCAACACCTCCCAATGTTTACAATTTCATTCGTGCAGACACACATCCATTTCTCTCGGCCTATGTTTATAAGTTTAAACGCTCCCACTGACACAAACCGCATTGTGTTCTACATGACCCATACGGTTCACGCTAACAAGGAATGACTTTCATTTAGGTTAAAGTTCGCCAGATTACTTTGTTTTCTTAAGGCCACGACCCTTGACTAGGCCTAGCCCCAGAGGGGGGCCCCTGGTGTGTTTATACTAACGTTAGGTCAAATATGTAAAACATACATTCACATAAGACCAGTTTAAATATGGAGTCAAGTGTGCATGAGTCCTGTTTATTTTGTGTGAACTTAAATTTCCATTTCCACGTGAGGCTTGACGAGGGGCCAGAGGTCAAACTATTTCCCTGACACCTTCATTAAACAAATTGTAACACTGTACTAGGGTGATGTACGGAAATCTACATAACTCACTGGGAGGCCTGGCTATGTCGGACACGTGTACAGAAGTGGTCTCAAACAGCGTGGGAGAAAGCCTCTGAGGTCTTGACTTGGAAGATGTCAAACTGATCCTTTTGATGATCCTTTTGATGATGAAGTTAGATTATGAGAACCAAGTTCAGTTATAGAGAGGAAATGTGGGAGAGAGTCACGTTAGTTCATAGCAGCTGACATAAAACAAACACAATACAGACATGTTCTGTTAGCACGCAAGTGACATGGCGTGATTTTATCTGACACTTTAACGATCACTGCGCTAACAAGGAATTCAATTTTAGTTTCCCATAACCTTTTTAGACTTTAGTGTGGGGTCAAAGGCGCAAGCAAACAACGGTGCGCCAGGATTATCGAAAAAGGGGAAGACTGCAGTAAAACTTGGTAAATAGCGAAACACGTACAAACAAAGTACTATAGTTTTACAAAATACAGAAACAGTGACGATAAACAGCAACGTTTCGACCAAAGGCCTTTATCAAGCAAACGACACAACAGGAGTGATGAAAGCATTTGTAAGTGTTCTCTGAAATTCGTCACTCCTGTTGTGTCGTTTGCTTGATAAAGGCCTTTTGGTCGAAACGTTACTGTTTATCGTCACTGTTTCTGTATTTTGTAAAACTATAGTACTTCGTTTGTACGCGTTTCGCTATGCGCCAGGATTAGGGAGCTGGTGCTAATCCCCTGCCCTCACCTGCACGTGGTGACCCTGGTAACAGACGGTAGTTCCGGTCTGGCTTAGAGGGCAGGTGCCGTGGGAGAGCTAATCTGGGGCAAGTAGAGATGCAAAGGTAGTCACGCTAGATGGGATCCGCTCGCAACACAGACGAGCGAACTCCCAGAGTGACTATTAATGCTCGTCTCTCCCGGCCGATGGGAATGCTGGAAGGATAAACGTGGAACCGCGTAGGGCGAAACTCGGAGCCCGCGCAAGCTCTCCCTTGAGCCGATAAGTATGCTGGGAGTCGAGTTGAGCTGCACGAGGGCTCACATAGGGCGAAACTCGGGCACCTATCGCAGAGATGGGGGCATGATTATAAGCATCGAAGAGACTTTGACCCACGTCGGGCGAAACTCGGAGCCCGCGCATGTTCTCTCTTGAGCCCTCTCTCTTGAGCTGATGAGTATGCTGGGAGTCGAGTTGAGCTGTACTAGGGCCCACATAGGGCGGAACTCGGGCCCCTATCTCAGGGACGGGGGCACGATTTAAAGCCATCGAAGAGATGTTGACCCACGCGGTGCGAAATTCGGAGCCCGCATACGCTTTCTCTTGAGCCCTCTCTTTTGAGCCGATGAGTATGCTAGGAGTCGAGTTGAACTGTACGTGGGCCCACATAGTGCGATTACAAGCCCCAGAATCGGACAACCCAGGCAAACGTGAGCACGGCGAAAACTGATGGTGACGATAAGGCAGGCACCATCGCAAAGCGAGACACACACTGGCGATGCAAGAGTGGGCCCGTCGATGTGCAGGCGAGCATGGCACGTAAGGCACGCATGCGGGCGATGCAAGAGTGGGCCCACTGGTGGGCAGACGAGCATGGCACGGCATACAAGGAAGGCACGACAGGTATGGCAGGCGAGAGGGTGTGCGGACCACCCGAATGTGCAGGAAAAACTGGAAAGCCCAGCAGAGGTAAAGCCAGTGCGCGTTTCCGTTCGCAGGTAACTACTGCTGCCTTGTTGTTTAATTGGGGACAATTAAAGCTAGCGGAGCAAATCGTACACAAAATTGGACGGGCGGCAAACCAAGGTGTCCACAAAACGACCGGTTCACTGGGCAGATGGCGCTCATAAGCCTGGGAGGGCAGGCCGTCTAAGGTCGCTGCCCATAGCAGCCTGCTGCCTTGTGGGTTTTGGCTGGGGACAGCAAAAGGCTAACGGAGAGCGAACCCAGTAAACGCTGGTTGAAACCGAACACACCGCCGAAGGATAAGCATCTGAGCTCCAATTGGTACTGAAGGCTGTGCACGTACATTCCATTCTTGATGTTTGGATGTTTATATATCACAATAGAATGATAAAAACGTCGTAAGAACGATCGCGAGAGAGAGAAAGACTTTAGTGTGTGAATTCACTTTACATTTGTGGGCCCTAATAGGCAGAAGATAAGAGGGCCAATTCCTTTCCTCATGTGGGGAACGTTGAGTGTGGTATGAATCCACATTTAAAGTGCTTTTCAATAATTGAAAACTAGGGATATTTCCAGAAGTGTATATTTATTTCACGTGACTTAGCGCAACCAATGAAAAGTGAAATCTATCAATAATGTCATCAAGATTTCATAAAACGGAAGTACTAAAATTAGAAAAAAACCCACGCTGATGATCTGGGCCGGTACATGTAATAATTAATATAATTAATTGCAAGAACATGTTATGGAAAATCTGCATGAAACAAGTATTCATGATCACAGGAATGATGACAATTCTGGTGACAGCAATGATGACAACACTGAGATGACAGATATAACATCATAAAGAGTGTAAAATGTACTCACCTCAAATATCTGGTAGGGGTCATAGCTGGAAAAAAAAAACAGACAAAAGGAATAAATATTAGAATAATATAAAATTTAATATGTTATGTATTACAATAGTTAGTTTAGTTTGTTTGTTCCTTTCATGCCAAAGGCGGCACATAGGGCAGAGGTTTTAGCGCTCCGTGTATTGCGGTTCGTTGCTAGCAATTTGAGATCTTGTATGGTTTTACATCCCAATAGTTTACTTTCTTATTGGATGGTTCTTCGTAGAGTGGTTTTAGGTCTTCCACGTTTTCTTTTCCCAACTGATGACCACAAAAGGTTGTAACAATACAATATGAAAAAAATGCATGTTTTAAATTGTTACATTTAACACATAGAGCTGCAACTTATCACAAACATTGATTTTCGTTTCTAATAGAATATAATTTTTTAAATTATGTCAGTAATTTATTGCAGTTTCTGCTACAAAGCCATTTAAAAATTAGATCTGGGTTGTTAGTCCTAACTCAACCTTTGATAATCTGGAGGGCTATTATTCAATAAAACAGTCATTTTGAAAGAGGGGTTATTACAATTTTACGAGCATTTAACACCAATTAATAGTATCACATATATTCTCTCGCGATCACCGCCCAGACCGATGTACCAGATTTCCCCATAAACTCTATTCATGTGGAAATCTGATTCATGCAGCCTTAGCATTGGTGTGTTTTACATCACATCTTCAGAACCATTTGGAGCTCTGGTCTGGTGCTTATCCTTCGGTGATGTGTCCGGTTTCAGCCAGCGTTTACTCGGTTCGCTCTCCGTTCTGTAGCCATCTAGTGTTTTTACGGTGTGGGGTAGCTAGCCCCACGTTCAACCTCCTTAGTCGCCTCTTACGACATGCATGGCAGGTAAAAGTGGTTCTATTCTTTACACCCCGATTTGGGCTCATGTAACCACTCGGGCGGTATCACATATATTGAGTTATACTGTAGCATGGTAACAGATTTAATTGCTTTATAGGTAGTTCAAATCTGCGGCAATTTGGAGTTATCATCTGAAACTAGGATTATGTACCCGGTAAAGTTCATGACACCACGAGACGGTGAAATTCAACAAACGAAAATCTTGTTTGCTGAGGAACTTAACTCTATAAGAAAGTAAAATATCCATTGTCATAGCATTTCTATGAGTTTCCAATAGCGTGTAGTAGAGGTTACTGATAGCGTGTAGTAGAGGTTACTGATAGCGTGTAGTAGAGGTTACTGATAGTGTGTGGTAGAAGTTACTGATAGCGTGTAGTAGAGGTTACTGATAGCGTGTAGTAGAGGTTACTGATAGCGTGTAGTAGAAGTTACTGATAGCGTGTAGTAGAGGTTACTGATAGTGTGTGGTAGAAGTTACTGATAGCGTGTAGTAGAGGTTACTGATAGCGTGTAGTAGAGGTTACTGATAGTGTGTGGTAGAAGTTACTGATAGCGTGTAGTAGAGGTTACTGATAGCGTGTGGTAGAAGTTACCGATAGCGTGTGGTAGAGGTTGCCGATAGTGTGTAGTAGAGGCTGTCGATAGCGTGTGGTAGAGGTTACCGATAGCGGATAGTAGAGGTTACCGATAGCATGTGGTAGAGGTTACTGATAGCATGTGGTAGAGGTTACCGTAGCGAAGATGATAACAAACTGCTCTAGTGACTACGTGTTGTTGAAATGTCAGATTTCTAGGGCAGTTAGTGCAAAATATTCTCTGTGTACACGGTACGAAGTTGAACTGCAGAAAACCCTGATCCTTTACTTGGGGATCTACCTTATAAGTACTCCTGAAGATCGTCTCAATGGCGAGGGATTCTGGTGATAAGGAAAACAAACCTTCACGCACACTCAGTCAGAGGAGCCATATTAAGCGCCATGGCCCGCCTGCCCAGCGTGTTGGTAGCGCTTTAGACGACGGGTGACAAGCTCTCTGTAAATGCGGTTCAATTCCGCAGGCTGGAAGAAACCCTACAAGTTCTCCAGATTTATGATGTTCGTGGCACCGAACCGAAGAGCTGAAAGCTCAAATGCTTCTGGATCGGAAAAAATGTAAGCGCCATGACTGCGCCTGAATTCATAGTTAGTAAATGAAAAAAAACCCACAATATTATGTGATATATTTAAACTGGCTGATGTTACAAATAAGAAAGAGAAAATGGAGATATTTTGGACATATAAAAAGACATGAAGGGCTGAGAAGACCATCATGGAAGGAGACATACCGGCAAAGAGAAGAAGAGGATGACTACGGAGAAGATGGATTCAGGATGTAACTAATAGTTTGAACATGACGGCTTCAGAGGCAGGACATCTGGTATATGAGAGAGAGAGACATTCCGGAGGACTGTTTGGTTTGGCTAAGTTTTGCTCAGGACAAGCTATTTGATGATGATGATATTTGAAAATGTGATAGGCCCGCATTTTTCTTTGACCAACGACAGACGATGGGCGGGGCGACTTGGACATCAAGCCAGCCACATTTACTTCCCATTGTTTCTCTGGTACATAATTAATTAAGGCTGGCTGAGCCTGAGCACCGCTACTGTTGGGAAAAATCCAACACCCACAGTGGAATTTGATCCTGGGACCGCAGACTATAAAGCAAGTGCACTAACTACCCTGCTATTTCGGCTTTGAAAATGACCTTCGTGCTGACATCGTTTGTCATCGATGACTTCATCAAACAAACCCCGTTAACATTTCTCTTTACGCGACTGTTTTAATTAGTATTCCCTTTTATGTTGTTATTAATAAAAATTGAAATATTCGAACAAGTGCGTAGCCATCAACCACCCACATGTTCATCACCTTCACACACTTAAGAGACAGACATAAACAAATCATTAAACTTTGTATCACCTAGAACTACTTGACACCAGCACAACAACAATAACAACACAACAACAATAACACAACAACACAACAACACAACAACAACACAACAACAACAACAACACACCAACAACAACAACACAACAGTCATCAGTTCAAACATCAGGCAATTATCTAACACAGACATCATCATATTCTTCTTCACCGATCACTGTCCCATGTTGAGAAGTTTAAATAGCAAGATGAGTTACCTACATAAACCCAGTTTCCCATGTTGAGAAGTTTAAATATAGCAAGATAAGTTATCTACATAAACCCAGTTTCCTATGTTGAGAAGTTTAAATATAGCAAGATAAATTACCTACATGAACCCAGTTTCCCATATTGAGAAGTTCAAATAGAGACGGAATCGAAGAAGGAATGTAAACTCGGTCCAAAAATGTGCTGAAAATCGACCTGTTGGGCCGAAAGACCCAGATACATAATTACATAATACATACACAATGTTCAAGATAAAAGCAGCCCCTCTGAAAAATCAAAAGTTGTCAAATACTCATTGCGCGTTGTATATTTACTTTTTAAACCTGTTCTAACTAACTCGTCATTTCGTTACATTTTTTCATCGTCCCTTCCCGCACCATAATTACGCACCAAAACACAAAAAGACACATTTTCATAAAAAGATATCAGATTGGTTCTATTGACGGGGCTGCTTTTATCTTGAACACCCTGTATTAAAGCACCGCACCGCTGTATACTGTGACACACCATAATACACGCTCTCTTCAGGACTAACGAAGATACACATTGATTTTATGATTAGAAAAATTCTTTATTTTATAATTTCGGAGAACGTTTAATCATGGCTAGATAACGTGTTATTTTATCTCATATGCGTGTTAGTACATACGGTACACACTAGGTATGTTAGTACATACGGTACAAACTAGGTATTTCAATCATCCAGTCTCTGGTACACTAGATATCCATCATGCACTTACATATCGTTTCTGTTAATAGTATCGATCTCTGATATAGATATCGGTACGGACAATACCTTGTCCAAATGGAATTGTTACTCACAAGAAACGAATCCAGGAACTGTGATTCAGACCGAGAATTTGTTTACCAGTGAAATTCTTGTTGAAGTTTTCATATACATTTAATTCTCTCTCTCTCTTCCTCTCTCTTTCTCTCTGAAAGGTATACACATGGTTTAGAAGTAAAGAGTATCACCCATTATGGAGATAAACTGATGCCATTACTGAAGAGAGGTGCCGTGCCATATGGGAAAAACCCGGTGGAGTGAAGTTAGCCCTTCCCTTTTAGATCCTTTAAGAAACGCTCGTGTGTTGCCGGGCTCGCAGGGGGAGCAAATAATAGTAATACTGTGACCTACATGGCATGTCGTAAGAAGCGACTGAGGTAGGGGACTAGGGAAGCTACCTTAATAAATAAAAAGCGTCGCAGAAATCGAATGTACTGGGGTACTTGTAGACGCATAACTGGCACAACGTACAATCGCTCTTTGGCTCAAATCACATACAAATCACAAGAGTGGTTTAAGAAGTGGTCGATATGGAACGTTCGAAGAAGAAAAAGAACCTTTAAGGAGAAGAAACGAGGGAAAGAGAGACACAGAGAGAGAGAGAGAGAGAGAGAGAGAGACAGAGAAAGAGTCGCAGGTAGTGTAAGAGTTTCAGTGTGCACATTCTTTCTATCAAGCTATACGCACAATCTTTCTGTATGACGATGTTAACTAAAGTGATGATGTACTTAATAAATGTTGAATGTTGGGGTTACAACCATCTGACATTCTTCTGACGTGCTAATGTGCAGGCACGTGGTCTCGTGTTTGACTCATGGGAACGATAGACCTTTACATTTTCCAGAACGAAGATGTCATAGGTAAGACGTCATAGGTCAGACGTCATAGGTCTGTGACTCAATTTGACCTCTTGTTTGAAGAATGACAAAGTAATCAAGTTAGACCAACATGTCAAGTCTAGATAGTTCTTCCTATTCTTCTTCTTTGTACGCTTCATATTGACCACTTGTTAACCACTTTTTGTGATTTGTATTGTTCTGAGCCTAAGAGCGATTGTACGTTGTGCCAGTTATGTGCCTACTAGTAGGCCCGCACATCCGATTTCTGCTATGCTTTTTATTTACTAGGGTAGTTTCTAGCCTCTACCTTAGTCGTCTTGTAGGTCGCAGTGTTACTAATCTTTGCTATCCTTACGAGCTCGGGCAACACAGGGCGAAGTCTAGATAGAGGAACGGAAAATAGCGCAGAGCATAGAGCGTTCATTTTCGAATCAGGACAAAGGGGCTGCAGGTTCAATTCCTACAACCGACATTTCACAAAGGGGAAAGGAAATAACCCACCCACCTTCAGCATACTTGGTTAGAGAAATGTGAAGTAACAGGTATTTCACAACCAACCTCAAAAAGACTTCAGTACATTTTTATTAGATAATCTGACAGACCACATGCATATCTATATATTTTACAAGTCTAAGGACCAAGAGAGTTGGCTATTAAAGAGCATGACATCAAGGAAAATGAAATATTTCGAACACATCAAACGACATGAGTGTCGAGAGAAGATAATTTTGAAGGGAATGGTGCCTGGAAGAAGATTGAGAGGAAGACATACAAAACGATGGGTGCAAAATGTCACTGACGACTGCTGCTGACGCCGGTCAACTTGCACAGAATATCGAGTTTTTCAGGATTGCTGTCATGGAGCCAAGTTCTGGGACAAGCTACTTGATGATGATGATGAAGGAATGAAGGACCAAGCTGATAAAAGTCGTCACTAAGACCAATAAGAAAGAGTGACGTCAAACTACTTTGCCCAGAACACGGTACCGTTCAAATCTGTACTATATGGTTCTCAGTCTCACTTATGTCTGTTTCACTCATGTTCTTGCTATGAATTGTGATAGTTTATTTGTACAAGTTACAGTAAATACGGGACGCAATTTTAAACTAGCTTTATTTGAGATCAATATTATATTCTTCTCGTACCGTTGTACATTACGTAGGATCTGCAAACAATTTCTCCATACCACTCTATAACTCGTTCAATTTCTTCTCTGAAAAGAAGTTTGATAATTCTTGCCTTTCTTAGTACAGCTTGTTTCAGGGTTTCTCTAGGGCGTCCTTTACTTATTGAACCATTTTTCATCCCACTTCAATGCCTATTTTGTGATTTTTCGATCATTTCTTCTCAGAGTGTGCCCAACATTTCTCCATCTTCTCCTTCTTATAACAGTTACTAGTGGTTGACCAGACATTTCTTCTCAAAGTGTGCCCAACATTTCTCCATCTTCTCTTTCTTATAACAGTTGTTACTATTGTTGACATTTCTTTTCTCCAGAATTCTATTATTTTATGTTCTTTTTTAGCCGACATCTATTTTCAAACACATTCAACTTACTTCCTGTTTCTTTAATCATTTACCAACTCTCGCTGGCATGTTAAGATTGATACAACATTTGAACTAAAATTCTAATTTAACCTTAGAACAAAATAACTTGAGAGTTTCATTTTATTTGTTCTATAAAGTTGATGTTGTTTTGACAATTCGTAGCATGTTTTTATTTTTGTTAGTAGACCAATAGGTCACAGTCTATTTGTCAAGTTGTTGAAGGTGAAGGCCACAGAAACTTCGTAACACACATATACACACACATACATACATACACACGCACACACATGCATACACACATATATATACATACATATATGAATATGGAAAAGTTCTAGTCGCAAGTCTTACAAACAAAAACAAACCTAAGCATGCGTGTCTGGGATTAGTTTTGGTAAAGATATACAACAAAACAACGCTCAACAACTAACGTAACTATTGTAACTATTGGTGTACACAATTATTCATCTATCATAATATAACAACCTCCCAACGCCATCACTTTCCTCATATCTTTTCTTCATTCTTTCTTTTCAATATCACAAACAAAGAAACAAACAGAGAAACAAACAGAGAAACAAAGTGTTTGTGCTTCTAATTCTACTTTGATTTCGGTTGTATTCTCTATATTGCGATCGTTGATATTTTTATTACTATTTCCATAACACTGTCTCTGATGTCTCTATTGTTGTCTGTTTAACTGTCTCTCTGATGTCTCTATTGTTGTCTGTTTAACTGTCTCTCTGATGTCTCTATTGTTGTATGTTTAACTGTCTCTCTGATGTCTCTATTGTTGTATGTTTAACTGTCTCTCTGATGTCTCTATTGTTGTCTGTTTAACTGTCTCTCTGATGTCTCTATTGTTGTTTGTTTAGCTGTAGCTGATGTATCTATTATTGTATGTTTAACTGTCTCTATTGTTGTATGTTTAGCTGTAGCTGATGTATCTATTATTGTATGTTTAACTGTCTCTATTGTTGTATGTTTAGCTGTAGCTGATGTATCTATTATTGTATGTTTAACTGTCTCTATTGTTGTATGTTTAGCTGTAGCTGATGTATCTATTATTGTATGTTTAACTGTCTCTATTGTTGTATGTTTAGCTGTAGCTGATGTATCTATTATTGTATGTTTAACTGTCTCTATTGTTGTATGTTTAGCTGTAGCTGATGTATCTATTATTGTATGTTTAACTGTCTCTATTGTTGTATGTTTAGCTGTAGCTGAAGTATTTATTGTTGTTTGTTTAGCTGTAACTGATGTATTTATTGTTGTATGTTTAGCTGTAGTATTTATTGTTGTATGTTTAGCTGTAGCTGATGTTTCTATTGTTGTCGATGCGTTTCAGTTTCATTTTGGAATATTTTCATTGCACTCCGGACATGTCCATAGGTGCTTCCATCTCCTTCACGATATCTCCAGCAGCGTCCAGCGACTGACCGTACCAGTTCGAGTTTGATTGATGAGCCTACTTATGTACTTGTTATGCTGTTCTTTTCTTGCTACTCTAATCTTCAGACCCAGGTTCTGCAATCTAGTAGTTGACGTGGATTGGTTTAAATTAAAATCTTCTTTGCTGCCACACTGCATTTATTCCAGTATATATTGATGTCACTAATGTTTAAATTTGCACAAGAGAATATTTACAGCGTTTTGTATAAATATTTATATGAAGTGTTCCTATATATGTTAATTATTCATTACTGATTTGAATGTTTACCGTTTTAAAAAGAAACCTCCAGAAAACTACAGGCCTGCTTAAATGGATGTTGCGTAGAATATAGGGACTAAGATGGTATGATAAGATTACGAACGAGGAACTCAGAGAAACTAAGCAGATAACAGTGAGGGAAAAATACGAGACGCTAGCGATGGATAGGACACACACTGAGAAGACCGACAGGAAGCATTGCAAGACAGTCATTATTTTGGAATCCGCAGGGAAAGATTAGTAGGGAAAGGCTTAGTAATACCCGGAGGAGAGAGAGATGGAGACTGATATTAAAAGGATTGGCAAAACGTTGAAAGAATTGAAAGGGATGACAAGAGGAAGAGCTGTGAGACATTTGTTGAAGACCTGTGCACCGTTAGGAGTTGCAAGGTGAAGAAGAAAATTGGGTAATATGTCAATTTATCCACTTTTTACCACAGATAAACACGCCAACTGACAGACTGCATAGACAGGACTGAAGGAACAGCACATAATGTTACAGCTAACCAAACTTTATTTAGATACACAGTATGATTCATATGTAATAATTACATAGAACATTCTAGAACGTCTCTATGTGAGAAGTTAAACAACATAGTAATGTTATTGAAATTATTTCACAGTCCACTTGACTACAAGTGTTGAATGAATACACTCGGGAAGCTTTTCGTATGGAAAATAGAAGATGACTCATAACATGAAACAACAAGTGGTTCTGAAGATGATATCGACAAATTTCAGAGACAGTATGAAGAGAATGTGAAAATGCGATGGATGGATAGATAAGAGAAAAGACTAGAGAACGGAAGATAGGATATGATATACACGAAATAGAACAGTCGTAATAATACCGCTCCTCAAACAAAGTTCGTGACAACACTTGACACGTAATGTTTTCACTTGTGTTAGCTGGTACAAATAGAACAAGTCCCTCCCAAGTGTTGCTGGCGCTCGCAAAGGGAGCAACAAATAGTAACACTGCGTCATACAAGGAATGTTGTAAGAGGCCACTGAGGTAGGGGCTTAGGGAAGCTACCGTAGCAAATAAAAAGCGTTGCAGAAATCGGATGTACTGGCTTAGTTGGAGGAGCATAACTGGCACAACGTGCAATAACTCTTAGGCTCGGATCACATACAAATCCCAAAGAGTGGTTTAACAAGTGGTCGATATGGAGGGTTCGAAGGAGAACAAGTTAGAAGTTGTCAATACGATCTATATACACATGTACATGACCTATGTACACAGTAGGAATATATGTGTACGTGTCAAACATGCAGCAAAATATGTGGACAAAAGTAATGAACATTATTACGTTACCAAGTCGGTGTTGTCACATTTCATTTAGTTCATCTATACGTGATTCGTAGTCACATTTCATTTAGTTCATCTATACGTGATTCGTAGTCACATTTCACTAAGTTCATCTATACGTGATTCGTAGTCACATTTCACTAAGTTCATCTATACGTGATTCGTAGTCACATTTCACTAAGTTCATCTATACGTGATTCGTAGTCACATTTCACTTAGTTCATCTATACGTGATTCGTAGTCACATTTCACTAAGTTCATCTATACGTGATTCGTAGTCACATTTCACTTAGTTCATCTATACGTGATTCGTAGTCACATTTCACTTAGTTTATCTATACGTGATTCGTAGTCACATTTCACTTAGTTCATCTATACGTGATTCGTAGTAACAATTCACTAAGTTCATCTATACGTGATTAGTATATAGATCATGCAGTCATCGTCCTGCCCAAGGGTACATACGGTAGAGACAACAAATTTCAACTCAGTTTGATTTAGTGCATTTTTTTTTCTACCGTAAACTTAGTCCTATGTATGTCAGGGATAACAGAGGCAACGAAAGACACTATTTATGAAGCATACACAAAAGAACGTTCCAAAAGAATAAGAATCCGACAATCAAGGTTCTTCTGGCATATAATGAGAAGAGAAGGTATAGAACACTTGGTGACTACAGGTAAAATTCAGGGAAGGAGAGATCGTGGAAGACAGAGGGAGGAGATGTTGGATGGTCTGACATCATGGTTCGACAAAAGATCGACGTCAGAACTGATTACATGCACTAAGCGAAGAGAGTTGTGAAGAGACATGATCGCCTACGCCGGCAGGCACGGCACTTGATTGACACAAAAGACCGTGCTAGAAACTTCTTCTTACCCTGAAGCTGTGAGGCAAATCAGGACTGGAGAAGAGAAAGAAAGACAAAGTGCATAGAGAGGCTCGCTCCAGGTGTCTCCTTTTTCAACCTGACACTGAAAGACAAAGCAGGATTAGAGAATAGATAGATGTCTTAGAGTTCTGCTTAAAAAATTCACGTTTATGTATATCTATGCCTCCCGTTTCCCACTGTCTCTGCAGTATACGTCATGATGTTTGGTGCCAAGAAGCAGACCGTCGGGGATGGGCTCCCCCGTAGGTTTCCACATTGTCCTACATCATCAACAGTTGTTCAGTCACCTTCTATGGCATCCCGATCTTCATGAGCAGTTTGAGTTTTTATGTCTGTCTCTGTTTCTATCTCTGTTTGTGACTATTTCTGTCTCTGTTTCTATCTCTGTTTCTATCTCTGTTTTGTTTGTGTCTCTATCTCTGCTTCTGTCTCTATCTCTGTAGCTGTGTGCTTCTTGTTACAGGTTGGGATCGCCAAGCGCTTTGATTAAATATTATAATCTTTGACATTTCAAACAGAAAAATAAATTTAAAAAATATGTATAAAACCAGTGGCAAACTAGTTCCGCTGCGAAATCAAAGGATCCGGACTAGACCGGAGTCTAAATGTCTGACAGGACAAAATGAAAGATCATTTGAAGTTTCCCGCAGTCTGAGCACATCGTTTACTATCGTAACACACAGATAATTCATTTCTCTCTATTTTCATATATAGAATCACTAATATCGATGTTGAATCGATCAAGCGATTTAAGAAGTTTGGAGTTACCCGTTTTTCAAGTCGAACTGAGAGGCAGAGTGAGAGGTGTGTTTAATCAGCGAGCAACAGGAACCATGAGTATGCATACTCTTCGATATCTGTTGGGGAGACTGAGCACCTATGGGTCTGCCCGGAGTGCAATGACGTCAGTTTAGTAACCAATAACCAATAACCAATAACCAATTCATATATAGAAGCTTTTGGGGGTCCGTGGTAGGAAAATGTATTTAAAAGAGGGTCCTCGGTAATGCAAAGTTTGGGAACCGCTGTGTTAGAGAATAATGAATGACCAGTCTGATGTGTCGCATAACTAAATGAATGACCAGTCTGATGTGTCGCATAACTAAATGAATGACCAGTCTGATGTGTCACATAGCTAAATGAGTGACCAGTCTGATGTGTCACATAGCTAAATGAATGACCAGTCTGATGTATCACATAACTAAATGAGTGACCAGTCTGATGTGTCACATAACTAAATGAATGACCAGTCTGATGTGTCGCATAACTAAATGAATGACCAGTCTGATGTATCACATAGCTAAATGAGTGACCAGTCTGATGTATCACATAACTAAATGAATGACCAGTCTGATGTATCACATAACTAAATGAATGACCAGTCTGATGTGTCGCATAACTAAATGAATGACTAGTCTGATGTATCACATAACTAAATGAATGACTAGTCTGATGTATCACATAACTAAATGAATGACCAGTCTGATGTATCACATAACTAAATGAATGACTAGTCTGATGTATCACATAACTAAATGAATGACTAGTCTGATGTATCACATAACTAAATGAGTGACCAGTCTATTTCTTCTTCGTACGTTCCATATCAACCACTTGTTAAACCACTCTTGTGATTTGTATGTGATCTGAGCCTAAGAGTAATTGTACGTTGTACCAGTTATGCGTCTACAAGTAAGCATGACATTGATTTCTTATGAATGACGCTTTGTATTTACTAGGAGCTTTCCTGAGCCCTAACTCAGTCGCCTCTTACAATATACCGTGAATGTCGCAGTGTTACTATTCATTGCTCCCTTGTGAGCCCGACCAGTCTGATGCATCAAATAACTAAGTACACGTAACAAGATGTTGTATGCATCAGCAAATGTAAATAACATGTCACATGATTTTGTTGACATCACAACTTTGTTTCGTAAACAGAACCTTTAATTGTAATAATACTTTTTCCTAAACTAGACAGCGTGTCGGCATATCTAGGGTTTTTTAGAGTTTTAATTTGCTTTTAAATTCTCTTTACCAAGTATTCCAAGTGCAGAAATTATGACATCCGCCTGTCTGAGTGTATGTCACGTCACATTGACATGGTTACGCCCTGTTTCCCTTTATGAAAACGTTTACGACAATTTGGTAACCTAGTCTTGAATTCTACATCATCGTAATTATCAGTCCTTGTTGCGTCTAAGGGCACATAAGGCAGCAACAACAAATGTCCACTCAATTTGATTTTGTGCCTTTCTTTCTACCACAAACCTAATCTTATGTATGTCTATCTACCACAAACCTAGTCTTATGTATGTCTATCTACCCCAAACCTAGTCTTATGTATGTCTATCTACCACAAACCTAATCTTATGTATGTCTATCTACCACAAACCTAGTCTTATGTATGTCTATCTACCACAAACCTAGTCTTATGTATGTCTATCTACCACAAACCTAGTCTTATGTATGTCTATCTACCACAAACCTAGTCTTATGTGTGTCTATCTACCACAAACCTAATCTTATGTATGTCTATCTACCACAAACCTAATCTTATGTATGTCTATCTACCACAAACATAATCTTATGTATGTCTATCTACCACAAACCTAGTCTTATGTATGTCTATCTACCACAAACCTAGTCTTATGTATGTCTATCTACCACAAACCTAGTCTTATGTGTGTCTATCTACCACAAACCTAATCTTATGTATGTCTATCTACCACAAACCTAATCTTATGTATGTCTATCTACCACAAACCTAGTCTTAGGCATGCCTTTCTACCACAAACCTAGTCTTATGTATGTCTATCTACCACAAACCTAGTCGTGTACATGTTTTTGAGCTCTGTTTCAAAAGTTCTCCATATGCTCCTTGGTCTCATTTTCCCCCTGCTGTTCCTACAGTGTCTACTGCATTGTATGTTTTGGCCGCCTCTCTTTACTCATCATGAGGACAAACGGATTTTTCCTCAAAGTCATTAACATGAAAGTAAGACAGCGAGTTCCCCGTGTGTTTCCAGGGTTCATAAGGGGAGCAATAGTAACAACTACGATCTACAAGACATGTAAGATGTGACTAAAGTAGCGTTCGTTTTTAGGGTTGGTTAGCCAATCCGATAGAAAATTTAAGCTACACAAGTCTAACTAACCATGAACTTAACATAATTTGGTTGAGGGCATATGCCCCAATCAAGGTTTAAAAGGCACAAGAATGGAAAACGATGACGACCAACGAGAATGATGACGTGTCACATTCAAGAGTAGTTTCACTTGACCTAGTTATAGTTCTATTTAGAATAAGTCACAGATTGATGGTAAACAGAACGTGACTCCCTCCGCTTCTAAGAAACTCGAATTTCTGATAACACAAACATAACACAAACATAACACAAACATAACACAAACATAACACAAACATAACAACAACAAAATACAAAACAAAACACATTGTAAATAATTCTTCACAGTATTGCATGCTCTCCTCTTAACTATTTGATATGGAAACAATTCTTCACAGTATTGCATGCTCTCCTCTTAACTATTTGATATGGAAACAATTCTTCACAGTATTGCATGCTCTCCTCTTAACTATTTGATATGGAAACAATTCTTCACAGTATTGCATGCTCTCCTCTTAACTATTTGATATGGAAACAATTCTTCACAGTATTGCATGCTCTCCTCTTAACTATTTGATATGGAAACAATTCTTCACAGTATTGCATGCTCTCCTCTTAACTATTTGATATGGAAACAATTCTTCACAGTATTGCATGCTCTCCTCTTAACTATTTGATATGGAAACAATTCTTCACAGTATTGCATGCTCTCCTCTTAACTATTTGATATGGAAACAATTCTTCACAGTATTGCATGCTCTCCTCTTAACTATTTGATATGGAAACAATTCTTCACAGTATTGCATGCTCTCCTCTTAACTATTTGATATGGAAACAATTCTTCACAGTATTGCATGCTCTCCTCTTAACTATTTGATATGGAAACAATTCTTCACAGTATTGCATGCTCTCCTCTTAACTATTTGATATGGAAACAATTCTTCACAGTATTGCATGCTCTCCTCTTAACTATTTGATATGGAAACAATTCTTCACAGTATTGCATGCTCTCCTCTTAACTATTTGATATGGAAACAATTCTTCACAGTATTGCATGCTCTCCTCTTAACTATTTGATATGGAAACAATTCTTCACAGTATTGCATGCTCTCCTCTTAACTATTTGATATGGAAACAATTCTTCACAGTATTGCATGCTCTCCTCTTAACTATTTGATATGGAAACAATTCTTCACAGTATTGCATGCTCTCCTCTTAACTATTTGATATGGACACAATTCTTCACAGTGTTGCATGCTCTCCTCTTAACTATTTGATATGGAAACAATTCTTCACAGTATTGCATGCTCTCCTCTTAACTATTTGATATGGAAACAATTCTTCACAGTGTTGCATGCTCTCCTCTTAACTATTTGATATGTACACAATTCTTCACAGTATTGCATGCTCTCCTCTTAACTATTTGATATGGAAACAAATCTTCACAGTATTGCATGCTCTCCTCTTAACTATTTGATATGGAAACAATTCTTCACAGTATTGCATGCTCTCCTCTTAACTATTTGATATGGAAACAATTCTTCACAGTATTGCATGCTCTCCTCTTAACTATTTGATATGGAAACAATTCTTCACAGTATTGCATGCTCTCCTCTTAACTATTTGATATGGAAACAATTCTTCACAGTATTGCATGCTCTCCTCTTAACTATTTGATATGGAAACAATTCTTCACAGTATTGCATGCTCTCCTCTTAACTATGTGATATGTAAACAATTCTTCACAGTATTGCATGCTCTCCTCTTAACTATTTGATATGGAAACAATTCTTCACAGTATTGCATGCTCTCCTCTTAACTATTTGATATGGAAACAATTCTTCACAGTGTTGCATGTGCTCATCTTAACTATTTGATATGGAAACAATTCTTCACAGTATTGCATGCTCTCCTCTTAACTATTTGATATGGAAACAATTCTTCACAGTGTTGCATGTGCTCATCTTAACTATGTGATATGGAAACAATTCTTCACAGTGTTGCATGTGCTCATCTGAATTATGTCACATAGAAACGATATTTACTGTGTAGTGTTGCGTAGATATTTTCTCATCAAAGGTCTGAAGAGAGGGAAGTCACCAGGGTGTTGATGATATACCAGCGGAATTGATTCAAGCAGGCGGGGTGGCCAGTGTTCGGGTATTTCATAAATTGTGCACAAAGATATGGAATAGCTCCTGCTGGCCAAAGGAATTGAAAAGATCGGTATTTATACATATTCCAAAGAAGGGAAACCTGAAACTATGCACCGACTACAGAACTATTGCCCTTATAAGTCACGCAGCAAAATCCTACTAAGAATTATCATGAAGAGGATGGAACAAAATTTAGAAGACGAAATACACGAAACACAAGCAGGTTTCAGAAGAGGTAGAGGCACTAGAGACCATATTTGTAGCAGGAGACTCATTATCGAGAAATGCAGAGAATACAACATAGACCTGCATGCTTGTTTCATAGACTATAGCAAGGCTTTCGACC
This sequence comes from Arion vulgaris, assembly GCA_020796225.1. Classification (NCBI taxonomy): domain Eukaryota; kingdom Metazoa; phylum Mollusca; class Gastropoda; order Stylommatophora; family Arionidae; genus Arion; species Arion vulgaris. The sequence continues at coordinate 10,811,717 of CM036771.1, read as the reverse complement.
ATATGCAACACCAGAAAATGTGGAACATCATGAAAGACATGCACTTTCCAACACACATAATACAACTCATAGAATCTCTATACCACGAACAACAGGCAACCATTAAAATAGGAAGTGAAATAGCTGAATGGTTCGAGATTCAAAAGGGGGTAAAACATGGATGTATTTTGTCCTCATACTTATTCAACATATATGCGGAGAACATCATGAGGAATGTAAAAGACGAAGTCAACTATGTGAATTACGACCCTCTCACTACAGGCGGCAAATCCATACCAGAGCTTAGATACGCAGACAATGCAGTATTATTATCCACCAGCAATATCTGGCAATCTCAAGACCTTAGTATATGCACACAAATTAAATTGTTTAGGTCATGTGTGATTCCTGTACTGACATACGGTTGTGAAAGTTGGAAATCAACAAAGAAAAATTGATAAGAAACTGGACAGCTTTGAGAATAAATGTCTCCGAAAATTATTAAAAGTAAAATGGAGTGATTTCGTTTCTAACAACACAGTGAGAGATGGAACACACCAACAAACCGTATCAAATATTATAAGGAAACGAAAGTGGAAATATTTAGGTCATGTTCTTAGATCAGACGAACAGAGACTAAATCGACAAGCCCTTATGTAGTCACCAGTTGGGAAAAGAAAACGTGGAAGACATAAAACCACTCTTCGAAGAACAATCCAACAAGAAAGTAAAATATTGGGATGTAAAACCATGCAAGATCTCCAACTGCTAGCAACGAACCGCATCACATGGAGATCTAAAACCTCTGCCCTATGTGCCGCCTTTGGCACGAAAGGAACTAACTAACTAACTAAAAAGGGTTTGGAAAACCTAATCATGACGACCAAGAAACATAGTGAAGACCAACATCTATATTTGAATACATAAAACAAAAATAATGTCAACTGATAAAGCAAAAGGCTCATCTAACATCCAAATAAATAATGAAGAACTCCAATGTGAAGAGAGTTACGAATACCATGGCTCAATAGTTAACAATAGCGACTGCTCCAAAGAGATCTCAAGAAGATTGAAAATAGCAATCAAGAAGTTAAACACAATGAAGAACATGTGGCAAAGCACCAGCAAAATATTAAAATTCAAAATATTGAGAACATGCATTTCTCCAGTGGCTACTTATGGTTGTGAATCATGGACTATTACACAAACAACAAGAACGAAAATCCAGTCCTTCGAAACTAAATGTTACAGAAAGATCATACGAATACCATATACAGAAAAAAAAGAAAGAACACTGATGTCCGGAAAGAACTAAACGTTAAAGAGAATTGGCTGATAAACAACATACTATACAGAAAAATTAGATACTTTGGTCATATCATGGCCTGGAGAGAACAATATTAGAGGGCAGGGTTCAAGCACGCAGAGACAGAGGCAGACCAAGAAGAAGATGGCTACAAGATGTCAAAGAAACCACGAATATGACCATCGACAAAGTGGGTGAACTGGCTAGAGACAGAGTGAATTTCAGATACGCTGCAAAGAGAGCAACTTCCTATAAAGGATACGCACATTGATGATGAGATATTTTCCAGATGGTGTGACGTTTAAATCTTGTTTGAAATGACTTCCTGCCAGGTCACTTTACGGTCAACAGAGACAATGACTTCCTGCCAGGTCACTTTACGGTCAACAGAGACAAGTCACTTAAAGTGCAAATATCTCAAGGCTCAAAATAAAACGGAACAAAATTGTTGAGCAGAAACACTTTTACATCATCATTATCATTGGTCTCTTTGTCTCAGGAGACACTAAATTTTACGTCACGTAGTTTGTTCTGTGCCGAGTCACATCGTTTGTTTATGATGCCAGCATTTGATCACAAAAACCTCTGTGTTTACGTTGTTTACAGTATCTGGAGGTCTCTATGGTGAAGTGGTTAAGACATTTGCATTCCGTTCTGAAGATTGTGGATTCGAATCCGCAATGTGCAGCTTTGTCATGCGAACCCTAGGATTGTTGCTGGAGCTACGAAGTGCGTGCTTTGTGCAACACTCTTGGTAGATTCCTGCTATTTTTGCCAACATGGATGTAGTTATATGAGGAAACAAGGTGTAATGTAAACAATCCTTCGTCTTGTAGGCAGTAGATATCACATGTATATATATATCATTACATATGCTATTTATATATATATTATAGTGGTTGAACATTGGAAGCCACAGAAATGTGGTTTCTCAGAAGAATGTTGAAAGTTCCATGGACAGCTAGGAAGACTAATGAAGAGATCTTGTCGGAGACAGATTCATATCGAAATCTAATCAATCGAATAAGAAACAGACAATCAAGGTTTTTTTCGGACATATAATTAGAAGGAGCAGTTTAGAACATTTGGTTACAACAGGCAAAATACAGGGAAGAGAGATAGAGGGAGACAAAGGGACACAATTCTGGACGGCTTGAAATCGCGGTTCCGCAATGGTTCGGTGATGGAGTTGATGGATTGTACCAGAGACGGATCGACGTGGAGAGACACGATCGCCCACGCTAATCGACACGGCTCGGCACTGCACGGCACTTGAATGAATGAATATATATTAATTTTACTATTTACAACCACGATAACAACTTGGAAGGTTTAGCACAAAGAGAAAGACAGTGCTCTAAGTGAAAAGCTACTTTAGCGGCTGGTGGAGCAACTGGCAAACATCACGGTATCGATTGAGTTAAGGACTTGTGAAGACCACACCTCGTTACAGATACTTAGTAAAACACGGAAGCAATAATTTCGAATGTAGAAACAGAAGAACTGAAACAAATACATCCCAGCTAGAGTGTATACAAACAGTAATTCACTTAAATATGCGGACACGGATGAGTTTGTTCAAGATTGGTCAAACGCGGCCCGGCCCGGTTACTAACATCTGGCATGTCTATCATCCTTTTCCAAGAAATACATATAACTTGCATCATGTCCTCGTGGTTGACATCCTAAAACGTAGAGGATATGTAGAAATGGTAAAGACAGGGTCGTGAGGTATATTTTCTCAGTATGATGCAAGTCTTCGAAATGCCGGGTCTTAAATTTTTGTTCTTCCTTAAAATAACCAATTGTAATTTTGATTTTGCTGCTTATGTCGCCCCTTACGGTGCCGCATGATGCGCCCGCCTCTCTGTATCATAGCCCTGCCCGGGGCAGGGTAAAAGTTTAAAGAGAAGAGAGGACATCGAAAATAGGAGTGAATAGAGGAAAGAGTAGATTAAACCGTGAGCGACAAAATCGGTGAAGAAATGAGATGAAGTTATGAAATCTTTCTCTTTCTCTATCCTGTGACGCATATGGAGCATAGGGTAGCAACAAGTGCACACCATTATTTTCTATTATTGGCCGTTCTCTGTATTGTGTTTCAGCTGTGATTGGTTATTTTTTCATTTCCTGTTCGATTGCTGTCCCCAGGTCGTTTTGGATCTAACACGTTTTCGTCGACCATCTAGTGCCCAACTCATTGCAGTTTTATGGTGCCCATCTCAGTCCAGTTTATGGTGCCCATCTCAGTCCAGTTTAGGTGCCCATCTCAGTCCAGTTTTATGGTGCCCATCTCAGTCCAGTTTTATGGTGCCCATCTCAGTTCAGTTTTATGGTGCCCATCTCAGTCCAGTTTATGGTGCCCATCTCAGTCCAGTGTTGTAATGTCTACATCGGGGCGCATCTGAATATACATCGGGGCGCATCTGAATGATATTTGTGGAAATGCGGACGCCATTGGACGATTATAATAACAACAACTAATAATAACAATTGTAATACTAATAGTCTCCAGTGTGTTGCTGGGGTTCGCAGGGGGAGCAAAGAATAGTAACACTGCGACCTACAAGGCATGTCGTAAGAGGCGGCTAAGGTAGGGTTTGACATAGGACTGGCTACCCTATCCAGTAGAAAATTTGAGCCACAAAATCCAACCAACCATGAACATCTTTGTGATATGTTTGATCTTTGCCAAGAACGTGGATACGTTGCACATTGGTTTGGTAGGCCTCTAAACGCATAGACTTCTACACGTTTAGGACAACAAGTCACATAAAAATAAAATAAAATATGTGCCAACCAAGAGGAAAGGAAGCTCTTCTAGAAGAGGTATGAAGCGATGCAGAGAAAGCCGCAAGGAGTCTGCACTACAGATTATCTTTCCTTCACCTAGGAAAAGCTTCAGAATTGACACCTGGAATGTTAGAAGTATGTATGAAACGGGAAAGACAGCACAGGTTGTGCGAAAACCTGAGAGGAATATAACAAGAAGGGTCCTTGACTGGAACCCACAGGGACAGTGAAAGAAGGGGAGGCTTAGAAATACATGGAGACGAGATTTGGAGGCGGAGATGAACAATATAAAGAAGAGTTGGAGAGAGCTGCAGGAGATAGCTAGAGATAGGAAGACTTGGCATGAGTTGGTTGATGGCCTATGCCCCAATCCGGGTAAAAAGGCAGAGAGAGAGAGAGAGAGAGAGAGAGAGTACTAATAGTAATATTAGTATAATTACGCTATTGTGTTGTCGGAGTTCGCAAGGGGAGCAAAGAATAATAACACTGCGACCTACATAGCATGTTTTCTTTTTCTTCTTTGCGTTCGTTCTTTACAACCAATTTTAATCACTCTTTGTGATATGTTTGATCTTTGCCAAGAACGTGTATACGTTGCACATTGGTTTGGTAGGCCCTTAACGCATATACTTCTATACATTTAGGACACATGCATCCGATTTCAGCCAAACCTCCTTAATCACCTCTTACGACATGCGTGTCAGGTAACAGTGGTTCTATTCTGTACACCACCCAAATTTGGGCCCCGGTAACCACTCGGGCGATAGCATGTTGTAAGAGGCGACTGCGGTAGGAGTCTAGGGAAGCTACCCTAGTAAATAAAAAGCGTCACAGAAATCGGATGTGCTGGCCTATTTGTAGGCGCATAACTGGCACAACGTACAATCGCTCTTAGGCTCAGATCACATACAAATCATGAAGAGTGGTCGATTTACACGATATAATAGAATAACAAGTGCTTGATATTGAGCGTTGGAAGAAGACGTAAGTATAATTAAAACGCCGACGTTTTCTCCAGTGAAAAAGTAAAGGGGCGTGGGAACGGGATAGTAGAATGGTTACAAAATCAACTTGAAAAGCGGGAAGATCGTGTTTATGGGAGTGCTACAAGAAAACTGAATTTTTTTGTTGGGTAGAGGAGGAGGAGTTGAAATCTGATTATCGCTAAAGTCAGCAGAGTAAAAAAGGGCAACATGAATGTGGGACACGGGCACCAAGACCCCCGCGGACGACGCGTTGGACAGCGCTGAAAAAATGAAAATCGTGGCATATCCTTTGCAGGACTTAGCTATCAACCACGAGTCGTTGATTTTCTAGGCATCACTTATACGTTCAGTAGTTTGCCATTGCTGTCGGCACGGTGGATCTATTTTTACCGATTTCTCTCCCCCGATCCAGAAGCACTTGAGCTGAAGCTCTTCGGCTCGGTGCCATGGACATGATAACCCTTCGGTTCGGTGCCACGAACACCGTGAATTTGGGGAACCTGTGGCTTTTCTGCCAGACCGCGGAATTGAACCCGCACTCACAGAGGGCTAGTCACCCACAGTCCAACGCGCTACGAACAGACTGGGCAGGCGGGATTTTACCGATTGTTAAAATCCACGGAAACGAATTTGCCTCCAAAATAGCCCGCCGTGGAGTTTGAACCAGGTACGCTTGGGTTATGATCGAACTCACTATCGCTTAAGCTACAGACGCCCACTGGACAGCACTAACTTATATTATATTTCTGCTCCCAGAAATCAAAGAAACTAGACGTGACAGTCGTGACATCCGATCTGAAGTAGTCACGTTTGATTAAAGTGACATTAAGTTAACCAGACATTAACCTTCTCTATATTTATACGAGCAGTCTATCCAGGATTTGATCCCGTGTTCTATAAATAAACCTTGCTATAAATAGAAAACTAAAAATAGGTTCGAATATTGTAACTATGTAACTACTTGAAACTTGTATTTACTGTAGACACCCACAAATTTGAAACATCATGTATATCAACAAAGTAAAAATACTCGACACCTCCCACCGTCTGTATATATTCTATGTATATTTTTATTTCTTATATTTTGTCTCTTATGAACGTTGCCTATGTGGCCCTTCACTCTACCTCCCCATTGGGGATTCATTCGTTATTTAAGACAAGATGTAACAGTTTATGAAGTTGTACCATAGTTCCTCCTGGCCGGGGATGTATATGTCACTGATTCTTGGTCTAGGACATCGATTATTGACTCCTGGTTCACTGACTCCTTTTCTGGGATGTATAGATCACTGACTCTTGATCTTATAAAGTTGTACCATAGCTTCTCCTGGCCCGGGGCGTATATATCACTGACTCTTGGTCTATGACTTATAGATTATTGACTCCTGGTTCACTGACTCCTGGTCTGGGATGTATAGATCACTAACTCTTGGTCTAGGACATTGATTATTGACTCCTGGTTCACTGACTCCTGGTCTGGGACGTTTAGATCACTGACTCCTGGTCTGTGGCAAGAAGTATATATCACTGACACCTGGTCTAGTATTTATGGCTTGGAAGCAGTGGCGTCTCGTTATCATTTTTGTTAGTGGGGCCAGATAGATATTTTCGGAAAAATGGTTAGGATATATTCTAATGTATAAAATAATAAATACACGTTACACCTTATTTTGGTGGGGCCCGGCCCCACTGGCCCCTAATGACGAGCCGCCACTGCTTGGAAGGAATATATCCTGACTTGACCGCTTATGTTTGTCCTGACAATCGGCTCCCCTTTCATTCTTTTGTTGAAACCATCGCAGCTTATGATCTATAAACTCAGCCCTTATTAATACTATTCAGGAACAGCTAGGTGCCTTACAGATTTCTGCTAACCATTGACCCATGTCAAAGCACTTCCACCTATTTTACAGTCACGTGTTTCATACTTTACCTTACTCATCTGATCAAAATAGTTTAAATAGATCAGGTGGGGTACACACGATTACACAGATGTATACGGTTACACAGGTATATACGGTTATACTGGTAAATATGAGTACACATGTACATACGAGCACACGTGTACATACGAGTTCAAAGGTGTATACGAGCACACGCATACGAGTACACAGGTGCATACAATTACACATGTATATACAATTACACAAGTATATACAATTACACATGTATATACATTTACACAGGTATATACAATTACACAGTTGCATACGATTACACAGGTAAATAAGACATCTCTGATCTGTAGGTAATTTATCCAGACGAGGCAGGTTTCTTACATTTGGGCCGTTCCTTAAACCCGGAAATGGTACTAGTGTTGTGGACAAATACGAGAAAGTGAGCCGGTAAAGTTTGTGGTTCATATGGGGTCGGAGTAGTCAGCGCAGCACAGTTTCAATCAGCTGTGCTCAATCTCCAACGTACGTAGTTCACTTTCAGGTAGATTAATTCTTTAGTATGCCCAGAGTAACTGAACTTTATAGACAAAGGTAAATGAGGTCGAGATCTTTGACAGAGTGATTGCCCAAGTCCTCTACTTTCGACACTTTGAAATGGCTAACAGTTTGAGAAAGATGAAAGCTACCAAGGACTAATGTGTACGCCCAGAGTGTAGAGACTTCCGAGTTCAAACGAATTTTCAGTACTGACATGCGATACTATGAAAGAAGGTAACTACAGACAGAAAACATAAACAACATAAAAAGAGACAGGAACAACAGACAACAGAGGAAGACATGGGATCAACAGGGGAAGAGTTGGAAACTACAGAGAAAGAGACACGAACAACAGACAACAGAGAAATATACAGGAACAACAGGGGAAGATGCACTAACAACAGGGGAGAAGACACTAACAACAGACAACAGAGAAAGAGACGCGAAAAACAGGGGAAGAGGCACTAACAACAGGGGAAGAGATAGGAACAACAGGGGAAGAGGCACTAACAACAGGGGAAGAGATAGGAACAACAGGGGAAGAGACAGGAACAACAGGGGAAGAGGCACTAACAACAGGGGAAGAGGCACTAACAACAGGGGAAGAGACAGGAACAACAGGGGAAGAGGCACTAACAACAGGGGAAGAGAGGAACAACAGGGGAAGAGGCACTAACAACAGGGGAAGAGATAGGAACAACAGGGGAGGAGGCTCTAACAACAGGGGAAGAGATAGGAACAACAGACAACAGGGAAAGAGATAGTAAAACCAAACATGGTTTCATGAATGAAACTTACAGAGCAAGCTATGTGGAACCCACAATGAACTCCAAGTGACATAAAGTTTCACAGAGGCAGCCTATCTCAACGTTTAGAATGAGCAAATGAAACGGATCGCAAAAAAAACAAAATATGTACATATACTCTGAAAAAATCCGCTGACAAATAACTTCAAAGTTTGTACTAATTTTCATAATATTCGAAGCACATACCCTTATTTTTGTTACAGCGCCCATTGCCTAGTCATGTATGGGTTTGGTAATTTGCTTTCTCCGGAAGCCCTTAATTAATACATGTTCACTGTCTGTTTATTGATTATATTTATTGGCTCCGGTGCGTTCCTTTTGGGTTCTTAAAACTCTTCCTTCTCTCGTTTTCCAAGTCAATTTTGAAGACACAACTCTCGCTAGTGTGAAGACACAACTCTGGCTAGTGTGAAGACACAACTCTCGCTAGTGTGAAGACACAACTCTCGCTAGTGTGAAGACACAACTCTCGCTAGTGTGAAGACACAACTCTGGCTAGTGTGAAGACACAACTCTCGCTAATGTGGAGACACACCTCTCGCTAGTGTGAATATAAATATAGCTATAAAACCAAACAAAATATGTAGCTATGCAACTTTAACAACAAATATAGCAACAATAGGGACATATTAACAAATATAATATATTATTAGATCATGATTATTAAACTAACGTATAACTAACGAAATCCAACATAGAACAAAGCGAATCAAATAAAAGGACAAATGGTGGCAATTTTATTATTGCAAACATGTCACAATAAACACAAAAAGAGAAATGTTCAACACAATCTTTCTCCCAACATTATGTTATCAGCGCCAAACATGGACACTGACATCAAATGATAGAAGAAAACTAGTCACGACAGTGATGAAGTGTCTACACAGAATGCTGGGAATATCAAGAGGAGACCAGTTTAGAAATGAAGACACCAGGAAAAAAGTGAGCACAACATTAGTACTGAGCTTCATCAAGAAACAACAAATTAAATTGTTCGGCCACATAAGCAGATTACCAAGAGCAATGTTACGCTAGTACAATGGATACAAAGAAAAAAGCCTTCCACGCAAAAGGTGGACCTCAGATATAACAGAGGTGATAAAAAACATTATTTATGAAGCGCACACAAAAGCCCGTTCGAGTAATCTCTTCTTATCCTGACGCTGTGAGACAAAACAAAATTCGAGAACAGAAACTAGAAGAAAAACAAATTTATCAACAATATGAACATATTCATAAACATAATATATAAATTAAATTATGATTACCTGTCAAACATATCCATCTCAGTCTCCGTGGTTAAGTTTAATCCGTTCCAAAACATTGTTCTTTCTCACCTGTGTGTCCTCTTCGTCTGATCATATGACCTTATTCTTATCTCTTCCTTACCTTGGACTAGTTCGTGTTTCTAAACTTTCATGCGACCAGGTAAAATATTCTGAGATTGTTCGTTCGTCTGCAGCAGCGTATAAAACAGTCTTCTGGTTGGGTGTGGCATAGTTTGAGAATGAGAACACTCAGGTGTTGTAGTGCACATACCCTTAGATGTCTCATTACGCCACCAACTTCTGGTTAACGCCTGGACACATATTGAAAGAACGGACCTATGTTGGTTTAGGAAGAAACCAAATAGCAATCACCCAAGTGTAACACGTTCTAGTTGACATGTCATCATATTAGTGATCTATTACCTGTCCATATCGATTACTAATCCAGGTATCTTGATTAGGGTCATATTAAAGTTTCGTAAAGAATTTATTTTTTAAACGGTTCATATTTTTGACCTCTGATTTATATCCGATATACGACCTACATGTTCACATTTTAATCTTATTTAATCGAGCAATTCATTTAATATATAATGATACTTTGAAGAGAAATATCTCGATCACATTGATGGTACTGTCATAACAAACTAAAAGGTTACGACATGGTAGATTTTTAACAAAATGGTTCCATTAACGGAGTCAGCGACGTCTCAGATGGCTGGGCCACGTGTGCCGCATGAGCAATGATAGAATCCAAAAGAACATTCTATATGGTCAACTCACATCTGGTGCTAGACAGCATGGGCGACCATTATTACGCTTCATTGACACCTGCAAGCGTGATCTACTTCATGCGGCATAGACAAAGAACACTGGGAGCGGCTGGCCAAAGACAGGCAAGCATGGCGAGCGGCAGTGATGGGCGGCTCAAAAAGAAAAGAAGAAAAACAACATCACAGGTGGAGGCAAAACAGAGCGCAGAGAGCAGAGAGAACATTCTATGTATCAACTCGTCTCCAGTTTTACCTGCAGCAACTGTGGCAAGGATTGCCACTCCAGAATAGGCCATTACAGCCACAAGAAACGTTGTGATTCAGCGCAGAACATACTACGTGATACAAGACATATTGTCTCCTGAGACAAAGAGGCCAATGATGGGTTCCATTAAGGAGGTATAAAAGGATACAAAAATCCTGTCAAAGAGCAAAAATAACTATCACGCAAGCCACCAGAACAGCGCAAGACAATAACAGAAAACCACGACACTGGGTAACAACCCGGCAGCAGTGTGACGACACTGGGCAACAACCCGGCAGCAGTGTGACAACACTGGGCAACAACTGGCAACAGTGTGACAATAAAATAAGAAGAAAAGGCTTTAAAGCATTGACATCATTGCGCCGAGTTTTACACCATATCGCTCAGTCCCTCTCCGCAGAAATGATGCGTCACCTGTTGAGAGTATTGTACACATCACGAACTCCGTAGCTCCGGCAACAATTATAGGGGTCTCTGGAAGAAATGCACTTGTGAACAGAACGGCGCAGTCCGGATTCGAACACATACCCTTAAAAAAGGTTTAACCACTTATCCACATAGAAACACCTTAAAGAGGTTATATTAAAGAAACATACTTGATGTGTAAACTGGCATCGGTACAGCATGTCAGTCAGTCAATCAGTCAGTCAATCAGTCACTCAGTCAGTTAGTATAACACCAAGACTTTAAGGCATTTTACTACAGAAAACTACATGTCATTAAGTCAGTCAGCCAGTCAGAATGTATCTATTATCTTACAGAAAACCATATTTCAATCAGTCAGTCAGTCAGCCAGAATGTATCTATTTTCTTACAGAAAACTATATTTCAGTCATTCAGTCAGCCAATCAGTCAGCCAGAATGTATCTATTTTCTTACAGAAAACTATATTTCAGCCAGTCAGTCAGTCAGTCAGCCAGTCAGAATGTATCTATTATCTTACAGAAAACTAGATGTCAATCACAAAACATGTTTCCGACTTCAAAAATATATTTATCTCGCTTGACTACTTCTGAAACCTAATTTATTAAACCTAGTTTTTTCATATTTCCTTAACAAAACCGAACCACACTATTAACACACGAATTCATAATCTATTCTCTGTGTTCAAATAGACTGAAGCAGAGCCCATTGCCATCTAACACAATGCAAATACAATCTGTAACATCCAGTTGACGCCTTTCAAATCTGTTAATCTGGTTTATGTATTAAGAAAACCGCCATATAAAGAATTTCTTTTTAGTAAATTCTGGTCTTATTTTTGACAAACACAAAGACAACAATTATTTGCAAGCATTCATGTGTGCTAAACAAGAACGTCATCAGAACGTGGGTACTTATACCTCTTGCATTGAGTCTACATTCTGTGTAATAGCCTCGAACGAACAAATAAAAACCAGGCGGGGAATCAAAAGTACACATTTTGACCTGTGTAAAGTATTGTTAGTAATTTTTATGTGAGTTGATCTGAAATGAATGGTCGGAAGTGGGAGTGCATGCCGGGAGGAGGTTTGCCATATCTTTATATGTCAGATGTCAAGCGTGGTTTTGGTTGGGCCATGTTTGCTTTGTCATGGTTGCCCACTGGCACCGGAATTAGGATAATCTCGTCAACATTTTCTCGAACGACGTGAATAAGGGGGGAACAATTTCGTTAGGAACAAATATATAATTTCGATAGCAATGAGTAAGTAACTCTAGCAGGAATGAGTAGATAACTCTTGTAGGAATGAGTATGTAACTTTTGTAGTAATGGGTAGATAACTCCTATAGAAATGAGTAGATAACTCTTGAAATAATGAGTAGATAACTTATGTAGGAATGAGTAGATAACGGAAGGAATGAGAAGATAACTCTGATAGGAATGAGTAGATAATTTATGGGATATATCGTGTTGCCATGTGGCATGGGATAAGTCCTAATAATGACTGTTGTGTATTGAAAGAGTCACCAAGGCAGATCACTGCCCAGATATAAGGATGTCTGCAAGGCCTTAATGAAGAATTTTTCTCATGGTCCCAGCAAATGGGAAAAACTAGTTGATGACAGAGTTGTGTGGAAACAAACATTGCGCAAGTGCGCAGTCTTCGGAAAGGGACATGGATGAGCTGAAAGATAAAAGAGAAAAGCGAAAACTCAGAATTTGTCATCGTAAAACACTTGCCAATTGAACGCCTGTAAAGACAAAGTAGACCATATATATATATATTTGTTATGTGTTGCACTTTTGTTCATTCTAATTTGACTTTACCGCTGAGGGGTAGCCTTTTTTATATAAGGAGCCGTAGCTGAAATATTTGACGATGCAGATAGTCGGATGATCTGACATATTAGAAAACCTTCAATAAATTACTTCATTTGCTTACACAAGCTAATATAATGAAGAAATTATATGACTGAGTGATAGTAGAAGATGGGAATATTGAGAGAGAGAGAGAGAGAGAGAGAGAAAGAGAGGGAGAAAGAGAGAGAGAAGATGGACAATAAATTATAAATGAGTAGCTTGCACGGATTTTAAGAGAGGATTGTGCTTGAACTTCCCGCCCAAGCCTTCGCAACTCTGGTAGTGTTTGGCTAACTGCAAAGCGCAATATGTTATCTAAAAACAGGAGTGACAAATTTAAGAAAACAAATGGACGACCAAAAACAAACGTTTCTAATGAAAATCATTAGAAATCTAATGATTTTCATTAGAAACGTTTGTTTTTGGTCGTCCATTTTTTTTAAATTTGTCACTCCTGTTGTTCGTTTGCTTGATAACGGCCTTATTGGTTGAAACGTTGCTGTATTTTGTCATTGTTTTTGTAATTTGTAAAACTACAGTACTTTGTGATTACGTGTTTTGCCAATCAAATAATTTGACTGCAGTCTCATTTATTTTGTAAATATGTTATCTAGGCACTTTTCAGTTAATTGACTTCTTGCGCTTGATTTAGTCCACTTCCTTTCGAGACAAAAATGTTCACAAACCGACAAGCTACCAGAAAGTGAGGCCACTTTTATATTGGTATATTTTATGTGCTCCTTTGATAATGATCATGGGAAAATAAGTTGTGTTAAAGACATCTTAAAATTTCACACTACCACAGCATATCAAGCGACCGAGCGTGTACTCTCTCAGAAACTGATCATCAGTTAAACCTGTTACGTCTAACGGTAAAAAGCAGAAGACAAAGAAAGAAGAAAAGAAGAAGAAGAAAATCCCAAGTTGTGCTATTAGGAAGTAAGAAGCTACCTGGGCATAAATTTTTTACCTCTAGTTACACTGGTTACTGCTCTAAAGAAATGGAGGAAGAGGAGGCTGTAATCATTGTACGCCTAAGTTTTCTTCCGATCTTAGTCTCGTTTAAATTTCTCACTGTAGTACATCTCAGTGAGACTGCTAGTTCCGTGTACTTGTTCTCTCTCGATTGGTCAGCTCCTCTTAACTTAACAAAGCTGTAGATTGTTGTATAAACATTTATGAGCGGAAATCAGTATGTGTCCCAGACCGTGCAAGATTACTAACTGACATGTATGTTTTGCTTAATAAACAAATAGTTGGTATGTACCCAGACTGTTGGCAGAACTCACTGACATGTTGTTTGTCTTAATAAAGTAAATAGTTGGTATTGTATCCCAGACCTGTTGGCAAGAACTCACTGACATGTTGTTTTGTCCTTAATAAAGTAAATAGTTGGTATTGTATCCCAGACCTGTTGGCAAGAACTCACTGACATGTTGTTTTGTCTTAATAAAGTAAATAGTTGGTATTGTATCCCAGACCTGTTGGCAAGAACTCACTGACATGTTGTTTTGTCTTAAAAATAAATAGTTGGTATTGTATCCCAGACCTGTTGGCAAGAACTCACTGACATGTTGTTTTGTCTTAATAACTAAATAGTTGGTATTGTATCCCAGACCTGTTGGCAAGAACTCACTGACATGTTGTTTTATCCTTAATAAAGTAAATAGTTGGTATTGTATCCCAGACCTGTTGGCAAGAACTCACTGACATGTTGTTTTGTCTTAATAAAGTAAATAGTTGGTATTGTATCCCAGACCTGTTGGCAAGAACTCACTGACATGTTGTTTTGTCTTAAACTAAATAGTTGGTATTGTATCCCAGAACTGTTGGCAAAAACTCACTGACATGTTGTTTTGTCTTAATAAAGTAAATAGTTGGTATTGTATCCCAGATCTGTTGGCAAGAACTCACTGACATGTTGTTTTGTCTTAATAAAGTAAATAGTTGGTATTGTATCCCAGATCTGTTGGCAAGAACTCACTGACATGTTGTTTTGTCTTAATAAAGTAAATAGTTGGTATTGTATCCCAGACCTGTTGGCAAGAACTCACTGACATGTTGTTTTGTCTTAATAAAGTAAATAGTTGGTATTGTATCCCAGACCTGTTGGCAAGAACTCACTGACATGTTGTTTTGTCTTAAACTAAATAGTTGGTATTGTATCCCAGATCTGTTGGCAAGAACTCACTGACATGTTGTTTTGTCTTAAACTAAATAGTTGGTATTGTATCCCAGACCTGTTGGCAAGAACTCACTGACATGTTGTTTTGTCCTTAATAAAGTAAATAGTTGGTATTGTATCCCAGACCTGTTGGCAAGAACTCACTGACATGTTGTTTATCTTAATAAACTAATAAACTAAATAGTTTGTATTGTGTCACAGACCTGTTGGCAAGTACTCACTGACATGTATTTTTTATGTTTCTCTTAATAAACGAAATAGTTGGTATTGTATCCCAGACCTGTTGGCAAGAACTCACTGTATGTATTTCACAACATCAATGTTAACACAACAACAACGATGCTAAGGAATGGTAGAAAACAGAAAAGTATTCAGAAAATGTTCCTATATATTTTGTTCATCCTTGGGTTTCAGATGTGTCCCATTCTGGGACCATCATGAATATAAACATTGTATACAATTTGGGACCATCATAAATGTACACATTGCGTACATCATCTCAAAAATCTGCTTAAAGTATGAAAATTACACTTGTCCCATAAGTGGATTTAGCAACAGTCCCACCTTACCTCTTCCAAGTCACCTGACAACTTTCAGCTGGGGTTAAGCTCTCATATCTGTCAACTTCCGTCATCACATGCTGAGCTGACAATACCAGGTCACGTTCGTTATTAAAGCAGGTCATACATTACGTGACTAGCGTTTTGGAAAATTTGTACATCTTTTCTTCTTCTTCTTCTCCTTCTTCTTCCTCTTCTTCTTATTCGTCTTCTTGGGACGCTCCATATCGGTCACTTGCTAAACCGCTCTTTGTGTGATATGTATGTGATCTGAACCTAAGAGCGATTGTGCGAGTTATGCGCCTACAAGTAGGCCAACACATCCGATTACTTTGACACTTTTTATTTACTAGGGTAGCTTCCCTAGACCCATATCTCAGTCGCCTCTTGAGACATGCCTTGTAGGTTGCAGTGGTACTATTCTTTGCTTCACTTGCGTGCCCCGGCAACACACGTGCGATTATTTTGTCTAATATTTCATTTAGAAACGTTCAGATCAGGAAATAAAACCATCATTGATGGAAAGAGAGAAAAGAGAGAGAGAGAGAGAAAAAAGAGAGATATAGAAAGAGAGATATAGAAGAAAGATAGATAGATAGAGAGAGAACGTGAGAGAGGAGAGAAAGTGAGAGAGAGGTGAAATATCTGTTTCCTGTAAGAAAGTTATCACGTGATTTACAAATGTTAAACTAGGATAGTTCTAGATCTGAATGGGAGAGAAAGTGAGAGAGAGACAGAATGGGAGAGAAAGTGAGAGAGAGAGAGAGATATGAAGTAGGAGGCGTTCGTGGTGGTGTGTGAGTCGCTATATAATAATAATAATGAGTGGTACGATGATGTGTGTTTGATGGTAAATTACATCACTGGCGGACAATTCACAACATAATTCCAGGTCTTGTCTTTAACATGTTTTATTAGTGTTCCTCATACATGGGCAAAAAAACGTCTGTCCACCTTTGTCTTTCTTGCATGTTTTTTCCCGTTACTAACACGTCACTATTTTTCTACACAAAAACGTCGTGTCTTGTAGTCATGTGTTGTACTTCTGCATAGAGAGTACAACACATAGTCTCAACTATTAAATAATCTAATTATACTACCTATCTATCTGACTAACTGTCCATTCCTCCGCTGCCATCTGGGGAGCTATGACAGATAGATAGATAGATAGAGAGAGAGAGTGAAATATATGTTTCCTGTAAGAAAGTTATCACGTGATTTACAAATGTTAAACTAGGATAGTACTAGATCAGAATGACTTGAATGACGCAATAACAAAACATCATGGCTGCTTGACAACGAGGTCAGCCTCTTTGACCTGCTTTAGTTGCGACATGGCTTAATTAAACTATATGATCAATAAATTAAAGCTTAAACAGTCGTTAAAAGAGCACTACTATATACTTAGTATGGAGACTTGTGAGTTCATTGATAGACGAAAGCAGGATCCCAGCGAGATTTATGAGACGATCCATAGAAAAACAGTATAATCTTTATTTCATCGTAAATGAATCATATATGTGAGACCTACTGTAAACAATTTAAACATACACACATTTTGAATGATGACATTGATGGTGTCACAAAACAATTACTGCCAGATCCCAGTACCATTATTGGCAAAGAAAGAAAGAGGTGTTAGCAGTGGCGGCTCGTCATTAAGGACCAGTGAGGTCGGGCCCCACCAAAAATAACGTATAACGTTTATTTATTATTTAATAAATTAAAATATAGCAACCAAAAACCATGATTTATCCGGGAAATAATGTCTGGCACCACATACAAAAATGATCACGAGCCGCCACTGGGTGTTAGCTTATTTATGTACTTATTAGATTGTTCATTATGCAGTGGTAGTGTGTCCTCGAGCACGTTTCAACGATTATGAAACTTTATATTAGATTGTTGAGTTATGCAGTGGTAGTGTGTCCCACGAGCACGTTTCAACGATTATGAAACTTTATATTAGATTGTTGAGTTATGCAGTGGTAGTGTGTCCACGAGCACGTTTCAACGATTATGAAACTTTATATTAGATTGTTGAGTTATGCAGTGGTAGTGTGTCCACGAGCACGTTGCAACGATTATGAAACTTTATATTAGATTGTTGAGTTATGCAGTGGTAGTGTGTCCACGAGCACGTTGCAACGATTATGAAACTTTATATTAGATTGTTGAGTTATGCAGTGGTAGTGTGTCCACGAGCACGTTTCAACGATTATGAAACTTTATATTAGATTGTTGAGTTATGCAGTGGTAGTGTGTCCACGAGCACGTTGCAACGATTATGAAACTTTATATTAGATTGTTGAGTTATGCAGTGGTAGTGTGTCCACGAGCACGTTGCAACGATTATGAAACTTTATATTAGATTGTTGAGTTATGCAGTGGTTGTGTGTCCACGAGCACGTTGCAACGATTATGAAACTTTATATTAGATTGTTGAGTTATGCAGTGGTTGTGTGTCCACGAGCACGTTGCAACGATTATGAAACTTTATATTAGATTGTTCATTATGCAGTGGTAGTGTGTCCACGAGCACGTTGCAACGATTATGAAACTTTATATTAGATTGTTGAGTTATGCAGTGGTAGTGTGTCCACGAGCACGTTGCAACGATTATGAAACTTTATATTAGATTGTTGAGTTATGCAGTGGTAGTGTGTCCACGAGCACGTTTCGACGATTATGAAACTTTATATTAGATTGTTGAGTTATGCAGTGGTAGTGTGTCCACGAGCACGTTTCGACGATTATGAAACTTTATATTAGATTGTTGAGTTATGCAGTGGTAGTGTGTCCACGAGCACGTTGCAACGATTATGAAACTTTAGCAATACATTTTTGTGTTGCGATACTTCTTCAAGATAAAGCACGTACAAGCGTCAATGGAATGTTGGGATAAAACTAAGGTTTCACATACGTGACCGATTAGGAATGTTGGATAAACTAAGGTTCACATACGACCGATTAGGAGTGTTGACTCAAACAATATCCCCATTCATTATCATCAAATAGCTTGTCCTGAGCAGAACTTTGCCACCCCAACAGTCCTCCGGAATGTCTCTCTCTCATAGGCCAGATGTCCCGCCTCTGCAGCCGTCATGTTCAAACCATCAGTTACATCCTGAATCCATCTTCTCCGTGGTCTTCCTCTTCTTCTTTTTTCATATCACCATTACATTTGGTAATTTTGTTGACCTTTGTTCTTACTGGTCTAGTCTATGTCAAGGGGTATCTGTGTCGTAGAGGTTAGATGCTCGTCTTCCGTGTCAAAGGTACCATGTTCGCTCCCTCGCGGAGCTATCTAGTTATTTTTCCAAAATCCTGACCTCAGTGTAGGTGAGATTGAGTTCCTAGTCCTATCGGAGACGGACGATAAAACGTAGGTCCCGTGTTGAGTTTGATTACTAAAAAACCCAGTGGCAGTTCAAAATCGAGAAGAGTAGGCTGAAAGACTCTACCAGGCAAAATTCATTTAAAAATTTAAAAATTCCTACAAAATATCTTCCAAATTACATCGGGACCCTCGCCAATGCTACGGAGTTCGTGTACTTCAGCTGAGATCTTTCCTGTATATGAAAGAGATCGGAGCACACATGGTTACTCACCGAAGTGTAATGATGATGGTCCTATCAATCAATCAATCTAGTCTATGTTCTTACTGACCTGGTCGGGGTCAGAGACGCAGGGGAATATTGCGCTAATTTAGCTCCAAAGTCAATGATCAAGATACTACTCCACCTTATTCTAATGGCCCTGGAAAATTACTGCAAAGATGTAGTCTGGCAAAGTGAGTGGGGATCGTAAACGAAGCTACCCATGAGAAGATATAGTAGTATAACTGCAGCTACGCATACTATGAAATTTGCTTGCACAACAGACGAAGAACATTTCAGAGTATCGTTGCATATACAAACTCCATGGGTAACGTTTAGAGGTCGAGTTGCAGAACAGCTACTGTGTATTCGTGACCATGACGATGATTTGATGAACTGCAGTGAAAACAAAGCTGTTGCAGGTTTACAACAAATAAATAGTCTTACTACCTGACTTGTGCAACCACAGCAAGGTAATCTCACGTTGGATACCAACTCACTATGAAATACCAAATTACTGTGAAATACCACCTCACTGTGAAATACCACCTCACTGTGAAATACCACCTCACTGTGAAATACCAACTCACTGTGAAATGCCAACTGACTGTGAAATACCAACTCACTGTGAAATACCAACTCACTGTGAAATACCAACTCACTGTGAAATACCAACTCACTGTGACATACCAACTCACTGTGAAATACCAACTCACTGTGAAATACCAACTCACTGTGAAATACCAACTCACTGTGAAATACCAACTCACTGTGAAATACCAACTCACTGTGAAATACCAACTCACTGTGAAATACCAACTCACTGTGAAATACCAACTCACTGTGAAATACCAACACACTGGTTTTTTTTGGGTTTTTTTTCTTTCTTTCCGATCCAGAAGCACTTGAGCTTTTCAGCTCTTCGGCTCGGTGCAATGGACACCGTAACCCTTCGGTTCGGTGCCATGAACACCGTAAATCTGGGGAATCTGTGACTTTTTCTGCCATCCCGCCGAATTGAGCCCGCACACACAGAGAGATAGTCACCCGTAGTCCAACGCGCTACGAACACGCTGGGCAGACGGGCACCAACTCACTGTGAAATACCAACTCACTGTGAAATACCAACTCACTGTGAAATACCAACTCACTGTGAAATACCAACTCACTGTGAAATACCAGGAATTAAGACAACAAACCTACTAGCCAAGGAATGAGCTGCAGGAGATCAAACTCCCTGACCAAGAGAAGCAACACTAGAGAAACAAACTGCATGTAACTCTGTGCGAACTACACAAGATAATATTTCAAGCGAAGGAAAGGAAGAAATGAGGATCAATAAAAGTCTATAATATCGAGACCGAGAAAGCCAACATTGTGCTGTTGTAGTTACAATATGTCTGTATTACTGACATGCAGTGGCGGCTCGTCATTAGGGACCAGTGGGGCCGGGCCCCACCAAAAATAAGGTGTAACGTGTATTTATTTTATACATTAAAATATATCCTAACCGAAACCATGATTTTTTCCGAAAATATATGTCTAGCCCCCGCCAACAGAAATGATCAAGAGCCGCCACTGCTGTGTTGTCTTGTATAAGGAGGGATTTAGTTACTTATTTAAAAGTTCAGTTTTTCTTTCTGTTGATCGGTGTATCATTACACGCTTTCTAATTATATATGTGTCGGCGTGTGTGTATGTGTATGTATATGTGTGTGTGTGTGCTAAACGCTGTATCCTTGACCACGTGATTGGCCTGCCTTCATGCCCCTCCCAAACAAACACGCAAGCGACAGGCACTGCAACGTTGTAGTAAAAACAAGAGACGAGAGGTTTAATAAGTCAGAGCTCAGGTCGGTTTGGCTATTTAATCTTCAACGTCACAAGTCAAATACATGCAGCCTGCACCCCGTTCCCGTTATTCAAAGATTTAATCCAACATACCAATGTTCCCGCCAACGCCCATTGTCTGGTTACCAGATTTGTTTATCATAAAATAGTGTACTCTAAAAATACAAAATATTGCAGGAATTCAAGCATATATATTTGGCAGTATGTCACAGTTGCTTCTCACAGCGGTTCTCACAGTGGGCGTCTGTAGCTTAAGCAGTAGTGAGCTCGATAACATCCCAAACGTACCTGGTTTAAACACCGCGGCAGGCAGCTTGGAAGCAAATTCGTTTCCATGGAATTTTTACGAAAGGTAAAAATAGACCTCACCATTCAGAAAGCAATGTCAAACCACTGAACGTATAAGTGGTGCCTAGAAAAATCAACGACTCGTTTACTGTGTTTGAGGGCTAGTCTTGTGAAGGATATACCACGATTTTCCATGTTCAGAGGTTCTCAGCATATTTCTTCATTGAGGCACACCTACTATTGCTATGTTTCTACATCCAAGAGAGTACAATACTGCACTGTTATTTCCTTATTTGTTATGTAGGGATTAAAACCTCTTTAAGCCGATGCACGTCACTTTCAACCTAAGGACGATCCTTATATTGGTTATATTAGAGCATATATGCCAACAAACATGACAAGTAAGAATTATCTCCTTTCGAAGAACTTATCATTACAGTTAGTTACTCTTATTTCCTGTGTAAGAAGAGAGTAGAAACACATGCTTATTCACCGAAGTGCAATGGTGATGGTCCTATCAATCAATCAACAAATCAGTGGCGGCTCGTGATCGTTTTTGTTGGCGAGGCCAGACACAAATTTTCTGAAAATCCTGGCTTTGAGGTTAGGTTATAATTTAATTTATAAAATAATAAATACGCGTTACACATTTTTTGGAGGTGCCGGCCCCACTGGCTCTTAATGACGAGCCGCCACTGCAATCAATCTAACCCTTTACACGGTAACTGTTTACAAACATTTAACCTTCATACAATCTGGGCACAAATGGTTGCAAGACAGAAAGAAATGGCGAATATTTGTTGAAGAACTGTGCTTGTTAAGGAGCTGAAATTGTTACTGTTTTATGTTGACACGAATCATACCGCTCAGCAGTGGCGGCTCGTCATACCAAAAATAATTTATAACGTGTATTTATTATTTTATAAATTAAAATATAGCAACCCAAAACCAAGATTTATCTGGAAAAAATGTCTGGCCCCACCAACAAAAATGATCACGAGCCGCCACTGCTGCTCAGATTATGTGATTATTAGGAGGGCTATATGCTATTGTGTGAGAACCTCTGATGATGGTATTTTGATTTGATTTCACGAATCAATGGAAATGGAACCCACGTGATAAGAAGGTGGGCGTGGAGTTGAGGATTTGAGGTCATCATAGATATTCATTCTGAAAGAAACTAGTCGAACCGAGCGTTGCGTGGTATGTTCTAGAATTATGCGCCAGTGGATTGTTGTACATTTCCGGTCTTATTCTTTTATATCAACTCCTTTTTTATCACCCCACCCACCCCATACCCTGATTCCTAAGCCGGGAAGTAGTTAAGGCTGGAATACATAGAATGTTCCATTGTAACATTAATATGTTTTGTGAACAGTATCAGATTTAACTATTTATATATTCACCCATCCATTTCCCAACCCCCCAACCACCCCCAGACCGACCGTCATATTCACCGTCCATCCGCCCTACCGACCTGCCTACCTACCTACCTACCTACCTACATATTTACCTACCTACCTACCTATCTACCTACCTACCTACATATTTACCTACCTATCTACCTACCTATCTACCTACATACATACCGTACTACCTACTTGACTGCTACTACCCACCTACCTACCTACCTACCTACATACCTTCTACCTACCTACTTGCCTACCTGCTACCTACCTACCTTCTGCCTGCCTGCCTGCTACCACCTACATACATACCCATCTACATTTCCATCCATTTCTTATCCGTCCTTCCATCCGTTGTCTGTCTCTCTGTCTGTCTGTCCGTCCGTCTGTCTGTCTTATATTATGTGACAAATAGTGTGTTCGTCTATCTATATATCTCTACTATTTACTATCAAATGAGGAAAGTATGCCATGTTCTATTTGAGGTCAGTAGGGTCAGCCAGGTTAGATATCAAGGTGTAATTTTTAGAGAAAAGGTGAGAGAGAGAGAGAGAGAGAGAAAGAGAGAGAATGAATAACAGCTTTATTAGTTATAATTATTGCTGAATTAATTCTTATTATTACAGTGATTCAATATTTCTTAAATTAGACGAAAACACTGAAACTTGCTAAGCGCAGGAAATGAGTACATTAACGTAATCTTCAACAGAATTGTTTAACATTTTAAAACTTGACATCAGTGTCGTGAAATATTCTATTTTTAAAAACTGTTGCAACTCTGAGAGTAGCTAGCACCGCGCCCACTTCCTTCCACCCCTAAATTCAAATAGATCAGCTTAGGACGGTGTATGACAAGGGGGACATGCCCGTCTGCCCAGCGTGTTCGTAGCGCGTTGGACTACGGGTGACTATCCCTCTGTGTGTGCGGGTTCAATTCCGCGGGATGGCAAAAAAAGCCACAGATTCCCAGATTTACGGTGTTCGTGGCACCGAACCGAAGGGTTACGATGTCCATGGCACCGAGCCGAAGAGCTGAAAAGCTCAAGTGCTTCTGGATCGGAAAAAAAAATAAGCGGGACATGAGCCTGTGGAAATTATAGTCCAGTTGCCGCGACAATGTTCAGGATAGGGTTTTCGTTATGCCCCGACAGAAAAACTGTCCTTACCGGTAATTGAACACGGGTCGCCCAAATGGGAACCCGCCCACTAATCCATTCGGTCAGATGTTCTAGATACATGGATATGTTAGAGGATTTCGAGGGACAGTGGAAACCATCGATATAAGGGTGTTTCCTCGTTCAGAGCGGGAATGCTGGGCCCGTCACTTCGTTCAAAATTGCAACAAAGGACTATCCATGAAATCCGCCCTTGATAAACTAATTTATTTTCCCAACTGCATTGACGTACACGAACGATGAATTGAATGAAATCAAGCGAATTCTAAGAATAATGACTCATCATAGCTTCTAGAGTGTAGTGGTAGAGTGAATACCATCCCATTACAACATTATTAGAGGATTAAATATTGAATAATCTGGTCAAAGATGGAGGACAACTAGCATAAGAAGATTATTTGGTCAGCTATGAGCAGTGGCGGCTCGTGATCATTTTTGTATTTGGGGCCAGACATTATTTCCCGGATAAATCATGGTTTTGGTTGCTATATTTTAATTTATAAAATAATAAATAAACGTTATATATTATTTTTGGTGGGGCACGGCCCCACTGGCCCTTAATGACGAGCCGCCACTGGCTATGAGGAAGCTGATGCAATAAATAAATGATAAAACAATGAGCATGAGGAAAATATCCTCACCCAAAAACACAAAGTAGAAGGTGATTAGTAGATATTGTCCAGAAGAGACTAGACCAGTGTTTCCCAACCTATTTTGTGCCATGCCCCACCAAAGCCTTTAAAATGTGTATGTACCCCCTCCCCTCTCCCCTCTAATATAACATATACAAAAATTTTAAGTTCCCAAAAATTGAATTGTTCACTGAAGAAACTTAAATGATAAGTTTTAGGAAGAAATCACTAGGAAATTGTTGAGGAAACACAGTAAGTAAATTTTCAAAACATATAATGGAGAACTGAAATTCAAGTACGAAATAATTTTAATGACAGATTTTTCTATATTATTTTAATTATTAGTAACTATTTATTATTTACATTTAGTGAGATCCTTGTGCTTGATACATGCTGTAAAGAGATTTTATGTTAGGTTTCAATTTAGTTAGCTTAAGTCTCAAGTCTCCCTGTTGTGTTACATCCAGCCGATTTCTTATTTTTTCAGCAAATCAGTTATTGCAATAAATCCACATTCACCTAAATATGAAGATGGAAACGGTAATAACAGTTTTCGTGCACATTTGGTTGAATTTGGATATTTGATTTCTGTTTCCTCACAAAGCCGTTTACCACATTACCAACGTTGTTCAACGTGGTGAGAAATCCGGCTGGGGTTTTTTGGCTTATACGCATGGTAGGGTTGTTGCAGAGCGAAGTGAGGCATACAGGACAACTACTTCTAGTATGAGGATGGAGGTTGAGGCCGTTACTGCTGCCCTCCATTGGGTTTCTGGGACTTCATTTACTGGGGCAGTTGTTGTCTCTGACTCTCAGTCGATGCTTCACAAGATCCAGAAGGGCAGGTTTCGGTATGAGTGGATGTCGTCTATAGAAGTTTCTAACCTCCAGCGGCTTACGTGGATATACTGTCCTGGGCATGCGGGTGTTTACGGTAATGAGAGGCGGACAGGCTTGCATCAACAGCATCGATTGTTGGGAGTTGAAGATGGATAAGGAGGATATTCTTCGGTCTCTTCGCGCTTCTCTGTTGGATGAGGACACTAAAATCGATGTTGAATCGATCAAGCGATTTAAGCAGTTTGGAGTTATCCGTTGTTCAAGTCGAACTGGATGCCTGAGAGGCAGAGTGAGAGGTGTGTTTAATCAGCGAGCCACAGGAACCATCAGTATGCATACTCTTCGATATCTGTTGGGGAGACTGAGCACCTATGGATCTGCCCGGAGTGCAATAACGTCAGTTTAGTAACCAATAACCAATAACCAATAACCACATTACCGTTTAAAAAAAATATCACTCGAACATGCTTTCCCGCTTTCAACTCGTTGTTAAAAGGAGGTACAAATGTACCTAAATATAAGTACTTTCCATTAATAGAAAATTTTTTAAACTCCAGTAAAGTGATTGTGAAGCACCATTCGTTTTTGTCAACAGACATCCAAAAGCCGATATATCAGTTTTGCAACATCATGAACATTAGTTAAACTTTAAATGAGTCCATTGCCCCCCTAAACGATGAAAATGCCCCCCCCTGTGGGGCGTGCCCACGTTGGGAAACAGGGTACTAGACAGTCATACTTTACATCGTTTCTATGGCGAAGTAGTTAAAACATTTGTCGACCTGAAGGTTCTTGGTTCGAGCCGAGTCACATGTGCAATTTTTTCTGGAGATCCATAAGATTGTTGCTAGAGCTACTGAGTTCGTGCTTTGTGCAACATTCTGGACAGATGGTTGTCATTTCTACCAAGAGGGACTGAGCGCTTTGGGGGAACCCGGTGCAGTGAAGTAAATCCTTCACCTTTAAACTCTTTTTTTAGATGTTTGACAGCAGACTATATCAGAGAATCTGAAAGCCTAGCCTAAAATAAGTCATGATCGCAGATGAAGGCGAAGAACTAAAAGCTAGGAGTAAAGACAGCTGACAATCAATGCTGGAGGCATATCCTAGTCTTGGCTGTCAAGGCATACAGAAAACAGAAAAACACACAAAACCATGTATAATATACTTGGCTTGTCCAGATATATTTCTTCTCATAGAAGAGTTCGCATTGTTGACAAACAACTGCTGTTTAGAAACAACTTCAAGCAATGTCAAAGATTCACCCCAAAGAACACACTTAAGTTGTTCTTCTTTCTCATCTGCATCAATAACCTTTCAAATCAGATTAAAATTGAAAAAGTGCAGTACACACGATGACATGACTGTATGACAATGAAACAAGGATGTAGTAAGTGGAGTTCATAAACGTAGACTTACTAAGATAATCACACATATTAGCCACAAAGTATAAAAAGTGAGTTAAGAAACATGATGGGACAAGATCGTCTAAATAACCTCACCTTAATGAACATTGAATGTAATTTATTTAGAGAAATTGATTTGTCTAGTGCTATCTCTAAATTTGCTCACATTAAATCGAGACAAGTTTGTTTGTAAAAGTTGTGTTTTATTTTATTATCATAAAACCTAGGGCCCCGCGCTAAAATTTGCTACGGGCCCGCGCTAGCCTAATCCGGCACTGACACCAACAACTAAGTAACACTTAATCGTCAGCTTAATACCAAGAAACATGTTGAGAACGTAATACAAGCGTTAAGAAGATTACAGCTATTGAAGAAGCTTGCAGGCACAACATGGCGATCAGACAAAGATACCTAAACCATCCAACGATGACTACCACACACTTGACCGACAAGGACAGACTATCATCTTCCGACTCAGGATAGGTCATAACAGACTGAACAAACACCTACACAGGCTAAGATTGTCCCCAACCCCTCTGTGCCCTGTGGCTCCGCTGAACAAACCACAGAACATGTCCTCCAAGACTACCCCCTGTATATCCTCCCAAGAAAGGAATGCTGGCCCTACAACACAACACTACATTCAAAACTACATGGCACTAGAGATGAGCTCCAGACAACGGTCGACTTCATGATAAGAACGCGTCTAACGATATAATCATCAAAAAAGCGATCGCAAAGAAGAGGAAGAAGACAAAGATACCCTGAGAGGCTTATATCTTGGTTACATCCGCTCAGCAATAGAGTACAACAGTGCACTTCTAACAACTTGTTCTAAGACAAACCTTGATTCCCTGGACAGAGTACAGCGCAATGCATTACATCTAATTAATGGAGCAATGAGGTAAACCTCAACCGATGCATGTGAAACACACACACATTTAGAATCTCTTGGGTTGTTCTATTTTATGATAGCAGCAGAAAAAGCAACAAAAAAAGAAAAAAGAAACGAAGTTACTAGAATTCTTTTGAAATTTGGCAACAGAAACAATGTCTCAAACAAAAGCCAATCATTGACTAGGTCAGTGAAATCAAATACAGATACCACCTTCTGTTTTTTTTTTTTTTTTTCAGAAGCACTTGAGCTTTTCAGCTCTTCGGCTCGGTGCCATGGACATCGTAACCTTCGGTTCGGTGCCACGAACACCGTAAATCTGGGGAATCTATGGCTTTTCTGCCAGCCCGCGGAATTGAACCCGCACACACAGAGGGATAGTCACCCGTAGTCCAACGCGCTACGAACACGCTGGGCAGACGGGCGTACCACCTTCTAGAAACAAGACAACAAATGCAAAGAGTATTCAGAAACCTATTGCATGACACATTTCTGAAGAGAGCAGAAATTCAAATAAAATTAATGGATGAAATAGCATCCGATCCTGTCAGCCTTTAGAGAGGATATCAAAGAACCATTGATGCCTATCCCCAAGAATGTGCAAGCCTCTATACCATCGTTTCCAAAGTGGGCGGTACTCGACTCCAGTGGCGCTGAAGCGTTCTAAGGGGGAAAGATAGTGAGTTCAGAAGAATTTGGGCGTGTTCATGCCATTAGGGTCGGTTGTCTTAAAGAAGAAATTAATAATAAATATTTTAAAATACATTATTTTCGGGATTTTGCTATTGAATAATCATTTAAAATTTGAATTCTGCATTTTAATTCATCTTATGCCCTCTTACACGATCCATTTTATCATCAATTTTCTATTTCATGTATATAATCATTTGAAAATTGACCATGTATTACAGAAATATATATCAATTCTCTATGTCAAGGAGAAAATAAACCAAGTATATATGTCGGGAGGGGGGCATTGGCAAGACTGTTATAATGGGAGGGGGCTTCAAAGTTTATGTTTCAATGGGAGGTGGGCGAAGTTATGTTGTGCAAAGGGGAGGTTGGGAAAGTGGAAAAGTTATGGTCTATAGCTGACAGGATCTGCATTTAAAGCCACCATCAAAGCAGGATACAGTATCTAGACAGACCATCAGACAAACTATGTGAGACAATGTGGCGGGAAACGCAATATCAACGAAAAACAAGGATGGAGACAAGTCAGACATTTATGGGAATGACTCCTTAACCTTGAGAAGAGTAGTCATAACATCCTGATGATCTAGCATGATTATTTACCCCAACCATGAAGAAGAAGAAGAAGAAGAAGAAGAAGAAGAAGAAGAAGAAAAAAAAAAAGAAGAAGAAGAAAAAAGAAGAAGAAGAAGAAGAAGAAGAAGAAGAAGAAGAAGAAGAAGAAGATGAGAAGAAGAAGAAGAAGAAAGAGAAGAAAAGAAGAAGAGGAAAAGAAGAAGAGAAGAAGAAGAAGAAGAGGAAGAAAAAGAAGAAGAGAAGAGAAAGAAGAAGAAGAAGACAGTGCACTACACAAATACATTAATACAATTCGAAAGTAGTAATTGACACATATAATAAAATCTAACTCAATCTTGATTGTTTTATTAATTGATTTATATCACCACCATCATCATTCCACATCAATGCGTAACTATGTGTGCTCCGATCTCTTTCTTATACAGGAAGATCTCAGCAACAATGCACGAACTCGGTAGCACCGGCGAAGTTGCAATTTTGAAGATGGTGAAATTTCTTACGAATTATATTTTATTGATTTTGTTTAATGAAATAATTTGCCCAGGAAGCGTCTTTGCTGCCTGCTTTTCAACTGCAAAGGGTTCTTTAATATGCTCAATCTGACACGAACCTACATTTTATCGTCTGTATAGGGTAGGACTGGGAACTTGATTTCACGTACACTAAGATCAGCGATCTCTGGGAAAATATCCCAATCACTTCATAGAGGATTGAACCGAGTACGTTTGTAACGAGAGGCGAGCGTCGTACCTCCACATAGATCTTTACAACGAAATATAGACATGTTCGATAATCTAACCAAGTCTATCAATCTAACTCAAGTCTGTCTGATCTAACTCAAGTCTATCCAATCTAACTCAAGTCTGTCTGATCTAACTCAAGTCTATCCAATCTAACTCAAGTTTGTCCGATCTAACTCGTCTGTTCGATCTAACTCAAGTTTGTCCAATCTAACTCAAGTT
Source organism: Arion vulgaris (assembly GCA_020796225.1). NCBI lineage: Eukaryota > Metazoa > Mollusca > Gastropoda > Stylommatophora > Arionidae > Arion > Arion vulgaris. The sequence continues at coordinate 10,781,754 of CM036771.1, read as the reverse complement.
TGTCCAATCTAAATCAAGTTTGCCCGATCTAAATCTAGTTTGTCTGATCTAACTCAAGTCTGTCCAATCTAACTCAAGTTTGCCCGATCTAACTCAAGTCTAACTCAAGCTAGTTCAAATCTAACATTACCTATTTGTCATTTTGTGAAGTCTATCCGTATTATTGGCGAATCTACGCATTTATTGGCGAATTCTACGCATTTATTGGCAATCTACGCATTTATTGGCGATTTCTACGCATTTATTGGCGAATTCTACGCATTTATTGGCGAATTCTACATTTTGATGTTAACCAATAAGTAGATTTCAACAGGCAGTGCACCAAGAGGTAATGTTGCTGATACAGTGGATACAGAAAGGCCAGCCACGCAAAGGTGGACCTCAGAGATAACAGAGGTGACGAAAGACACTATTTAGAAGCACACAAGCCGTGCTAGACATCTCTTCTTACCTGAGCTGTGAGGCAAATAAAGGTTGAAGAGAAAGAAAGACAAGTGCATAGAGAGGCTCGCTCAGGTGTCTCCTTTCAACCTGACGTTGAAAGCAAACAGGATTAAAGAATAGATAGATAGATAGAGAAGATAGAGGAGATAGAGGAGGGAGAGAGAGATAGATAGAGAAGATAGAGGAGATAGAGGAGGGAGAGAGAGATAGATAGAGAAGATAGAGGAGATAGAGAGAGAGAGAGGGAGAGAGGGAGGAGAGAGGAGGGGAGGGATGGATGGATGGATGGATGGATGGATGGATGGATAGATAGATACAATGTTGAATAAATAACGTTTGGATCAATTAATTTTATCTATCGTTGTAATTGATCAAGTTATCTAGTTGTCTAACTTGCTATTCATTAACTACAGTCAGGAAGAAGTCTATCCGGATATTGCAATACACGCAGCGAATCAGAAATACGAAGCATATCAGGACAACAAGTATGACACCACACGCAGCGACAACAGAGAGTATGGACACCATACGCACGCGACAACAGAGAAGTATGGACACCACACGCACGCGACAACAGAGAGGTATGGACACCACACGCACGTGACAACAGAGAAGTATGGACAGAATAAGCACGCGACAACAGAGAGGTATGGACACCACACGCACACGACAAAGAAGGTACTGACACCACACGACGCGACAACAGAGAAGATGACAGGATAAGACAGCGACAACAGAGAAACTGGACAGCTATATCAACGCTGACAAAAAGAAGTATGGACAGCATAAGCAATGACAACAGAGAAGTATGGACAGCATAAGACGCGACAACAGAGAAGTATGGACAGCATAGCACGCGACAACGAGAAGTATGGACACCACACGCACACGACAACGAGAGTATGGACAGCATAAGCAAGACAACAGAGAAGTATGGACAGCATAAGCAGCGACAACAGAGAAGTATGGACAGCATAACACGCGACAACGAAAGTATGGACACCACACGCAGCGACAACAGAAAAGTATGGACAGCATAAGCACGCGACAACAGAGAAGTATGGACAGCATAAGCACGCGACAACAGAGAAGTATGGACAGCATAAGCACGCGACAACAGAGAAGTATGGACACCACACGCACGCGACAACAGAGAAGTATGGACAGCATAAGCACACGACAACAGAGAAGTATGGACAGCATAAGCACGCGACAACAGAGAAGTATGGACACCACACGCACGCGACAACAGAGAAGTATGGACAGCATAAGCACACGACAACAGAGTAGTATGGACAGCATAAGCACGCGACAACAAAGAAGTATGGACAGCATAAGCACATGACAACAGAGAAGTATGGACAGCATAAGCACGCGACAACAGAGAAGTATGGACAGCATAAGCACGCGACAACAGAGAAGTATGGACACCACACGCACGCGACAACAGAGAAGTATGGACAGCATAAGCACACGACAACAGAAGATGGACAGCATAAGCACGCGACAACAGAGAAGTATGGACAGCATAACCGCGACAACAGAGAAGTATGGACACCACACGCACGCGACAACAGAGAAGTATGGACAGCATAAGCACGCGACAACAGAGAAGTATGGACAGCATAAGCACGCGACAACAGAGAAGTATGGACAGCATAAGCACGCGACAACAGAGAAGTATGGACACCACACGCACGCGACAACAGAGAAGTATGGACAGCATAAGCACACGACAACAGAGAAGTATGGACAGCATAAGCACGCGACAACAGAGAAGTATGGACACCACACGCACGCGACAACAGAGAAGTATGGACAGCATAAGCACGCGACAACAGAGAAGTATGGACAGCATAAGCAAGCGACAACAGAGAAGTATGGACAGCATAAGCACACGACAACAGAGTAGTATGGATACCACAAGTACACGACAATAGAAAAGAATGGACAGCATAAGCACGCGACAACAGAGAAGTATGGACACCACACGCACGCGACAACAGAGAAGTATGGACAGCATAAGCACGCGACAACAGAGAAGTATGGACACCACACGCACGCGACAACAGAGAAGTATGGACAGCATAAGCACACGACAACAGAGAAGTATGGACAGCATAAGCACGCGACAACAGAGAAGTATGGACACCACACGCACGCGACAACAGAGAAGTATGGACAGCATAAGCACGCGACAACAGAGAAGTATGGACAGCATAAGCACGCGACAACAGAAAAGTATGGACAGCATAAGCACACGACAACAGAGTAGTATGGATACCACAAGTACACGACAATAGAAAAGAATGGACAGCACAAACACGCGACAACAGACAAACTAGACAGACGTTAAGGTTGTACTCACTTCTCTAAACGTCTTGTTTTTGGAGTCGTGGGAGTACATGGATCACTTCGTCTGCCCATAGAACTTGCCACAGAGTAAAACTCATCCTCCTCATCTTCATCATCATCATCTTCAGTATGTTCGAAATGAGCTGTCTCGGGTAAAAATGCTTCAAATATCTCACTTTTTCTTTTGCTTAGCTGTCGTCGAAATGTTGAGGCATCTATTGTTAGGAACGGGCATGACGAACAAGGTTGGTACACTTGTTCGCCTGTAGGTTGAGCTGGAACTGTGAACTGGTTAGAATTGTCTGTAAGCATTGGCTCTGAATAGGGTGCTTCTTCCATAGAGACGTTGATATCTTGCTCATACTGAGACCCTAAAGGCTCTTGACTTCCTGGAAGAAAATCTTCGTGCACTTGACGTAGATCTCCCTGATCATTTTCTATGTCATGTTGACATATGTCGGAGTTGAAGACAATATTACGGACGTTGTCGCTATCACGGATATGGCTGGTCTCGGTGTCTTCTAGAATATTCTTTCTCCCATGAAGGTACATTTGAGGTAGGTCAATGCTGCTTCCGTCTGTAACATCCTCTTGCATCAGCATATCATGACTTGTATTGAAACCTAAACTATCTGGTTTGTTAAGTCCGAGACCAATGTTCTTTAACAAGCTACCCATTTGATGATCTGGACGTGATGATAATTCTTCTACCGATTCTGAGTGATTATCAATTTTAGAACCTTTGAATGGATTAATGAACGCGGGCGGTAATAAAGTCGGAGCTGTGAAGGTTTGTGGAGCAGTATCACACACAGGAGTTTCGCTATCAGGCTGGTTATCGAGTTCAATATCACACTCGTCACAATCTGAACTGTCAACACTTGAATATGATAAATTTATATCACCCGACATGAGAGCACATCGTTTATCATATTCATCAACCTCTTCTGCTGGAGTTTGCGAGTCGGTGCAAAGTTTGGTCGCCAAAGTACAAAATGATTTCGTGTTAATAAATTTTCTCTTACCTCTAGTTGTTAAAGAAGGCGTGTGTAGTAAACCGCCTTCTTCAGATATCCTTGGATAACTTTGAGAATTATTGAATCCAGACACAATCCTCGAATCTTGCGTAGGTGTGGGAAAGTATCTATGTTCGTCTCCCATCTTAACCAAAAATATTTATACTCTGCGGTTTGAATACAGCAAATAATAGCCTATCAGTTTCCAATCTTTGAACACATCCTGTTTTGACAGACTACACAAACAGCAGTGAGGGCAGGACTATGTTCAAGTCGTGAGACGACACGACAGGAAAAGCACACATCAACGAAACACCCTCCCTCTATCCTCGGTTGAGCTTAATCCAGGGTTGAGCTTACGAGAGATATACTGTCAATGTCAAACTACAGCTGACAATTAGAACTGTTCTAGGCTTTTCTCTGTTGAATAAACATCCAGAACAATTTACCTTGCTCTTATTATGTTTCTGTCGAGGTCTGATTGACATATGGAGAAGGATATGCATAAATTGGGAAACAGAACGGAAACACATGGAGGTTGTTATCAAAGTTAATCTGGACTAGTTAACACAAACTTTAATATTACACTGCACTGATGGCCAACAGCAACTTCTATTGCTATTACTACTACTAGTACTATGTCACTACTACACTACTATACTACTATTACATACTACTAACTACTGTATGTCACCATCATATTACTGTCACTCCATATTCTCCATCTCTCTATACTACTACTGTCACGCCACCTACTATAAAAACTTACTTACTATACTAATACTACTACTGTCACTGTCACTCAAAGTTCACTACTCACCCTACTACAACCTACATTTATCGTCTACTACTACTACTCTACTCACTACACTGATCAGCATCTCAAACACACCATCATCACATACTACTACTACTACTACTACTACAGCTACACTACTACTCCACTACTACTACTACTGCACTCCACTACTACTACTACTTCCACTACTACTACTACTACCACCATCCACTACTACTACCAATACTAACTACTACTACCGCCACCACTACTACTACCATACTAATACACCACCCACTACTACTTCTACCACCACCACTACTACTACACCATCACTACACTCACTACTACCACCACTACTACTACCCCCACTACTACTACCTACCATACTACCACCACCACCACTACTACCTACTACACTATTACTACCATAACACACCACCACTACTCACTACTACACTACACACCAACTAATTACTACTACCATCATACTACTATAACACTGCACTCCACTACTACCACCACCACTACCTACTACTCTCACTCACCAACACTCACTAACTAACTCACTCTACTACTACACTACTACCACTAACCACTCACTACTACTACACTACTCTACACTCACTAATCTACCACTACTACTACCTAGTACCTTATCACTAACACTAACTACTTACATACACACTACACACTACTGTTTACCTGAACACTACTACTTTAGTCACTGGAACACTAAGCTACTTTAGTCACTGGAACACTAAGCTTACTTTAGTCACTGGAACACTAATTTACTTTAGTCACTGGAACAACTAAGCTTACTTTAGTCACTGAACACTAAGCTACTTTAGTCACTGAACACTAAGCTATTTATACTACACTATTACTAGTCACTGAACAGCTACTTACTTTAGTCACTGGAACACTAAGCTACTTACTTTAGTCACTGGAACACTAAGCTTACTTTAGTCACTGGAACAACTAAGCTTACTTTAGTCACTGGAACAGCTAAGCTTACTTTAGTCACTGGAACAGCTAAGCTTACTTTAGTCACTGGAACAGCTAAGCTTACTTTAGTCACTGGAACAACTAAGCTTACTTTAGTCACTGGAACAACTAAGCTTACTTTAGTCACTGGAACAGCTAAGCTTACTTTAGTCACTGGAACAACTAAGTTTACTTTAGTCACTGGAACAGCTAAGCTTACTTTAGTAACAATTATTGTATTGTGTATACATTTCGAAACACCAAGATAAAAGAACAACTTACATTAGCAAAACGTGACTTTCTAGCAAAACACTGAAAATGCAGGTAACATCTACAAGTAACAAAGCCAGGTAACAACCGCACATGTGGCACAATGATATTCAGTTTCTGCTTTGACCTGCCAGTTCTCAACATATTGGGATACCTCAAAAAATGTTCTCGTTTCTATGGCAACCGCAGAAAAGCAGTATTAAATTTACTCATTATTTACTCGCAATAAATGAGAATGAGGGTATGTGAAGTAGTTTGGAACATTACAAAAGACATGAAGGATTATTGGCTGAAATCGGATGCTCGTGTCCTAAATGTGTAGAAATCTATGCGTTTAGGGACCTACCAAACCAATGTTGCAACGTATAAACGTTCTTGGCAAAGATCAAACATATAAAAAAAGTGATTAAAATTGGTCGTAAAGAACGAACGCAAAGAAGAAGATGAAGGATTAGAAAAGTCAATTACGGAAGGAGACATCCAGACAAAGAGGAGATTAGGAAGTCCACGTAGAAGATGGATTCAGAATGTGTCTGATGATTTGAGCATGACTCTAGCAGAGGCATTTGATAGAGAGAGAGAGAGCGAGAGAGAGAGAGAGAGAGAGGGAGATGCATTCCGAAGAAATGTTAGGGTGGCAAAGTTCTGCTCAGGACCGGCTATTGGATCATGACATTTTAGTCAACATTAGTACTAATGTTTCTTTCTACCCGTGTATATAGAACTCACAAGAGAATGGTTACTCGTGAATATAGAACTCACAAGAGAATGGTTACTCGTGAATATAGAACTCACAAGAGAATGGTTACTCGTGTATATAGAACTCACAAGAGAATGGTTACTCGTGTATATAGAACTCACAAGAGAATGGTTACCCGTGTATATAGAACTCACAAGAGAATGGTTACTCGTGTATATAGAACTCACAAGAGAATGGTTACCCGTGTATATAGAACTCACAAGAGAATGGTTACCCGTGTATATAGAACTCACAAGAGAATGGTTACTCGTGTATATAGAACTCACAAGAGAATGGTTACCCGTGTATATAGAACTCACAAGAGAATGGTTACTCGTGTATATAGAACTCACAAGAGAATGGTTACCCGTGTATATAGAACTCACAAGAGAATGGTTACCCGTGTATATAGAACTCACAAGAGAATGGTTACCCGTGTATATAGAACTCACAAGAGAATGGTTACTCGTGTATATAGAACTCACAAGAGAATGGTTACCCGTGTATATAGAACTCACAAGAGAATGGTTACTCGTGTATATAGAACTCACAAGAGAATGGTTACCCGTGTATACAGAACTCACAAGAGAATGGTTACTCGTGTATACAGAACTCACAAGAGAATGGTTACTTGTGAATATAGAACTCACAAGAGAATGGTTACTTGTGAATATAGAACTCACAAGAGAATGGTTACTCGTGTATATAGAACTCACAAGAGAATGGTTACCCGTGTATATAGAACTCACAAGAGAATGGTTACCCGTGTATATAGAACTCACAAGAGAATGGTTACCCGTGAATATAGAACTCACAAGAGAATGGTTACTCGTGTATATAGAACTCACAAGAGAATGGTTACCCGTGTATATAGAACTCACAAGAGAATGGTTACTCGTGTATATAGAACTCACAAGAGAATGGTTACCCGTGTATACAGAACTCACAAGAGAATGGTTACTCGTGTATACAGAACTCACAAGAGAATGGTTACTTGTGAATATAGAACTCACAAGAGAATGGTTACTTGTGAATATAGAACTCACAAGAGAATGGTTACTCGTGTATACAGAACTCACAAGAGAATGATTACTCGTGTATATAGAACTCACAAGAGAATGGTTACTCGTGTATACAGAACTCACAAGAGAATGGTTACCCGTGTATACAGAACTCACAAGAGAATGGTTACTTGTGAATATAGAACACACAAGAGAATGGTTACTCGTGTATACAGAACTCACAAGAGAATGGTTACTAGTGAATATAGAACTCACAAGAGAATGGTTACCCGTGTATACAAAGTGCACAAGAGAAGTGGTTAGCTGTGTACTTAATGTTTACAAACAACAAAAGTGGTTACTTGTGTACTTAATGTACACACAAATCATGAACTGTTTATTCTTGCAATTATTATGCCTCACATGACCTTGACTGTGCCTGTTTTGAACAAACACGGACATTTCTTAAGCTGCTTTGAGGATTTTGTTTTTCATATTCAGTTCGCTCGCTATGAATTCAGGCATAGTCATTACACCGTATGGCTCTTCTTGCTGATTTTTACCGTGTCTTTTTTTCCTTATCACCAGTGTTCTTCGCTATTCAGGCGAGCCTTACTTTGACTTCAGAAGTACTTGTAATTTAGATCCCCAAGTAAAGAATCAAAGTCTCATATAGTCAACCTGCATACCGTATGGGCACCGATAATTTTTGACACAAGCTGGCTTCGAACCCAGGAGTTCACAAGCGCAGGGCATTATCAACCTTGATATCGGTGACCACGTCGAGTTATTTCATATCTATGCCTTTTTTTTAAAAAAAAACAAGCTGCATGGTCGAATTTTGTTTTATTAACAAACAAGCTGCATGGTCGAATTTTGTTTTTCGCTCGCCCGTTTTGAATTCAAACTTCGTCATGGCTCATGATATGGCGTATCTGACTTATGCTTGCATTAAGACTTGCTTTCCTTATCACTATCGTCCTTCGCAATTCAGTCGAGCTTTATTCCAACTTTAGAGGTACTTGTAATTTAAATCCCCAAGTAAATGATCAGGGTCTCCTGTAGTGAAACTATGTATCATGAATTTTCCGCACAGGTTGGCCTCGAAGTCCGGAGTTTCCCCCGGCATATGGTCACTAGAACAGTGTTATCAACTTCGTTTTATTTTCCCCCGATTCAGAAGCACTTGAGCTTTCAGCTCTTCGGCTCGGTGCCATGGACATCGTAACCCTTCGGTTCGGTGCCACGAACACCGTAAATCTGGAGAACCTGTGGCTTTATTCTGCCAGCCAGGAATTTAACCCGCACTCACAGAGGGCTTGTCACACTGTCGTCCAACGTGCTACGAACACGCTGGACAGGCGGGCATCAACTTCGTTTACGGACACCCTCTCATATCTGATATATGTGCCTGTTTTCAACAAACAGGCGCATTGCTTAAGCTGGTTAGTCGAGTTATTTGACATTTTGATAATATAAATACAGTTTCTTATAAAATGAATCATGTGATTCAAAGTTGAAATAATTACTGAATGTATATGTGAAGAGAGAGAGAGAGAGAGAGAGAGATGAGAGAAACAGAGAGAGAGAGAGTGAGAGAGTGAGAGAGAGAGACAGAGAGAGAGACAGAGAGAGAGAAGAGAGAGAGAGAGAGAGAGAGAGAGAGAGAGAGAGATGAGAGAGAGAGAGAGAGAGAGAGAGAGAGAGACAGAGAGAGACAGAGAGAGAGGGGAGAGAGCAGAGAGAGAGTGAGAGAGACAGACAGAGAGAGAGAGATATCCGTAATATCATTGTTATTAGTTGGCTTACTTTGTAAGTGCTTCTAGTTTAACATTCCCAGAGGGAGTGGAAATTTTGTCTGACCGTACTGGTTTCCCAGGTCGACCTAGACTCAATTTAGTACAAGAGAAACAATGGGGAAATAACGGCGACTAACAACATGTTGATCAGATATGTCGTGTTTGTTTAGTTGAAGAATAATATGGAGTTAACATGACACACAATTTGAATTTTGATTAGCGTCAATGCTGGAGGAATAAAATAGGGCCCTTGGGATGTATCACATGGTCGCCATTGCGCCCGCGGGAACGACCAACGACAATACAACGACAGACTCTTCAGACACACTTACTTACAAAGAGTAGCACACAAGACGAAATAAACGCCTGAGAGCACACGCTATACGACCAGAAAGCAGCACACATAACACAACGAACAACTGACACACAAAAACACTGAGCGAATGAGATGAGAGAATGCGGGGAATTGTAACACCCCTAAAACTGAGAATGCAAGAGAAAGTATCACCAAGTAAAAGAAAAAGAAAGAAAAAAGGGAATGAAAGAAAATCGTTTTACACTTCCATAATGTATTTCCATTAAAGATTGTAATTCATCTCATGACAAAATCGCATACACAGAAACATGTATATATATAAATATATAGTTATGATCAATAAAAAAAAAAAAAACATTGGACAGTGCTATCGCAGACTTTTGTCCAGATTTGGTACCATAGGTTATTTGTAGATATTGAACTGTGGACTAATGTTCAAGATGTAGAACTGTGGACTAATGTTCAAGATGTAGAACTGTGGACTATGTTCAAGGTGTAGAACTGTGGACTATGTTCAAGATGTAGAACTGTAGACTAATGTTCAAGATGTAGAACTGTGGACTAATGTTCAAGATGTAGAACTGTAGACTAATGTTCAAGGTGTAGAACTGTGGACTATGTTCAAGGTGTAGAACTGTGGACTATGTTCAAGATGTAGAACTGTGGACTAATGTTCAAGATGTAGAACTGTGAACTAATGTTCAAGATGTAGAACTGTGGACTAATGTTCAAGATGTAGAACTGTGGACTATGTTCAAGATGTAGAACTGTGGACTATGTTCAAAATGTAGAACTGTGGACTATGTTCAAGATGTAGAACTGTAGACTATGTTCAAGATGTAGAACTGTGGACTATGTTCAAGATGTAGAACTGTGGACTAATGTTCAAGATGTAGAACTGTAGACTAATGTTCAAGATGTAGAACTGTAGACTAATGTTCAAGATGTAGAACTGTAGACTAATGTTCAAAAAATGAAACTGTGGACTATGTTCAAGAAATGAAACCGTGGACTATGGTCAAGAAATGAAACCGTGGATTTGTGATCAAGTCATGTGTTCTTTTATTCTCTCTGCTCCTCGTGGGGCATTCACAAGATTACCTGTAGACTCATCATTCAGTTGCAAGAAGACTCTGTCTCTAGGTGAGTTTCTGACGTCCGTTTTCCCGTTCACTTGTGGTTATCACTCAAATACTTGTCTATGACATTCGACTGAGCTTTCAACGGTATACCTGACCCATCGCCATTTAGTCCTCCTTACCTGGGCCTTCTTGGGTTTTTGACCTGTTCTTATTTACAGATCTTTGCTTGTCACTCCGTCCTAACATCTCGGTAAGTGGACTACAAGGTAATGACCATATGAAGAGGTGGTGATGTCATGTATAAGTATTTTTGAATATGATTCTTCATTCAATCGTTACAAAACTATCGGATGTTTGAAAGCTGTTTAATCACATGACATGTGCAGGTGTACTAGATGAAGACATATCTGTGGATACTTTGTTGTCGGTGATTGTTTGAATGTTTTTGTACGAACACCAACCACACGTTGCTATTAAAAATAATTCCTCACGTACCGCAATACGTTACATAGGGCCTTCAAGTAATTTCTCAATACCTCTCTATCCTGGGAAACTTGCTCAATTTCCTTCATGGAACTGAGACCGATATTTCTTGCCTCTCTCAGCAAAGTTCGTTTCAGGATTTTCCTAGGACGTCCTCTCTTTCTTGAACCCTTTGCATCTCACTTCAATGCCTGCTTTGATATTCGTTGATAATTTCTCCTCAAGGTGTGTCCAACATATCTCCATCTTCTCTTTCTTATAACAGTTGTCACTAGTGGTTGACCAGACATGTCTATGATTCCGTCACTTCTCCTGAATTCTTCCCATTTTACGTTCATTATTTTTCGCAAACATCTATTTTCAAATGCATTCAACTTGCTTTATATATCTTTAGTTATTTTCCAACTCTCGCCGGAATATTGCTAGGATTATATATATTATATTTAATATTATATAATATATTTATATTATTTGGAATGTTACAACTTTGGGATTTGAAAATTCGTAATTTAGTTTTAATACTATATAACTTGCAGTTCCATATTCTATTTATACTATTAAAAGCTGATGTTGCTTTGACAATTCGTATCATAATTTCTTTTTTAACATTTCCTGTGCAATCAAAATTGCTAACTAAATAGATGAACTGCTCTGTTATTTTTATCATTTTAGATTCCAGGGTGATATCTGCATTACTTACCATAGGTGTCTTCATTATATTTGCTTTTTCCTAGCAACTGTCTGTTGCTATTTGCTCTTCATATTGCTATAAACAGCTCTCTATGAGCGCAGAAAACATTACACTTGTAATGTGTAGTAGTAGTAGTAACTGCGTGGTAAAAGCACTTAACGCGCGCGCACACACACACAAACATGTACACATATACATAAACGAGCAAACATACACGCGTGCATACACAAACACACAAATAAACCATCATGCATTCGCGTACACATACACACACTTTCACAAACACACACACACGCACGAAAGCGTAATCATGTACATGTGCGTCTTGAAGTAATTTCAAGATAACTCTGGAAATAAAATGATTGCTGTTCCATATTACTTATTGCCTCCCCTAGTAAAAATCTGTTCCCTTCTCTGTCCCAGATATACGGACGACTCTTCTGTAACACTTATATTCCAGCGTGTTCGTAGCGCGCGGTGACTAGCCCTCTGTGAGTGCGGGTTCAATTCCGCAGGCTGGCAGAAAACCCACAGGTTTCCAGATTTACGGTGTTCGTGGCACCGAACCGAAGGGTTACGATGTCCATGGCACCGAGTCGAAGTGCTCAAGTTCTTCTGGATCGTAAAAAAATCCCACTTATATTCAAAAGCACATATATGTTTTAAAAAAATAAAACAGTGAAAAACATATATGTGCTTTCTAATATAAGTGTTACAGAAAAGTTCTCCTTATATCTTGGACAGAGAAGAGAACAAATAGATCTATCCAGAAAGAACTCAAAATCAAAGAAAACTGGCTGATGCTACAAATACGAAAGAAAAAAATTGAGATATTTTTTATATATTAAAAGACATGAAGGCTGAGAAGACCATAATGGAAGAATGCATACCGGCAAAGAGGAGAAAAGGAAGACCACGGAGAAGATGGATTCAGGATGTAACTGATGGTTTGAACATGACTGCAGAGGCAGAACATCTGGCCTATGAGAGAGAGAAATTCAGGAGGACTGTTGGGGTGGCAAAGTTCTGCTCAGGACAAGTTATTTGATTATGTGTACAAATCACTATTGACTGTCTCTTCATGTAGCTTTGTAAAACGTAGTTCTCTTCAAGGTTAGAATGTTAGACTCAATCTCCAGCAAGTTGCCCCTCCTTCACCATCATCGTGTACAATGTTGCCTTGATGTGTTGTTGCCACCGTCACCTTATTCATCCCTTACCTCATCTTCTAGAAACCACGCCCTCCGTCCTTATACCTTCCTCTCTTTGCTCGCCTGCCCAGCGTGTTCGTAGCGCGTTGGACTGCGGGTGACTAGCCCTCTGTGAGTGCGGGTTCAATTCCGCGGGCTGGCAGAAAAGCCACAGGTTTCCCAGATTCACGGTGTTCGTGGCACCAAACCGAAGGGTTACGATGTCCATGGCACCGAGCCGAAGAGCTGAAAGCTCAAGTGCTTCTGGTTTGAAAAAATATCTTCCTTCCAACGGTTACAGGTTACATAGGGCCTGCAATCAATTTTTTCTATACCACTCTATTCTGGACAGCTCGCTCGATCTCTTCTATGAAATTTAGTCTGATATTTCTTGCCTCTCTCAGCATAGTTCTTTTCAGGCTTTCCTTAAGGGTCCTTTTTCTTGAACCTTTGCCTCCCGCTTCAATTCCTGCTCTGTGATTCTTTGAACCTTTTGTCTCCCACTTCAATGCCTGCTCTGTGATTCTTTGAACCTTTTGTCTCCCACTTCAATGCCTGCTCTGTGATTCTTTGATAATTTATTCTCAGAGTTTGCCCATCTTATCTTTCTTGTAACAGTTGTCTCCATGTTAGCTCTATCATCGCTCTATCTCTCTCTTTCTCTCACTCTCACTCTCTCGCTCTAAACCCTTGTGGCGTTCAACTCCTTGTTGACCAAACGCAACACTACGTGGCTTTGTGGCTTTGTGGTTTTGTGGTTTTGGGTTGACGTCTTCATTACCAGGAGCCACACTAAAGAGCGTTTTTGATTCTAAAATCAAATAGCTTGTAAAAGCGTGGCTCATGTCCTGGTCCACTAAGAGATGTCATGTGACTAACATACTTCAGTTTTCCAGATATGATATTATTTATGAGTCAATGTTCAACCTTGATGTTCAGATCTTGTAGCATGTCTATGTTTTCCTTTATCTGTGTCTAGTCAAACGTAAACTGTAACATACATACTCATGGTGGGTAACACTACAAACAGAGATGAGGATACGAAAGCTGCTTGTGTAGTATTATATACACATACAATATAAATATATATCTTAATAATAAAATACAATATCTTCTTCACCCTTTGCCCCTAGGGAAGCATATGTCCGCAACCAAGGCCTTCCAAGCCCGGCTATCCAAGGCCATCCTTTCCAGATCTCTCCACTCACTTCTCATTTTATTGCATTCCATCTCCAACTCCCGTCTCCAGGTGTTCCTGGGTCCTCCCCTACCTTTATTGCCCTGGGGGTTCCATCGGAGAGCCTGTCTGGTGATGCTGTTAGGGTTTCCCTCAGTGTGTCTCCTATCCAGTGTGTATTTGTTTAAAGCAGGAAAAACTGTCGAACGACCATATCTGCGAATCATTAAATTTAGAGAGCTTATACATGAAAATTACTTTGCGTATTCAAGGCATGAATTTAGAAGTCATCGTGACTTTAAAAAAACAAACTCGTCACTTTGTTTCTTTACCGAGTTATGAGCTAATTAAGTTGTCCGGTCTTAAACGTATAGACTGCATAGCGAGCTTAATCGACCATTACTTCATCGCGATCATGCACAGTAGAACACAAGTCAGTGAAAATTTAGTAGCGTCATTTATGAACAGGTAAAAATCAATGAAAAAATTCGAATCACGATGTTTGCTTTTCAATTATAATCATCACTGGTACAAGAACGGTCGCTGAAATTCATAAACTTGGATTTGACAAACGAATGCTTTTCATATGGACAGATATATGTTGTAATGTCAAGAGCAAATGATTCAACAATTATACATTATCCTCGATGAAATAGCAGAGCCAAAATTTGTCGTACACGGTCAAGTGCTGAAATAGTGCCACTTTGACTAAGCAATTTATGATTACTAAATTTTAAAAAATGTATTTTAATTTCAGTCTATAGTCTGTCCATTAATTCGTAAGCACGTTTGAAATTGATTTTCTCGAAAACTACCTGTTGGATCTCAGTGATTTTTGCATGCAGCCTTAGAATATCCATGACGCTAAAATAAAGCTAACCAGTAGTCCGTAGATGCTACGGATTTTGCACATCGGCAAATTCTTTTGATCTTTTATGACAATTGCAAATACGGGGGCTCAAATTTTAGATTTTACAGTATCCCTAGAATTTGTCCATGTCAATTCTATTCATAGGTGTATCTCCATATTAACTTGATAGGTCAAGTAATTAAGTGTGTGCCCTTTATGTGCAATCGTGAACTTGGATACAATATGCAACAGTTAGTCCTCCCCTTCGGTCACCATTAGACCCCAGGGTGTCTTAACTTCACCACAAATTGTATGATGGTAGACGCATTTGGATATGGAAATGTATACGTTGCTATTTCTCAGTCTGTAATAAAAATATGATTTGTATCATCCGGAATCTGACGATTCCATGAGGTTGATAATTGTTACTGGCTGGACAAATTGTAATCCATCTCGGTGCCAGTACTCGTCTTCCTCTCGGAGCACATGTTCAACACACTTCTTCCAGAACTGCATGTATATCATTGAGAAGGACTCACGTGTCAGAACTTCAACATCACACATTTTAAACGTCCTGTTCTGTTCGGCAACTTGCCTTTTACTTTAGCCCAGACAAGCTCTATCGGATTGAGGTGAGCATGATATGGAGGTAGTCGCAAAGACGTGTGGCCGTATTCCGCAATGATTTTGTCAATATGAAACACCTTTTTCTTATTTGTCATCCTCACCAGGTGCAACAACTCGGGTTTCAAATATGTATCATCGAAGCTGACATTTTCCTTAGCAAGCCAAGTCCTAATTTGATCTTTTGTATTTGATGCAGTTGGTACTTTGTCTTCCGCTGATACTGCGTTGTGATAGGATGCATTATCCATTACCAAGCATGATGGTCTGTTTAGAATTGGGAAATAGATCTTTCTCCATCCAGTGCCTGAAAATATGTCCATTCATTTCTGTGTGGTAGTCCCTACCGTCGGTACTTTTGATTGGAAAATAAGTCCAGCGTCATGGACAAGACCTTCTTCACTACTTCCTGCATGTGTTAGTATAATACGCTGGCCTTTGCTGCTTGGTATTTTTCTTTCTGTTCACCGTCTACTGATTGCCATTCTTAGCATTGGTGTGGTGAGCATTGACCCAGGATTCGTCCAAATATACAATATCATAGCATTGCCTCCGCCGCTCACGGATCTGCCTCAGGTATTTACTTCGGGCAGCAATTAAATGTGGCTTTTCACAAATAATATTCCTGCCGCCTATAGTTTTTCTGAAGGTGAAGCGGCGGCTCTTACAATTTTTCATAGAGTACTTTTAGAAATGTCTATGCTGCAATCTGATTGCAGTTTTAATTTCAGTTTCCTGAGAGTAACAAGTTGATTTGTCGCAAACATTTTCAAGAGCTCCTGTCTTATGACATCTATGTCAAAGTCGTCAATTGTTCTTTTCCTTCCTTGCTTGACATTAGTGCACTTTGTGTCCTGTTTAATCCATCGGGAAAAGGATTCTCTATTCAGACCAAGCGCCAGTTGCGTTCGTTTCTCAGGGTTATGAATATCGCAATATAGATGACCTCTCTTAGATTCCCTACGGAAGTGTTGGTATAGTAAACTGTAACCTTCTGCATTGTTATAAATGTGCACTTCAGACTCATTATGAATGTGATATCAATGTCAGTTTGATAAGCCAACAAATATGATACAATAGCTTCATACAATAGCGAGATACGCCTATAACTATACAATGGTATCCCAATTATAACGTCATATGCTTTCCGCTTTCAAAGTCGACTGGGTTAGGGGCACGGGAATTCGTGAAACTCACGATATTTCAATGTTACCATAATGTATTTTTAGAACAACATGTCTGTGTACCGTAAATCGGTTACTATTGTGTACAATCCGGTGAGGTTGATTTTAATATAACCTGAAGAAGAAATATTTCAAACTATATCAAATTTTCTTGGAAAAAATATTTCTAGTGTCATGGATATTCTAAGGCGGCTTGCAAAAATCACTGAGATCGAACAGGTAGTTTTCGAGAAAATCAATTTCAAACGTGCTCACGAATTAAGGGACAGACTTATAGCATAATTTTCTTTCAGAAATTTGTGTGTAAAATACAAGTAAATATGACATTTAAATATAAAAGTACACAAGAACGTAGATCCCGGGCAAAGCCGGGTAGTAAAACTCGTATACACATTTTGCGGTTATTAACCAGTTTATGTCGGGCGTCTAATTGGCAAAGTGGTCAAGCCATTTGTCTTGCATTCTAATGGTCGTGGGTTCTCGGATCCGAGCCGTGTCGTTCTATTCAGGAGTGCATTTTTTAAAACTGAGATCGCTTATGAGTTTTCCTGACGTTACGGAGTTTGTGCTTTGTCCAAATCTCTCGATATGTCGCATGTCATTTCTGGGGAGAATGACCAAACTATATTGTAAATATTGTAAATCATGTAAATATTGTAAATCATGTAAATATTGTAAATCATGTAAATATTGTAAATCATGTAAATATTGTAAATCATGTAAATATTGTAATCATGTAAATATTGTAAATATTGTAAATCATGTAAATATTGTAAATCATGTAAATATTGTAAACCATGTAAATATTGTAAATATTGTAAATCATGTAAATATTGTAAATCATGTAAATATTGTAAATCATGTAAATATTGTAAATCATGTAAATATTGTAATCATGTAAATCATTTAAATATTGTAAATCCTGTATATATTGTAAATAATGTAAATATTGTAAATCATGTGCACTGAAGTAAATCCTTCCCCTTTAGACACTTTTTTTTTCAAATTAGTTTCAGTTTGAAATTTCTTCATTGCGCTTCAGACATGTTCATATGTTCTCCTTCACAATATCCTCAACAGCGTTCATCGACTAACAGTACCACTTCGATGTTGATTGATTAGTCTACTCATACGCCTGTTGTAATCTTCTTTCCTGACCACTCTAATCTTCAATTCAAGCTCTTACAATCTAGTAGTCGACATGGATTGATTTAATGAATATTTTCTTTGCGGCAACACTATGATAGCTTTAAGACAGTGGTCTTTGGTTTTCTGGCGTTTTTATTGTAGCCAACAGAAGTTGGGTCTACCCAAGAAACGTTGCGATCTTGAGGGAAAAAATATCACGTCAACTGGGGAATTCGAATCTGGGATCATGCGTCTCGGAAGCAATAGCACCAACTACTGTGCCATCCAGTCATAGAGCGACAATGAAAGGGACACACATTGAGAAGACCGACTGGAAGCATTGCAAGACAGGGACTGTTTTGGAACCAGCAGGGAAAGAGAAGGAGGTGAAAGCCTAGACATATCTGGAGAAGAGAGCTGGAACTTGATATTAAAACTGTAGCTCGTGTGGTGGTAAGCTCGCTCACAAACCCAAGCGTACATGGTTCAAACCCCGCGGTGGGCAAGTTTAGAAGCAAATTCGTTTCCGTGGGATTTTTACAAAAGTTAAAAATAGACCTCACCATTCAGAAAGCAATGGCAAACTACTGAACGTATAAGTGGTGCTCAGAAAATCAACGACTCGTTTACTGTGGTTGATGGCTACGTCCTTTAGGATATGCTACGATTTTCATTTCAAAACATGAAAAGAATTGGAAGGGATGGCAGAAGAGAGGAAAAGCTGGAAGAAGCTTGTTGAAGACTTGTGCTCCGTTGAGAGTTGAAAGGGGAAGAAGAAGAAGAACATCATGTCACAGAGAGAGATGCATCCTGAGAAATAAAAAAAACTCCTTAGATTGTTATCTCCGTATTCATGCTAACATGACCACGGCGCGTCGGCAATCGGTCAGCGGTGAAACATCGGCCTCCGAACAGAAGAGTTTCAGGGTTGCGAGTCCCACTCGCTGACCAGATTGAGAGAGATGGGTATCAAGATTGGTGCAGCCGTAAAGAACGGCATACCAAATATGCAAAGAGACTGATTAATCAACATCGGACTGGCGTGTTGGGCCGATGAACGCTGCTGGATTTGCTGAGGCGGAGATCGGAGCACCTATGGAAATGTCCGGAGTGCTATGATGATAGTCCTCTGATAACTGATAACTGAAAAAACTCCCGGACTGGCATATACACATAATTTCTGTTAGTATGATTCCCAGATAAATCTCGTCTTGTTTAATAGAATCTTGTAGTATAACATTAATAATTCATTTAATGATGTAACCTGTCTCCTATTGTTTGTCAATTGATAAGAAACGATCTGTGGACGCCTGACACAATCTAGGACAGTTGACATTACTGTGTGTTATTTGATCAATGCAGTTAATATGAATATTTCAATTTGTTGTGTGTGCACTTGGTTGTATGCGATGATGTGGCAACCAGGAGTTGGACTGGATATTGTGGACTTGAACCTTGGTCTGATTGGTGAGAGGGTAAGGTTCATATTTGCGTACTAAGACTAGATTACTTGAACATTAGTCTATGAACTTGACAACCCTAATAAGTGCTACTACCTGGCATTGTGTGTTTATGTGTGTCTATCTGTTCTTTTTTGGCTGTCAGGTAAATACGCTCAGGTAATTCTATGTTTTTTCTTTTCTATTTGTTTTTTGTGTGTAGTGTTTCCCTGGTTTATATATAAATGATTTATTTAATAATTGATAAAATATTAATTGATTGATTGGTAGATATATAAAAATGATTTATTTAATCTTCTTCTTGCGTTCGCCCGTTTTTAAATCAGACGTAGTCAGGGCACCTGGTATGGCACTTCTGACTGATTTTAGCGTGAACGCATGCTTTAATTATTAACAGTGTCCCCAGCCCTACAGGCGTGCCGTCTCCGACTTCAGAGGTAATATAGTTAATGAGATATAACTGATATATTAAGTGATAGATAGATATATTATCTTCTTCTTTGCGTTCATTCTTTACGACCAATTTTAATCACTCTTTGTGATATGTTTGATCATATTTAACAAGAAGTAAGATTACACATTGGTTTGCGAGGCCTAAACGCATAGTTCTACACGTATAGTACACAGATGATTAAATGCAAACTCTTAGTCGCCTCTACGACATGCTGCAAGTAAATGGTCATATTCTTACACATAAATTTAAGGACCGTAATCACTCGTAGATATAAATGATAAATTAATAATAGTTAACTGAGATATAATGATATAATTAATAATATAGTTAACGATATAAATGATATAATTAATGATATAGTTAACGAGATATAAATGATATAATTAATGATATATTAAGAGATATAAATGATATAATTAATATATAAAGATATATAAATGATATAATTAATGATATAAAGATATATAAATGATATAATTAATGATATATAATATAAATGATATAATTAATATATAAGAATATAAATGATATAATTAATGATATAAAGAATATAAATGATATAATTAATGATATAAAGATATATAAATGATATAATTAATGATATAAAGATATAAAGATATATTTAAAGATATATTCTTCTTTTTCCGAACGCTCCAAATCGACCACTTGTTAACCACTTTTATAATTTGTATGTGATCTGAGCCTAAGAGCGATCGTACATTGTGCCAGTTATGAGCCTACAAATAGGCCAGCACATCCGATTTCTGCGATGCATTTTATTTACTAGGTAGCTTCCTAGGCTCCTACCTCAGTCGACTCTTACATGCTTTGTAGGTCACAGTGTTATTATTCTTTGCTCCCCTTGCGAGCACCTATTACATACGGGTGAGATATATTAAAGTTTCAGGAATGAACTCTCACAAATGTCAGAAATTTAAAGAGTTAATTTATTCGGATCTCATAGTTCTAACAAGTAATCCTATCGAATGACATTACTTCTTTGACTTAATTTTGTCAGATGCCCTTTGATTGGTATTATCATTGCACTTCGGTAAGTAACCATGTGTGCCCGCCTGCCCAGCGTGTGTTCATAGCGCTTTGGACTACGGGTGACTAGCCCTCTGTGAGTGCGGGTTCAACTCCGCGGACTGACAGAAAAGCCACAGGTTCCCCAGATTTACGGTGTTTGTGGTATCGAACCGATGGGTTACGATGTCCATAGCACCGAACCGAAGAGCTGAAAGCTCAAGGGCTTTGGATCGAAAAAAGAAAAAAAGTAGCCATGTGTACTCCGATCAATTTCTTACACAGAAAGATCTCAGCTACAGTGCACGAACTCCGTGTCACCGGCGAGGGTTCCTGATTTAATTTAGAAAAGGGTGAAAACATTTTGTAGGAATTTTTGTTT
Organism: Arion vulgaris; assembly: GCA_020796225.1. Taxonomy (NCBI): domain Eukaryota; kingdom Metazoa; phylum Mollusca; class Gastropoda; order Stylommatophora; family Arionidae; genus Arion; species Arion vulgaris. The sequence continues at coordinate 10,760,318 of CM036771.1, read as the reverse complement.
CCAAATGAATTTTACCTGGGCAGCGGCTTTCCAGCCTGCTCTTCTCAATTTTGAGCTGCCAGTGGTTCTGTTACATATGAAGTAATGAAAGATGTCTCAGATGTCATAAATTCTTTGAGTTAATTCTGCATACATGACAAATTCATTCCGTCATATATTGTTGGTAAAGTACTCATCATCATCAAATAGCTTGTCCTGAGCAGAACTTTGCCACCCCAACAGTCCTCTGGAATTTCTCTCTCTATAGACCAGATGTCCTGCCTCTGCAGCTGTCATGTTCAAACCATCAGTTACATCCCGAATCCATCTTCTCCGTGGTCTTCTCTTCTTCTCTTTGCCGGTATGCCTCCTTCCATGATGGTCTTCTTCAGACCTTCATGTCTTTTTATATGTCCAAAATATCTCAATTTTCTTTTCTTATTTGTAGCATCAGCCAGTTTTCTTTGATTTTGAGTTCTTTCTGGATTGATCTATTTGTTCTCTTATCTGTCCAAGATATACGAAGGACTCTCCTGTAACACGTGTATTAAAAAGCACATATGTTTTTCCACTGCTTTATTAAATGTCCATGCTTCACACCCATACGTTGCCACTGGGAATATGCTTGCTGTTAGTATTCTGATCTTTGTTTTCTTATCAGTTTCGTTCCATACTTTTTTAAGTTGTTTAATTATTTTTGTAAAGTCATGTTTGTTCTTCTTTTAATTTCCTCCATCCAATTTCCATCTGTTGTTAGCATGAACAAGATATTCAAAACTGTTCACATTTTCTACTTTCTCTCCATAGATAAAAATATCATTGTTATGTTCGTTTTATCAGTTGTCATTATTTTTGTTTTTGCCACATTGAGATATAGATTTTGTTTTTCGCTTTATCTTTCACTTCTCCTAATAATTTCTCAATCCCTTTTTGTGATGTTAACAGTAACACTGTATCATCAGCGTATCTTAGTTCAGGTATTTCTCTTCCTCCGATTATAAAAATATCGTATTGTTAAAGTCTATCATACTTAATATGTTCTGTATGTCCATTATCATCAGCGTATCTTAGTTCAGGTATTTCTCTTCCTCCGATTATAAAAATATCGTATTGTTAAAGTCTATCATACTTAATATGTTCTGTATGTCCATTATAAATGACAAGTAAGTTAGTTTTAACTCGCCTGTGTGTTTCCGGGGCTCACAAGGGGAGCAAAGAATAATAACACTGCGACTTACAAGGCATGCCGTAAGAGGCGACTGAGGTAGGGTCTAGGGAAGCTACCTTAGTAAATAAATAACGTCGCATAAATTGGATGTGCTGGCCTACTTGTAGTCGCATAACTGACACAACGTACAATAGTTCTTACTTAGATTTGGATGAAATACAAATCACAAAGCGGGGTTAACAAGTGGTTGATATGGAGCGTTTGAAGAAGAAGAAGAAGAGCAAGAAGTTTTAAATGTCTGAGTAGACAATAACCTTTGCCATCGACAAGCTCCAAGTTCAAGTATTTGGATATTTACTAAAGAAAAGTCAGTATGAGAACGTGTCAGCGATGATTGACTGGGACAGTGACAAAGTCCAAAGTTTACTAATATTTCCACTCCATGTTCGTTATATAAGATAAAACACATACACACACAAACTCAATGTTCACTATATGAAATAAAATACATATACACACACGCACTAAAATCTTTGTTTGATTATTTCACACTAAATGTAGACCACAGAAGCAGGTTAATATATACATTTACACGTTCGACATGGCACATGAACTAGCCATATATTTTTTTAACTTATTTATTTTTCTTTCCGTTATGCATTCATGTGTTGTCATGGAACCTAATATGTCATCTCTGATTTATTTTTGTGCGGAGTGTTGCTTTCTCCTCACCAGTGACATTCACCATTCAGGCGAGCCTTTATTCGATTTCAGAGGTACTTGTAAGTTAGATCTCCGTGTCTATTCTGAAGATCCCTTTTTCTAGACTCCCTTACAACTAGTTGGTTGTGCTCAAACGTTCGTCTGTAGGGCTAGGCAATAGGCCCCGTAAGAAATAGAGGTTTGTGGTTTAATTCCTGTGTTTGCCCGTCTGCCCAGCGTGTTCGTAGCGCGTTGGACTACGGGTGACTATCCCTCTGTGTGTGGGTTCAATTCCAGGGATGGCAGAAAAAGCCACAGATTCCCCAGATTTACGGTGTTCGTGGCACCGAACCGAAGGGTTACGATGTCCATGCAACCGAGCCGAAGAGCTGAAAAGCTCAAGTGCTTCTGGATCGGAGAAAAAAGAAAAAAATTCCTGCGTTCGGTAATTTGTTTTTTCCGTTAGCCCCTAATATTTCTTCAATATCTATTTATTGATCATAGTCATTGGTTCCGGTGCTTCCCCTGCTGGTTCTTAAAACGTCTTATTCTCTTGTGCACGTTGAAGACCAAACAATTGATTCTGTCTTAGCAAACAGGCATATGTGCTTAACAGGTTTCACAACGACGGATATCACGTCATTTGTTACACAGACACGCATGTTACCAAGACGTCCAACTATGATTTGAAACAAATTATTGGTGACTAAGTTTCCTGATTCCGATGCAGACTTCTATTTATCATTAACTAACATGATTTCCGACATGGTTTTATCAACAAATTCAGCTGTATCTATCATCACATTTTCTTTATATTATCCGTGGTCTCTGAGAACATAAGGCCGGCGAGCTCAAGTTAACATTTAAAAAAAAATAGAAAATCAGATCACAACCGTCGCGTGACCTCGCATTCCAGTATTGTTAGATAAAGATACATTTATTTTAAAACAACAAAACACCATGCCCCTTAATCAAGGTTATATTATGTTACAAATTAAATTTAACACTAAAGGTATATCAGTATTATTAATATTTTTCATTAATAAATAACAATAGATTCGTTGAAATGTGTAAAATTGCAGAAAAGTTTACCGCTCTATCAAACACTTATAAAAATCAGCCCCCATTAAACAGGAATTTTGGTTTTTCGTCAAGTTAGTCGGTCTTCAGTTGTCGGGGGCCACGTATCAGTATAGACTCCCACTCCCCTTTGTTTTCCTTGTTCAGCTTGTACAAAGTTTGAAGGTTTCAATTGTTAATCAAAGTCTGGACTTTGAGACACACTTAACATCAATGTGTCAATCAGTAGACGTGTGCAAAACTTAAGATAGAAAGATAAGTAGGTAGGAATTATTCTAGTTCTGTTATGCGATATTTATGTGTGCAACAGAGCGTTGTTGGGACGCATTAGCGTAGTGCATAAGTGTTCGCCTTTCGACTCGGAGACAAGAGGGTTGTTGGTTCTTCTTCTTCGAACGCTCCATATCGATCATTTGTTAATAGCCCGCCTGCCCAGCGTGTTCGTAGCGCGTTGGAATACGGGTGACATGTCCTCTGTGAGTGCGGGTTCAATTCCGCGGACTGGCAGAAAAGCCACAGATTCCCAGATTTACGGTGTTCGTGGCACCGAACCGAAGGGTTACGATGTCCATGACACCGAGCCGAAGAGCTTTCAGCTCAAGTGCTTCTGGATCGAAAAAAAAATCATTTGTTAAAACACTCTTTGTTATTTGTATGTGATCGAGGATACATTGTGACAGTTATCTGTCTACAAGTAGAACAGCACATCCAATTTCTGCAACGCTTTTTATTTATTAAGGCAGCTTCCTTAAGCCCCTACCTCAGTGGACTCTTCGACATGTCTTGTAGGTCGCAGTGCTACTATTCTTTGCTCCTCTTGCGGACCCTGGCATCACACAGGGGGTTGTGGGTTCAATCTCACACTCCTCGATCCGATCCATGCATGAGAAAAGGAATTGCTCCTCCTGCCTCCTGCAAAATAGGGACTAGAAATGTGAAATGACTTCATGTCCAAAGGTCTGTAAACTTTACGGGAAATTTCATTTTTAACATTGTTGATAAAGACTGAAATAGCTGAGCAAACAAAGGACGGAGGAATTTTTTTAATTGTAACTTAAACTGTTGAGTTCAAACAAATGATAAGTTCTTATCTTGATCAAATTATGTTTAGATATAGTTTATCATGTAGAATCTGACACTGAATTCTTGGTTTATATCATGTAGAATCTGACACTGAATTCTTGGTTGAACAAATATGTTCTAGTATAATAATTAGCATACCTGGTTGATAAAATCAACAATTTAATGAGAACATTTAACTTAGGAGGGAGGATACCACTGTGAGACTGACAATTGTACAGAAAAGGGATTTTAACAAGAACTTTATGAAGGTTATTGAATAGAGTAACAGAACACATTTAGACTTAGAACTCTGAGAAATAGATTAGACGGAAATAAGAATTCCACAACAATCGATGCTTTCGAAACAAGCCTGTCCTCTCTCTTCAAGAATGAAATCTTGCAGCTGTGGTTAGAAGAATAACCTGCTGCCTTGCAGGTTGGCTGGGGACAGTCAAAGGCTAACGGAGAGCGAACCCAGTAAACGCTGGTTGAAATCGTACACGTCACCGAAGGGCAAGCACTAGAGCTCCAAATGGTACTGAAGATGTGACGTAAAAACGGTCTTGGCTAAGGTTGTTTATATATCACAATAGGAATGATTTTTTTTTTCCGATCCAGAAGCACTTGAGCTTTTCAGCTCTTCGGCTCGGTGCCATGGACATCGTAACCTTCGGTTCGGTGCCACGAACACCGTCAATCTGGAGAATCTGTGGCTTTTCTTCCATCCCGCGGAATTGAACCCGCACACACAGAGGGATAGTCACCCGTAGTCCAACGCGCTACGAACAAGCTGGGCAGACGGGCATAGGAATGATAAAAATGGCCACAAAGAACGAACGTGAGAGAGAAAGAGAGAGAAAGAGAGAGAAAAAAGAAGAATTTTATATATTAAATGACACAAACTCGATATCATTATTCTTTGATAACAAACTTAGTCCAGGTCTTGTATATGTCATTTTTGTGTCATCTTTCTTACCTGTTCAATCCTCGTCTTCTCCTTCTTTCATATTGTTACTGTTTCTAATACTTCTTGCTCGTAGGTACAGTCATTCATCTTATTATATTAGTCAACACTCACTATCTTCCAGGTCTGATCTCCAGCATTCGGACAAACTTCAAGAAGTTGAACACTTGTACACACGCTGTCAGGAGTCATGTCAGATGCTGTAGTAAACACCCTGGTCTTCGTCCTCAAGGTTGTGGCCTTCTTATACGACATTATCACATTTGTTCCATTTTTCATCATCCAGAGACCAGATCAAGTTCGTCTGAGGTCAAACAGAATTAAGGTCAGTCATGGATTAGTAATATGTGTGCATACTAAAACGTTCCTCGATGAAAACATGTTAGTCGAAACGTGTATATATGGTCATTATCTACTGTTATTCTGACATGAACTTTAATTCTTCGTTCAATAGCTTGTCTTAAGCCAAAAGATTTCCCACACTTCTAACCCGTTCCTTCGTAATTATATCTCTCTATGGGCTAAGACTCTCTACACTTACCACTACCACTGCTAAGCGACCATTCTACCACAAAACAGTATCAGTTACAATGAATTCCACAAACTCATTACAAACATCCCTCATTGCATTGCCATCACATTTACGCCTTCTGATTCTTCCCATCATTTTCAACACCAACTTATTCACCACTGAAGGCATTAACATCACATTTGCCAACTAGAGTGTATCTAATCATGTTTTGTTGATTACCAACAGTACCTGTGTCTGGCAAACTCAAACTGGATCGGCTGATGTACCCCCTACTTGTCTGACTGCATCCATTTCCAGAATGTAAAACTCTGAGATGACCTCCTTTTTCTTTTTCCAAGGGCTGTTGAATCTCTGCCGATATCATCCAAGTTGCCTGGGGAGAGGACTGGGATGCAGAAGTGGAAATAATGCACCCAACCAAATTTGGAAAGTATTTAAGAAAGGTAAAGTTTGCACAATCTGTCTCAGAAATCTTTTGAGTCATTATTACTATTGTTTATTTTGATATGCTTGAGTAATTGCTGAGTCATAACTCTAATTTTTCGTTGTCAAGTGGTATTGCTTTTCAGTCTCATGTGAACCATACATCCATGTGCTTTCATTTTACTGATTGTCAAGCCCAACATTACAGACATTGATAGAAGCATCGTAGACGGATGAATCAAAATGAATTAGATTGATAAACACGTATATTCTGCATGATTTCCCAAAATCAGATTAGATTGTTAGACGCACTGTGACGGATGATAAATGGTTAATTATAAAGCACGTAACGCTAATGATAAATGGATTTTTGAAAAGAAGCACTATACATGATACAAATGGAAATTAGAAAAAGAAATGGATGATAAATGGATGATGGTAAGAGGTGCATGAGATGATTAATGCAGAATTATTTAATGATATAATCAAGACCTGTCCCCTCCTCCAACGTGGTCTCTGAACACACTCTGTTCCATCTGGCTGTTGGGGAGGGGATCGGGGAGCCTACTTTGGAGCATTCAATAGAAAGAATGAGTCCAACGAATAAAATGCACAATTCCTACTAGGACTTTCAATCAAATATTGTTGAATTTCGAACAAAGAAACCCTCGACCCTGGAAATGTCTCGGCTACCAATCCCTCTCCCAGGAGTAAGGGCCTGCAACTACAAATCTCCTGGAACAGGAGATCAGCAACACAAGCTGAGTATTTAAAGGGAAGGTCCTGCACAAATTCTAGTTTCTTGTGCCCGAGTTGTTACAGGGACCAAATTTGAGTTGATAGAACCACTGTTGTCTGCACCATGTCATTGAGGCGAGTATGTGGAGTCATTTGAGCTGAGAATTGGCTATGTCACTAGTGTTAAATTGTGTGAAGTCTATGTTATAGGGGCCTCATGAATGTGAATTGTTGGTGACCTTCTTTGGGTTGAGAGTCAAACATAGTCATTGAGTGATTAAAATTGGTCGTAAAGTATGAGACGCAAGTAGAGATGAAAAGACTGTTTCTCTGTCATTGAGGGAGACTAGTAACATGAGTATGTGAGGTCATTTCAGATAGAAACGTGAGGTCACATGGGCTGTAACTGCAGAGTTCTGAGTAGGGCAACATTCTACTTGAGGCAATAATATGTCAGATGCGTAACGAGTTGATGAGTACCCTGTGTCGGTACGAGGGAAGTTGCGCTGACCCGCATCAGGTGGTCCTGTGCAGTACTGTACTGGTGTGTATTGTAGGTTACCTGGCGCAACCTAGATGTTGCGTTTTAGTGCTAACTGAAACAACCTCCTGGGAACGCAGGTCACATGGTACTGATTGTTGATAACAGGTGTACATCCACGGAAGTACTGAGTTGGGTGATGCCACTGAGTGAATGCAGCCTTCTAGCGCCTGAGTTGTAAGTATTGCAGTCACCTCCATCATTGTGAGACTTTGGGGCCCGGGCACTGAGTGTGAGAGCAGCATCACTTGAGTTGTTAGTTGAGTTACCGCACTGATTGAAAGAACCCTCTTTTCAAATGTATTGCTTGACCCCGGGCCATTTTTACAGAAGCAATCTGTTCATTTCCATTGTAAATCCAATACGGTTATGATATGGACGAGAAAGTTACCATGGATTAGATGAGAGATGCAACGGTAACTAAGATGACAATGTTAAGATTGAGAGAGCTGTCAGGGATGATAAAATGGATTAGATTGAGAGATGCACGTAGATTGATGATAAAATGGATTAAATTGAGAGATGCACGTAGATGGATATAAATGGATTAGATTGAGAGATGTAGATCTCAGACAAAAATGAACAGTTTGCTTTCTTGTACAGTTGATCTTAGGGTCCTATCAGTGGGAGACTTACGCTGAGATCGATGAGAGAATCAACAACGTTGGCTGTGGCTTATGTGAGCTGGGTCTGAAGCCAAGGTCAAGGCTAGTTATTTTTGCTGAGACAAGAGCTGAATGGATGATTACAGCCCAGGCCTGCTTTAGATATAACTTTCCAGGTAAGAGGATTCTTCTTCACCTTTCAACTCCCAACGAAGCACAGGTCTTCAACAAACTTCTTCCAGCTCTTCTTCTCTCTTGCCCTCCTTTCAATTCTTTCCAATTCTTGTCTATCTTTTAATATCAGTCTACAGCTCTCTTCTCCAGGTATTCTAGGCCTTCCCTACTCATCTTTCCTGCGGGTTTATAACAGTGCCTGTCTTGCAGTGCTTCCGGTCAGCCTTCTCAATGTGTGTCCTATCCATCGCCAGCGTCTCTTCCTGAACTCTTTCTCCACTGGTATCTGTTTAGTTCTTTCTCTGAGTTCCTCGTTCGTAATCTTATCATACCATCTCAGTCCCTCTATTCTACGTAAGCATCCATTTATGTTCATAGAATTTTCAGTATTCTTCTGTAGAACCACAACTTTATGGCTTCCAGTGATCTTATTGATTGTTTGTTCATTGTCCATGATTCGATGCCATATTGGTTCAATATAGCATTGGAGTACTCATTTCCACAGTGTCATTGGTTAGTGTTCACGCATAGTGGGTTCTTCATTGTCATAAAAGCTGCTTTCGCTTGAGCTATTCTACTCCTAACTCTCTGTTGTACACCTTTCATTTAATGTTAGGAATGTTCCCAGATACTTGAATCGATGTTTCAGTGTTGTTTAATTTATTTTGATATTGCATTGTGGTGTTTCCTGTTTCTTAGAAATAACGATTACCTCTATGTTATTTATATTCATGTTTATTCCTTTCTTTTCACGTTCTCACTCTCTTTATATATCTTCAAAGTCTTGTAGATCTTGTTCATTTGTCACAATTGTGTCCTCATCATCAATTAGCTTACCCTGAGCAGAACTTTGCCACTTTAACAGTTCTTATGAATTTCTCTCTCTCATAGGCCAGATGTCCCGCCTCTGCAGCTGTCATGCTCAAACCATCAGTTACATCCTGAATCCATCTTCTACGTGGTCTTCCTCTTCTCATCTTTGCCTGATGCTCCTTCAGTGATGGTCTTCTCCAGTCCTTCGTTTCTCTTTATATGTCCAAACTAAAACACAGTGGCGGCTCGTTGTCATTTTTTTGGGACGAGACACAAATTTTCGGAAAAATCATGGTTTTTTTAGTATTTACTATTATTTGTCTATTCCGGGAAGTTATTCCCCTTTGGTTTTTGTGGGTCCGGGCCCCACTGGCCCTTTATGACGAGCCGTTGCTAAACATATTACAGGGGTTATAATAATGAAAATTTCATAAATCCGGTGTTTGCCAATTGTGTTGTCTATATGTCCTGAATCTGTCAATATCATCCTGTAGTTTACATTGTATGCACACTTGATGTTGTCTTATATGTCATGTAATCTGTCATCTTCATCCTGTAGTTGTCACGTTGTATGCAACCCTTGATGTTGTCTTATATGTCATGTAATCTGTCATCTTCATCCTGTAGTTGTCACGTTGTATGCAACCCTTGATGTTGTCTTATATGTCATGTAATCTGTCATCTTCATCCTGCAGTTGTCACGTTGTATGCAACCCTTGGTGTTGTCTTATATTTCATGTAATCTGTGATATTTATCCTGCAGTTGTCACGTTGTATGCAACCCTTGATGTTGTCTTATATGTCATGTAATCTGTCATCTTCATCCTGTAGTTGTCACGTTGTATGCAACCCTTGATGTTGTCTTATATGTCATGTAATCTGTCATCTTCATCCTGTAGTTGTCACGTTGTATGCAATCCTTGATGTTGTCTTATATGCCATGTAATCTGTCATCTTCATCCTGCAGTTGTCACGTTGTATGCAACACTGGGGGTTGATGCTCTCATACATGGAATTAATGAAACAGCTGTCTCTCTGGTGGTTACTAGCCTTGAACTTCTGCCTAAATTTCAGGTGAGAAACTCTATTTATTTCATCTTACCTGGTAGGTTTGAATTGAAGACATAAGTTATCCTTTTACACTACTCTGAAGTTGGAGAAGGCATACATGTAAGGCGGGTCACACTGATAATAATAAAAGCAGGTCTTCAGGCAAAATCAGTCAGAAAGGAAATATCAGGCGAGCTAGATACGCCTGAATTCATACAGAACGAAAGAAAAGAACTTTTACACTTAGTCAATGGTTATGAAATGAACTAATGACCACATGTCAGTTCTGTCATTAAGTAACAGACTAACTGGACACACGAATCCTGCTATTGAGTAATTTTTAAATAGTTTAAAATAATGAAATGGATTACATTTGGATAAATCTGACAATGTGTAGATTTCAGATTACATTTTGAGAACCACTGTGTTTGGTGGGGTTCAAAAAGGTTAATAAATAGATATTATTACGTCAGCATTCGCTGAAGCCACTGCTTGTTTGATTGATGGACTCATTATAATTGCACTTTCCTGAATTACTATAAGCGCTTGATTCATTTTATTACACAGGAAGACCTCAGTGACAGTGCACGAACTCCGTGGACCGGCGTGGATCTATAATGTAATTTAGAATGTGATAAAAATGTGTAGAACGTTTTAACTAGTTTTTATCAATTTGTTCCGGGAAGTGGTGTCTAACTACCTCTTATGGATTTTAGTCTGCCTATGAATTTATTTTGTAGTTATTTCTCTTACTTAAGTCCCGTGATCACGTTAAGCATGTAAAAGAATAATTGGCAGTTCAAAATCTAGAAGAGCTGGCTGGAAAGCCGCTGCCTGGGCAAAATTCATTAAAACGATTTTAAAATGCAAAACATTTCTACAAAATATTGTTACCATCTTCTACATTACATTGGGGACCCTCGCATGTGCTACGGAGCTCGAGCACTGTCGCTGAGATCTTCCTGTGTAAGAAAGAGATCAGACCACACATGGTTATTCACTGAAGTGTAATGATGATGGTCCTATCAATCAATCAATCAATCAATCAATCGGTTTTTGTTGTTGTTTTTTTCCGATTCAGAAGCACTTGAGCTTTTCAGCTCATCGGCTCGGTGCCATGGACATCGTAACCCTTCGGTTCGGTGCCACGAACACCGTAAATCTGGGGAATCTGTGGCTTTTTCTGCCAACCCGCGGAATTGAACCCGCACACACAAAGGGATAGTCACCCGTAGTCCAACGCGCTACCAACACGCTGGGCAGACGGGCCAATCAATCGTTGCTTACTTCATTCTAAATGTACACATTAGTTTTCCATTTATTTTTCAGGATGTCCTGCCGCAGACGCCAAAGCTTACTCATGTGGTTGTGATTGGCTGCACTAAGATTCAGATAGAAAATGCTAAACTGAAGTTTCCAGAAGGTGTCACAGTCTTATCTCTACGAGAAGTTGAAACTCTTGGCTTGAATCCTGGCAAGAGTATGTCCACTGACATATGTCAAAGTGATGTCATGTCATGTTATGTGCTATTTGTTTTCATTGTCTGACCGTGCTAGATCTGATGTGATGTCTCATATGATCTTTGTTAGGACTGACAGATTGGTACTACGTTAAGCAATTTTCAAGAGGACAGTATGAATTATGATCTTTAGCGTGATGTGTCATATATGCTACAGGGTGTTCAACTTAAAAGCAGCCTGTGAATGGAGCTAATCTGGCATATATGTATGGAAATGAGAAGGTTCAGTTATGACGTAGTATAGGTCAAGGTTGTGTGATGGTGTGTAATTGTAGTGCGGGAAGGGGCGATGAACAAATGTGACGTAGGACGACCTAGTCAGAACCGGTTTAAATAGTAAATAGACGAGATGCAATGCGTACCTGACAAATTTATATTTATCACTTGGGCTGCTTTTAAGTTGAACACTCTGTATATTATGACTATCTGCTTGTACTAGCTCATATTGCGAAGAGGAGGTTTAGAGCTTTGGTAACTACAGGTAAAATTCAGGGAATGAGAGATCGTGGAAGACAGAGGGAGAAGATGTTGGATGACCTGACATCACGGTTTGACACTAGATCGACGTCAGAACTGATCACATGTACCAAGCAAAGAGAGTTGTGAAGAGACATGATCGCCTAAGTCGGCAGACACGGCACTTGATTGAGTAACTTCAGTGTGAAGTGTCATGTCATCTTTGTCACGACTGTTTTGCCGCTAGTTGAAGTATTAAGTGGTTTGGCCACTCAATAAGAACGCACACAAACTCCACAGTATACAGAGTCTTCTACAACAGAACATCAGGAAAGAAGGCGAGAGGAAGACCACGAAAAATATGGTTAGATGCATAGCAGTATCCTGTCAAAGAACAAAATAACAATCACACAAGCCACCAGAACAGCGCAAGACAAAAACAGAAAACCACGACACTGGGCAACAACCTGGTAGCAGTGTGACGACAAAAGAATAAGTTGTAGTGTGACGTGTTAAATGCTTTTGTTTAGTATGATTTGCCTTGTTCTTGTGTCAGTGATAATATCCTACGTAATAAATAGTCACAATCTCATAGAGTTCCGTTTGTATGTTGATTATATGATCATATTTTTGTCAGTCAACCTTGGCCCTGTCAAACCTCAACTGGATGATACAGCAATCATTATGTACACAAGTGGCTCAACCGGTTTACCCAAAGGTAATGATTATAACTATGGAAATTGTTTGCTGTTTTTCTTCATTCTATCATTCCTCTTAGTAGTTATTCATTCTACCATTCCCTCTGTAATAGTTCTTCGTTCTATCATTCATTAAGTTGTAGTTCTTCGTTCTATCATTCATTCAGTTGTAGTTCTTCATGCTGTCATTCATTCTGTATTAGTTCTTCATTCTATCATTCCTCTGTATTAATTCATTCTACCATTCACTCTGCAAACAGTTCTTCCTCTGTAGTAGTTCTTCCTTACATCATTCCCTCTGTGTAGTTCTTCATTTTATTTATTGTTTCCCTTAGTCATTATTGTAGAAATCATCATAGTTTTTCTGTAATATTATGCCAATACGTTGATAGTTACTTATTGATTTTCTGTTGTAGACGTAACCATGTGAAATATTATGCCAATACGTTGAATGTTACGACTGATTTTCTGTTGTAGACGTAACCATGTGTCTTGAGTTTGTGTCTTCACACGATGGTCGTATTCTATCACAACTGTATCCGTTGTCTGTCTGACTTAATATTGCCTGTCTGTCTTCATATTGTGTGTGTGTGTTTGTGTGAGTGACTTGTTATATAGTCTGTGTACCTAGTGTGTATATGTGTGTGTATGTGACTTGTTATGTAGTCTGTGCACCTAGTGTGTATATGTGTGTGTATGTGACTTGTTATGTAGTCTGTGTACCTAGTGTGTATATGTGTGTGTATGTGACTTGTTATGTAGTCTGTGTACCTAGTGTGTATATGTGTGTGTGTGTGTGTTTATGTGTGACTTGTTATATAGTCTGTGCACCTAGTGTGTATATGTGTGTGTGTGTATGTGATTTGTTATATAGTCTGTGCACCTAGTGTGTATATGTATGTGTGTGTGTATGTGATTTGTTATGTAGTCTGTGTACCTAGTGTATATGTGTGTGTGTGTGTATGTGTGACTTGTTTTATTGTCTGTCTGTCTCCATAGTGTGTATGTATGTATATGTTTATCTCAGAAAACTTGTTGTTGACCGTACACTCAGAGACTAGAGACTGTACACAGTTTTGCAATGCACTTTTTACCTTTTCTTGTAGGTGTGATGATCTCACACAGAAATCTGATGAGTGGAACTTCTGGACAAATTCAAAGAATACCAAATCTAGGGTTGGTTTATTTGTTGATTTCTTTGTTTGAGTGTTGCCTTGTATGTCTTTATTTGTGGAGTTCTGGGCTCTCTGTGGCGTAGAGGCTAGGTGTTCGTCTTGCGTGCCAAAGGTACCATGTTCGCTTCCTGGTGAAGTCATCTGGGTATTTTCCCAGAGATCACTTATCTAAGTGTAGGTGAGATAAAGTTCCTAGTTCTATCGGAGACGGACGATACAACGTAAGTCCAATCTTTAATCTGAACACGTAAAAGAACCCTTGGTAGTTCACAGTGGATAATAAGAGCAGAAGGAAAACCGCTGTCCAGGCAAAATTCTTTAGAAAAAGATTTAAAATTTAAAAAAAACTTCTACGAAAATATCTTCACCATCTTCAAAATTACATCGGGGACCTCGCCGGTGCTACGGAGTTCGTGCACTGCAGTTGAGATCTTCCTGTGTAAGACAGAGATTGAGCATACATGGTTACTCATCAAAGTGCATTGATGATGGTCCTATCAATAAATTAATACATCTATTTGTGGAGTATTGTTGTCTTGTCCAGTTGAATTATTGACAAAGTTATACTATAGCACAGCTTGTGTGATCTGAATGATGTCAACTGACTAGCTAGGAACTAACTAACATGACTTTAGTACAGCGAGATTCGTGGATACGATGAGATTGTTGCTGCATTAGAAGATGAACTTTGCACCAGGTTTTCCTACATGGCTCGGTCTCTGCCCTCTCTCCAAAGAAATAGCACATATTTATTTGCTTGTTAGTTCTACCAAAAATGATCACCTCTTTCGCTGCTACATACTATCTGAAGGCTGAACTAAACATAGCTACTCTTTGTTTCTAGGTCACAAACGTGAATGTACGTCTATAGCAGTGACAGTAGCAATATATAACGTGTTAACACGTCTTTAGCCTACAGTGGAGAGATAATAACAGACGTGTTAATGCGTCTTTATAATTGAATGGGAAAAACGAATATAGACGTCTTAGCAGCTAAAGGGTTAAGACGAAAATCTTGAGAACTTTATTGCACCGGTTTCCTCTCATGGCTCGCCTATGCAGAGGACACACTTGTCGACTCGTAAGACAAACTCAGTTTGATTTTGCTTTTCTAGCACAAACCTAGTCCTATGCATTTCTTAAACTCTGCTTGAAACCTACTGTGCTTCTTAGCTTCCTTTCTTCCGCTGCTCTTGTAGTTCTACTGCATTGTGTCTTGACCGTCCTGCTTATCTTATCTTGAGAACATGACCGTCCTGCTTATCTTATCTTGAGAACATGACCGTCCTGCTTATCTTATCTTGAGAACATGACCGTCTTGCTTATCTTATCTTGAGAACATGACCGTCCTGCTTATCTCCTCTTGAGAACATGCCCAATCGATTGTCTCCCTTCTATCTCTTTATTTATGTTTTCAAGACTAATTAGTTCTTCAAGTCTGATATTGCTAATCGTATCCTCACAGATATACCCAAGCAGGGGCGGCTCGTCATTAAGAGCCAGTAGGGCCCGCCCCACCAAAATCGAAAGGGGATAGCTTCCCGGATTAGACAAATAATAGTAAATACTCCAAAAGCCATGATTTTTTCGAAAATTTGTGTCTGGCCCAACCAAGAAAAATGGTCACGAGCCGCCACTGTACTCAAGTATTCATCAAAGAAGTCGTTCCTTGAATTCTCTTACCATACTTTCTATCGTCTTACCTGTTTTCCAAGTCTCAGATCTATAGAGGAAGTCTGTCCTAACACCTGGTGTGTATATTCTGAGCTTTATCTTGGTTCCATATATGTTAGACCTACAAATGTTGTGAAGTCTATAACGTTTTATACAGTAGTATAAGTTTAGTACGTTGTTTAAGTAACCTCGATATTGTACGTATATTGTACAAACGGTTCTCATATCATACACTAACTGTTAGGGGCTTCTCTACAGTTACATCGTTACTCCGTGATAGTTTCATTCTTTGTTCCTTACTCATCTAGTCCTGATGTAATTTAGCAGCCTGTTTCTAGAGTCACCATGCGTAGGTGCAGTAGGACCTTGATCAGCGTCAGTTCGCTAGATCTGACCCAGACTTCTGTTATGTTATCCACTGCGTCTCGGACTTAATAAGACTGGATGGTATGTTATCCACCGTGTCTCGGACTTCATAAGACTGGATGGTATGTTATCCACCGTGTCTCGGACTTCATAAGACTGGATGGTATGTTATCCACCGTGTCTCGGACTTCATAAGACTGGATAGTATGTTATCCACCGTGTCTGGAACTTAGTCACAATTAACCTGGTGGTATGTTATCCACTGCGTCTCGACTTAATAAGACTAGATGGTATGTTATCCACCGTGTCTCGGACTTCATAAGACTGGATGGTATGTTATCCACCGTGTCTCGGACTTCATAAGACTGGATGGTATGTTATCCACTGTGTCTCGGACTTAATAAGACTGGATGGTATGTTATCCACCGTGTCTCGGACTTCATAAGACTGGATGGTATGTTATCCACCGTGTCTCGGACTTCATAAGACTGGATAGTATGTTATCCACCGTGTCTCGGACTTCATAAGACTGGATAGTATGTTATCCACCGTGTCTCGGACTTCATAAGATTGGATAGTATGTTATCCACTGTGTCTCGGACTTCATAAGACTGGATAGTATGTTATCCACTGTGTCTCGGACTTCATAAGACTGGATAGTATGTTATCCACTGTGTCTCGGACTTCATAAGACTGGATAGTATGTTATCCACCGTGTCTCGGACTTCATAAGACTGGATAGTATGTTATCCACCGTGTCTCGGACTTCATAAGACTGGATGGTATGTTATCCACTGTGTCTCGGACTTAATAAGACTGGATGGTATGTTATCCACCGTGTCTCGGACTTCATAAGACTGGATGGTATGTTATCCACCGTGTCTCGGACTTCATAAGACTGGATAGTATGTTATCCACCGTGTCTCGGACTTCATAAGACTGGATGGTATGTTATCCACCGTGTCTCGGACTTCATAAGACTGGATAGTATGTTATCCACCGTGTCTCGGACTTCATAAGATTGGATAGTATGTTATCCACTGTGTCTCGGACTTCATAAGACTGGATAGTATGTTATCCACTGTGTCTCGGACTTCATAAGACTGGATAGTATGTTATCCACTGTGTCTCGGACTTCATAAGACTGGATGTTATGTTATCCACCGTGTCTCGGACTTCATAAGACTGGATAGTATGTTATCCACCGTGTCTCGGACTTCATAAGACTGGATAGTATGTTATCCACTGTGTCTCGGACTTCATAAGACTGGATAGTATGTTATCCACTGTGTCTCGGACTTCATAAGACTGGATGTTATGTTATCCACCGTGTCTCGGACTTCATAAGACTGGATAGTATGTTATCCACCGTGTCTCGGACTTCATAAGACTGGATAGTATGTTATCCACTGTGTCTCGGACTTCATAAGACTGGATAGTATGTTATCCACCGTGTCTCGGACTTCATAAGACTGGATAGTATGTTATCCACCGTGTCTTGGACTTCATAAGACTGGATAGTATGTTATCCACTGTGTCTCGGACTTCATAAGACTGGATAGTATGTTATCCACCGTGTCTCGGACTTCATAAGACTGGATAGTATGTTATCCACCGTGTCTCGGACTTCATAAGACTGGATAGTATGTTATCCACTGTGTCTCGGACTTCATAAGACTGGATAGTATGTTATCCACTGTGTCTCGGACTTAAGTTCACAATTAACCTTGTTGTATTTACTTCCAGAAACAAAGATACATATGTTGGCTACCTGCCCCTGGCTCATGTACTGGAGTTGTGCGCAGGTACGTAATTATGTTTATTGTCTCACCTGTTCTATTATCTAATGTCTATTGCCTCTATTATTCTCATATCTACACTATCTTCTTTTTCTCAACTGTTCTATTATCTACATCATATTTTTGTCTCAACTGTTTTGTTGTCTGCAGTATCTTCTTGTCTCTACTATTCTCTTATCTGCACTATCTTCTAGTCTATATTATACTCACGTCGGGGGACTGCCTAGAGTAGTTGACAGTAGCTCGGCCTGCTAGCTGTGAGACGCCTCATAGCTCGGGTTCGAACCTACTGTCCGGCATTTGTTCAGTCCCCTGGTCTTACTCAGGACGATAACGTGAGTATCTCTGAAGTCGGAGAAAATCTGCCTGTATGGCGAGGGAATACTAATTACGAGTACATTGAGCACACGGCTGCCAGTGTAAAGTAATTTACAATGTGCACGCTGCTGCCATTGTAAGAAATTGGAAAAAACGGATTTTCACGCAAAATCAGTTTCAGAGATGAAACTTCGTCTGAGTTGAAAGCGGACGAAAAAAAACAAAAAAATACTGACGTCTCCAGTATGTTTTTGTCTCAACAGTTCTCATATCTGCAGTATATTCTTGTTTTCTCATTCACGCCAATACACAATCTCTTTATCTAGACTTAGACTACAAGTAACTTGTCACTCAAGACAATGGTCGCATATTTGTCACAAATTGTCAATATTTTTGTCATTATTTCCCCTAAATCTGAAAACGAGTATTATGAATAACCTGGGAACATATCGTTTATTTGTGACTGGCTCCTTTTCTCCCCTCTCTCTCTCTCTCTCTCTCTCTCTCTCTTGACTCATTCGGTTCCCAAGGGAGCATAGGTCTGCCACTTACTACTAACGTTGATATTATTTTCTCACGTAAGAATTCCTCATGAAACATAATACTGAAATTGTTCCTAACCAGTGGCGTTGCGTGATCCTTTTTGTTGGTGGAGCCAGACACACATTTTCAGAAAAAGTATGGTTTTGGGTTAGGGTATATTTTAATTTATTAAATAATAAATACATGTTACACATTATTTTTGGTGAGGCCTGGCTCCACTGGCCCTTAATAAAGAGCCGCCACTGTTCCTAACAATGTCATTGTTTCATTACAGTTTCTCTATCGAAGCCATTACAAAAACTAGATACTGGTTATTAGCTCCAACCTCACCTACTTCTTCTTCTTCTTGCGTTCCCCTATTTGAATTCAAGCGTAGTCAATGCACCTGGTATGACACTTCTGATTGAGTTTTGCGTGAAGGATTGCTTTCCTTATTATCGGTGTCCCCCGCCATACAGGTATGTCTTCTCCGACTTTAGAGGTTGCTCCAACCCTTGATATTTATTATATTATATGATATTCTTCTCATGCCATTATACGTTACATAGAGCATGCAAGCAATTTCTCCATACCGCTCAAATCGCCCTGACAAATTAGCTCAATTTTCATCTCTCAGTAAAGTTCATTTCAGGGCTTCCCTAGGGCGTCTTCTCTTTCTTAAACCCTTTGTCTCTCACTTCAATGCCTCCTTTGGATTTTTGTTCATTTCTTCTCAGAGTATGCCCAACTTATCTCCATCTTTTCTTTGCTAAAATGGTTGCTACTAGTGGTTGACCGGACATTTTTCTGGTTTCCTCACTTTTTTATATTTGTTTCATTATTTAATCACGCTATAGCTTGCTGAAATATTCTGTAATAAAACATAACTTTATAAACATCACGTTACTAAAGAGATTTGAGACACATTCAAACTCAACTGTGTAGTACCACACCTACTGTGTTATACTGTAGCATAATGTAAGATATGATGTGATTGATTGATTGATAGGATCATCATCACTGTATTGCACTTCGGTGAGTAATCATGTGTACTCCGATATCTTACTTACACACGAAGATCTCAGCTGCAGTGCACGAACTCCGTTGCACCGGCGAGGGTCCACGATGCAACTTAGAAGATTGTGAAAATATTTTGTAGGAATTTTAAAAAATGTGTCTAATGAATTTTGCCGGGTAGCAGATTTCTTCACGATTTTGAACTGCCATGGCTTCTACAGGGTGTTCAACTTAAAAGCAGCCTGTGAATGGAACTAATCTGGCATATATGTATGGAAATGAGAAAGTTCAGTTATGACGTAGTATAGGTCAAGGTTGTGTGATGGTGTGTAATTGTAGTGCGGGAAGGGGCGATGAACAATGTGACGTAGGACAAGCTAGTCAGAACCGGTTTAAATAGTAAATAGACGGAGATGCAATGAGTACCTGGCAAATTTCTATTTAACACTGGGGTTGCTTTTAAGTTGAACACCCTGTATATGCTCAACCTGAACACGTTCTCTTCTACGTTTTATCGTCCGTCTCCTATAGGACTAGGAACTCAATCTTACCTAATCAGGGATCTCCGGAAAAATATCCCGATTGCTCCACGGGGGAGCGAACCTAGTACGCTTGAAACGAGGGGCGAGCCTCTAGGCCACATAGATGTGTGTACGAGATGAAGGGTCGTGAGAACTGAATCATGTCAAGTGACTAGTTAAGAAATAATCTTATCATAATTTATGTTTTTAACCCGAAGGATTGACTTCATTGCACCGGGTTTTACCCCATATGGCTCGGTCCTCTCCGCAGAAATGGCACGCCACCTGGCTAGAGTATTGCACAAAGCACGAACTTCGTAGCTCCGGCAACAATCCTAGGGTGAACAGAACGGCGCAGTCCGGATTTGAACCCACGACCTTCGACTTATAAGGCAAGAGCTTAACCACTTAGCTACAGAGACCCCTAAAAATGTAAAGTTTAATTTATAATTTACATGTACGGGACATCTCATAAACATCAAGAGATAAGAGATATCAAGAGATTTTTGAACAATCAGAAATGATAAAAGAATTATTGAAAACGATCAAAATTATGTGAATCAGATATTTTTGATACATTAAACACAACATGACACTGTTGTCAATCATATTAAAGGGAAAAATGTGGGAGAGAGGGAAAGAGAAAGACAATAATATGAAGATTATTGAAATATTTTATTGAGAACAGCATTTGATATCATATCTCACTGAAAGAACAGCATGTGATATCATATCTCACTGAGAGAACAGCATTTGATATCATATCTCACTGAGAGAACAGATTTGATACATATTAAAAGAACAGACATGTTATCAATCTACTGAGGAAAATTTGATATCAGTAAGAGAGAAAGCAATTTGATTTTTAATATTCTACTAGAGAACAGCATTTGATATCATATCTCACTGAGAGAACATCATTTGATATCATATCTCACTGAGAGAACAGCATTTTAATATCATATCTCACTGAGAGAACAGCATTTGATATCATATCTCACTGAGAGAACAGCAATGTATGATCCTCGACTGACTATTCGTCCTGTTTGTAAAAAGCTTAAATTGATGCAGACTTTCTCCGTCTGAGGGTCAACCCACTGTCCTCCAAACGCACACACATCTATTTGTAGTTTCTCGTCCGTTTTGTCCCTTGTGAAACCTAAATTTGCTATTCTACAATCGTACATGTGGTGCCTGGACCCACAGGGAAGCAAATAATAGCACCACTGCGACCTACAAAGCATGCCGTAAAGGGGACTGATGTAGGATCCAAAGAAGCTATCCTAGTAAATATAAAGCATCGCAGAAATCGAATGTGTTGGCATAATTGTCACAATGTACAATCGCTCTTAGGTTCAGATCATATACAAATCACACAGAGTGGTTAACAGGTGGTCGTTGTAGAGCGTTGGAATAAGAAGAAGAAGAAGAAGATATGCTACAATAAGTAGCTGAGCCGCAGTATGTTTCCAGGGACTGTCACGTGGGTTGGTGTACTGTCTTGATTAGTGCCAGCTCACTGACCCTGGTTCAACGTTGTTACTTTGTTTTAATGCGCTTGTGGTTCCAAAACTGAAGTTAATATTTGGTGTTTACAGAGGGATACGTTAAAATTTAACGAAGTTAATATTTGGTGTTTACAGAGTGGTACGTTAAAATTTAACGAAGTTAATATTTGGTGTTTACAGATTGGTACGTTAAAATTTAACGAAGTTAATATTTGGTGTTTACAGAGTGATACGTTAAAATTTAACGAAGTTAATATTTGGTGTTTACAGAGTCGTACGTTAAAATTTAACAAACATCAATCAATCAAGTGCCGTGCCTGCCGACGTAGGCGACCATGTCTCTCCACAACTCTCTCTCTCTCTCCCTGGTGTAGTTAATCTGTTCTGACGTCGACTTTTTCAACAAACACACGTTCTTGACAACAAAAAATTAGAAGTTGAACAACCTGTGAAATATGCAGAACCTGCCAGTACACTTACACATACACTTAAACTTACACTCACACATAATACATTTTCTTCAAATGTGATTTCTGTCAAAGAGAAACACAATCTAAACATATTTCTATTTTGTTTGTATGCAGAAATTTCTTGTCTAGCTCTGGGTACAAGGATCGGATATTCTTCTCCTACAACACTCACTGACAAGGTAATTTTACCAAGTTGTTTATACCTATTTTAATGTTGATAATGTTTAGTGTTTTTGTGACAGGGAATGTTTCAGTGACAAGGTAATCTTACCGAGTTGTTTATATGTTTTAACTTTGTTAATGTTTAATGCGTGTGATAGGGATGTTTCAGTCATAAACTAGTTAATCTGCAGATGACATGTGACATGCGTCTATCACTAGTAATATGTACAGTGGAGAAGGCAGGATACTTGGATTAGTACTATTTATGTACTGTTGTGAAGTTGGAACACTGGGACTAGTGCTATATATGCAGAGCCCTGCCGTGCTATGATGCAGAGAGGCAGCCGCATCAGACGGCACGGTAAGAGGGGCGGCATAAGCAGCAAAATGAAAATTACAATTGAAGGTTATTAAAAAAACATTTAAGGGGTGTATTTCGAAGACTTGCATCATACTGAGAAAATATACCGCACGACCCTGTATATATGTACGGTTGTGAAGTTGGGACACTTGAGACTAGTATTAAATAAGTACTGTTAAGTAGTTGGGACATTGTCTCATCTAGCGCTGTTATGTCTTGGTTAAAGCATAGCAGTCTTGAACAGACTTGATCACAAAACATGATGCGAATCTTAATCTTCTTTTGATCTCAGAAATGTGTCGACTGCCCTTCCCCTCTCTCTCTCCTTTCTCTCTCGTCGCAATCGTTCTTTTTCTGCCATTTTGCATCATTCTTATTAGGATATATAAACAGCCTTTGCAAAGAACGTTTTTTTTTACGTACATCGTTCAGCGCCATTTAGAGCTCTAGTGCGTATCCTTCGGTGACGTGTCCGGTTTTAGCCAGCGTTTACTGGGTTCGCTCTCCGTTAGACTTTGACTGTCCCCAGCCTACCTGCAAGGCAGCAGGTTGCTATTTTCTTTCGATCCTTAGACGACTTACTCTCCCGGGTTGTTGAGCGTCATCTACCCAGGTTGCCTCTTTATTTGGACAACTTGGTTTGTCTGCCGTACAGATTTGTGTACGGTTTACTCCACTAGACTTTGATTGTCCCCAATCAAACTACAAGACAGTAGTAGTTCCCTGCGAGCGGAAACGCGCACTGAATTCAAGCCTCTGCTGGGCTTTCCAGTTTTCTGCACATTTGGGTGATGTCCTCACCCCACAACTCCTTGTCGCTCCCCCATCAGCGCCGTGCAAATGTGCCTCACCTGTGGGCCCATCCGTGCATCGTCTGCATGCGTGTTCGCTCTGCCTTGATGCCTGCCGACCTTGTCTATTGTTTCTCAGCGTGCACACATTCACATGCCTCTAGCTTGTCCGGACACAGAGCTCAACTCGGGCCCCCACCTCAGGGCTCCGAGTTTCGCCCTATGTGAACCCACGTGAACTCATCTCGGCCCAAGTTTTGCCCACGGGGGCCACGTCTCTTCTCTGGGTGCACCCCCATCCATTCATGTTTATCCGTTCAGTTTTACCTTCGGCCGGGAGAGACGTGCATTAAAAGTCACTCTGGGATTCCGCTCGTCTGTGTTGCGAGTGGATCTCCAACGTGATTACGTCTGCATCCCTACTTATACCAAAGCAGCTCTCCCCAGATCCCTACCAGCTTAGCCAGACAACATCGGTTGTCTGTTACCAGGTCACCACGTAGAGTTGGGGTAGGATCTTAGTTAGTGCCAGCTCACTAATCCTGACGCGGCGTTATCCCTATGCGCCTTTGACCCTGTCGACTGCCTAAAAATATGTCTCGTGTCAGAATCGAACTAACAAATATTGCGATTCATGTCCTTTTGTCGGTTGTATTTACCTGTAGTTCCTGAAGAATATAATTAGTTATTTTTGTGCAAAACACATTAGACATTTGATGTAATTTAAAGCTGACCCCGTAGGGTCATAATCTATTTTTAGATTTATTAGAAGTTACGAAAAGATAAATTGCGTGATACACACCTTTAATGGAAATAATCGAGTTTGAGAACTAAATAGTGAAGACTTGGAAGATTCCGTATTTTGGACAAGGTAGGTAATTATGTACGTCGATGTTGACCTTAGCGATGATTGTGGTCGACAGTGGCGTAGTATATAAAGATATATATTGTTGGTAAGGTTGGGTGTATGTCAGGTAGTTAGAATGTTTTATTGAACTTCTGTTGTACCTACCTGTTTCAGTCCAGTAAAATCAAGAGAGGAGGTCAAGGTGACGTGACAGTACTTCAACCCACACTGGTGGCAGCTGTACCAGTAGGTGTTTCAATCGTTATCTTAACTCAATCTAAACTCAATCTGAACTCAATCTAAACTCGATCTAAACTCAATCTAAACTCGATAAGAACTCAATCCAACCTCAATCTAAAATCAATCTAAACTCAATCTAACCTCAATCTAAACTCAATCTGAAATCAATCTAAACTCAATCTAAACTCAATCTAAACTCGATCTAAACTCAATCTAAACTCGATAAGAACTCAATCCAACCTCAATCTAAACTCAATCTAAACTCAATCTAAACTCAATCTAAACTCAATCTAAACATTCAATGTGTCATATAGTTCTTTTTGTTTTTCTCATGTTTTTTACATCCTCTGTCTCTCTCTCTCTCTCTCTCTGTGTCTCTCTCTCTGCTTCTCTCCCCTCACCCTTTCTGTCTCTCTCTGTCACTCTGTAACTCTCCTCTCTCTCCCCTTTCTCTATTCCTCTCTTTCACTTCTCTCTCTTCCTCTCGTTCTCTCTCTCTCTCTGCTTCTCCCTCATTCTCTCTGTCTCTCTCTGTCACTCTCTGTAACTCTCACTTCTCTTCCCTTTTTCTATTCCTCTCTTTCACTCTCTCTCTCTATCTATCTATCTATCTCTGTGTTCAATCTTTGATTTTATCACTATAGTTACATATAGCTGGTATCGTCTACTACAGAGAGCTACACTAAAAAGTATAATGAGTGTAGAGCAAGAGGAAGACCACGCAAAAGATGGAGCAACGGCATCAAGAACAGTCATAATAAAATGAATAACAGCTTGCAAAGTGCATTAGAACAAGCGCACACAAGATGACTACATCCCTCCAATACTTCTATTGTCTACGTAAACGATGGACGAGAAAACGTTATGAATGTCTCCCGTGTGGTACCGGGACCCACAAGGAACGTAAAGAACAGTACCACTGCGACCTACAAGGCATGTCGTAAGAGGCGACTGATGTAGGGGTCTAGAAAAGCTACACTAGTAAATAAATAACGTCGCAGAAATCGGATGTACTGGTCTACTTGTAGGCGCATAACTGGCACAACGTACAATCGATCTTAGGCTCAGATCACATACAAATCACACAGAGTGGTTAACAAGTGGTCGATATAGAGCGTTCGCAGATGAAGAAGTTATGTATGTCTATTTAAATAGGGGGAAGACTGCAGTAAAACTTGATCGAAATGGGAAGATGCTAAACATCCTGTTGTGTCGTTTGCTTGATAAAGGCCTTTTTGGTCGAAACGTTGCTGTTTATCGTCACTGTTTCTGTATTTTGTAAAACTATAGTACTTTGTTTGTACGTATGTCTATTTATGACGACTCCCTCTCTTCTCTCCTTCTCTCTCTTCTCTCCTTCTCTATCTCCTCTCCTTCTCGCCTTCTCTCCTTCTCTTCTTCTCTCCTTCTCTCCTTCTCTATCTCCTCTCCTCTCCTTCTCTCCCTAGTACTGCTATCTCTCTCATTCTAACTCTTACATATATCAAGTTAGCTACCATCTTTCTCTCTCAATAAGTCTAATGGCGACGGATTGATTTCACTGCACCGGGCTTCCCCAGATGGCTCAGTCCCTCTCGGCAGAAACAGCGCGAAACCTGCCCAGAAAGTTGAACATCGCACACACTCTGCAGCTCTACCAACAAGCCTAAAGATTCACAAAAAATGTATGTTATTGAAGATGTCATTTCTGTCGATATGTATATCATTCCTCGACAATACCCTCTATCCCTGACTTTATTAAATCACAGCCATCTCTAAATTGGGCCAGATAACTGACTGGGGAAACCCTGATCTAGTTTGGAGTTGGGGCTGGATTTTGTATATGTTTGATAGAACACTGCAAGCTTTTTTGCAATTTTACTCAATTCTGTGAGTCTGTGGTTATTTATTGATGAAAAATGTTCATAATATTGATATTCCTTATTGTTAAACTGAACTTGTTGCATAATATAACTTCGAGTTAGCATTTTGTGTTGTTATTAAAATGAATTCGTCTATATACGCCAATACTGGAATGCGAGGTCACGCGATGGTTGTAGTCTTATTTCCTAGAATTTTTACCTGAGTCAGTTGGCCGTATTTAGAGTTGGCTGTGATTAAATGTATTGAGTGTGTCAGTTCTCCCTCGTCCTCACTCTCTTGAATATGTTTGTCCCAGGTGATTATGGATAGAATATACAAAAATGTTTGGGAAAAAGTCAATTCTTCATCTTTGATTCAACAAATATTATTCAAGTTTGCCTACGACTACAAGCATAAACATTTGTTGGCAGGATTTGACACACCGATCTGCAACAAGTAAGTGTTTTTTGTTCTTCATATCATGATAACTATTAATGATGAAGATGATGAGAAAGAAAACGAACATGATGATGGTGATGATGATGAAGATGATGAGAAAGAAGAAGATGATGATGAAGATGATGAGAAAGAAGATGAAGATGATGAGAAAGAAGATGATGATGAGAAAGAAGAAGATGATGATGAAGATGAAGATGATGAGAAAGAAGAAGATGATGATGAAGATGAAGATGATGAGAAAGAAGAAGATGATGATGAAGATGAAGATGATGAGAAAGAAGATGAAGATGATGAGAAAGAAGATGAAGATGATGAGAAAGAAGATGAAGATGATGAGAAAGAAGATGATGATGATGATGAAGATGATGAGAAAGAAGAAGATGATGATGAAGAAGAAGATGAGAAAGAAGAATGATGTAATGATGAAGATGATGAGAAAGAAAGAAAGATGATTGATGGGATGATGAGAAAGAAGATGATTATGAGAAAGAAGAAGATGATGATGATGATGAAGATGATGAGAAAGAAGATGATTATGAGAAAGAAGAAGATGATGATGATGATGAAGATGATGAGAAAGAAGAAGATGATGATGAAGATGAAGATGATGAGAAAGAAGATGAAGATGATGAGAAAGAAGATGATGATGAGAAAGAAGAAGATGATGATGAAGATGAAGATGATGATGAAAGAAAGAAATGATGATGAGAAAGAAGAAGATGATGATGAGATGAAGATGATGAGAAGAAGAAGATGATGAGAAGATGATATGAGAAAGAAGATGAAGATGATGAGAAAGAAGATGATTATGAGAAAGAAGAAGATGATGATGATGATGAAGATGATGAGAAAGAAGATGATTATGAGAAAGAAGAAGATGATGATGATGATGAAGATGATGAGAAAGAAGATGATGATGAGAAAGAAGAAGATGATGATGAAGATGAAGATGATGAGAAAGAAGAAGATGATGATGAAGATATGAAAGGAAGATAAGATGAGAGAAAGAAGATGAAGATGAGAAAGAAGATAAGATGATAGAAGAGAAGATGATGATGAGAAATGAAAAAGAAGATGATATGATAGAAGAAATGATGAGAAGATGAAGATGATGAGAAATGAAGATAAGATGAGAAGAAAAAGAATGAAGATGTTATGATGAGAAAGAAGAAGAAATGATGATGATGAGAGATGTAAGTTGAGGATAAAGTCTAACGATATTAAGAAGGAAAGTGATGAGGGTGGTGATTTATATGTTATCGTTCGTGCTCTATAAATTCAGAAGTAGTCATGGCGTCTCTGATGACCACACTATATCAGTTATCAGTTATCAGTTATCAGTTATCAGTTATCAGTTATCAGTTATCAGTTATCAGTTATCAGTTATCAGTTATCAGTTATCAGTTATCAGTTATCAGTTATCAGTTATCAGTATCAGTTATCAGTTATCAGTTATCAGTTATCAGTTATCAGTTATCAGTTATCAGTTATCAGTTATCAGTTATCAGTTATCAGTTATCGGACTTATCATTATATAGTATCACTTCGGACATGTCCATAGGTGCTCCGATCTCCGTCTCAGCAAATCCAGCAGCGTCCATCGGCCCAACACATCAGTCCGATGTTCATTAATCAGTCTCTTTGCATATTTGGTATGCCGTTCTTTACGAGCTGCACCAATCTTAACACCCATCTCTCTCAATCTGGTCAGCGAGTGGAACTCGCAACCCTGAAACTCTTCTGTTCGAAAAGACTCTCGCAGTGCGTTAAGAATGTCATTTCGGTCCATTGCAGCCCTTCGGATACTGTGGCCATACCAGCCAATCTGTCAGCTCGTTCATTACCCTTGACTCCTGCGTGTTTACATGGACAACAATGAAGGTTATTTCTTTGATCCCAGGCTGTACCAGTACCTCCACCCAGTTCCGTCTCACCATTCCTGTTTCAACTTTACGAATCATACTCATGGAGTCACTGAGTATAAAAACACGCGCAAAGTCATGAGATGACAACCACGTCACCGCCTCTGTAACCGCCCGTACCTCCATCGTCAAACTACTTGTAGTTGTCGCGTAGGCCCCACTGGCCTCTCCTATTATTTTTCCTCCTGAGCGTGCAAAAAAAAGCCCACGCACAGCGTTGTTGACGAATGACTGAACCATCGGTGTAGATTACTGCATGTTTCATTGACGTGGTCATTCAAGAGAGCCTTAACCTCCGCGTTGATTAGTGATGGATTTTGTTCACAGTTTTTCTTAATGGATGTAATGACTGTAAAAGCAGTCTGAAATTGGGGTGGCACAGTGATCCATTTTACTCCTGGTTTGACTCCGGAAGGTTCACATATGTTCCGAAGGGTACCTTCTGCATGACTCAGCCATGATCTGCCTCTCTTGAGTCTACAACCTTTCTCCTTACCGAGTTCTACATGGAGTTGATGGTCCTTGTTTGCGTTGATTTTATGATATGATCGAACCCTCCAAGTTTCAATTCTGTGAGCAATATGGGGAGATCAAGAAGGAATCTCATTGACACTCCTGGTGTATCTTTGGTGCATCCCAGAATGATGCGCATAGCCTCATTCTAAATTCTTTCCAGTCTCACTATCTGCGTAGGACTAATCGTTAAGATAGCACATGCATATTCTATACATGACAGAACGAGGCCTTGGTACAGGAGCACAAGAAGGCGTTGCTAAATGTTAGCAGCGGCCATGATTTTCAGAACGGGTAGTGCGTTGCGAGCCTTGGCAATAAATTGGTCGATTTGGTTCCTAAAGCATAGACTGCGATCAAACTTTATACCCAGATAACTCTTAGACGCTTTTCGAATGATTGTGTGACCGTCTATTTTGACATTTTGTGTTTCAGACTTTACAATGTGGTTGTTTAGGGAGAACCATGATAGCACAGCTTTGGTGTGATTTATCGTTGCACCAGAGACATCGCACCAGGCCATGAGCCAGTCCAGCTCCTCCTGTAGCTTATTAGCAATTTCCTCCCTGTTTCTTCCGTCTGTACACCATGATGTCGTCTGCAAATGACATTGTCCTTCCCTTACCAGATAGTTGCTGCTGTGTAATCATTATGGTGAATACATTGAATAGTACTGGAGATAGTGAGGACCCTTGTGGTAGGTCTGGTGAAATTGTTGTTGGCGCAGAGTACCAATTACCACACTTGAGTGCCACTTTCCTCTCGAACAAGGCCTTTGCAATCCATCTTATGAGCAGCGTATCGATGTTGAGTAGAGTGAGCATGTGTATAAGGTACGTGATTGGAACTTTGTTGTAAGCATCCTCGAGATCAAGTACAACTGCGCATGTCTCCAACCCAGCCTGAAAACCTTCAAAGATGTCTTATGCAAAGATCGACGCATTACACCACGTTTCTTTATACCGCCTGTATCCGCCAAGGGTGGAAGAAAACATGCGGCGTCCCTCCAAGTCCCGCTCGAGTCTGCATGCCACTAACTTTTCCAGAAGCTTTCCGACTGTGTTCTGCATTTCAATTATTCTAAACCCGCTTATGTGTTTGTGATTTTTATTGGGTTTTGTCAGTGGTATTAAGTAGCTATGAAGTCATTCCTCCCTGATCTCGCCACTTTTTAAGCTGATGTTGAAGTCTTTACTGAGCTCATTCATGTCAGTGTCTGATATCTTGCTTATATCACTGTATTGGATACCATCGGGACCCGGTGCCGTGTTGTGTGATCTCTTGAGCACTGCAAGTATTTCCTCGCTCGTAAATTCAAGTTCATCATTCCACTCCGTGACATCACATCGGTCAGACAACAGCGAAATTATACGGAGTCTTTCTTCTCTGTCATTTCTATGTAGTCTGTTTAATAAAATGTTTGAGAAAGGCCATCCTTTTATTGTTGTCCGCCACGCCAGATCGTGATCTTGAACATCTGGTATGCTACGTTTATGTGTTGTACCGTTCATAGACTGGTGAAACCGCCAAAATTTCTGGAGCGAGCTTTCGGAGTGTATTTCAGCACAAAATTCCTCCCACTTGGCTGTCTTTGCTTGGTTAGCACAGGTCTTGAAAAGTGTCATCTCGTCCATGTCTAATTTTAGGGCTAATATATGCTCCGGCAGGACTGTGGCTGCTTGTCGTATTGACAGCTCTTCTCTTGGTGAGCCATATGGTTTCCACATCCTTATTCCACCACAGTGGCTGTACTACAGGGTGTTCAACTTAAAAGCAGCCCGTGAATGGAGCTAATCTGGCATATATGTATGGAAATGAGAAGGTTCAGTTATGACGTAGTATAGGTCAAGGTTGTGTGACGGTGTGTAATTGTAGTGCGGAAAGGGGCGATGAACAAATGTGACGTAGGACGAGTTAGTCAGAACCGGTTTAAATAGTAAATAAACACAACTCAATGTGTACCTGGCAACTTTCGAATTGTCAATGGGGCTGCAATTATTTTGAACACCCTGTATATTCGTCTGCCTGTGTTGATATACTTGAGCCTTGGCATATCTAATTATATAGTTGAGATGTCAAAGGTCATATATGTCATACTATATATAGATGATATGTCAACGGTCACATATGTCACACTATATATAGATGAGATGTCAAAGGTCATATATGTCACACTTTATATAGATGAGATGTCAAAGGTCACACATGTCACATTATATATAGATGAGATGTCAAAGGTCATATATGTCACATTATATATAGATGAGATGTCAAAGGTCACATATGTCACATTATATATAGATGAGATGTCAAAGGTCATATATGTCACACTATATATAGATGAGATGTCAAAGGTCATATATGTCACACTATATATAGATGAGATGTCAAAAGTTACTAAACGTTCTCTAATAATGTTTTGAATTGCAGCTTGGTCTTCAAGAGCGTGAGAGATCTTCTGGGTGGCAGAGTAAGACTGATGATTTCTGGTGGTGCCCCATTATCTGGAACTACTCAGAGATTCATGAACATCTGTTTATGTTGTCCAGTAGGTCAAGGTTACGGCCTGACAGAGACCAGTGGGGCTGGAACTGTTGTTGAATGTATGTACAGACATATTAATGTTTTGTCTATGTTAACTTAATGTATGTACAGTCATGTCAATGTTTTGTCTATGTTAACTTAATGTATGTACGGACATGTCAATGTTTTGTCTATGTTAACTTAATGTATGTACAGCTATGTCAATGTTTTGTCTATGTTAACTTAATGTATGGATATGTCAATGTTTTGTCTATGTTAACTTAATGTATGTACGAACATGTCAATGTCTTGACCTCATGGGGACAGGTTTGGGATACTGAAAGCAAGGTATCAAGATGTCCAAGAGAACACGAATTGGATACCGTAAATCAGAAACTAGACTTCCAGGACGATATACATTGTGATGTACTTAGTGGTCCTATGATGATATTGTGACGAATTTAGTGCTTCTGTTATGACGTTGTGGCGTATTTAGCGGTCATATAATGACATTGTGGCGTAGTTAGTGGTCATATGACGATATGTGACGTATTTAGAGGTCCTATGATGACATTGGGACGTATTTAGTGGTCAAAGGATAACATTGTGACATAATTAGTAGTCCTATAATGACATGTATTTAGTGGTCAAATGATAACATTGTGACATAATTAGTAGTCCTATAATGACATGTATTTAGTGGACATCTGTAGCTTAGCGGTAGTGAGCTCGATCTCAACCCAAGAGTACCTGGCTCAAACACCGCGGTGGGCAGTTTGAAAGCAAATTCGTTCCCGCGGATTTTTATGAACATTAAAAATAGATCTCTCCGTTCAGAAATCAATGGCAAACTTCTGAACGTATAAGTGGTGCCTAGAGAATCTACGAGTCGCTTACTGTAGCTGATGCCGGCGTCCTGTAAAGAATATGCCAGGATTTTCATGTTTCATAATGACATGTACCATGTTTAGTGGGCTTCTGCCAACTTGTGAAATATGTCATGACATCTCTGTACTACTTCCAGACACAGACTTGACGACGGAGAGGGTGGGAGCACCCGTTACCTGTAGTGAGATTAGACTTCGGGACTGGTTAGAAGGTAAGGGTTTCTGATTTCCATTTCTGTCAATGTCTGTATATTCAAAGATTCTAACGCGTAATTAACTTGCCATGCCCAGCATATGAACAGTTTCAAATCTGCATTAGACAGTTGCCAAGCTGACCTATTTCATTTGCTGGTGATTATCATAGAATATGTGCCTTCTCAAGCTTAATAACGAAATAGAAGGTTTTATAGTCTAACGTTCATATTGTTTCATCATGTCAGTCGCATGAGTCTTCTCTTGCGACCTCCCAATGACCAACCAGGTCTGATACCATCTCTCTCTCTCTCTTTGGCTTTTTACCCCAGATTGGGGCATAGGCCCTCAACCAACTCATGCCATGTCTTCCTATCTCTAGCTATCTCCTGCAGCTCCCTCCAACTCTTCTTTATATTGTTGATCTCCTCCTCCAAATCTCGTCTCCATGTATTTCTCGGCCTCCCTTCTTTCGCTGTCCCTGCGGGTTCCAGACAAGGACCCTTCTTGTTATATTCCCTCCGGTTTTCGCAAAGTGTGTCCTATTGAGCGTCTTTTTTTAACCTGTTCGTTCACTGGAATCTGTCTTGTTCTCTCCATAAGTTCCTCATTTGTGACCCTATCATACCATCTTATTCCCTCTATTCTGAGCAGACACCAGTTGATGAATGTTTGCAATTTATGCGCTATTGTTTTAGTTGATCTCCATGTTTCTGACCCATACAGGTCTGATACCATGCTACAGTATAACTCCAGATGTGATACTTTAAAGTTGGATTTCTGTGTAAATTGGTACAATTACCCGTCTGTACAAATTTGTATCCTGTCAGATAATATGTGTACACTTTGACAGAAATTTGGATGTGTCAAAGAAGCCTTGAACATGACGCTGGAGGAGTCGAGAGAACTTGCTAGAGACAGAGAGTTTTTCAGGCAAGATGTTATGAAAGCGACATTCAGCAAGGGACATACTACTACTTTAAGGACAAATACAGATGACCACGACAATGGGCTATAGCCTGGTATTAGTGTGACGGCACAAGAAATAAAAGAAAAAAAAAGATATTACTGTTGATAAAATGTGAGATAATTCTTTCTCTTGAATTAATTCCAGGAAACTACAGAACAGAGAACAAACCCTACCCTCAAGGAGAAGTTCTGATTGGAGGTGACAACGTAACGTTGGGTTATTTCAATAATCCAGAGAAGACAGCTGAGGATTTCATTACGTTAAATGGCATTCGCTACTTCTGTACAGGAGACATTGGCCAGTTTGAGGGGGATGGCTGTCTCAAGATTATTGGTGCGTGTGTGTGGGTGTGTGTATGTGTATGTGTGTGTGTGTACTCATTCTGTTTCTTCATGTTTGATATTTGTTTTGTACACAAAACCTTCATTTTTGTCTCTGGGCACGCAGGAGTCAGGGGTAAGAACGAGCTAATAGATGGGCTCCCATGGCTAAAATATCAGAGGTAGCTGCAATGGGCCGAAATGACATTCTTTAACACATTGAAAGAGTCTTTCCGAACAGAGAAGTTTCAGGGCTGTGAATCTTACTTGTTGACCAGATTGAGAGAAATGGGTGTCGATATTGGAATAGCCAGAAGAAGAAAAACAACGACATACCAAATATGCAAAGAGATTGGTTAATCAACATCGAACTGGACCGCTGGAGGCTGCTGGATTTGTTGAGGCGGAGATCGGAGCACCTATGGACTTGTCCGGCGTGCTATGATGATAGTCCTGATATAACTAATAACTTATTGTGCACAAGAAATTGCACATATAATTAATGACATATAGGACACTTTGCAGGACCGTGCGGTATATTTTCTAAGTATGATGCAAGTCTTCGAAATACCTCCCCTTAAATATTTTTCTTTAAAATAACCATCAATTGTGATTTTCATTTCGCTGCTTATGCCCCCTCCCTCATTACGGTTCCGCCTGATGCCACCGCCTCTCTGTATCATAACACGGCACGACCCTGGCACTTTGCTAGTACCAATGATTTATAGATGTCATCTGCGACGTATGAATAGTGCGGATGACTTTATGACATACATGATGTCATTTACATATGGATAACATAGTTAACGCATACAGGTATAAATAACCGATGGACGATATGGATGACACATGTGTGACACAACTTGTGCATTTGTGGCATAACTAACCTGTTGAGTCGTATTTGTGTCATCTGTTATCAGGTATATGAGGACTATCATCATAGCACTCCGGACATGTCCATAGGTGCTCCGATCTCCACCTCAGCAAATCCAGCAGCGTCCATCTGCCCAACACACCAGTCCGATGTTGATTAATCAATCTCTTTGCATATTTAGTATCGATGGGCCGAACAAGTTAGGGAATCTCTGTGCTAGTGGGTCACCTACAGTGGTGGTTATCTACTTCTATAGTAGGAAGCAAGGACATACAATCCCCATCAGCCTCAGGATGTTCTTCTTCTTTGAGCGCTTCATATCGACCACTTGTTTTACGCCCGTGTGCTGTCGGGGCCCTCAAGGAGAGTAAAGAATAGTAGCTCTGCAACCTACAAAGCATGTCGTAAGAGACGACTGAGGTCGGGGCCTAGGGAAACTATCTTAGTAAATAAAAAGCATGATATAAATCGGATGTGCTAGCCTACTTGTAGGCGCATAACTGACACAACTTACAATCGCTCTTAGACTCGGATCACATACAAATCATAAAGAACGGTTAACAAATGATCGACATGGAGCGCTCGAAGAAGAAGAAGAATAAGACCACTTGTAAAACCACTCTTTTTTGGTTTGTATGTGATCTAAGCCTAAGAGCGATTGTACGTTGTGCTAGTTATACGCCTACAAGTAGACCATCACATTCAATTTCTTCTACACTTCTTATTTTACTAGTTTTTCTAGGCCCCTATCTTAGTCGCCTCTTTCGACATGCTTTATAGGTCACAGTGCTACTATTCTTTGCTCCCCTTGTGACACCTCAGGGTGTTAAACGAAACAGTTGCTACTGTCGTCTGGTGATATAATTGCCACGCCCATAAACTGTTGTTGTATACTGTTAACATAACTGCCACGCCCATAACTTTCTGTTGTATGTTGGTGATATAACTGCCACGCCCACAAACAGCTATTGTATGTTGGTGATATAACTGCCACGCCCACAAACTGATATTGTATGTTGGTGATATAACAGCCACGCCCACAACCTAATGTTGTATGTTATCTCAATAATTGAATATGCTAAATATTTTTCAGACCGCAAGAAGGACCTGGTGAAGCTTCAAAACGGAGAGTACATTTCTCTGGCCCAGGTAGAGATAGTGCTTCAGATGTGTCCTCTTGTGGAACAGATCTGCGTGATAGCTGACAGCACTGAGAGTACCGTCGTGGCTCTGGTGGTCCCTAATGAAGCCAAGCTGGATTCCCTTGCTAAAAGTATTGGAGTTCTGAAGACTGATATCTCAGAACTCTGCAAGAATAAGTTGGTCGTGGAGACAGTTTTGAAACAGCTAACAAGTCATGGGTTAAAATGTAAGTTCACTTATTAAGTACAGCTTAAATAATTCCTCTCTTACCGTTATACGTTACATAGGGCATGCAAGCAATTTCTCCATACCGCTCTATCCTGGGCAACTCGCTCAATCTCCTCCATGGAACTGAGTTCGATATTTCCTGCCTCTCTCAGCAAAGTTCGCTTCAGGGTCTCCTTAGGTTGACCTCTCTTTCTTGAACCCTTTGCATCCCACTTCAATGCTTGCTTTGATATTCGTTGATCATTTCTCCTCAAGGTGTGCCCAACATATCTCCATCTTCTCTTTCTTATAACAGTTGTCACTAGTGGTTGACCAGACATGTCTCTGATTTCATCACTTCTCCTGAATTCGTTCCATTTTGTATTCATTATTTTTCGCAGACATCTATTTTCAAATGCATTCAACTTGCTTTCTATATCTTTAGTCATTTTCCAACCTCGCTGGCATATGTTAGGATTGATACAACGTTTGAATTGAAAATTCGTAATTTAGTTTTAATACTATATAACTTGCAGTTCCATATTTTATTTAGACTTTTAAAAGCTGATGTTGCTTTTAAGTACAGTTTACGTTATATAAAATATACCAGCGAGAAAGTTGGAACGTCACTAGACGATATAAAATGTAATTTAAATGCATTTCTTCTTCTTCTTCTTCTTCTTTGCGTTCGTTCTTTACGACCAATTTTCATCACTCTTTGTGATATGTTTGATCTTTGCCAAGAACGTGTATACGTTGCACATTGGTTTGGTAGGCCCCTTTTTTTTCTTTTTTTTTTTTCTTTCGTCCGCTTTCAACTCAGACGAAGTTTCATCTCTGAAACTGATTTTTGCGTGAAAATCCGTTTTTCCAATTTCTTACAATGGCAGCAGCGTGTACATTGTAAATTACTTTACACTGGCAGCCGTGTGCTCAATGTACTCGTAATTAGTATTCCCTCGCCATACAGGCAGATTTTCTCCGACTTCAGAGGTACCCCCTTTATCGTCCTGAGTAAGACCAGGGACTCGAACAAATGCCGGACAGTAGGTTCGAACCCGAGCTATGAGGCGTCTCACAGCTAGCAGGCCGAGCTACTATCAACTACTCTAGGCAGTCCCCGGTAGGCCCCTAAACGCATAGACTTCTACATGTTGTAGCCTAGAGCGTGGATTATTACGAACGGTTAAAATCGACCTCACCGTTCAGAAAACAGTGACAAACTACTGAACGTGTAAGTGGTGCCTCGAAAATTGGCGACTCGTTTACTGTGGTTGATAGCGACGACCTGTAAAGGATATTCCACGATTTTCATTTTCATTTTCTGTTAGCGCGCCAGCTTTATTAACGTCGCCTTCCCGTCTGCCCAGCGTGTTCGTAGCGCGTTGGACTACGGGTGACTATCCTCTGTGTGTGCGGGTTCAATTCCACGGGATGGCAGAAAAAGCCAAAGGTTCCCCAGATTTACGGTGTTCGTGGCACCGAACCGAAGGGTTACGATGTCCATGGCACCGAGCCGAAGAGCTGAAAAAGATCAAGTGCTTCTGGATCGAAAAAAAAAAAAAAAAAATTTACGTCGCCTGCTCTGTTACCTGTTCTGATGAGAACACGATGTTGAAACAGCTAGCAGGTAGAACTCATTGTTTGGAACATCCTCCATGGGTATCAGACCTGAACAAATGCATGCCAAAGCTGGACATACTCGTCTGAAAGTGGATAACACACACACACACCGCACAGAAACATTTGTTCACACGAAGATTATACATCTTCCTCTTCTCCGGACGCTCCATATCGACCACTTGTTAACCACTCATTGTGATTTGTATGTTATCTGAGTCTAAGAGCTATTGTGCGATGTGCCAGTTATGCACTTGCAAGTAGGCTAGCACATCAGATTCTATGCGACGCTTTTTAGTTACTAGGGTAGCCTCCCTTTTTTTGTTCCGATCCAGAAGCACTTGAGCTTTTCAGCTCTTCGGCTCGGTGCCATGGACATCGTAACCCTTCGGTTCGGTGCCATGGACATCGTAACCCTTCGGTTCGGTGTCACGAACACCGTAAATCTGGGGAATCTGTGGCTTTTTCTGCCATCCCGCGGAATTGAACCCGCACACACAGAGGGATAGTCACCCGTAGTCCAACGCGCTACGAACACGCTGGGCAGACGGGCGGGTAGCCTCTCTAGGCCCCTACCTTCTTCTTCTGCGTTCTCCCGCTATGAATTCAGACGTAGTCAAAACGCCTGGTATGTCGCTTCTGACTGACTTTTTTGCGTGAAAGCCTGCTTTCCTTATAATTAGTTCCCCCTCTCCCGCCATACAGGAGTACCTTCTCTGACTACAGAGGTAGGCCCCTGCCTCAGTCGCCTCTTACGACATGCCTTGTAGGTCGCAGTGTTACTATTCTTTTCTCCCTTGCTGACTCCCAACAACACACAGGCCAAATTATTTATTTAAAATGTTATAACAAAATATTAAATATAAAACTGTGTTACTTTTTGTTTACTTGAATAATAATTGAATTGTACTTGTTTACAGCCAAGCTCCAGCGTATAGAGATTCCTGCTAACATTACTCTACTGCATGAGACTTGGATGCCGGACACTGGGCTGGTCACTGATGCCTTCAAGCTTAAACGCAAGGCTATAGAAGATCGGTTCAGATCAGATATCACTGCCATGTATGCAAACTAGAGTTGGGACAGACTAGAAGATGTTTATACGTGTCAGTGGGTCAAGGTTAGACTGGACATTGGGGTATCTTACTGTGTTATTTGTTCCGGTAGTGCCCTGAGATAGTACCCCAACTACACATAAGAGTCGCAGTATAATATATATATATAATTCCTCTCGTACCTTTATATGTTACATAGGACCTGCAAGCAATTTCTCCATACCGCTCTATCCTGGGCGACTCGCTCAATCTCCTCCATGGAACTGAGACCGATATTTGTTGTTCTCTCTCAGCAAAATTTGTTTCAGTGTCTCCTTAGGTCGTCTGCTCTTTCTTGAACCCTTTGCATCCCACTTCAATGCCTGCTTTAATATTCGTTGATCATTTCTCCTCAAGGTGTATCCAACATATCTCCATCTTCTCTTTTTTATAGCATTGTAATATCGTCATCCGTGCCGTGCAGGCTGGCGCAGGCGATCATGGATCTCCACAAATCTCTGTCGTTGGTGTTTGCTATCAACTCAGATGTTGACGCCCTACCGTGCCATGAAGTCAGCCTATCCAACATTTTCTCTCTCTGTCTTCCCCTGTCTCATCTACCCTCGATTTTACCGGTTGTCACAATGTGTTCTAAACCTACCCTCCTCATCACATGCCCGAAAGATGATGACTGCCTCTTTCTTATATTGATAATAAGCTTTCTCTGTGTCTTGATCTCATTCAGCACTTCAACATTAGTCATTTTAGCAGTCCATAGGATTCTCATCATTCTTCTATAAAACCACATTTCTGTGGCCCTCAGAGATTTTTCGAATCTCTGTCAATATATTTGCACTTGCAGTGTAACACAAACGACAGTAGTTCGAATCTATTAACAAATGATCATATAGTTTAGTTTTGCAGTGGGTTGGTTCAAGCTAAGTGAGACAAAGGTAAGATGGATATAAAGTGTGTGTGTGTGTGTATGGCCATACATATGGTCAAAAGAAAACAAATAGCTAACTATGGTGTGTATGTATGTACACATAACGGGTAACTTCGTCTAATTTACTGTGTATGAATTGGTGTACAGTCGGCAGTTCTATTGTGTTGTACAGTGGACAGGACTATTGTGTTGTGCAGTGGGCAGGTATATTGTGTTGTGCAGTGGGCAGATCTATTGTGCTGTACAGTAGGCAGGTCTATTGTGTTGTACAGCAGGTCTATTGTGTTGTGAACTTGACAAATCAATATTACTGCTACGTTGACAAGTATATGTTGTTATTAAGTGGATATGTATGTGTTGTTATTAAGTGGACAAGTATGTGTTGTTATTAAGTGATTACATATATATTGTTATTAAGTGGACAAATATATGTTGTTATTAAATGGACAAATATATGGTGTTTTTAAGTGGACAAATATATGGTGTTGTATATTGTACTATTAATAGTTACGTTGAAAATTTAATTGCGTTAATGTTGAGTAAGTCGTTAAACATTTACTTATGTTATTCGTAAAGAAAGAGGCAAAAAGCCTGTTTTCATACCAAGTGGTTTTTATGTAGAATTCGGTGTTAGGCTAGTATTATTCTTTGACTAGCGACACACGATGAATGACGGGACGAACATCAGGCCGGTCGGCCATCTTTACTTCCCACTTTTTCTATTGTATTCAATTGAGTCTTGGTCGACATGAGAACCGTTAGGGTGGGAAGAAATCTCAGTTCAACTGGGAAATTTGATTCTGTGCCCATGTACTACAAAGGAAATGCATTAACTACTACACTATCGCAGTTCTTGATATTTTTTATTTTAAAAAGTTTTAATTGACCGAGTCTGTGTTGAAGTGTTGTAAAAAAAAAAGTATAATAGTATGGTTAGATCATCATGGAAGGAGGCATCCTGGCAAAGAGAATAAGAGGAAGACCACGGAGAAGATGGATTCAGGATTTAAGTGATGGTTTGAGCATGACGTCTGCAGAAGCGGGACGTCTGACGTATGATAGTAATACATTTTGTAGGACTGTTAGAGTAACACAGTCCTACTCAGGAAAACTATTTGATAATGATGTTGATATTTAAATGACATCGTTTAATCGTTTGTTAATGTTATCAAAGTTAATCATCTTTTTTTAATGTAACCAGTGTATATTTTGGTTAATGTAGACATTTTTGCATTTCCCAACATTTGAACGGCATTAGTTGCCATGGTAATGTGAAATCAGTCTACCTAGTTATGGGTCCATGTTTTCATTCCATTTATTATATGCACAATAATGTCTTTGATAATATATATATATATATATATACCAAATGATATCAATGTTATGATAGCAGTTTGTATCTTCATAATGTAATCAGATTCATATCGATACTAGCAATAACTTCACGCGACGTTATACTCGTACCTTAATATTACACTTATATTTATTTTGTCTTTCAACTAGAAACTTTAAAACGAATATATTTTATACAAATTATATCCGCTTTACAATTTTGTTGAACGGACAATGAATCAATTTTAATGTCTTAATATGAATGAAAATGTCTTGTAGAGTTAGTAGACCGAACCGCCGAGCTTTACAACGAGTTTTCTATACATTCCTGATATTCTATTGTACATCCCCAGCTTTAACGATGATCAGAATTTCAAGGCTACAAAATATTTCTGAACAATATTTTGTTTACATTTTTTCATAACATTACCATGAGCACGGTTTTCCCCACGATAATAATCTTATTTTATTTTGTAACCCTTCTACTTTACCTTAACCCCCACCCCTGAGATGGGGTCCCGAGTTTCGCCCTATGTGGGCCCACGCCTCTTCGCTGGATGCACCTCTCATAGTATATGTTTATTTGTTCCGGCCCCCCACCCCTCAGGGCTCGGAGTTCCGCCGCGTGCAGCTCAACTCCCTCCCGCCTTTGGGCTCGCCTTTGTATCGTCCGTACGCGCATTCGCTCCTCTTTGGTGCCTGCCCCACCGTGTTTATCAGGTTTCACACCGTGCTCACATTTACCGTGTCTCGAGACTGCCATGACTGTAGCTCGACTCGGGCGCAGAGTTTCGCCCCTTGTGGACCCACGTCTCTGCTTTGGGATGCACCTCTCATCCCTTCATGTTCAATTTCGTGCTTATGGACTCTTGCCCCGTAGGTGGCAATTTTGGTGCTGTTATTTGCGCCCAGGGGAGTTAGCATTCGTTCGTTGACGACTCGTACATTTCTGTTTTCGTACATTTCTGCAAAATTCGGGCACTTTTTTATCGGACATCGACCGGCATCTCAAGATATTCCTTCAAAACATAACAGACCTGAGCCAACTATGCTCTTGGAGACTGGCATCCTCATGATTTTATCTTTGGAGGAGAATTTTAATGATGTTATTAATGCTGTCCAGTTGATCTATGAGAATTCCTGCATTGTGAACATTATTGTGTCTAGCTCGGGTGGTTGAAAACTTCAGGTTACAATATAGGTAGATATCGTATATCGAAGTTTGTGATCTTCGAGGCGTATGTGCATATGCAGGTATATGTGGTAATCAGAGATTAGACAAACTTACACATATCAGTGGGCGTCCGTAGCGGTAGGAAGCTCGATCACAACTGAAGAGTACCGGGTTCAAACTTCACGACAGGCAGTTTGGAAGCAAATTCGTGTCCGTAGATTTTTAAGAACGATAAAAAGATACACCACAGTTCAGAAAGCAATGAGAAACTACTGAACGTATAAATAGTGCCTAAAAAAGATCATTAAAGATTGATTACCTTACGATGCGTATGGAACGACCTCACCAAAGGCAGGAAAGCCTGTCATAGTTCCCCAGGTGGCAGCGGAGGAATGGACAGTTAGCCAGATAGTTAGTGTAGTATAATTAGATATTTAATAGTTGAGACTATGTGTTGCACTTCTAAGCAGAGGCGCAACACATAACTACGAGACATGACGCTTTTGTGTAGTTAAATAGTGACGGTTTAGTAACAGTTGCTAGGAAGTTAGTTAGTAAAAAAAGGAGAGATGACACGAACCTTAAGATGGATGGACGTGTTGCATGATCTGTCCACTCACACACTTATATCAACCAATAAATATGCCTATGTAAACTCTACATAGTTATTGAGTATATCTTAGTTACGAATGAATGCCCTAAGATAGAAAGGAGTCAATATTAGCTGAGAATGACATCTGTAGCAACTACAAACCAAATAGGAACGCATTAGTACTTTATATATATATTTACACTTCGTGGATGCGAGGGATCTAATGAAGATGGATCAAGAGTAAGAATCACATCACAATGAGGAGCACACGAACAAGCCACCACTCGGCCCTGACCATAAAGATGACAATGGGATGTGAAACCTGCTTCAATGGGTCCTTGGGAGGGGGCCCTACTACAAGCCGTTAGAGAATTTACCTGTTATGCCTTCACTAAAACTAACTCTGTCCGAGACAGAGTTACAATGACAATAGATCTCCTGCAACGATCACTCTTGAAGGATCTAAGCTTCAAG
This sequence comes from Arion vulgaris, assembly GCA_020796225.1. NCBI lineage: Eukaryota > Metazoa > Mollusca > Gastropoda > Stylommatophora > Arionidae > Arion > Arion vulgaris. The sequence continues at coordinate 10,717,018 of CM036771.1, read as the reverse complement.
TACCTCGGAAGTCAGCGAGGCTGTCCATATTGTTGAGGGATGCCTGTAAAAGGGTAATATAGGCCCACGCAAAAATCAGTCAGAAGCGCAATACCAGGCGTTATGACTTTCCGCCTGAATTAACAGCGGACGCCGCCCGAGTGGTTACCCGGGGCCCAAATTTGGGGTGTAAAGAATAGAACCACTGTTACCTGCCACACATGTTGTAAGAGGCGACTAAGGAGGTTTGGCTGAAATCGGATGCACGTGTCCTAAATGTGTAGAAGTCTATGCATTTAGGGGCCTACCAAACCAATGTGCAACGTATACACTTTCTTGGCAAAGATCAAACATATCACAAAGAGTGATTAAAATTGGTCGTAAAGAACGAACGCAAAGAAGAAGAAGAAGAAGAACAGCGGACGTATGAAAGAAGAAAAAAAATGGTGCCTAGAAAATCGACGACTCGTTTGCTGTGGTTGACTGCTATGTCCTATAACGGATATGCCACGATTTTCATTTCACACCAGCAGTATTGAGGATTGAAGACTTCTAGATAGAAATGGAAGGCGTATTTTCATTGTTCGTTGACCGTCTGTTAGATCACGACCGACTCTATTTATCTATTATAGATTCGGTAGTGGTTAGATACGGACAAGATATACCGCGTTTTAAGAAGTTTGTAGTCAATAGATGAGCGCTCAGAACTGAACACCTGCCGGGACAGAACGAGATGTGTGCTTAACAAGCAGAGTGTGAGAACCATCATTATTCATACGCTTCGACATCTGCTGAAGAAGACTGAGCACCTGTGTGTTTGTACAGAGTGCTATGACGTCGGTTCAGCAACCTATAACCATTCTGACAAACATACAACCATCCTCACGTTATTTAAAGCTTTTGTACAATCAAAGTTTATCAATTACCGATGATTATTACGTCATTGAGAGAGCAAACTGTCTTCTTTAATCGTTCCATTTTAGGACACAGATTTTGTGATACCATTTGTTTATTTGTCATATTTTTGATTATCACAATACATTTGTATGTGATTTATAACACATTTGTATGTGATTTTGTGAATGTTCAGATAATTCACATGGTTGTGTGTTTATAAATAAATGGCCTTTTTCGTCTGTTCAGATGGTCAATTGGCAGGTGTGTTACTATCACGACTTTTGAGTTTAAGTTTGTCTCTCTTGCTTCTAAACCTGTCTGTTTGTCTGTCTGTCTGTCCTGTCTGTCTATCTGTCTGTCCTGTCTGTCTATATTTCTATCTATCAGGTACAAGCACAAACTAAAACTATGATGACCCTTCCCTTCTTCCACTCATACACACGCCCACTCCACACGCACTTTTCCCACTCTACTCAACAACACTCCAACACAACCTGGTAAACAACATTGTGTATGCCCACACCAGAGGTTCATCATTCCACACACACACACACACACAGAGATTCCCACACACATACACAGACCCACATCGTTGATTTCTTCCGGACTAATAATGCCAGCTGCCCTCATCAAGGGATATAACCGTTGAAATATTGTGATGAATGGGCAGTTACAAGACGGAAATGAGACATTCATTGACAAACCGATCAAGCGCACATAACTCTCGCAGTAGATGTTCATCGGTTAACAAATTGCTGCGAATAAAAGAGACTCTGCAGGCATAGGCGTTACCGAGAAATAGATACCTCACAGGTATAAGTGTTATCAATAAATAGAAACTCCCACATGCATAGATGTTACCGAGAAATAGAAATCCTACATGCATAGGCTTTACCGAGAAATAGAAACCCTATATGCATAGGCGTTAACGAGTAACAGAAACCCCACATGCATAGGTGTTATCGAATAATACTACGTAAGCACTTGAGTGGAACCAGCACGAGAAACGGTAAAGGGGTCTTCTAAACAGACCTGGAGACAAAGTCGTCTTGAAGAATTGATGGCTAGGCGAGGAGATTTGTGAAAAATAAGGGTCTGAAATTCAGTTTCAATGTCTTGCCTGAACGCCTCATACACTTACGTAGTATAAATTAGTTACTTTTTGCTTTTGCTTAGTTGCTTTTTGTGACTGTACGCAGCTGTTTCATTCTGGAATTAGTTCACACAGGAAACATTTCACAGTTGCTAGCATTTCGTGTGATTTTCATTGGCACAGGAACGGAGCAATTATGGGGTGACCCGTTGCAGTGAAGTTGGAACCGTACTTATGAACTATGAACTTATGAACTATGAATTAGTTAGTTTGTTCCACTTGATTGATTATCACCCTGATTGGTCTTCGTGTTTCACTGTTGATTCTTTCTACTCTTTCTTGACTTCAGTGTCTGTCTGAAGAAGCAATGTTCTAATGCAGCGGTTCCCAAACTTTACATTTCCGTTGACCCTCTTTTAAATACATTTTGACGCCGTGGACCCCAAAAGTTTCTGTATATTAAAATGGACAGAAATGAATTATCTTTGTGTTACAATAGTAAACAATGTGCCCTGACAGTGGGAAACTTCAAATGATCTTTCATTTTGTCATGTCAGACATTTAGACTCCGGTCTAGTCCGGGTTCTTCGATTTTGCAGCGGAACTAGTTTCATCATTATTCATTAATCCTCTCCGCTCACTCGTGGAGCATAGGACCTCAACAGTTGTTCGCCACTCTTCTCGGTCTCTGGCTGTTCCCTTTATGGTCTCCCAGGTCAATTGAGCACTCTTCAGCTCCTCAATAAGACCTCGTCTCCAAGTCTGCCTAGGGCGTCCTCTTTTTCGTTTTCCCTGCGGGTTCCACTCAAGCACCTGTCTAGTGACACTCGACTGTGTCTTCCGCAAGGTATGGCCTATCCATCGCCATCTTCTCCTCTTGACCTGTGTCATCATAGGTTCCTGCCCTGTTCTTATCCACAGATCCGTGTTTGTAACTCTATCATACCATCTCAGTCTGAGAATCCGCCGCAAACATCCGTTGACAAAGGTCTGGATAATTTGTTTTTGGTTTCTGTAACTACTGTTTTTTTAAAATGGATGGGTAGTTAGCCCATCGCACAACCCCCAACCTGGAGGACCAGGAGACCACATTTAGTCTGCCCTCTCTCCTTCGACCTTCCCGGCTTGGGTAACCCTGCCGGCATAGCTCTCCGGGTCCCTGAGGTGAAACCCCCACCACCACCACCACCACCACTTCAAGGTAATGGCCTCATGGGGGTGGAACTAGTTTACCACTGTTTTTATAGATATTTGTAAAATTTATTTTTCTGTTTGAAATGTTAAAGATTATAATATTTCTTCAAACGTTTGAGGACCACTGTGAGTATCTCACGGACACCCAGGGACCTATGGGCTTCAGTTTGGGAAACACTGTTCTAATTGTTTTTTTCTCTCATTATTTCTACAAGACATACAACATATGTTTATTTTTCCCCGTCTACATTCTTTATTTATTAATGGGAAAAGACTGGAAACAATACAGAGCAAGGCTATGCACACTATACTAGTGTGTACTAAAAGTATGTCATACTGGACTCTTGTCCGTTTACTTTCAACTTTACATTTAAGTGCATTTGTCCACAAACTAATGTACACGCTTGCATCAACAGCATCGATTGTTGGGGAGTTGAAGATGGATAAGGGGATGTTCTTCGGTCTCTTCGCGACTGTCTGTTGGATGAGGACACTAAAATCGATGTTGAATCGATCAAGCGATTTAGGCAGTTTGGAGTTATCCGTTGTACAAGTAGAACTGGATGCCTGAGGGGCAGAGTGAGAGGTGTATTTAATCAGAGAGCAAAGGGAACCAGCAGTATGCATAGTCTTCGATATCTGTTGGGGGAGATTTAGCACCTATGGGTCTGCCCGGAGTGCAATGACGTCAGTTTAGTAACCAATAACCAATAACCAATAACCAATAATCAATAACCAATAATCAATAACCAATAACCAATAACCAATAATCAATAACCAATATCCAATAACCAATAACCAATAACCAATAACCAATAACCAATAACCAATAACCAATAACCAATAATCAATAGCAAATATCCAATAACCAATAGCCAATAGCCAATAACCAATAATCAATAGCAAATATCCAATAACCAATAGCCAATAGCCAATAACCAATAAACAATAGCCAATAACCAATTGCCAATAGCAAATATCCAATAACCAATAACCAATAACCAATAACCAATAACCAATAACCAATAGCCAATAACCAATAGCCAATAGTCAATAACTGAAAAACATGATTACTTTCTTTCTTCTACGTCTCTTCTCTAATCATGTTTTTCCTAACAGCTTCAGAATAATAAGAGATTTATAGAACGGGCTTTTGTGTGTGCTTCATAAACACTGTCTCTGAGGTCCACACTTTGCTAGGCAGGTGATAACAGAGGCGGTGAAAGACACTGTTTATGAAGTGCACACAAAGCCGTTCTATAAATCTCATCTCACACTGACGCTGTGATACATGATTACGTGAGCATTAAAAGAATACATCTTTATAAAGTATAAACTTGAATGGCCACCTTAGCCGTGTTCTCCATTCGAGTTTTCAAATCTCCACCTCTGACCGCCTAGATACAACTGTCCCTCATGAAACGTGCGTGCATGTGAACTGCATCTCTTCCAGCTCTGAGTAGTAATCAGTCTCCGTATGGTTCCATAATTAAGTGTCCTTCACTATTCCAGAAATACAAGCACCAGACACGCTCTTCCTGACAATGACAGGCTCTAACAATATCAATGATGACTTTGAACTGACCAGACGACAACTCGGACACAGCTGGACGATCTCGATGTCACCATTTCTCATATTCATCATAGTGAATCAGATTCTAATTTCTAAGCTAAGGTGTAGTGATACTAGTCTTGTACAAACTAGAAAAGATAGAGTTGTCTAGAAGATAGAGTTGTCTAGAAGATAGAGTTGTACTCTATATATCTGTCTGTAGTGCTAGTCTGAGGTTAGACTCTGTTTCTGTATCAGGAACAAGGTGATACACATAATGGTTTTCAGAATCTCCAGTGCTGTTATTTTTCTCGGAATTTTCATGTGTAAGTATACCATCTTGTTAATGTTTTCATGAAATAATGATGTTGATTATTGATGTTTTCATGAAATAATGATGTTGATTATTGATGTTTTCATGAAATGATGATGTTGATTATTGATGTCATTTGATGTTTTCATGAAACGATGATGTTGATTATTAAATGTTTTCATGAAATGATGATGTTGATTATTGATGTCATTTGATGTTTTCATGAAATGATGATGTTGATTATTGATGTTTTCATGAAATGATGATGTTGATTATTGATGTTTTCATGAAATGATGATGTTGATTATTGATGTCATTTGATGTTTTCACGAAATGATGATGTTGATTATAGATATTATTTGATGTTTTCATGAAATGATGATGTTGATTATTGATGTCATTTGATGGTTTATTTCAACTTGGTCTAGATTGTTAGTCCTTATTGTCTGAAGTTGTCCAAATTAGTAATATGTTATCTGACTCCATCAAATAGTCTTTCTTTATGTGATCTGACTCCATCAAATAGTCTTCTTTATGTTATCTGACTCCATCATATAGTCTTCTTTATGTTATTTGACTCCATCATATAGCCTTCTTTATTTTATGTTATCTGACTCCATCATATAGTCTTCTTTATGTTATGTTATCTGACTCCATCATTTAGTCTTCTTTATGTTATCTGACTCCATCATATAATCTTCTTTATGTTATCTGACTCCATCATATAATCTTCTTTATGTTATCTGACTCCATCATATAATCTTCTTTATGTTATCTGACTCCATCATATAGTCTTCTTTATGTTATGTTACCTGACTCCATCATATAGTCTTCTTTATGTTATGTTATCTGACTCCATCATTTAGTCTTCTTTATGTTATCTGACTCCATCATATAATCTTCTTTATGTTATCTGACTCCATCATATAGTCTTCTTTATGTTATGTTACCTGACTCCATCATATAGTCTTCTTTATGTTATGTTATCTGACTCCATCATTTAGTCTTCTTTATGTTATCTGACTCCATCATATAATCTTCATTATGTTATCTGACTCAACATATAGTCTTCATTATGTTATCTGACTCCATCATATAGTCTTCTTTATGTTATCTGACTCCATCATATAATCTTCATTATGTTATCTGACTCCATCATATAGTCTTCTTTATGTTATCTGACTCCATCATATAATCTTCATTATGTTATCTGACTCAATCATATAGTCTTCTTTATGTTATGTTATCTGACTCCATCATATAGTCTTCTTTATATCTGACTCCATCATATAGCCTTCTTTATATCTGACTCCATCATATAGTCTTCTTCATGTTATCTGACTCCATCATATAGTCTTCATTATGTTATCTGACTCCATCATATAGTCTTCATTATGTTATCTGACTCCATCATATAGTCTTCAAATAGGGTCCTATACGGTGATCAACCACTTTCTACTTGCTATCTGGATAAAACCTTCTCATATGTGCCGGCTACAAACAATCATGTCCAAGCAAGATTGATTGCTCATTGCTATATTTCATAGATTGATGAAAATATGAGCAGACTAGCAGACAGACAAAAAGATAGACAGATATATATATATATATATATATATATATATATATATATATATATATATATATATATATATATATATATATCTAGACAGTCAGACAGACGGGAGGACGGATGGATGGGTAGATGGATGAGCAGATAGACAGATGGATGGACAGATTGATAGATAGATGGATGGACAGAGGGACGTATGGACAGATGGAAGGATAGACATATGGACCACATTGATCATCATTTATTACAGGTAATCAAGGTATTGTATCATCTATTTCCAGGTAATGTAACAGCCGCAGACGTCAACTCTGCCAACAACAGGTGTTTGGATCTGATCTTTACCTGTTTCAAGAAGTTTCGTCAGTTCGAAAACAATCGTCTCTGTCGGTGTGTATTAGCCCTGAAACTGCTCTAGCTGTTGTTGCTTGTATGATCGGTGATTATGTTTCAATTATACAATATGGAGGCTCTCATATAAATAGAAAGCTAGGTGCTCGTCTCTCGTGCCCAAAGGTGCCAGGCTCGATCCCTCGTGAAGGCGTCTTGATATTTTCCCAGAGATCCCTGACCTCAGTGTAGGTGATGTCAAGTTCTAAGTCCTATCGGGGAAGGACTATTAAACGTTTTCAATTTGAGCACATAAAAGAACACTTGGCAGTTCAAAATTGAGAAGAACAGGCTGGAAAGCTGCTGCCCGGGCAAAATTCATTTCTTCTCTTCTTCTTTGCGTTCGGTTTCGTATTCTCGTCTAAACCATGAGATGGGTTGCCTCTATGAAGCTGCATGTCAGTTGGAGTTCTTCGAGAGTTCGGTTTTGTATGCTCGTCTAAACCATGAGATGGGTTGCCTCTATGAAGCTGCATGTCAGTTGGAGTTCCTCGAGAGTTATCCATAGCTTGGTCTGTAAGCTTTGTTCCTGAGGCCATGTTTCATTTCGTTGGTGTATGTATAATGGACATGACTGCAGGATGTGCTCTGGGATCTGTGTTTCTGTCTGGCACGCACACTGTGCAGTCTCAGCAGGCTTTATTCTGTGCATGTGATGGTTGAGCCTGCAGTGACTTGTTCTTAGGCGAAAGATTGTTGTGTGCTGTTTTCTGTTTAGTCTGCTGATGGGATCTTGTGGGTGTTTGTTGTGGGTTTGTTGACTCCATACCTCTTTGTACTTTCTTTTGATATGTTTTGATTTCTGGTAGTGACACTGTGGTTGTGTTCCCTCCTTAGCCAGCCTGTCTGCTCTCTTATTTCCTGGTACGCCACAGTGGGCTGGTATCCACTGGAGAATAATTTTGTTGTGTTCTGAGAGTTTATTTAGCTGTAGTGTCAGCTCTCTTTCCATATTATCTTGTGGTTCCCTTTGTGTGGCCTGCAGGACTGACAAGCAGTCGCAAAGGAAGACAAGTTTGTTGTTTTGGATGTTTCTTTGCTGCAGTATTTTGAGGCATCCACAATTGCCTGTTGTTTGGTTCTAAAATTTGTTGATAGTTCTCCAGTGGCACTTGAATTTGTTAGTGTGGTGCCGTCTTGGAGTATGATGATGGTTCCGGCCCCTCCTTTCCTCGCTGTCTTGTCTGATGATCTGTCTAAAAATCAAAATAAAATTCCTACGAAAATATCTTTACCATCTTCAAAATTACATCGGGGACCCTCGCCGGTGCTACGGAGTTGTGCATAACTGACACAATGTACAATTGCTCTTAGACTCAGATCACACACAGATCATAAAGAGTGGTTGAGCAAGCATGGAACGTTGGAAGAAAACGTTGACTATTGTTTTATTGACAACTGTCAAAGATCCTTTTACGCGCTTAACTTGAACACACGTTTTATCATCCGTCTCCAATAGAACTAGGAACTTGATCTCACCCACACAGATCAGGATCAATTAAAAAATACCCGATCGCTCCACACGGGAAACAAACCAAGAACCTTTGATGCGAGACGCGAGCACTTTAGCTCTACGTCACATTTTACAAGTAAGATTAAACAACTGAGAATTGTGGTTAACCATCGAGTAATAGGAACCATCAGCAAGCATACTAGTTGACATCGGCTGTGATAACTGAGCAGCTAAAGGTATGTCAGGAGAGCTATGATGTTAGTACTTACTTACTTACTTAATCCCGTCATGTCTAGTGACACATGGGGCTTCAGAAAGGACTTTCCATGCTCTCCTGTCCGTGCAACCTTCAGCGCAGAGCCCCACGTCAGAGATGCGGTGTCCAGTTCCTCTTCCATCATGCGCCTCCATGTTGTCCGTGGTCTGCCTTTCTTTCTCTTTCCCTCTGGTGTCCAAGTGAGGGCTATCCTTGTAGGCATTTCTTGTCTCATTCTCATAACATGTCCGAGCCATTTCCATCTTCTCTTTTTGAGTATGTCATTCATTGCCTCTTGTCTTGTGTCTTGGAGTAGTTGGTTATTGGATATTTTTACTGGCCAAAAGATTCCCAAGATTCTGCGAAGACAAGAGTGGTGGAAAACTGACAGCCTGCTAGTATCTCCTTTGGTCATCCTCCAACACTCCGATCCGTAGAGCAAAACTGGCAAAACAATGCTTTTATAGAGTTTAAGCTTTGTGGTCCTATTGTAGATTTTGGACTTCCATACTGGTTTCATTCTGGCAAAAGCGGTTCTGGCCTTACTTAGGCGTGATTTTATATCTTCCTCTGTGCCACCATTTAGATGATGTTAGTACAGTTCCCAATAATCAACAGTTGAATTGATTGTTCTTTCGCTAAAATTTTCATCATCATCTCCTACCGGCATAGGCGACCATGTCTCTCCTCTACACTCTCTCTCTCTCTCTCTCTCTCTGGCGCAGTTTATCACTTCTGACACCAATCTCTTGTTCAACCACGATATCAGACCATCCAACATCTCTCCTTTCTTTCCTTCCCTGTATTTTACCATTTGCAAAATATGTTCCAAACGTCATCGCTTTATGTGCATGAAGATAAAGTTGATGAGCTACAAGAACCACCAGCATGCATACCTTCCCCTATCGCAGAATTTATGGTTTCACCAAACTGTAAAACTTAGGATAGGCCATGGACTGCGTATTACTTTGAAAGATAAAATGTGTTGACCAATTCAATTCTAGATTACGGACACTAAGACTCATTAATCATTTCCTGCGCTAGGCAAGTTTCAACTGTTGTACTATATAACTGTGACAAAAGAAAAATGAATTGGTCAGAGCTCTGAACGTGCATATGAACACGTGGTGTTTGGATTCAAAACTTTACTGAACCTACCTCCCTTCCCCCAACTCCTTTTTTCTCTTTTTCTTTTTTCTTCTCAAACAAACTAGAATTTTTTTAAGCCACAATTTCGTGAACTAATTATTTATTTTGGAACTAAAAAACTAATTTCATATTTTACCTTGAGTCAGTAGTTTTACGTTGCTTTGAGTAGAGTCAGTACAACGATGTATTGACTGAGTCAGTGCGACGAAGATTTGAAGAGGCAGTGCAACGATGCTTTGACTAAAGTCAGTCATAAGATGTTTTGACTAGAGTCAGTCATAAGATGTTTTGACTAGAGTAAGTCGTAAGATGTTTTGACTAGAGTCAGTCATAAGATGTTTTGACTAGAGTCAGTCATAAGATGTTTTGACTAGAGTAAGTCGTAAGATGTTTTGACTAGAGTCAGTCATAAGATGTTTTGACTAGAGTCAGTCATAAGATGTTTTGACTAGAGTCAGTGATAAGATGTTTTGACTAGAGTAAGTCGTAAGATGTTTTGACTAGAGTAAGTCATAAGATGTTTTGACTAGAGTCAGTCATAAGATGTTTTGACTAAAGTCAGTCATAAGATGTTTTGACTAGAGTAAGTCGTAAGATGTTTTGACTAGAGTAAGTCATAAGATGTTTTGACTAGAGTAAGTCGTAAGATGTTTTGACTAGAGTCAGTCATAAGATGTTTTGACTAAAGTCAGTCATAAGATGTTTTGACTAGAGTAAGTCGTAAGATGTTTTGTCTAGAGTAAGTCATAAGATGTTTTGACTAGAGTCAGTCATAAGATGTTTTGACTAGAGACAGTCTAACGATGTTTTGACTAGAGACAGTCTAACGATGCTTTGACTTAAGTCAGTGCAATGATGCTTTAACTAAAGTCAGTGCAACGATGCTTTAACTAAAGTCAGTGCAACGATGCTTTAACTAAAGTCAGTGCAGCGATGCTTTGACTTAAGTCAGTCTAACGATACTTTGACTAGAGACAGTCTAACGATGCTTTGACTAGAGTCAGTGCAATGATGCTTTAACTAAAGTCAGTGCAATGATGCTTTAACTAAAGTCAGTGCAACGATGCTTTAACTAAAGTCAGTGCAGCGATGCTTTGACTTAAGTCAGTCTAACGATACTTTTACTAGAGACAGTCTAACGATGCTTTGACTTAAGTCAGTCTAACGATACTTTGACTAGAGATAGTCTAACGATGCTTTGACTAGAGACAGTACTTCAATGTTCTGACTTGAGTTAGTCCAATGATGCTTAGACACGTGTCAGTTATACAAGGCTTTGACTATGGCATGTTCACAATAGAAGCAAGGCATTCATAACTGAGAAACCTATAAACGACATGCTGATTCTACTTAATCACTTCCAACGACATCGTATAGTCTCGTCTACTTTGATCATATAAACATTCAAGACAAGAACGTTAACTGCGTGACTCCTAGTTTATTTACTCACTTCCTTCCCCTTACTTATAAACTAAGTTGTTCATAAATTGCTGTTATACAGGGTGTTCAACTTAAAAGCAGCCTGTGAATGGAGCTAATCTGGCATATATGTATGGAAATTGAAGGTTCAGTTATGACGTAGTATAGGTCAAGGTTGTGTGATGGTGGGTAATTGTAGTGCGGGAAGGGGCTATGAACAAATGTGACGTAGGACAAGCTAGTCAGAACCGGTTGAAATAGTAAATAGACGAGATGCAATGCATACCTGGCAAATTTCTATTTATCACTGGGACTGCTTTTAAGTTGAACACCCTGTATGTTCTTCACACATTGAGATTTATGTTTTCATTTTCCGTAGCTTGTCATGCTATCCTGTAGCTAATCATGCTATCCTGTAGCTTGTCATGCTATCCTGTAGCTAATCATGCTATCCTGTAGCTAGTCATGCTATCCTGTAGCTTGTCATGCTATCCTATAGCTAGTCATGCTATCATGTAGCTAGTCATGCTATTCTGTAGCTTGTCACGCTAGCCGCAAGCTCTAGTCTTAAATATGAGATGGTTCAAGTCCCATGAATGAGCCAGGGACAACATGGTTCCTTGTTTCTAGAAAATATCATTTGTTTAAACTGAACTGTAATTGGACATCAATTTTAGAAATTATAATTTGCTAACACAACAACACGTCTTCATGTTCCATCAGCGATCAAGTGTCATCTCCACATTGATGATTAATTGTAAGAGATTAACAGATCAGATCACTTGCCGTCTCCACAGAAATATATAGAGCTAGGTTTGATGTGGAAAGAACGGTACAAGACCGAATAGAGTGAACAAGGGGTCAAAGGCTCATGACGTTATGGTGGTAACATGAGCCAGGGTTAGCGAGGGGACGCAGCAAGACCCTGCCCCCAACCTCCACGCGGTGACCCTGGAAACAGACTCTGGTTCCGGTCTGGCTAAGAGGGCAGGGATCGGGGAGAGAGAACTACTGGTAGTGGTAGCAGGGCAAGTACGGAAATGCGATACAGATACATATAAACAAAATGCACAAATCTCCTGACTTATGTCCAACAAGATATTGCTCAAGTCCCTGAACGCAAAGAAACAGCAACGAAACGTCTCTGACATGGATGAGAGGTGCATCCAGTGACCAAACGTATGCCCACGTAGGGCGAAGCTCGAAGCCCTGAGGAGGGCAAACATTGCGAGCCCGTCGGCAAGAATAAATAAAACAGGACCGTAACGAATAAAAGTCTACCCTCGTGTCGGTACGAGAGAAGATTGCTGCTGACCCCGCATCGATGGCCTAGTGCAGATACATGTACTGGGCAAGGTTTGCCGAGCGCAAAGAACAAGTTGCGTTTTAGTGCATAACGAAACTACCCGCCCTGGGAAAACCGTGCAAGGTACTGTGCGATTAAAATTAACACCCCGGAAGAACTAAGGTTGGAGATACCTAAGGGAACTGCCAGCCTTGGGGCAACCGGGCAAGGTTCGATTGCAGTCGTAACTAACATCCCCGGAATAACTGGAGCGGGTGATGGTGGCGGGCGCAAAATCCTCAGTTGCGTTGATAGCGCCGACTGAAACGACCTTCTACATTGTTTGTACTAGGTCCCATGCCGATGCCTTTCGAGGTTAATTGCAAATTGCCACGTACCAACGCGCGTCTAGAAAAGGCTGAGAATGTTCCTTCTCCGGATCAAACTCAAAAATGTACGGTAAGCAAGGCCGACAATGTACGGATCAGACAGGAAGTCCGGGCCCTGAACATTGGCGAAGGCCGATACTTTACACGGTGTTTTATACGTGTAAGACGCCGTCCGAGGACAAGCCCGAGAAATATTTCTCAGTCAGAACGGGTAAAGCAGCGTAACTCACTGTCTTGGCGTAGATCACAAAGCCCAAATATACGGCAAAGTTGATCGAAAGGCGTAGATCCGAAAGGATCGTACCTAGGGAAAGTTCACCCTAGTAAATCAAAAGCTGGCTGAAACCGGACGGGCGGGCCTAGTCACCATGGGCGCACAATCGTCCCGACGTAGATCACTATGTTCTTGCCAGTGAACCAATTATACATCACAATAAGAATGATCAAATTGGACGTGAAGAACGATCGCAGAAGAAGAAGAGTGAACAAGTTTGTATCCGGGTCTTATATGATCTTGTACACAACGAGGTCTGAAGGTTAGCCTGAATGCTTGAAGAAGAAGGAAGACAAGGCAGAGATAGCCATTAAATCAGTGGTTCTCAACCTTTCTAATGCCGCGACTCTTTAATACAATTCATCATGTTGTGGTGACACAAAACCATAACATTATTTTTGTTGCTACTTTATAACTAATTTTGCTGCTGTTATGAAAAAAAAAAGTTATTTGCATATCCTTTACAGGTTTTTGCGAATCAACCCCAGCTTTCGCCCGAGTGGTTACCTGGGCCCAAATTTGGGGTGTAAAGAATAGAACCACTGTTACCTGTCATGCATGTCGTAAGAGGCGCTAAGGAGGTTTAGCTAAATCGGATGCAATGTTCTAAACTGTAGAAGTTATGCTTTAGGGCCTACCAAACCAATGTGCAAGTATACACGTTCGTGGCAAAGATCAAACATATCAAAAGAGTGATTAAAATTGGTCGTAAAGAACGAACGCAAAGAAGAGAAGAATAACCCCAGCTTTTAATGTTGTTTGTGATTTTCTAGGCATTATTACGTTCAGTAGTTTGCCATTGCTTTCTGAACGGGTGGAACCATCGTCCTTTTGTTAAAATCCACGCAAACAATTTGCAACCAAACTGTCCGCAGCGTGATTCGAACTCAGAACGTCGGGGTTAATAGACCGAGTCACTATCCCTAGGCCACTGTCTACTACTGTTATGAAACATAAAGTAAATATCTGATATATAGGATATATTTTCATTTTCAAATTGAACATAATTAAAAAGTGATTAATCCCAAAATATATAATTATATTGTGAAATATTTATGGTCTTAGGCGACCCTGTGAAATGGTCGTTCGACCCACAAAGGGGTCGCGACCCACATGGTGAGAACCACTGCATTAAAAAGAAATCAAAACAAAAGTTACCTAATGTTGATTACTTCAGGGTTTTTTTTCAAACTGTGAATGAGAGAACTCGAGACAATCTGTCAACATGATTAGAGACATGTATCTTACATGATTAAACTGCACTGAGATGGACTCCAGAGGGTAGGCGAAAGCGTGGAAGACCCAAGATGACCTGGAGGAGAACGATAGAGCAAGAGCTGAAGGAAATGAATCATAGCTGGAACACAATACAGAGGAAGGCCATGAACAAGGAAGAATGGTGTACGTTTGTTTCAGCCGTAAACGCCAAAGGCGTAACAGGCTAAGAGATCTTACATGATCATGATTGATTGATTGATTGATTGATTGATCATCATCATCGCACTTCGATGAGTAACCATGTGTGCTTCGATCGCTTTCTTACACAGGAAGATCTCAGTAAAAATGCACGATCTCTGTAGCACCGACGTGGGTTCTAGATGTAATTTAGAAGATGACGAAAATGTTTTGTATGAATTATATTTTTTAATCTTTCCAAATGAATTTCTGCCAGGTCAGGGGTTTTCCAGCCTCCTCTTCTAGATCTTGAACTGCCAAGTGTTCTTTTACGTGATCAAATTTAACACAGGATCTACGTTTTATCGTCCGTCTCCGATAGGACTTTGGACTCGACCTCACTTACACTGAGATTTGGGATCTCTGGAGAAATATCCTGATTGCTTTACGAGGAAGCTAACCGAATATCTTTGGAACAAGAGTCCAGCATCTAACCTCTACGCATGTATTACAAGACATGCTGACATGCTGACATGCTGCCATGCTGACATGCTGCCATGCTGCCATGCTGACATGCTGCCATGCTGACATGTTGACATGCTGACATGCTGCCATGCTGACATGCTGACATGCTGACATGCTGCCATGCTGACATGTTGACATGCTGACATGTTGCCATGCTGATATGCTGACATGCTGACATGTTGACATGCTGACATGTTGCCATGCTGATATGCTGACATGCTGCCATGCTGACATGCTGCCATGCTGATATGCTGCCATGTTTATGAAAGAGGCGGGATACTATTTTAAAGTGAATGATATAATGAAGTATGTTTTTGTCCTAGCCTGTATATCCCTTCCTCATTGATAACCATGATTCTCTGCTTAGCATTTATTTAAAATGTTTTAATTTTTTTTATTAACAGAGAATTGAGAAATGCCATAAATTGCCTAAATACAACGGACGCCATTACTTGTGGCTTCCCTGCAGTCACACATAAACCGGAAGAAAATTCAAGCCAATCGAATCACTTTCTGCAAAGAGGTCAAGAAATCTACCAATCAGATGAAGATATGCTTGCAGACAGCGAGATTAACCAATCAGATGAAGATATGATCGAAGACAATGGTAGCTCACAAACAAAAGACTATCAATCAGGAAGTGGGTTCCATTCTGAGCATGATGGTTCTAGAGATTACAATCAGAAACCGTCTGAAGACAGTAACATAGAGTACATCACATCCCTTATTGAAGTGATAGAAGACGCTAGGGAGGAATACAAGAGAAATTGTAGCAGCATTAGCGATGGTATGTACATCTTTTCCTTCTTTTTTTTTCCTTTCTCTAATCTTGTTTTTTCCTCACAGTGTTAGAATGAGAAGAGATTTCTAGAACGGTCTTTTGTGTTGTGTGCGCTTCATAATCCATGTTTTTCGTCGCCTCTGTTATCTTTTATGTCCACAATTTTCGTGGACGGCCTTTTGATTTGTATCCACGGTATCTGGGTAACATTGGTTTCTTTTTTAGGGACACTGTCTGTTAGTAATCTGTTTATGTAGTCGAACCATTTAATTTGTTGTATCTTGATGAAGTTTAGTTCTGATGTTGTACTCACTCTTTTCCTGATGTCTTCATTTCTAAACTGGTCTATTCTTGTTACTCCCAGCATTCTACGAAGACACACTTCATCAATGTATGTAGAACTACACAATACAACAAATAAATATTAGAAACATACACAGAGATATATTCTCAGAAACACATACACATAGAATCACATCCTTTCAAGCACACGTACACACACACACGCACTGTATATATATATATACACGCATACGCATGCAATGAAATCTCGTTCTTCTTCTTATTTTGTCGTCACACTGCTACCGGGTTGTTGCCCAGTGTCGTCAACTGTACAGTTGTTCCCAGTGTCGTCCTGCTCGGTTTTGCCCAGTGTCGTCACACTGCTACGTTGTTGCCAGTGTCGTCACACTGCTACCGGGTTGTTGCCCAGTGTCGTCACACTGCTACCGGGTTGCTGCCCAGTGTCGTCACATTGCTACCGGGTTGCTGCCCAGTGTCGTCACACTGCTACCGGGTTGTTGCCCAGTGTCGTCACTGCTACCGGGTTGTTGCCCAGTGTCGTCACACTGCTACCGGGTTAGCCCAGTGTCGTCACACTGCACCGGGTTGTTGCCCAGTCGTCACACTGCTACCGGGTTGTTGCCCAATGTCGTCACACTGCTACCGGGTTGTTGCCCAGTGTCGTCACACTGCTACCGGGTTGTTGCCCAGTGTCGTGGTTTTCTGTTTTTGTCTTTCGCTGTTCTGGTGGCTTGTGTGATTGTTATTTTTGCTCTTTCACAGGATTCTGCTACACCATCTAACCATCTTTTCCGTGGTCTTCTTCTAGCCTTCTTTCCCGATGTTCTGTTGTAGAAGACTCTGTATACTGTGGAGTTTGGATGCTTTCTTATTGAGTAGCCAAATCACTTCATTCTTTGTTTCTCTATGTAATTCAAGCACGGTTTTGTGCCAACTTTCTTTCTTATGCTGATGTTAGTGATTCTGTCTTTTCTTGTGTTGTTGTAACTTTTCGCAGGCAACGCATTTCACATTAATACCTCGTTAATACCTTTTAATTCCCTTTTCCCCCATAGTACGATTATATTTGTAAAGTTCAGGTGCTAATCTTGAGAATAAATTATTTATTGTTTTGGAGCTTGTTTTTCGAAGTGTGTTTTTTTTCCCAGGAACCTTGGCTTTCACCCAGCGCCTACAGAGAACATAACATCCGGAAGATATTAATTATAATAGCTGATGAATAATGGCTGAAGAATAATGGCTGAAGAATAATGGCTGAAGAATAATGGCTGAGGAATAGTAACTGATGAATAATGGCTGAAGAATAATGGCTGAAGAATAATGGCTGAAGAATAACGGCTGACGAATAATGGCTGAAGAATAATGGCTGAAGAATAGACGAATGAAACGAATAATGGCTGAAGAATAATGGCTGAAGAATAATGGCTGAATAATAATGGCTGAGGAATAATGGCTGAGGAATAATTGCTGAAGAATAATGGCTGAAGAATAATGGCTGAGGAATAATGGCTGAGGAATAATTGCTGAAGAATAATGGCTGAAGAATAATGGCTGAAGAATAATGGCTGAGGAATAATGGCTGAGGAATAATGGCTGAAGAAAAATGGCTGAAGAATAATGGCTGAAGAATAATGGCTGAAGAATAATGGCTGAGGAATAATGGCTGAAGAAAAATGGCTGAAGAATGACGGCAATGAATCGGTCGAGGAAAACATATTTATTGTGATGGCAATGATGCATTTGAATGACAGTCCGTGTCAAACCATAACAGTGTGACTACATCTCCGTAACAGTGTGACTACATCTCCGTAACAGTGTGACTACATCTCCGTAACAGTGTGACTACATCTCCGTAACAGGTGACTCGTCTCCGTAACAGTGTGACTACGTCTCCGTAACAGTGTGACTACGTCTCCGTAACAGTGTGACGGCACTTGAATATGTTATTTTAGTCTTATCAATATTTCTCGTAAAATGTGAAATAGCTCCTCCATCTTCAACTAGTGAATAGTTTCCAAAGCCGCCCATGTGTTGCCAGGGCCCACAACGGAAGCAAAGAATAGTACCACTGCGACCTACAAGGCATGTCGTAATAGGCGACTGAGGTAGGTGCCTAGGGAAGCTACACTAGTAAATAAAAGCGTCGCAAAAATCTGATATACTTGTAGGCGCATAACTGGTACAACGTACAATCGCTATGAGGCTCGATTACTTACAAATCACAAAGAGTGGTTTAGAGCGTGGTCGATATGGAGCGTTTGAAGAAGAAGAAGTTTTCACAACGTCTGGTTCCATTTCTGGACATATCGTCTGTGTCCATTTCTGGACATATCGTCTTGTCCATTTCTGGACATATCGTCTGTGTCAATTTCTGGACATATCGTCTGTGTCCATTTCTGGACATATCGTCTTTGTTATCATTCCGATAGCAAAACATCGACTAGTAAAGTTCTGCTCTTTCTTCTCTTTCTGTCTTTACATTTCGTCTCTATGTTTGTGTAGGTCTTTCCTTTCCCATCTAGCCTCCTGGATTACATTTCGGAGTAATATGTGAATGTCTTGTTATTTGCATTTTAAATGTATGCAGGGTCATGCGGTATATTTTTATCAGTATGATGCAAGTCTTCGAAATGCCGCCCCTTAAAAGTTGTTTCTTTAAATAACCTTCAATTGTGATTTTCATTTCGCTACTTCTGTCGCCCTCTTGTCCGTCTGCCCAGCGTGTTCGTAGCGCGTTGGACTACGGTGACTACCCCTCGTGTGTGCGGGTTCAGTTTCGCGGGATAGCAGAAAAGCTACAGATTCCCCAGATTTACGGTGTTCGTGGCACCGAACCGAAGGGTTACGATGTCCATGGCACCAGCCGAAGAGCTGAAAAGCTCAAGTGCTTCTGGATCGGAAAGAAATAAAAAATGCCGCCCTCTTACGGTACCGCCTGATGCGGCCGCCTCTCTATATCATAGCACGGCACGGACCTGAGTGTCTGTCCCAACAACTCCTCTTCAAAAGGCCGGCAACAAAGATGGACCTCAGAGATAACAGAAGCGAGAGGACACTATCTACGAAGCGCATACTAGAGCCCGTTTATGAAATCTCTTCCTGACCTGAGCTGTGAGGCATATGGATTCGAGAAAGAAGAAGAACTCCATTCTCCTTTTTATTGCCTCGTTGATAATATTGACATTTGTGTACCGGGTGAACATAGTATTAGGTATTCTTTGAATCCAACGAAATGGAAGAATTCATTTGAGACTTATTTCCTCAAAAGTCTCTTATGTGACTGTCTGTGTACAGACCTATTTTTCCATGTTTCTGATCCTACAGTAAGCGACTGTAAGCTCTAGGTATCTACCTAGTAAATAAAAGAGTCTAAAATCGGATGTCTGATCTACTTGTAGGCGCAAAACTGGACAACGTACAATCGCTCTTAGGCTCAGATCACTAGTACTCCAAAATGATTTAACAAGTGGTCGATATGAAGCGTTTCAAAGTGAAGAAGATTTGTATCTATTGAGTGTAGTTCTGTTCCTGCATGCTCATGATCTGCATATGTTCTTTAATGATCTGCTATGTTTTCAATGATTCTCATATGTTCTTCAATGATATGACTATGTTCTTCAATGATCTGCATATTTCTTCAATGAATCTGCATATGTTCTTCAATGATCTGCATCTGTTCTTCAATGATCTGCATATGTTCTTCAATGATCTGCATATGTTCTTCAATGATCTGCATATGTTCTTCAATGATCTGCATATGTTCTTCAATGATCTGCATATGTTCTTCAATGATCTGCATATGTTCTTCAATGATCTGCATATGTTCTTCAATGATCTGCATATATTCTTCAATGATCTGCATATGTTCTTCAATGATCTGCATATATTCTTCAATGATCTGCATATGTTCTTCAATGATCTGCATAATGTTCTTAATGATCTACATATTTCTTCAATGATCTGCATATGTTCTTCATGATTGCATATGTTCTTCAATGATCTGCATATGTTCTTCAATGATCTGACCATATGTTCTTCAATGATCTACATATATGTCTTCAATGAATCTTAATGTTTGTAAAAATGTTTCATATAACATTTGATGGGCTGAAACATTTAATGTGTTTAACATTTGATGGGAGTGGCACGAACACAGTTAATGTGTTATTTAACATATTTCTATTACAGGTAACAAAGCAAGTCACATGATACCGACTTCTCTGATTGGCTGGATTCTACTAAATTGTATGCAAATTCATTCTTGTTTTAACAACGGAATAATATCAGACTATTTATACATTCACGTCCATGTACATACATGACGTGCACTACATAAATGACGTGTACACATATATGACGTGACACATATATTAATTGTAAAACTGATTATCTGTTTGGGTGTCCCAGGAAAAACTTGAGAATTCAAAATTCTGGAATTTTGAAATGTGGATTAACTTATTCTGTACTAATGTGAAGTTCATCGCGATCATTTTTACCTCTTTTATGTGCTTTCTTTATCGGATTATTAGTTAAATCGTGTAAACATATATACGTTTCATAGCGTATTCATTCAGCTATTACATAAGGTAACTGAGCAGGCCACAGTAAACAGGTTTTAAAAAGTAGTTGCACCTTTTGAGAACATGGAACATTAATTAAAAATCGGATCAAAATTTCGTTGCTTATCAAAATACACGAAGCAACAAATTAGTTGTCCTCTTTATTATATCATGCAAACACCATTTTTCGGTTTTTACTTTTAAAAAATTTGTGTAAAATATGATGTATATACAATTTCTAAATAACAAACGAACCCTGTTTCATACCAAGAGGTTTATTTGGTAATACGGTTTTAGGTCTGTATTGTTTTTTTAACCTACTGCTCGCGTGTAATATATATATATATATATATACTTATGCAGGCATTTATATATAGACTATGCCCGCCTGTCCAGCGTGTTCGTAGTGCGTTGGACGACGGGTGACAAGCCCCTGTGAGTGTGGTTCAATTCCGTGGGATGGCAAAAAGCCACAGTTTCTCCAGATTTACGTTGTTTGTTTCATCGAACCGAAGGGTTACGATATCCATGGCACCGAGCCGAAGAGCTGAAAGCTCAAGTGCTTCTGGATTGAAAAAAAATATATATGTATATATAATAGATATATGTAATATGTATAAATTACTTATGTATGTGTGTGTGTAATGTGTATGTAATTACATATGTATGATAATATCTTTTGATATCTGTATGTATGTGCTGAAATGTACAGATAAACAAACTGATCAGTTAAGTAGAAGAAGGAATGTCGTCTAATGATATTGTCATCATCATCATCATCATCATCATCATCATCAGTATCTCTCTCAACAACAAGTCTGCTGTCACATGATCTTTCATCCATGTCATCTTCCCATTATCATATGTACTCTGTCATGTACATCACATCATCATCATCATCATCTATCTATCTCTCCATCCATCATCATGTGTATCATCTCCTCATTCTCGTCATTTATCACTCGTCATCAATAGTCATTCATATCATGTCTTTATATCGTCGTCATCACATCATTCATCATACATTTTCCCCTCAGAAACAATGGTTGGCTCAATAGACTTTCATCCATGTCTCTTCCTTAATGTGGTACTCTGTCAGCTGGAATGTTCATCTCTTAGGTATTGTTTCCATTGTATATTTTCTTCTGTCGTCATTCTTACTCTTCTATCAGTTTTGTATTTATTCTTCTTATGTCGAAATCTTCATTTAGTTTAATTTTTATCTTAGTAGTATTTTTATTCTTATCTTCAGTAGTAATTTTTATCTTCAGTAGTAATTTTTATCTTCAGTAGTAATTTTTATCTTTAGTAGTAATTTTTATCTTCATAGTAATTTTTATCTTAGTAGTAATTTTTATCTTCAGTAGTAATTTTTATCTTCTTATCTTCAGTAGTAATTTTTATCTTCAGTAGTAATTTTTATCTTCAGTAGTAATTTTTATCTTTAGTAGTAATTTTTATCTTCAGTAGTAATTTTTATCTTTAGTAGTAATTTTTATCTTCAGTAGTAATTTTATCTTTAGTAGTAATTTTTATCTTCAGTAGTAATTTTTATCTTCAGTAGTAATTTTTATCTTCAGTAGTAATTTTTATCTTCTTATCTTCAGTAGTAATTTTTATCTTCAGTAGTAATTTTTATCTTCAGTAGTAATTTTTATCTTTAGTAGTAATTTTTATCTTTAGTAGTAATTTTTATCTTTAGTAGTAATTTCTATCTTCAGTAGTAATTTTTATCTTCAGGAGTAATTTTTATCTTCAGGAGTAATTTTTATCTTCTTATCTTTAGTAGTAATTTTTATCTTCAGTAGTAATTTTTATCTTTAGTAGTAATTTTTTCTTCCTCTTCTTCTTCGAACGCTCCATATCGACAACTTGTTAACCACTTTGTGTGATTTATATGTGATCTGAGCCTAAGAGCGATTGTACGTTGTGCCGCGCCTACAAGTAGGCCAGAATGTCCGATTTTTGCGATGCTTATTATTTACTAGGGTAACTTTCGTAGGTCCTACATCAGTCGTCTCATTTGACATACCATGTAGGTCGCAGTGGTACTATTCTTTGCTCCCTTGCGAGCCTCGGCACCACACAGGCAAGTAGTTCTGTCTTCGTGACTAATATTTCTAGAACTTCTTAATTTGTCTTAGTTTTTCTTATTGTGCTCAGAGCACACCTGTAGCAGCAGATCTGTCAAAGACAAACACCTGTCCCAGATCCGATAATATTTTTGTTTGACGCAAAAATGTGATAATGATGTAACAACAACACAAAATGAGGACATGTACATCTGATTAGTTCTACAAAACAACATGTTGCATGGGACATGTACATCTGATTAGTTCCCTCTAAAAACATGTGCTGGAAAAATGTCTCTGATTGTTCCACCATTTAGCTTGTGATTGTTCTTGTCATTCACAAACAAATGTCAGGGATTTTGTAAATTTTTGTCACTCTATTTCTCTGGAGTTTTTTCCCATATTGTGTTTTCTGTTGTTCCAATAATTCAACTTACAAATGTCATGTATTTCCTGGTCCCAGATTTGATATCTGATTGTTCCAACAATCCAACTTACAAACATGTACATCGTTTTCATGTAAACCCCAAAGATTTGAAGATCTGATTGTTCTAACAATCCAACTTACAGACATGCACATCGTTTCTCATGGGAACCCAAATTTCAGCTTCAACGCTGTTTTCCGATGTCACAAACATTGAACGTGGTCACCTCTGAGACTTTAACATTACCCACCCGTGTGTAGCCGGGCTCACAGGGGAGAAATGAATAGTGACGCTGCCACCTACACGACATGTCGTAAGAGGCGACTGAGGTAGGAACCTAGGAAGCTACCCTAGTAAATAAAAACGTCGCATAAATCGGATGTGCTGGCCTACTTGTGGGCGCATAAATGGCTCAACGCATAATCGATCTAAGGCTCAGATCACATATAAATCACAAAGAGTGGTTAACAAGTGATCACTATGGAGCGTACGAAGAAGGAGAAGAAAATTAGCCATTTGAACTTCAACACAAACTAAACAGTAACAATAGATTTGAGACTTTTACTTATATCCAGGGGCGGCTCGTCATTAAGGGCCATTGGGGCCCGTCCATACCAAAAATCGAAAGGGGATAACTTCCCGGATTAGACAAACAATAGTAAATACTCAAAAAACTATGATGTTTCCGAAAATTTGTGTCTGTCCCCACCAAGAAAAATGACCACGAGCCGCCACTGCTTATATCTATTAATTTTTTATTTACTGAGAGTTCAGAAATATCAGACTGCCTGTTCCATAGATTGAACGAGTTGCTCAGGATAGAGCGGTGTAGCATAATCGCTTGCTGGTCACATGTAACGTAAAACGGTACGAGAGTAATATAACAATAATAATAAATACACCTTGAACAAACAATGCTGCGAAATTGAAGTCAAGTGTGGACATACAATACACTAACAATTGTGCACATACAATACACTAACAATTGTGCACATACAATACACTAACAATTGTGCACATACAATACACTAACAATTGTGCACATACAATACACTAACAATTGTGCACATACAATACACTAACAATTGTGCACATACAATACACTAACAATTGTGCACATGCAATACACTAACACAAATGGGACGAATTCAGGAGAAGTGATGAAATGAGAGAAATGTCTGGTCAACCACTAGCAACAAATGTTATAAGAAAGAGAAGATGGAGATATGTTGGACACACCTTGAGAAGAAATGTCTGGTCAACCACTAGCAACAAATGTTATAAGAAAGAGAAGATGGAGATATGTTGGACATACCTTGAGAAGAAATGTCTGGTCAACCACTAGTAACAAATGTTATAAGAAGAAGAAGATGGAGATATGTTGGACATACCTTGAGAAGAAATGTCTGGTCAACCACTAGTAACAACTGTTATAAGAAGGAGAAGATGGAGATATGTTGGACATACCTTGAGAAGAAATGTCAGAATCAAACAGTACATTAATGGTAAGAAGGAGAAGATGGAGAATTTGGAACACCTGGAAAACAGTCAAGAATAAACAACATTGAGTGGGAGGAAACGGTGCAAGACATGGGGGACACTTTAGTGAAACCCTGAAACGGTGCAAGACATAGAGGACACCTTAGTGAAACCCTGAAACGGTGCAAGACATGGAGGACACTTTAGTGAAACCCTGAAACGGTGCAAGACATGGAGGACACTTTAGTGAAACCCTGAAACGGTGCAAGACATGGAGGATACTTTAGTGAAACCCTGAAACGGTGCAAGACATGGAGGACACTTTAGTGAAACCCTGAAACGGTGCAAGACATAGAGGACACTTTAGTGAAACCCTGAAACGGTGCAAGACATTGAAGACATCTTAGTGAAACCCTGAAACGAACGTTCCTGAGAGATGCTCGAAATATCTTACTCAGTTTCATGGAAGAGATTGAACGAGTTGCCCAGGACAGAGCGGTATGGAGAAAGTGCTTGCACACACTATGTGACTTACAGCGGTACGAGATGAATATATATATATAACACACTAACAGATCAATGACACAAATTGATATTGATGTGGGGGCGGAAGTCGTTTGAGAATGAAACAAATTAATACATTTGAAATTAAAAGAAAAAAATACAGAAATGCATGTTGAAACAAAAAATGATATTGTAAGCGTCTGTTACTTAACTCATTCACTATTCTGATCCGATATACTGGCACGCAGTCTTGTATAAGAGGACGTAAAGCTAATATACTGGCTAATTCCGTATACTTCTTCTTCGAAAGCTCCATATCGACCACTTGTTAACCACTCTGTGTGATTTGTATGAGATCTGAGTCTAAGAGCGATTGTACGTTGTACCAGTTACGCGTCTACAAGTAGGCCAGCCCATCCGATTTCTGCGATGCTTGTTATTTACTAGGGTAGTTCCCTAGGTCCTACATCAGTCGCCTTTTACGGCATGCCTTTCAGATCGCAGTGGTACTATTCTTTGCTCACCGTGCAAGCCTCGACACCACACAGGTACTTTAGTATACTTTGCAATAAGAGTGTGTCCGAAGGTAAACACAAAATTAAAGGATAAAGCCTTTGAGAGCTCAATACAACCAAGTGCACCTGGTTCTCTCTTGCGTTCCGTAGTCACCTGGCTCTTCCTCTCTTGTTCCGTAGTGCACCTGGTTCTCTCTCTTGCGTTCCCGTAGTGCACCTGGTTCTCTCTCTTGCGTTCCTGTAGTGCACCTGGTTCTCTCTTGCGTTCCGTAGTGCACCTGGTTCTCTCTCTGGTTCCTGTAGTGCACCTGGTTCTCTCTCTGGTTCCCGTAGTGCACCTGGTTCTCTCTCTTGTGTTCCTGTAGTGCACCTGGTTCTCTCTCTTGTGTTCCCGTAGTGCACCTGGTTCTCTCTCTTGTGTTCCTGTAGTGCACCTGGTTCTCTCTCGTGTGTTCCTGTAGTGCACCTGGTTCTCTCTCTTGCGTTCCTGTAGTGCACCTGGTTCTCTCTCTCTTGCATGTTCCTGCTGTAGTGCACCTGGTTCTCTCTTGCGTTCCCATAGTGCACCTGGTTCTCTCTCTTGCGTTCCCGTAGTACACCTGGTTTCTCTCTTGTGTTCCTGCAGTGCACCTGGTTTCTCTCTCTTGCGTTCCGTGTGCACCTGGTTTCTCTCTCTTGCGTTCCCGTATTGCACCTGGTTCTCTTGCGTTCCCGTAGTGCATCTGGTTCTCTCTCTTGTGTTCCTGTAGTGCAACCTGAATTTTCCTCTATTTGTCCCCGTAGATGCACCTGGTTTCTCTCTTGCGTTCCCATAGTCACCTGGTTTCTCTCTTGCGTTCCATGCACCTGGTTCTCTCTCTTGCGTTCCCGTAGTCACCTGGTTCTCTTCTCTTGCGTTCCGTAGTGCACTGGTTCTCTCTCTGTGTTCCGTAGTGTACCTGGTTCTCTCTCTTGTGTTCCCGTAGTGCACCTGGTTCTCTCTCTCTTGCATTCCCATAGTGCACCTGGTTCTCTCTCTTGTTTCCCGTAGTACCTGGTTTCTTCTTGCGTTCCCGTAGTGCACCTGGTTTTCTCTCTTGCGTTCCCGTAGTGCACCTGGTTCTCTCTTGCGTTCCCATAGTACCTGGTTCCTGCGTTCCCGTAGTGCACCTGGTTCAGAATCCGCGGCAGACAGCGTGGAAGCAATTATTCCGTGATATTTATCAACGATAAAATAGACCAATGTTCAAAGCAATAGCAAACTACTGAACGTATAAGTGTTGCTAGAAAATCAGCGACTCGTTTACTGGGATTGATAGCGACGTCCTGTAAACAGATATGCCACGATTTTCATTTCATTCCCAGTAAACAGCAACTGTTGCAGAAAACTGAGAACACAGACGAGAACTGAAATAAAATACGTCATGGCCGAGATACTGTTATATATTCTCCAGGACATGTGCACTGATTTCTATATAGAAATCTTCAACACAACAAGCAGTCGCAATTAACTTCAATGTAAACATTAGTAATAATAAGAAATCAATGAAAGAACAGATTGTAAAGAAAAAGTTGCCTTCACTAGAACATGTGAATAAAGTTCATGTATCTCTTATGCAACCCAGATAGCTAACATATATATCAGAGGTTCCCAAAGTGGGCGGTACCATTCCTCAGAGGGCGCTGAAGCCATCTAGGGGGCGTTTGTGGTTCAGAATCATTTCGGGAACGTTCAAGCGATTAGAGTCGGTGATTCCTTAAAGAAGAAATATTTTTCATAAATTATTTTCGTGATTTTGCGATTTAATAATCATTTAAAATTTGAATTCTGCATTTTAATTCCTATTATGCCCGTCTTACACGATCTTTTTCTCATCAATTTTCTATTTCGTAAATATAATCGTTGGAAAATTGACCATGTATGACCGAAATATATATCCATTTTCTATGTCAAAGAGAAAATAGAACATATATGTATATAGGGGAGGGGAGCGTTGGCAAACTGTTATAATGTAAAGGGGTAGGGGCGTTATAAAATTTATTTTGTGCGAAGTGGGCGTGGACATAACAAATTTGGGAACCTATGATATAGATACAAGCAGGGGTTGGGTAAGTAACATGTAGGTCTGTATGTACCTACACATAATACTTAACCAGAACAGGTTTGTTGAAGAGCACAGGGCGTGTAGTAGTTGGGAGTGTCATATAATCTCAAATGTGACATATTCTTATGACATACAGAGAACTCGTAGAATTTGATTATAACAATTTCAAGCATTCGTAATAAAAAACCCGTGACATTTTATATGTATGACTTGAGGGCTTTTATGTGCTGCTTGAGCAGTTTTGAGAACATAAATATTGTATATGATTGTATGGTTAGTAAGTAGTGTTAGATACGTTTATTCTGTGACCTGCACACTTCTAATCGCTATAGCTATGCTTTCTATAATAATAATAATATAATCTGAGTGTGATATAAGAAAAATGTATATATATGACTACGTTGTCAATGAGAGGATTTCGTTTGTAAATTTTTATATGTGTCTTACGCCCGAGTGGTTACCGCGACCCAAATTTGGGGTGTAAAGAATAAAACCACTGTTACCTGCCACGCATGTCGTAAGAGGCGTCTAATGAGGTTTGGCTGAAATCGTATGCACGTGTCCGCTAGGAATGCTAACCCGAAACAAATGCTTGCAGAAAATGGATGCACTAGGCCGTAAAGCGCATAACATGGTGTAACAACCCCTTACAATGAGGAATGGGATATCGGATTCTACTGTCGCCAATCTGCCTCGGAGATTTAGCCACGCAGTAAGAATGGCAGACCTACCATCACGAGGGTGGCCAAAACTTACTGCGGGCAGAGGTTGGCACAAACGGGAAGCAGAAATCATAGGAATTATATCCTACAGAACTGCCCCCAGTATACAGACTTGAGAAGAAAGAGGTGGCCCACCTACACTAGCGTTCAAGACAAACTGTATGGCGTGGCTGATAATCTGAGGCAGACGGCTGACTTCATTAGAGAATCTGAAATCCCAATCTAGTGAGAACGCAGAAGACAAACTGTATGGCGTGGCTGATAATCTGAGGCAGACGGCTACCTTTATTAGAGAATCCAAAATCCCAATCTAGTGAGAACGCAGAAGACAAACTGTATGGCGTGGCTGATAATCTGAGGCAGACCGCTGCCTTTATTAGAGAATCCGAAATCCCAATCTAGTGAGAACGCAGAAGAAGAAGAATATGTGTCTTATCTATAATTCTTCTTCGTGTGCCGGCTATGAAATCAGGCGCCGGTATGGTGCGCCTGGTTGATTTTTTTCGTAAAAGTCTGCTTTCCTTATTATCAATGTCCTCCTCCATAGAGGTGTGTCTTATCCAACTTCAGTAGTGTTATCTTTACTAAATGTAAATGTCTTGTTTGTACTAGAAAACACGAAGACAGTTTAAACACATACACATACAAGCAGACATATAGTGTGTGTGTGTGTGTGTGAGAGAGAGAGAGAGAGAGAGAGAGAGAAAGAGAGAGAGAGAGGGAGAGAGAATGTGCCTCAAGGCATGGGATATTAAACAGATAGATAAAGAGTTTTTGTCAAAATATGGAGAAAACATTTAGTCAAAAGATGGAAAATTTTGTCAAAAGATAGAGAGAGAAATTTTGTCAAAAGATGGAGAGAAAATCAGATGACAAGGGGCATCAAAGGCGCATGGGGACAACGCCGCGCCAGGATTAGTGAGCTGGCACTAATCAAGACCATACCCCACCTCCACGTGGTGACCCTGGTAACAGACATTGGTTCCGGTCTGGTTAAGCGGGTAGGGATCGAGGGAGAGCTACATGCAGTGATAGTAGTGCAAGCACGGAAAAGCAATGCAGGTCCAAAATCCATGAACAAAATGCACGCATCTCCTGGCGAATGTCCAATAAAAATGTGCCCAAATAATAGGAGAAACGTAAGAAAACAGCAGTGTACGAGTCATCTGTGAACGAATGCTAACTCCCCCAGAGGAAATGACCGCCCCAAAATTGAAGGGATGAGAGGTGCATCCAGAGTGGAGACGTGCGCCCACATGGGGCGAAACTCGGAGTCCTAAGCAGTGGGTTATGGCAGTCTCGAGGCACGGTAAATGTGAGCACGGTGAGAAACCCGATAAACATGGTAAGGTAGGCACCACAGTGGAGCGAACACGCATACGGACGATGTACAGGTGAGCCCAAAGGCTGGGCAGACACGCAAGGTGCTGGTGATGGAGCGAAGGGAAGGCGTGGCAGACATAGGGGTGAGCGGATCACCCAGATGAGCAGGGAGAACTGGAAAGCCCAGCAGAGGCTTGAATTCAGTACAAATCAAAGGTCTCGGCGAGTGTCTCTGAAAACATTGTAACTCATCGTGACGATATATGGGAAGATTGCGGTAAACTCTGTACAAGAGGCCAAGCGCAGATAAACCTATTGGGTATAGTTGGCTGAGCGCAAATCCTAAAGTTGCGTTTTAGTGCCTAACGAAACTGCCCTCCCTGGGACAACCGGGCAGGGTACTGTTACATAAGCCACTAACATCCCCGGAAGAACCGAGGTGGGTGATGCTAAACGAGACAGCCCACCATGGGACAACCGGGCAACATCCCCTGAAGAACTGAGGGGGGTGATGTTGGAGAACGCAAATTTTCAGTTGCGTTGCTAGCGTCGATTGAAACGACTCTCTAAAATATATGTGCACTGTGTTTCCCGGGAACAGGAAAATGCAGAGTTAAATCTTACAGATTGCCAAGTGCCGACGTGCGCCCCAAAACGGCTGAGAATACTCCTGCTCAGGGGGGACTGCCTAGAGTAGTTGATAGTAGCTCGGCCTGCTAGCTGTGAGATGCCTCATAGTTCGGGTTCGAACCTACTGTCCGGCATTTGTTCGAGTCCCTGGTCTTACTCAGGACGATAACGTGAGTACCTCTGAAGTCGGAGAAAATCTGCTTGTATGGCGAGGGAATACTAATTACGAGTACATTGAGCACACGGCTGCCAGTGTAAAGTAATTTACAATGTGCACGCTGCTGCCATTGTAAGAAATTGGGAAAAAAGGATTTTCACGCAAAAATCAGTTTCAGAGATGAAACTTCGTCTGAGTTGAAAGCGGACGAAAAAAAAAAAAAAAAACTCAGGAACAAACTCACCGGGGATAGAAAAGTAAGGCCAATAAAGCAAAGGCTTGACTGGTACAAACCCAAACATTGGCTAAGTGCAATACTTTCGGATGCCGATCACCATGGCTCAGATCATATAAAGGTTAAGGCAAAAAGATTATCGTAAAGGCGTAGATCCAAGCCACAACATACGGCACCAAGGATCGTTCCCTAGAGCTAGCTACCCTAATAAATAAACAACTAGCTGAAATCGGGTGGGCGAGCCTAGTCACCATGGGCGCATAATCGCACAACGTAAAACCCGTTCTTGTCAAAGATCAATTATATATCACAAAAAGAATGATAAAATTTGCCGTGAAGAAGGAACGAGAGAAGAAGAAGAAAAAGAAGAAAGAAGAGACAGTTAAAAATCAGGAACGTAGAAAGCTGCAAAAATTGAAACAATATGAGTTCAGTTGAGTTTGAATAAAACTGATTCACAAATATATTCATTGATCATTTACCACCAAATATTGCAAAAATTGAAACAATATCAAACTGTAAAAGTATAATACATTCATCATCAGCATGTGCCATCTTCACATCGAAGATTAGTTTCAAAGGATTTCCAGAAAATTATGTGTTCATTAAGGGGTCTCTGTGGCTAAGTGATTAAGCCTTTAGCCTTGTGAGTCGAAGGTCGTGTGTTTGAGTCCGGACCGCGCCATTCTGTTAATGAGTGCAGTTTTTTTCCAGAGACCCTAGGATTGTTGCTGGAGCTACGGAGTTCGTGCTTCTTGCAATATTCTCGGCAGGTGGCGTGCCATTTCTGTGGAGAAGGCCCGAGCCGTATGGGGTAAAACCCGGTGCAATGAAGTCAATCCGTCGGCTTTTAAACCCTTTTTTTTGTTCCTTCCAGATTATGTTGGTTATTGGTTAATGAACTGACCTATAAGTGCTCAGTCTTTCCCAACAGATGTCGAAGGGTACGCATACTGATTGTTCCTTTGCTCGCTGTTTAAACACACATCCTTCTCTTCCTCTCTCTCTCTCTCTCTCTCTCTCTCTGTCCCTTAAAGCATCTGCTTGTATAGGTAGATAAATCTAATTATACCAACAACAAAGTTTAAGAATAACACATAAATAAATGTATAAATTTTAAAATGAATTAATTCATAAAACAAGAGAACGTACAAACATTAATTCACATATAATAAAAAGAAAATAAAACACTGAAAAGATTGTTACAATCAACATATCTGTACACATGACGCCCCTATATGCGCTCTGCCCCGTACACAATGCTGAAAATATCAATATGAAGTGTGGGGAGCTGCACAGTAGTTTCGGCCATGATTTCTTCATACCTCCTACAGAGATCACTGTAGTGTACATTTTATTGTCAGATAGAGAAGTTTATTGATTATATATCTACCGATAATTATATCCAAGCTTGGGTCAGATAATGTACACTTCATAATTAATAAACTTTCACAAATAAAAATAGAGAGCCACAGTAGCGTAGTTGTAGAGAGCCACAGTAGCGTAGTTGTTAGTGGGCTCACTTCTTAGCCTAGTGGTCTCGTTCAATTCCCCAGTGGACGTGGCATTTTTTGAACTGTAGCGGCTCTCAGGTCGATCCAGACTCAAATTGGTAACAGGAAAAGCACTGAGAAGTAAAATGAAGTGGCGTGATGTTGACCACGTCACCCATCGCGTGCCGAAGTTCAATGAAAAATACGGGTCTAACATCGTATTACCCAATAAACCTCAAGATATTAAAAAGGGTTTCTTTAAATACAATTAGAAATTCATGATAATCAGTAACAGAAAGTTCTTCCCGTCTGGCAAATGTCATGAAAGTTGATAAATAAAATATATATGTATATGTACAGTGACGGCTCGTGATCGTTTTTGTTGGTGGGGCCAGACACATATTTTCAGGAAAATCATGGTTTTGGGTTAGGTTATATTTTAATCCATTAAATAATAAATAAACGTTACACATTATTTTTGGTGGGGCCTGGTCCCTCTGGAGAGTAGCGGTAGCGTAGTTGTTAGTGAACTCGCTTTTCATGGCTGGTGGTCTGGGATAAACTCCCGCAGTGGGCGTGGAGTTTTTCCCGACCGCGACGGCTCTCAGGTCGACCCAGCCTCAACTGGGTACAAGACGTGCTCTGGGAAAGTAAAGGCGGCCGGCGTAATGCTGACCACATCCCGCATCGTGTGCCGACGGTCAATGAAAAATACAGATCTAACACTGTATTGACCTATATACCACGAGGTATGAAAGGGTTCCTTTACTTACTTTTACTGGTCCCTCTGGCCCTTAATGACGAGCCGCCACTGTATATATATATATATGATCTACTGGATGTACCCATCATCATAACATAGCATGTCCCTTACAGATCGTCACTTTCATCACAGCCTGCCTGGAGAACTCTCTATCTCTAACAAGTT